>CM031244.1:125609688-126870851 GCA_018340775.1 Taxus wallichiana var. yunnanensis | reverse complement strand
GTTGTACTTCGTTCAGTGCATGCTGATGTAGAAGTCTTATGCTGCACTTTCTTGGTGTCGCGAGTTATCGTAAGTGTATATGGTATTGAAAAGTGTACCTCATATCCACATATTTGTTTTGAAGCTAAAATGTGGCTCCAAATAAACTGAAATTGTTACATTACATGTCGGTCCGAGTATGTGTTGCAGTGTATGAGTTTGTGCCTAAGTTTATGCATAGTGAATTTATTGATGCATGCATCGTGTAATCCGATCACTTGAGAATTTTGTAGAAGATTTAAAATAAGGTGGTGTGATCAAAGTGGTAAGCTTAGATCAATTTAATAATATTTATAAAGGTGAAATGAAGAAAGTAGTATCTTATAAATTGAGGTTCCTTAAAGAAAAATAAGTAGAGTTCTGGTATGATCTTGTATAAGCTTATTCTTCTCAGAGCTTATCGATTGAGGAGTTCTCGTATTTTTAAAGGAGTCCTTTTAGCCTGCAAGAAAAATTATTGAGAGGGTCATGAATGCTAAATTGATGAGTTTGAAGTGTCCTCTTCCATGGGAAATTTTTTTTTCATGAGTGTTCTGAAATATGAAGAAATGTCGATAGCTTTCCAAAGGTTCATATCATTGTGTATGGGGATAAAAATTTGAAAATATTATCTAGGAATGAAGGATATTCAATAGATTCAAGTTGTATTAGGTTTTGAGAATGTATCACGATTCTAAAATCATGTAGCCAGATGCTCTAAGAGTTTAAGTGTGAAGTGTTAGAGACCCAATTATGAAATATTCTCTTTGTAATTCAAGAATTATGAGATCAATTATCTAGTAAAAATATTGGAGGAAACATTTTCAGCTTGTGGGAGAGCATACCCTTTTAAAATTTTCAATTAGGTGTTATATCATATTATAAAGGATTTTGGCATCGTCATTCATGAGTTAAGGTGATCTGAATCACTACGTATATGGAAGGAAAATGAATTCATTTTTAGGTATCAAGTAGCGACAATGTTCTATAATTTACCTAAGTATTCTCGGTGTTTTCTCGTCCCGATTAAAGCAAAAGCTGAATAGAGTTCGTAATTCTGGCTTTATAGATTAAGAATGAGGGTTATATGTTAGAGACCCGACTAGACTTTACGTATTTCACAATGCTCTTGGACCTAAATAAATAATATGTGAGAGAAAGAAGCATTAGGATAAATCTGTGGTATAAAATAATGTTATAAGGCATGGAATAGTTATATAAAGACTAAGTATGAGTACGGTGATAAAGAATCATGTATGTAGATTGTGTGTGTATGAAAATAGATTAGGATGATATTCACCAAGTCTAGTATGATGTAAGAAATGCTGAATTCATTTTGAGTTTGTATGTTTCCTGATGGATCGGTCTTAGAGGACTAGCCTATTGAAAATGTTAAGAAGTTTCTCTTTGGCTATCAGATTCGTGTGATCACCTACGGGTGCATGCGTGAGTATGGGGTCATAATTTTAATTTACATCATTAGTATAGATTGTTTTAAGAATAAATTTTTGGCTATCCCGAGGGATAGGGGAGCATGTGTGTTTCTCTTTAATAAGATCATGTGGTGGTCTTAAGGCTATAGAGAGGTTTGAGGGTCCAGGTGGATAATTACGGTATGGAAATAATTATTTAAAAATGAGACATTGTTCGCGAAAAAGAAGGTATGAAGATTGCTTAAGAATGAGTGGATCTTATTTTGAGGAGATTTTATTTTAGGTTATTCTGACTATTCTAGTAGAAGATTATGAGGAACATAAATATGACTTTAAAGGAATTCAAGATAAGTTAAACCATGTTGAGAAAGAAAATCGTAATTTGAGTTTGAATCAAGGAGTATGGGAATAAATTTCATAATCACAGAAGAATAATATCAGCGTTTGAATCTGTGAAGAAATTTAGTCGGTTAGATTACTAGCATAAAAGGTAAAGTATCTTCTTTCAAATATGCATAGAGAAGAGAGTTTTGTTCAAAATATGAAGAGGATATAGAGTTTCTAAGGGCTGAGCTACTAGAGGCTAGCAAGAATACTATGTCCTTTCAAAATTTTGAGAAAAGTGCAAAAGACCTAGATGATCTACTTTTGACACAAAGAGCAACGACGGTGATAGAGCTAGTTTGGGTTTCAAAGAAGAACCTAAAGGTAAATAGTTGAAATAAGAAGACATGATTTGATCAACTAATATGGTGAAAAAAAGTGCAAAGTAATAAAATAAGCTAACGTACCGAAGGAAAATGAGAATCTAAGCACATTAAGCTGACTTAATGCATGAGTATGAAAGATCATTGATGGTATTGTTTCTCATGTCATGTATTTTTCCATAAAGGGCGAGTGTGTATAATATCGACACTAGAGATACTTAAAACATGGAAAGAAAATGGGAGTAAGTTTTATATGAAAATATTATGCTAAATTCTGATGACAAGGTCACATTGCAGGGTATTGCTTGTATGATTCACCTAATCAAGCTAGAGGTTTCAAGAGACAAACTTCAATAGTATGTTCAATTGTAATAAAATTGGTCATGTGGTAAGATTTTTTTTTCCATGCCTATTCAAGACAAAATGTGATGGCTCAAAGTTATAGAATACTGAGGAGGTAACCTCTGAAGGACTAGAATGTAAGCTTATATAGATCAAAGACCTAGAGTGTATGAAAATGGTCTAGAAAGACTTGAGAATCAGAAAAACTCATTTGGATGTTTGATAATATATAATTATGAAATAATATGTGTTTCTCGTATTTCACATTAGAAAAGTGTGGATGAAGGAGTTATTTAGGCTCAAGAAGGCTTGGGACCTCTTCAGAGAACCTTATTTGCAGAGTCTAATTGTGCTCATATACCTCTCTTATGCTTCTTAGAGGTGTATCAATACATATGAAGTATTCGTGTGAAGGGGAGTAGTGCGAGGTCAATTTGTACATCCCCATATAAGGTCAAGGTATGTCATTTTTCTCTTGTTCATGGTATTGTTAGTACATGATGGTTGTTCTTGTGTAAGGAGTCTTGTTCATAGTATTGGGTCAATAGTTGTACATATATAAAGTCCTTATGATTTGTAATTACATCATCATGGTGTGAGTTGGTTTAACATTTTCTTAATTATATTTTTCATGAGATAATGGTCTGCGAGCTCATGAAGTATGTTTCATAATTTCTTATGTCTATAATTGACATTATTGAAGGTTAGTATGAACTGTGAAACATTTGAAGACTAGTCTTTGTGGTTGTTGATGCCATAAAGTCTATCATAAGTTTAAATGGCTTGTTTTAAGAGTGTATAGAGATCTTGATGTGTAAATGTATCTCAGTGGTTGTTAAGGTTCATCATGATTCCATAAAAGGTTTAGTACTAGTATGTGTTTGGATCTCTGAGTTCTAGGAAAGATGTAGAGTCTTTTCTTATCTTTCATAATTGTCGTAAGGAGTTATCATAAATTGTATAGGTTTTACAAGTGTACCTTATTTACATCTACGTTTTTGAAGCTCATATGTGCCCGACATACTTGAAATTGTTACATTGCATATCAATTCAAGTGTGTTACTAGTGTATAAAATTATGTGCACGAGTTCCTTCTAGTGAAGTTATTGATGCATGCATAATATGTCCTATCACTCAAAGAATGTTGTGGAATAAGAAAGTTGTGTGATAAAGTGATAACTTGATCAATTTAATCACTATAAAGGTGAAATGAAATCTAGGTATCTCTAAATTAGTGTTCCTCAAAGAAAAATAAGGAGGTTCTGACTATGATCTTGCATAAGTATGCTTCTAAATTATCAATTTTAGTTCTCGGATGTTTAAGGAGTACTTTTGGCATACAAGAACAATGATTGAGGTCATGTGTGCTAAATTGGTGAGTTTTATGTGTCCTCTACCATAGAATGTGTTTTCCACAATGTTGTTTGAAAGCCAGTAGAAGTTGGAAAGTAAGTTTTGAAGGTTTAGATCATTCTTTCTTAGGCTAAATATTTGAGCATAATATCTAGGAATGAAGGTCTAAAGGATTCAAGTTGTATTCGGTTTTGAGAATGTATACAATTCTTGGGAAATCTATAACAGTGTAAATTTAACTATGATGTTTCAAGAGACCCAATTCTAAGATATTCTCTTTGCGATTCAAGATTTCTAAGATCGATGATCTAAAGTACAAAGCTTGGAGTAAGAAGTTTTCACCGAGGTAAATATGATTTTGAAGTTTCTAAGTTGATCTATAATAGTATAAAGGAGTTTGGAACACATATCATTCATGATATAAGTTGATACAAAAGATGCTACAAGTATGGAAGTTAAAGGAACTCTTTTTTTTAGGTATAAATTAATGAGATTATTCCAAAATGTACCATAATTCTTCTCAGGTGTGTTTCATATGTCAATTAAAGAAAAAAAAATGAATAGATTTCATGTTACAAACATTTATATATGATTGAGGGTTTAATTGTAGAGACCCCAACTAGAGTGTCTGTGTTAGCTATAGTGCTCTCAGACCTAAATAAAGAATATGTCACTTAAAATAAGTTTTTGTGAATGATATGATAGATAAATAAGCATTTGGATCCTCTGCGGTATAGAAAATTGTTAAAAGGCATGACATAGGTATATATAAAGAATAAGTATGGTAGAGTGATGAAGAATCATGTATGTAGACTATGTGTATGAAAATAGAGTAGGAAGGTCTTCCTCATTTTGTGTGATGTAAGTACAAGTTTAATTTTGAGTTTTCATGTCTCTCCATGGATTGGTCTAGTGACTAACTTTGATGAAAAACTCAAGAATTTTCTCTATGGCTATCGAGTGTAAGATCAATCACCTATAGGTTCATGATAGTATGGAGGGTAGAGTATGAGTTTCTACAGGTAGTATAGGTGTTTTAAGAAACAATTTTGGGTATCGAGGACAGGGGAGCATGTGTTTTTCTCTATACAAGTGTAGATGGTGGTCTTAAGGCTATACGTAGGTTTGAGGTCGGATGGTGTAGGTATGGAAATAAATATTTCTCTATAGGTAAAAATGATCTTGCTCTGATGCCTAAATTTGCTCCTACATGTATGTATATGTTCTTCAAAGTGTGTATGAGATCTAAATGATAGGGAGAGCTTGTGACTAGGTCTCTTAAAGGTGAAATGAATATTATAAAGAAATTTGAGGTATGCTTTATGGAATTCATCTTAGTGTTTTGATTCTTGAATGCTTATAGGTAGTCAAATATGAGTGATAAAACTGAGATAAGGGTTTGGAACATAGAAAAAGAGGTCAAGAGGGTTTTTATCCAAGTAACTCCTCCATAAGGTCAAGGTATGTCATTTTGTGATCTTTTTCATGGTACCTCCTCCATAAGGTCAAGGTATTTCAATTTTTCTCTTGTTCATGGTATTGGTTGTACATGATGGTTGCTCTTGTTTAAGGAGTCTTGCTTCTGATGTTGGGTCACTAGTTGTATATGTATGAATTCCTTATGATCTGTATTTACATCGTTGTGTGAGTTTTTAAACATGTTCTTGAGTCTATTTTTCATGACATAATGGTCTCTAAGCTCATGAATTATGTTTCATAATTTCACGTTTATCATTAGTAACATCGAAGGTCGGTAAAGATTGTGAAAATTTTTAAGACTATTCTATGTGGTTATTGATGCCATACGGTTTATCATAAGTTGATGGTCAAAGCACAATGTTGTGTCCCACTTCATGTCGAAAAATGTGAGTAAGTGGTTGGGTGGGATAAAAAATCGAGGGTGTTCATGTGAACACCCATTTCACATGAACCCCCTTTGCTAGAGGTTCATTTTAAGAGACCTCTTAGAAATCGGAGGTGGAAAATACCTAGCGAATATCCTTAGAACCAGTTTTGTGGGAAGGTGATTTTTTTGGGGTCCGACAACAAAATTTTCACCTGATTTTTAAGTGGTGTGATAGAACGCCGTAAATGCAGGACAGGATATTTGTTGTTGCGCATCAACCACCTTGTTGACGCACGACAACAAATATTCTCACACATCTATAGCCTCCGCCCTCTGGTCATGCAACAACAAAATCTCCATGTCATGTGTCAAAAACTCTCTGTCAATACATCAACAAACTCTCCATATCATACATCAAAAACTCTCCCTATCGCGCGTCAACAAACTCTCTATTACGCATCTGTAGCCTTAACCCTCCTGTCACGAATTTGTAGCCTCTACCCTCCTATCATGCGTTTACCGTACTTGATAATACATAAGCCCCTAAGTGGTATGAGTGATCTAGTAGTGTTCTACCTAGAGAATAATCTAGGATTATATAGGGGATAGTTTCAAGGGTAGGCAAATCTAACCCCTAAAAAAATTAAACTATAATTTTTAGGCGAACAGGTCACTAATGCATGCCAGAAAATTTACCTTTTCAAATTTTTCAAAAATGGAATATTCACCACTAAAATAATTCATGCCATTCACCCGAACTGCCACGTAGGCCAAAGAAAATGGTCTGCGTGAATGGGGGTTCACGCAAACACCCCTTCACACAAACCCCTTTGGGTTCAAATAATTTTAGTGGCATAAATTTATATATAGATATTTATATAGTTTTTGGCAGTATATTTAGGGTTTAAGGGGGTCGTGTGAACCCCCTTTACGCACGAACCCCCTTCGCGTGAACCCCCTTCGCACGAACCCCTATGTGGCACATTTTGGCGCCAAATCCATTTGGAGGATAATTTTATGCCAAAATGTGCCACTTAGGTGCCACATAATTAGGGTTAACGAATGAATAAAATTACAAAATTTTAACACAAAATACATAATTTTATTAACTTTCTAAAAATATAATTTTCATTTTTAAAAATTTGTTTTACTATTTATTTTTATATTTTTCTAACATATGGTATTTTAGGACAATCAATCGTATACAATCAAACCAATTTGAAAAATATAAAAATATATCGAAAAAATTTGAAAAACATAAACTTACTATTTGTTGAAGTCTTCTTCTTATATGTGAAAAAAATTCAATTTTGATATAAATTTTAAAAGTTATTGGCATAGACATTTATACGCCATTTATTTGAAAATATTTTTACTAAATAATTATTAAAATAATATAAGTTAAAAAATATGAAAATTTGTGACACCTCAAAATTCAAATCTTGAACATACATCTAAAATTTCATGGTGAAAAAATAAATTTTCATTTAAAAAAACCACCCGAGGATAGTCATTCCTCTTTTATAACATAAGAAACAACGTATGAATAAAATTAAGAAAAAGACCTTTTTTACCAATTGTTTTGAAAAATTTTACATGTATTCTACACTATAAACAAAACATTCCATTAGTTTGTGGAATTTCATGAATGTGTACGATTTTGTGGCTATTACCTTTAAAAATCAATGAAACTAAAACTTCATGTTTATAAAGGTACAAAACAACCCAAAAAGTGGGACATTTTATTGTGTTTTTACCCTTGAAATGGCATGTGTTAAGAGTGTCTAGATATCTTTATGTGTAAATGTATCTCGAGAGGTTTTGAGGGTCATCATGAGTCCATAAGAGGTTTAGTACTAGTATGTGTTTAGATCATTGAGTTAGGAAGGATGTAGAGTCTTGTCTTAGATTTCATGGTGTCACATGAAGTTATCGTAAAAGTGACAAGTGTACCTCATTTCTATATATGTGTTCGAATCTCAAATGTGCTCAATATAATGGAAATTGTTACATTGCATATCAATTCAAGTGTGTTACTAGTGTATAGGAATTTGTGCTTGAGTTTCGATAGTGAAGTTCTTTAATGCATGCATCATGTGTCTTATCACTCCAATAATGTTGTAGAAGATTTGAAGAAGAAGGTGGTGTGATCAAGTGATAACTTGATCAGTTTAATGACTATAAAGGTCAAATGAAAGCTAGGTATCTCTAAATTAGGGTTCCTCAAAGAAAAATAAGGAGGTTACAGGTACGATATTGCATAATTATGCTTCTCAAATATCAATTGAGGTTATCAGATGTTTAAGGATTCCTTTTCAGCATACAAGAACAATGAATGAGGTCATGAATGCTAAATTTGTGAGTTTGAGGAGTCCTCTGCCATAGACTATGTTTTCACAAAGTGTTCGAGAGTGGTAAATATGGAAAGTAAGTTTTAAATGTTCAGATCATTGTGTCTAAGGATAAAAATTTAAACATATTATATAGCCATGAAGGTGTAAAGGATTAAAGTTGTATTAGGTTTGGAGAATGTATACAATTACGGAAATCTATGACAAGTTGCTTGAAGTTTCTTGTGAAGTGTCAAGAGACCCAATTCTGAGATATTCTCTTTGTAATTCAATAATTTTGAGCTCAATGATCTAGTACAAAGCTTGGAGCAAGAATTTTTCACTAAGGAAGCATGTTTTGAAGTTTATAAGTTGTTATATCATAGTATAAAGGAGTTTGACATATATCACATTCATGAGTTAAGATAATACAAAGATGTTACATGTATGGAAGTCAAATAAATTCTTTTTTTTAAAGTCTCATTTGATGAGAGTGTTCCACAGTGTACCCTAAGTATTCTCACGGGTATATATAAAGACTTAAGTATGGTAAAATGATGAATAATGATGTATGTAGAATATATGTGTATGAAAGCAGTAGGAATGTCTTCCTTAGTCTATGTTGTTAGGAATTAGTATTCACATGGTTTTAGTATTTGTTACATGTTAGTTTATTATACATACATATTCTTATAATAATATATATTACGGGATTAATTGTTGTAACACCTCCCTATTTTGTTGGAGGTTGTTTTGGCTATGTATATGGCTATTTAATAGCCATATGTATCTAAACATTAATATAGTGTGAAGATTATATTTCTGTGTTTAACCTGTGTATTGTTTTCATTTGGTATCGGAGCAGTTTGATTCTCTGTATGTGATGGAAGTGTAAATTGATTGAAGGGGCGGTTAGTATTTTTCCTGTCCCATGTATGGAAAATTGAATTTTATCATTTAGTATATTTTGAATGTGCAGTTCAAATTTTTTGTATTGGATTGATATGATATGTGTACATTACATATCATCCATTCTGGTTCGTAGACATCAGTGATTCCGTTGAAGTTTTCTGCATTGGGTATAGTTTTCTCGAGACTCTTTATTGAGATCCATTCTACAAACTCTGTCTATGCTAACAACAAAAATTAATTTACGGCTCCAGCTAAGTTTCGATCAGGAAGGAGACCATCCATTGCATCTTTTCTTTCCCGTACTCTCCTCTAGCCTCGACCCAGATCTGTTGCATATTATTTGATCTACGAAGTGATTCATGATTTCTAGATCTAGTTGAGCATTTTACACATGATTCAACACGTCACAGCATAAGGACATCCCCAACATTGCAGTCACCCCTGACAACATTGCTTTCGGGTTTCTCAGAGTTGCGTGACCTGTGTAAATGTTGAGTTCACGGTGCTCATGTAGAACTACATCTTTATTTCTATATTGGTTGATTCAAAGATTGAATGCAATGCTTATGGAGTCGATGCAGTTTAGATCGACATCATCTTAGAAATTGTCTTCAGTGAACCTATTCATGCTGAGAGCTGAATCGATCAAGTTTTGCAGTGATAGATCTGACATGTCCTTCAAATATTGCTAAGAAGAATGCTTGAAGCCATGTTTTTCTGAAGCCACGTTTTTGTTAAAGCATCCTGAATTCTGAAGCATCCCGAATATTGTTGATAAGAAGATTGTTTGGTCAAAAGAGGAATCCCAAATCAGGAGAAAGATCAAGTGTTTAGCAAGGCCGTGCATAGTGAAATACATATGATAGCAATGCATGAAATGTGTCTGTTTTGCATAGAATTTTATTGAAGATTCTGCTGCGACTTAGACACTTAGATCTGTACACATGCAGTCAGGGAATATTTTGTAAATGTGGATCAACAAAGATGTGTGAGAAGTTTTTGTCAATTTGATCTCGTATGCGGATGTGAAGAGCTATGCATTGATATGATCCAGGAATCTTGACCCCCAAAGACTCACAGTTAAAGGTACTTGATTTGTATCAGTCACTAGATTCTATTCAAAATTTGAGTTTTTGTTATTTTAAAATAGTATATGTCAAAATTTTAATCAATAGCTTTTAGCTATATTAAAATTTTAATTTTTGTAAAAAGGCGCAATATCGGTAGAAACTGACGTCTTGTCATTTGAGTCAAAATTGTAAAATGAGCTTCATTAACAAATCCACTAAGTAAGTAGCATCTTAATGGAGGAAGGAGGCATCGGAGGAAGGAGGTCAAACAACGACCTCTCGTCAGTCACCAATGAGCCGGGGCGCGCGAGAAGGCGTGGGGCATATGTATGGTGTGAGTATATGATTTTTAGTGTGGTTTCCATTTTCTCAGTGTGCTTGAGTTACTAGTGTTCCTATTTTATGTGGTATTTGATGGATGTTAGAAAGAGAGTTGTGTTGGAGCACAAATGGTGTCGGTGATCCTCTCGACTACCATACTTCTTTGGAAGATGGTCATTTAGAAGAATACATTCACTAGCATTAGTGACCATGTGCAGTAAGACCTAACTAGCAAGATCAATTCAGGAGTATGTTCTTCGATGCATTTTGCTTCTTAATATCTATATGAGTGGAATTTCACATTGTGGGGAAAATACATACCAATGTTCCATTCCCATTCTCGCACCCTGAAGCGACTTAATCAAGGAAAGCTTCGATTAGCGTGGCGATTTTCTATCTGTTCAAGATCGAGTGGCAGCGATTAATGACAGAGACTACGATTAAGAACATTATGATTCTTATAGGAAGTAATGTGAATTTTTTTCAATATATCTTCTATTGTGTAGTTTTGTGATATGCAAGTTGTGTTTCCTACATAATTCCCTGATGTATAAGCATAGTGGTGAATAGTAGCACCAGAGTAAGTCAATTCATGGATCTTGAAAGGGTTTGTGGGAGGATCTAGAAAACCACACGAGGTGGATAGTTGATGGGACCTGTTCATATCAAGGTTTGTGGTAATCCTGTTTAAAACCATGGAAGGAGAGAGCCTCTATTTTGGATCAAGGTCATGAGTCACGAGTTGGACATGCCACGGGGGTGAGCATGCGAGAGGAGTGTGTGGATGTTTTTCTACCATGTAAACACTAAGGGGGGGGAATGTTAGGAATTAGTATTCACATGGTTTTAGTATTTGTTACATGTTAGTTTATTATACATATATATTGTTATAATAATATATATTATGGGATTAATTGTTGTAACACCTCCCTATTTTGTTGGAGGTTGTTTTGGCTATGTATATGGCTATTTAATAGCCATATGTATATAAACATTAATATAATGTGAAGATTATATTTCTGTGTTTAACCTATGTATTGTTTTCATATGTGATGTAAGTACAGGTTCAATTTTGAGTTGGCATGTTACTCCATGGATTGGTCTTGTGACTTACACGATGAAAAAGTCAAGAAGTTTCTCTTTGTCTATCGGTTCAATATTGATCACCTATAGGTACATGACAGTATGGAGGGTAGAGTATGAATTTCTATAGGTAGTATAGGTGTTTTAAGAAGAAATTTGGGGTATCAAGGATAGGGGAGCATGTGTGTTTCTCTCTAGAAAGTTCATATGGTGGTCTCAAGGCTATAGAGAGGTTTGAGGTTAGATGGTGCAAATATGGCAATAATTATTACTCATACAGTCTAAAATATGTTGTTGTCATGTGTAAATTTTCTCCTACATGTATGTATATGTTGTTCTCTTGAAGGTGAAATCAAGATTGTAAAGGCATTTGAGTTATGTTATAGACCTCATCTTAGTGTTTTCATTCTTGAATGCTTATAGGCTTTCAAATATGGCCTATAAGACTGAGATAAGGGTTTAGAACCTAGAAAAATAGGTCAAGAGGGTTTCTAGCCAAGTTATCCTAGTTAGTAGCTTGAATTTGTACTTATGGGCTTGAGATAGTTGCCTAAAGTCTAGGGTAAGTGTTTATTTGGATATTCAATGTATGAATGACATATTCTATTGTGATAAAGTTGGGTGAAATTTCACTAAAAAGGCATTCGGAGATGATAACATCATGTAGGGAATGAGAAGCTAGAAGGTGTATGGTAAAGCTCAAATATGCCTAGTCATGTTGATATATGGTTAAGATAGGATATATAATGATTTTAGATTCTTGGAACTAACATTTTTAGCATGTTTAAGATGTGCATGACTCAGATCTTAGGCTACTACACTATTTCAAGAAGGCCAAATCGGGGGTGAAGGAGAAAATTGGTTTTTTTATATGCCTAGGAGGTGGGATATTATTTATTAACCCCAAACTAGGTAAGAAGATGTTTTTTTCATAACTTACTCGATGATTTTCAGATGTTGGAAGTGCTTGATCGAGGGAAGCATGATGTTTGCATGCCTAAATTAAAAGCAAGAATCAGATTTTAAACAAAAATCAAGAATGGATATAGTTTGAGACCTTTGGTTGATGTTTCTAAAAAAATTATGAAGGTATGAAGCTGAATAAGGTAAAGAAATTAAGCTACAAGGTATTCCTTTTTCATTAATGTAAAAAGGGGGAGAATTTCAGGGTGTTTTCCATCAATGACAAAGGGGGAGATTGTTGGCATGTGGTCCTAATAGGTGTTTTCATTGATGAAAAACCACATTAATGAAAAATTAAATGTTGTATTGTGATATTATGATGATGTACATGATGTTAACATGGTGTTTCAGATGTATACCAGCTGGTACAATGAGATTTAGTGAGGTGTGCTTACTCTTGCAAGCCTATACAGGTGCCTAGGTGATGCAACATGATAGTATGAGCTTCTTGGATGCTTTAGAATCATATTGAAATGATTTATGGAATGTTGTTAGGGTTCTTGGGAACTCACAACAGTAGAATGGTTTAGGAAATCTTGGTGCTTCACTATGTTATAAATGCTCATTTGGAAAATGTATGACAAATTGGAGGTGTGACACCGAGTTTTGGAGCCATATGAGATCATGGAATCATGAATTTAGGTATATCATGATGTATCAGGTGTGTTTGGGTCATTTTTAGACTTTTTATGCTCATTTATTAAATTATTTCGATTGAGCCTAGCTTCTACAATGATGAACAAACATGTAATATTAGGTAAGTTTTAATGATTGGAGAGATTAAGGTATGGATTTGACATTATGATGATTATAGATGTTAGAGGGATGTGTCATAGTTCTTTGAGAAAACTTTCAGGCTCCCATGATGAAATTTTTTCAAGATATGACCGTTTATGTAACATAGGATCAAAATCAAGTGTATTTCCACCTCGTGGTTGAACTTGATGCTTATTGTGTGTAATACCCCACAAGTACAGTCAATAATTTAACAAGATTGTCATCTTTGACTGATCATGACATCAAGTGGAAAAGGAACAAGTGTTTTCAATAAAGGTTGAGAAAACAAGACACATGAAATAATATGGTTGTTAAGAACCGATGTTGATCTTGTGATTATCTAAACTAAGGGTGTTGTTGATAATTAATGCTCAAGAATAGTATTATCATTACTGGATTAAGCTTGTAAGCACTAATTCAATAAGTCTCATGATGTATAGTGAATGACTTAAGGGAAAAAAGTATCTGCTCCATGATCTACATTTCTGCAAATTAATCTTGGGTGATGATATCCCATTAGGCCTGGTCTATATATATATTTCTAAAATGCATATACATGTTTGTGAGATAATGTATCATTGTGACATCTTTAGAAGATAATATGTTTTAAAAATTGGAATCGAGGGGAGAGATTCACTTAACCCGTATTAGTGATTAATCACTTTATAGATTAGTTAACTTGGGCTTGTAAATTCTTGGTCAAGGTGTTAATTTTGGAACCTTTGAATTATTCAAAGAGTGTATGATAGGTTATGATTGAAATATGTGTAATAATCCATCGACGCAAGGACTTAATGCTAGAATTGAATTGGTGTGTAAGCTAAAGGTAGGTGTAAGTTGATAGACTCCTAACAATTGGTTTTAAAAGGACGGATGACTTAATATGTCATACCGAGGCGTTGGGTCATGATATCACAATGGGCCAGGTTAAAGTTTTCTAAGGTTAATATAATACTTGTGATATAGTATATTTCATTGTTCCATTCCTAGAAGGTAATATGTTTTAAACAGGGGAACATAGTTTATGGATTTATCTAACGATCCTATTAACGATCAACCACTATGATCAGTAGACTCTGGCTTATGAATCCTAGGCCATGATACTTATATTGGATTATGGAATTATCATAGCTGATTTCACATTTTAATATGTATCTCTATGGGAGTTATGGGACATTTAAATAATAACTTTAAGGTTATGCATGTGCTATAGCATTGGTCTTATACTATATTATAATCTATTCTCTTCAGAGGTTACTTGCCTATGTTATAGAGAGCAAATAAGAGAATGATATTTTGGTTAATTTCTTGGAAAAAGTTATATGATGTTTTAAACTAAAGAAAGCCCGCCAATTTTGTAGGAGAAGTTGGAGGGTGGTGGTAGTTGAATGGACCACTGGCGTGGTACTCCCGCATTGAACGCCATTAACTACACATTTAAAAAATTACGGAACTCCGTAAAGCTCCCTAAGGAAGCAAACCACATGCAAACTACTCCATTTTGTTTTATTGTTGAAATCTGGGGTAAAATCTTCTTTAGGTCTCTCATGCATGGCAATAAAACTATGATTTTAAGTAAAAAATTTCGAAGTGGAAGTCCATTATTGTATGCAAAAATATAAGAGGGGGACATATATATATGGGTTGGATGGAGGTTGGAATTGTTGGCTGGTTTGAGGTGGATAGTCTTGAAGCCATAAGCTCTCTGTCACTGTAACACTTGCTAGGAAAGATCTCGAAGGATGTAGGAAGCGAATTCATAGGAAAGAATCATTCCTTATCCCTTTTATCTTTTTATTTTATTAGATGTTAGAATGAATACATATTTGTAATTTTGTTTGAGCTAAAAATAAGTGGGTATGTTTTGGTTGGAGGTTGTTGTTTTTATACTCAATTGTTCTACGAAAAGATATGGTAAAATTTTATGATCATGTTGAACCTCAATATTTAATACTTTATCTTTAATATTGCTCAAATCATGTTTACTTATTAAGATTTGAAATAAACAATTTGGTTTGTATTTTGTCAAATATTTTAACCTTGGATAATAAGGCGTTTCACGTGCAAATGTTATAATATTGTGCGAAATCAATTTTGGGTGCATGGGATTTATTTTATCTGATTGAAATCTTGATATATGAGCCTAGTAATAAACTGATTCCAAACACTAGTGATTATTTTCTTTCAATTTGGAGTGGTGTACCAACCTGTGGAAAAATAGAGGTGTTTTTAGATATTCGACCCAGACGAGTTGGTGTTTTTTAATCTGATATTTTTAGGCTATTCATAGTCTTCTATTTTATCCATCGAGTTGAAAGTTAGTGAGGAAGGATTAGTTAGGGCTAAGGATTTTCTAGTTTCTCAATGTAGTCTCTTACCTTTGATGGATCTACAAGCAAATTTAATTCCCCACTCTCTCTCTCTCTGTAAAGAAAATTTGGGTATTAACCTTTATGACATGGCTCAATTGTATAGTGTGTTTATGAGATGATAACACTTCATGTTATTCTTGTCTGGAATGCTGAACCTTATAACTCTTAGGGAAGTCATGGGAAGTGATGGGAATTACTTCTAGCTTGGTAGTGGTTGGATAATAACAAACAACTGAGTTACAAAATGTGTCTTATTTTTCCATCATTTAGTCCGGGTAGGAAGTAAGCTCAACATGATTGTTCCTTTTATTAGGATATGGAAAGTGGCTTTAGTTGATGTAAATAAATGTTGAGTTAGTTGTTGAGCCTTTGGTTCACTCCGTTATAAGGAGTTTAATTAATTGCTATCTTCCTTAGAAGTCATCTAAACCAGTTTGAATTGATACTAGAGAACAATAAATGAATTTTAGAGATTAGATTTTGAAAGGATGAGCCTAACTTATCTTATACCGAGTATGGAAACCATTTCTTCTTCCTTTAGGAAGCTATTCAGTTTAGACATTATATATTTCTATAACTAGTCACAAACTTGAGGAAAGCTCGATTGGAGCTGGGACCTTGATAGATAATGATTAAAAGAGTTTGACTATTTTATGGTTACTAAAAAGACTAAAAGTCTTATTTGAAACCAAGGGGTCTTGGTTGGTTGACACCTTGGATATGTTTGTTAAGTTATTGCTGCTCCATTTATAAGGTGCAACAATGGAACTAAAACTTAGTTTGTTTCGATTCTTTAAATCAATTTTTAAAGAAGATCCTTTTATTTATTATGTGGTTCTTTTGGAACAAAATTAATCTCTACTAGTTGATAAAATCAATGGAATTAATTCCCCATTACAAGGAGTAGTACGAGCTAGTCATTATGACAAATTCGGGAAGTTTATAATCTATACATAAGCATAAATAATCTTTGGTAATGGTTGTGTCTTCAGATTCTTATTGTAGAAGAATATAGTAAGACATAATTTGAGATTATGTGTTTTATTAAAGAAGGTACAATATAGTCTAAATAGACAACAAAGTCTATATTTCCTTGATTCCTTTAAGTTACCACGATATGTAATTTAATATGTATAAATATCATTCCTTCTTAGGATATTAATGGATAATACAGATATGTTGTTGTATGTAGTTATGACATATAAACAACATGTTTGCTAACCATATCTATTTGATTGATATGTTGGTATTGCTAAAACTAGTTGGTTTCATTTCCGTAGCATGGATTACATTGTGTATGTACAAGGTTAATACTTGAATGAATTGCTTGAGCAACCACTATAGCTGCAGCAACTTCTAGTTATGAATGGGATGATATAGTTACATACCATAATTTATAGGAGTTTGATATTTCTATTTAACTTAGGTGAGATTCAATTGTATTTATAACAACATATGTTGTTGATTATTTGATGGTAATTATCGGGTATGTTTATACTTATCTAGTTTTACTTTAACTTATTTATGTGAATTGCTTATAAGACTCTGTCATGGAAGAATACTTAAGAAGGTAAAAAGGAGCTGAACTATTAAGTGCAAATCTAGTTATCGAATATGATGTTGGTTCATTACATGATTAAATTGTATGAATGTGTTTATTATTGCAGTTTATATTCATTCTAACATTTAATGACATAAATTGATAAATGGGATAGAGGAATTTTCTTGCTTAGTTTAGTCAAACTAATCTTACCTAACCATTGTAGGAAAGTGAGCGAAGATAAAAAGCGTAAAGCAAAAAAATGCCTTGATTATCTAATTGAACCATATGCTTACTTTTACAGGTTAAAGTGGGAGTCAATTTTTTGAATTGAGACTTTCATAATTATGTCAAGGAATTTATTTTTTGCCTTTAAGTAATGATTTTATTGTAAAAATATACTAGGTACATTTATGATATATTGTGACATGGTAAAAATTCCATATTTTTATCAATAAATACTTGCTTCATATTGTTGAAAAAATGTTGATGCCTCTCTGCAATCTCTGTAATAACTTATACTATCTTGTAGTAATGTCAGTATAAGTATGGCTATATAATTGTGCTTGTTTATAAAAATTGGGTCGTTGGACGATTATAATGGAGGACAATTGTAACTCTCTATTTTAGAAATGTAACAGCTATCTTATGGACTATGTGAACCTAATAATTCCAATGGCTGAATTGGGAAGATATAATTCAATAATATAATTGATAAGATAATAGAATACACTATGGACCAGTGTTGATGTATTCTTTTTTAATCTAAACTAATGAACTTATGGGAAATTGATAGTATTGTTAGCAAGAGGAGGTGATTCCTTACAATTCTAATTAACACACTAAAGCTTGATAGATGGGAAATCATCCATGAATGAATCTTGATGTAAATGCATATGTATACACAGCTTTGGGAGTTTATTCTAATAAAGATTGAGTAACTATGCTAGAGTAAAAATAATATGACGAAACTTATGAATGATAAGATAAATTTCAACATATAAGGGTTAATTCCTCGAAACCTATTGAATATCCTTTTGGGAAGCACTCAAACCTCTAAAGGAATTAAGTTGAAATACTATTTAAAATTATTCCAACCCTTGTAACATGATGGGAAGCTCACCACAATGTTGTAAGGCAAAATACTAAATGAGATTAGAACCCTGATGTTTTTTGATGCTTAAGCGAGATGTCTTTCCATAAAATGGGGAAATGAAGTATAAAATCTATCAGAATACCATCATTTGAAATATATGATGTGATGAAATTAATGTTAAAGCTTACTACAACTAACTAGATGTAATGAAGACAATTCATTACTAATCACGTTAAACTTAAATACAAGAAGGGACCTTAAGGGATGGGATAAGGCCGATGAAGAACTTTATGGGAGACTAAACTCCTAAACACAAAATTTATATTAAACCTTGGTTACGATGCCTAATGCAATGATGAAAATTTTGTTAGGAACATAAAGATTGTGCTCACCTTGAGTACTTATTATTAGATCCATGGTGAAGGTTGGTATCTATACTCCTATGAATAGAGAGTTTAAATCAACCATGATAAAGATATGATGGTGTAGTCGTATAAAGGATAACAAAAATATGATAGTTGGAATGCCTGAGAACATATTTTTGGATGCCAAGGAAATTGGTAAGAAGATCCAAGAAAAATGAATTTACTACCAAGGTGACAGTAACCATTCAAATAAACCTAAGTCAGGTTTGGTTATTTTTGTAGAAGTCCTCAAGAGAATTGGGAATTCTATTGAAACAAGAAGCTTAAAATGATTAAGATTCATATATAGATAAATTAGATCTGGCTGATATAAATGTTGAGGTACAAATGAATAACATGACTCTAATAAATAGTATAAGTTCTATTGAAGGGAGGATAATGGGAATGACTTCGTATGCCCTAATGATGAGTGATTATGTAGTTTGAATGATTTCTTATAGGATCAAGAACAACATTTATGGTTATTACTCCTTGTTAATATGAGGCATTATTTTATTTGGTTGAATCTGAATCATTATTAACAATAAGATTGGGAATTTAGATCTAAAGAATGATCTATCTTATATCTGGAACCGATAGGTAGAAACGAGTATTATCGGAACTACATTTGATCTATCATGATACTATGGGACAAGATTCTAGATACAATTCACTAAGTGATGAAGACATGAGAACTAGAACAACATGTTATGTTTAATTTATTGAGATATCATGATTCATTTTAGGACTCTTGACAGGTAAACTCACTACCACCATTACGTGGTCATATCCATTTAAGGAAATTGGTCGTTATTTGAATACTACAAATTAACAACTATACCGAGTTCCCTTTTAAGACCTTAAAATGTGGCATGGTATTATTTAAGTACAATCTTGTTAGAGTTACAAGGGTAGATGGAACCCCATGGGTTGGTACCTCGATGCCAACATATGATGGCTATGGGAAGGGAAGCAGTCTAGTAATGATGTGAATTGTTACAAAGACACTTGATTTCCCATAGGCATCATAGGATGACATCGAGGTACAACTTCATGTAGGTTAATCTGGACTTGTACCTTATACAAGACTTGTAGCTATTTACAACATCATTGACTACAAATCCATATAATTGAACAAGTGATTAAGGTGAGATGACAAGATTCCAATGGTGAGTGTGCCGTCATGGAACCGAGCATGGAATACATGACTCAGAAACCTTGCGCAAGGTAGTGTAACTACTGATTATATTGTTGAGATTTCACCATTGTCTAAGCTGTGAGATGCTTGTGGATTTCATAGGTGGAACCTAGGTACACACTTAGGGGTTATCACTTATATATCATATCCTATTAAAGGAGAACCAAAGGGATACATTTTATGTATGGCTTGTAAAGAGCATTGAGGGAGAACGAGTAAGTTCAATATTCTCTCATATAGCTGCACATGGTTCATGATAGTTATTAGAAATGGATTGCATTAAGACTTATGTTGGATTTAAATATATGGGTATTTAAATCAGCTACATGAGGTAAGTTAAAAAAATATCTCTAAGATTGAAGTGACAAAAGTGGATGTTACATTTTGGTATCAGAGTTGAAGGTTGCAGCTCTTGGGCCTAATGAGTCCTTACGCTTATAAAATTTTATGAATAAAATAAAAGGAAATAAGGTGTACCATGGATAACAAACCAAATCAAATTAAGCTTTGCGTTTGGGGGTAAAAGAGTTAGATAATACTCTAAAATTCCTTCATGACACACTATACTGGATAGATGCAGGGAGCAGCTGGTAAGTGTGAATGTGATAAGCCAAGAAAAACAACTTAGGTTGAATGATGATGATCATTAGAGCGTTACTTGATTGATCAAACTGCATTATGACAAAAATTGGAGCATAAATCCAATATTAAAATAAATCCACATAGGATAAAGGCAGTATATAGAGAAAGACTATTTTACATTTGATTGTATTACAACCTTAGTTCTTAAGCTTCTTAAGGGCTGAAAGTAATAGGCGTAGATATTAATATGACTATATAATGGTATTATCATTATTTTGTTATTATCCTTGTGGCAGCATATGATTATTGTATAATCATTCTATTAATGTACTACTTGGATTGTTATGGTCAAATATGTTTGACTAATTTACTTAAGTGTAGTTGAGTAGACACTCTTCTGGAAGATTGAATGATAACTATGTTGTTTACTTTGCCTAAGATGCTAAGTAATCCTGAAATATCATATAAGGACATGGAACTCATTGCTATTGCAGAATTTTCTATAAAATTTGATACCTTGAGTTGAATTTAAAGTATAATTGGTCCAAATAATATTTCATAGGCTGAGACAACATTGTCAGGTTGGTAAAATTTCAAACCTAGTAGGAAACTAGAGGTTGAAAAGTGTAATGAAGAATTTCAGGTATGTAACTTGATATTCATGATTCTATGGAATATGTAAACTAACCTTCAAGGGTTTAAAGTCAAAAGTGTCCTTAAATTTAATATTGTTATCAATATTATGTGCCAAAGATGGTAAATACAACTAGCCTGGTTGTAAAAGACTGGTAATTTAAAGTTGACAGGAGTTACATGATTGCGAAAGTAAAGACTACTTAACTCAAGTCTCAGATCTTTGAACTTTAAATCTGGGAATCATTAAATTATGGTGCTATATTCTTGAATGTTTCATAAGGTTCTATTGATCCTTTTTAACAATGTGATCATTGTGTAGGCACTCTATCATTTATACTATTGTTACTTGATTACATTGATGAACTCATAACTTATGTTATGAGATGAATGGTAATTATAGTATGTATCTATGTCTGATGATACAGTGAAGTATAATGTATATTAAAAAAGGCATGCTTAGTCCATACCGGTATGGAAACTAAGGAAGTATATACTCATATTGTTATGATCAAGTATCGGATGTATGACCTTACTTGAATGATTAGTCTTATTATGACATAATTGTAATGGGAGGTAACTCTCTTTACCATGTTGTATTAATATCATACATGAATGTATAGAAATTTAAGAATTAATTGTCTTAACCAATTTCATATGAATTTGTCTATATAACTCAAGGATATATAGATTGATAATCTACTCTATTAAGGTATCGATGGACTAATATATTATAACTGTTAATGAATTCATGTTATACATACTTAGAGGAACTAGAATAATAAGTTTACAGTTATTTAAGTATGGGCTTATATGACATGTAACATTATTATTCTAGCACCACTTGAGCTGATTGTGAACAGTTATGATGGATTGATTACTTATGTTTATCGGGGTAAATGCTTGTTGGGATCGAAATATCGGTACCTTGATGCTTCAAACCATAATTATGAGAATATATTTTGTATATATTACATAGTACTACATGGAATAATTGGTTGTAAAGATTGGGATTATGACATGTTGTTGATTGTGTGAGTGATTGGTGATTTATCAACTATGAGAGCTAGTAAATGCAAGCTTATGAGATATGGAATTACTAGTTTCAATGAAAATAATGAGACTTTGCTCAAATAGAAGTATATAATTTTGTACTTGATTGATTTCACTGAGTAGCAATAATAAATCATCGGGATGATGATTCATTAGTGGGGAAGAATGTAATACCCCACAAGTACAGTCAATAATTTAACAAGATCATCATCTTCGACCGATCATGACATCAAGTGGAAAAGGAACAAGTGTTTTCAATAAAGGTTGAGAAAACAAGACACGATAAATAATATGTTGTTAAGAACCAATGTTGATCTTGTGATTATCTAAACTAAGGGTTTTGTTGATAATTAATGCCCAAGAACAATATTCTCAAAAGCGTATTAAGCTTGTAAGCATTGAGTCAATAAGTCTCATGACAGATAGCGAATGAATTAAGGGAAAAAAGTATTTTCTCCATGATCTAAATTTCTAAATTAATCCTAGGCCATGATATCCCATTAGGCATGCTATGTATATATATATATATATATATATATATATATATATAACTGATATACATGTTTGTGAGATAATGTATCGTTGTGACATCTTTAGAAGATAATGTTTTTAAACATTGGAATCGAAGGGAGAGATTCACTTAACCCATATTAATGATTAATCACTTTATAGATTAGTTGACTTGGGCTTGTAAATTTTGGGTCGAGGTGTTAATTTTGGGACCTTTGAATTATTGAAAACATGTACGATTGGTTATGATTAAAATATGTGTAATAAGCCATCGATGACATGACTTAATGTTAGAATGGAAGTGGCATGAAAGCCAAAGGTAAGATTAAGTTGATAGACTCCTAACAATTGGTTTTGAAAGGACGAGATGACTTAATATGTCATACCGGAGGCATTGGGTCATGATATCACAATGGGTTGGGTTAAAGTTTTCTAAGGTTAATATAATACCTGTGATATAGTATATTTCATTGTTCCATTCCTAGAAGGTAATATGTTTTAAACAGGGGAACGTAGTTTATGGATTTATCTAACGATCCTATTAACGATCAACCACTATGATCAGTAGACTCTAGCTTATGAATCCTAGGCCATGATACTTATATTGGATTATGGAATTATCATATCTGATTTCACGTTTTAATATGTATCTCTATGGGAGTTATGGGACATTTAAATAATAACTTTAAGGCTATGCATGTGTTATAACATTGGTCTTATACTATATTGGTATCAATTTTTTTCTCCTTTTCAATCTGAAAGCAAAGCACCACCATTATGTCATGGAGCTTAAATACTGACTTAGACCATGTTGTATGTCATTGATAGCTGGGGCTATGGTCTAGCTAGCACTCAAATAGGACTTGATATTGTCTTAGCTATTTTAGGTTGTGCCTATGCAACCAAGGTAAGAGGACCTATTTTTAACCTTGTAATGGTGAAGGAGATGAAGATGTCCTTCTCTTTGATTAAAATTCTATTATGGAGGTCTTCTTTGAAAACATGATCAACACCCCGAGATCTGAAACTCTCACAAGTTGTCACTTCTCAAAACATGGGTATGTTCTCAAACAAGGCAAAGGTTACTAGAGACACCGGAAATCCTGATCGATAATGGATTTTGATCTTCTATGGGTATACACATGCAAATTAGGGGTAGTACGTGATAGGATCTTTATTGTTGGGTGATTTTTGGTGGGATATTGATAAGAAAAGCGGGATAGATCAAATCTTTGACAATGCACAATACATGAACAAACCATTAAATGAAATGCCTAAAATAATCATGATGTTCTTTCAACCGGAAGAGGCGAAAGTGAAGCCGGGTTGCACTCTTCACACAATATTTGAGAAATCACCACAAAAGCTTGAAGTAAAGAACTCAATTAAACACAAAAATCCATGATCAAACCATGCCTTATACACCCCTAAAGGCTTACAAGAAATCTATGCGAATAAGGAAGGTAAAGTGATTTTAAATTTGTTTATCTCCTTATCGGATGAAGGATCTTCGAGTATGAGATTGCAAATTCCACCGAACTATCAACTAGAAATGGAGATCCTATATGATTTCTAAAGACTTCAATGTAAGATTACAACAAGAACTCTAAAATTTATCTCGCATGCATTTAAAATTGATAACTGACATCATATTTCCCAAATAAAAACACGATTTAATTCAAAGCTTGTTAGATTCAACAACAGGGGATAGTTACATGAACAATCTTAGAGCTGTGTGGTGGCTATACACTTGTAACAACCCACATGCATGAATTTTCCAACAAATGAGACATTAACTTGGTTCCTTGAAGGATTTTCTCAAAAAATGAGCTTTTCTCAAATTCACTCGTGATTTTCAACTCCCAACCCTTCATAATTTCTCCAAAATACATAATATACCATATCCCACCTTGGAATTTTCCTTCCCAAGAAAAGAATATGCTTATGGGATCAAATTTGTTACAAAAACCTCATGATTTGTAGAAAGGGATAGCAAATAGAAAAACGTTCGATGAATGCCAGTGTGTCGAAAAAATTTAAATCATTACAAAAAATGGATCATTATCCACCCTAGGGCTTGTTTTTATCATTCAGGCATGCAAGCATCTTTTATTCATCATTTTTACCTTTTCCCCTTTTTAATTTTACCTCTGTAATTTCTAGATCTGACTTTTACATTTTTTGACGGGCCTGAGCCAAAATTACATCAAAAACACCATAGATCAATAAATTAGGTCATAAAAATGTTGCCAATGTTCTCAGAAGGCCAAGACGACCCAAAATCATATAAGGTTTGATGAAATTTGATGAAGAAATCATGATTCCCAGCTTCTTGGAGCTCTCATGGCGGCCCAAATAGATGAATGCACAGTAGTCGTTGATCTTGTATCGACATTAAATGTCTACCCTCCACGTGGAAAATGAGATAAAAAATAAGCTTAGAATTACCTTTTGACCTTTGGATAAGGCGGGACACATGTCGAAACATGTCTGGATCAGGCACATGCCTTTAAAAATGCATTTATGACCTTTTTAAAGTTTTGGAAAATTTTGTAAAATTTCCCCGCTTCTCCCCTGGACGTGCCACATGTCCATATGTGGGCCCCATAAAAAAACCGCAGCTAATTAAATCAATTTTCCACAAAACCCCGTAGGCTGAAAGCCCGATTCTTCCCTGCCACGTGGCAACCTCCGATTTGCCATGGGTCTAAGTCTCCATTTCTGCCTTCTAACCTCCCTGCAAAATTTGAAAAAATTAAAACTCACCATGGGCTGCGCCTCCCTTTGACTTCTTAGAGAGTGCCACGTGTCCATCATGGATAGGCCGTGGAGCTCATTTTTTATTTTTACCTTTTAGACAACAAAGGTCAAAAGTTATAAAATTTCCTTCAACCCCTTCCTTCGCCTTCTACAATTTTGGACTCGCATCCCCTCCCTATTCGGCTGCAGGCCTTCGGGCCAAAATTTGATTTTTTACCATTTGCAGTTAAAAAACTTCAAACTCATTGCAAAACCCACTGCCCCATCCTATCCTTTCCTGAACACGTGTCCACCGATGATTTACTGAGGGCTTTTAGGCCAAAATTTGATTTCATCACTTTGAGCCATAAAACACCAAAATTTTCCAAGTTCCCTACCATTCGCATGCCCTCCATGCTATGTGTCCCCTCCCTATTCATTCGGGCCTTCGGGCAAAAATTTGAATTTGAAAATTTTGCTCAATGAAAGCAAAATTTCCTAAGGAAATCCCACCAATCCTCTAGCCAATCAAAATGTGCCATGTAGGCACCTCAATGCAGAAGGTGGAGCCGTGGATCAAAATTTTCCCTTTTGCCAAAATTTCAAAAATGATAAGTTAGAGACATTTTCCACCACTCCTTGGCCAATAGGAACCTGCCACATTTCCCTTAAAAGGGGCAAAATGTAGACACTTAAAATTGGTTACTCAATTTAGTGTACCCCACATTCGTTTACCTGCTTAGGTAACCTGGGGCACGTTTACGTCACCACTATCCCCTTGGGGATATTATCCGATTTGTGGTTTAAAAATCTATCCTAAGTTTAATTCACCCCATTGTATCTTACCCGTGAATAATTAAATATTAAATATTTAATTACACCTCTTCCCACGTATCCTAATCACTTATCTACCCCAAATTTATTCTATCTATGTATCACCCCTATTTTTCCTTTTCCCCAAGCGGGATATTTCCCGTATTTGGGGTAATTCTCATCTTTCTAGAAATCAATCTTTTTTGCCATCTCGGGAGTCTGTCCCGCGATCGGCGCCGACCTATACGGTCGGCGCCGATTTTTTAGGAGCGGCGCCGATTATAAAAGCAAGTCCAGAACTCAGTTCTAGGGACCGAAGAAGAACACACGACGAAAAAGGACGCGCACGAACAGAGCGAAACAAAGAGACAGATCGCGAAAGAGACACAGGTTGTAAGAAAGAGAAATCTTTTAGCATCAAGTGTATCGAATGAGGGCAGATCCTGTCCGAATCAATCCCTGAGAGGAGCACCGTTACTCTGCTCCTATCACATCAACATCGCACGTATCAATCGATCCTCTGGTAACTCTGTTCCAGTATCTTACCGACTTTCACACATCCCAGACGTCGACTATCTGTCCATCACTTTCCAATTTCCGAATCTTCTTGCACTGTCCCTGATCAACTGATCTGCTTTCAATCGACGCCGATCTGTTTTAGTCGACGCCGATCACATCAGTCGACGCCGATCACATCAGTCGACGCCGATTATACATAATCGGCACCGATCATCCTGCAGATAGGTAAAAGGACACAGGTAACACAAATCCAGCTTTATTTTACAGTTTCCTGTTTTCTGTAGCTTTCTGTCTGTTGTTTAAATTCGGTTTCATTACCATAATCAGAAAATCTAGTCTTATATGTACATCTTTTATCATGTATGTTTCTCTACTTAATTGAAAACGTGGACTGACATCCGCCGAGGAAGCTTATCGCTTCCCGGACCTTCTCGGGCAGTCCACCCATTTATCTTTTAACGCCATCTTTTCCGTCAAGCATTGGTGTCTTGCGAGTTACTCGGATCTATTGTGTGAATTGCTCGTGTGCGCCGTCTTATCTACATCAACCTCCTTATCATCTACATCTTGGATCTTGTCCATCAGTATCGATTTCATTGGAGTTTTTCAGGGTTTTGTGTTTAGTTTGGTGCATTAACTTGGACAGTAACAAGCGCGAAATCCTTGATCTACATTCAGCACGCCGGTGGGACCCAACCAAAGTCCCTTATTGGTAAGTTCATTTCTTTTCTAGTTTTGAGCTTGGTTCTTTTTCCTCCCGATTTTTATCGATTCGCTTGAGCGTTTCTTTTCATTGTTTCAATCTTGCTTTTTATGCGGAATCGTTGTCTTGAAATTTTCTATTTCCTTGAAATAGAAATTTTTAAATCTCACCATTATCCGGATATATCTTTAAGGTCTTGTTTGTTGTTTGCTTAACCTTTTCTTGTGGAGCACTTTGCTTGTTCGTGGGACTGTTTGAGGGGAAGAGCTCAACAACGCGCTTTTTGAAGTCCACACACCTTGGAGAGCTAAATCTACTGGTATTTCTCTTTTGCGGTATTTTCTCCTTTTTAGGATTTCTTTGTTTGTTGTCTATCACATCCAAACATTTCAATTTTTGGTGCTTAAAAGGAATTTAATCGCATTTGGGAAAGAATCTGTTTGACTTGTCTTCATCGAAATCAAACACTTTGTTTTTAAGTGCTTAAAAAGAACTTTTTCTTTGTCATTGCTGTTGTATGTTTCTCATCTAGTTTTAATTAAATTTGGAAAATTCATCAAAATCAGTAGTGACACTATTTGATTTTTATTTTTCACCCTTGCACACAAAGATAAAATCACTAGGTATAAAGCATTTAAACAAAAACTCCTTCCCAGCCTCGCCTACTTGGAAGTGATATCCAAGAGGAAGAGCCTATGCGGTACTGAGCCGTGCTTATAAATTCACGGAAGTTCGGTATATATTGGCAAAGCACCCGACTCCCTTATCGCGGCGGTGTGTGAAGTGCGGGGTAGGCCCCTATATCAAGCCACGCACTAGGTCTTTTCTTGAAGTGCCTTTGGGACTCCTCACCAAACATTCCCCAAACCATCCTTAGTTTGGCTATCGAGTAGTTCTGTTCTAAAAGCCTTCCCTAATATTTTCTTTCTTAAAGCATCAAAACTTAAAGGAGATAATCACCTACGCTGCTTGAATTGTTTGTGCATTAGTTAGGTCAATCTTCTTTCTGCGTGTTTATGACGGTTATCACTCGGTTACAATCTAGAAGAATGGCTCAACTGGCCCCTTCTTCTTCCGAGATTACCACTAGTGTGGATGTTTCGGCACCCCCCAAACCTTCCTCGGGACCGCTGTTAGTTGGTTCCCCATCCTGGTCATATAATCCTTTCCATCAAGCCAAGGCAACCCCATCACGTCCAGCTTCCCCTAGTCCTTCAGAAATATCATCTGACTCAGAGTATGTTCCTCGCGGGGATCCTGAATTTCAGGCTTTCCTCGATCGCAATCCGATAGCCCTCATGGACTACCTAGTACACAAGTCTATTCAAATATCTGATCAAGGACCACCAATCCAGCAAGTGTACGATTATCCTCGTGGACCATCCCAGGCCTTTGGAGAACAGTTTGCATCATCTCTCTCGCCTCGAGCCACGGAGAAGGGCGACGCCCCTGTGCCCCCCTTTTCTCTTCCACCGACCATATCGACTAGTTCTCAAATAGTCTTACCTATTCCTAACACCGCAGTTACCTCGAATATTCCACAACCTACTTCTGAGAGGTCCTCTGCCCTGGCTATAATGAATGCGTGCTGCACCCGCATATTGCTGTTAATTCATCTATGCCCTCCATTGTATCCCAAGGTCAATACCCCTTTATGAGCCAACCCCCTCCGAATAGTCAGTTGGTTCTGCTTCTCGTCCTCCAGTGGGTCTTTCTTCCAATGTTCCAGCAACAGTGACCTTCGCCCATCCTCTAGCATCGGCACCCTTAATGCCTAATCCGGCAGTAGAAGGCCCCTTTCAGGTTTTGTTCCCCAATATGTCCAATCAAGTCGGCATTCATGTTCCTCAATCTGTCCCAATTCAATCAACAAGCATAGGAGTCCACCAATCACAGGCTCCATCCGTCATCCAACCTTCATTTTCTCAACCACTTATTATCTCATAGCCTGCCTATACACAAGCTACTTCACAACAAATACCCCACCAAGTGTCACCCAGAACCCCTGGTTATTCCTCTTATCATCCTATCAATCAACAGATGAATCCCCCATTGACACCTCAACAACATCCACCATTTGCTTCTTATGTAGGACATGCCAGTGTGCCTCCTCCTCAATCTGACATGGTTCAAATTCTTTTCAAGAAAATCACGAGACTTGGAAGCCTCCACAAAGGGGCTCGTCCTTCATACTCCTTTGAAGAAGTGTGTAATGAACCCATTCACCCCTCAGTGGCTTTTAAGCCTTATCCTCCCCAATGGGAACTTCCTAAATTTTCAAAGTTTCATAGTCGAGAGGACCCTCAACAACATTTGCGAGCATTCAAACATGCTTGCTACCTCATAGTCCAAGATCAGGAGCTTATGCTCCGTACCTTTCCAATGTCTCTAGCAGGTCCTGCTTTAGACTAGTATAATAACATTCCTCAACATTCCTTGTTTTCTTTCTCTCAATTGGCCCAGATGTTTGTTGAAAACTTTTCAATAAATATCGCGCATAAGATCTCGATTACAGATCTTTATAACATTCGTCAATTCGATGATGAGTCTATTGCAGACTTTGTCGCTCGTTAGAGAGGGATAATCAACCAATTGTCTTTCTCCCTTCCTCAATCCCAACAAATCGAGTTGTTCACTCGATCTTGTGCTAATCACATTTCTTCCACTTTAAGGATCCAAACTTTTCATACCTTTGAAGAAGCCTTTACAATGGCACGCAAACTTGAATCTCGCGCCATTGAACAAGGGAAGCTAAAACTTCGCTCTAAATCTAAACCCGATTTTTCTTAGTTTACCAAACCAAATTCTTCCCCTTCTAAAGACAAGAATCAGGGATCCACCAACGCTATCGTATTAAAAACATCACGAGCTGATAATACTTCTAATCAAACACCACGAAGAGACTCCTCATCTTCTCGAAAAGGGACTTCATCATCTCGATCCTTCGCTCCATTGGGGGAATCATATGCCTCTATCTTAGAGAAAATGTTGGAAGTTCGCATGATCGAACTTCCCCCTATTAGGAATATCGATGAAAGCCAAGAACGTCCATTCGGTATAAGGAAAATGATTTTGTCATTATCATAGAACCAAAGGTCATGACATCGAACGATGTCAGACTTTCAAAAATCTTGTCCAGAAACTTATTGATAAAGGCGAGCTCATTCTGGATAACCCAAATGCTCCCCCAAATCAGGCAATGGATGTTTTTAAACAACCTTTTCCCAATCACTCCCCGAATCATAACGCCTCAGAGTCTCAAAAACCAAACACTCATACTATCAACTTCATCTCTACTGAAGAATCTTCTTCTGAAACCAAGCCATCTGCGAACACATCAATCGAATCAGAACCTCCTTCCACTTCGCCAATCACTGAAATTCCACCATCTTCCGATAGCCCGTCTTTGAATATTCCTACATTGCTAGATACGGGTTCCTCTCTCTCCACTCCTTTGTCTAACCTTCCATCCATACCCAAGACAGTGTCATCCTCATCTGTCTCATCGTCGAACATTCTTTCAATGCTCGAGGCGATTACATCCCTTCGAGTTTCCACTACAGGTACATCTACTTCTATTGCTCCCATTCTCACTGCAACTATGCCCCTGGTGAACGTACCTATAATTGTGCCAACTCCGACGGAAGCATCTTTGATTTTGACTCTTCCTGTCTCTTTTCCAACAGTAGTTCCACCCATAATTACTGCACCAGAAGTAGTCCCTTCGCAAAGAACTACTTCTTCATCACTCACTTCTTCCACCACTAGTGCTGCTTCGCCCATTAAAGGAAAATCAAAAGAAGTAGCACCAACACCTATACGCTCGGTTCCTGAACTTAAACCGAGACAACCAAAATCTAACATTGCGCCATCAGTACCTCCCCACTTGCTTCCTCCGAAAAGGTTACAATCACCTTATGCCGTTGAAGTTGTCACCATCACGAAAAGGAAAGCCCATATTTCAAACCATCAAGACCCTTGGTGCTTTCCCACAAAAATCTCTCTCTACGCCCCATAAAAGATTGGATTTATCCACTGAGAAGGCACCTTCTTCTACACACTTATCAAAACCATCATCTTCTTCTACAACACATTCTTCACCAACACCCGAAAAGTGGATTTACCTACTAACAAGACGCCACCCTTCTATCGGGATCATCATCTTCATTACCAAAAGCCGTGGTGCCCTATGTCCCTCGATTACACCTACTTTGGGAGCTTCTTCCTCATCTAAATAGACATTATCTAAATCATCGATAAATTCGACCAAGCAACCTCCTTTATCTTTGAAGACCACAACACTTGTCACATCTCCATCATCTTCAAAATCTATTTTAGGGGCTCCTCCTCCACCAAAATCAATCATGTCTCACTTACTTCCATCTCAAGTGCCCAAGACTGCTCCCCCAAGCGTCCAAAAGAATAAGATGATCCCTAAAAAGACTGTCAAACCTAACATGCAGGTTCTTTTGCCTCGGCAGTCTGTTAAGGCAAAAGAGGCACCTTCATCACCTCTATCCTCATCTTCATCTACCGGGTTCTACACCGAAATCCTTCGCCAACTTATCCAATCTTCATCCATATCCCTTCCTCCGATTAAACCCTATAACCCTAAAGGAGTTAAACCTACCTGGTTTAACTCTGATCTAATTTGTGCTTACCACCGTACCCCGGGTCATGATACTGAGGGATGTAAAGCTCTTCAAGCTGTTGTCAACAACCTTTTGGAAGAAAGTGATCTTTTGCTGGAGGAGGAGGAACAAGTATCTCCTGTCATCTTAGCCCCATCTGAGCCCCAACGATCCACTCAGACCTCTAGTGATTCCACTCCAATTGATCTTCCACCTTCTCAAATTGACACAATCCATATCGCCACTAGAACCCAACACTATGATAATCCATCTTCATCTACAACATCTCGACCACGCGTTGTCATTTCTGCAGCCCCTGAAGGAGTTCCTCCTTCCTCATTAGCCACACGACCTAAGGTCTCTATTCGTGCTGCACCTCGGGCTCAAATTCCCGTGTCAGTTGAGGAGAGTGTTATGAAACAACTCACTCAGGCTCCGGTCAAAATGTCTCTTTTTGACCTCATCCAATCCTCTCCACAACATCGCCAGGCTCTGATTGATAATCTGCGTCGCATCGCAGTGAATTCAGATGAGCCCCAGCCCTTTGAGTTGGTTGTTGGATTGAATAGACCATCAACCACCATTTCTTTTGAAGATTCAGAAATTCCTCCTCTTTCTTCAGAGGATTTGGAGGCTCCCCTCTTTATCACAGTCCAAATCGACAACACCACTTTAAAACGCGTTATGATCGACAGTGGAGCTGCACTCAACGTCATCTCCTCACACACATTTGAGCAACTTAAGTTACCAAAGAACGTAGTGTCACCCCCGCCTTTCGCCCTTCGATCATTTAACGATCAGTTAGCAGTTACTTTAGGAACTGTGGTCTTACCCATTCGAGTAGGTAAGAAGCTGCTTCACGAACTCTTCTACATTGTCGAAGGAAAATTCCACTATAATGTGATCCTTGGACGCTCCTGGATTCGCGCAATGCATTGTGTCCCATCCACCCTCCATCGATGCTTAAAATATCAATATGAGGGCAAAGTATATACTCATCCAGGAGATCCTTTTCCTTCCGCACAATGTGACATGACCACAAGGTCTGCCCCTCTAAAAGAAAATACTTCTTCCACTGACGGGGCCTCATCTTCTTCCATACCTGCAACCAAACTACTGGATTTACAAAATCTAGAAGAGACATTGCAGCGTTTCTCACTGGGAGAGCTTCCTCTCTTTTCTTTCGACGCCCATCTCAATCCTAGTGAGTATGGTAGACCGGACAAACAACCTGAATATCAACCAGGTCTCGGTCGCATCGTCACCATTGGTCTACCCAATCAACAGACTAATTTCATCTATGGTGGTCTTGATACGCCTCATTATCGCCAGATTCTCCTCCTAGGACCAAACCTTACTTAACAGGGTTCGATTATCTACAAAATCCCACGTTTGCAAAAACTTATCTATATCGATGCGCGTGGAAGGGTTTTGGTCTAGGAAAATATGAACAAGGTGTGCATGACCTCACATCCATTCCTACTCTCATGCCACATCAAAAATTTGGTTTAGGATTTAAACCTCTTTCAAAAGCCACCGTCACTATCCTCGATGAGCCTTTTCCTATTGAGGAACCATCTTCTCCCGCTAAGTCAGAAGCATCACTCGATGTGGACGACGACATTTCCATCCCACCTAACTTTTTTTTTTGATCAATACCATTTCCTTAGGGCCGCTAGCCTATACGACTAACAACCGGTCCGCTTCCATACCGTTAATCTTCCCTGAAATAATTGGAGACGACTCTCCTACTATCAACACTATCCTTAATCTGCGGATGATGATTCTGTCCTCACCTATTCAAAGGCGAGAGGATTCATATCTTCCCAAGACTGTTCCTTCGACACATCTACGCTTCTCAACAAAGCCATGTCGACCTTAATATAGGGACTTCAAGACCCTCGCATCATTAAGGTCGGTCAATCCCTTAATCCACAGGAGTTAGGAGATTTTACCACTTTTCTTTCCAACCATCGTCAAGCCTTTGCTTGGGCATATGAGGATATGCCCGGACTCGATCCCGATATTGTGGTCCACAATATCGTTACTCTTCCCAACATCAAGCCAGTTAAACAAAAATTACGTAAAATGCACCCTAGAGTAGCCCTTCTTGTTAAAGAAGAGTTGCAGTGCTTACTCTCGGCTAACTTCATCCAACCCATCGATTATCCACAATGGGTTTCCAATGTAGTACCAGTAACTAAAGCTACTGGGAAAATTTGAATTTGTACCGACTTCCGGGATCTTAATCTTGCTTGTCCAAAAGATGATTTTCCTCTACCTAATATCGACCAACTCGTGGATTTAACTGCAGGTCATGAGATGCTTTCTCTTATGGATGGCTTCTCTGGATATAATCAAATTCTCATCACACTAGAAGACCAACATAAGACTTCTTTCATAACTCCTTGGGGGACCTTCTGCTATCGCGTCATGCCTTTCGGTCTTAAGAACGTAGGAGCAACCTATCAGCGAGCAATGACCTATATCTTCCATGATCTCTTACAAAAGCGTGGAAGATTACGTTGACGATCTCCTCGGTAAGTCCAAATGTCGTCGGGATCATCTTTTCATCCTCGCACTCTCTTTTGAGAGGCTTATCCGCTTTTGTCTTCGTCTAAATCCATCTAAGTGCGTGTTTGGCGTTTCACTTTGGTAAATTTTTAGGTTTTATCATTTCCATCAGGGGTATTGAAGTGGACCCCGCAAAAATAAAAGCTATCCTTGAGATGCCCCCCTTCTAACTTAAAGCAACTCCGCAGTCTCCAAGGACGTCTTCAATCAGTGCGTCGTTTTATCTCACAATTGTCGGACCGTTGTCAGCCTTTTCACCATCTCCTCCGTAAGAATGTTCATTTTGAATGGGATGAACATTGCCAAAAGGCCTTTGATGATCTCAAAGCTTATCTTCTCTCTCCACCTGTGCTTACACCTCCACGCGAGGGGGAGCCTTTCTATCTTTATATCTCTGTGACTGACCATGCTCTGGGAGCCATGATTTCAGATCGGGACACTTACGGTAAAGAACAAGCTGCATCTATTACATCATCGCACCCTCCATGAGTATGAAACACGTTATTACAAGTTGAAAAGCTATGTGGTGCTCTCTTCTTCGCAACTTCTAAGCTTCGTCATTACCTCCTTAATCACAAAACTTATATTGTCACAAGTGTCAATCCACTCAAGACAATTCATGCAAAGCCTTATCACAATGATGTATCACTCGTTGGCTCATGCTTATGACAGAATTTGATCTCGAGTTTATCCATGCAAAAGTCTATCAAGGGTCGAGTTATTGCAGATCAATTAGTGATGCGCCTCTTAGGACACTCAAGACCCCTTGCTCGATTCCCGATGAGTATATCCAACAAATTGATTTTGGTCTATCTCCATTTAAAGTAAAGCTCTTCTTTGATGGATCCAAATGCAGCGAGGGGAGGTGCGGGTTTCGTGATGATTCCTCCTTGGGGTATGCCTATCCCGATCGCACACAAATTGAACTTTGAGTGTACCAATAATATGGCTGAATATGAAGCTCTTGTCTTAGGTCTCCAAAATGCCATTAATCTCGGCGCTCGTCATATTGACATCTTTGGTGATTCTGAACTCATCGTTAATCAAGTCACGGGTGTCTATCAATGCAAGAATGATATCCTTCAAAAATATCGTGATATCGTTCTTGCTCAACTCCAATCTTTTGATAAATTCACTATCCAAGCTATTCCTCGCACTGCAAATTGATTCGCAGATACAATGGCTTCGTTAGCCTCACTTATCCCACCTTTTACCGAGGACTCGCGACTTTATGTGGCTGTACAACGATTAGATCAACCATCTCATCTTAGGCAACTAACTTCAATCCACGCTGTCACAACCCATACTCAGGATGAGTGGTATCAACAGATTGTTGATTATTTATCTCATTCGGTGCTTCCTCCAGATCTGACTTCCAATGGTAGAAGATCTTTTATCCAACGCGCTAATCGCTATACTATTCTAGGCGGGATTCTTTACAAACGCGGCTTTGATGGTATTTTGCTTCGGTGCCTCAAAACCCATGAATCATCTAAAGCCATCCAGGAGGTCCATGACGGTATCTGTGGTGGACATTTTAGTGGCTTGGCTGTGGCTAAACGCATCTTACGTTTGGGATATTATTGGCCTTCTCTTAATCAAGATTGTTGTGAATACACTAAGAAATGCATCAAGTGTCAACAACATTCCAATCTTACACACATCCCTAGTCAAGCTTTACGACCTACGGCGGATTTGTGGCCTTTTTCGCAATGGGGTCTTGATCTTATTGGTCTCATCAATCCCCGTTCTTCACAGCGTCATCATTCTATCATTACCGCCACCGAGTACTTTACTAAGTGGGTGGAGGCTATCCCTCTTTCTTCAACAAAGGCTAAACCCATAGTTGATTTCGTCTATCAACACATCATTTGTCGCTTTGGCGTTCCACACAAGCTAATCACAGATAATGGTAAGTCTTTCAAGAACGTTGATTTGCAGAACCTCTGCAATGCTTTCAATATCAAACTCAGTTTTTCTTCTCCATACTATCCTCAAGCTAATGGTCAGGCCGAAGCTTCCAATAAAACTTTGCGTAACATCCTCGCAAAGGTAACTAGTCGAGCTGGTAGGGATTGGCATTTACATATCCCTTTTGCTCTCTAGGCTTATCGGACTAGCATTCATACTCCTACTGGTGCTACTCCCTTCTCTCTCATCTATGGAGTCAGAATTTTGTTCTTCCTTTGGAAGTCCAAATCCCATCTCTCCGTGTTTCTCTTAGAGAATTTGTCTCCGATGAGGACTATCGTCAAAATTGTCTAGCACAACTTGAATTATTAGATGAGCGGCGTCTCAACGCTCTTGAACATCATCAAGTCTATCTCGAACATGTCAAATGTGCTTATAATAAGCATTTGCAGCACCATGACTTCAAAATTGGGGATCTTGTTCTTAAAGAAAATCAAAATGTCACTACACTGAAAGAAGTCAACGTGGTAAGTTTGCTCCCAATTTGGATGGGCCCCTACATTATCACTCATAAATATGGAGTGCAGGGCTTATCGTTTATCTTCCATGGATGGTATACCTGAGGCGGAGCCTCTTAATGCCTTGCATCTACGACCCTTCTATTGTTAAAATCTATCTTACACAAGTCTAGTCGCAACACAGATCTTTCATCCATCTAAACAACCAGTCATATACTTTCATGGTGATTCGAAACTATGTGGTTCTCCGCCTATTGCCTCTTTTACCTTAAAATATGAGTATCGCGGCTCTACTCATTGCATGTTTCTTTTGGATATGTTCCTCCTCATGGTAGGAATACCTTAATCACCACTTCATCTATCCCAAGTGCTTATCTTAATCGGATCTACTCGGGGCATGAGTGCATGTTCTTCTATATTCTCTTCCCCTCCATCTGATCTATCTAGGTCTAAACTCAGCTTCTTCCAAAAAGATTTTCAAAAAAAAAAAAAAAAGAAGAAGAAGAGATGCTATCCAAAAAGATAGACTGATCCCTTGAAGGACAGCTATCCATACATTATCAAATGAATCAAAAAAATATATATAGACCATACCCTCGAAGGATGGCTATCATTAAAAATCAAAATACAGACTGCTCCCTTGAAGGACGGTTGTTTCTCAATGAAATATTCAAGGCTTCTTGCAATTAATCAGCCTTTCAGTCAGTTTATACACTTTTTTAGCATCACTGAAAGACTTCCCGCATCGATCAGTCTTTCCATATCAAGCAAACTTCCCGCATTGATCAGTTTGCTTTTCTGCCAAAATCATGAAGCTGAGATTTAAGACCTTTTGTAGATCATATGGAGAATCCTATTTTCCCACTATGGACATGTATTCTGTCCCTTGTAAATTCCGACAAGATACTTACTTACTGTTCCTTTCGTTTCCCTCCTAGATCTGTTTTGCGGCTAGTTAGTGTCAGGTTTATTTTAACCTCATGTAGGGCCTTACATGCATGATATTGTGATCTCCTATCCAGATTCTATCTATGGTCGGTTGGGAGTCCAACTTATCATTTTCTTTCTTATCCGAACATTTTTCCTTTATTCCTAGTCAAGGTCATTTTCATTACCTCCTTGGCTCTCATGAAAGAGTATTCCCCATTATTCTTTGTTTTTCATATAGTCAAATTGACATTTCACATGTCAATTCAATCAAAATTTATCTTCTATCTAATTTCATCTTATCTATCAAAGCATCTATTATCAACACATCTATTTCTGGCTATCTATTTTCATCAAAATTAAATTAACATCTCAACCATGCCGAGTACATCAATCACATCTATCTATCTATCCATCAAAATATCGAAAAATTGGTGCATCCAAGTTACACTACATCTATCTATATGCATTTTTCATCAAAATAAAATCCATACATCAATCGCATCTATCTATCTATCCATCAAAGTATCGAAAAACTTGTACATCCAAGTTACATTGCATCTATCTATCTCTATTTTCATCAAAATTATATCCACATATCCATATCTATCCAATCACATCTATTCATCATCTATCAGTCTATATTCAGATCCATCACAATTATGCTACATCTATCCATGGATATCAACATCAAACGCATGAGATCAATTATATGACAAATAAAATGATGAATCTATATATACATGTGTGTCTGTACAACAAAAATGGGTGGCTTTCAATCAAGCCATCTATACAATGCCTTCCAATCGAGGCTACATCACTATACAGATACAAAATACATCAATCCCTATATGGTAAAGTCCGATGCATGGAGGACGCTATCTCCTCCACCCTCCTCTGGACCAGGCTGTCTCTCCTGACCGCCGCCTATCGAGCTGGATGCACCTGCTGCTGGAGGTCTCGGCCCACCTCGGTCTCTCCCGGTGCTCCCTCCGCCTGAGGCCCCACTCGTTGTAGCCGTCGCTGCTCTCCTCCTCGCACCATACCGAGGCACATCTGGGGCATGCTGCGCTAAGGCATCCTCATAGTATCTCACCTCAAAGAGGAGAGACTGATATGTGCTCAAGCTCACAAAGCACAGTGCTCGTAATGGTGCTTTCGCTGGTGCCGCTTGGGAGGCCTTGGCGCGCGCTGCTGGTGGTGCTCCTCCTAGGGTCGTACCCTGCGTACCAGACTCCGACATGGCACCTGTCTCCCCATATTTGGCCCTGAGGGCCTCCCTATGTCGAAGGTAGCGATCCCTCTGCTGGATCGCTATATCTCGCTCCTGGCGAGCGGTGTCTCTCTCCAAAATTAGGGCATCCCTCTCCTCTGTCAGAGCCCTGATCTCCTCAAGAGCTACCTGATGTGTCTGTGTCAGGGTGGCATGCTCTCCCTCCAGTCTATCCAGCATCGCAGCTATGTCATCCTCGTCGGCATCTATAGATGCCGGGAGATGTCGTGGAAGCTCTGTATCATACCATGCAGCATAACCCTCATCTACCCCTGCGTCATCATCGCTGTCTGTAGAGGGTGGGGCCTCTCTCAATGGATCTGCCAGATCAAAATTGGCAGATCAGTCTCCCTGCTATCTCGCCTATAAGGCGTGTAGGTGGTCGGCACTGTCTGCACTAGGCCGAACTGTCTCAATACCCGCATAAACGGGACTCGCTCCCACATATCAGGCCTGCGGCCCCTAACCACCCTGCTCCGCCTCAATGCCACCAAGTGAGCATCCTGACCAGCCCATATCGGAAATGCCCGATATGGCCTCCAGATGACCTGATCCGGTGTCAGCGTCCTGAAACACTCGGTGTACCAATCGGCCGATCTCCCTGTATCCATAATCAACACCTCCCACTGCTGCTGGCATCCAAGGAAGCCCGGATGGCCTGATCACCGCTATATGCTCATAGGCCCAGCAATGGAGCACAAAACTGACATCTATACCTGTCCTCCGGCCTGTGGTGTACATCCATAGCTCATGGTATATCTGAGCTATCAGGGCATCAGCAAAAGCAAACACCTGCCTGAACTGCAGAATGTCGCAAATGCAGTCTAATAACAATAGTGGGAATCTCCCACCTCCTGAATCGGAAGAGTAAAGTAGGATATAGCCATCTCGAATCAAGCACTATCCGTGCGCTCAGGGGACTATCTCATGCATCTTTGTGAGGCTATCCTCACTGCCCCGGACACTATCTCTGAGTCATCTGCCCTGTCTCTATATAATCGACCTAGGGCCCTCTGCTGCGTTGCTCTTGTGGGGTAATCTCGATAGGGTCCCCAGTGATCGCAATCTCAGAATCCTGTATATGTCCTCATGGGTGATGGTCATCTCACCCGTCCTAAACCAAAAAGTGCACATGTGGCTGTCCCACCGTCGCACTAGTGCCCGCATCAGCTCTACATCTCGCGGCACTCGTCTGTAGTACCTAAAGCCCCGAGCCCGGCTAACTCTAGATGCCACCAATCTGCATCAGTCACATCCGGGAGAATAGTCTCCAGTAACTCGGGAATAGCATCCCTCATGTGTAGAGCCTCTCGTGCCTGCATCCACGACATCAAGAGCAATATTAGTCCCAACTCACAACATCCAAAACAACAACAAAAATCTAATCTATTCCAATCGGCGTCGATTGATAAAATCGGCGTCGTTTATTTCTAGTCGACGCCGATTAATATCAATCGATGCCGATTATTACCAATCGACGCCGATCGATCGTCGGGCATGAATCGGACCCTGGCCTCCCCAAAAAAAAAAAAATCAAACAAAAAAAAAAAAAAATCAAATGCAATGGGTTCAAGAAGAACCACTTACCCCAGGTCGTGTCCTCCTGCGCTTCTGACCACTCCCAGAGGCTTCCATGGTGCTCAAATCTAAATTCTGACTCTCCCTGAATCAATCGTCACGATGAAAATAAATCGTTTACGTTTTCCATTCGCATATTTATATGCGCTACGTTTGGTCGGCACCGATTTTTTTGATCGACGCCGTTTATCTTGGTCGTCGCCGACATTCTTGTGATCGTAAATCGATTTTACATGTCATTTGCCATAGTGTTGATGCTTGGCTTATTTATCCATTTGATCATTGTTTTGTGCTGAATATTGCCTTTCGGCGCATCTTTTCGATAATCACCATCTATTTCGGGTTTTGTTCCCTTTGCGTGGGACACTCGTACTTTTTGGCAACTTCGAGTTAAGCGGGTCTGTAGGCATTAACGTCGTCTCATGAGGAGACCGTCTAGTTTGCCCTACCAATGTGAGTTCCTTAGGTTGCTGCCTTTTTATTTATTTTTGTGCGTCGTTAATGATCAGATCTACTCCAGACATCCGACTGGGGCATCCTGCATTTTCATCTACCTCTTTCAAACTTGGGATCGTCTGTTCTATCACCCATCCCATCCCTAGTTTGAGGGGGATCACATCATCACTCATTCTTCCCTTCTTCCATCTCTTTGTTTTTGTCTCATAACCTTGCTTATCGCAAGTTACTTGACAAAAAGGGGCAAAATGTAGACACTTAAAATTGGTTACTCAATTTAGTGTCCCCCACATTCGTTTACCTGCTTAGGTAACCTGGGGCACGTTTACGTCACCACTATCCCCTTGGGGATATTATCCGATTTGTGGTTTAAAAATCTATCCTAAGTTTAATTCACCCCATTGTATCTTACCCGTGAATAATTAAATATTAAATATTTAATTACACCTCTTCCCACGTATCCTAATCACTTATCTACCCCAAATTTATTCTATCTATGTATCACCCCTATTTTTCCTTTTCCCCAAGCGGGATATTTCCCGTATTTGGGGTGATTCTCATCTTCTAGAAATCAATCTTTTTGCCATCTCGGGAGTCTATCCCGCGATCGGCGCCGACCTATACGGCCGGGCGCCAATTTTTAGGAGCGGCGCCGATTATAAAAGCAAGTCCAGAACTCAGTTCTAGGCCCAGAAGAAGAACACACGGACTTAAAAAGGCGCGCATGAACAGAGTGAAACAAAGAGACAGATCGCGAAAGAGACACAGGTTGTAAGAAAGAGAAATCTTTTAGCATCAAGTGTATCGAATGAGGGCAGATCCTGTCCGAATCAATCCCTGAGAGGAGCACCGTTACTCTGCTCCTATCACATCAACATCACACGTATCAATCGATCCTCTGGTAACTCTGTTCCAGTATCTTACCGACTTTCACACATCCAGCAGACGTCGACTATCTGTCCATCACTTTCCAATTTCTGAATCTTCTTGCACTGTCCCTGATCAACTGATCTGCTTTCAATCGACGCCGATCTGTTTTAGTCGACGCCGATCACATCAGTCGACGCCGATCACATCAGTCGACGCCGATTATACATAATCGGCGCCGATCATCCTGCAGACAGGTAAAAAGGACACAGGTAACACAAATCCAGCTTTATTTTACAGTTTCCTGTTTTCTGTAGCTTTCTGTCTGTTGTTTAAATTCGGTTTCATTACCATAATCAAAAAATCTAGTCTTATATGTACATCTTTTATCATGTGTGTTTCTCTACTTAATTGAAAATGTGGACTGACATCCGCCGAGGAAGCTTATCTCTTCCCGGACCCACTTCTCGGGTAGTCCACCCATATATCTTTTAACGCCATCTTTTTCTGTCAAGCATTGGTGTCTTGCAGGTTACTCGGATCTATTGTGCGAATTGCTCGTGTGCGCCCATCTTATCTACATCAACCTCCTTATCCGTCTACATCTTCGGATCTTGTCCATCAGGTATCGATTTCATTGGAGTTTTCAGGGTTTTTGTGTTTAGTTTGGTGCATTAACTTGGACAGGTAACAAGCGCGAAATCCTTGATCTACAAAGATGCCCTCCATGCTATGTGTCCCCTCCCTATTCATTGCGGGCCTTTGGGAAAAAATTTGAATTTGAAAATTTTGCTTAATGAAAGCAAAATTTCCTAAGGAAAGCCCACCAATCCTCTAGCCAATCAAAATGCACCACGTAGGCACCTCAATGCAGAAGGTAGAGCCGTGGATCAAAATTTTCCCTTTTGCCAAAATTTCAAAAATGATAAGTTAGAGACATTTTCCACCACTCCTTGGCCAATAGGAACCTGCCACATTTCCCTTGCATGCAGAGGATGAGTTTGACAGCAAAAGATGCCCGTCTAACTGTCAAAACGTGGAAAATTTAAAAGATGCCCTAGAAATCAAATTTTTAACAAGGATTGCAAATTTCTTGATTTTAACTCAACTGAAGCATGGTTTGATATTATTTTCAACCTTGTGTTGGGAAATTGATTACATACATTATAGATTGGATCAATTTTATTTTTCACAATTGAGAAAGAAAGGAAAATGGTACAGCCTAAAAATTGGAAAAACCTAGGGCACAAATAAGAGCATACATAGATTTCACTTTTAAACCAGGGTAGAAAAACAATTTCACGAGCATTTTTGAAGCATTCAAATGGAGGGGCCAAATTGCAAATCACTAATTTGAGAAATAAAATGTTTCTGAGCAAAATCGGACATGAAAAATTAGGGCACACTATGCAAGCTCAGAAATGGCACCAACATTGGCTCCTGCTTGGGGATGGGCACTCCCAGCGAGTGCCACAAGGAAAAAATGTAGACCAAGTGCCAAAACCATTGGGAAAAGGAGTCAACATGTAAGGCAGCAAAAACCAGAACCACCACCAAAAACGAACCGAGAAACCAACCAAAATGGTTGCCAAGAACAAAGGGCAAACCACAAACCACCAAATAGTAAAAAAAGAGCAAAAACAAGGACTATACAATTTGTGCATACCTCACTTTGGGGATTAATCCAAGAAATGCTTTAAATGTCTGCCATTAACAGGCAGCTCCAACAATTCCCCATCTAGATCTTTAAGAAAAAAGGTATGCTCACTAATTCTGATATCAATGGCATAAGGTCCCATCCATAATGCATCAAATTTTCCATGCTTTCCCTTCTCTTCATGCCTACTATCCCACAACAAAACCAGATCTCCAACACTGAAGGCTCTAGGAGTAACCTTCTTGTCAAACAACTTCTTCAATTTCTCTCTAAATCTGATATGCCTTTGATGGGATGCTCTTCTCTCCTCATGAAGCTCAGTAATCTAATTGATCCTTGATTCATATGGGTCAAGTTCTTGATCTCCCAACTATTGGGCAAACTGAAATGAAGATAATTGCGGGTGAAAGGAAAAAAATCCTGAGTTCCATACACCAATTCAAATGGGATTTTACCAGTTTCTCTTTTAGGAGTTATTCTATCAGCCCAAATTGCAAACTTCAATTGTTCACCCCACTTTTTCTTGTTCATTTCCAAGGTTCTTCTAATGATCTTTAACAACTTCTTATTAATGGACTCAGCTTGTCCATTCCATTGGGGTTATAGTTTAAAGAATAAGTCAAATTGATTCCATATTCATTACACATTACCATTAAAGGTTTGGCTATCATGGCATTATTAGATACAATCTTAACTAGAAATCCAAATCTGCATATGATATGATTCATTAAGAAGTCCACTACCACCTGGCGTGTTTCCTTTTTAGATGGGATTGCTTCAACCCATTTTGTAAAATAATCAGTGGCTACAAGAATCCACTTATGACCAGCACTAGAAGGATCTGAAATCTCACCAATAAATTCCATCCCCCATTGCTTGAAAGGAGCTTCAATTGATACAGGATGCAAAGGAAGGAAGCCTAAAGCTTTCTAGTCTTCTAGAGAAATGTTGGCAACTATCACATTTTCTAACAATTGGGTTACATCCTTGAAGAGAGAAGGACACAAATAACCAGCTCTCAAGATCTTATGTGTTGTGACTCTCCCAGCAAAGTGTCCTCCAAAATATCCCTCATGGAAATCAACAACCATCTTGGGAGCTTCATCTTCAACTATGCATTTCAAGAGGACACTTCTGTGGTTCTTCCAAACCAGCCCAAGGTCTATAATGATATATTTTTGAGAAGCCAGCTTGAGGGCTCTTTTCTAATTTTTATTTAAATGATCAGGAAAACAAAGGTGTCTAAGGTAAAAGATTACATCCTTGTACCATTTAGAATTTACCAACTTTGCAAGCACATCTACCCTTTCTTCCTCTAATTGATTCACTTCCACATTCTGCAAGTTGCTCTCAGCCATGATCTTAGCAAGACCCAAACCTCTTACCAACTTTTTGGTTTGGATGTCCATATCATACTCCTGAAGTTTGTTTACCCATCTACATATTTTACTTGAGATCTCCATCTCTGATAAGATGTCCTTCACCATGGTGTGGGGGACATAGGCAACAACTTTTGAACTCAATATATAAGGCTTGAACACTTTTGTTTCCTTCACCAAGGAAAATGATTGTTTCTCCATAATTGTATACTTTAACTCAGTAGCTTGTAAAGCCTTGCTAAAGAAGGCAATAGGCCTCTTAGCTCCATTCTCATCCTTTTGTAACAAAACAAAAGCAATGGTATATTCAGAGGTAAAAGAAAATATTTGGAAAGGCCTCTCATAGTTTGGTGCTGCTAGAACAGGTGCATGCTTAAGTGCATCCTTTATTCCTTCAAAATCCTGAATGGAAGCCTCCTTCCACCTAATAACTTGGTCCTTTTTCAACATGCTTGTGATTGGAAGAGTCAGCTTAGCAAATTTGGAAACAAACCTTCTAATAAAATTTATTTGGCCAAAGAAATATTGGGTTCCTTTCTTGGTTATTGGGATAGGTACTTTGCTGATTGCTTCCACTCTCTTAGGGTCTATCAAAACACCATCTCTTGACATAATGTGACCAAGCAACTTGGCCTTCTGCATGCCAAAATGACACTTCTTTGGATTAATAGAAATTCCATACTCCCTACAACTGATCAACATCTTCTCTAAGTGTTGTAAATGGTCACCTCACTGCCTTGAAAACACAGTCACATCATCTTGGTGAACTGCAATGAACTCATTAATGTAATTAAAAAAGCAACATCCATTACTCTTTGAAAATTAGCACCAGAATTCATCAATCCAAAGGGTATCCTAACAAAAAAATATGTCCCCAAGGTGTAGAGAATGTTGTCTTAAGTCTTTCGATTCTTTAACCACCACTTTATTATATCAGGAGAAACCATCCAATGTAGAAAGCAATTCAAAACTGTCACAAGTTGCAACATATTTTCCATATTTGGCAAGGATAGTTGTCCTTCATGGATGCTTTTTTAGATTTCTAAAATCCACACAAATTTTGATGTCTCCGTTCTTCTTTCCGACAGACACAAGGTTTGCAACCCAAGATGAATATCTAGTGGGTTGAATTATACCTCAATTTCTCAACCTCTTTAACTCTTGCATTTTCATGGAGAAAAGTGGATTAATTGGAATTTTCCTCTACTTGAATGGTTTGGCATTTTCTTCAAGAGGGATCTCATGCTGAAATAAATCTTTTTATATGCTTTTAGCTCTAAATAGGACCAAGCAAGGCGAGTCTTGATATTTTTTCAAGAGTTGGGCATAGAACTATTTTTCTTCTTTGCTTAAATTACTACCCAACCAAACCCTCCTTGGTTTGTCCTTTTTCCCAAGTCATGCTCTTCCATATCCCTTGAGGAAGACATGTTTCTATTTATGATGCAATCAGCATTGTTAAAATTTGACTCAAATGCAACAAGACCTCTAGGAATGGTGTTTGTTTTCAATTGGATGATATATTTTCCAAACAAAGTTTATCCCCCTTCAGTCATGCATACTATTGGCTCCCAATCAATATTACGATTTAAAAACTCACCCTAGTTTTGCAAGAACCTTAGCACTTGAGCATCATTGTTAAATACTTGCCAGTGTTTCACATTATCAGGGATAACTGGCCTAGTCAGCACTTCAATGTTGTATTCACAATAAGGTGAAATGGTGTAATTTTCAAATCTAGAACCTAGCACTACCAACTTATCAGCATTATTATTAAGACCTATGTCATGGTAAACAATGTTAAAGGAATCAAACATTTCAATTTGATCCCAAACTGCATGCTTATACTGTTTCCTATGCTGATTTTTTGTAGCATACAATTTTCTTATTTGTTTGACAACCAACTCTGAGTCTCCTTTTTGCAACACTATATTTCACTCCATACTTCCATGCAATTCTTAACACCAACAAAAATGCCTCATACTCAGCAACATTGTTAGTGCATTCAAAATTAAGTTTGAAGGAAAAAGAAAACTCTTCCAAACTAGGAGAAAGAAAAACTATACCAGCACCATTTCCAAATTTGGAGCAAGCTCCATCAAATAGCAAGGTCCAAGGAGAACCTACAATATCAAGGCACTTTGATCTGTCCATCTTGTGTTCTTTTCCATTAGTGAAACCAACGAAATTCTCAGCATCTATGTCAGCAAACAACACTTCATAGGAAGCATTGTTGGGATCTTTAATTAGGTGCAACATCTTCTTTTCACCATAAAGTTTGACCAAGCTGCCTTCAATGGGAATGGTGGAAAAATACATATCCATCTGAATGCTGCCACCAACACTTGCAGCCCATTTTCTTGACAAAAGCATACCCCATTTGGTAGGGCAGTCAACAATTACAACATCCAGTTTCAAATTCTTACCCGGATAGGCTGCAAGTTGCACTACCAAACCCTTCACACAACCAACCACCAGCACTTCCCTTGAATCCATGGTAGTACACTTCCCATAGGTAGTTGTCACCTTGATATCCAACTCATTCATGACTTCTAGAGGCATGACATTACATGATGCACCGGAATCAAACATACAATTGTGAAGTAGCCTATCTTTTATGAGAAAAGTTGTAAAGAATGGATCAACATTCAATTGGGAATCAACCAAGGATGTCCCCAAATATACCTCAAGTTTCTCTCTAAGATCTTCCACTTCTGGTGGTGTTTCAAGGCCAATAATGATTTGAAGAGGAGTCTCAACAACATTTACATTTCTGCTTGGGGAGATTTTCTCTTCTTTCAATCCCAAGTACTCAAATGCCCTCTTCTTATGCTCAGGAATTCTAAGCAACTCAATGATTGGAAAACTCAATTTAATTTGGCTCAATACCTGGGCTATGTCATAGGGGACATTCTTTGGAAAAATAACATTGGAAGGGATACAAGAATACTCATTAGATAGCAAAGGATTCTTGGCAGCTTGAGCATGATGAGGATTGTAATTTTTTCTCGGGACAACAGACCCTCTAGAAAGTGTTTCTTTCCTATGAGATTCTTTGGGAATGCTTATGAGCAAGGGTGTTTTAGGTTTGGATTGAGGCCCACTAACCTTAAAAACTTTTCTTCTAGTGTTATAATCTCTCTCTTGAGCTACAACAACATTCATCAACAATTATCTATATTCCTCCAAAGGGATACCACCATCATACTTCTTAATCATCAAAGCTCTTAAGTATTCAAAGTCATTGTTAGGAATTTCAAAAGCTTTCACTACATCAACTTAAAGAGCATGAGGGGGGAGAAAGACTTGTACCCATTTTATGCAATCCTAAAAGGCATCAACAGTCCTAGTACTTATTACTTCAGTATATGTTGCTCCTCCTTGTGAGCTTGAAGAACAACCCACCATGCAAATATCATCATCAGTTCCATCCTCATTATCAGCTTCATCAACTTGTTGGTCCACTTCACATGGAGGATGAGGAAGAAAACATCTATCACACCAATCCATATCAGTAACTTCATCAATAGCAACAACCTTGGCAGTTAGAGGGTCAGGAACCAATCTATTTTCACATGTTTGGGGTTGTCTATTTGCAGATCCAACAAGCCCTTTACCTTTGTCATCAAACCTCGATCATTCCTATGGTGATTGCCAAATCTATCTTGTGCCTACTGCCTAGGTTGACCTTGTGAAGTCTTCCCAATTACCTTATCAGCTCGGCCAACTTGTATGAGATTTCTTTGACAGCCCTTGCCAAAGTCTTCACAACCTCTTCTAAATCAACACCTTTGCTAGCTTGAGGTTTTTTAGGGTTTATCAATTTTACATTGTCTCTCTTTAGAGGTTTCCCAATAGCCTTGATATTATTCTCAATTTGAAGTGCCATGGTGAAAGCTTATCTTATATGGGTTGGATTATTGTCTCTTAGGTAATAGGCTACCTTTTTATCAAATGCATCTACATATTGGATTGATCATGATTCATCATAAGGCCTCAAACCAACAGGAAGACTTCTCAAAGTTTTGTTAAATTTTGTGTTAAAGTCATGGACTGATTCATTAGGGTTCTTCTTGATATTCTCAAACTCAGATAGAATAAACCTAGGATCAGTCATGTCACCATATTGCAACCTAAATGCATTTTTCATTTCAGTCCATAAATCAATAGAATTATCAGGTAGAGCCTTGTATCAATCCCTAACATCTTCTTCTAGTGTATGAATAAATAACTTAATATACACATCTTCAAACTCTATCTCAAAATATTCCATCCTATTATCAAAAAGTTTGAGATGTTGATCACCAATAATAACATTGTTACCTTGGAATTTTGGCAACCTATTTCTAACATCTTGTGGGACAACATTTGGGTAACCATCCATTCCTCTAAAATTTATAGGACCAAAGGTGTTAACAACAAATAGAGGTCTAGAATAAGCCATATTGTTTGGTGGGGGTGATCTTGGAGGTGAGACAAGATGATGAGGAGTGATATGTCTTTGGGGCTCAAGAATGTGATTCATAAGACTGATATCCTCTAAGTGCTGGTTTTCTTGGAAATTTTTACTCAAATTAAAAAATAGAGGTGTAAATTGGAGAAGGAACTTACAGGTATAATGAAGGACCTTCACCACTGAGGCAAACAAGTTAATGAGAGGATTGCTTAAATCAGAATCACTTGAAGAAGAGTGATAGTCCTCTACCAAAGGCTGATCTCTCTCACCAATGGCTATATCTTTGCCTGATGTCTGACCTTTAACCACCTTCCAAACTCTCCTCCCTTCCAAATTTGAATTTCTTAAATCTGAGAACAATTTCTTAGTAGAGTCTTTAAGGAAGAGAGATCTTCTTCCCTCCAGTTTTGCAGAGATCAACAACACAAAAATAAATGACAGAAAGCTTAAGACACTGGTATTTCCAAATTCAAATCAGCATGGAGTCGCCACTAAGGAATTTCACCTTAGTTGTGCAAGAATGCACTAAAATAATTCTGTCAAATGTTTTCTAGTACTGACAACTTTGTAGGGCTTTATAAACCAAACCTTCTTCTTCTTCAATCAACCAAACATAATGCAACAAAAGTGTATGAACTGCTAGTACATGGAAAAAGGGCAGGCTGAGCTTGAAACCTTTGCTTTAAAACCTACAGATCTGAAACATAGGATGATATCTTGATAATGCAACATCTCAAAAACTTGAATACACAAATTCTCAAACTCTTTAAACACTTCAAAAACACCAAGGAAATCCAAGAGGTCCCCGGTAACGGTGCCACTCGTGTTGGTATCCAAATTTGTTCTCCTTTTCAACTGAGCGAAGCACCACAGTTATGTCATGGAGCTTAAAGATAGATTAGACCATGTTGTATGTTGTTGATAGCCGGGGATATGGTCTAGCTAGCACTCAGGTTTGTGTAAAAATGGATAGCACTCCAATAGGACTTGATCTTGTCCTAGCTATTTTAGGTTGTGCCTTACAACCAAGGTAAGAGGACCTATTTTGTAACCTTGTAATGGTGAAGGAGATGAAGATGTCCTTCTCTTTGCTTGAAATTCTGTGATGGAGGCCTTGATGAAAACATGATCAACACCCCATATCTAAAACTCTCACAAGTTGTCACTTCTCAAAACATGGGTATGTTCTCAAACAAGGCAAAGGTTACTAGAGACATTAGAAATCCTGATCTGATATGCATACTTTTGCAAATGGATTTTGATCTTCTATGGGTATACACATGCAAATCAGGGGTAGTACATGATAGGATATTTGTTTTTGGATGATTTTTGGTGGGATATTGATAAGACAAACTGGGATAGATTAGATCTTTGACAATCTATACAATACATGAACAACCATCAAATGAAATGCCTAAAATAATTAGGATGTTCTTTCAACTAGAAGAGGCAGAAATGGAAGCCTAGGTTGCACTCTTCACACAATCTTTGAGAACTCACCACAAAATCTTGAAGTAAAGAACTCAATTAAACACAAAAATCCATGATCAAACCATGCCTTAGGTACCCCCAAAGGCTTACAAGAAATATCTGTAGTCAAGGAAGGTAAAGTGATTTTAAATTTGTTTATCTCCTTATCAGATGAAGGCTCTTCTGAGTATGAGATTGCAAATTCCACTGAACTATCAACTAGAAATGGAGATCCTATATGATTTCTAAAGACTTTCAATGCAATATTGTAACAAGAACACTAAAATTTATCTCGTAGGCATTTAAAATTGATAACAGACATCATATTGCCCAAAGAAAAACATATATTTAATTCAAAGCTTGTTAGATTCAATAGTAGGGGAGAGTTACATGAACAATCTCAGAGCTGTGTGGTGGCTATACACTTGTAACCAACCCACATGCATGAATTTTCCAACAAATGAGACATTAACCTAGTTCTTTGGTGGATTTTCTCAAAAAATGAGCTTTTTCTTAGAATTCACTCATGATTTTCAACTCCCGACCCTTCACAATTTCTCCAAAATGCATAATATACCACATGCCACCTTGGATTCTTCCTTCCCAAGCAAAGAATATGCTTATGGGATCAAATTTGTTACAAAAACCTCATGATTTACAAAAAGGGACAAAAAAAAAAACATTCGATGAATGCCAGGTGTGCCAAATAAATTTAAATCATTACAAAATTTGGATCATTATCCACCCCAAGGGCACATTTTATCATTCGGGCATGTAGGAATCTTTTATTCATCATTTTTACCTTTTCCCTTTTTTAATTCTACCTTTGTAATTTCCAGATCCGACTTTTACATTTTTTGATGGGCCTGAGCCAAAATTACATCAAAAACACCATAGATCGACGAATTAGGTCATTAAAATGTTGTCAATGTTCTCAGAAGGCCAAGGTGGCCCAAAATCATATAAGGTTCGATGGAATTTGATGAAGAAATCATGATTCCCAGCTTCTTGGAGCTCTTATGGCGGCCCAAATAGATGATTGCACAGTGGTCATATATCTTGTATCGACATTAAATGTCCACCCTCCACGTGGAAAATGAGATAAAAAATAAGATCAGAATTACCTTTTGACCTTTGGATAAGGCAGAACAAGTGTCAAAACGTGATTGGATGGGGCCCACGCCTTTAAAAAATTGATTCGCGACCTTTTAAAGTTTTGGAATTGTTTTTGAAATTTCCTTGCTTCTCCCCTAGATGTGCCACATGTCCATATGTGGGCCCCATCAAAAACCACAGGCCAATTTAATCAATTTTGCCACTTTTTGAAAAAAGGAAATTTTTCCACAAAACCCCGTGGGCCCGAAAGCCCGATTCTTCCCTGCCATGTGGCAACCTCGATTTGCCGTGGGTCCAAGTCTCCATTTCTGCCTTCTAACCTCCCTACAAAATTTGAAAAAATTAAAACTCACTGCGACCCATGCCCTCCTTTGACTTCTTAGAAAGTGCCACGTGTCCATCATGGATAGGCCGTGGAGCTAATTTTTCATTTTTACCTTTTAGACAACAAAGGTCAAAAGTTATAAAATTTCCTTCAGCCCCTTCCTCTGCCTTTTGCAATTTTGGACATGCGTCCCCTCCCTATTCGCTATGGGCCTTCGGGCCAAAATTTGATTTTTTACCATTTGAAGTTAAAAACTTCAAACTCATTGCAAAACCCACTGCCCCATCCTATCCTTTCCTGGACACGTGTCCACCGATGATTTTCCAAGGGATTTCGGGCCAAAATTTCATTTCATCACTTTGAGCCATAAAACACCAAAATTCTCCAAGTTCCCCGCCATCTGCATGCCCTCCATGCCACATGTCCTCTCCCTATTCGATGCGGGCCTTTGGGCCAAAATTTGAATTTGAAAATTTTGCACAATGAAAGAAAAATTTCCTAAGGAAAGCCCGCCAATCCTCTAGCCAATCAAAATGTGCCACGTAGGCACCTCAATGCAGAAGGCGGAGCCACGGATCAAAATTTTCCCTTTTGCCAAAATTTCAAAAAAAAAAAAAGTTAGAAACATTTTCTATCACTCCTTGCTAATAGGAACCTGCCATGTTGCCCTTGCATGCAGAGGATGAGTTTGATGGGAAAAATATGCCCGTCTAACCGTCAAAATGTGGAAAATTTAAAAGATGCCCTAGAAATCAAATTTTTTAACGAGGATTGCAAATTTCTTGATTTTAACTCAACTGAAGCATGGTTTGATATTATTTTCAACCTTGTGATTGGGAAATTAATTGCATACAGTTTAGATTGGATCAATTTGATTTTTCATGATTGGGCAAGAAAGGAAAATGGTACAGCCTGAAAATTGGAAAAACCTAGGGCACAAATAAGAGCATACACAGATTTCTCTTTTAAACCAGGGCAGAAAAACAAGTTTATGAGCATTTTTGAAGCATTCAATTGGAGGGGCCAAATTGCAAATCACCAATTTGAGAAATAAAATGTTTCTGAGAAAAATCGAACATGAAAAATTAGGACAAAGTATGCAAGCTCAGAAATGGCACCAACATACTATATTATAATCTATTCATTCGAGAGGTTACTTGACCTATGTTATAGAGAGAAAATAAGAGAATGATATTTTGGTTAATTTCTTGGAAAAAGTTATATGATGTTTTAAATTGAAGAAAGTTTGAAAATTTTGGAGGAGAAGCTGGAGGGTGGTGGTAGTTGAATGGACCACTGGCGTGGTACTCCCGCATTGAATACCATTAACTGTGCATTTAAAAAATTACCAAACTCCGTAAAGCTCCCTAAGGAAGCAAACCACATGCAAACTACTCCATTTTGTTTTATTGTTGAAATCTGGGGTAAATTTCACTTCGGGTCTGTGCATGGTGAGAAAACTATGAGTTCATGTAGCAATTTTTGGAAGAGGAAGTCCATTATTGTGTGAAAAACTATAAGATGGGGGACGTATTTATATGGCTTGGATGGAGGTTGGAATTGTTGGCTGGTTTGAGGTGGACAGTCTTGAAGCCATAAGCTCTCTATCACTATAACACTTGCTAGGAAAGATCTTAAAGGATGTAGGAAGTGAATTTGCAGGCAAGAATCATTCCTTATCCCTTTTATCTTTTTATTTTATCAGATGTTAGAATGAATACATATTTGTAATTTTGTTTGAGCTAAGAATAAGTGGGTATGTGATGGTTGGAGGTTGTTGTTTTTATACTCTGTTGTTCTACGAAAAGAAATGGTAAAATTGTATGACTGTTGAACCTGGGTATTTAATATTTTATCTTTAATACTACTCAAATCGTGTTTACTTATTAAGACTTGAAATGATTTTTTGTTTGCATTTTGTCGAAGAGTTTGACCAGATAATAATGGGTTTCTGTGCAAATATTATAATATTGTGCAAAATTGATTTTGGGTGCATGGGTTTTCTTTTATCTGACTGAAATCTTGATATATGAGTCTGGTAATAAATTGATTCTAGACACTGGTGATTATTTTATTTCACTTTGGGTGCAGTGTACACCAATTGTGGAAAAATAGATTTTTTTAGATATTCAACCCGGACGAGTTGGTTTTTTTAATTTGATATTTTTAGGGTATTCATAGTCTTCTATTTTCTCCATCGAGTTGAAATTTAGTGAGGTGGGATTACCCCTAGGGCTAAATATTTTCTAGTTTCTCAACGTAGTCTCTTACCTTTGATGGATCTGTAAGAAAAATTAATTCCCCACTCTCTCTCTCCGTAAAGAAAATTTGGGTATTAACCTTTATGGCATGGCTTAGTTGTATGGTGTGTTTGTGAGCTGATAACACTTCATGTTATTCTTGTCTGGTGTGTTGAACCTTGTAACTCTTAGGGGATTCATTTGGGTAGTAATGGGAATTACTTCTGGCTTAGTAGTGGTTGGACAATAGCAAATGACTAAGTTACAAAATGTGTCTTATTTTTCCATCATTAAGTCCCAAGTAGGAATTAAGCTTAGCATGATTGTTCCTTTTCTTAGGATAAGGAAAGTTCCTTCAATCGATGTAAATAAATGTTGAGTTGTTGAGCCTTCGGCTCACTCCATTATAAGGAGTTTAATTAATTACTATCTTCCTTAGAAGTCATCTAAACTAGTTTGAATTGATACTAGAGAACAATAAATTAATTTTGGAGATTAGATTTATAAATGCTTTGAGACTAACTTATCTTATACCGAGTATAGAAACCATCTCTTCTTCCTTTAGGAAGCTATTCAGTTCAGACATTATATATTTCTATAAGTAGTCACAAACTTGAGGAAATATCGATTGGAGCTCGAACCTTGATAGATAATGATTAAAAGAGTTTGATTGTTTTATAGTTACTAAAAAGACTAAAAATTCTTAATTAAAACCAAGGGGTCTTGGTTGGTTGACACCATTGATATGTTTGTTAAGTTATTGCTGCTCCATTTATAAGGTGTAACAATGGAACTAAAACTTCTTTTGTTTCGATTCTTTAAATTGATTTTTAAAGAAGATCCTTTTATTTATTATGTGGTTCTTATGTAATGAAATGAATCTCTGTTGGTTGATAAAATCAATGGCATTAATTCCCCATTATAAAGGAGTAGTATGAGCTAGTCATTATGACAAATTCAAGAAGTTTAGACTCTATACATAAGCATAAATAAGCTTTGGAATGGCTGTGTCTTCGGATTCTTATTGCAGCTGAATATAGTAAGACATAATTCGAGATGATGTGTTTTATTAAAGAAGGTACAATATGGTATAAATAGGCAACAAAGTCTATATTGCCTTAATTCCTTTAAGTTACTACGATATGTAACTTGAGATGTATAGATATCATTCCTTCTTAGGATATTAATGGATAATACAGGATATGTTGTTTTATGTAGTTATGACATATAAACGTCATGTGTATTAACCGGATCTATTTGATGGATATGTTGGTATTGCTGAAACTGGTTGGTTTCATTTCCATAGCATGGATTACATTGTGTGTGTACAAGGTTAATACTTGACTGAATTACATGAGCAACCACAATAGTTGCAGTAACTTCTAGTTATGAATGGGATGATATAGTTACATACCGTAATTTATAGGAGTTTGATATTTCTATTTAACTTTGGTGAGATTCGGTTGTATTTATAACAACATATGTTGTCGATTATTTGATGGTCATTATCGGGTATGTTTATACTTATCTGGTTTTACTTTAACTTATTTATGTGAAGTGCTTATAAGACTTTGTCACGAAAGAATACTTAAGAAGGTAAAAAGGAGTTGAACTATTAAGTGCAAATCCAGTTATTGAATATGATGTTGGTTCATTACATGATTAAATTGTACAAATGAGATTATTATTGCAGTATATATTCATTCTAACATTTAATGACATAAATTGATAAATGGGATAGAGGAATTTTCTTGCTCAGTTCAGTCGAACTGATCTTACCTAACCATTGTAGGAAAGTGAGCGAAGATAACAGGCATAAAGTAAAGAAACGCCTTGATTATCTAATTGAACCATATGCTTACTTTTAAAGGATAAAGTGGAAGTCAATTTGTTGAATTGAGACATTCATAATTATGTCAAAAAAATTTATGATATATTGTGACATGGTAAAGATTCCATACTTTGATCAATAAATACTTGCTTCATATTATTGATAAAATGTTGATGCATGTCTGCAATCTCTGTAATAACTTATACTATGTTGTAGTAATGTTGGTATAAGTATGGCTATATAATTGTGATATTTTATAAAAATTGGGTCGTTGGATGATTATAATGGAGGGTTGTTGTAACTCTCTATTTTAGAAATATAACAGTTATCTTATGGACTAGGTGAATCTAGTAATTTCAATGGTTGAATTGGGAAGATATAATTCAATAATATAATTGATAGGATAATGGAATACACTATGGAGTAGTGTTGATGTATTCTTTTTAATCTAAACCGATTAACTTATGGGAAATTGATAGTATTGTTAGCAAGAGGATGTGATTCCTCACAAGTCTAATTAATACACTAAAGCTTGATAGATGAGAAATCATCTAGGAATGAATATTGATGTATACATATTTGTGGGAGTTTATTCTAGTAAATATTGAGTAACTATACTAGAGGAAAATTAATATGACGAAACTTATGAATGATAAGATAAAGTTCAACATATAAGGGTTAATTCCTTGAAACTTAGTGATGTTCCTTTTTGGGCAGCACTCAAACCTCTAAAGGATTTACATTGAAATACTGTTTAAAATTATTCCAACCCTCGTAACATGACATGAAGCTCAACACAATGCTGCAAGGTGAAGTAATAAATGAGATTAGAACACAGATTTTCTTTGACACTTAAGCGAGATGTCTTTCCATAAAATGTGGAAATGAAGTATAAGATCTATCAGAATACCATCATTTGAAATATATGATGTGATGAAATTAATGTTAAAGCTTACTACAACTAACCAGATGTAATGAAGACAATTCATTACTAATCAAGTTAAACTTAAATACAAGAAGGGCCCTTAGGGAATGGGATAAGGTTGGTGAAGAACTTTATGGGAGACTAAACTCCTGAACACCAAACTTATATGAAACCTTGGTTACGATGCCTAATGCAATGATGAAAATTGTTGTTAGGAACATGAAGATTTTGCTCACCTTGAGTACTTATTATTAGATCCATGGTGAAGGTTTGTATTTATATTTCTATGGATAGAGAGTTTAAATCAACTGTTGTAAAGATATGATGGTGTAGTCATATAAAGGATAATGACAATCTGATAGATGGAATGCATAGAACATATTTTTGGATGACAAGGAAATTAGTAAGAAGATCCAAGAAAAATGAATTTATGACAAAGGTGATAGTAACCATTCACATAAACCTAAGTCGGGTTTGATTATTTTTGTAGAAGTCCTCAGGAGAATTGGGAATACTATTGAAACAAGAAGCTTAAAATGAATAAGATTCATATATAGATAAATTAGATCTGGCTGATATAAATGTTGAGGTAAAACTGAATAACACGACTCTAATAAATAGTATAAGTGTTATTGAAGGGAGGATAATGGGAATGACTTTGTATGCCCTAATGATGAGTGATTATGTAGTTTGCATGATTTCTTATAGGAGAAAGAACAAAATTTATGGTTATTACTCCTTGTTAATATGAGGCATTATTTTATGCGATTGAACCCAAATCATTTTTAACAAGTAAGATTGGGAATTTAGATATAAAGAATGATCTATCTTATATCTAGAAATGATAGTTAGAAATGAGTATTATCGGAACTACATTTGATCTATCATGATACTATGGGATAGGATACTAGATATGCTTCACTAATTGATGAAGACATGAGACCTAGAACAACCTATTATGTTTAATTTATTGAGATACCTTGATTCATTTTAGGACTCTTGTGATGGTAACCTAACTACCATCATTACGTGGTCGTATCCATTTAAGGACATTAGTCATTATTTGAATACTACCACTTAACTATATTGAGTTCCCTTTTCAAGACCTTAAAATGTGGCATGGTATTGCTTAAGTACAAGCTTGTTAAAGTTACAAGGGTAGATGGAACCCCACGGGTTGGTACCCGATGCCAACATATGATGGCTACAGGAAGGGAAGCAGTCTAGTAATGATGTGAATCATTACAAAGACACTTGCTTTCCCATAGGCATCATAGGATGACATCGAGGTACAACTTCATGTAGGTTAATCCAGACTTGTACCTTGTACAAGACTTGTAGCTATTTACAACATCATTGACTACAAATCCATATAACTAAACAAGTGATTAAGGTGAGATGACAAGATTCCAATGGCGAGTGTTCCGTCATGGAATCGAGCATGGCATACATGACTCAGAAACCTTGCGCAAGGTAGTGTAACTGCTGATTACATTGTCGATATTTCACCATTGTCTAAGTTGTGAGATGCATGTGGATTTCATAGGTGGAACCCAGGTACACACTTAGGGGTTATCACTTATATATCATATCATGTTAAAGGAGAACCAAAGGGATACATTTTATGTATGGCTTGTAAAGAGCATTGAGGGAGAATGAGTAAGTTCAATATTCTCTCATACAGCTACACATGGTTCATGATAGTTATCAGAAATGGATTGCATTAAGACTTATGTTGGATTTAAATATATGGGTATTTAAATCAGCTACATAAGGTAATTTGAAAAAATATCTAAGATTGAAGCGACAAAGTGAATGTTACATTGTGAATAGTTTTATTTACATGGTATCTTTTGGATTTCAAGGAAGCTTCTATGGAAATTTTAGAAGATTTCAAAAAAGAATGAGGTGAGTTTATTCTCTATATTTTACGAACAAATGTTAAGAAGGTAAAGTGGTCTAAAACCCTAGGTAAACCCTAGCTAGGAGTAGTTTGCAAAAATTGAATTATAATGACCCAATTTTGATTGTTTTAGAAAAAATTATGATTTTAAGCAAAATAGGACTCTCTTATATTTACAAAAAGGTGTTTTTGAGGTTGTGGTGATGAGTGGGCCCAACCTAAAAATAACATTTTCTAAAGAAGAAGGTTTTGGGACAAGGTAGTCTAAATGAGTAACATGTGAAATTGAGGGTGCATGATTGATGGGAGTTTTTATTGATTTCCATAGAGGTTTTAGTAAAATTTCATGAAGATTCATTTCATTTTTAGGTACAAACATTTTGATTGGTCAAAGGGTGGTTTTGGGGTCTCAAATAGAAGGGTCAAGTCAAATGAGCATAGCTTGAGCTACAGGTGGATTTTGAAGATGATTCAAGTTGTGGTGGAAATAGTATTAATATATATTTTAATTTATATGAGGTTTTATTCATGATGAGGTTATTTTACAAGTTTTCTTTGGAATTATTTGGATAAGAATATTTTTAGTAGTTTAATACAACATGGGTTATGTTGAAAGTTTGATTTTATTTGAGCATATTATGGATAGGTTGATGATTTCTATTACTTGGAATGTGAATAGGGATACATTTGGAATTTAATTAATCTATTTTGAGGTATTTAATGTATGTAGAAAAAAATTATGAGCTAACCTTTGGAAATAATGTTTTTGGCAGGTTGTTTTGGTGAAGGAAAAAGTAGTGGTTTGAGAAAGAGGTTTATTAAAGTATTATAACTTTCTTATAAGTGTTCTAAAGTTTATGAAATTTCCATAAAGTGTCTAAATGGAATGGTTTTCTCATGTTTACGTGATTTTGTGGCATTATGAATTTTCCGGGGTGTTTAAGGGTACAAGAAATAACTATTTTGAGAATTACTAAGTGAACTAGGCCCAGTAAATGAAATAATTTGATTGGTTGATATAAATTTATACCATGTGTTAATGTTAAATGATATTTTAATCATGTTTTATGAGTTTTTGGTCATGAAAAATTATGGTACTGATATTAGGGAAATTTTAAGATTGTGCCCATGGGGTTTTGAGCTATTTCGGCACATGAAATGATGGTTTGAGATAGGCTAACCTAATTGGGTCACTTATGACTATTGTATTTAAAATTTGAATTTTTTTCTTGATGTATGGGTCGAACCAAAGGATGGAAAAAGGTTGTTCCTAAGTTTGAAATGAAGAGAAGCTTATAAAAGAATGTTTTTGGGTGCTTTTTGGAACTAGTTGAGTGTGTGCATGGTGCGTGTGAGAATTGAGACCTAGATGGGTGATATTTACAGGTTATGAATCATGAATTGAATTTAGATCAAGTAAGTTACAGGTTGAGGAAGATGAGAAAAGATGTGTGCATGTGTTTGAAGCATTGAGAAGTGAAGAAAGAGTTAGATTGTGCAAGTTGAAGACCTAGGGTTTGAGAAAGGGTTTGTAAGATCTTAGAGATGAATCTTTGGATCACTATCAGTTGTGGTATCAAAATATTTTTAGTGTTCATACTTCATCAAAATATTGTGTGATGTTTCATATTCATGCAAGTCTCTTTTTGTGTGTAATATCAACAAGGGTTTATGGGTTGGTGTTCCTTGTGGGGTTGGTGTCTCACTAAAGAAATATCTTATGATGTGTAATATTCACTTGAGTATTTTTTTGTGTGTAATATCAAATAAAAATTTAGTGGGTTTTCTTCCCCTTGAGGGTTTCCCACTTACATCTTGTGTTATGGTGTTACTTATCTTGCTCTTGGTTTATTGAATGAATGTTGTATGTTATTGTGCACACATTAATGAATGGATAAACAATTAATTTTTTATATGATTTATATGAAATTGAAGTTTAATTTGTAAGTATTGATTCACCCCCATCTCTCAATCCATTTTTATTTTAACAAGAGCTTGTATATCAACACATATTTATGACTTGAATTATTCTTCTTTCTGTACCATGTTATTTAAGTCAGTCATAGCCTCTTCAAGAACTTTGATCCTCCACTCAACACTGTAGACCTACTTATTAGATAAATTGTTTTTTGAATCACCAAATATCTTGTGAGAGATCAAAATCTTCTCATCAGTTGTGCTCATGATTCTTAGATCTTGAATACTATCCAACCAAAATTTGAGCTCTTTTCTTAGCAACAAAAATTGTTGAAATGAATTGATCTGTGTTGAAGGAATTTTGTCATACATTTTGAAGGATTTATCATTAAAAATCAACCCAGATATTAAAATGATTTCCTCCAATGCTTGAAAATATCTTCCAAATGAGGCATGCTTGTGGATCTCTTTGATGGCCTTGATATCTTCTTCAAAAAGAATGGGTGTGGGAGGGAGTAAGGAGAGAGGAGTGGGATAAAGAGGGACTTTATCAGTATAGAGGAAGGATTTTATTATATTAGAACAAACTTGAACATGTTCTTCTAATTTTTCATGTGTCTACTTTCCTATCAATTAATTTATAAACAATCTCCTTCAAATTTTTAACTTCCCCTTCAGTAGTAGATTCACCAAGTTAAATTCTTGTAAGTTCTAGGTCTGTAATAGTGATATCCTTTTCATCCTTATCTCCTTTAGGATTCAGAATTTCCAAAAATTGTTTCCCTTTTGAATTAGAGACCAAATGTGAAGTTGTTTTGGTATTCTTTGGAGGAGGAATAGGAGTTGTGCCATGTAAAGAACCCATAACATCAAAACCTAGAGCAAGAATCTGGGAAGAAGCTTTCCTCTTCCTGTTGTCAATCATGGGGTGAACCCATGTGAAGGAATAAATTAAGGGTGGGGTAGGAGGTGATACCAATGCAAGAACACTAGGAGGACCAAGAGGCTGAGTGATGCAAATGACAAAGGAATAACTTGGTCTCCTGACATCAAGCTTAGGCCTAATTTCTTCCTAGTGTCAGGTTCAATTATTTATAGCTCTTATTCTTCCCCACTTTCTTCCTCTTCATTTTCTTCTTTTTTATCATTATTTTATCCTTGGACCTTATGTTGATTCACTCTTTTATTTTCTTTAGTAAATTTTTCTGATTCATCTTTACCTTAGTTACTTTCATTTCCTCAAGTAAATTTTTCAAAGGCTATGATACTTGTTCAAGAGAGGTTGCATCTTCTGTAGTCAATTCCTAAATTTTCTATTGTTTCACCTCTTTCCAATGCATTTCATTAGTTTTCTCTATATCCTTTGCTTTATCTTTCTTAGTATACACCTTGGTTATTAAATCCAAGGGAAAGGAATATGGAGTTGATTGCAATGGAAATTATAGAGGGGGATGATAACCTCCTTGTGTGAAGAAGAGGCCTTTTGAGAGGAAGTTTGTTTCACTATTTGATTATACTCCCTCATTTTCTTATTGAACCAATGTTTGGTTGTTGAGTAGAAAAATTGGAATACTTAGGAGAAGGAAAACAAAAGGTTCACGTGTGATAATAGGGTGCGATTAAAGGCATGGAAGGATTGGGAAGAAAACTTATATGAAATACAAGGGTAGATTTAGGACTTATCCTTTTTCACATGTACAAAGCTATTTTGGAGATAGTGTGCCAAGCACACAACCGGGTAAATACTTACGTGACACCCATAGGATATTTTTGGAAGAGAAGATACTAAGCACTTTGCATGGGTGTGAGCTAAGAATAGAATTTCTCTTGCTAGTTAAATAGAAGAGTTCTAATGTTAGACACTTGCATCTATAGATGTGATTATAAAGGTGCATGGCTATTTTAAGCATGTGACTTATTTTTGTAGTTATGCAAGTGGTGAAGTGAAATTCCCACCTTTATAAATATGTAATGATATGCGTAGAGTAAGAGGATTGTTTGAGAACTAAATTATTGTGAAGTTATGATGTCGATCTACTTTGTGCATAAGCTATGGTATTATCTATTGTAATAAGCTTCTTTGTATTTATCGTGCTTAAAATAATGGAGTGTATTGGTTGAATCAAAGTATTAATCCTAAATATAATTGGTTCTTGCATAATTAATTTCATTCTAGCTATTATTTAAACATGTTGTTGTTTAGATCTAGATCCGAACATGCTCGTAGAATGATATATTGATTATGGATCTGAATGCATTAAGTATTCATCATGCTAACATCCTACAACAATAACCCTAAAGTGGGGCCTGGCACCTTTGCACACTTGGTGAGCACTCACCTAGGATGATTGATGTGCCAAAGTGCACTGGACTTTTCTGGTAAATTATAGGTTACATCATTGGTTCCTAGTCTTGGGACTTCTTTTCAGATTATTTTTAGGATGGTTCACGATGAAGACATACCGGTTGACCCTAGAAAGTATTGAGGAGTGGATACATGATCTAGAAGAAGAATACACATAGAGGTTCAACACCAGATCTGATTTTAACACACGCACATGGGTGGAACAGAACATATATGACAGTTTGTATGAGAGCTTGTTCGCTATTTTTCCAAAGTAGAGTTATGTACGAGTGAAAGATTACTTATTCATCTAAGAGGAATTGGAGGTATCACACACTTGTTTGGATGCGGGGAAGAATTTTAGGCCCTCTGTGATGCTGATCTAATTTGGACATGTGCTTTGGATACTTGGTTTTATGGTATTTTGAACAACTATATTCTGGAGTACTCAATTTCCACCTATTCTTACCCAAAGGTAGCAAAATTCCAATTTTTATGATATCCTAGGGAAATTTTACAATTCATTCCACTTGCGATCAAAATTTTAATGGTAACTGTTATCCAAAATGTACCCCTGCTCATTTTGGATGGCTAACTCCTTGTGTTCTTGCCTCTCTTGTGCCTCAGTCTCCATTTTTTGATTTTTAGGCACTCAAATATTTCTGGAAATGGCACCATTGGATAGAGCTCTCTCTCAGCTTTCCAGAAAGGTAAAGTTTTCCTCCTAACTCCTCATATTTTTCAAGTTATGGCTCGGCGGAGTTTTTGTGGGAAATTTTCCCCTTGGAAGCCCACAGCCAATAGGAAGCTGCCATGTGTCCTAGGAGGTGGTGCAGAGTGTGGGGATTTTTGAAAAAAATTCCAAATGCAAAAAAGAGGTAAAATTCGAAATTTTTCCCGTCGATCCGTTTTGGGCCTGTTTTTGCCCTAAATCTTCAAACGGCCATAACTTTCGATCCAGAGCTCGGATTTTTGCGTTCTTTATATCAATGGAAAGCTAGTAAAATTCTCTACAAGATTCCATGGTAAATTTTTAATTTTGGTTTAGTTTGGAGGAGAAAATCAAAAAACTCTTTGAGTACGCACCCATGGGCAGAAGCGAGCGTTTCAACAACCAATTTTAATGCAAAATGGGTCGCATTCTTCTCCAGCATGGTCAAAAATGTCAGGGGATGGGTCTGTCAGGTCACCCATGCTATTTTTAATGCATTTTGGTCAATGAGGAATGGCTCCCATGTTTTTCACATTTTCTCTCTCTGGGTTCAACCCATTACTTTGTAAAAGCTAGATTTGGCTCATTTTTCAAAGGGAACACCTTTTTGCACAGAAAGCTTACATTTTCACTTTCAACAAGTGATTTTGGCAAGTATCAGACCTTCCAGGGATTGTAACAGGTTTTTCTACCTCTTTGGTGTTGGAATACAAGGATTTTGATGTTGAAAATCACAATGCAGGCTCTGTGAATGCTTTCAGTCCTTTGTATGTGTTGTTTGCTTCATTTCAAACCCTTGTTTACTGACTTATCAACTTTGTGCATGATGTTTTATGTTGAAATTTCTGATTTGTGTCAATTTGCATGAGCAAGAAGTGTTCACCACTCCTTTGGTGTATCACCCTTATCAGTTTAGTTTTAATTTTGCATTTCTTATCCTGTCTCCTTGAAAATTAGGATAAATTAGGATCTGAACCTCTGCAGTTGTGCAAATAATAGATCTAATCAGAGGATTTTGAGGAACTAGCCTCTAATCTAGAGATTCCTCTCTCATCTTGCAAGTCCCACACTTGGAGAGAGGTTTCAATGTTGTGCAATCACACTAGATGCCCTAAACATCAACTTAGAACCTTGATTTGCATCTAGGGGTGTTGCTGATTTGCAACAATAGTTTTGGCACGCCCGGTGGGACCTTAGAGGTCTCATTTTTATTGCAGCAAAGTTGATGTGCATCTACTACAATTTTCTTGCTTCAAAAGAGCTATAAATTACACATCTGGCGACTCCAAGGGGAAGAATCAGCTGGTTTTAGTAGTGTAGACCTGAAAACTCATGAGAAGAATCACTACAAGGTCAAGAGCTGGAGAAGAAGAGGTGTTGTTTGAATATCTGTAGTTATCTCCAAGAGTAAGGTAAAGTGGGAGGAGAATCCAAAGGTCTCCATCTCCACCAAATAGAACTCTCTCAACTCCTCCACCTAGTAGGCCTTTCATTCAATCAACAAGGGTTCTAAGGCCAATTAGAATGGCACAAAACAACCCCTATGTCAATTTCTTTGGCGTGACCCACTTGCTCTCAATACACAACATCAATTCCAATTGTAGCCTTGAAGAACATTCCATACTTCTTTGGAGAGAATCAGACTACTCCAGGTGATCATGTTAAAGACATTGCCAACCTTTGTGCAATTCATGAAATCAATGAGATGCAAGTGGCTGTCAAATTGTTGGCATCTTCATTCAAGGGGAAAGCATTGCAATGGTTTAGAAGTCTTGCCTTAGGTTCTATTCAGAATTGGAACCAGCTATGTATAGCACTTCATGAGCAATTTGGAGAGAAGGAGACAACTTGTCTCTTTTGGAGCGGTAAGTGACAACCATCAAGAGAGCTCCCAATGAGTAGCTGACTGATTTCAACTTTAGATTTCAAAGGACTTGGGAGAGAATTCCAGTGGCAGTCAGGCCAATAGCGGAAGGTGCTTTTCTCTACTACCTCAAAGCTCTAAATTCTGATATTTCTATGTTGATTCAGTCCATGGGAGGCATAACTATCCCTATGGCTTATAGCATTGCCATTAGGGCTGAAAATTGTTTGATCCAAGCTGGCAAACTAGCCCCTAGACCTCCCATGCCATTGTTTCCAAGTTTAGAGAGCCCAAACACTAATCAAGCACCTAATTTGGCTCCTTCTCCCACTCCTAGAAATTAGAGTTCAAATGAAGCTTCTACTTCATCTCCAAGTGCCCCAAATGAGCTTCAAGAAGTCATGAAGCAATTACAAAATTTAGGCAATGAGCTGGTTACTCTCAAGAGGCAACAAGCCCAAGGTTTTAGACCTTCTTATCAGCCCCAAGCTCAGCCTAACAGGCAGCCATACCAACCACAAAGACCTCCTAATCCAGCTGCAAATATAAATCAAACAAGGCCTCCTGCCAATAGACCATTTCAGCCCTATAATCCTAATGCCATATCTGCCTCTAAGGCATTGGTGCCAACACAAAACAACATTGCTTAGGAGTATGATTGGTGTTTTCCATGCAATGAACCTCATAACCAATCTATGTGCTTCAATGGTGCTTTGAATCAAGCATTAATGGTGACAACTACTGGTGTGGAGGGTGAAGGCAATCAAGGAAACAACCAACAACAAGAAACATTCCAATAGAAATCAGCCCAAATGACACCACATTGGTAAACTGGCAAGCAAAAGATTTATGTGGCATGAATCAAGCAGTTTCTCAAGGTGTTGCAGCCAACACAAGGTCAAAAAGAAGGAATTTGGGTGAAGAGCAGCCATTAGCTCCAACCAATCTCCAACCTTCTATGGCTCCACAAATGGTTGGCAAGCAAAATCCAATTTCAAATGCACAAGGGCAGCCAAGAACAGCTCCTAGACCAACTCAAATACCAGTTGTTGCTGCCCACATGCAAGGAGTGAATGTGCCAACCAAGGGACAGCAAAGAGATCCTCCATCACCATTTAGTATCATTGATCAGATGAAGAAGACAAATGTAAATATATCAATGTGGGAATCCCTATCTATCCCAGGCCAAAGAGATTTTCTACATGCTGCCATGAAGGACTGGCCAACTTGAATCAGCAAGTTCAGATGCAAGAGAAAGTGCTCACAAATGCTGCCCAGCCTAAAGGGAATCATGGAGGACAGCAAGGTAAAATGTTGAAGCCCCCTCCTTTCTATGTTTCATTAATCATTGGAAATTAGTTAGTGCACAATTGCATGATAGATTCCGGGGCAAGTAGCTCAGTGATGCCTAAACAAATAGCTGATCAGCTAGGGCTCTAGTATGAAACCATATCCAAAGGGGTAGTGCAGTTGGATGGGACAGTAGTAACAATAGTTGGAGTGATTAGAAACTTGAGTCTTACCTTGCATGCATGTCCAAATGTTGTTGTTTTACAAGATGTATCAGTTATAGACCTTCCACCACTCTTTGCCCTATGCTTGTCAAGGGACTTCATAGCCAAGATTGGAGGATATTTGTCTGCTGATTGGTCACACATGCTGTTCAGAATGAGGTATGGAACCAAAGCTACAATCAGGTCTGAACCTATTGCAAACTTCCACATTGAGCCCTACACTCCAAGTCAGATCAATGCCAATTGTTCAGCATTTGATCAAGAAGATCACCCAAGCACTGATGAAGCTGACACCAAGGTTGGAAGCATCCCGGATCTAACTCTTGATGAATGGGCAAACAAGGTACATGCTTTTGATCCTTATCAAGAAGTAGAAGAATCTGAGCTAGGGGTCTATTGCATACATGAAGAAGATCAGCCCATCCCTAGCATCACCAAGCCAAACTATAAGGATGACAATGAGGTATGGCAGCTGTTTTTTGATGGATCAAGGAGTAGACAAGGTGCAGGAGGTGGAGCCATGCTTGTTTCACCTCAAGGAGTAAAGTACTATTCAACTTTTAGATTTCAGTTTGCATGCTCCAATAACACTGCTGAATATGAAGCCTTGGTGCAAGGGATGCATTGGGCAATAAAGAGAGGAATAAAGAACTTGCAAGTCTTTGGTGACAGTGAATTGATTGTAAATCAGGTCAAGGGACAACATGCTGCCAAGAATGATCTACTCAAGTGCTACAAGAATAGGGTATGGGACCTCATGGAAGATTTTGAGGGTTTTGGCATCAAATCCATTCCTAGGAAAGAGAACCAAGCTGCTGATCAGGCTTGCAGCAGTAGGGGTAGCCTTTGACATTGTGGAAAGCATTCAACAAGACAAGGTACAACCAAACATCCACGTGATTGTGAGGCCTTCAGTGCCGGATAACAATGTAAGTTGGCAAGTGTTTGAGAATGACCAGCAAAATCATCCATTTCTTGCAAGAAGAAGCTGAGTTCTCAGCTAAGAATCAAGAAAAATTGGAACAGCAGTATGGTGACCAAGTGGTACAGCTGAGAACTAACAAGCTGCCCAAGGGACTTATCACTTTGGAGTCCATTTTTAATCCCAATGATCAGTTTAGGAAGGAGAAAGCAAACATTTAGGTCAAGAGAGAGGATTCAGTATCCATCTTGGTGGAAGAGAACAAACCATTGCAAATTGGAAAGATGACAACTGAACAAGAAAGGTATGAGTTCATGTAGCTATGTCAAGAGTTCCCTGATGTGTTTGCTTGGAGCTATGAAGACTTGAAAGGTTTCAATCCCAACTTAGCTCAGCATACCATTGAATTGGATCCAAATACTAAGCCTGTCAGGCAGAAACAAAGACCAGTCAATCCACATATGGAGCCTCTCATGAGGAAAGAATTGAACAAGATGATTGAGTCAAGGATCATATTCCCAATCAAGCATTCTAGTTGGGTTGCCAACTTGGTTCCAGTCAGAAAGAAGAGTGGAGAGATCAGATTGTGTGTTGACTTTAGAGACTTGAATAGAGCATCTCTCAAGGACCATTACCCACTCCCTTCCATGGAGCAAATCTTGCAAGTTGTGGCTGGCTCGAGAGGTTTTCACTACTTGATGGCTACTCAGGCTACAATTAGATTATGGTGAAGGAAGAAGACCAGTTCAAGACAGCCTTCACAACCAAATGGGGAACTTATGCATACAGGAAAATGCCATTTGGGCTGTCCAACGCTGGTGCTACCTTCCAAAGAGCAATGGACATGGCGTTCAAAGGTTTGATTAACAACATGGTGCTGATATACCTTGATGATATCACTATTTTTTCCAAAAATGCAGCAGACCACCTCTCTCATTTGAGACAAGTCTTCACGAGGTGCAGGAGATTTGGAGTGTCTTTGAATCCTAAGAAGTGTATCTTTCTTGCACATGAAGGAAAGCTCCTTGGCCATATTGTCTCCAAAGAAGGATTAGCAATTGATCCAGAGGGTTGAAGCCATAAGAGCACTACCATTGCCAAGCCACAAGAAAGCCCTTCAGAGTTTCTTGGGGAGGATAAACTTTGTTCGGAGGTTTGTCCCAGATTTTGCAGCCCTTGTCAAACCTATCACCAAAATGTTAAAGAAAAGCATGGCTTTCAAGTGGACAGCAGAAGGAAAGGAGAGTTTTGAAGCAATCAAAGAAGCCATCTCTCAAGCACCAACCCTCATCAACCCGGACTTCTCCAAGGATTTCATCTTCTATGCATTTGGAGGTAATGATACTATTTTTGCCATTTTGGTATAGCAAAACAACAACCACGATGAGTAGCCGATTGCTTTCTTTAGCCAGAGCCTACATGACTATGAGGTGAGTTATTCTTTTATTGAGAAGCATGTACTTCCAGTAATCAGAAGCTTAAAGAAATTCAAGCATTTAGTCTCAAACAACAAGGTCCAGTTGCTGGTCTCTCATGCTGGGGTTAAAGACTTCCTCCTCAACAAAGATTTGAATGAGAAAAGGGCAGGTTGGATCACTGTGTCATGGAGTATGACATTGAGATCAAGGTCACCAAGCTGGTAAGAGGAAAAGGATTGTGTGAGCAGCTGATTTTGGGGAAGCAAAAAGAAGTATGCAATGAAGAAGAGGCTATTTTGACAGTTCAAGATAGCCATGAGCCAAGTGGCACTCAAGAAGAAAATAATGTTGTCCCCACTCCTTGCTGGACCCAAGGTATAATGCACTTCCTAAGCATAGGCCTATGCCCTCCGGAGATGAACAAGACCCAAAGAAGATACTTCAGATTGCAGGCTGTCCCATATGCCATTGTTGATGGAGTTTTGTTCAAGAAAGATGTGAATGGAGTGCTGCTGAGATGCATTAGCACAAATCAGATTCATAGGGTGTTGGAAGAGTTCCATGGTGGACCAGCTGGTGGTCATTTTGCACCGAGAGTGACAGCTCTAAAAATTATGAAGGCTGGTTATTATTGGCCCAAGATTTTCAGTGATTGCTTTGCATGGATCAAGAGGTGTAAGAATTGTGCATTCTTCACAGGAAAAGAGAGACTTGCTACCCTTCCATTGCATCCAATCTTAGTTGACCAGCCATTCATGCAATGGGGTTTGGACTTCATTGGAGTCATTAATCCCAATTCAAGCCAAGGGCACAAATGGATTTTGACAGCCACAGACTACTTCACCAAGTGGACTGAAGCAGTAGCACTCAAAGAGGTAAATGAGTCTAGCATCTTAGACTTCTATGAGGGCATAGTAACCAGATTTGGCATACCTGCTACAATAATCTCAGATAATGCATTGGCATTCATTGGATCCAAGGTGACTGAGTGGGCTGTCAAGAATGGGATCTACCTAAGTACTTCATCAAACTATTACCCTCAAGGTAATGGCCAGGCTGAGTCTACAAACAAGAACTTGTTGAGGATCATTAGGAGGACTCTTGATGAGAATCAGAGGTCTTGGCATACCAAACTGAAATCAGCCTTATGGGCTGATAGGATAACTCCCAAGAGATCCACAGGTAACTCTCCATTCAGGCTTGTCTATGGAAGAGAAGCAATCTTGCCCATGTCTCTTGAGTTGCCAACATTGGAACTCATGAAATAGTTGGAGCTGTTGGAATTTGAGCCCATGGAGGTGAGATATGCAGAGTTGATGGAGCTTCAAGAGATCAGAGATCAGGCATCCCAAGCAATGGAGAAGGATCAAGCTTTGATCAAGAAGACCTTTGACAGGAAGGCCAAGAGTAGATCTTTCCAGGTTGGAGATCTAGTGTTAAAATGGGATGCAGATAGAGCAAAACCGGGAAGGCATTCAAAATTTGATGCCATTTGGAGTGGCCCATACATGGTCACAAAGTGCAAGAACAACAATGCTTTCCAATTATCTTCATTGGATGGTGAAGAACTACAGATTCCAGTCAATGGAATCTATCTCAAGCATTGCTTCTAAAGGGAAATTCTCCACCTTGTAAATATTAGCTTAGGTTTCCATTCCTTCAAGTGCTTGTGCACATTGTTTTGTTGTAGGTTAGTTTTGCTTTCCCTAAGTGCTTTGGCACAACTTGCTATCCCTGGAGATGTTTTGCAGTCCTTGCTTCCATCAGGTGATATTCCATCTTCCTCCTTGCAACATTCTAAGTCAGTTGGGGTTCCAAATAGAAAATTTGATGACTCCATGCCCAATGGACTGCTTCAGGCAACTGGTATTTTCATCTAGCAGGCAGATGACCCCTCTGAGTCGCCAAAATTGTTATCCAAAATGTGCCCCTGCTCATTTTGGATGGCTAACTCCTTGTGTTCTTGCCTCTCTTGTGCCTCAGTCTCCATTTTTTGATTTTCAGGCACTCAAATCTTTCTGGAAATGGCACCATTGGATAGAGCTCTCTCTCAGCTTTCCAGAAAGGTAAAGTTTTCCTCCTAACTCCTCATATTTTTCAAGTTATGGCTCGGGAGTTTTTGTGGGAAATTTTCCCCTTGGAAGCCCATGCCAATAGGAAGCTGCCATGTGTCCTAGGAGGTGGTGGAGTGTGGGGATTTTTGAAAAAAATTCCAAATGCAAAAAAGAGGTAAAATTCAAATTTTTTTCCCGCCGATCCGTTTTGGGCCTGTTTTTGCCCTAAATCTTCAAACGGCCATAACTTTCGATCCAGAGCTCAGATTTTCACGTTCTTTATATCAATGGAAAGCTGGTAAAATTCTCTACAAGATTCCATGGTAAATTTTTAATTTTGGTTTAGTTTGGAGGGAGAAAATCAAAAAACTCTTCTGGTACGCGCCCATGGACAGAACTGACGTTTCAACAACCAATTTTAATGCAAAATGGGTCGCATTCTTCTCCAGCATGGTCAAAAATGTCGGGGATGGGTCTGTCAGGTCACCCATGCTATTTTTAATGCATTTTGGTCAATGAGGAATGGCTCCCATGTTTTTTCACATTTTCTCTCTCCTGGGTTCGACCCATGCACTGTAAAAGCTAGATTTGGCTCATTTTTCAAAGGGAACACCTTTTTTACACAGAAAGCTTCTGTTTTCACTTTCAACAAGTGATTTTGGCAAGTATCAGACCTTCCAGAGGATTGTAACAGGTTTTTTTGCCTCTTTGGTGTTGGAATACAAGGATTTTGATGTTGAAAATCACAATGCAGGCTCTGTGAATGCTTTCAGTCCTTTGTATGTGTTGTTTGCTTCATTTCAAACCCTTGTTTACAGCTTATCAACCTGTGCATGATGTTTTATGTTGCAATTTCTGATTTGTGTCAATTTGCATGAGCAAGAAGTGCTCACCACTCCTTTGGTGTATCACCCTTATCAGTTTAGTTTTAATTTTTGCATTTCTTATCCCTGTCTCCTTGCAAATTAGGATAAATTAGGATCTGAACCTCTGCAGTTGTGCAAATAATAGATCTAATCAGAGGATTTTGAGGAACCAGCCTCTAATCTAGAGATTCCTCTCTCATCTTGCAAGTCCCACACTTGGAGAGAGGTTTCAATGTTGTGTAATCACACTGGATGCCCTAAACATCAACTTAGAACCTTGATTTGCATCCAGGGGTGCTGCTGATTCAGCAACAATAGTAACCCTTAATATGGAAAGTAAATTGATGGCTAACTAAACCCCACCATGTGTGGGGGCAAGAGCAGTTTGGTGAAAGATGATAAACCTAGCGATAAAAATGTAGAGAAAGGAAAGGTAACTTAAGTATAATGAGGCATGCGAGATGGAGATAGAGAAACAATGAGATGTTGAAGAGAGAATGGCATTGTGGAGAGAGATGTCTTGCAAAGGATTTTAATTTCATGCAGATATGGAACTCGAGCATTAGGAACTCCCCCATTTGGGAAAGCATGAAAGAGAACCCCCTTAGCCTCGTGTAGAAGCGCTAGCAGAGATGACTTGGGTCATGGGAAAGCATCCGAATCTACATTACAACCTTGCCCTTGTGTTTATTCTTTTCTAGTATCTAGTACAAAAATAGTTAGCAAGCTAATTTTTGAACGAGGAGAGTAGGAGTAAGTCATCTAATAATCACATTGATGATGGCACAAACATGTTCATTTTGTTTAGGGTTACCTCTTCCGATGTATCTTCTTTATAGAGTTTAAGCACAAAAATTTTGGAATCACTTTTGGGAGTGGTAACACTTCACGAGATAGTAGGGGTGTAGTTCAATACTACTTTGTTGGGACATAGGAAGTACATTTTTCTCGGTCCAAGTCTGGCTATAGGTCTAGGATCGTGGGGAGGTATAGGTGGTTCTAGTTCCTATGGATCTAGTGGTTCGGAGGTAGAAGAAAATAAGAGGTTTTGGATTAGGTTGGCATGTGGTGCACACAACCCCATAATATCTACATGGAGATGTCTCTTCATGTTCTAGAGTATATGGGCATAGAAGATGTTGTTGAACACATACACATGTGTGAAATCCTATGGCACACAAAAGGAATCATAGCTTATGATTACAGGGCAAGTCAATTAGCCACTATGTTTTAAGGGTGCGCACACATCTGGTACATAAATTTTGACCGATCAGACTTGTCTAGACTATGCAGCTTTAAAATATGTTTTCCTTAAATATTTTTACATCCCTGAGTTTGAGTAGAAGAGTATAAGCATGCTCAAGGATATTAAGCAAGGAACTACTCAGAGTGCAAATATTATGATGTCCATTTCAAAATACTTTTGTCTAAGATTTCTTATGACATTCATATAAGCCAAGCATGCGCAATGGTTTGTTGGAGGTCCGAATACGCCTTTTAAAAACACACTATCACATAAGACATGCACTTTGATCTATGCGAAGCACTTGAAGCATATTTACATGATGAGGTAGTCGGAAGTATAAACACTAGGGTGAGCCCATTTTAGAAGCACAAATTAGAGCTATGGTGAAACAATTCAAGAAGCTATCGAAAAATTCAACACATGAGACATGCATAGGGATTTGGTGCACACATTGTGAAGTGGAAGGTCACACAAAGGATAGTTGGCCCTACAAATTAGTATGCCCATTACTGCTAGACTATGAGATATGTCATTTAAACCATGATGTTAGTCACTGTCCATTATTACAATACGTAATAAGGAAGAATGTCTCTTGTTACTATTAAATTTGTAGGTCCATGAATCACGACACAAAAGAGTACCAAATGATTGGTTAGATCCATGATGCTATAGATATTGGTGTATGAGAGATAGAAGTATCGATAACTCTAAAGAAAAGAACAATCATCGGGATCGAGATCGTAATCAAGCGCGCTATGATCAAAAGTAAGGTCATTTTAAAGGAGCTCATGACAGAGGTCAAGGATACCATGGTGGATTCAGAGGAAAAGGCCATGGTGGTGGATGAGGCGAGTTCTCTTGTGGAACATGTTATACATGTGGATCTCCTGACCACTACAAGTGTGAATGTCCTCAGAATATTACATGTTATTTCTATGGAAAGAATCATAGTTATGAGGAATGCACATACTTGTATGAGCATCTTAGTAAGAAGCATAAATAAGAAAACAAAGGTGAAAGGCTAGTTACGATATAACACATTGTGTAAAATCAGTGCATGCCTAAGTCGAACCAAAATCGAGGCATTTTTAGTAAAGATCATCACCCTCGCCAAGAGGCGCATGCCAAAGAAGCATTGCAGAAAAAGCCTACCATCACTAGGGAGGAGGTTCTACATGCATGGTACCCAAATCATACCCATTAAAAGGAGGTTTATAAGGAAACCATGGAGGTACTCAGGAATCTTTAGGGTGAAATACAGTATTTGAAGGAGAAATCATGGAAGATGGAGCAAAAGAAAAAATAAAAATGGTCTAATCTGATATGGATGACTTCAAAGAAGTGTCCAAGATGTTGCGCGAGAAGAATATCATTCCACTATTAGGGAATTGGTTGAAGGGAAACACTTTACGTGTAAGTATATTGAGACCGGATGGAAAATCTTGCATGTAAACCTTCATCCTCATAGCTTATATTATGATAAGGAAATCACTATGAATGCTTTTTTGGATGGATGGATTTTGAGTAAAATATTGATTGATATAAGCACGGAAGTCAATGTTATTACTTTAGATGGATGGGTACAAATGGGGAGAACTTCATTATAACCATATCCGAATGTACTATTCATGGTTAATAGGACTAAGGACACTCCCATCGGAGTTTTAAAATATGCATCCATTACCATACAAGGAGCTAAGTTCACTGTGGATTTTGAGTTTTTGGTCTTGGACAAGGTAGAAAGCTTTCCACTTTACTTGGGAATCCTTGGTGCTATGTAAATAATGTTGATTTTTGGTTCCACAAGGTTTATATCAGTTTTGAAAACAAGGAGGAAAGATTTATTATCCCTTTAATAGATGAAATGTTTTTCCCTATGTCGATCCTTTGAGTGAGGGAGACCTGAATAAGGTTTATGTACGCATTGTTCGGGACCCAAAGGTGCTTGATCCATCTAAAGAAGGAATCCTTCAGTGGGAAGATGGACAATTTTTAGTGATACTATAAGTGTTGCTTGTGATAATTGGGCTCATAGTACTTATGAGTTGGTATGGTGTGAAGTAAAGAGCATATTTTCTAGGGACTGCAGACCTCGTTATATCGGAGAATAGGTAATAACTCAGTACCTCATTACACTAGAGAAGGAGATCCTATGGTATTTCTACATGCCATGGAGGAATAGTGGATAGACTAGTTGGAGAGATGGAATATGCTAGAATATACCCTACACAGACAACAACGTGTTGGTGGGTGGTTCACAAGGATAATCTTGTAGGATGGAATGAAATTAGGATTTCTCTTACTACTAGGTTCTTCAGAGAGAAATGCACCTACTCAAATATGCACTTATCATGGTAATCAACCTATTTAGCACCATGTTCAAGCACTTGTGAGAGACTTTGGATAGAGGAGTAGGAAGCTTTACCACCTTCACTCTAAGTGCACAAATTTTATTCCACTTTAAAAGGTTTCGTGCGTGTTTAGTATGTATATGTGAAACTCCATAGAGAGACTGGAAATTAGTAGGATTTAATTGTAGGAATGACCCATACATTTGACTCTTTCTCTACTAAACCTCCAATAGAAGAGACATTAAAGGTTATAAAGCATTTAACTATGGGAGATAATGATAAGGTGGAAGAACTCATTTAGGATTTGTTTGATGAAGAAGACTCAGGAGCATATTTTTGAAGAAATAGAGACATATGCCACACTACTTAAGTGCACTTTCCTTGAGAAGGAAAAAGGGAAGATGGTCAACTTAGTGGATGGTGATGAAGTAGAAAATATAGATGTAGACCATTCAACAGGTAGGTGTGAGGTTTTGGATAGTGCAGATAAGACCACACGTGCCTATCATGAACCTATGAAGACAAAGAAAGTGAATATTGGATCAGATGTTGAGCCTAAGGAGGCCATAATTAGGGACTATTGTTCGACTCTAAAGTGGCAAAAATCATTGAGTTACTATGGGATTATCATAACTTATTCCCTTGGGGATACCATGAACTCAAAGGCGTGCATGAATCATTAGGAGAGATGAAGATAAATCTTAAGGAGGGTGTGCACCCAGTCAGAAAGAGACCCTACAAGATGAACCCCAACTTGTGTGAAAAGGTCAAAGAAGAAATTGACAAAATGTTGAACTTTGGAATCATCAAGGCCCTGAATGAGTCGAATGGGTTAGCTTAATGGTGATCAAGATGTATCAAGAATGATGGTCGGATTAGGATATGTCTGCATTTATAAGGAGCTAAATGATGCATGTGTGTGATCCCTTTCCTACACCATTCATTGAGGAAATACTAGAATACATTACAGGATGTGAAATTTATTCATTTACAAATGGATTCTCTGGGTATCATCAGGTTAGGATTACCTAGGAGGATCGGGGAAAAGACTACTTTTACTACCAAATTGGGTAGCTTTGCCTATATTGTAATGCATTTTGGTTTGAAAAATATTTCTATTGTATTTTTGCACATAGTTTTTCAAGCAATCAAATATTTTATTCATAACTTCTTGCAGGTTTATTTAGATGATTAGACAGTGTATGGACTTGTTAAGGATCATTGTGACAATTTGTGCTTAATTTTTGAAATATGTAGACAATTGAGTATTTATTTGAACATCAAGAAATGTGTATTTGCTATACCATTTGGAATATTGTTAGGGCACATCATCTATAAAGAAGGTTTGTTGGTTGATCCAGCTAAGGTGGCAGTCATTATTGGCTTGGAAGAGCCTACCAGTCAAAGTGAGGTGCGTAGATTCTTAGGTCACATTGGGTATTATAGAAAATTTATAAAGGGGTATGCTAAGGTTTCCACACCTTTGGAGGAGTTACTAAAAGGAAAAGGGATGTTCTCTGGGAGAAGCTGCAACACTTATTCATTCGATAAATTAAAGGAGAAACTTACTACATCACCTATTTTGTGCTTTCCTTTGTGGGACCAACCATTTCATGTACATGTGGACACCTCTGGCATGGCCATTGGCATGGTGTTGGCTCATCCTGGAGAAGGTATTATAGATCATCCTATCTATTTTTCTAGTAGAAAGTTGACTCATGTAGAGCAGAATTATACAAATACATAATGCAAAGTTTTGTCAATGATTTATGTAATACATAAATTCATATAGTACCTACTAACAACACCATTTGTATTTTATAATAATCACATGGCATTGAAATATTTGGTAAACAATCCCATTTTACAGGGGTACATATGCAAATGGGTACTCTTATTCCAATAATTTGATTTCACAATTATGGTAAAACTAGGGAAAATTAATTCTTGACCGGATCATCTATCCAGAATAAAATCGGGAGAAGTATAGTTATTCATGTTACAATGCATGCCATCAGAATTAGAGGAAATTGGTGTCTTTCTACAAACAGGTATGGTGCCAAAAGGAATGAAATACTTAGAGAATAAAGAACTTTCTATTTGCACAACACCATTTATGTTGATTAGTGGTGACTGTACAAGTTAAGCGAGAGATGAAGTATTACACCGTTATGTATCAGAACATGATCACATAGATATCATGGAGGAATATCATGGTGGTATTGTAGGTGGGCACTATGCAAGTGATGCCACTACGTGCAAGATTCTACTTGCTGGATTATGGTGGGAGACCCTGTATAAAGATTGTAAGGCATATTGCAAGGCTTGTGATCATTTTTAGTGCCTTAGGAAACTATGTCAATGAGATGAAATTCCTCTAAGACCTATTACTAGTGTAGAACCACTTGAAAAATGGGCTATAGATTTTGTGGGTCTTATTTCACGAGCCGCACCCAGATCTGGATCACGTTATATATTTACTTGCACAATCTATCTAACAAGGTGGGCAGAAGCAATGCCTATAAAGGATTTTACAGCGGCTACAATGGCCAGGTTTCTATGGGAAAATATTATTACAAGGTAAGGATTCCCTTTTATTTTGACTAGTGATAGGGGCAAAAATTTTCGAATGAGAAAATCAACATTTTATTAGATGAATTCATGATTTCACAAAGATAAGACTACACCATATCATCCTCAGGAAAATGGTACTAATGAGGCCTTTAACAAGATATTGAGCCAGAAATTGATAGAAATTTGTGATGTTGGATGAAAGGATTGGGATGATAAATTTTCTATAGTACACTGGGCATATAGAACAACATACAAGTGGTTAAACAAGGCCACACCTTTTCAATTGGTGTTTGGTGCAGAAGTAGTTCTTCCTATGGAATTCATGTTACCTTCTTCATGTATTGCACACACTGAAGGTATAGATGATGAGAAAGCATTATAAAAATGGATTGACAAGTTGATTAAGTTGGATGAGTGATGAGGAATAGCACGTTGGAGTCAGAAGTGAGAAAAATCCAAGCAGAAAGCATGGCATGATAGGCACATTAGGGAAAAAAATCTTGTGATAGGGAGGAAGGTGCTTCCTTATGATTCTAAGTTTCTACACCATCCAAGAAAACTCAAACTACATTGGTTGGGACCATATTTTATCACTCACATACTTGAAACAGAGCTTTGTCATTAGAAACACTTAATGAAATATGGTTACCCTAAGTTACTTCAACAAGAGTAGGATGAAGCCCTACTATAAATAAGTCTTCTTGGTGTTTATAATAAGGTAGTATTTTCATTTAGATTAGGTTTTTAATTATGTATTCCCTTACGTATTTCCTTCTTCATCACTATGCTTTGTCAATTTAGTTTTTTTTTTTTGTGAAATAAGTGTGGTTGCGTTCGAAGATAATAACCATTTGTAGTATTTTTATGTGCAGAGGACTACACATACCATTTGTGTGGGGTGGTTATTAAGAAATGGGTATACATAAAGGAACAAACTATTACAGTGCAATTCAAATTTTTAAGAGTTTGTGAATAGAAGATTGCTTCCGAATGAGGACCATAGATGGAGATAAATGAAGAAATAGTATAATGTAAGGTAAGTGACGACCGTGGAGACTACCAGGAGAAGGCGTAGTGATGAGGTACTCGGGAACATGAAAGCGCACTAAAGAGAAGCTTTGTAGCCGGAAGGTAGGAAGGCACACTAAAAGGTTATAGCCGAGGTGCGAGAGATGTACCGCATGGAAAAATGTGAAAAGGATCAATTAATGAGGATTATTGGTAGGTGAACGAGCAATAAATGCACCAAATTTTTGAAAATCTATATAAGGACGGGATTAGAGTTCATTTTAACCATTGTAAATCACAAAATTTTGAAAGAGCTAAGTGAGACCGAAATTTGAGTGAAGAGTATTGAGGTACGAAGAGTGTGAAACCAGATGTGAGGAGTAGATTTGTGCATGGGAGAAGCTTATGTCCTTGTTGGTGAAGGGTTTGAGTGAAGCAAAACATATGAAAGAGCTAGGGCATGTAATTTCAACTAGGTAATGTGGATTCAAGGTAGGGTCTAAGTTTACATGTTGTAAGAAGAAATAAGGTGGACATTTGAGGGAAAAAAGTTATGATTTACAAATGACACCAAAGAAAGCACCTTCCGTAGGAGAAAAAGGGAAGAAGAAAGTGGAAGCAAAGGTTGAAATTACTCCCAAGAGCAAATTTTTAGAGATGTAATATCTAAAAGGCATGATAGTGGGACAATAATGGGATTCTCACATCCAAAAGTGAAAGATCAGTGACTACAACCACCGCACATCAGATAACAAGAAGGAATTGGATGCACTTTTAAATACGAAAGAAAAAAAGTGCACAAATGAGGACATCTTTGGTGTATGATGACATTGGAGAGAATCTTCTAAAATAGATTGGATTTTACTAGTTGTATGAGCTTCCATATTTTAGAAAGTATGAACTTTGTACCAATGGTTGATAAGTAGGGTAAGGATTGGATTCACTCGATTTAAATTATAATAGGATTGAGGGGCACATGAGTGGACATGAATAGTGACTTGATAGATAAAGTAGCCATCTTGGAGACTTAGGAGTTAGGATACACCAAAGATTTGTGCAGAATGGATATAGACAAATTAAAGAAGTACCCAGTGGTACAGGAAGCTACACATCTAGTCACAAAATTAAATAATCAAGAGAGATGGTCCCAAGTGAACATATTGTGGTTACACATTATAAGGATAATGTCATAGGGAACAATTTACAACATTTCAGGCTACATTGTAGAAAATATCATCGAGGAAGTGCACACAAGTGAGAGAATCAGTTTCGATGCTGTCCTATTATCCTTAGTATTTTTGGAAATTGGAGTGCCCGATGGGCCAAAGAATAAGATCTAGGAGTACCCCATACGAGAATAAGTCCCTGGTGGAAAGATTTGATAAGTACTTATGTGAAGGGTCAATGAGTGGGCCATTCAAGTAGAGGGTGGAGATGTGGTATGACAGGCTCCACATGGAATTTGAAGAGGAGTGGCGCATCCCTAAGGAGTTACCTTCGGTAGTGGGAAAAGTAGTCCAACTTGTAGTATATCAACACTTTTACATCACATGATTTGTGATGAAGGATGGTAATTGGATCCCCTGGTGTAAGCTTCTATATGCCTTCACAATGTGCTACTTCCAGGCATCAGTCCATCATTTCAACAATATGAGACGCCTGAATTTTGTTACGTAAAGGGTAGAATACGACTACCACACGTGCGTAAGACTTATGTCTATCAAGAGAAAACTACCTACATAGAGAGGCTTATTTTATACATGATAAGTATGAAGCCCGTGATTTTGGTGATTGGAGATAGTGGGGCCACACTTATCTACCTTTAGCTCAATCCTAAGTTGGAGGGTAACAAATATGTGGAGAATGATTTCGCGCTCCCAAGGCCACCTAAGGGAAAGCATACAGTAGAGAATGTACTAAATTTGAAGCCCATTGCACTCATAGAGGTAGATGATGAGGGGGAAGAGAGTGAAAATACTGGTGACTTGGTGCATAGAGGAAGAAGGAAACCCTCGAGACAGGGTAGAATCTGAGCACATAATTACTCCACCCTGCACACAAGAATAAGGAGACATGAAGAATTGGAGGTAGGAGAAACCCCTGAAGAATGCCACTTTAAGAGGGTGTTCGGATGAACAAGATCTCAAAGATATACTCCCAATTAGTGCAGAGATCACCATGACTCTCTCCATAGAAGGAGATAACTAAGAAGAGAAGAAGAAAGATAAAGCCAAGGGAGGAGGTGGAGTAGTCTCAAGAGAGTGTGCCCAAATCTCTTAAAAATCCCAAGGATGTGGAAGAGCCGAAAGATGAAGAAATGAAATATGAAAATTTGAATAATGAAGGAGAAGGGGTAAATGAAGAATATGCAACACTAGATAATGTTTAAGACACGAGAAGATCCAAAGACCAAATTTTAGCACGCAAGTTCCTAAGGGCCAAGAACTAAAAAAAAAGTAGGGAGTTTACTGTTCTTTCTTTGGGCTATACTGAGGACACAAGTAAAATCATTCACACCTATTTTCAAATCAAGATGATCCCTAAGGAGTTATATGGATGGGAGATGATGGATGAGGACATAACCACCACGTGTACATGGAAGAAAATATCTTGGTCTATATGCACACACATGGATGAGCTAGATTTCGACGTATGTAAAGAATACTGTGTGTTAAGAAGGTTGAAGAAGGCACCTCATGATAGACATATAACCATAAAACCCACTATTATGTCTAATGAACAGGTAAGTAATTCCTCAAGTAAAAGTATCTACAAAGGTAGCAAAGAGAGGAACATAGAAAAATATGCCACTATCAAAGTACCGAGAAAAGATATCGAGGTCAAAGATACAAATATCGCGTGCTTGAAAGGAGAGAAGGAACTAGAGAAGAAGAAGAATGGGGTCCTTATTAGCATGGCAGAGGAGATTGGGGATCATGTCCTCCAAGAAAGACCACACTTAGAGCCTAAGGTACCCAAAATGTTCCATTTGGCTATGCACTATGTGTGCACATTAGTCGATTTGGTGCTTGAGGAGGGACCAGTCTAGATGCCATCACTAAACAACCCTAAGCATGAGGAAGAGAGGTAAAAGGCTGTAGTAATTATAAATATTTCATCATATGAGGCACTACTTCAAACCTTACAGGAGGAGTTGAAGATAGCAGATCAAACATTGAATAAATGTCAGCTCTAGAGGCATTCATAAGAATAAGGACCATGGTGGAGGATTATGAATTCCTAAATGAAATGAAGGATGAAACCATGGGGTGCACGGAGATACTAGCACTAGTAAAGAATAAGTGCGAGGCCCTGTAAAGGGTCCAAGAGTCCCATAAGAATAGGTTGGATGAACTTGGGAAACTTATAGCACAGAAGATGGATCTTCTGGAAGGGAGAATGTTTGTAATGTCTAACATTATGTTGGTATTATAGAATGAAAAGGGAGAAATTACCAAGGATTAGTTGGAGTCTATTGTAGTGAATATTCCAGAAAAGGAAGAGGTCACGCTGAGTGAGTGATAGACATTAGAGGTACAAATAAAAGAGGAATATCTAGAACTAATTCTTCTAGTTGAAGCAGAGGATGGTGTAGAGTAAATACTTATTATTTGTATAGTAATTATTTACATTCATCCATTCCTTATTCTTTATTCATTTCATATCACAAGGAAACCATTATTGGGGTGAAAATGTAGTTTAGTGTGGGGTAATGTTGAGAAGACAAAGTGGAATACTTAGCAAAAGGAACAATGAAGTTTCACGTGTGAGAATAGGGCACGATCAAAGGTGTGGAAGGGTAGGGAAGAAAACACATGTGAAAGACAAGGAAAGATTTGTGACTTATCCATTTTTCACATGTAAGGGCTATTTTTGGAGATAGTGTGCTGAGCACACAAACTAGGTAAAGACTTGTGTGACACGCATTGGCTATTTTTCAAAGAGTGGCTACTAAGTGCTTTGCATGGGTGTGGGATAAGAATAGAATTAGTACTATCAGTTAACTAGAAGAGGCCTATTTTTAGTGAGCTTACATGTGGCTGTGATTTTAAAGGCACATGGATATTTTTAGCATGCAACCTATTTTTGGAGTTATGTAAGCAAAGTGAAGGGAAAGTCCCCACCCTTATAAATATGTAATGATCTCGCATAGAGTAAGAGGAGTGTGTGAGAACGTAATTACTGTGAAGTTATGCTATCGGACCTGATGTGCACATAATCTATGGTATTATCTATTGTAATGAGCTTCTATGAATTTATGGTTCTTAAAATAATGGAGTATATTGGCTGAATTAGAGTATTAATAGTACGTAAAATTGGTTCTTGCATAATTAATTTCATTATGGATATTATTTAAACTTGTTGTTCTTTAGTTATAGATCTAAAAGGCTCTGTAGAATGATATATTGATTATGGATCTAAATGCATTAAATATTCATCATGCTAACATCTTGAAAATCCAACCCTAAAGAGGGGCCTGGTACTTTTGCGTGCTTTGGGCGAGCGCTCGTCTAGATCGAGTGATGTGCCAGCCGCACCGGCCTTTACTTTGGTAAATTCTAGGTTGCATCATTGGTCCTTGTTAGAAATGGATTATTCATATCAGAGGGATAATCCCTCTCCTTTTGGGAGCATTCAATGGTTGGGAGAGGAATTTGTTGGAAAATTTTGATATGTTCCATAGAATACAAGTCATCATTATCATCTTCCAAGTCCTCAGGGACCCGATACACATGTAAATATTTGTTTGCTATAGATAAAGTCTTCCAAATCACCTTCTTCTTACCTCATATTCATTAGTACAATCTTCCTAGTAATCCTCAACAATGGGAACATGATAGTAAGACATTCTTAGATGATTGGAAATGAATCCTTTAATATCAAAGGAATATATTCTTTGGTATGAATGAAACTTGAAATCAACAATTTTCCTTTCAACATTCTAAGTGTCAGGATAGATCTGCATGTATAGTTTCCCAAGAAGATAGGAAAATAGATTCCAGTGATTTTACTATCCCTACATGTCCTATGTATCATAATCAGTTGTCTGTAAACTTCCATAAGGACCAATTTATCACTACAATACATTGGCAATTTGTTGGGTGCACCTTTAAAACTAACAAATCTTTTGTGGAAAAAAATTTCTCAACTAGATAAAAATGCCACCATAAGTTGAAATGAATTTATTTTCTTCAGTAAACATTCTTTCAGTTGTGTTTCCTTCAAGGATCCTGACTATGAACATTGTAAAAACATAATTTACTCTCCTGTGGTGAAATTTACTATTCTCAAAAGTGATTTGTGGATAAAACTCATAAATTAGTGCATTTTTCTTATCATCTTGAGGAGATAACCCTACCCACACTCTATAGGTTGTAATTATATACATAAGGTAGGATGTCATATGAAAGGTATTACTTTGTTGCACATTCATCAGTTTCTCACTTAGATTTTCACAGATGATATCTCCCCAATTCAAACTCTATTTGCCTTAAAAATGATGTTGATGTACACACACATCCAAAATTGGAATTCATTGGTAGAAGGTAGGCCCATCAATATTTCTAGTAGGGTGATCATATCATATAGTTCTTCCTTGAAATATGACCTATACATAACCTTAGGAAACTTGGAATCTCCTCTCTTTTGGGCTTTAAGCCATGATTTGGATATCATTTCTCTATATATGTCTTTATATTACTAAAAATTATTATGAGTCTAGTCCTAAGTCAAAGTATTAGAGTCTTCAATGATAGGGATTCCTAGGGCTACATTTATACAATTGGCATCGAGCTTGGAAATAACCTAGCCTTGAGGATCTCTAACTTCCTTGGTTTCAGGATCAAAACAAGAGGCACAAGCTAGGACAATATCAAGGATTAATCTTTGGAATGAGAGGGGAAACTCAAGCACCATATGTTATTCCACTATTCTTGATACATTGGGCTATGATAGTGGGAGTATCCTTAGAGATTCGGGCCCAAAAATCATCTAAATTCAAATGCCTAACATCACTATCCCCAATGTTTGGCACAAAGGTCTCTAAGGAATAAATGTGCTCATACCCCCCATACTGGAACTTCATGGTGAAACAGTGAGGGAAAAACTCAGAGAAATGGGGTTTAACAATTTTTGTAAGGAAAAATTCAATGGATAGGATATAAAACCCAAAAAACCACCAAATGAAATTAAAATGTCATAGAATGACTCAAATCTACTATGAAAAGAATAATGCTTTGATGATGACTCCAATGCACTTATTGAGCATATAGAATGTTGTTCTAAAGAGAATAAACATAAAGGATGCATGTGTGGGAACAAGGAACATTTGAAGGCATGGGAATAATAGGGAAGGAAACACGTGTCATAACACTTTGGCTCAGGAATTAGCCATTTTTATGGATATGGGCTATTTTTTAGAGATAGTGTGTAGAGCACACATATAGATGAGGAATTGTGCAACACGCAATGTATTTTGTGAATTAGTGACTGATAAGCACCATGCATGGTTTAAGATAATAAGAGGATTGATTCTTTCAGTTAACTATAGGACATTTATTATTAGAACACTTGTATGTTTTCCATGCCATTGTAAAGGTGCATGGCTATAATTAGTATGCAGCCTATTTTGAGAAGTACATATGTGGTGAAGGGAAAGTCCCCACCCCTATAAAATGTATTGAACTATGTAGTTTAGAGTGTGTGAATTTATGTAGAGTTATGTTGTTGGATCTGATGCACATATGAATTATGGATATACTTTATAATGTAAGAAGATTCTGTGTTTTATAGTGTTTAATGTAATGGAGTATTTGTCTAGATAATGGTGTTACACATAACTAAATCTGGTTCTTGTATGGATATCCTTATTATTTTCATTATTTAGTTAATGATTCTCTAAGATCTAGATCTAGATTATGTAATGTGGAATGTTTATGTTTAATGATGGATCTAAATATATTTTATCACCATCACACTAACATCTTGTATAAGAAAATATAAAGAGGGTCTTGCACCTTTGCATGCTTTAGGTGAGAACTCACTCAGTGAGTGATGTGCTAGCATGACTAGATTTTTCTCAAAGAGATTCTTGGTTGCATCATTGGTTCTATTGTCGGGACCTCTTTTTTAGTTGTTTTCAGGATGTTTTATGATGAAGACGTACCGATTGACCCTAGAAAGTATTGAGGAGTAGATAAAAGATCTGGTAGAAGAGTACGCTCAGAGTTTCAACATAGGATCTGATTTTGATGCACGCACGTGGGTGGAGCAGAATTTGTATGACTTTCTATACGAGAGTTTCTTTGTTATCTTTCCGATAGAGTTATGCACGATTTGCCTATTTCTTATTCATCTAAAAGCAATTAGAGGTATCACACACTTGTCTAAATGTAGGAATAATTCCAGTCCCTCTATGATGTTGATCTGATTTGGACATGCATTGTGGAAAATTTACTCCATGGTGTTCTAAATAGCTATATTTTAGAGTACTAAATTTCTACTTACTCTTACCCAGAGGTAGTTGACTTCAAGTTTTTGTGTTCTCTCGGGGAACATAATTGTAATGCCTTCCAAAAGTGATCAAAATCTTGATAGTAACCCTGAACTTGGAAGGAAATTTGATGATAAACTAAACCCTAACATGTGCGGGGTAAGGAACAGTTTGGTTAAGGATGATAGACCTAGTGGCAGAGAGTCAAAGGGAAGAAATTTGACTTAATTACAATGAGGCACATGAGAGGGAGATATAGAAGTAGGGTGATATTGTAGAATAAATGACATTAAGGAGAGAGATGGCTGGTGAAGGATTTAGAGCTCACACAGAAGGCATGAAGCCGAGTATCCGGAACTCCCCCATTTCAGAAAGCATGACAGGGAACCCTCTTTGACCTCATATTGGAGTGCACCAATAGAGACGACATGGGCCATGGGATTTCATCTGAATCTACCTAGAAACCTAGCCCTTGCATTTGGTTTTCTAGTATCTAGTACAACCAATAGTCAACAAGCTAGTTTGGGGAGTAGTAGAAAAGGATTAAATCAAGTAGAAAGTGCATCTATGGTTGGGAAAACATATTCTTTGTTATTTGGAGGTACCTTTTCAGGTACATCTTTGGCACATAACTCAAGTGCGTAGAATTTTAGACTCGTTTATGGGAGTAGTACCACATCACATGATCGTAGGAGTTTAGTTTAGCACCACTATTGAGACACATGGTAGTATATACATTGGTCCATTCAGCTCACAGTGGAGGATCATGAGGCATAAGTGGCTCTAGTTCTAGTGGATCACGGTGGTTCTAAGGGAAGAGGTAACACAGGAGGTTCTTGATCGTGTGGGCATGGTCCTCACCAACGAAGAATTTTCACATTGATATTTCACTTCATCTTTCAAAGTATAGGGAATAGAATATGTTGTTGAGCATGTGCAAATGTGTGATATATTGTGGCATGAAAAAGGAATCACGGTTTCGAGCACAAGGCAAGTCAGTTTGTAACTATGTTATAGGGACATGCTCACAATTGGTACAAGAATTTTTACCTAATCGTACTTGCATAGATTATGCAAAGCATTTTGGGAAGCTTTCCTTAAGGATTTTTATATCTCCGAGTTCGAAAGGAAGAGTATAAGTGCACTCAAGGATATTTTGCAGGCACTACTAAAAGTGTTAGGAATATGATGCCCATCTTAATAAACTTTTGTCTAATATTTCATATGATATCTATGAAAGTCAACATGCATAGTGGTTCGTTGGTGGTTTGAACACAATTTTTAGGAGGGAATTATCACATAATACATATACAAACCTGCACAAAGAACTTGAAGCAGTGTTACATGCTAAGGAAATCGAAGTATAGAAACTAGATTGATTCCATTCATGGAAGCATAGATTGCAATTATGAAAAATTAGTTAGAGAAACTATCACCAATTTAGCACATGAAACACACACTTCGGGATTTGGTGTACAAAATGTGAAGTGGAAGTGAACACTAAGGATAGTTGTCCCTACAAAGTCAAGACGTTCATTATTGTTGGACCGTGAGATATGCCATTTAGACCATGATGAATTTTTTGTCCATTATTAAAACGCATGCTAAGAAAGAATGTATCTTGCTATTGTAATATTTTCTTTCCAGGAATCACAATATAGAAAATTTTAGTTTGATTGGTCGGATCCATGATGCTATATATATTGGTGTATGCCAAGTAAATATTATTGGATAATTCTAAAAGTAAAAGTGAGCACCATGATCATCATCACACTTAAGGGTGATACAATCCAAATTCAGGATGCTTTGAAGGAATTCGTAGTAGAGGTCGAGGATATCGTGGTTGATTTAGGGGCAAAGGCCGTGGTGTTGGATGAGGTGATTTTCCTCATGGAATGTGTTATAATTGCATATCTCCTTACCACTACAGGCACGGATGCCCTTAGAATATTACTTGTTATTTTTGTGGGAAGAATCATAACTATGAGAAATGCCCAAACTTATATGAGCATCTTAGCAAGTAGCATAAACAAGAAAACAAGGGCACGGGGATGGTTAGGATACAACGTACCATAGAAAATTAGTGGATGCCAAAGTCGAACTAGAACTCCGAGGTAGTACCTATGAAGATTAATACACACACTTTGAAGTTTCTAGCGTGAGAGAAATCTTACAATGGAAGCCTACCATTACTAAGGAGGATATTTTACCTTCAAGATATCGAGATCCTACACATCCAAAGGAGGTTTATCAAGAGACCACGGAGGTAATAAAAATATTCAAGGTGAAATACAATGTTTAAAGGAACAATATCAGAAGTTGGAACAAAAAAGGTAGAAGATATGGTCCATTCAAATGTTGATGATTTGAAAGAGGTATGCAAGATATTGTGATAGGAGAATATTATTCCATTACTAGGGAATTTTTAAATGGTGACACTCCACGCACATGCGTTGAGAATGAATGGCAGATCACGCATGTTAATCTTCCCCCTTTTAGCTTATATTATGATAAGAATATCACTCGAATGTTGTTTTGGATAGATGGCCTTTGAGAAATATATTGATTAACACAGGCACAAAAGTGAATGTGCTTACTTTAGATGCATGGGTAAAGATGGGAATACCTCTATTACGGTCATCATCTAATGTACTATTTATGGCTAATCGAACTAAGGCAAATCCGATTGAAGTTTTAAAGGATGCATCAATTACTATACAAGGGCCAAGCTCACTAGGTATTTTGAGGTCTTAGCACTTACAGTAAGAGACAGCTTCCCAACTCTACTTAGGCGCCCTTGGTGTTGTGCAAATAATGTTGATCTATGGTTTAACAAGGGGTATATAAGTTTTAAGGACAAGGAAGAAAGAGTTATTATCCCTTTGACAGATGGTAAGTCTGCACCTTATGTTGAACCATTGAGTGAGGAATACCTAAATAGAATTTATGTACATGCCATTCGAGATCCAGAAGTACTTGAGCCATCTAAGGAAGGAATCCTCTAGTGGGAATATGCAAAGTCTATTAGTTATAATACAAGTATTGCTTGTGAAAATTAGGTGCATGGAACCTATGAGATGGTTAGGCATGAGGTAAGAATCGCATTTGCATGGAGGATCAAACCTCATTGTATTAGGAGGATAGGTAACAACTTTATACCCTCGTACACTGGAGAAGGAGATCCTATGGTATTCCTGCGTGACATTGAGTAGTAGTGGATGGATCAAGTGGATAGAATAAATATGTTAGTTTATACTCTATGTGGGACGACAACACGCTAGTGGATGGTTCACAGGGATAATCTCATAGAATGGAACGAAGTTAAAATTTCTCTAATAACTCAATTTTTCGGAGAGAAATGTGGCTACTAAAATCTATATATATCATGGTAATCAACCTATTTAGCCCCACGTTCAAGAGTGTGAGAGACTCTAGACATAGGGGAAGGAAGCTTTACCACCTTCACTTTAGGTGAACAAATTTTATTCCACTTTGCAAGGTTGCACACTCACTTGGTATGTGTAGTCATTTTTGTACCCTTAAAACAACAGTCTAGTCCCATGCGCATCAGCCTATCATCCAACAGGTGTTGGGTGCTCACTCGAGGCATGTGTGGGTGTTTATCCCCTCCTTTATGTGAGTCTTGTGAGAATACATCATCTATGATAGATACTTAAGTGTAAAAGTATGGGAAGGAACCATGCATTTATTCTGAGAACCTAGGATGAGTTATCATATCAATGCATCCATAAAAGAGAAATAACAGACAACATATAGAAATGATTCATAACACAAAGGAAATGCATTATAATTAAGCTCATGAACACATATATGCTTTAGAACAGAACCTTTCATTGATATTAATGAGTTCAGTAACCACATTACATTCCTTGAGGCCATAATAGACCCATATAACAATGCAGAGAAAGGTCATGCATCAGAAACTACACCCTTCATATTACAAGGATAATCATAGACCCATCCCTCTATATATGTTATCTCTCCTATGTTTTCTCTAATCCCAACCCTTAGAATCCTCTATTATATTTCTACAGAGCTTCACCCCTATTCCACCACCTCTTCTCTCTCTCAGGATGATCCTATGTATATATGTCTCCCTTTTTGTTATCCGCACTTTGTATATATAGTTTTCTTCCTTCACCACCATGCCTTTTGAGGTAACAGATCGGCTACCAAGTGTCCAAGTGGTCCTCCAATAGAGCAAGCCTCCTTTGATCTGAGATCTCCACTCTTTCGCAATGATTTCCTTCGGATCCTTTCATCACATGTATTGAATATTCCCTTTTTCATCCTAAATCTACCAAGTTGGCATCTTATCCATTCCGCATGCTAGATGGGTTACAATTTTTTATCATGTGTTGTCTAGAATTCCAAATATGGATAAGTCCCAAAACATTTCTTACCTTGTGCATGCACCGTGTGTTCTAAAAACCCTGCTAAAACCTTTCCTGCGCTCCTTCACCCTACGCGCCCTTCTTCAAATAGGTCCCACACACCTTCTTGTACTTAGCCAATATTCAGGTCGCAACAATATTTTTGTGTGGAACTACATAGGGAGGCTGGAAATTGGTAGGACTTGATTATAGGAATGATCTAGACTTTTTAATACTTCTCTACTAAACCTCTGGTGAGAGAGGCATTATGGGTTATGTAGAAATTTCCTATGGGAGATAGTGCACTTTTTGATGAAATAGATGAGACAGGATCTTTGAAATACTTAAGCATGCTTACCTTGAGAAGGAGAAAGGAAAGATGGTCTACATAGTGGATGATGAAGAAGTAGAAGATCTAGACATAGATCATTCAGTAGGTACATGTGAGGTTTAAGACAATGTAGATAAAAATGTGTGCACCTATCATAAACCTATGAAGACCAAGAAAGTGAACATTGACACGGGTGCTAAACCTAAGGATTCCATAATTAGGTGTAGACACCTGTAGTTTGATCAATACACTATTATTTCTAATGGTGCACTAACAATTCTTCCTTTTGCAAATTCGACGACGACACACTGCCAGTTAGACATATCTAACTTCCTTCTTATGACACCCTTTTGGTTGTTTTTCCTCTTATAAACCATTTAAACAGGTTGTTATAGCCTCATTCTAACTATATTCTCTTCTTATTCTCTTCTAGCTTGCTTCTATTAGCTCCCTGGAAGATCAATCCACTTCATTGGATTTATTAATCCCTTCAGAACCCTTCTAGAACCCTAATCACTCTCTAAGAAAGATTAATTAGTCTAACCTAGGTTAAATACCCTAAACATAGTCAAATCACACTTTGACTTGCTAAAAGTTCTTTTTGGACTTTAGCCTTTATCCCACATGCACCCAAATCTCCCTTTTCTTGAAAACCAAAAACTATAAATAGGGTTATACCCCCTCCCTCATTTGCTAAGAATTCCCTCTTCTTCGTAGCATAGATTATAGGAATTTTTTTAGGCTTTAGTTTGTATTTAATCTTCTTCCATTTGAGCTAAAAGCATTTAATCTTGTATTTCATAGCATTAACATGGAGTAAAAGGGAAGATCCATTGGCCTTGAAGCCATTAATGGGGAGATATCTTTCTCTTAACACATAAACTAAATTCTTAAATCCTCTTTGTTTCATTATTTCAAGCTTTCAAAGAATAGAGATTAGCTTCATTTGCTTAGTTTGCATGTTTATTTCAAATTAATGTATGCAAAGAAGAAAACCTTGCTCATTTTTTATCACATGGTCCATTGATCATATTGATAAAAGCCTTTGGGGTTTCTTTAGATATTCTTACCCCAAATCCATGGCTTTTAAAAATTTTCATTGAACACATTTGGCATGCCCGGTGGGACACTTATGTCCACCCTCCATTAATGGAGGACTTTTAGGTTTTCCAAAGCTTATTTTCAAGTTTTTTTCTCAAATCACTTATTATTTCCTCATTTTTATTTCTAACCATAGATAAAGGACATTCATTTATATACATTTTGTGGGTTTGATATAGAAATAGGACACTTTGACTAACAACTAACCTATTTGCTCTTGAAAATTTGAAAATCTATTTTTTTGTAGGTTTTTCACAAGGTGTACATAGGTGTCAAACAAAGGGCACGTACACATTGAAACCCTAGCGTACATGTCGGATCAGGCATGTACATCTAGCGATTGTCATCATTTTTAAATTTACCTCTATGAAGACACACACACATCCCCATCATCTAGGACGCGTATCCGCCTCTCGACCGCGTATGCATCGGGTGCTAGACTATAAAAAATATGTAATAACCTTTACAAGGATGCACATGCATCTCTATCATTTGGGGAATGTATTCGTGCCTCTGCGGCCAAGCGAGGCATAAATGGTCGACTATGTAAAAAAATATACGATTTCTGTTTGGGCTTGAGCGTGTACACTTGAACACGAGCATCCATGTCAATATAGGCATGTTTCTATCATATTGTGAGCATTTGTGTTTCTTGCATTAGGTTATATTAAAAATTTGACCGCAGACATACTCATTAAGTAGGGTGTGTATCCATCGGTTGAGGAGCATTGGTGTCAATATAGGCATGTAGGTGTCTGTATTAAAAATTGAAATTTTTACATCTGCAAATCGCTTTTCCGATCTATTACTACAGGTTTTAGGACTAACAATAAAAAAAAATAGTTTTTTTCTTAAGCATTTCATTTGCATAGTTAAAGTGTTTTTCTCTTGGCTTAGAAGTAGCTTTTTGTACAAGTTTGTATGCTCTCTCCTTGCATCTTACAAGGTGATCTTGGAGATCAAAACACTTTTACAAAACTCATATCAATTGTTCAAAAACACTTGTTTTATAAAGGTTAAAGTAAAACTTTCATGTGATTTCAGTAGAATTTTTCAAGTTGTGTATGCTCTTCCTTTGCGCATTTTGGCGATCTTAGGAATCAAAAGCAAAGTGGGAAACTCTCTTTTTTGACATTAACCTATGAACTGGAAAATTAGTAAACACTTGTTTTCTACAAGACCTATCGCTTATCAAAGAAAGGATTAAAAAAAAAAACACAAACCTTCTAATACACGTGTTCTTACAGGTTGCCAAATGGTGTGCTAATTGAAACCACATTAAGCTAAACAAGATAAAAAACACACCATATTCAAAACATTATATTGTAGGTTTCAGAAAAGGGTACGTCCCTATCCGCTCAACTAGAACATAACCCCTTTGGCATAACACCTTAAGCTATAACAATGAGGTGGTCCCAAGAACCCTAAATTAGTCCACCACTGTGTAGCCTCGTGGATGAAATAGGAAGTGCTCCACTTACCCACTTGATTAGTTTTCCTTGTGAGATAGAGTTACAAGTTTTCCCTATCGCGACCCTATTAAAAGTACATGATGGATGCATTTATTTCCCATTGTGCTTGAAGGGGGCAAAGCCGAGATACTCCCAAACTAGTCATTGTGAATTTTTGGGTAAATCACCCCGCTCGTGGATAACTTTGTGACACCTAGTTGAGAGAACTTATTAGGAAAGCCATTTTATCTTAGAGCCCACCATATTAGTCCTTGTTGCGTCAAGGCCATTTAAGTGAAAATCATCAGAATCTGAACCTTGTTTGTCGAACAAGGTAAAGAACCCTTATGAGTTTGATCTCGAGTGTCTTTCATCCCTGAAACTAAACTATGTCTCACTTTTTCTTTGTTTTATTCTTGTCTTCAAATGAGTTGAAGCTATACCTAAAGTGTTGCTTGGTTTGTTTCCATCTTTTGATCAGTACCCTTGCATTCTCATCACCCATTGTTTGGGGTGAGAAAGGTGTAGTTTTATCGAGAGATAGTACTCGTCACTTTTTTTTGTTTACGCCCATCCATTTTGTGGTTGGGTTGTTAAACATCTAAAGTGTGCAGTACACTTTTCGTATCTTTGATAAAAGTCCTTCTATCTTGATTTCAATATCATCTTCACCACCTTGTGTGTTCGGTTCATCTTTTGTCTCTTTTTGAGTTGATAGTTCTATCCACATCCTAGACATATAATCTCGGTACTTACATCGTATTCTCATTTTATGAGAAGATGGTATAAGTCCCCTTATTATGCGGTTTTACTACTCACACAATTAAAAACTCCTTGTTATACTTATCACTTGGTTTCAATCTCAAAATCATCCGAGTATTCTTGAAAAGTGTTAATAACACCTTATATATATCATAATAAAGTTTTCATGGTACTAATACCTTGCATGCTTAGTTCATGTATCACGGTGACGTTATTATGCTATATCTATTTGCAAATTCAATTTTCGGAAGGTTTGGCTTTCATCGGCACTCAAACTAGTTTTAAGTATACCTTTTCAAGGGACTACGACAACGATCGCATCATGTCAGTGCTTAGACCTTGTTGAGGCTCTAACTTGACTTACATATTGATCCATCATTATCACTATCTATTTTTAGGGTATAGATTTGGTAATAGCAAATTGAGTGGTCATTACATTAGGTGTGCATATGAGTGTTCTTTGATAAAGATGATTACATAAAAATACATCTAGGATACACTGTAGTATAATTCCAACATCACCTTGAATGGCTTGTAGAAAACCATACACTTAGGGTTACACTAGCTACATATAAACATCCACTAGTAATGCTTAAAATCATAAAAATGACAGCCAAATCAAATGAGTAGGATATGGGAGAAAACCCTTTCGACACCTTCCCATTCAGTGGTCACAATTTAGGACCACTCTTCTCTCAAGTCAAAGATATGGAGACGTTAATTGATCATAGTGGAGAAGAGTCAGACTCTTCAAGAACAACAAAGGTTAGACCTAAATAAATTTGATGAAATCCTATATTATAACAAAGATCAAGTACTCACAAGAGTCTTGGAATTGGGAGCTAAACTTCGCATGAGCATGAAGAAGAAACAAAGGTCATTAACCCTAACTTAGGAGAGAAAAGATTCATCTTAGACACAGATAATCCTTTTGATGTGGGGTATGCTTCCACTTCTGGGCAACATAAGGCCACTGTCAAAGGTGAACCATCATGTAAACCTCACTTTAAGGCTTCATGTAAAGTGAAAAATGAGTTGAAAGCTTCCCTCCTCCAAAATTTGATCAAGAAGAGGACCCCCTGGTTGAGGAGGAGGTCCTCCAAAAATAGATCTTGAAGTTAAGTCAAAAACTAACAAACCTAGGCTCTTAAAAAAGAAACATATACGAGACAAAGACAAAAAAAACTTAACGATTTTCAATTTGATCCACATACAGACTATACCTTTAAGGAATCTCAGGCTCAAAGGTCAATATCACCTACTAAAGAGTAACTCATTCAGGATGAATTGAAATCTATGAAAGATACGCTTACTACATTACAATAGGGAAATGTAGGCCAAAATAGAAAATATTCGTATGAAGAACTATGTCCTTACCCCTTTGATAAGGACATGTTACAATAGCCTTTCCCAAAACACTTTATTGTTCCCAAGTTTGATAAGTATAAGTGCAAAAGTGATCCTCGTGATCATATAAAAGACTTTTACATGGCTTTCCAAGAGGTCGCGTATAGCGATAATTTCTTAATACAACTTTTTCCTTGCAGCCTAGGAGCCATGGGATTGGAATGGTTTTATAGCATACCCAAGGGCTCCATTACAATGTGGCCCATGTTAGCAGAGAAATTTGTAAGGCATTACTCCTATAATATGGAGAGTGACATCACAATGAACAATCTATGCAATGAGAAAACAAAAACCTAATGAGACATTTGCAAGATTTTTAAAATGATGGCATGGGTTAGCTAGTCACTTTCCTTGTGCCTTACCAGAAAAATAGTTAGTGAGAATATTCATTCCTAACTTGAACCCATAAATATCCTTTCACTTACAAATGCATTGTGGCTCAAACTTCGAAGAAGTCATAGAGAAAGGTAGTCAAATTGAGAAAGTACTCATTGCCAAGGGCATGCTTAAACCTGTTACTAAAAAGAAACATGAAGCTAAATCCATAGACAAACCTAAATTCTTCAATAAGAATAAACATGTTGTTGGTGATGGCATTACATACTCTAAGAGATTCCAAGACCATACACAAAAACCCACTCTTAAAAATTTTGCAAGGGCATCGTCCCAAAGCACCTATAAAACATACGTTCACATCCTTGTCATAATATTTATCTACCATCCTAAAACAATTAGATGGTTCAAAAATGGTAGAGTATCTAACTATAATGGTACCATATCTAGAAGATGCTCCAAAACCAGTTTGGTTCAAAGATCATGAATATTATGACTTCCACTGTGTTAAAGGACACAAAATGGATAGATGTTTGAGATTACGCCATTATATCCAAGACCTCATAGAGGAAGGGAAGATTGTTGTGGAGTCTCCCCCTAAGACTGGTAAAATTTCAAATGAAAAAATGGGTATTTACAAGGAACCTTTTCCTGACCATGCGGATAAAAAGAAAAAGAAAAAGATCAAGGGAAAACTTCCAATGACTATAGAGATTGCTTTGCCTATGTGTGTACCCTACAAATGATAGTCCTTATGATTTCCTCATTGGATGTATTAACTCATCTAATGAACAAATCAAAGCCATGCAAATTTTAGAAAAGAGTTGTGTGGTTAGGACAAGACGTGCCCACTTAGTCATACCCGGATCTCGTGTCTACCCCTAAGGAAAGTTAGTATAACTTAATAGAGAAATTAGAGAAAACTCCTCCTAAGATATCTATTCTTGATCTCCTCAAGATCTCTAACTCCCATATTAACATAATGTATGAAAATTTACAAAGTTCAGGGGTTTCCATAGAGGTATACCCCACGAACCTTCAAGCCATGATTGCACACTTAGACACCAACGATCATATTACTTTTGATCATACTGCAATCCCGCATAACAACCTAGAGCATAACTTTCCATTGTATCTTGAAGTGGTGGTTACCCGTCGCAAAATCAAAAGAGTACTTGTAGATGGGGGATCTGGTCTAAATATTTGCACCTTGAAGTTGGTAAAGCAGCTAGGCCATTCAGAAACGAGTTGGGTGCTAAGACTATCACAATTACAACATATGACAATGAAGAAAGAGAGTTAGTAGGAACTATAGTGGTTCCCATGGAGGTAGGACAAACATGTCATGATACAACGTTTCATGTCCTTGACTTAGACCTTCCATACAACATGCTCTTGGGACACCCATGGATCCATGCCATGCAAGCTATTCCATCAACATTTCATCAGTGCATCAAGTTATGTCATGAAGGGCAGGTGGTTACCATTTTGGGTGACCCAGAACCATTCACACATTGTAGATTGCATAGTTTTTCTCGTGCCACTTATGAATGTCCTTACAGTAGATGTTGTTATCCCTCTATAGATGGAGGCTATAAAAAATTGAATATATTTAGAGTCCCTCACACCTTTCAATCAAGATTTTCCATCATTGGTTAATCCATTTGCTTCATGGGAGGCAACATCAGCAAAATATGGTCCAAGTAGGCCGTTCACTCTTGAGCGAGGCTCTATTGATATTAGACTTATCAATATCCCCTAGGACAAGGAGTAAGCCTTATTTTCATTTCGGGAGCACCCCAAGCAATGTCCTAAACTGTTGGAAAATTTTGTCCATAGTGGCCTCTATCCGAGGAGAAAATGTTAGAATACCCTACAGTAGAGTTCCGAAGGCACCATGGCTTCATGCAATCAAGCACCTCAATACATCAAAGGTCCCCACACGATGTTTGTTATGGGCTATAGTGAGTTCGGATGTGGAATTAATGCACAAGGCCGGGTTGGAGCCTATCCCTATCCCTCATATTAAAACTGATAAACATGGCCTTGGTATAAGGCCCCATGATGCTCTACTTTCTAAGAATACGCCACCTCTTCTGAAAGTGAGGACATTTTGTCTCATTCTGATAGTGACGCAGATTCCCAATGTAGCCTTTATGAGGATATTCCCTCCATGAACCTATTCCAAAATTCATCGGTCCTTACCTTATTCGAATCCATCTCCCTAGATAAATATCTAGTAGACCTTGTATATCCTGAACTTATAGATTGGGATCAACAACTTCACGTGCCCCTAGATTTGTTTGAAAATGATGAGGCATTCGCAGAGTCCATGGGACTCAGGGACTTTATTTTTGGTTGGAGACCACAAGAAAGGGTTTAAGATTCAACAAAACACCTACGCCCATTTTGGGAAGAAGCGAGAGATGTCTGGATAGTTGAATAAAAATGTTGTAAATAAAAGTACACCCACTTCGAGAAACCAAGAAAGGAAGCTCAATGGAAATCCCATAGTGACATACTTTTTATAAGCTCATAGACAAATAGAATGAAGAGTCTAAAGATGAAGTGATTTATCCATTCAAAGATGATCATGAACTAGCATAGGAGGTTGATCTTACTCTTCTCTTGATCCTACGGGGATGGAAGATGCTTCTAAAATGCTTATTGAGGAAACAATCAACGTCAACATTGGCTCAGAGGAGCAACCTAGAATAGTCAAGTTGGGAGCTTCGCTCTCAACTCAGAACAAAATACCTTTGTAGATCTCTTAAAAGAATACATTGACATATTCATGTGGACATATGTAGATATTCCTGGTTTGGACCACGAGCTATTTGTGCAAAACCTTGTTGTACACCCGGATGCCAAACCAATCGGACAAAAGTTGAGAAATATGCATCCTAAAGTGGCACTCTTGGTCAAAGAAGAATTAGAAAATATGTTAGCTATGGATTTCTTTAAACCTATTGACTATTCAGAATGGATCTCTAACATAGTTGAAATACGGAAAAAACCTGTTGGAATAAGGATCTTCATGGATTTCCGTGACGTCAAAAAAGCATATCCAAAAGATGATTTTCCCCTACCTAACATCGACATGATAGTCGATTCAACCGCTGGCTATGAAATGTTGTCCTTGATGGATGGTTTTTCTAGTGTTAACTAGATATGAATTATGGAGTAAGATCAGCATAAGACAACATTCATCACCCCTTGGGAACATTTTCTACAAATTCATGCCCTTCGGGCTTAAGAACACTGGGGCTACTTATCAGTGGGCCATGACAGTTATTTTCCATGATATGATAAGTGACATCATGGAGGATTATGTTGATGATATCCTAGCAAAATCCAAAAGTAGAAAAGAACACCTTGAAGTGTTGAGGTGTATCTTTCAACGTCTAAGAGACTATAAGGTTCATTTGAACCCTAAGAAATGTGTCTTCGGTGTTTTATCAGGAAAACTCCTAGGGTTCATTGTCTCACAAAGAGGGATTGAAGTGGATCTTGCAAAGGTTACGGCTATCATAGAAATTCCACCACCTACCACTCTCAAGCAGCTAAGGAGTCTACAAGGAAAGATTCAGGCAATCCATCGCTTTATTTCACAACTTGCGGATAAGTGCCACCCCTTTACTCATTTTCTCAAGAAAGATGTCACATTCAATTGGGGACCTGACTATCAGAAAGCCTTTGTGCTACTCAAATAGTACTTGTCCAGCCTGCCTATACTAATGCCACCTACCCCTAGTGAACCTCTCCTCTTATACATTTCCACTATCCAGTTTTCCATTGGTGCATTACTTGCCCAATATGACTTAGCCCATAAAGAGAGAGCAATTTAATATCTTAGCCACACCTTGATTGCATACAAGTTAAATTATCTCCAAATAGAAAAGGCCTACTTGGCTATTGTCTTCACATTTCAAAAGCTTCACCATTATCTCTGAATAATAAAACCAAGCTTATATCTAAATTTTACCCTCTCAAGTACCTTTTATCCAAACCCGCCCTCACAGGCCAAATGGATAATTGGATCATTCTCCTGAGTGAGTTTGACATTGAGTTTATGAATCAAAAGTCTTTAAAAGGATAGGTATTGGCTAATCGGTTGGAAAAAGATCCTCTCCAATGGATGGAACCTTTATGCTTGGATTTACCAGATGTATCTATGATGTATATTGAGGAATCTATGGAATGACAATTTCATTTTTATAGATCTTTTACCTTCCATAGATCTAGAGAAAGGGTGGTGCTCATCACTGCAACAGGTGATGTCATACCATGAGCATTCTGGTTGGGATTCCCATGTACAAATAACATTACAGAGTACGAAGCACTCATTGTTGGCCTCAAGATAGCTATTACATGGAATATCAAACAACTGCGAGTCATTGGGGACTCTCAACTTATCATAAAATAGGTTAATGATGAGTACAAGGTTAAAGATGAGAAGCTTATTCCGTATAAGAAAATGGTTGAAACTTTGAAGGAATATTTCACACAAGTCATATTTGAACAAAAACCAAGGTCACATAATAGATCCATGGATGCTATGGCTACTATTGGGTCTCTCTTACGTATAGCACCTAAAGAAAGCAAGATGCCTTTCTTTGTGGAACATTTACAAGTACTGTATATGATATGCCAAAGTCATGTTTGGCATGTGAAGTTGTTGGTCCTTTATCCCCTTAGTACGACCCTATCTTCTAATACCTACAAGATGGCACTCTTCCCCTAACATCACCCATTCTGAAAAGAAATCCCTTATTCACCGCATAGCCTATTATACCCTCCTAGGAGGCACCCTTTATCATTGTGGCTATGACGGGAATCTGCTTTGCTATTTGGATGTTGTTGATTCTATCCACGTAATTAAGGAAGTACATAGTGGTATTTGTGGAGCACATACTAGTGGCATGGTCTTAGCTAAAAATCTATTGAGAGTAGGCTATTATTGGCCTACCATGGAATCTGATTGTTGCAACTTCGTAAAGAAGTGTGAACTATGCCAAAAATATGGAAATTTAATACATGCACTAGCACAAGCCTTACAACCTATTGCAATGCCTTGGCCATTCTCTAAATGGGGCTTGGATCTCATAGGGAAGCTCCATCCTTCTTCATCAGATGGTCATACTCACATCATCACTGTCATCGTATACTTTACCAAATGGGTAGATGTTGTCCCTCTTACCTATGTCACCGGTCATGCAGATTTCAAAATTCATCATGAACCATCTCATATGTCGTTATGGGATCCCCTCAGCCATTATCACTAATAATGGTAAATCCTTCAAAAATAAAATAGTTAAAACATTGTGTCAATGCTTCCATATCCAACTTAAGTGGTCTACCCCTTATTACCCTCAAGGTAATGGACAGGAAGAAGCCACCAATAAGACCCTTGTACGGATTATGGAGAAAATGGTTAGTAAAACCAGCCATAATTGGCATCTACAGATACATCCCGCCCTTTGGGCCTATCGTACTTCCATCCATACTCCTACTAGTGTGACCCCATATTCACTTGTTTATGGCACTGAAGCCATCATACCTTTGGAAGTGGAGCTTCCCTCCCTAAGAATATCTCTCAGAGACCATCTTGATAAAGATGAGGACTACAGAGTTGCTTACCTAGTAGAGTTAGAACTATTAGATGAAAGGTGTATCAGAGAGCTCAATCACCTAAAATTCTATCAGAACAGAGTATCCAGAGGATATAATAAATGCATCATTCATTAGGAATTTGATGTAGGAGACCTAGTTCTTATAGAAAATTAGAAGAACACCATCAAAGATAGAGAAAAGAAAGGAAAGTTTGAGGCTAACTAGTTAGGTCCTTATGTTGTAATTGCAAAATATGGATCAGAAGCCTACAAACTTTCATATTCAAATGGTGAAGATCTTAGGAACCTATGAATGCCATGCACTTAAAGTAGTTCTACACTTAGGCATGAAGAGAATATCAAATAAGAACTAAAAATTGGAAAACATAGAAAAAACAAGAAAAAAATGGAAAAATGAGAAAATAGTAAAGAAAAAGTAGGTTGTCCTCATGTTAAACCCACGCAATTGTGGTGAAATGGGTAGGTCTTTCGGTGAAAACTAGTTTTGGCACTCAAAGAAGATTCTCTAGATCAAGTTACTCTTATGGAAGGACAGGATAATTACTACCACTTTTAGATACAACTTTTACGGTAGGTCTAGGAACCCTACTAGGACCACCTTTTCCTTGCCATGATCTAGTTTGTTTGCTCTTGTATCTGCATGGAGGAAATCACCTTTGTATACTCCCATCTAACGCTGAGCATGAAAGTATCGTTACCATCTTCTTGCACATACGTGTGTGGCATTCTACCTTTTGTATATTCCCACATCACGCTGGGGGCATCCACACTTCTTTGTTCTTGTACATTGCTTTCAAAACATGACCTTGAAAAATACAAAAACAATTGGAAAATGATACAAAAAAATCTAAACATCTAGAAAATTTCCCTTTTCAGGGATAAAGCTACATTCACCTCACAATGTTATCCTAGGAACACCTAGACAACAATGGAAAAATGTAGCTGCGAAAACTTATCTTTTTAGATAAACCCAAAAACATTAGAAAATATGTCAATGTTGTCCCACAAAAACAAAGTAGTGCTTTAATTACTTTTAGTTGTTGGTTTGTATAGTTTTGGTGTACTTAGTCCGTTGATTTGTTGGTTCTTTAGATGGATTGTTTGCTTATCTAATTTTGAATCTTGTTTGATTTAAATTATGTATTGCATTACATACATTTGAGAACTCTCATGCTTGTAAACAATTATTGTAGGCTTCTTTGTTTGTTATGTGCATCTTTTTAGGGTTCATTTTTACTTGCTTAGATTAGATCTCATTTTAATCTCTTGTTAAATTTTTACATGTGTTTGTTTAGTAGTAGTTTGTTGTATGTTTATATTTGTTTAGTTTTGTTAACTTTTGCTTGTGTGTTTTTGGATAGTTGTTTTTTATCACATCTATCATCTATCATTTCATCACATTTCTAACATCATTCACTACATCATATATATACAAAAAAATGCTAAGTATTATGTAGACACCAAATTTGGGTCTTACGATGCCCCCTGTACCCCATATCTCGTCCCCAACCTAACCCTACCTCACCACCTAAACCTTACACACTGATGATTTATTAATTACCTTATAATTAATAAATCCACATCTCCAACCCCACCACCTCATCTTGCCACCTCACCGTGACCTATCCATAACCCTAAACCAACCTAATTAAGACCTACGACTTGGTCCGGACCCACATCCATGACTCATTACCCTCACCGCACCAAAGCGAGCTTGATAATGACTTGACCAAGCCCACAACTAATCCCTTGGGAGAAAAGGAGGGAAAGATGGCTATTTTACTAAAAATAGCCACTTTGACCTAACCGACATTGGTTCCTACTCGACTGCCATTGGTTACGTAACCACCATCGGTTCCCTGTTAATGACCTCCCCCAACAAAAAAGAAAGGATCCGGAATTCATTTGGTAGGAAAAAGGGAAGCTGAAACAAGTAGAAGAGGTTGCAGAGAAGAGGATCGAGCCCAAGGCGTAACAGAATTCAAGCAAGCTCGGATCCCTATCACACTTGTCCAAGCATTGGAAAAGACCGAGGATAGCCTCATCAGCTCACTTTCCAATACCGGATCATCCCAACTAAGCCTTACTGTCACCACCATATTCCTTAGACCTGTATCTTCATCAGGAACTAGTAAGTAGTATCTTGTAGTTCCTTGTTATCATTTGTTTTAATTCGTATTAAAAGGGGAACTAACCACCTTCGAAAGGAAGTCTAATATTTCCTAGGCCTAAGGCAGTTCCCTCACTTATTGTCTAACTAAAATCTGGTGGTCTTGCATTCTTACTTACAGGTATTCCTTCCTAGACAAAAAGGAGTTCTTCCTAATCGATCTGATCTCTCTACGGTACGCGTACACCTTCCCAACACTCAATAGGTATTCCTCCTAGCCCTAACCCTTATCTATTTCTCAAGAGAATGAAAGGATAGAAGCAACTCTATTCTAGAACCAAATTCTGTGTGAAACATTTTGGCATGCCCGGTGGGACCCTTTTCGGGTTTCTTTCTTTCTTGCTTACTTTCATATAGGGAGCACACTTGTTGTTTCTTTCTTCTAAATATTCACAAAATATTTTGTCATTTTGGTAAAAGAATTTGTTTTTCTTTCACGTCTTTGCATTAGTGAAAGTCATCTTCTTTGCTTCATTGAATATCACTTTCGATTTGGGTTTAAAAGATGTGCATCACATTCTTGCTTGTTGTTTTTAATTCTAGTGAATGTAGATTAAGTAACTTGGTTCGTACACATGGGGGTGATATCCATGGTATTGATGAGAAATTAATCTTCCTCTCACTGCACAACACATACCAAATCACATCATAATCAACACAACAACTCGAGACATCCCCCTTCTGCGGTATTCCTCTACACGATTGAGGTAGCCTTATGAGCCAAAACAAACTTGACATCTCCCTTAGGTCTCTTGTTTAGGATTGACACCATCGACGTCTAGGCATAATCCCAAAGTGTTTAAAACTAATCCTAGGGTTAGTCTCTTGATTTTCTTGTGCATCTTGCTTGTTTTTTTAGTTCTGTTTCTCTGTCATACACTGTTTCAGTGATCACTTCAAGACAGTTTGGTAGGTATATTAAGCATTGTTATCCCCAAACCAGCATCTTCTTACATCCTCTCTTTGCTTTCTGAAAGGCCGACACCGGTCCTATACTACCGACGCCGACTATATTCGACCAACATCGGTTATTTGACTGATATCGATTCTTGTGTTTAACAGTTCTTGACAAACCAACAACCTATCAATTCCAACATTTTTTTGTTGTTTACATTTCCAAATTGATTAAATCCTTTCTATGTCTCTCTTTCCATGGTTGTTATCACACGAAACAAGCTAAACCATGGTTTCACATGCCTATTCTCGTGCTTTTTCTTGAATCACCCCCTTCACATTTTATGGGAATCCTACGGATACCAAGTAATTTTCCCAAGATCCTGTAGGAGATAAGGAATTTGCCAAATTTTTAGATGCTAATCCTAGTGCCGCATAATATTATTTGTCTTATACCCCGACCATAGTGCACCCGATGGTCAGCTCCTCATTGGTATGCCTATTAGTATCACTGCTCACTTAGCCCCTTCCCCACCTAATAACTCTGCCTCACCATCTTCATCCTTAGCCCTGTCTCCCGGTTCGGTAAGCCGGTGGTTCATACTACACCAATTGGCTTTCCTTTCGTTAATCTGGGGCCCCACATGTCAATACCATCAAATGAACCTACCTCATCTCTCTCACAAACTGTCTCTTTTATAACTTGCTCTCTGCCACCTTTACACACGAGCTTTCCCTCACAAGCTCCGCCCACCTTTTCATTTCCACAAATTCATCTGGTAGCTTCAACCTCTTATATAAGACACCCTTATTCAGCTGCCCCAACACATTCATCACCATTATCTTATCAACATTCAATACCACCATTGTCTAGTAGCGACTCTTGGATCAATCCTCCTCTATTTACAATGACAACACCATCATCTAACCTAACCAATGATTTAATCAAATAGATGATGGACAAGATGTAAAATCTTGAGGCTTCTGTTTCAGGAAGTCGTAACACCCTGACATACGAGCAAGTTTGTCAGGAGCCTATTCATCCTTCTGTTCCCCTTCATACATATCCTCCTCAATGGGAATTACCAAAATTTACTCGCTTTAATAGTAAGGAGGACCCTCAACAACACTTGCGATCGTTCAGACATGCCTACTATCTGATTGCTCATGAAGATGCCTTACTACTCCGTACCTTTCCCATGTCCTTATCAGGACCTGCTTTGGAGTGGTACAGTGCTTTAGCCTAGCACTCAATCTTCTCCTTTAACGAGTTAGCCTAATCTTTCTTGGATCACTTCTCCATCAATATTGCCAAGAAAGTATCCATTACCGACCTCTATGTCATCCAAAAATTTGAAGACGAGTCTATCGTAGATTTCATTGGATGATGGCGGGGCCTCATCAACCAACTTACTTACGACTTACCTTAGGCCGAGCTCATCAAACTCTTTACGCGGGCCTGTGCTAAACACATTTCTCCCACCCTCCGAATTCAAACTTTCCACACCTTTGATGAGGCCTTTACTATGGCTCGAAAACTAGAGATTCGAGCCTTAGAGGAGGAGAAATTGAGGTTACGCAACAAAAGCTCAAATTTCCAGACCCAAGACTCTACCATCAAACCCAACACCACTAACTCTCACGCATTGGCTGCTTCGAAATCAAAGGGTGTAGTACACGCAGTGACGGTCAAATCTCAAGCACTGTCTAATACCCAGCCGAAAGCCACTTATAAGTATAAAGATGAGCCCATCAACTATACTCCCTTGGGAGAAACTTATGGTGTGATCTTAGACAAATTGCTTAAAGTAGGAGCTATCACCTTGGCTCCTGTTAAACCTCACTCTAGGTTTGATTCCACCTATGTTATTCCTTCTTGGTATAAATAAAATGACTTCTGTAACTTCCATCGCGTGAAGGGACATAGTCACGAAAACTACAAGATGTTGAAAAACATAGTGCAGGAAATGGTTGATGCAAGGGATATAACTCTCGGTAATCCTAATGCCCCCGCTAATCAAAATTTAAAAATCTTCAACAAACCATTTCCAAACCATGCATCTAACAGTAATACAAACCAAGAAACCTCAGCCGAGGAGAAGAGTTTGCATGAGATCCATGCAATTTTCAACTCCTAACCAGGGCTTCCATTGAGGAAATTCTGAATCAAGCTTCTTCATCAACGCAGGATTCTCACCCCCTTCTCCTTCATTAGGACAAGAGGACAGTCCCACTATTCCTTTACCCATAAAGGAATTAACCACCCAGAGTTCTCTTCTCACAAATGAACCTTCTTACACCACATCCCTGCAAGATTGTGAGTGGATGTTATCTAACTTATCTATTTCCCAAACATCTCCTTCCACCACTCTTGCTGCAACAGAAGAAGGCTTGCCACTTTTTCTGTCATCCTTAGAGGAGAAACCCCTTGAACCTACATCACCAAACTCCTTAATCATGATGGATCTCCTCGAGCATGCCCTCCTACCTATTAGTTCTTCATCACCTAAATCTTTCCAGTGACCGGTTGACCTCTTAACACCCATTGATATAGCACCTCATTTACCCCCTGTATCACACCCACAGTGGACCAGAATCACAACCCACCTCTCTTCCATACCAAAGTTCCTATTCACACATGTAGATTTTCATCCCTCAGAAGATAGATGAGTCTTATGGGAGCATTTGAGTACACCATACTCTACTCAAATGTAGATGACTAATCCAGACACCTCTACCATATACCCGAGGTGTTTACAAAAGCTCAAAATGCCTATGTCCTCACCTTCACCCCCCTCATCTCTATCGAATCCCTCAGCCACCTCTATCAACCTAACCAAACCTTCCCTTATGCTTGGAACTTCACCAATTCCTAGCCTGACACACCCACCTAAATGGTTAGATTTATCCAAAAATAATGCCGTCAATCCACCTAGGAGATAGACCCAATCTCCTCGAGTCCAATCTATGCCTCTGCCACAACTAAAACCCTCGCCCCGATCACACCGATACAGAAGGCACGACTTCAGCCTTCACCATCACACCTACCTTCTATATTAGGGCCTCACCCCTCCACCTTGCCTCCCACATCTTCTTTAACACGACCTATACCTTCGCACCCCCCTACAGGACACTCATGGGCATCTCAACACCATCGCCCCAAGTAGCTTGCCTACCTGCCAACTCTAAGCAAACTCAATCATCGAAGGACTTGTTTGTTGTCGCTCCTCTCTCCCCGTGGTTGTTTCCTACCACCACGTCAGTTGGGGCCTCATCATCTAACTAGCTAAACATAACTTCTACGCAGAAGAAACCATGCCTCGTTAAAACTAATCATCAAAGTCCCTTGCCTAAATCACCACCCATACGAACCACTCGTACCCAACCATTACCAAAATAATCAAAAATCTCACCTACTCAATCAACAACCTCATCTTCATCTGAATTTGACCCGCTCAAAGGATCTTACTCCAAGATCCTTGATATGTTGGTAGGGGATGCGACCATTTCCCTACCCCCGCTCAGACTCTATGATCCATCTAAACCTTGACCTATAGGTTATGATGAATCTAAAATTTGTGCTTACCATCGCACACCAGGACACGATGTAGAAGGATGTAAAGCTTTGAAAGCCATCCTTCGCCAGTCACCTATCTTGGATAGATAGCCTAAGAAAGATAATTTACGGAGAGAGAAGCCCTTAGCTTTGATCCCTTCTCCTATACCACCTGTCCCCGCCTCACCAAAATCTATCATCATTACAACCCCACCTCTCGAGAGTAATGACTTATCCCTACCATCTTCCTCCTCTCATATTCACGAGATCAACATGATTAACATTGCTACTCGAGGTCAGAAAAACAATGGAAAAGCTAAAGAAAGCACACCTGTGGCCTCTCTTTCTCCTTCCGCCATCCTGATCACACCACCACCTAAAGTAGTCATTCGTGGACCTGCCTATCCCATCTCTGATGAAGTTTCCCACCACACCATGATCAAACAACTTCACCAATCTCCTATCAAAATGACACTCTATGATCTCATTCAAACATTTGAATTGCATCGATAAGCTTTAATTGAGATCCTTCAAGGGATAGAGGTCCTACCTAGTGAAACCTTTCCCGTCACCTCCATTTTAACACCCAACCATGTCACTTCTCTCACCAAACAACCTACCTCTACAACCACTTCTGTCCCTATACAACAAACCACTGCTGTCATTTTTTCCGAAGAAGAAATTGTCGTCTTTGGTGCAGAAGATCCTGATCCAGCTCTTTTCATCCCGCCTTACATCCGGGACATTTGGGGATGTCATGTTATGATCGACGGGGTGCTAGCCTAAACATCATCTCTTCCAAAGCCTTCCAACAAATGAATATCCCTCCTAGCTGCATGTGTGCCAACCCCACCATGTTGCGTTCATTCAACGATGCTATTACTTCTACCTTAGGCACCGTGATCCTTAACATTCGTGTAGGGCCACGTACCTTACCCGAACTCTTCTATGTCCTTGAGGGAGAATTCCAATACAACATATTGTTAGGCTGCCCTTGGATCTAGGCTATGGGATGCATTCCCTCCACCTTACATAGATGCATCAAATTCGAGTATGAGGGGAAGTCTTACACCGTCAAAGCTGACGCTTCCCCTTTCAAAACCTGCAATATGTTATATCGCCCTAATGATGTGCTTGTACCAGTCAAGGCACCCATTGATCCAGCCCAACCATCTACTTCAACCACGCCTCAACCATCCACCTTAACCACACTCACACCTTTGACCAATGAATCCACTACCGTGAATACCACTTCCTTCCCCACGGACAACATCCCAACTTTAGATCCCTTGGTAGATGTTTTTCAACACCTTATGCTAGGGGAATACCGCCTATACAACGTTAGCACCTTCCATACCCCACAGGAGTACGGACAGTTACATGCACATCCTACCTACGACCGTCGTGTGGGGGAGGTGATCTCCTATGGACCACCTAATTGCCGCACCAACCTAACATATGGGGATGTTGACACATCCTCTGTCACTCTTGAACCTCCCCTTGGTTTGGTTCCCTTCCAATCTGATTTTTGATATCTAACCAACCATCGTTTCACCCTCACCTTCCTGACGCGCTGTGCTTGGAAGGGTTTTGGTTTCGGTCTTTATGAACAAGGCCAACATACGATCATTCCCGTAACTACCCGCAAACACAAAGATCATTGTAGTCTTATATTGTTTGAACCACCTACACTGAAGAAACCTCATGTCAATTGTATCTAAGAAAACAACGAAGTCACCCCTTCCGAACCATCATCGCCCATTTTTCCATCTTCACCCACAAAATCAATAGACCGGAATCTATCCCTCCTAACTTTTTTTTTTTTCGTGAATGCTATCTTCCTGGGTCCTCTCACTTATCAACGCGATAGTGAGGACCCATCTTCTCTCCCCTTTTGTATCTAGATATGATTGAAGAAGATTCACCTTCAATTAATGTTGTGGAGTGCCAGGATGATGACTCCATCCTCACCTACCTTGGTGCGGACGACTCTTATATTCAATGTGCCTTACCATCGGACACCCAAACTATGTTGAATGAATCGACTATAGAAATCAACATCCACACGGAGGATGATCCTCACATTTTAAAGATCAGACAATCTCTCAACGCATTAGAACAAGCCACCTTCACTACCTTCCTCTATGCCCGCAATCAAGCTTTTCTTGGTCCTACGCCGACATGCCAGGAATCGATCCTGACATTGCTGTCCATAACATCACTCTGAAACCAAACTCTAAACCAGTTAAACAGAAACTAAGAAAAATGCATCCATGCATTTCCCTCTTAGTGAAAGAAGAGCTTCAATGCCTCCTTTCTGTTTCTTTCATCTTACCTATTGACTATCCACAATGGATTTCTAATGTCGTACCTATCACTAAAGCGACGGGGGCACTTCAGATATGCACGGATTTTTGAGACCTTAACCATTGTGTTTAGGGTTTAGGGTTTAGGGTTAAGACTACTATGAATATGTTAAGCGTTGTGTTATGTGTCAACAACATGCCAACCTTCGACATACTCCTAGCCACCCGTTACAGGTCGCACGAGATCTTTGGCCTTTCTCACAATGGGGTTTAGACCTTATTGGCGAGATTCACCCGCCTTCTTCACAACATCACCGTTGGATCATCATGGCAACCGAATATTACACTAAATGGGTGGAGGCCGTTCCACTCATTTCAACCCAAAAAAAAAAATCGTTGAGTTCATCAATCATCACATTATCTATCGTTTTGGTGTTCCTCATCGCCTGATAACAGATAATGGAAAATCTTTCAAAAATAAGTTGTTACAAGACCTTTGTGACAACTTTGGTATCAAACTTAGCTTCTCGTCACCCTACTATCCACAAGAAAATGGACAAGCCGAATCTTCTAACAAAACCTTAATCAAAATTCTCATGAAAGTCATTAACAATTCTGGGAAAAATTGGCATGATCACATCCCCTTTGCCCTTTGGGCTTATCGTACTAGCATTTGTACTTCCACTAATGCCACACCATTCTCTCTGGTGTATGGTATCGAGGCTGTCTTGCCTCTTGAAATACAAATCCCTTCTCTTAGAATATCTCTTCAGGATATTCTCGCCAATGATGACTTCCGCCAAGAGCGGTTAGCCCAATTAGAGCTTCTTGATGAGTGTCATCTTACAGCTCTTGACCACCTGCAAATTTATCAAAAGTGCATTAAGCATGCTTATGATAAGTAAATTCATGAGCATACCTTTAAGATTGGTGATCTTGTCCTCAAAGAGAATCAACATGTAACCAAACTAGAAAAGAGAAAATGTGGAAAATTTGCTCCTAATTGGATTGGGCCTTACATTATCACTCACACCTATAGATCAGGTACTTATTGTTTAGCTTCGCTTAATGGTAAACCCGAGCCTGAACCCCTTAATGCCTTGCATCTCTGACCATTCTACTATTGAATTTAGTGTTACATCACTTCTTATCTACCTTGCACTCATTCCTTGAGCTCATTTACCACCTCATACACCTTGTTTTGTGCATCTCAAAATGGAATCAAGCTCACATGGTTTGATCATCACCTCCTCTTAAAGATGCCTTCCCCTTTTTAGTCTGGTCCATGACTTAAAAGTATCAAAATAACAAGTTCTAAATTATATGATTCTAGGATATTCTTGAGTCAAACTTCCAAAACTAGATGCTTCATGCCAAATGGACATCTAGACCACTACGCTCTAAACTAGACTGCTCCCTTGAAGGATAGCTATACAAAGTCATCCTCTATCGAAGCTTCTCGCATTGATCGGCTTCGTGAAAACCTCAAGAAACAACAAAATGCATATCCCATATAGACTTCCCGCATCGATCAGTCTATATTCAGAAAAATAAAAGCAGTATTCAAAAGCACTTTTGAGTCATGGACTCGTCTATTTAGGTTTGGATCTATTTTGTTAGAATAATCACCTTATAACAAGTCCTCTACACCCCAGCTATACCATCCACCTCACCTCACCATTCTTCACAACAACAAAACTCAAGGGACGTGACGTATATCCGATATATTGTGATTATACAACTCTTTTCACCTATCGACTTCTCACCTATGCAAGGTACCTAGGGATTCAAGCTCATCCTATGATAATACGTGGTTTGTTTAGCTCTTTCCAACTATGGGACATTTTTGCCTCTTTTACCCGAATCTAGGATTATGTGTTGACCTTAATCAGGACATGGTTCCCTAATGCTTGGGTAAGCTAACCCTCGCTTCACCTATACCTTACTAACTCCAACAACCTTACCCTACCAATATCAAAATTTTTACCAACCAACAAATCACCTAACTACAACCAAATTGCACGAATTCACCTCTCCCTGGTCCTAAGGAGAACTACATCGATCGAGGCCCCTCCTTGCCTTGTGTAATGGGCTATATAGGCAGCACTTAGGAGACACGGGGTCTCCCAAGGTTAGCTCAACCATCCCCTACCATAACCTATCATGTGTGGTGTTTTGCTTAAAAATATAAATGTTTTTGCATATTTATATTGATAACACTCACCTTTGTCCTTTACCAATCCAAACATTCAAAACATAAACATTTCTTATTATTATCATAACCTCAAAATGAACATACATATTCAGTTTTATTTATATGTTAAACAAATACATATTCTCTATCATCAACGCGTAAGTCGGCATCCTTATTTATTCTTCTACCCCTATGAAATTCACGTAGGCCCTCACACCTCATCCCAAACCAGGTAGTGATGGTGATTGTCGACATTGCTCATCTAGCCTCTCCATCCTCAAAGGGGCCACTACTATTGGTTCCTCCCACTGATCCACCAATCTCTCCTATAACATACGAATATGCCCTCTCGCGTGGAGGAATCTTTCCTCTAGTCTCTCCACTCATGACTGCAAAACCTCTAATAATCTCATTGTCTCATTCTGTGTTTGAATCTAGTGAACTAAACCTTATAGGTGGTCTCTCTCTCGTTGTAATCACAGCTAAGTCAGGATGATCGGCCCTCTCACGTGCACCTCGCAGCTCTACTACCCACCATAATCTATAAGACTCTGTCACTCCTGCATCCATTACCCTGCGATCGGCTGCTGTCTCCTCTAGTCCTTCTGGAAGTGTCGGTCGTGGCGGTGAGAAGGGTGCCTCAGCATCGATCCTCCTGTATGGTCTATGAGCCATGGGTATATCCTGAACAAATCCAAATTGTCACCGCACGCGATCTAGAGGAATCCTCTCGTACTCACACGGCTGTGTCCCACGATCCACCTTAATCACTCTTCACCCTCAAATCCTCGGGTATGTTTGCCATCACCATGTAGTTCCTATACGGCCTCTAATGGATATCTGCAATCGTCACCATCTCCCACATCTGCCTATAATACTCGGCGTCATCTATCACGGTTTTGGCTCTTGCCTCTTGCTCTGTCTAGACCCATCGTCTGAATCCCAACCTCTGCACTCCTGTCTCTCCTCCCTGGATTGGTCGGCCTATTGGTCGCACACACACAATGTGCTCATAGGCCCAACAATGTAATAAGTATGCACAATCCAGTGTAGTCCTGTGATTTCACTGCATGCCCATAAACCCCTATATAGCTCCGCAAGATATGCAGGTGCCCATGCGAAAGTAACGCTACCTTCTATCATCTCACGAATAATACACATCAATGATTTCAGAAATCTTCCCTGTCCACTCTAGGTAATGCATAATACCCCACCGCTATCATTAATACCACTGCCAACCTTGTTGCCTCAGGTTTTTCCACAAACATTATACCATAAGTGAATGTCAAACCTCATTATGTCAAATCTCATGTGGCTAGACCAAATACTGCCGTTATCACTGCCCGCACCGTGTTAGGCCCCGCCTGATACACTAGTCTTCCTGTCATTGGGAGTCTCAAAATTTGAAACACATCTTCTAACATCACTGTCATCTCCCCTGTTGGCAGATAAAAGGTATTTTTTAGGATTCCATCTCTCAATCAGTGCCTGCAACATAGCATGATTGCGTGCGATCCGTGAATAATAGCAGATTCTGCTTAACCCCACATGGTTTATTAATGCCCACTCAGTTGGTGTTACATCCGCTCGGACCCGTGATAAAAAAGCTGGCACCCTATCATTCATCCTCAACCCTACCTGTGCCTGCACACATTAAACCAACAAACAACAAATCAACAAATAACTTCCAACATGTTTTTTATCGCAATCCACAAATTTACACAGTAACCGATATCAGTTATAGACAACCGATACTAGTTACCTAACTGATACCGGTTATTCTTAAATGATATCGGTCACTGTCAATTCCAACCACCCCGCTCAAAAACACCACCTATAATAACTTCTGTGCTCGTTTTCCCCTCTCTGTACCTACGCACATATCTCCAACACCTGATTACCTACCTTACAACACTCACCCCATCCCAAACCTTTTTCCTATCACCTTTCTTTTTCATCTCTGCCCACTTACCTTCCCACATCCTATTCATATGCATGCAAATTTTTTTAACTCCAACCAAAAATCATATATACCTCCTGGGATGCAGTAGTTTGAGGTGGAACCTGTCTTCCCTCTCCTCTCTGCCCGCTGGATGCTTCTCCTTGTTCAGCCATGTTCACCACCCTCTTCACTATTACTTTCCTTTACGCCTTCTTACTCCAAGCTCATGATCACTTTACCTGTCTCTTTCCTCCTTATCACTCAATTCTCCCATGCAACTACCCTGTATGGACGACAACAGCCTCGCATCCTCATATTTAACATGTTGCATGGCTCTAAAAATAAGAATCTAAAATTGCCTCCCCAGCTTTTCTATTTTTAGAAAAGCTTGTTTTAACATAACCGATGTCGGTTATGTAACCGGTATCGGTCAATAGTGACCGACATCGGTTATCTAACCGATATCGGTCAACCTATACCTATTTTGATTATATCCAGGCCTTCTCTTTGTTTTTTACAAAATTTTGGCAGCGCCCGCCTCTTTTCCCAAGGTGCGCAACCAATCAATCGGCCTAACCCAAGGTCGCACCTAACCAATCAGCCCGACCCAAGGCCGCACCGAACCAATCGGCGCGACCCAAGGCCGGAACCAACCACTCGGCCCGACCCAAGGCCGTAACAAACTAATTGGCCCAACCCAAGGCTACAACCAACCAATCGGCCCGACCCATGGCCACACCATTTAAGTACCTCGACCGAAGCCCACAAATTACGATTCTATCCACCCATAATGTAGTTGTTTGTTCAATCGAGCTCACCTGTTCATGTTTTAGCATGACTAGGATACTTGAATTGATCCGCCACCCAGCTTTTCTTAGACCAAGACCGTGATGTTTATCTCAACCAAACCAACCATTTGGTACTACCGAACATGCCTAAATGTTCCGGTACCTTCCCCATTATATTCCCTGGAGCTACTTCCTATGCCTTGGATACCAGGATTATATCAGCCTTGTTTGGATAAACTATCGACCTTTGCCTATGAATTGCTTGTTGGCTCTTCAAACCATGTACCCTGGTTGCACTACTGCATTTTAACGTGCGTCGGCTTCCTTGTACTTACCCCACCATCTTACCAGCATCTCACCATCATTTACCCTTTATCAACCCTATCCCTGATTTCATGTCGCCTCCATCTGTGATAGACTTGAGGGGGATTACCTATACCCTTAACTGGGGCAACCACTTTTTATTATTGTCAGTGCAGCTTTAAAATACAAGCCACATGACAACAAGGGGCAAATGTAGACACCAAATTTGGGTCTTATGACGCTTTGGACCCCGTATCTTGTCCCGCAACCTAATCATACCTCACCACCTAAACCTTACACACCTAATGATTTATTAATTACCTTATAATTAATAAATCCACATCTCCAACCCCGCCACCTCATCTCACCACCTCACCGTGACCTAGCCCTAACCCTAAACCAACCTAATTAAGACCTATGACTTGGTCCAGACCCACACCCATGACTCATTACCCCTCACCCGCACCAAAACAAGCCTAATAATGACTTGACCAAGCCCACAACTGATCCCTCGAGAGAAAAGGAGGGAAAGATGGCTATTTTACTAAAAATAGCCACTTTGACCTAACCGACATCGGTTCCTACTCGACCGCCATCGGTTACGTAACCGCCATCGGTTCCCTGTTAATGACCTCCCCCAACCAAAAAAAGGGATCCAGAATTCATTTGGCGAGGAAAAAGAGAAGTGAAACAAGTAGAAGAGGTTGCAGAGAAGAGGATCGAGCCCAAGACTGTAACTGAGCAACTGGATCGCTATCACACTCATCCAAGCATTGGAAAATACTGAGGATAGCCTCATCAGCTTGCTTTTCGATACCAGATCATCCCAACTAAGCCTTACTATCGCCACCATATTCCTTGGACCTGTATCTTCATCAGGAACTAGTAAGTAGTATCTTCTAGTTCCTTGTTATCATTTGCTTTAATTCGTATTAAAATGGGAACTGACCACCTTCAAAAGGAAGTATAATATTTCCTGGGCCTAAGGCAGTTCCCTCACTTATTGTCTAACTAAGATATAGTGGTCTTGTATTCTTACTTACAGGTTGTCCTTCCTAGACAAAAAGGAGTTATTCACAATCAATCCGATCTCTCTACGTGCACGCGCACACCTTCCCAACACTCAACAAGTATTCCTCCTAGCCCTAACCCTTATCTGTTTCTCAAGAGAATGAAAGGATAGAAGCAACTCTATTAGGAACCAATTTCGTGTGAAACAATTACATCATGCATGTATACTAAGATAAATCATCAAATATCGTATCATCAATGGGGGCAAGAGGGGTTGTGCATAATCACAAATATATCCCCCCCACACCAATATCATCTAGTATCATCCCAAGTGCTAGCATAAAAACTCAGAAATAACTCATGAATCCAAAACATGTGGTGTTATCTATAGATACATCATCAAATATGAAAGCAGGAAATATACACATTTCTAAATCTAAGATATGCCACATACATGAAGGAAAGAGAAAATCATACATCATAAATCCATCATAGAATGATACATCAAAATGTCCATATATACATGTATAACTATCTAGGTCAGTACTCAAAATAATACATCATCGATACAATATGCCATCAAAAAAGGGCATGCATAAAAAGAATCGAGCCTTCATCATGAGGCATCATCAAAATAAAGGTATACACAACTATACATCAAAATCATCCTTCATAATCTGAGTCGAAGAGAATAATCGAGTCTATGGAATAAGCTTAAGGTAGGGGGTTTCAGTAATTTCATTACCAAATTACATGGTCATGACTCAAGTCTGTCAAAATATTTTGGCATTGCTTGGAAGGAGGGGGTTTTTCATATTCGTGGCATGGATGTCGAGGTCTCGGAGACCAACATTGCTAGGATTACTAAAATGAAAATGGAAGGATTGAAGCTCTATAAGGATAGAAAATGTAGGGATTTGGAGATTGATAGGTTTTTTGTTGGCAAAGAGAGGTGCTAGTTTTTCACGGATGGTATCGCTCGCTCTTGCATCCTGGTGTGTGGAAGGACATCTGCCTCCAACTCATGAAATACATCACTTTGGAGGGAAAGTACAGGAAGATCTATACCCACCATATGACCCTGCTCAACATGTTTTGGCATAAGGTGATGATCAGTATTCCTTTCTTCCTTGCTACCTCTCTCACAAATTCTTTGATTACCTTTTAATAGGACAAGGCTGAGGTTCCCCTGCACGAAGGTTTGATTCTCTTGCTAGTCGAGAATGGTACTCTGACCCTGGTCCCTCCTTTGAGGTTGGTGATGAATGAGCATGCTGAGGAGGATGATGTCACTCTCATTGTTTGCCTCACAAAAATGAAGGCGGGCAAGGGTATCGATGTGAAAAAGGATTGGGAAAAAGTCAGTAGAGATGGTGACCCTGGGGAGACCAGTGCTTCAGGAATACGGCTTGTGTGGGTGATCCTAATGTCTTTGATGAATGGAGTAGGAAAATGTTGTACCTGGAGGGTGTCCTAAAGGCCATGGAGGCTGCCAGTGTTGGCCAAAGAGATTCTATGGTGGACATTATCAATATTTCCAAGAAAATGGTCATAGATCAAGTTCAGACTAAACATAGAGTTAACGAGCTGGAAAATCAAGTGAAGGTTTTGCTGGACAAGGTGGATATGATGGAATCAAGAAACAAAAGAAGGAAATTCAACCTCAAGATCAGTAGCTCTGAGGAGGAGACAAATAATGGTGGACATGGTGGGTCCTGATCCCCTGGTTTATTGTGTTTTGGTTGGTGCTTCTTGTTCACGTGTTGCTGGTTGTTGGTGCCCTTTCTAAGATGTGGGTGGAACTTTGGTGAACTTTTGGTTCTTAGTTGCTTTTTTTCTTTCTCGTCTCTAGGGGTTTCCTCTCTAGGGTCCAGTTTTCATTGTAAGAGTTAAGATGTTTTAACTCATTTTTTGGGACTCTTTTGGTTTGGTAACTCTTATTGGTTTTCTCTTTTTGCTCCTCTCTCTTATATGGCCCCTGGGAGCCGATCCCTGTTTATTTCCTTATCTAATAAAAAAATCAGCCTTCATAAGAGGCATGTATTCAAAATATATGTACAACAAAAATAATGTAGAGCTCAACCACAGCTCTCGCCCTCGCCGGGGCTCCTAGGTCTATCACCTGGTCAATGAAATAATGGTGGCTATGATGGACCTGCACTAGGAGTACCACCAAATTGTCTAGATGGCCCCTGTCCAGCCAGCTGCTCTGGCATAGGCTGCCTAACTGATCTCACTAAATGGCCTGATCTTTGTGACCTGGAACCTATCACGCTAGCCTCTGACTGCTGAAATGAGACTACTCACTGGTCTTAGGAGCTCGTCTTGAAGTAGGAATTTCTATAATGAAAGGCCTCACCACTAGATCTCATGGCATCTCGTATCAAGTCTGCATCTCTAGAAGTGAGAGCTTCTTATAGGGAAGCATCTTGCTAGTCTATCAAACCACCAATATCAGCCTGGGCCTATCTCAGGGCAACAGCCTCTCAATCTATCTCTATAGTAATAACCTGCACCTAGGCTCGTTCCTGATCTCTCTGTGTAAGATAACCCTATGACTATGCCTATGCATGGTCCCTCTAGGAAAAAACCATTCACACTTGAGTCTGGGACTGGTGTAGGAGGCTCAATATCTGAGCACCCTGCGCATCCATCTCTCGCATCTAACTTTTCCATGAAGCACTACTGTTGGCCTGGGAAACCTATGCTCTAGCCTAGTCCCTCTCTGCTGTCAAAGTCTGTACCTAGGTGAGCTCCTGATCTCACTCAACTATGAGGGACTGTAGTTATGCCCTCATTATTTCTATCTCACTAGCCACATGTAACTATACAATAATGGCTACCTGTAACTGCTGCTAAGGAGCAGCTCGCTACCCACCAGATCACATTTCTAGAATATCAGGTGGTGGCCCCTGCTCTAGAAGTACCTACTAAAGAGGGGTATATATCCCCACTGGAATGCCCATTGGGGGAAACTCTATATCCATAGCCCTATATACCTATCTCACCCTGGGCCTAGGGCCCTGTCCCTATGGCTACTATGGTACGGGACCCTATCCCCTACCTCTGACATGGTGGTGTGCATCGGGCCCACCCTCATCATCATCATCACTATCATCTCCACCCTCTCCCATCTGCTAGGAGGCCCTAATGGATGGGGTCTCGATGATGATGTCATACACCACTTTAGGAATTATCAAATGGCGTGGGAGCACACTATGGTACCATGGCCCATACTCCAGCGTAGGGCCCGAATCATGTCTGTCTCGGTGGCTGGCACCCAAATAGTAGGTGCCACCTATCAAAAAGTGACCAGTTCTCTGTCACCAGAAATCTATGGTCCCATATCAAAATGCTCTCTGGCTTTGTCAAGCATACCATCTATCTAGCCCAGGAACATCCTAGGTAAGGTTAATCTACCTCTGGCACTGATCTACTCTATATAACAACTACATATAGTTGCGGCTGCCCAAGATATAAAATGTTCCACAAGAGTGCAGTGTTGAGCTCTAAACCATCCTCTAGCCACTGGAAATGTCTATAAGGCCTCCATACAATAGAAGCCTGTCGCAGCTCATCCAACTCGTTCTGTAGTGGTATGTAACTCCCATAAATGGTCACACATCATCCCCTACTGGGACCCAACCCATCGTAGAAGGCTCGTCGAGAGCCCAAACTCTCAGAACACCTAAGGGGTGACCAATAGCAATGTGGTCCCATGCCCAAATCTATAGCAGCGAGCAGGTCCTACCATCTTCTGACGGTAGTAAGTGATCAAATGGAGGTCCCAGTATAAATGTGCTAGAATGCACTAACCCCAGCAGTAGGTCTGTCCCTCCACCAAACCAAGAATCACTCCCAGGAGTCCAAGTGGAAATGAAGCACTAGTCTTGTCAGGGAGTAGAACTCCATTGACAAGAGCCATCATATAGACCACTACTCGGTCTAACTCTGGATCATCTATACATCAGGATAGTCTGATGGACATCCCATGCCATGGTATAGTAGGAACATCAAAAAAATGTATGATATGACGCTGAATATCGGTTCAAGTAGCTTATAGTCTCAATAAGTTGTCCCTAAATCGGGACCCGTATGATGTGTTTTACATCCTCTAAGGTAATGGTAATCTCCTTGTCAAGAGGTGAAAGCACTGGCTCTCAATGTGCCATTTCTCTATTGTGGCTATCAAAAGGCCATGATCTAATTTGATCTAGAGCATCTCGGCCACATGAGTCATTCTCCTCATGTGCAAAAGGCTCGCCAGGGTCACTCTATCATCATCATCAAACTACGCCTCTATCATAGCTAATCGACTATAGCACTCGCGAGTCTGAAGAATGGGTAACATACGCTGCAAAATCAATGCAAGTGTTAGGCATCTAACATTTCTATATATTTTTCTAAGGAAAAATAATTCTTTTAATACATCTAACTTACTAATTATTCTTTTCTTCTGAACTAATCTCACCTTTATTCTTCTATACTTGGCTATTTTCTAGCAAAATGTATTTTCTCACTTCATTCTCATGCATATGTGCCTCCTTTAGCACTCGCGCACCTTAAATGATGTGTACATTCCCTAGTGGACACATATGTGTGCAACCCCTTCTCCTTTTTGGCGCCGGCCATACAGGACGCATACGTGCCCAATATGACACCTATGTGCTTGCTTTGATGTGCACGCATGTATGTGGTCATTCAAAACCCTAACCAATGCATACATGCCCCCTCTAAATTTTTCTATGGGTACGCATGCACGTACCTACCTTTCCCAATAGATACGTGTGCACATACCTGCTTCTTCCAAACAGTACGCGTACGTGTCCCTACCTCCAATGGATAGATGTGTGTGCGCATCCATGTCTATTTTGACACATGTGCATACATGTACTTGTCAAACTGATGCATATGCCCACACGCATGGGTCAAATTTCCTTTGATCTACCCTAGAAAATCCTAAAAATGGCATTAAATGTGTAATTAATAGGGGATTAGGCCACTCATGAATGGTCCATCCGCTAGGTCCCGCATGTACTCCCGGATGCGATCCACATGCCTTATCCTCCTTGGTATCCTCGCCATCTCACTCTAGGGCTCTCGCTTTTGCTCACAGTAAAAATTTGTAAAGGCTCTGGTAGAAATGAATTGGTCGTGATTGTTTTACCGACCCCGGGTGGGTATATTAACCCATCGCGATGCCCCTAGGGCATGTTTTCTCTGTCGTGATCATTCTAACCTTCTTCTATCCGTTGTGATAATTATTTTTGTATTAAAATAATTATTTTTACTAATTTTCACATGTTGGGGCACTTTGTGTTGTCCAACGGTCCCTTCTCTACTGTACTGAGATAATTTATGAACCTTTCAAGCACCTTTTCCCAACTTTTCCTCTATTTTTCATCTATTTTCCCCGTCGTGATAATTATTTACTAATTTATTTAAAATAAATTATTCTCGACCCATCTTTCTTCTTGTGGGTGTATATCTTGGCTCTTTAGCAGCCTCGCCTTCTTATTACCGCCTACGTGCATATTTTTAGAAGATATTTGGTCTTTTGAAATTCTTCTAACCAATCAAAAACTTGAAAAAGAAAAAAATTCACAAAAATATCTAAAAACAACAAAAATATTGAAAATATCAAAAAATGGCTCAAAATTGGTTAAACCGATCACCTACGGCTAAAATCTATGTCTATTACATGACACTCATCCCAGATCTTGCTGACATTTTCAAACGTTTCAAAACAATGACTTGTGCATCACCAAAATCTTCAAACACCTACACAAGCTATGTTGCTTACTTCGTCTGTACTCTAGGGCACTATCAATTGCCTGGTACTATTTTCGTCATGCACATTGATTTTTCATAGAATGTATGTCCTCCATCTTCCCCCTTGTATAATACACCTTGCTTGGGGCATCATTCTTAACCCTTTTTGTTTATCAAAATGTTTGTGAATTCATCTTTATAAAAAAATATTTGTGCAACTATCTTAACGCGTTTTAGGTTTAAGTGTGTGTGATTGTACTTATTTCCCCTATCGGGTGATTCTCGTTTATTTCTCGTATTGCATTACATTCATGTATGTTACATGGAGTTGGTCATTTTTAGCACAAGATGGTTTTTGTAGCTTGGATTTTAATGTCATTTTATGCTTCATCGCATGCTCACATTTTAATAAGGACCATGAGGAGGATTCTAAGCATTATGATGATTAAGTATTGTTAGCAATTAATTTCTGAGATATCTCAATATCCTTTTTCTTCAAGTTTCTTGTCTTCTCTAAGAACTTTTCTTTTTATTTGTTGCTTTTTCGATCTTTGATCGATTTTCTTCATCACCCCATCAAAACTCGAGGGGGCATTCATCATCCTTCGTCCTATTAATTTTTCTTCTACCCCTTCAAAAAAATTCTACTTGTTTGCATTTGTCTACTTTCTTTGAAGTGACGTAGCTTACATCACCTCAAAGAGGGGCAAATGTAAACACCTGTAGTTTGATCAATAGACTATTATTTTGTAATGGTGCACTAACACTTCTTCCCTTTGCAAATTGATGGCACACTACTAGTTAAACCTATCTAACTCCTTCTTATGACACCCTTTTGGTCATTTTTCCTCTTATAAACCATTTAAATAGGTTGTTATAGCCTCGTTCTAACTACATTAGCTTCTTATTCTCTTCTATCTTACTTCTATTAGCTCCCTGGAAGATCAATCCACTTCATTGGATTGATTAAGCCCTTCAAGAACCCTTCCAAAACCCTAATCACTCTCTAAGAGAGATTAATTAGTCTAACCTAGGTTAAATACCCTAAACATAGTCAAATCACACTTTGACTTGCTAAAAGTGCTTTTTGGACTTTAGCCTTTGTCCCACATGCACCCAAATCTCCCTTTTCTTCCAAACCAAAAACTATAAATAGGGCTATACCCCCTCCCTCATTTCCTAAGAATTCTCTCTTCTTCCTAGCATAGATTATAGCAATTTGTTTAGGCTTTAGTTTGTATTTCATCTTCTTCCATTTGAGCTAAAAGCATTTAATCTTGTATTTCATAGCATTAACATGGAGTAAAAGGGAAGATCCATTGGCCTTGAATCCATTAATGGGGATATCTCTTTCTCTTAACACATAAACTGAATGCTTAGATCCTCTTAGGTTCATTATTTCAAGCTTTCAAAGAATAGAGATTAACTTCATTTGCTTAGTTTGCATGTTTATTTCAAATTAATGTATGCAAAGAAGAAAACCTTGCTCATTTCTTATCACATGGTCCATTGATCAGATTGTTAAAAGATTTTGGGTTTCTTTAGAGATTCTTACCCAAAATCAATTTATTTTACAACTTTTCATTGAACACATTAGGGATTATTGGTTAGATTTTGAAGTGGCAAAGATAATTGAGTTACTTCAAAAATTCCTAGACTTATTCCTAGGGGATACCATGAGTTAAAGGGGATGTATGAGTCATTAGGCGAGATGAATATTAAGCTAAAGGAAGGTGTGGACCCGGTCTGGAAGAGACCTTACAGAATAAATTTGAACCTACACGTAAAGATAAATAAGAAATTGACAAAATGTTGAAATCGCATCATTAAGCACCTAGAAGAATTAGAGTGGGTTAGCTTCATGGTAATAAGTCTAAATAAAGATGGTCGATTAGGATTTTTTTCAATTACACGAGTTGAATGTTGCATGTGTGATTGATCCTTTTCCTACGCCTTTCACCGAGGAAATATTAGAAGGCATTGCAGGTTGCAAAGTTTACTCTTTTACAGATGGATTCTATGGGTATCATCAGGTTAGAATTACATAGGAGGATCAAGAGAAGACAACCTTCACCATTGAATGGGGAAGCTTTGCATATACAATGATGCCCTTTGGTTTGAAGAACGTGCATGTTGTATTTTCATGCATAGTTGTTCAAGAATTCTGGATTTTATTCACAAATTATTGCGGGTTTACTTAGATGATTGGATGGTATATGGGCTTGTTAAGGATCATTGTGAAAACTTGCACTTAATCTTTGAAATATTTAGACAGTTAAGAATTTATTTAAACATAAAGAAGTGCATATTCACTACACCTTTTAGGACTCTATTAGGGCATATCATTTGTAAAGAATGTTTGTTAGTAGATCCACTAAGGTTCCAGTTATTTTAGGCCTAGAGGAACCTACACCGGTCAAAGTGAGGTACGTGGATTTTGGGCCACAAAAGGTATTACATAAGAATTATCAAAGTATATGTGAAGATTGCTGCACCCTTGGAAGACTTACTCAAATGAAAATGGACATTTTATTGGGGAGAATCGTAATAATGCACATTTGAGGAATTGAAGGAGAGACTTACTATAGCACCTATTCTGTGTTTTCCCTCATGGAGCTAACCATTTCATGTACATGTGGATGCCTCTGGCATGGCCATTGGTGTAGTGTTATCTTAGCCTAGAGAAGGTATTATAGATCATTGTATCTGCTTTGCTAGTAGAAATTTGAATCCTGCATAACAAAATTATACAACTACAGAGTGCGAGGCCTTGTCAATGATCTATGAGTTGCATAAGTTTAGACAGTACTTCCTAGAAACACCTTTTGTATTTTATAGATCACATGGCACTAAAATACTTGGTAAATAATCCATTTTACAATGGCACATATGTCGATGGGTTCTCATATTCTAATAATTTGACTTTACACTCATTTAAAACTAGGTAAAAGTAATTTTGGCCCATACCACTTATCAAGAATTCAGTCATGGGAGGAAGTGCAGAAAATTTAAGATACAATGTCGAATACATAGTTATACATGTTACATCGTGTGCCTTTAGAATTAGAGGATATTGTTGTCTTTTTATGTACATTTATGGTGCCGAAGGAATGAAATCATTAGATAAGAAACAAATTGCAATTTATGTTTTAACCTTCATGTTAATCAGTGGTGACTTATACAAACTAGGCCAAGATGAAGTATTACATCGGTGTGTATTAGAAAATGAGTGAATGAATATCATGGAAGAGTCTCATGATGGTATTGCAGGAGGGAATTATGTAGGTGAAACCACCACGTGTAAGTTTCTACTCATTTTATTATAGTGGGAGACCCTATACAAAGATTTTAAAGATTATTGTAAGGCATGTGATCACCGTCAAGCACCTTATCAAACCTAGACAAAGAGATGAAATTATTTTGAGGCCTATTACTAGTGTAGAGCGTTTGAAAAATGGGAAATAGACTTTTTGGGTCCTATTTCCCCAACTGCAAGTAGAACCAAATCATGCTACATCATCACTTGTACAGATTATCTTACAAGGTGGGAAAAAGAAACACCTATAAGGGATTGTATAGTAGTTACATCTATAAGGTTCTTATGGGAAAATATTCTTACTAGGTATGGATGTCCACTGAGTTTGACAAGTGATAGGGGCACACACTTCTTGAATGAGACAATCAGGGTATTTTTGGATGAATTTATGTTCACACACCAATAGACTACACCTTATCATCCTTAAGAAAATAGGACTACCGAGGCTTTTAACAAGATATTGAACCGGACCTTAAAAAAATTTATGATGTTGGAAGGAAAGATTGGGATGATAAAGTTTATGTTGTACTTTGGGCATATATAAAAACTTACAAAAGGTTGAATAATGCCACACCCTTTTAGTTTGTATTTAGAGCGTAAGTATTTATTTCCATGGAATTCATGTTACCTTATTTGCATATGTGTGTGTAAAGAGTTCTAGTTGATGAGAAAACATTAGAAGAAATAATTGAAAAGTTAATACATTTGGATGAGAGGTGTGCCATAGCACTTAGGAGTCATAAATAGGAAAAGGCAAGGTAGAATGCATGGCATGAAAAACACATCAGGGATAAGAAGCTTGAGGTTAGATAGATGGTACTTCTTTATGATTCCAAGTTTATGTGCCATCCAGAGAACTTAAGGTGCATTGGTTGGGACCATATGTTATCACTCACATCCTTGAATCAGAACTTGTTAGTTAGAGGCACTTGATGGAACACCATTGCCTAGTTACTTTAACATGAGTAGGTTAAATCCCTACTATAAATAAGTCTTCTTGGTGTTTTTAATAAGGTAGTATTTCCATTTAGTATATATTTCCCTTTCTATATTTATTTTAGTGTATTTCCTTTTTCATCACTATGTTTTATCAATTTAGTTTTGTGTTTTGTGTAATAAGCGTGTTTGCACGCTAGAAGATAATTACAATCTGAAGTATTTTTATGTGCAGAGGACTGCACATACCATTGGTGTGGGGTGGTTGTTATTTGTTATTCAAAAATGGGTACACATAAGAACAAACTATTACATGTGTTATTCAAGTATGGAAAGGAGCTGCTAGAAAGAAGATTGCTCTTAAAGAAGACCATAGTTGGAAATAAATGAATGAATAGTATAACGCAAGGTAAGTGGTGGCCATAGAAACTACTAGAGGAAGGAATAAAGTCTTTGAGGTACTTTGGTGCATAGAAGCGAGCCAAAGGAGGTCTATAGCTAGAAGGTAGGAAGACATGCTATAAGATTATAGCTGGGGCGCATAGGTGTGCCATGCAGAAGTTGGTAAAATGGTCAATTAATGAGAGGATGGGTGGTAGGTAAAGGAGAAATAAATGCAATAAATTTTCAAAAATCTATATAAGGATGTGATGTAGATTCATTTTTAACTATAAAAACACAAGTATTAAAGAGAGCTAGTTACGACCAAGCCAAGTGAAATGTATTAAGATGCGGAGAGTTGCAAAACCAAATGTGGAGAGTTGATTTGTGCACAGAAGTGGCTTGCATCCCCATTATAGAAGGGTTTGAGTGAAGCAGAAGCATTGAGGAGCTAGGGCTCATGGCTTCGAGCAAGGGAATGATGTTTAGAGCTATGGCATGAAATATTACTTGACAAATGACAAAAGGTGAGATTTTTACTATGGCACCAAGGAAATCACCTACAACAGGTACAAAGGGGAATAAGAAGGTGGAAGTCAAGGTTGAAGTTTCTCTCGAGAGTAATTTTTTAGAGATGTAGGTTCCAGAAGGAGTGATCATTAGGCAGGATTGGGATTCCCATATCCACAAATGTAAAGTAAGTGATTACAACCACTTCACAACCGACAATAAGGGGGAGTTAGATGCTTTTCGAATAAAAAGACCAATAAGTACATAGTGGATGACATTCCAAAGATATGATGATGTTGGGGAGAAGTTTCTTAAGAAGGTAGGGGTGTATCAACTATATGAACTCCCATATTTTGGAAAACCAAAATTTTTATACCAATGGCTTATGATAAGAGTCCATGAGGACTTTATCTCTTTTGTTTGACATCAAGTAAGGATCACCCTACCTTTGATTGCTATGTTAACAGGATGGAGGGCACATGGACAAAAATTAGTAGTGATATCAATTATAAAGAAGTTGTTATAGATTCAAGCAAGGAGTTAAGATACACCAAGGATCCACATGGAATGGACATATATAGATTAAGGAAGTACCCTGTGGTGTAGGCAGTCATGCATCTACTCACTAAACTAAATGATCAAGAGAGATGGTCATAAGTAAACACCATGTGGCTAAATGTTTCCAAGAAGATGTCACAAGGAGAAGTCTATAGTCTAGCAAGATACACAAAAGAAATAATTATTGAGGAAGTGCACACATGTGAAAAGATAAGATTTGGCACTATCATACCATCTGTTGTGTTTGTAGAAATTGGAGTGCCCAATGGGCCAAAGAACAAATTTTGGGAATACCTCGTGGAGAAGAAGTCCCTCGTAGAGAAGTTTGAGAAGTATTTTTGTGAAAGAAAAATGAGTGGCCCATTCAAAAAAAGGGAAGAACTATGATATGATTGACTACATGTAGCCTTTGAGGAGAAATGACACATTCCAAAGGAGTTTCCCTTGGTAATGGGAAAGGAAATGTAGTTCATGGTGTATCAACATTTTTTCATCATGTGGTTTAAAATGAAGGATGGCACATGGAGTCCCTAGTGTAAACTACCATATTCCTTCATAGTGTGTTATTTTAAGAAAACAAGACATAGGTTTTCTAATGCGTTTTGGTTGAGATTTAATGCGGACAAGGTAGATTGTGACTACCATACTCTCGAAAAATTATGTTTATTCGGGTTAGTGGTCCGCCTACATTGAGAGGATCATTTCATATGTTATAAGTATGAAGTTGGTAAGTTTGGCTATTGGGGATAGTGGAGCCATGCTTGTCTATCTCTAGCTTAAGCCTAGGTTAGAAAATAAAAAGTATGTGGAGAATGAGTTCATGCTCCCAGGGCCACCTAAGGGAAAACACACAATTGAAAATGTGGCAGCTCCAAAGCCTTCCTCGACCATAGAGATAGATGAAGAAGAAGAAAATGAGGATAGTGGAGGCTTAGACCATAGAGGTCGAGACAGCCCATAGATAAAGTTGAAAGTGAGCACATAGATACTCCCCCCAAGGCGCAAGGAGAGGAAGACTTGGATGTAGATGCAGTCCATGAGGAGTGCCAATTTAAGAAGGTGTTCAAAAGAACCAAGACCCAAGGCGTAGGAACATCAAAACCTTTATGAAGGTCACCTCAACTCTCCCCTTAGAAAGAAGCACCAGAGGAAAAGATAAGAAGAAAGTTGAAGCTTAAAGAGGAGGAAGAGGAGTCCAAAGAGAGCACACCTGGTACCCCAGTTCAACTGAAAGATGTGGAGGAAACCTAGGATGTATAAATGAAAGATGAAGAGGAAGGGGTGAAGGAATAAGAAGAAACCATGCAAGATAATCCCAAAGATGCTAGTTACGACTCAAGTAGGAGAAGGTCCAACTCCATACCTTGGCACCCAGTGTTCCTAAGGGGCCAAGGAGAAGGAGAAGTGAAGAATATGTTGTCCCTAGTATGGGCTATGCTGAGGACACAAGAAAAATCATTTGTGCATGGTTTCAAATCATTGTGGACCTTAAGGAGTTATATAGGTGGGAAATGATGGATGCAAATATGGCCACTACATGAACAAGGAAGCAATTATCCGGCCTATGTAGAATCATATGAATGAACTAGATTTTGAGTTGTGTGAAGAGTCATGTGTCTTGTGAAGAGTGAAGAAGGCACCCCAAAGTAAGCACATGACAATAAAATCTACTCCAATGTCTAATGAATAGGTCATCAATGCCTTTATCAAGGTATTTTCTGAGGTGGTGTGGAGAAATTTTGATAAGGCCACCACCATTCAAGTGTTGATGGAGGATAACAAAGATAAAACTACAGAGATAACACATTTAAGGAAGAGAAGGAAAGAAAACAGAAAAATAATGAAGCCTTCGTTATCATGATCAGAGGAGATTAGTGATCACATCCTCAAAGTAAGGCCACATCTAGAACCTAAGGTACCTGAAAAATTTCCTTCTACTATGCATTATGTGTGCACTTTGGTTGATTTTGTGTTAGAGGATGGACCAATTCGAATGCTCACACCAAAATATGCTTAAAAAGAAGCATAGAGAGCACGGGTGTCTATGATTAGAAAAATTTCAAGTTATGAGGCATTATTATAAACTTTAAAGGATGAACTGAAGAAATCAAACCAAGCTCTCAATTTTTTTGCGGCACCAGAGGTAGTAATAAGGACCATAACTCTAGCTGAAGATAATGAAGTTCTGGCAGCGATGAAAGATGAGACTTTAGGGCACACTTGAAATATTGGCACAGGTAAAAAAAAAAAGTGTGAGGCCTTCATAGCAGCCCAAGATCCACACAAATAGAGGATTGATGAGATTAGGAAGTTCATAATGCAAAATATGGACTTCATGGAAGGAATTATGTTAGGTATGGTCAATGTTATCTGGGTATTATAGAATGAAAAAGAGAAGATTACTCATGATGAAATAGATGCCATAGCCACATATAATCCAAAAAAGACAAGGACCATGCTAAACGAATATCATACATTAGAGGCTGAGATAAAGAATGAATATCCAGAGCTAATCCTCCTAGTTAAAGAAGAGGGAGCTGCAGAGTAAAGATTCATTCTTTTATACCATTATTTTTTAATTCTTTCAATACTTATTCTTTATTATTTGGGAACATAAGAAATAATCCCCATTTCTAGGATGGAAATGTACTTTAGTGTCGATTAATGTTGAGTAGGAAGAATGTTTCTCTAAGGGGAAGACACACAAAGGATGCACACTGGGGAATAAGGAATGTTTGAAGGCGTAGGAAGGATAGGGAAGGAAGCGCCCGTCAGAACACTTTGGCTCAGGACTTAGTCATTTTTATGGATAGTTGTTATTTTTGGAGATAGAGCACACATAGAGATGAAGACTTGTGCAACACATAATGGTATTTTGGGAACGAGTGACTGATAAGCGCCATGCATGGTTTGAGCTAATAATAGGATTACTTCTTCTAGTTAACTATAAGACATCTATTATTAGAACACTTGCATGTTGTGTATGCCATTATAAAGGCACATGGTTATTATCAACATGTGGCCTGTTTTGAGAAGTGCATAGGCAGTGAAGGGAAATTCCCCACCCTTATAAATATGTATTGAACTATGTAGTTTAGAGTGTGTGAATTATTGTAGAGTTATGTTGTTGGATCTGATGCACACATGACTTATGGATATACTTTATAATGTAAGAATATTTTGTGTTTTACAGTGTTTAATGTAATGGATTATATTGGCTAGATAATGGTGTTCAACATAATGAATCTAGTTTTTGTATGGCTAGCCTTATTATTGTCATTGTTTGGTTCATGATTCTTTAATATCTACATTTGGATTACGCACTTGTGGAATGTTTATGTTTAATGACGGATCTAAATATATTTTATCACCGTCACACTAACATCTTTCACAAGAAACTCTAAAGAGGGGCATGGTACCTTTATACGCCGAGTGAGTGCTCAAATTAGGCTAAGTGATGTGTCAAAGATGACCGAGTTTTTCATAGTAGATTCTAGGCTGCATCAACACTTTTAATTTTTGATAAAGGATAAAATTGATAAATTTATATCCAAATACATCATCTAAAGCACAGTAGTAGAGAAATACAATTCACGGTGAAATTCATAATTCAAACAAGTGAAAAGTGAGTCGAGTTTTACCATTTTATAACAATATATCTTGAAAAATGCATTAAATTATGAAAAATGGTGAAATGGGGGAACATAAATGCCCTAGGAACTCTTTAATCAATTTCCTAGTAATTACAGATATGTCGGGTTTTTAGGGAACTAGAGGCCTAAGGGAATAAGTACCATATATTCCACAAGCTCCCGTTACTCCCACAATATAAGAAAATTCAATGAAATGTAGATAATGGAAACCTATAGGAAATGGTGGCATACAAAACAAGGGTCTCAAGTTCCCAAAACGTCCAAATACCCGCAACACAAAGTAGTTTAGTGGAATGTATAATTCACAAGGTTGCATAGGAACAATGGTAAATGGGGAAAAATTTCACCCAATCAAATAATATCGCCGCAACTATAAAACAAAGATTTTTGGGTTCACATGCGCTGCAGAGAACAAGCTGTGTGGGGACCAAGGGCCCGGATGGAATAGTTCCATGGGGAACATAAAATTATTCATAACACTACAATCAAAAGTAATGTGAGGAAAGCGAGGATGCATGGAATGTGATGCCTAGAGGAACTTGTTCCTCATGTTCCTCCAAAACCCACATTCATTGCAATACACTCAAAATGAACCAAATCACTTAAAAATACTACCCGATTAGACTCCTTCTAATCCTTTATACTTAAAAAAGGAAAATAAACTAGGGTAAAGGGGTCACTTAACCAAATTTCAAAAAAAAAAAAAAATTACACTTTTTTTGGGTGGGTGACAACAACTAGCTCTTTTCGGGGATTGACCCGACTTGACACAAGAAAATAAGATAGATAAAATAACCTCATAAACTCATGGTTATAAGACTAGTACATACTCCATTGGGAAAATATAGAACAAGAAAACACAAAGGCAAAAAGACACAAGGCAAAAACCAAAATAAAGATTGTACAATACTATACGAACTATATAAAAATATTCACAACCACCTTATGACTTGAATAATTTCAGATATTGAATGTTATATGGAAATGGAAGGGAATTTCCATCCATATATCTTAGATAATAGGAGTTTTAATGAGAAAAATCTTAATTTTGAAAGGACCAAGCCAAAGTGAATCTAACTTACCATTACTTCTTCGTGGTTCATGCCTTTTGTCCCAAATTAGGACAATATCTCTAACCTGGAAGTCCCTAGACTTCGCTTTCTTTTCAAAAAATTATTTGAATTTTTTCCAGTGTCTTTGAGATTATATCCACAACTTGTGATATTTCTTCATCCAACTTTTGCAGGTATAAAACCCTCTTCTCCATGGAATTTGAGAACTCTTCATCTTTGATAGATTTTGTAAGGTGCAATATAGGAAAATCCATTGTTAATGAAAATTGATATTCCATCCCATACACCAACTGAAATGGAGACATCTCAATGGCTCTCTTTGGTGTGATCTTGTCATCTAGAGAGCATCAAACAACTTCTTATGCCAGTTCCTTTGTGACTCATCTACCAGTTTCTTGATAATAGTTACTAGGTTTTTGTTGGTTGATTCAACCTATCCATTCCTTGTGGATAGTAATCAGATGAATGTGTAAGGGAAATTCCATACCCATAACAAAAATCAATGATCTCATGAGAAGAAAATTTAGGGGCATTATCTACCACAATTTTATTCGGGATCCCGAATCGACTAATATATTTTCTATAATAAAGTAACAAAACACTTCAAAAGTGGTCCTTTTAACTAGAATTTCTTAAGCCCACTTTGTAAAGTAATCAATGGTAGTAAGAAAATGTGTGTTAATTTCACTTGAACTTTGATTAAGAGTTCTTATGAAATCTAGCCCCCATTTCTATAAATTATCTTCAATAAAGAATTGTTTCAAAGGTAAGGTGGTTGTATGCACCCACGTTTTCATGGTGCAACATTATCAGAATAGTTAAATCCCTAATGATGAAAAAATCCTTTCCAATGATGTTTAAATCCAAATTCGTGCTTGCATCATGTTATCTTACCTTGCTTTTACTTTTCTGGCTTTTCCCACTTTTTTAATCATTTCGCAAGGTTTTCTTTAGCTTTCTAGATTTAAGTTACGTAATCTGCGGTCTTTGGCAATTACGCAACTATCCCAACAGTTTTGTAATTGTTTGTCTACCTTGAATGGAGGTTGTGCAACCACTGATTTACGCATACCGAAGTTCCGTGTGCATTTGATCGAGCCTTTTCAAGTGTGTTTTTCACGCATGTCACCTTATTCAAACTACTTTTTAATGCACCTTTTTTGACCAAATTGGTTGTTCTTGAGCTTGTTAAAGGCCTATAAACCTCTCCTTCCTAACTTACTATTATTAGTGAGTTAACTACTCCTTTGAGTGATGTGGCATTTCTTAGCTGCCAAGTGGTTGGAAAATTTCTCTGCCAAATTTGTATAAGAACCAAGCTTCTTCCCAAAGCATTGGTTGTAGTTTTTCCATTTTATTTTGCACTCTTATCCTGTTAGGAACCCACCAAGAAGTACAAAATAAAAATCATTCTTTTTCCTTGTTAGTCTCTTGCTCACATTATGACCAGATTACTTACAAACTAGCCACTCTAACATTGTCTCATTATTCTTACACACTTTCCATCACAACTCTCTGGATACATTGAGCACACATTGGACAAGAAGTGGGGGACACCAAGAAACATTACCAACATTGTATTTGTCTCTGTACAACATTTCCAAGCTAGGAGTGTCTTAAATTCTTGCAAGTTTCTTTGTTTATTTGTAATATATTCAAAGATTTAGTCTGGTTAAATACCTTCTTTCAGAAAGATTCAATTGCAATAATTGTTATAGTAGATTGCATTTGCAAAGCTTCCATTGAGAATTTCCTTCCAGTTTATCGCTATGGATTTTCCTAGGAATAATTCAGAGCGGTGTTCTTACCACAAATTGTTGCTAGTTTCTTCATATTTCATTTACCTATAGCTTCATATTTCTTCATTAGAAAGCTTATGTTTTACTGGGGAAGATTTAGGGTAAGAATTTCTTCTGAGAATCTTTTTGTTCTTCCCGTGATTCTGAGGTATAATTATAAGAAGTTGCATCCACAACTACAAATAGGAAAATAATTTATTTTGTTAGATTAGTTAAATCCTCTACACATGTAAATAGCCACATCCATTTATTAACCTCTCTATCTTAATTTACATTAGAATAGTAATAATTTCATATAAATTACAAGAAGTTAGTTTTTTTGTCCAAATTTTATTATTTATAGTAAACACAAAAATACAAAAACATTAGATTAAATTAATTAGTTTGATTTTATTTATTTTAATCCCTTTTGTTTAAAATCATTGGAAAAGCATAAAAACAAATAGATTAGCTTTATTTCTTGATTTAATTAATTAACTTTCATTTTTAATCGATGGAAACACGTATATTTAATTAAATTCAAGGAAAGTAATTGAATTGATTTAATTTAAATCTTCTTTTTCTATTTTTAATTTAGGAACATAGAGTTAATTAGAAAGGAATTAACATAACTCATCTATCTCTGTATTAGATTACACTCCCTAAACATTGGACTTTCCCTCTTGAAAATTATTTGTGAGTTGTTTTTTTTTCTTTAGTAGTTTGCATATCCCACATGACCATTCAAGGCCCTATGCAACATAGAGATGTAGTTTTTGATCCATGAGTGCCTCAACCAAATATAGCTCCGCAGCTAACAAATGTGGATCAAGGCCTCAAACACCTCATTTTCCAAACCACCCCACTTTAACCCGTTATCATCTCACAGTTTATGTCTTTGAATGTTGAAGTGGATAGTGCTTATGTGTTCTAGGATAGTCAACTTAGTCAAGATTAGTTTCCCCAATTGACCCATTTTTCCTATGCATGTGTTTCCTCCCACACCTCCATGAACTTGTCTAAAGACTTCTATGAGGAAAACACATGACAATTCCCATGCATTCCACAACCAGTTTAGAGGGTGTTTGGTGACACTGATATTGATATACTCCTTCATGTGTCCATTCTCCTTGATCGTTCCATTTCAACCACCCAAGTGAGGAAAGCATTAATTACCTTAGATGAGTAGATTCTCATGGTTCCTATAGGGGAATTCGATATCCTTGACCTAATTTCTAGTCATTTCACCCATTCATTCTAGTTATCCATTACATATCCATCTTCCATTTCATATCGATTGTTTTGGCAAGACCTTGGGAGGTTGAGTGCATCCTAGGGTCATGTGTTGATTCTTAGATGTATAAAATTGGTGAACTCAATGTGAAGGACTAGTTACTTTTTGTTTCCTTGTATTATTCCTTATTTGATCCATCCTCCTCCTCTCCCATTATTCTACGAGTGTTTATACGCCCGAATATTTTAGGTCAAGAATATGGAAATCCTATCTTCTGTCTTGAGGCGTATTATTACCATATGGGTATACAACATTCTCCCTCACTATTGCGGTGAGTTGATAATTACTCATCCAATTTACCTTACCCTTACACTCCTCCTCCTCAACGTGCCAACAATGGTTCATCGTTAGAGTTAAGGATGTTGATCAACCTATCTATAGCCCACAACCCAACTCTTCCCACTCAAATAACATGACATTTATGGGAGAATAAGGGTTATATCCTCAAGTCTTGTCAAGACCTCAAATCAGCATGCAAGTTGAGTCACTCATGTCATATCTATTACCAAATAAGTAACTCCCGACATGCTTCACCCAAAGTGATCATCGTCGAATGCAATAGACCAATCCTTGGAGATGATGCAATAGTACACTAATGTTCTTCTTCAAAACAACAATGCTACCCCTCCTCCTATGACATGAAATGCATCGAAAGAGGGGTGGTCTCCCAAGGATTAATTTATAACATGACATCACATGCCTTTTCTACCTAACCAAACTTAGAACATTCCCAATCCAAATGAAGCACCATATTTGGGTGATTTATTTTCAACATTGGTGGATAAATTAGGGAATTAGAACTTGCACAATCATCTCATTTTACTCAGTTTGTAGGGCAAGGAAAAGTCCCTCAGCACCCTCAGAATTACACCTATGTTCCCTCTATACCTTCACCTCCTCCGGTCCACATGGGTGTTCCTAACCCTGGAGACCTTCTTACTAGATCAGGAACATTAGGTATGCCCTCCCACACTCCATATATATATCTTCTATAGGCACTAACTGAAGTGCATTATCAAAAGTCATTCCAACTAGAAATGTAATGTTCCTAAGTTTTGTACCTACTACTCGTATAAAATAAATGTTCTCCCATACCTTCACATATATTCTCAATTACTACAAGGGGACATGTTTTCCTTTCCTACTTCATATGGGAATCCTCATGGGATGCCTTATGCTCCCACAACTTCTTGTGTTGCACCTTATCAATCTATTGTTCCACCTCCACCTCCCCATCAAGAGTCGTCCATGGTAGATTCTTATGTGTTGGGAACTTATGCAAAATATATCAAGGAGCCCATTGACTTCACCATACAATGTGTAATTCTTCCATGACCATTTCATGATCTACCAAAATTCTAAGGGGAAATGGATCCAAATGCGCACATCAAAGTGTATGCGACTACCATTAGAGAGATACTCCCATGGGATGTGGTTGTAGCTAAGATATTCCCTAATATCATTAATGGGATCGCTCTCAAATGGTTTTATAGAACAATAGAAGCCTCAATTTATTCATTCAAGAAATTGATTTCAAATTTTATAAAGGCTTTCAATATGAACAAACTTTTAAGGAAAAGAATTAGAGAATTCCTTCATATAAAATAAGAGCATAATGAATCCGCTGCCCATTTCATTTAGAGATGGCATAAATTCATCTTCTCCTTAGCTAGTTCTCCCAACATGGATCAAAAAAATATTTTTGACTTATTCCTTCATTCTCTCAATTGAGAAACTAGGGAGGAAGTGAAAAAATTCCCTTTTAGGAGCTATAAAGAGGTATTATAGGGTACTCTCCACATTGACCAAACAAGAATTGATAGCATCCAAAATACATACAACTCAAATGAGAGACTGGTCACTCCCTCTCATGGTAATTAAAACTACCCAAATGGTTCAAACAACAATAATCAAGGAGCTAAAGTCCTTAACAAGAAAAATGGTGCAACAACAGATGACGTAACTGACCAATCTAGAAAACCAAACTTTTCCAACACAAATAGTGTAAATAATGGTAACAAAAATGCAAATGTGAACATCCAAAGGAGTAACAATTTCACTCCTTTAGTTAATGTGGTGGACTTTATTCATCCTCCTCCACCCTCACGAAGGTTCACTCCTAGAGCCTAGTTCAATACTCGAACCAATATCTAAATAAATTTCAAAATCAGTATCATAACCAAGGTCAAATGCCCCCAAAATTCAACTAGAATAATAAAAACAAAACAAAAATTAAAGACCTCGTGACTAAAATATGGAACCCCCACGTTATAGGCTACACGGGTTTCTAGCTCGACCCTCCTAACTCATCTCCAAAACAAAATCCCTACTTTACTTTGTTTGTTTAGTGGGATTCCCATGTTTACCACTTCATTAACTCCCTCATGGACCCCCTTAGTGCCCCATCAATCTCTTTAATAGATTGGTGCCTAAGCTATCCTCCACGTAGCCTACACCGCTTGGTTTTCGCTAACAACACAACATGCCTTGAAAGCCACCCGAAACCTCATCACATTAACTAAGTGACACCCCAACATGCCTACATTAAATCCTCCACCTGTACCTTCAAAGTCCCAAGATCACTTTGCACCAACATTGTTCACCAAGAAACTCACCAAAAAAATCTAAAACTAGAAGTCTAAAATTCATACTTTGGAGTTTTGGACACCTCACTCACCTTTTCCTTGAATCGCCACAAAACATCGATTTCCCAACTCATGACTCCCGAAATGGCTCATCCTCCAATGTATTGACCATTTTGTCATTTTCCTACCAACTAACTCACTTGGAGATCAGGATTTGCACGTTAGTTGGAATTTTATCCACCTCACTCGCTCATTTTCCCTAATTCCCCAAAATTCTGAAGTTGTAAATTTAGACTTTGGACATTGTATGCCGATCAGACATATTTTCCTACCGTGATTCTAAGAAACTCATCCTTGTCTTGAGCTCATCACTTGTATGCTCCCATCGAACACATTACTCTAAGCTTGAGCTCAAACTTCTTTAACTCAGCCTCTACATCGAGTGCCCACCTACTAGCCTATACATTGAGCTACCTTTGTCTTAGATGTAATTCAAACCTTGGCGTTGAGCTCTAATTCTATTTCTCGTTGTAGATGGCTCATTTTAACCCCAATTTGAACTTGTGGATTCCCGGTGAGCTTTCCAAGCCACTTCTTCACCAATTCATTTCTCGATTTTCCATCTCACACCTGGAGGATACAAGTTCGAGCCGACATTTTAACCATCTCACCCCATGATCTATTCTTCTTCCACATGTACTCAAACACTCTTGAGTTTCCTACACTCTAGATGAGTCATCCCTCCAAGCTACCTACCATTATGCCTTGTGAACTCAACCCTTGAGACCCAAACTTGCCAAGCTAATGTCAACTCACTGTTCCCATCAAATGCCACTATACCTCATGGCCAAATTGTAACATTCCCAATTTAAGACTTTAGCAACAAGGGAAATATATATATATATATAATGTTCACTGTTCAAAATAAAGCATTATTTAGAACAAACATTCCATGCCAATCGAATTCAATGGATAAACATATGTAGTTGTAATGACTCGGTGATTTACCAATCTATTCATTTCATAACTCGGTAAGCTACCGATTTATTTATGTTATCTTATGTATTGAATACCTATTGTATACTTCATATACTTTGTCATCCTACCCTACATCAGGTACTGAGTGATCTGTTTAAAGAACATATCTGAATATTGGTTACCAATATTCATCTAATATCGCGTTGTTTTAAACTTGGTGACATATGAAAATGCAACCAGTAGTTTGTGATACTTTGGCCAAATATTTACAATATGTTGTGTACGTCACTATTCCTAGATGGCATATTTATCATATTAAAATACATCCTTCACCTCACACATCAATTATCATGATTGGTCTTTATTGACAACCGCTAGTCCACTTGTTCTGGGTTTAACCATAGCCCTGGATAGAAACATAACCTATTATAGGAAGATGCTCACAAAGGCTTAGGGTAGATGGGCATACTCATTTGACCTAAGTCATCCGAATGTGCCAACGTACCCTGATCCTTCGGAAGTTAATTCCTATCCTAAATATGTTCCTATCCAGACCTAGAGAGAAACTAGGTTCAAGTATGAGTTACAGATCTGTCTAGATTTAGATAATCAATATGGAAGGGTGATGCCACATGTCAATTACAATGTTATATTCTCGAGAAGACCCAAGCCTTCTCAAAAGTACAGCCCTGCAGTTGGTGTGTGCCAACATCCTATAGAAACTGCCTCATCGAGATGTACATACCCTCAAGGAGATTGTTAATACTTTGTTAGTTTGGATTATTTCTTGATTACATCAACCCTTCCAAACCCTAGTCCAACACATAATAAGTTCTTCCTAAATTTTCTTCATTTATCCCATTAAGAACTTCATTATATTCATGGTCACTTTTAATATTTGAACACATAGTTAAACTGCCAATTAACCGTAATTGTACAACGTTATAATATGTCTTATGTAAAAAGTACAATAACTTTTTGGAAAAATTCAAAGTGCGAACATATCCAATATAAAGTAGACTTCATACAAAATGAAGTTTGATAAATTGTAGTCATATTTCCAAACCTTTTTGGTTTATGAGAAATTAAGAAAGAGAAAGAGTCTTTCTCAACATGTTAAGTGTTAGGGTTTATCCTACCCAATGTCCACATTTCTTAATGTATGTTCATCACACATTACATTACTATGTTATATAGTTTAGATAATGAATATCATACTCTGAACTTAATAAGCTGCATCACAAGTAGGGTAATTGAACTAAAACCCCTATCCAACTTATTAAAAGATAACCAATTAATGAATCAATAATATGAAGAATATGGACAAGATCGAATCCATCTCTTCCATACAAGTGCAAAATAATTTACACAACCAATGCATGTAAATTGTCAACTTTAAATTTATCTTAATAACTTATACATGTACAAGACTTATGCATTTAGGTATACTACATAACAACCATCTTCATTATAAAAGAATACTATTTTTCCTTTTTCAATACAATCTCAAGAATGAATCAAAGTTCTTCACAAGAGTCAAACTTAAATCAGCCAATGCATCATATAATTTTTGCCTTCTTTTATCACTTACAAATTCCATCTACAAAAATTTCTAGCATGGGTCAGTTCAATGAATTGAGCATGATAAACACTAAGCCTTAAAACAAAGTGCATTCCAATAATTGTTCCATTAAAACAACTCTACTTTAATGAGACAATTATTACATCATAAATATCAATATAAGCAATAGCAAACGGAAAATAAGTACATTTAACCAATTGAATTCACTTCCAAGAGAAGAACAAAATATAATCCACTATATCTACCTTACAAAATTAAAGTTTAATTGATCCTATCAATTATCCTTAAGCAAAAACAGATCATAACATCTCATTGTTCCCAATTCTATCATAATAGAATACAACATTTATCTTTTCTTTAACCAAAAGAAGGGTTTAAAGCATGGTTCTCATTAGGATGATTCATCTAACTCCTAAGCAAAAGAAAAAGAAGAACCATTACAAACTATGCCTAAACACAAGGCATCAGAAAGAAAAACAGATTCATAACATGAATTAACTATTTCATTTTAAGGACAACTACCTTAAAATTCAACATTTAAGATATTCATCATAATAGAATCCCATTTCATTCCAAGAAGGAATAGAGAATCAAACAAAGTCTACCGTAAGTCTAAATCTACTTGCACATGTTAGAAGTTAATATTCAAAAATATGAAACCAACATTCACAATTCAAAATAAACTCATACAAGATTTAATCTCTACTCGAGTCCATCCAAGGAGGATCCATAAAAGATAGAGTGCAAGAGACAAAACTTACTCATCTCAAACCAAACAAAGTAAAGCATTGTCAAACAAACAGTCTCAAACAAGCTTACATTTTTTGTTTAACAAAACCAAATGATATAATCTCTTCCTACATCATTTCAAAAAAAAATTTGAACAAGGAAGACTAAACAACTCATAAAGAAATCTCCATTTCATAAGAGAATCAAAACACAAAAGTTCAACCAATGAACTCATCCCAACAATAGAAAGAAAAGGATCTTAATTAGAAAATAATCCAATCAATAATTCATTTTACTGTACTAACAAATGAATTTACGCTTTTAATTTAAACATAGAAATTTATAAGCTAGTTCCCAGAAGAGAGAACAAAATTGACTCCCAGTAATAAGAAAGCACACTACCATTTTCCTTACAATTATTTACCTTCAATAAACACGAGTTTCAATTCTAATCTCATAATGAAATACACATAACATTCCTAAAACAACATTTTGTTCTAAAGGAATCACATTCCTTATTTTACAAAGATACAAGGTTTATTTACTATATCCAACAAGAGATAGAAAAAAAGAAACCGATCAGTAAACTAAACATGATCAGAAGTATCAATGAACTCAAAGACTGAAATCCCGTTGTCATGTTTCAATATTACTTTACAAAAGAGTAATTAGTTCTCAATTCAATAAGTACTATAGTATAAAAACAATCTAAACAGAGACAAGTAATCCCTCGATAACAATTCAGAGCACTAAAGTAAACTCTTCTTTCAAACAAAACCCATAATTTATTTTAAAAGATATGAAGATGCGGGTTTCCACAAAACAAAGGGGAAAATAATACCCCTGATAAAACTCCATTGCCATCTTAGAAAAGATGAAACAGTTCTCAAAAAGTAATTACCAAATCCATTCATCAAACAAAGACATTTTTAGTTAAGATCTCAAAGAGTTTACCCAACAACTCAGCCAACTATTCTCCCAGTTTTCTTTGAGAAATAGTTCAACAAAAGAGTTATAAGTTTTAAACTTTTAATACAAGTAAAACCCAACTCAAAATACCATAACAAAGTCGAACACAAAGTCTCAACAAAATTTCATAACTACACAAGTATTTAAATACGAGGGAAGTATAAAATATGATCTTCCAATAACAGTTTAGAGCTACACAAGTCTCTAATCACAGGTTCAGGGCAACATGAAGTTCTCATTCCAGTTTATATTTTAAACAAGAAGCCCTAATACTAGCTCAAAATGAAACATGAGCTTCAAACAAGAGTTCAGAACTATACAAGTAACAAAATATGAGTGTGGTGTAAAACACAAACCTTCAATAATAGTTCAGAGAAACACAAGTAATAAAATATGTGTACAAATCCATATACGAACTTTGAACAACAGTCCAAAGCTACCCAGGATTCCAAACACCGGTTCAGAACAACAAGAAGCTCCAACACAAGTTCATATCAAAACACGAAGCCCAAATACAAGCTCAAATGGAACTCAAGGTTCCCATAAAGTTTAGAATTCACATATTGCAATGAAGGTCAGTTCCAACACAACAACCTCAAATACAAATTCTAGAAATGGAAAGCAGAGCTACTAAAACAAGCTTCGCATGCATGTTTCATTATTAAACTAACACAAAGAAAGTTTCCAAACCAACATTATTTTTTTGCCATGGATTCATATCCAAGATAATGATATTATAAAACCCAACAAGCAAGTAACCAGATAAAACATGCAAGCCAAGAATCTCAAAAGAGCATACTTGTTTTAATGAAACATTTAGAAGAAATTAAGAGATCTTAAAGATTAGAGCCTATCATGCCTAATAGTGCTTCTACCAAATCGAAGGAGACCTCCAGCCAAGCTCACAACTTCTCCTCTTCTCCACGAAAGATCAAACAACCATATTATTTTTCCACAATGCCTCTTATACATCCCACGAACTGAAAATAGGTCTAAGACTTCAAAAATAGCCATTAAGTGTAGTTCAATCTGCTGGTTCAAAAAACCAGAGAGCATGCAGAGAGAAAAATCATGAAACATGCAAAGTGAAACAACCCTAGAAAAACCCGCTTGCATGCCTTCCAAGATGGTTTGTGCACGAAAAATGAAAACAATAAGTTTCATTAATTCCAATTTTCCGCCTATCCTTCCTTTCCACCACCTTCCAAGTCTGGTGAATGCCAAATCAAAATTAACATGAAATTCCATTTTAGTGACACTTCCACATAAGCCTCCACCAATTCAACTATCCCCTGCCAAAACTGGCAATACCCTATGCATTCAAAACCTTATCAATAACATAAATGCCATAGGAACCGTCACCCTTAATTCATGTGACCACCTAATTCCCCTTTCATACCCATTAGTTTAGGATAGATCAAATTGCTTAGGTTAGACCTTAGGTAGTTTATAATATATAGCTTAGGATATAATCCTAACAAATTTCCACCATAGGTCTTAACACATAGCCTTAGGTAGTTTCCACATAGGTTAGATTAATTCACAACATAATAGTTTTAGGCATTAGGTTAGATCATCATAAAACCTTATAGTATTAGGTTCTAGGTTAATTTTAATAGCCTAGTAACCTTTCCATATCCTTTAGCATAGAGCTTAGGTTAGGATGCCAATCAACCAACAAAGTAGAATAGGAAGCTTTAGGTTAGAATAATAATTCTATTAAGTGACATAGCTTAGGTAGCAAATATTCTTACCTAGCTTAGGATTCCGTAGGATAGTCCTTTTTAGGATCCCGAATCCTTCCTATGTTGTGAACAGGCTGTATTTTGTGTTCGTCAGCAATGTCCTACCATGATCGATCTCCAAGGACCCAAGCACAACATACAATTGAATGGAAATATGTTCACATAAAAATCAAAGAACTTGTAACAACAAAGTTCAGTCAATATGTCTCTTAATTCATGGAATGTCAATTTACCATTCGTTCCATAGAGCAGATTTAAAACATTCCTTGGATCACTGAAATTGATCCAAGGATGAGTTAGATTAATAGATAAGTTTACAACTCTTAAACCAGATTGCAATTCATCTAAAAGAAGTGAAAAATGGATTCAAGGAAGCCATTCCATTTCAGTCTAATGATCTTAAGACTAGAAAATATTTATCCATATCAAGCATGATCTCCATCAATAAAAAGAACACATCTTTATAAGAAAATCACCTGTCAACACTTGAAATGCAAAGGAGGAATATAACAATTGTCAAGGGTGTTACATGCTTCCCTCCTAAAAATAATCATCATCCCGATGATTACCTCTTTTTTTTTAACAATTTACATCAGGACAATCAATTCATTCACTTTTCATACCATAAGTCAAAATATATTAGAACCTTATAGTTCAAGAAATCAACATTAAATAGTTGTTTATTCAAATCAAATAAATATCTGCCCAAAACTGGCATACTTATTGTCATATAAAGATAAAATCATAAATTTTTATTAATCAACAGAATCAATTCTATTCAAATAGATATGGAAAAGTAGTTTTCATATCCTCTAGATTTTCCCAAGTTGCACTCTCTTCATTAAATTGGTCCCACTGGACCTTACATTGACTTATTTCTCGATTTCTCAAATGCAACTGGTGAGTTTCAAGCACTCATATGGGTTTAACCATGATTATTCTTGGGTCTTGGACTTGCAAGGAATTCTAATTTAACACATGTGATAAATCTGAAATGTATTTATTAAGCAAAAAAATATGAAAACATCATGCATTCGTGACAAAGTAGGAGGTAATGCTAAACGATAAGCTGCTGTGGTTGATTACTTCAACTATCTCAAAAGGTCCCACATAATGAGGTGATAATGAGGTAGCCTTGCCAAAAGTTATAGAACTCTTTTTTGGTTTAACCGAAGAAAGAATTTCTCACCAAGTTCAAATTTACTATCAACCCTCTTCAAGTCACAGTAACTCTTTTCCTATCTACTACTTCTTTCAAGCGTTCACAAATCAATTTAACTTGTTCCATTTCAAAGTAAAAATTTTAGGTCCAATTACCTCTCTATCCTCTATGCTATCCCAACTAATGGGGTTCTACATTTTCTTCCATACATTTCCTTGAAAGGTGCCATCTTAAGAGAAGCATGATATGTATTATTGTATGCGAATTCAACTAATGGAAGATACTCTTCCCACTTATACTGTTGATCCATGCAATACATTCGTAACATATCTTCTAAAACTTGATTTACTCTTTCATCTTTCCCAACTATTTCTCGGATGATACATGTAATTGAAATTTACCTTAGTTCATAGAGCTGCATTAAGTGTTTTTGAAATCTTGATGTCATTCTAGGATCTCTATCTGAAATGATTAACTCAGGTACTCCATGTAATCTGAAAATTTTGTGTACAAATCTTCTTGCCAAAATAGGAGAATCATCCTTCAGATTTCCAACAATAAAATGTGCTACCTTTGTTAGTTTATCAACAACTACTAAGATAATATCATGCTGATTTCTCAACATAGGTAACCCTTGTATAAAATCCATGCTTATTACTTGCCATTTTTGTACCGTGGTATGCTATGAGGATACAACAAACAGTGGGTGCATATGTTTTTCTCGTAACATGTTGACATTCAAGGTAATGTGTCACAAAATAAATAACCTCCTTTTTCATTCCTTTCCAAAAATATTGTTGTTTTGTATTAGTAAGCATCTTAGTAATGACAGGTGTCTAGAAAAGGTGAATTGTGAAATTCAGTTAACAATTTCTTTCTCAAATCATTAAGCAAAGGTACATAGACTTTGTTTTCATATCGTAAGATTCCTTCTTTATCAAAGTGAAAACCTTTATACCTCGAATCATTAGAATCTACAACAAGTGTTGATTTTACTTGTTGAAAGTAAGAATCAAATTCCATAACACTTTTTACTTCATCCTTAAACTGATTTCTAAGTGTTATAAGAGCATAAATGTGCTTCCTACAACTTAGAGCATCAACCACTCTATTTTCTTTTCCTGTAATGTAACTTATGTCAAAATCATATTGAGATAAAAACTCTAACCACCTTCACTGTCATGTAACTTATGTCAAAATCATATTAAGATTTGGTTGAGTGAAAATGTACTTCAGCCCAAGATGATCGGCCAACTCAAATGGTTTACCAAGTAGATAATGCCTCCAAAACTTGAAGTGCATGAACAATGGAAGCAATCTCTAAATCATGTGGATCATAATTCAACTCATGTAACTTAATTTTTATACTTTTTTATGCTATAACATGACCACTTTGTAACAAAATACCTCCTAGACATTCACCGGATGCATCGGTTACCACCATAAAATCTCCATCGGATGCAGTACTGCAAGAATAGGTGCTGAAGTTAACTATTCCTTCAAGGTTTTAAATGCAATTTCACATTTCTCACTCTAAATAAACTTTTTATCTTTCTTCTGTAAGGAATTTATTGGTGTAGCTATCTTAGAAAAGTCTTTTACAAATTTCCTATAGTAGCCAACAAGTCCCATGAAGCTTCTAACTTCATGTACATTCTTTGGTGTAGGTCATTCTGTTATAGCTATAATTTTAGAAGGATCTACAACAATTCCATCCTTACTTATTACATGACCCAAATAGTGGACTTCTGTGTCACAAAAAGAACATTTGGAAAGCTTACCAAACAACTATCTCTTTCTCATAATTTCCAAAACTATTTTCAAATGCTCATGATGCTCTTCAATGCTTTTAGAATATATGAGAATGTCGTCCAAGAATACGAGCACAAATTTGTCCAAGTATTCTTGAAAGATATTATTCATTAAATTCATAAATGTTGCAGGTGCATTAGTTATTCCAAAAGGTAAAACCATAAACTCATAATGTCCATACCTTGTTTTGAAAGTTGTTTTATGAATATCCTCATCCTTAATTCGTAGTTGATGATATCTAGATCAAAGATCTATCTTGGAATATACCGACGCTCCACGCATCTGATCAAATTAATCATCAATCCTTGGGAGTGGATATCTATTCTTGATTGTTGCCTTGTTTAACATTTTGTAATCAATGCACAATTTAAGTGTTCCATATTTCTTTTTCACAAAAATTACGGGTGCTCCCAAGGTGAAACACTTGGTCTAATCAAACCATTAGACAGAAGTTCTTGCAATTGATCCTTAAGCTCTACTAATTCTATAGTGGTCATTCAATACAGTGCTTTATAAATAGGTTTAGTTCTAGGATTGATCTCAATCGTGAAATCAAATTCCCTTTTGGGTGGAAGACCTGAAATTCTTCCAGAAATACATCATTGAAGTCTCATAACAGTGGATATCGTTCCATAATATCGATGTTTTCTTCTATTGATTTAGTAATTTTTACTGCATATAAGGTACATCCTTTATTTTTGGCCTTTTTAAGTTGCATAGCTGACAGTTTTCTAACAGAAATCTCATGTTTCACACCCTGAATCTCTGTTGTTTTATGTAGGTCTTGTAAACAACTAATGTGTTTTTCAAAATAGTCCACTTTAGCCTTATATTCTGCTAACCAATTAACACCTATGATCACATCATAAGACCCTAAAGGTGCAATATAAATATCAACCTCTATGGAAAAGTTAGGTAAATCAAGGACTGCTCCAAAAAGACGCATACTAACCGTATGAACAACATTATTACCATATTGTATACCCATGTTTTATCCATGTTTCCAGCTTTTCTTTTTAATTTTGATGTTAATTTACTATAAGTAAAACATTCAATAGCTCTAGTATAAAAAAGAATTGTTATTGGTAAGCCAAATAACTTACCCAAAACTTCTATGGGTGTGACATGTTTCTCACCTACCGTCAAACCTCTTATGCAGCATGTATCTTATGTTGTTGATTACGTTCATCCTTATTCAAAGGACATTGATTTGCATAATGATCTTTGCCATAGTTATAACAGCCTCCTATAGGTCCCTTCCTAGGCTCAGGTTTATTTCTAGCCTTAGAGTTATCATTTTGAACCATATAGGACTTCGTCTGTTATTATTGTTCTTGGCAAAGTTGTTCTGTGCATTACCAACAAATTTTTTTGTTGCTACTTTTTATTTGTATCAGATGAAAACTTACGTTTCATTCCAAATTTCTTCCATGGTCCTTTCTTGGGTGCAAGAGAGGATGAAGAGGAGTTGGGATTCTTCTTCCTTACTTCCTCCTTGTGAGCAGAAATTGCCTTTAATTTTTGTTCCTACCTTATGGCTTTTTCAACAACTCCTTCCATCGTGGTTGGGCTGTGAACATCCACCTCTCCTCCTATAATAAGATTCAATCCCATGATGAATTTCCTTCTCCGAACTTCTCGTCGGTTTGGTACTTAGGCACATACTTAAGGAGTTTTCTAAATCGATTCCAATACTTAGTTACAGTTAGCTTTCCTTGAGCTAAGTTCTGAAATTCAATCATTTTCTTATCATAGTAAAGTTGTGGCAGCCATTGTTGCCTAAAGTAACCCTTAAATTGGTTCTATGTGATGTTAGATTCATCAATGTTCAACTCAACCTTGCGGTTGTCCCACCATGAAGATGCTTCGTGTGAAAGTTGATATCCTCCCCATATCACCTTTGTTTCTTCTAAGAAATTTCTTATTGCAAAGTATTTCTCCATTTCACTGAGCCAGTTCTTAGCTCCATCTCCTAATTTGGTGCCATCAAACTTGGGTGGAATTATCCTTTTATGTCATTAGTGAGTTCTACCTGCTAGCCTATCCTTTTTGTTTCTAAGCTCCATAGGTATGTTAACATTGTTATTATCGACACCCACATTGGTGTTATCCCTTGGAGGTAGTTGATTATTGTTATCAGCTTCTTCTTCCTCTTCATTACCCATTACTTGTTCTAGCACAACCAAATGATCTCTTGTATCTAACAGGCGTAAGGATCTCATTGAGTTTCTAGGTAGTTGCCACTCCTACCTCAGGTGGAGGGTTATTTGCAATGTTTCCTCTTGTTCTCACCATCTTCTATTACAAAAATACTTAAGTTTCATCAGATTGTGGACACAATAGGTCCAAGAGCTACAACCTTCACTCGATACCAAGATGTAACATTCCCAATTTAAGACTTTAGAAACAAGGGAATTATATATATATATATATATATATATATATATATATAATGTTCACTATTCAAAATAAAGCATTATTTAGAACAAACATTCCATGAAAATCGAGTTCAATGGATAAACATATGCAACTATAATGACTCATTGATTTACCAATCTATTCATTTCATAACTCAAAGAAGCTACCGATCTATTTATGTTATCTTATGTATTGAATACCTATTGTATACTTCGTATAATTTGTCATCCTACCCTACACCGGCATCTTGAGTGATCTATTTTAAGAACATATTTGAATATTTGTTACCAATATTAATCTAATATCACGTTGTTTTAAACTGGTGACATATGAAAATGCAACCAACAGTTTGCGATACTTTGGCCAAATATTTACAACATATTGTGTATGTCACTATTCCTAGATGGTATACTCATCATATTGGAATATTTCCTTCACCTCACACCTCAATTATCATGATTGGTCTTTACTGACTACCGTCAGTCCACTTGTTCCGGGTTTAACCCTAGCCCTGGATAGAAACATAACCTATTATAGGAAGACGCTCACAAAGGCTTAGGGTAGATGGGCATACTCATTTGACCTAAGTCATCCGAATGTGCCAACGTACCCTGAGCCTTTGGAAGCTAATTCCTATCCTAAATATGTTCCTATCCAGACCTAGAGAGAAACTAGGTTCAAGTATGAGTTCCAAATGTGTGTAGATCTAGATGATCAATGTGGAAGGGTGATGCCACATGTCAATTACAATGTCTTTGTATTCTCGAGAAGACCCAAGCCTCTCAAAAGTACATCCTCGTAGTTGGCGTGTGCCAACATACTATAGAAATTGCCTCATCGAGATGTACATACCCTCAAGGAGATTGTTAATGCTTTTTTAGTTTGGATTATTTCTTGATTACATCAACCCTTCCAAACCCTAGTCCAACAGATAATAAGTTCTTCCTAAATTTGCTTCATTATCCCATTAAGAACTTCATTATATTCATGGTCACTTTTAATATTTGAACACATAGTTAATCGCCAATTAAGCGTAATTGTACAACATTATAATATGTCTTATGTAAAAAGTAAAATAACTTTTTGGAAAAATTCAGTGCCAGAACATATCCAATATAAAGTAGACTTCATATAAAATGAAGTTTGATAAATTGTAGTCATATTTCCAAACCTTTTTGGTTTATGAGAAATTAATAAAGAGGAAGAGTCTTTCTCAACATGTTAAGTGTTAGGGTTTATCCTACCCAATGTCCACATTTCTTAATGTATGTTCATCACACATTACATTACTATGTTATATAGTTTAGATAATGAATATCATATTCTGTAACTTAACAAGTTGCATCACAAGTAGGGAAATTGAACTAAATCCCTCTATCCAACTTATTAAAAGATAACCAATTAACATATCAATAATATGAAGAATATGGACAAGATAGAATCCATCTCTTCCATACAAGTACAAAATAATTTACACAACCAATACAGGTAAACTCTCAACTTTCAATTTATCTTGATAACTTATACATTTACAAGAATTAAGCATTTAGGTATATTGCATAACAACCGTATTCATTATAAAATAATACTATTCCTTTTTCAATACAATCTCAAGAATGAATCGAGTTCTCCACAAGAGTTCGATTTAAATCATCTAATGCATCATATAAGTTTTTCCTTCTTTTTATCACTTACGAAGTCCATCTCGTGAAAATTGCTAACACGGGTCAATTCAATGAACTAAGCATGATAAGCACTAAGCCTTAAAATGAAGTGCATTCCAATAATTGTTCCATTAAAAAAACTATGCTTTAATGAGACAATTATTACATCATAAATATCAATATAAGCAATAACAAATGGAAAAGAAGTACATTTAATCAATTTAATTCACTTCCAATAAAAGAACAAAATATAATCCACTATATCGCTTACAAAATTAAAGGTTAATCGATCCTATCAATTATCCTTAAGAAAAACAACCGATCATAACATCTCATTGTTCCCAATTCTATCATAACAGATTAAAACATTTATCTTTTCTTTAACCTTAAAGCATGGTTCTCATTAGGATGATTCATCTAACTCCCAATTAAAAGAAAAAGAAGAACCATTACAAACTATGCCTAAACACAAGGCATCGAAAGAAAAACAAATTCATAACATGAATTAACTATTTCATTTTAAGGACAACTACCTTAAAATTCAACATTTAAGATATTCATCATAATAGAATCCCATTTCATTCCAAGAAGGAATAGAGAATCAAACAGTCTACCTGCAAGTCTAAATCTACTTGCACATGTTAGAAGTTAATATTCACAAATCTGAAACCAACATTCACAATTCAAAATAGACTCATATAGGAGTTAATCTCTACTCGAGTCCATCCAAGGAGGATCCATAAAAGATAGAGTGCAAGAGACAAAACTTACTCATCTCAAACCAAACAAAGCAAAGCCTTGTCAAACAAATAGTCTACCAAACAAGCTTACATTTTCTGTTCAACAAAATCAAATCATCTAATCTCTTCCTACATCATTTCAACAAATGTTTTTAACAAGGAAGACTAAACAACTCATAAAGAAATCTCCATTTCATAAGAGAATCAAAATAGAAAATTTCAACCAATGAACTTATCCCAACAATAGAAAGAAAGGGATCTTAATTAGAAAATGATCCAATCAATAATTCATTTTATTGTACTAACAAATGAATTTCCACTTTTAATTCAAACATAGAAATTCATAAGCTAGTTCCCAAAAGAGAGAACAAAATCAACTCACAGTAAGAAGAAAGCACACTGCCATTTTCCTTACAATTCTTTACCTTCAATAAACACGAGTTTCAATTCTAATCTCATAATGAAATACACATAACAGTCCTAAAACAACATTCTATTCTAAAGGAATCACATTCCTTTCTTTTACAAAGACACAAGGTTTATTTACTATATCCAACAAGAGATAGAAAAACAAACCGATCAGTAAGATAAATATGATAAGAAGTATCAAAAACTCAAAGACCTGAAATCCCATTGTCGAGTTTCAATATTTCTTTACAAAAGAGTAATTAGTTCTTGATTCAATAAGTACTATAGTACAAAAACACTCTGAACAAAGAGAAGCAATCCCTCCATAACAATTCAGAGCACTAAAGTAATAAACTCTTCTTTTAAATGAAACCCAGAACTTATTTTAAAAGATTTGAAGACGCGGGTTTCCAAAAAATAGAGGGGAAAATAATACCCCTGATAAAACGCCATTTCCATCTCAGAAAATATGAAATAGTTCTCAAAAAGGAATTACCAAATCCATTCATCAAACAAAGACTTTTTTCAGTTAAGATCTCAAAGAGTTTACCCAACAACTCAGCCAACTATTCTCCCAGTTTTCTTTGAGCAATAGTTCAACAAAAGAGTTATAAGTTTTAAACTTTTAATACAAGTAAAACCCAACTCAAAATACCATAATAGAGTCGAACACAAAGTCTCAACAAAAGTTTAGAACTACACAAGTATTTAAATACGAGGGAAGTATAAAATACGATCTTCCAATAATAGTTCAGAGCTACACGAGTCTCTAATCACAGGTTTAGGGAAACATGAAGTTCCCATTCCAGTTTATATTTTAAACAAGAAGCCCTAATACTAGCTCAAAATGAAACACGAGCTTCAAACAAGAGTTTAGAACTATACAAGTAACAAAATACGAGTGCGGTGTAAAAAACAAACCTTCAATAATAGTTTAGAGAAACACAAGTAATAAAATATGTGTACAAAGCCATATACGAACTTCAAACAATAGTCCAGAGCTACCTAGGATTCCAAACACCAGTTTAGAATAACAAGAAGCTCCAAAAAAATTTCATATCAAAACATGAAGCCCAAATACAAGCTCAAACAAAACTCAAGGTTCCCATAAAGTTTAGAATTCACATATTGCAACGAAGGTTAGTTCCAACACAACAACCTCAAATACAAATTCTAGAAATGGAAAGTAGAGCTACTAAAACAAGCTTCGCATGCATGTTTCATTATTAAACTAACACAAAGAAATTTTCCAAACCAACATTATTTATTTTTCCATGGATTCATATCCAAGATAACAGAGATTATAAAACCTAGCAAGCAAGTAACCAGATAAAACATGCAAGCCAAGAATCTCAAAAGAGTAGACTTGTTTTAATGAAACATTTAGAAGAAAGCAAGAGATCTTAAAGATTAGAGCCTATCATGCCTGATAGTTCTTCTGCCAAATCAAAGGAGACCTCCAGCCGAGCTCACAACTTCTCCTCTTCTCCATGAAAGATCAAACAACCATATTCTTTTTCCACAATGCCTCTTATACATCCCACAAACTGAAAATAGGTCTAAGACTTCAAAAATAGCCATTAAATGTAGTTTAATCTGCCGTTTGAAAAACAGAGAGCATATAGAGAAAAAATCATGAAATATGCAAACTGAAATAACCCTAGACAAACCCACTTACATGCCTTCTAAGAACCTTTATGCATGAAAACTAAAAACAATAAGTTTCATTAATTCCAATTTTCGCCTATCCTTCCTTGCCACCACCTTCCAAGTCTGGCGAATGCCAAATCAAAATTAACATGAAATTCCATTTTAGTGACACTTCCACATAAGCCTCTGCAAGTCAACTAGCCCCTACCAAAACTAGTAGTACCCTATGCATTCAAAACCTTATCAATAACATAAATTCCATAGGAACCATCTCCCTTAATGCATGCGACCACCTAATTCCCCTTTCATACCCATTAGTTTAGGATAGATCAAATTGCTTAGGTTAGACCTTAGGTAGTTTATAATATATACCTTAGGATATAACCCTAACAACAAATTTCCACCATAGGTATTAACACATAGCCTTAGGTAGTTTCCACATAGGTTAGATTAATTCACAACATAATAGTTTTAGGCATTAGGTTAGATCATCATAAAACCTTATAGTATTAGGTTCTAGGTTAATTTTAATAGCCTAGTAACCTTTCCATATCCTTTAGCATAGAGCTTAGGTTAGGATGCCAATCAACCAACAAAGTAGAATAGGAAGCTTTAGGTTAGAATAATAATTCTATTAAGTGATATAGCTTACGTAGTAAATATTCTTACCTAGCTTAGGATTCCGTAGGATAGTCCTTTTTAGGATCCGAATCCTTCCTATCTTTGTGAAGAGGTGTATTTTTGTGTTCGTCAGCAATGTCGACCATGATCGATCTCCAAGGACCCAAGCACAACATACAACTGAATGGAAATATGTTCACACAAAAATCAAAGAACTTGTAACAACAAAGTTCAGTCAATATGTCTCTTAATTCATGGAATGTCAATTTACCATTCATTCCATAGAGTAGATTTAAAACATTCCTTCAAAGTGATCCAAGGATGAGTCAGATTAATAGATAAGTTTACAACTCTTAAACCAGATTGCAATTCATCTAAAAGAAGTGAAAAATGGATTCAAGGAAGCCATTCCATTTTAGTCTAATGATCTTAAGAGCGAAAAGATTTATCCATATCAAGCATGATCTCCATCAATCAAAAGAACACATCTTTAAAAGAAAATCACCTGTCAACACTTGAAATGCAAAGGAGGAATATAACAATTGTCAAGGGTGTTACACAAATTGATTCCTTATAACTCCACTTCACATCGACCTCCATGCAAGCTTGATTTGAGCCACACCGTGACCTCCATGCCATCACAAACTCACATCAACCCCGAGTGACTCCCAACATGCTCATTGTTTAGCATCCACTTATGCACCTAGATATCTAGATGCATATACCTTGTCTCACTCTGCAATGTTGACTTGTCAAGTTGGCCCCCATTTCCTCCACATTTTGAGTATGGTGAGATAGTCCTCGATTACACCGGCCTGGATGACTTTCTCGCTCATTCAACTCACGACTTTGGCAAGCTATGAGAGTTCATCAAGCTCCCACCATCCTCGGCTCCAATGACCCGTCCCATAGCTCGCTCGAGCTATTCCAAGAGCTCAACCATGTATGTACTCACCTCAACTCAATCAAATTTTTTTAGCTTAACCCCATTCGGGGCATTTTTCACAAATTTTTCTATTTTTTGGATTTTTTGGAGACAGAGGACCATCAAATATTGGGTGAATTGAGGTTGGACCTATTATTCATTTCTTTCCATTTCTTTCTCATTTTTCTGAATGTGGGCCCTTCAAGCCCATTTTATTCCCATAGGTAGATATGAGTCCTTCAAAACCCATAAGAGGAAAAATTATTTCGATGTTCCCAATCCTTCTTGAAAAACATGATTTTCACTTGAAACACTCTCGATCCTTCCTTGAGGCCATGTCCAAAGTGCTTGGGTACCACCTACCTACATTGTCAATTTTTCCTAGGGGAAAAAATGGATAACAATTCTAGTAACTCTTGGGGACATCTACCGCTAAATGTGGTTGATTAGTATCCTGAAGTCTATATTGGGCATGGAGGCATAACTGATAGCCTAAAACTAACCCAAACTTTTGAATTTACCCTTGGAATCTTCTTAAACATTATTGAACCTGAACTTGTCCTAAATTAACCATCTCACTTACAAGATTTTTGAATTAAGATTTTTGTGAGAGTGGAAAATTTTCTCAAATCTGGAATTTTCATCCTCCCTATTTACATGTGGTCTCTTGGGACTAAAATTGTAAACCTAAAACTATCCCAAAATCTAGTTATTACCAAACATAAATGATGGATTATTTCTTGGAAATTATGGATATTGTAGAGATTAGGAACTATGTTAATCAGGAAGAAAATTGGGACTTCTTGTTAAAAATGAATTTTTTTATCTTCTATATATGATCGAGCACTGGTGAAGGTTGGTTCTTCCTACAAATCCATAAGATATACAACTAGAATTAACTGAATAAGGTTTTGAGGTTGATCTTCTACTTTCAAACCTGAGGAGCATTGAATAACTTAAGGAGGGTTTCTCATTTTCTCTAATTCAGATGATCTAAAAGGACAAGAGAATGGAGATATTAGAATTGGTCCCTAAACTATATTTTAGTTTCTATGCATTTAAAATCCTTTGAGAAGTGCAAATATTTCCTAAAAATTTGAGCCTTTTGATTTCACAACATTCTACCTCCGGAAATGTGATGCACTATGTTGGAGCAAACATAAGAAAAACTATATGCACAGATAAAAATCATACATGCCCAAATGAGACATGCCAAGTGTGCACGAAAACTTGTTCTATGGAAAGAAAACCTAATCCTACCCTATACTAACTAGAAGCATGGAAAATTTTAAGTAAACGCTAACATTGGTAAAGCAAAGCAGCTTCCCTTCCTCAAAACTTGTGGCCATGTGGATGATTTTGCACTAAACATGACAATTGATGACCATGGAAAGTTATCCACGAAGTTGTCTTTCCACATTAGATTCCAATATATCAATAAAAATAATAAAAATACCTCCTTGGGTGATCTATGTTGAAATATAGGAGGTATTGGAGCTGACTCTTAGTACTTTGAAGTTTATCCTTATGCTTGAGAATAAGCTTGACCAGTTATGGCTTCTTCCATGGCTCTAATGAAGCTAATTACTTGATGGGAAAAGGTCTAACCCACGTAATCTACCGCTTCTCTAAATATTAACTTTTAATAAGGAAGTCTTCTTACAAACATTCCTAATAAAGGTTACTATCTCGTGAACCGATCTTTCCCTTGTTTCTCATCTACATATAACTGATCTTCTACCCTGGATGATTGGTATTAAAGTGGTTACATTCTTGTCTTCTTCTCATTTATTTTCCAGTGTGAATTTTGGAAGATTTAATTCCTCCAATCTTGATTCAAGAGTATTTTTATGAAATGCATGTTGTTCTTGAATGTTTCCTTCCATGGCAAGAAGCCTCTTATATTGGAAGATAGGTGATGGGATAGCAAAATTGATAAATTCTAAGGGATCCTCCCCATCAAATAATTCCTCCAAACCTAATAAATAACTTGCCTCTTCATCTTCTAGTTATGCTAAGGCTTCAAATTATTCCTCCATGGTGTCCTTCGGATTGGAAATTTGTTCACCATAGCCTTCTTCATCTTCAAACATAAAATTTGAAAGCTCAAATTCATCTAAAAATTTGGAGTTTTAAACAGATAAAGAGGGAGAAGAACTTGAAACCTCCTGTATGGCCCACTCAATGCTCAAGAAATCTGAATTTGTATGGTTCTCCTCTATGGCATGAAGCTCATTATAGCTGATTGCAAAATTTGATGAGGCAAATGGTAATTCACTACAATTTTCTAGAAATGTTGCAAGTTCTTGACATGCAGGGAAATTAGGATCACTACATTTGGTTGAAATACCTTAAAATTTTGAGATCTTTTCTTCTATTTTTCACATGCTCCTCTTCCAGTGGATTTGAAGTTAATGTTCCTTCCTCTACAACTGATTTTACAATCTATGGTGAATTAGAAGTTTCCATAAACATAGTGCCAATATGTACGATGCATTCTAAATAAATAGATTTTTGGTCTTCTTCCTCTTGTATTTGTTCTTATGCACATCCATTCTTCATCACCTACTCTTGAAATCCAACCCCTGATGAAGGCTTAGTCATGAGTATAATTTTCTTGATGTTAAGTCTTACAAACCACCCCTTCAATTTTTTTGCAAGATCCTCCTTTCTAAGATCCTCGGCCTTCTCCTCCCCTTTGCCAATTTTCTGATTTTATCCTTCCAAAATGGAATTGAGAATTTAAGAGGGGTGGGTTGGGATTAAATTGTTTCCTTTATTTTTGAGGTTGTGTTAGAGGTGAAATTTATGGCTTTTGTGGAGGAGAAGGAATTTTAGAAGAAAAAGTGGTAAAAATTCATGGTGGGATGGGAAGATAGGAGATGAAGAAATGGGATTCACAATGTGGGTAACAGGTGAGAAGCTTAAAAATTGAGGTTTAAGCTAAAATGGTATTGGATGGCAAATAAAAAGAGGATTTTGAGATGGTAATGCAGAGGTTTCCCATTGATAGGATTGACTAGCATTATATTCATGAGCCTCTATCTCCTCAACCCATCTTTCAAGTTGAGGCAACATTTCAATTATGAAATCAAGCTTCTCCTATAAGCTGTAGTGTTTTGGCATAGGGCCAACCCACAAACAAGGTTCCCTAAAACCAATCTTGAATGCGTTCATTTGAGATAAAGCCTTGGATTGCACCATACCTACCTCCATTCTTTGTCTCTCAAGTTGTAACTCAGCATCTCCATATGTGGGATAGCCCCAAAAACCTACATATCCTTGCTCTTTAATAGTTGCACAATCTGATGAGTAACCAAATTGGTTCTAATTTTGTTCATGGGGATATACATATTATTGGTTTCCGTCATAAAATAGATTCGGAGGGGTGTGAAAATATCTTGCGGGTGGATTTTAAAAATTTGGAGGTGGGTTTAAATAGCTTTGTTGTTACAAGTGTACATTCCATGGTGGGAATGAAGTGATGATTGCACAAATTCATGGATTGAAGTAAATGGAAAGAGGTGTAAATAAGAATGGAAGAAAAATGGATGGAAATGGGTAGAAAGAAAGAGAAAATATACAACTTAGAGAGTGGGTCATGTGGATCAGTGGATTCTCCAGGTTGTGCTTAGGTACACTTCCCAAGGCTGAAATTTCATCAAGAGCATAACTACTTAATGAAATAAAGTGAATAAAAATACACACTCTGTGAAAAATCTAAATTTGTAGTCCCAATGAGCATACTAGAAATGTTATAACCAAATCACAACACCCCTAACTTGATATCTTTTAACCGAGGCATTCGGTGTGATTGGGTAGTTCATGGGTACCATCTCACAAACTGTGGGAATTGTGGGCTTGAGATGGAACTCCATAGAAGGTTGTGTGTGCATCGTTTTGTTAACTAAGTTAAGAAAATTATAACTAACACCTAGTAGTCTTAATAAAAAAGTTAAATAAAAATCTAAACACCATCACGTTAAGAGCTAAGCAAGATTAAATAACAACATTATTGCATCATAACTTTGAAATGGAAATCAAACTAACATGTTAATTATTAAAACCTCTACTCTTTAGATTACCAAAACAACTAAATTGAACCTAGGTAGATTCATGGCAATCAAAGTTGATTGTTTGATCTTTAAGGGATTAGGAATGGAAGCTCATCAAAGCATGGCTACAAGACCACTTTGATTATTTCCATATGACCCAAAAGATTAAATTGATGCAATGTAAGAATGAGGCTTAGCTCTTCCAATGGTGGAATGCTTAAGGATGACAAAAGAATTATAGTGTATGTACTATATGCTTTCTTTTGTTTCTCAAGAATTAGGTGTAAGTGTAAAGGTAGGAGGAGGGCTCTTTATATATCCCAATGGATAAAGGAATCTCTACATCCCTTTGCATGTGGGATAATAGAGATGTTGAGTTAGTTGTGGATAAGGGGGGTTTAGAAAGGGTTGAGTTAACTTTAGGAGAGTTTAGCTTGTCCTTTAGTGACTCATGTGGATAAAGGGGTTTATTTAATTAATTAAAATGATTAATTAATAGGTGTGCAAGCTTATAAAATCTTTTTGAGGAATATTAGCATGATTTAGACTATGAAAGGGGATTAAATAAACTAAATAATAATTTATGGGTTTATTGAAAGGGGAAGCTAAATAATTAATAATAATTAATTAGTTTAGATAGAAGGAAGGATTAATTAACAGAAGGTCATTAATTAGGGTTTTGTTGAATAGAAGACTTAATTAATTACTTATTGTAATTAATTAATGATGATAGAAGAGAAGATGAAAATTATTGACGATATGTCATCAATTTGCGGGAAAAGCGGATAATTAGCACAATTTAAGTATTTAAATTGTTCAGGCCAAATTATAGGTGTCTACATTTGCCCCTCTTTTGGTGGCGTAAACGATGCCACTTCAAAGATAGTAGAGAGATAAAATTTTGAAGGGGTAGAAGAAAAATTAGTAGAAGTGATAGATTCCCCCTTGATTATCAATGTGGTGATGAAGGAAGATGATTGATGATTGAAAAAGGTGAGAAATGGGAAGAAGAAAGGAGAAGATCAAGATGCCCCAAGTGAAGCAGAATAATAGTGTTGATAGGAGGGTGATTTAGAAGAAATAGAAGAATCTAAGAGAAGAACTAACTTTCATCCTTTGCATTGGGAAAAATTTAGTGTTATCATATTGCCAAAAGATCTATGTCATTAGTCCTTCTCAAAAATACAAGCATACAAAAAAATTAGAATGGCATGAAAAGCCATACTACGAATAATTATCCATTGATGAAAACACCAACTCCATGCAACATACAAAATGCAATGCAATATGAGAAGGAAACAAGTTCATTTAACAGGGAAAACAAGTACAAACACACAAATCCAACCCAACAATGGTCAAGATAGTTGTATAAATGTTTTTTTATCAAGTTGAAGAATTCCACATGATCATGATTGACAAAAAGGGTTAAAAATGATGCCCGAGCAAGGATACATGCAAGGGAAATGATAATGGACACTGGGTCCAAAGAGAAAGATTTGTGCACAACGAAACAACACTAAGCAATGAGATGTGCCCTAGAGTATAGACGAAGCAAGCAACTAGCTTTGTGAATGGTTGTGAATCTAGAAATCCACAAGTCATGTTGATTGGTGAAGATGTGAAACAAACCAGTAGGATACGAGAAAGAATACCATGCGCAAGACACAAGTTTCAGCCACAATAAGCGGGTTACCTATTTTTGTAGGTTTTATATTTTTAGGATTTTGTGGAGAATTTTGCCTTGTTTTTGGATTTTGAATTGATATATATATATATATATATATATATATTGTGTTGTCTAAAATGTGGTGGACAGTGGATGTATAGAAGAAAATAGAAGAATCAAAATGAAGTGCCTAGATGCAAAAGAAAATGCCCTAGGCGGAAGAAAGAAGAAACATGTGATAAATATGTCCCCATAAAGTGGAAAAATTAATAAAATAATTATTCAAAACAAGTCTCCAGGCATCATGGATGGTGAAAAATGGATTGATATACCCCACCCTGGGGTAAATCACCGTGACCAATTCATTTGTTACCGACCAATGCCGAGTTTTTACCTCGAGACTCTAATAGTGACAAGGACAATGGTGAGAGCACGAGACCAGTTGAGACGATCGGACACAGTTCAAGGGTACGAACGACATGAGGATAATGGTGCCTTTGTGAGTAACGTAACCCTCTTCCTTAATGCTCGTAATTAATGCTATAAGTAGGAAATTAGGGTAGGGTTGTGTAGACGCACATGCTCGGTGGTGCAGTGCCCTAATGGTGGTGCAGGTTCCTTGGTGCGTATGCACACATGCACATGAACAACGAGACATACACGTTCATGCGTATATGCCCACATGATAGCGCACACACAAAACACATGCATGCAGTGCAACACCAACATGATAGCGTACACACATAGTGCACACATATGTGTGCATGTGCAGTTTACACATGAAGAATGGTACAAGCATCCAAAGGCGGATGCACGCATGTGCATGTACCAAAAAGAAGAAGGAAGCACATGCCCTAAAGGGCATGCAGAACATGGAGTAGATGGAGGAGAGATAGAAAAATGCCAAAAATGATGACACTTAGAAGAAAATTAGGATTTTTGGGTTAACCCTAAAGAATGATAGGTAGAACTTAGAAGAAATGTTAGTAGCTGACAAATGGAATGATTTTGTAGAGATGGTTACTTGTGCTAAAAATGCAAGAGTGACATACGCACATAATAGAGCTAGAGGGGAGCATGCGCCGATGTAATTGGTGCACGGTGGTAATACTTTTAGAGGTGTTGGACCTAGGCCTCGTATCTCGGATGCCTTATATCACATTAGATCATGGTCTATTGACCGCATTGACTGAGTGGTGGCATAGTGAAGGCCGGTGCTTTGGGCTCTCATTGACAAGAGAGATGATAGTTACCCCAGAGGACATATAGCGGATCCTCCATGTACCTATCATAGGCTCGATGATCAAGACCTTGGGAAGATCAAGGAATCGGTTAGTGACTTATTTGACCATGATGAGATACCCCATGATGGCATGATAGTGTCATTGTACGAGTGTATATTTGATCTGTTATTACACCAAGGGCCGTTATATGTGATGTCACTTATCAGTGGGTTTTTTCTCACTGATAAGACTGGGACATCTTTACCTATAGGTATGATGGCATTGGTTCATAGGATTTTTAGTGGTGAATGCTATTGTTGGGACTAGTGCATACTAGCACATCTATACTTGGACTTACACCTGTTTACATACCACCGTCAGAAGATAGCGGGGCCTACCTCTTTACTATAGATTTGGTCTTGGGACCACATAGCTATTGGGCATCCTATAGGTGCATTACATGTTCGATTCCCATAGGAGATGACATACATAGCTTTTGTTTTTGTAGGTGACGACATCTAGGGTCACCTAGGTAGCTTATATCATTATCAATGAGAGTTTGACGAGCTGCTAGACAAAGACATTATATGGAGGCCTTACAGGAATATACAGTGGCCACAGGATGGATCAAAGCTCAGTTTTTATGTGGTGGAGCAATTCCTTATAGGTAGCCACAATTACATCATAGAGTTATACATAGTAGACCAACATCAGTGACATCTGGGTAGGGTCCAGGGGGTTCCACAGCCAGATTTGTGGTATGCCCACCGAGATGCCGAGAGGTATACTATGGGGCCACACATACAGGTGGCTCAAGCTAGGGCTAGTTTTTTATAGGTGGTACCACAGGCATGGGACCCATCCCAACAAATCAAAGACTCAGGTACTACTACTGATTACATGGATTGGTACGCCACTATTTTACCTTGATGTTTGAATATTCTAGACGAGGCATGGGCATCACACACTTGGCCACTTTGCGAGCTCCCTTACTGGTGGTGACAAGATGGAGGATGTGGAAGCCTGCAACCAAGATGATCCATTTGATGGGAAGCCACATGACGGGAAGGGTGCAACACATGTGTAGGGACCGAGGCAACATGGACTAGTACAGGCACATGCACAGAGTTCCTAGGCTTAGATTATGATAGCAGGGATAGGCCTCAGATCAGCACAGGACAGGCCTTTGTGGTGCAGCTAGTGGTAGAGATAGCTACCTTACAGCAGCAGCTGCAGAAGAGGGTATAACAGAGAGAGACCAAGCCCAATCTCATACTTTGGTAGTGATAATAGAGTGGGATTAGGATCAGGCCTAGGCTGGCCAGGGAGGTGATGGTGTCATTCATTTCTAGCAGATACGGTAGATGGCAGCACAGATGGCTCAGGTGATGAGCCTATATTAGTAGATGCAAGCTCAGCTACAACATTTGATCTTCGGAGAGAGATATCCCGAGAGTAGAGATAACATCCTTCTAATGCAAATATGGCACAGTGGTGATGACCCAAACTCATAGAGATCTAGCTAAAGCAGAGAGTAGAGTGTCGTATTACAAATCATTTTATTACGAAGCGATTAGGTGGCCGAGCGGCAAGAACCTTCTTATGGCCAACAGTTGAGTAAAGCAATGAGGTTAGAGATGCCTCAAGCCTTAGTGGAGCATCCATGGGGGTAGCTTATGGTACCAAGCGGTGCTCATACTATGCCTCCACCACGAAATAGACAAGCCAGCCCATCCGAGGGCTTGAGTCACCCCTGATCCATATTGTATTGATACATGTTCCTCTTGATGAAGGCCATGAACATCTTGTGCTTGATGTACAACATTATTTATGTACATCAGTTTTGACATATGCCTCTGATGAAGGCAGTTGTATTCTTTGATTGATGTATATCATTCTTTTTGTATGGATCGAGATGAAGGCATTTTTATGTATAGTAGTTTTGTATATCTATTTTTGATACAGATATACCCCACACATGTATATAGAGATGGACACTTTTGAACCTGATACATGTGTTATGAAATGATGGATGTTATTGTTGTTTTGATTACATTTGCATGCATATGTATCTTGATGTTTGATGTATCATATGTTCTTTGATTTTTAGATGATAGATCTATAGAGTATATCAAATTTATTTGCTCATGTGATGTACTAGATTTAGTGAATGAGATGACATGATGATATGGGTGTGGGGGATATATTTTTATATTTGTGATCCCTCTTGCCCCCATTTGATGATACAATATGTGATGATTAGCTTAGCATTCATGTATGATGTATACTTAGCTTTTTCTTGATATATAATGTATAGATGATGTTAGATGTGATGATATTGATGGAAATTTGATGATGTGATAATAAAATTATGTGCATGCCATAGGAAAACACAATCAAATGCTAACAAAGAACATAATGAACCAACACAACAATGTACTATGATTCACCAGCATGCAAAAACACACTTCAATATGCACAAGCAAGAATAAATTTGATCTAAGCAAGAAAAGATGAATCCTAACAAAGTATGTCTAAGAAACAAACTATACAAATGTACAAACATGAAGACACTATATAAGCAACCAAGCAAAGCAAGAAGCAAAATAAAGGTAGTAAACTAAACATAATGTTTTTGTAAGATTATTTTGTGAACCAATTTTCTATTGTTTTGATTTTTGTGAAACAATTTTCTATTGTTCGAGTTTTGTGAAACAATTTTCTATTGTTTAGAGTTTTATGAAACAAATTTCTATTGTTTTGATTTTTGTGAAACATATTTGATTTTTTTGTGACTTTCTAAGATATTTGAATTTTTTGGGTTTTTCTAAGATATTTGAATGTTTTTGGATTTTTCTAAGATATTTGAATGTTTTTAGGTTTTTCTAACATTTTCCAAAGCTATGCATAGGTAACCAAGAAAGCGTGGATGCCCCTAGCGTTAGATGGGAATATATAATGAAAATGCCATGTGCTTATAAATAGGAATTTTAAGTCACAAGAGTTCCCCCAACATGAGATGGGGAATAGAAAAGACCATGCCTTCATAGACTAACAATAGGAGAAAAATTTAGATCAAGGCTTGACAATATTAGGCTCACAAGGAATCTCGGAGAGGCGATGCGGAACTAGCCCTAGGATAAGTAAAAGTACCCTCTAGATGCAAGATGTTTGTTAACAATGTATTCTCCCAAGGTACCGGAAACCAATTTTCACCCAATTACCTATCCAAAGTGCCACCTTTCGATGGTTTTCACTTATGGATGACCTATTTTCTCTTTTTTCATTTTTTCTCTTATTTTAATTTTTTTGTATTTTGATTATTTTTACCCTATTTTTGGTTTACTTTTCTGATTTTTGCACCATTTTTAAATGTAGAACCGCTTAATGTGCATGAAATTCATGGTCTTGCGGAGCTCATCACCATTAGGGTGGGAAACTTTGTATGCTTTCATGTCATACTTGGCCACAATAACATAATTTCCTACCCAATGTGGTTTGAACTTTCCTTTCTTCTCTCATTCTTCCCTTGTGTTGAAATGATTTTGCTTTATGACCAAATCACCAACCTCAAACTAATGAGGTAAGATTATTTTATTGTAATTGTGATAAACTCTATTCTGATACAATTTAAGATGATTTAGGGTGTGGATGCACTTCTCATCTAGGAGTTCTAACTCTCAATCTAGCCACTCAGTAATCTTCATCCTTGTCTAGATAATCCCTAAGAGAGATTCTTAGGGAAAGAATATCAATTTCTAATGATATGATATATTCCATTCCAAATACTATGGAATATGGTGTTGCACTAGTAGGGGTATGAATAGAGGTCCTGTAAGCCCAAAGAGTTGGGTGTATTTGTAAATTCCAATTACGACCTGTCTTACTTACCATCTTCTCCATGATTTGAAACGAAGTCTTATTAGTGGCCTTGACTTGTCCATTACCTTGGGGAGAATATGGTGTAGACCATTTTAACCTTATTTGAAACTGATGATAGAGATCCTTTACAGTTTAATTCTTGAATTATTTTTCGTTATCAGTAAAAATGGCTATAGGAATGCCATACCGGCAAATAAGATGATTCATGATGAAATTGAAATCTGAGCACCTATTACATAGGTCAAAGGGATGATTCTACCCACTTGGTAAAGTATTTAGTAGCTGTAATGATGTGGGTGTGGCCATCAGATGAAGTAGGAGTAAGATTCCCTACTAAATCAAGTCCCCATTTATAAAATGGCCATGGGATGGTGATGGGTTGCAATGGCTATGATCGGGCATGGATGAAATTTACATACTTTTGAAAAAGTACACACTTCCTTACATAGTTGCAGCAATCGGGTTTCCATGGTAGGACAATAGTATCCCACTGTCAACATTTTTTTGGCTAGAACCATTCCATTAGTATGGGCCCCACACACCCCTTCTTGCACCTTTTTAATCACTTGGACTGATTCTATCATATTAAGACAACGTAATAGATTCCCATCGTAGCCATGACGATAGAGTGTACCTCCTAAAAGGGTATAGCATGCTATCTGGTGAATTAGGATTTGTTTCTCAGAATGGGAGATGTCGGGAGGGAATGTGTTGTCTTTAAGGTAGGTGAAGATGGGCTCATACCATGGGGAATTGGGACCAACAACATCACAAGCCAAATAGGATTTTGGCATGTCATACGTAGATTGGCATATATTTTCCACAAAGAATGGCATCTCATTACTTTCTAGTGGAATGCATTGCATAGAACCTACAGTTTCCATAGCATCTACATATATGTTTTGTGCTCTTCAAATTTGTTTAAATTTTATGCACACAAAATACTCTTTCAAAGTTTCTACCAGCTTCTTGTAAGGGATTATTTTCTCACCCTTAACTTTATACTCATCATTGAATTGCTTGATGATTAACTACGAGTCACCAACAATATTAACATGATGAATGTACCATTTTATGGTGAGCTTCATCCCAATGATGAGTGCCTCATACTCTATGATATTTTTCGTGCCAGGAAAACCAAGGAAAAATCCCGAGGTATGGGGTCACCAGAAAGAGTAATGAGGCCCACACCTACCCCCGAACCTTGAAAAGTAAAAGATCCATCAAAGGGTACCGCCACATGATAGATTCTTCAATGTACAGTAATGAGGCATCTGTTAGATCAAAATTCATAGGTTCAGTTCCTTGTAAAGGTTCTTCTTCTAATTGATCAGCAAGTACCTGTCCCTTGACCAAATTTCGTTGCACAAATTTGATGTCAAATTCACATAGCAGATTTAGACAGTAAGTATTTAAGAGGTTCAAATTTTGATATAAGCTTGGTTTTAGTATTTAACAGATAATGTAAAAGTTTTTGAAAAGTAAAAAATGATATCCAAATAAGATTTTTGATTTGGGGATAGTTGAGCTCATAAGAGATGAGAGTACAAATGAGGTAGTATACTAATTTTATTTATGACCAAGGTCGTATTGGGTGAATAGCACACCAATAGAAAATTGAGTAGCAAAGATATAAAGCGGGAGTGGCTCACCGGGAGTTAGAGGCATGAGGGGGTGGATTGGCCAAGTATTTCTTAGGCAAGGTGCGAGGCTTGGTATTGTTACAGTCCCTAGATAAAGGAAACATCCTTTTTAAGTAGGTGAGTGAACGAATGACACTTATTGGCAAGCTAGAAGATGAAGCGGTAAATAGCTTGTATTTTTCCTTGCAAGTTGCACAATTGCTTAATGTTTTTAGGAGGATGCATCTCAGTAATAATAGACACTTTAGCAGGGTCTACCTCAACTCCCCTTCTTGATATAATGAAACCAAGAAATTTTCCTGATAGCATGCCAAACACACATTTCTTTGGGTTTAGATGGACCTTGTACTCTCGTAGGCATTCAAAGATACACCGCAAAATAGTAGGGTGGTCTTCCCTCATCTTAGATTTCCTGAGGATATCATCCACATAGTCTTCCATGATATCATGGATCATATCATGGAAAATTACCATCATTTCCCTTTGATAGGTATCTCCTACGTTTTTAAGACCAAATGACATTACCTGATAATAGATGGTACCCCAAGGAGTTATAAAATTCATCTTATGTTGATCTTCATAGACTATCTTGATTTGATTGTAGCCTAAAAATCCATCCATAAGAGCATTTCATATCCTGCGGTTGAATAAACAATCATATCAATATTTGGTAATGGAAAATCATCCTTAGGGCATGCCTTATTTATGTCTCGAAATGTAACACCTGGACAAACCGTTATATTTATCTTTGCATTACAAGCATTGACATGTGATTTTCTTGAATGAGGTGTGTTCCCTTGATTGTCAAAAATCATGCTTGTTATGAATAAATCATTTATGCTATTGGATTCATTAGACTGACATGATATGGATTTCCAGAATCCATTTTTCACTTCTTGTAGGTGAGGTGTAATATTGTTTTGAGAGTTACAAACTTATCTCCTTTCTCGACTCATCCTTAGATCAATGGAATGTAATAAATCTCCTTAACAGACTGAATGGTAAATTGACATTCATAAGCCTGAGAGACATAGTGGACTGAACCTTTGTATTTTACAAATTCTTTGGTCTTGTATGAACGTGTCTTCATTTGGTTGTATGTTTGTGCTTGGGTCTTTAGGATTGATCTCTTCAGGACATTAATGTCATAAATGAAATATAGTCTGCTTCATGACTAAGAAGAAAATAAATATCCTAAAAATAAAGGATTATCCTAACGGTATCCTAAGCTAGATAAAAACACCTACTTCCTAGCTATGTCTACTTATTTGGGTTTTTATTTAACCTAAGCTTCTTATTCTATCTTGTTGGGATGGCATCCTAACCTAAGATCTTGCGCTAAATGAATAAGGAGGAGATTACTAAAGTAATGCTAGGCTATATTAACCTAATGCCTAATACTAATGGTTGTGAATTTGATCTAATCTAAGGTGGAAATTACCTATGGAAATGTTTTAAGACCTAAGGAAATTATTGTTAGACTAACCTAAGTTTTGGGAAATCTATCCTAAACTATTAAAAAGGGAACCTAAGGGTCACATGGCACTATGGTGATGGTTCCAATGGCATTTAATTGATTTGATTGGGTTAAATGTATGGAGGTACAACCAGTTTTGGAAAAGGCTAGTTAACTTTAGTGGAGACATATGTGGAGGCTTCACTAAAGATGGAAATGCATGTTAAATTAGAAATGGCATTCACCAGTTTTGGGAGGCGGTGGCAAGGAGAGATAAGTGGGAGATTTGGGAGTAATGGCATTAATGGACCTCGGTTTTTGTGTGCAAACCATCTTGGAAACAAGGGAGGTGGATTTGTGGGAGGTTGTTTGGTCTTGCATGTCTTGCAAATTTTTCTCTGCATGGAGCTATCTGGTTCTTTGAACCAACAGTTCAACTTCTACTTCATGGCTATTTTTGGTTTCTCTGGTCTATTTTTGATCAAAGGAATGTATATGAGGCATTGGAAGAAAAGTTGTTTTGTTTTTGATCTTTTTGGAGAAGAAAAAGAGTTGGAAGCTCGGCTAGAAGTCTCCTTTGAATTGGCAAAGGCACTATCAGGCATGATAGGCTCTATCCATTAAGATTTCTTTCTTTCTTCTAAGTGATTCATTAAAACAATTCTTCTCTCATGAGATATATGTTTGCATGATTTGTCTAGTTAATTACTTTCACATTTTTATGAATCTTTATGGTATTTGGGATGTAAATCCACTACAAAGTAATGTTAGCTTTTGGAAACTTTCTCTGTGCAAGTTTAATGGTGACATACATGTGAAACTTGTTTTGGAGTTTCGTGTTTTGTTCTAAGCTTGTATTGGAGCTTCATGCATGTGAAACTTGTATTCGAATCTTTGTATTTCATTCAAACTTGTATTCGAGGTTGGTATTGTTTTGAACTAGCATTTGTTGCTTTGTGTTTATTCTAAACCTTTATTGGAGCCTTGTGTTTTATTTGAACTTGTATTGGGGTTTCATGTTTTGTTATGAGCTTGTATTGGAGTTTCATGTTTGTTCTGAGCCTATATTGGAGCCTTGTGTATTTATGAACTTTTTTCAAAGTTTCATGTTCAACAATGTACTTGTATTCAATACTTGTGTATTCTAAACTGGTAGTCGAGTTGAGGTGTTTGGTTCTGTACTTGTAGTCTGAGCTTGGGTTTTACTCAGATTTTAGGATTTGAAATGCTTTAAACTCATTTATGGATTGTCTACTCGAAAGAGACTTGAGAGATTAGTTTTGGTTTGAGTTGGTTGGGTAATCTCTTTTGAGATCTTCTCCTTTTAGCTTCTTGTTGGAATGGTTGTGGTACTTCTATTTTTGGAGACTGTACCACCTTCTTTGAACTTGTAAGGGCATGTGAATATGAAGGATAAACTTCTCTCCTTTCCGTTGATAAAACCCGTGTCTTGTGGAAATCTTGACTGTTTTTATCGAAGGATTATTAGACTGGAAATTGTATCTTGTTGTGGGTTTGGTTTGATATAGATTTCGTTTAGAATAGTCATTAACAATTTTGAGGTTTATGGAAATGAAGTATGCATTCTCCTTCTTGTGATCAATGTTTGAAATGAATACCTTCTTTGTCGCAATCTTTTTAAATGGAACTTGGGAGTCTTTGAATGAGATTCTATTTCAATCACGTTGGTGGTAAGATTGGGTCATTACTTAACTTAAACATTTATTGGGTTTTCTTACTCTCTTCATATCTTCTTAATTGATTTCTAGGTTTTATTAGAAATATGATATGTTCACCCTAGTGTACCGAATTTTATATGGAAGGATACATTATCTCTGGTTCAGATTGTTTTGTATAATTGTTCTTTTTGGATTGCAAACTACTTGCTCTTTTGTATTGAGTTGTTGAAGCCTTGTAATGGGATTTCAGTCTTTTGAGTTCGTGAGTACTTCTGAACTTGTTTAGCTTATATTGTTTTGGGTTTTCTATTCCTTGTTGGATTCAGTGAATGAATCTCTGGGTCTTTTAAAGAGAAAGGAATATGTTCTCTTGGGGACAAGTATATTGTTTTTGGGACTGTACTGTGTACTTCATTCTGAGAATTGAATTCAAACTTGTGTTTAATGAATGGGAATAGATAAACCAGTTGGTAAATATTTTTAAGGGAAACTAGAAGTGTGCTTTCTTCTAACTGTGTGTTTGGTTTTGTGTTCTCTCTTGGGAACTAGTTAAAGAACTTCTAAGTTTGAAATAGAAATGGGAATTCATTTGATAGTATAAATGAAATAAATTATTGATTGGACCTTTTCTAATTGAGATCCCTTTTTACTATTGTTTGGATAAGTTCATTTGATTAAACTTCTTGGTATTTCAATTCTCTTCTGAGATGGAAATTTATTTGTCGATTGTTTGGTCTACTTTGTACAAGTCCTTTGTTGTAATAGTGTAAAAAGAGAATAGATGAGTTGGTTATGTTGAACAGAGAATGTAAACTTGTTTTGACCGACTGCCACACCTGACTGAGTCATACTTCTTTTAGATTTGGTATTGGAAGGTTTACTCTTTTACACCCTATCTTTTATGAGTCCCATTTTTGGATGAATTCGAGAAGAGTTTAACCATGTGTTGGTCTAGCTTTGATTTGTGGAATGTTTGGTTCAGATCTTTGAATGATATCTTCTAACATGTAGTGGTTAGTTAAGACTTGCATGTAGACTGTTTGGATATTCTATTCCTTCATGGATTGATTTTGAATTCGTGTTACGTGACGTATCTTTAATGTTGAATCCTTATCTTTGTTATCCTTGAACTGAAGTAGTTGGTTGAGTTCTAAACATGTTTATGTCTTTAAGATGATTAGTGTATGGGGAATAATATGTATTGATTCTTCTTTTTTTCTTAAGTTGTAGGATGAATCATCCTAATATGAGTTATGTTGTATATAACTCTTTTGCTACTTAGTAAAGATAATTATGTATTTCTATTCTTATAGAATTATGAAACAATTAGATGACAAGATCTGTTGATTGTTTTAAAGTAATTGATAGGATCAATTAAACCTTATGATATAATGTACATGTTGTGGATTATGTTAAACTCTTTTCTTAAAAGTAAATCCAGACTCATTATTGTATTTCTTATTTGGTTGTTATTATTCATGCTTATTTGAATGATATATTAATTTTTCATTAAAGAAAAGTTTTTTTAATGGAACAATTAGTGGAATGCACTTCACTTTAATGCTTAGTGCTTATCATGCTCAGTTCATTGAATTGACCCGTGCTAGCAATTTTTACAGATGGACATTGTAAGTGATAAAAGAAGGAAAGAAATTTTATGATGCATTGGCTTATTTAATTTTGAATCTTATGTAAAGAGTTTCAATCATTCTTGAGTTGTATTGGAAAATAAAAGTGATGTTCTTTTAAGATCTTAATTTTGATTGACATGTAGAATGTCTGAAATGCATAGTCTTGTAAATGTATATTTATCATCATGAATTGAAAGGTTTTGAGTTGGAATCCAATTTGTGGTGTGAATTCTTTTGTACTTGTATGATGGAATTAGTAGTGATATCTTGGTGGTATTCTTTATATCTAGTTGTGTACTTTTAATTTTATCAATTAATAAGTTAGATAAAGGGGATAGTACATTTCCCCCTTATTATAATGAAACTTGTTAAATTGTAAAAGATGTCATTCTCTAACTACACAACTATAGTTTAATAATGAAATATGCTTTGGACATACAATTAAACTATATGAGTAAAGAATGATAAAAGGAATAGTGGTTATGAATTTTAATCTTTATAATACATTTATAAAGTAAACACTAGCTGAATCTAGGTGGATAACACACTTGAATTGGAAAGCTAGGTTGCATTAAGAATTAAACGTTTGATGTTTGTTGTTTTGTTTTTGGGATAACTACTTGTTATGTGTCATGTTAATAAACGTTAACACAAACATGATATAATAAAGTTCTCAATATCAAATCAAAATAATTATGGATATAGAACTTAATGAATATTAGAATTGGGGTTGCGCATGGTTGTTGCAATCTGAAACTTAATCCAATTTAATTATGAATTAATGACCACTAAGGGGGTATGTACATCTTGATGAATCAATTTTAATAGATGTTGGCACACGCCAACTACAGGACTATACCCTCAAGAAGTCTTGGGAATTCTCGAGGATACAGTGTTGCAGTTGACATGTGGAAACACCCTGCTATATTTTTTCATCTAGATCTACACACACTTGGACTTTAACTTAGTTTCTCTCTAGGTCAAGTTAGTAGCATGTTTAAGATAGGTAGTAGCTTTCTATGAATCATGGTACCTTGGCACATTCAGTTGACTTAGGTCAACCGAGTATGCCCATATACCCTGAATCATCGTGAGGGTCTTCCTATAATAAATTATGTTGCTAACTGTGCTAGAGTTAAACCTTGGGCAAGTGGACTAACAGTGAGTTAGTAAATACCATTCTATATAACAGTAGAGTGGGGTGAAGGATGTATTTTGAATGACGAGTATGTCATCTAAGAATAGTCACATGAACAAGATGTTGAAATCTTTGGCCAAAGTATCGTAAGTCTCTTTGGTTGCGTTGACCTATGTCACCTAGTTTAAAGGAACGTGATGTCAAATGAATATTGGTAACAAGTATTTAGATAGATTCTTTAAAAATATCACTCAGTACCCAAAATAGGGTAGGAAACCAAGTATAGGTAGTATACATAAATTATTGTATACTCTAAGTCAATATGAGAGATTGGTTAGTAACCGAGTCATGGAATGAGAGATCGGTAGTATACCGAGTCATTATAGTTGCATATGGTTATCTGTTATGAGATTGATTGGCATGGAATGTGTGTTCTAAATGATGTTTTATTTAGAATAAAGAACATTATGTTTCAAAAAAATTCCCTTGTTTCTAAATTCTTAAAATGGGAATGTTACATCTTGGTATCGTGAGTGAAGGTTGCATCTCTTGGACCTATTATATCCTTAATCTGATGAAATTTAAATTTTCATGTTAACAACAAATGGTTAGAACAAGAGGAAATGTTGCAAATAATCCTCCACCGAAGGAAGGAGCAAGCAACTACCGAAACTCGATGAGATCCTTACTTCCCTGTTAGACACAAGAGATCGCTTAGCTGTACTTGAACAAGCAAGTAATGGGCAATGAGAAGGAAGAATATGTTGGTAATAATAATCAACCACCTCCTAAGGACAATGCCAATTTAGGTGTTGATAATAATAATGTGAACAAACTTGATCAACCCGAGGACAAAAGGCTAGGCTATAGGTGAACTCACTAATGATATAAAAAGGATAAGTCCACCTAAATTTTATGGCACCACATTAGGATATGGGGTTGATAATTGGCTCATCGAAATGGAGAAATACTTTGCAATAAGGTATTTCTTAGAAGAAACAAAGGTTATATGGGGATCATATCATCTTTCCCATGAGGCATCTTCATGGTGGGATAACCGTAAGGCTGAGTTAAACTTTGATGAAACTAATATCACATGGGATCAATTTAAAGGTTACTTTAGGAAATGTTGGCTATCAGTAACTTTATTATGATCAAAAATGATCAATTCCATAACTTAGCTCAAGGAAAGCTAATCAGAATCGAGTATTGGGATTAGTTTACTAAACTCTTTAAGTATGTACCTCAAGATCAAAATGAAGAGAAGTTCGGGATATGGAAATTCATCATGGATGAGGAGAGGTGGATGTTCACAGCCCAACCATGATGGAAGGGGTTTTGAAAAGTTCATAAGGCAAGAATAGAAATTAAAGGAAATTTATGCTCATAAGGAGGAAGTGAGGAAGAAAATAACCAACTCCTCTTCATCATCTCTTGCACTTAAGAAAGGACCATGGAATAAATTAGGAATTAAAATTAAGTTTTCATCTAATACTAATAAGAAAGCAACAATAAACAAGTCTACTAGTAATGCATGGAACAACTTTGTGAAGAATAATAATAACGGACATAAGTCCTATGGAGGTCAAAATAATAACTCTAAGGCTGGAAATAAATCCGAGCCTAGAAAGGGACATGTAGGAGGCTGTTATAACTATGGAAAAGATCATTATGCAAATCAATTCCCTTTGAAAAAGGACAATCGTAATCAGTAGCACAAGATACACACTGCGCAAAGATGACAAGCGAGCTAAAAATAAGCCATGCCCATAGAGGTTCTCGGGGTAAGTTATTTAGCATACCTATGACTATTCTTTTTCATATTAGAGCTAATGGATGTTTTATTTCTAGTAAATTATCATCAAAACTAAAAATAAAAGCTAGAAACATGGATAAAACATGGATTGTACATTATGGAAACAATGTTGTTAATACGCTTAGTATGTGTCTATTTTAGAAGTCCTTGACTTACCTAGTTTTTACACTAAAGTTGATCTTTATGTTGCACCTTTGGGGTCTTATGATGTAGTCATAGGTGTTAATTAGTTAGCAGAACATAAAACTAACGTGGACTATTTTGAATAACATATTAGTTGTTTAGGTGACCTACAAAAATAACAGAGATTCAAGGTGTGAAACGTGAGATTTATGTTAGAAAATTGTCATCTATGCACTTACAAAGGCCAAAAATAAAGGTTGTACCTTATATGTAGTAAAGATTATAGAAACAATCAAGATAATAGTGATGTCTTGGAATGATATCCGTTGTTACAAAACTTCAGTGATGTATTTATGGAAGAGTTACTAGGTCTTCCAACCAAAAGGGAGTTTGACTTCATAATTGAAATCAAGCCTAGAACCGAGCCTATTTATAAGGCACCATATCAAATGACTACTATATAATTAGTAGAGATTAAGGATAAATTACAAGAACACTTGTCTAAAGGTTTGATTAGACCAAGTATTTCACCCTGGGAGCATTAGTAATTTTTGTGAAAAATAAAGAATGCTTAGATTGTGCATTGATTACATAATCTTAAACAAAGCAACAATCAAGAATAGATTCCCACTCCCTAGAATTGATGATCTATTTGATCAGATGCATGGATCATCAATATATTCTAAGATAGATATTTGATATGGATATCATCAATTATGGATTAAGGATGAGGACATTCATAAAATAGCTTTTAGAACAAGGTATGGACATTATGAGTTCACAGTTTTACCTTTTGGATTAACAAATGAACCTACAACATTTATGAATTTAATGAATAATATCTTTCAAGAATACTTGTATAGATTTGTGCTCATATTCTTGGATGACATTCTCATATATTCTAAAAGCATAGAGGAATACCATGAACATTTGAAGATAGTTTTGGAAAAATTGAGAAAGAGACAGGTTATATGGTATGTTATCTAAATGTTCTTTCTATGACACGTTTGAATGCACTATTTGGGACATGTAATAAGTAAGAATGGAATTACTGTAGATCCTTCAAAAAGTGTAGCTATAACTGAGTGGCTCTGCACCAAATAATTTACATGAAGTTAGAAGCTTCATAGGGCTTGTTGGTTAGTATAGAAAATTTGTTAAAGATTTTTCTAAGGTGGTTTGCACCAATAACTTCTTTACGTAAAAGGAAAAGTAGTTTGTTTGGAGTGAGAAATGTGAATATTCATTCAGAACTTTAAAGTAACATTAACTTCAACACCTATTCTAGTGGTATCAGATCCTAATGGAGATTTTATGGTAGTAACAGATGCATCTAGTGAAGTTCTAGGAGGTATTTTGTTACAAAATGATCATGTCATAGCTTATGAAAGTAGAAAACTAAAGTTACATCAGTTGAATTATGCTCCACATGATTTAGAGCTTACCGCCATTATTCATGCACTACAAGTTTAGAGGCATTACTCGCTTAGTAAACCTTTTGAATTGAAAGTCGATCATCTCGAGCTGAAGTATATTTTCACCCCGCCAAATCTAAATGCAAGACAAACAATATGGTTAGAGTTTTTTTCTCAATTAGATTTTGACATCAATTACATCAAGGGTAAGGAAAAAGAGTGGATGACGCTCTAAGTCATAGGAAACACATTTATGCTCTTATAACATTAAGAAATTAGTTTACGGATGAAGTAAAAAGTGTAATGGAATCGATTCTTACTTTCAAGAAGTAAAAATAACACTTGCTGCAGATCCAACCGATGTGAGGTATAAAGATTTTCACTTTAATGATGAAGGAATGTTAAGATTTGAAAAAGAGTATACATACCTTCGCTAAATGATTTAAGAAATAATTTTTGTATAATTTCACAATTCACCCTTTTTCTAGACACCCCGATATTACAAAGATGCTTGCTGATATAAAACAACAATATTTCGGAAAGGGTTGAAAAAGGATGTTATTGATTTTGTGACACATTTCCTTCAATGTCAACGTGTTAAAGTGGAACATATGCACCAGCCGATTTTATTGTATCCTCATAGCATAAAATGGCAAGTAATAAGAATGGAATTTGCATAAGGGTTAACTATATCAAGAAATAAATATGATGTTATTTTATTAGTTGTTGATAAACTAACAAAGGTAATCAAGGATGATTCTCTCAGTATTGGCTAAAATATTTGTACACAAAATTTTAAGATTACATGGACTACCTAAATTTATCATATCCGATAGAGATCCTAGAATGACATCAAGGTTTTAGCAAATGTTTCATGCAGCTCTAGTAACCAAGATAAATTTCAGTTCTACATACCATCCGAAATGATGGAAAGACTGAAAGAGTTTTTCAATTTTTAGAGGATATGTTATGAATGTATTGTATGGATCAATAGTATAAGTGGGAAGAGTACCTTCTACTAGTTGAGTTTGCATATAATAACACATATCATGCCTCATTTAAGATGGCACCTTTCAAAGCATTATACAGAAGAAAATGTAAAACCCCTGTTAGTTGGGACAACATTGAGGATAGAGAGGTAATTGGACTTGAAATCCTTATGGAAATGGAACAATAAGTTAAAATGATTCATGAGTGCTTGAAAGAAGTAGCAGATAGGAAAAAGAGTTATGCTGATTTAAAGCGGGTTGACAGGAAATTTGAACTTGGTGAGAAGGTATTTCTTTGGGTTAAACTAAAAAGAGCTCAATAAATTTTGGCATGGCTGCCAAGTTATCACCTCGTTATGTGGGACCCTTTGAGATAGTTGAAGTAATTAACCCTGTATCTTATTGTTTAGCATTACCTCCTGTTTTTTCATGAATGCATGATGTTTTCCATATTTCTTTGCTTAAGAAATACGTTTGATTTATCTCATATGTTAAATTGGAATTCCTGCAGGTCCAAGACCGGGAATAATCGTGGTTAAACCCATATGAGTGCTAGAAACTCGCCATTGCATTTAAGAAATCATGAAATAAGTCAATTTAAGGTCCAGTGGGACCAGTTTAATGAAGAAAGTGTAACTTTGGGAAAACCTAGAAGATATGAAAACTACTTTTCCATATTTATTTGATCAGAATTGACTATGATGACTGATAAAAATTTGTGATTTTATCTTTATATGTCAATAAGTCTCGCTGCATTTGGGGCAAATAACTATTTATTTTTAAATAAACGAGTTATGTGAATGCTGATTTCGGAACTTTAAAATCTGATATTGTTGCAAACATATGTTATGAAAGTGAATAAATTGATTATCCTTAATGCAATGATCAAAATGAGATAATCATTGGGATGATGATTATTTTTAGGAGGGAAGTATGTAACACCTTGGACAAACTGTTATATTTCTCTTTGCATTACAAGTGTTGGCATGTGATTTTCTTGAATGAGGTGTGTTCCCTTGATTGTTGAAAATCATGCTTGTTATGGATAAATCATTTCTGCTCTTGGATTCATTAGATTGACATCATATGGCTTGCTAGAATCCATTTTTCACTTCTTGTAGGTGAGTTGCAATATAGTTTTGAGAGTTACAAACTTATATCCTTTACTGACTCATCCTTGGATCAATTTTAGTGATCCAATGAATGTTTTAAATCTCTTTAATGGATTGAATGGTAAATTGACATTCATAATCCTAAGAAACAAAGTGGACTGAACCTTTGTATTTTACAAATTATTTGGTCTTGTATGAACGTGTCTTCATTCAGTTGTATGTTGCGCTTGGGTCCTTAGGATTGATCTCTTCAGGACATTAATGTCGTAAATGAAATATAGTCTACTTCATGACTAAGAAGAGAATCAAAATCCTAAAACTAAAGGATTATCCTAATGGTATCCTAAGCTATATATTGGAGCTTTGTGCATGTGTTGGAGCTTCATGCATGTAAAAATTGTATTCAAAGATTTGTATTTCATTCTATAACTTGTATCCAAGGCTGATGTTGTTCGAACTAGCATTCATTGCTTTGTGTTTGTTTTGAACCTTTATTAGAGCCTTTTGTTTCATTTGAACTTGTATTGGGGCTTCATGTTTTGTTATAAGCTTGTATTGGAGCTTCGTGTTTGTTCTCAGCCTGTATGAGCCTTGTGTATTTCTAAACTTTTGTTCAAAGCTTCGTGTTCAACACTCGTACTCATATTCAATACTTGTGTATTCTAAACCGATAGTCGAGTCGAGGTGTTTGGTTCCATACTTGTATTCTCGAGCTTGGGTTTACTCAAATTCTAGGATTTGAAATGCTTTAAACTCATTTATGGATTGTCTACTAGAAAGAGACTTGAGAGATTAGTTTTGGTTTGAGTTGATTTGGTAATATTTTTGAGATATTCTCCTTTTAACTTCTTGTTGGAATGGCCGTGGTACTTCATTTTTGGAGACTGTACCACCTTCTTTGAACTTGTAAGGGTGTACAAATATGAAGGATAAAATTCTCTCCTTTCCTCTGAGAAAACCCACGTCTTTTGGAAAGCTTGACTATTTTATCTGAAGGATTATTAGAATGGAAATTGTATCTTGTTGTGGGTTTGGTTTGATATAGAATTCATTTGAAGCAATCGTTAACAATTTTGAGGTTTATGGAAATGCAGTATGCATTCTCCTTCTTGTGATCAATGTTTGAAAGAAATACCTTCCTTGTTGCAATCTTTTTAAATGGAACTTGGGAGTCTTTGTTGTGATTCTGTTTCAATCATGTTGGTGGTAAGATTGGGTCATTACTTGACTTAAACATTTATTGGGTTTTCTTACTCTCTTCAGATCTTCTTAATTGATTTCTGGGTTTTATTAGAAAGATGAGTTGAATACCCTAGTGTACTAAATTTTGTATGGAAGGATACATTATCTCTGGTTCAAATTGTTTTGTATAATTGTTTTTTTGGATCGCGAACTACTTGCTCTTTTGTATTGAGTTGTTGAATCCTTGTAATGGGATTTCAGTCTTTTGAGTTTGTGAGTACTTCTGAACTTGTTTAGCTTATATTGTTTTGGGTTTTCTATTCCTTGTTAGATTCATTGAATGAATCTCTGGGTCTTTTAAAGAGAAAGGAATATGTTCTCTTGGGGACAATATATTATTTTTGGGACTGTACTATGTACTTCATTCTGAGAATTGAATTCAAACTTGTATTTGATGTATGGGAATAGATAAACCAGTTGGTAAAGATTTTTAAGGGAAACTAGAAGTGTACTTTCTTCCAACTATGTGTTTGGTTTTGTGTTCTCTCTTGTGAACTATTTAAAGAACTTATAAGTTTGAAATAGAAATGGGAATTCATTTAATAGTATAAATGAAATGAATTATTGATTGGAAAATTTCTAATTGAGATACCTTTTTACCGTTGTTTAGATAAGTTCATTTGATTAAACTTCTCTGTATTTCAATTCTCTTCGAGATGGAAATTTCTTTGTAAATTGTTTGGTCTACTTTGTATAAGTCATTTGTTGTAATAGTGTAAAAAGAGAATAGATGAGTCATTCTGTTGAATAGAGAATTTAAACTTGTTTTGGACCGACATTGCCATGCTTGACTAAGTCATACTTCTTTTTTATTTGGTATTGGAAGGTTTTCTCTTTTTCACCCTATCTTTTATGAGTACCCTTTTAGATGGGTTAGAGAAGAGTGTAACCCTGTGTGAGTCTAGATTTGATTTTTGGAATGTCTAGTTCAGATCTTTGAATGATATCTTCTAACATGTAGTGGTTAGTTAAGACTTGCAAGTAGATTGTTTGGATATTCTATTCCTTCATAGATTGATTTGGAATTCTTGTTAGGTGTTGTCTCTTTAATTTTCAATCCTTATATTGTTATCCTTGAATCTGAAGAATTTGGGTGAGTTAAGAACCTATTTGTCTTTCGGATGATTAGTGTATGGGGAACAATATGTATTGATTCTTCTTCTTTGCTTAAGTTGTAGAATGAATCATCCTAATATGAGCTATGCTATGTATAACTCTTTTGCTACTTAGTAAAGATAATTATGTATTTCTATTCTTATAGAATTATGAAACAATTGGATGACAAGACCTGTTGATTGTTTTAAATTAATTGATAAGATCAATTAAACCTTATGATATAATGCAGATGTTGCAAATTATATTATGCTCTTTTCTTAAAAGTAAATTCAAACTCATTATTGTACTTCTTATTTGGTTGTTATTACTTATGATTATTTGTATGATATATTAATTGTTTCATTAAAGCGAGTTTTTTTAATGGAACAATTAGTGGAATGCACTTCACTTTAATGCTTAGTGCTTATCATGCTCAGTTCATTGAACTGACTTGTGCTAGCAATTTTTATAGATGGACATCATAAGTGATAAAAGAAGGTAAAAAAATTTATGATGCATTGGCTTATTTAATTTTGGATCTTATGTAAAGAGTTTTGAATCATTCTTAGTTGTATTGGAAAAGAAAAGTGATGTTATTTTAAGATCTTAATTTTGATTGACATGTAGAATGTCTAAAATGCATAGTCTTGTAAATGTATATTTATCATCATGAATTGAAAGGTTTTGAGTTGGACTCCAATTTGTGGTGTGAATTCTTTTGTACTTGTATGACGGAATTAGTAGTGATATCTTGGTGGTATTCTTTATATCTGGTTGTGTACTTTTAATTTTATCAATTAATAAGTTAGATAAAGGGGATAGTACATTTCCCCCTTATTATAATGAAACTTGTTAAATTGCAAAAGATGTCATTCTCTAACTACACAACTATAGTTTAATAATAAAATATGCTTTGGACATATAATTAAACTATATGAGTAAAGAATGATAAAAGGAATAGTGGTTATGATCTTTAATCTTTATACTACGTTTATAAAGTAAACACTAGCTGAATCTAGGTGGATGACACACTTGATTTGGAAAGCTAGGTTGCATTAAGAATTAAATGTTTGATGTTTGTTGTCCTATTTTTTGGGATAACTACTTGTTATGCCACGTTAATAAATGTTAATGCAAACATGAGTTAATGAAGTTCTCAATATCAAATCAGAATAATTATGGATATAGAACTTAATGAATATTGGAATTGGGGTTGGGCATGGTTGCTGCAATCTAAATCTTAATCCAATATTAATTATGAATTAATGACCACTAAGGGGGTATGTACATCTTGATGAATCAGTTCTAACGGATGTTGGCACACACTAACTACAAGACTATACCCTCGAGGATACAAAGTGTTACAATGTTGACATGTGGAAACACCCGCCATATTTGTTCATCTAAACTTGAACTTATTTTCTCTCTAGGTCAAGTTAGTAGCATGTTTAATATAGGTAGTAGCTTTCATGACTCGGGGTACCTTGGCACATTCATTTGAATTAGGTCATCTGATTATGCCCATATACCCTAAGTAATTGTGAGCATCTTCCTATAATAAATTATGTTGCCAACCTGGTCTAGGGTCAAATCTTGGGCAAATGGACTAACAATAATTAGTAAAGACCATTATAGATAACAGTAGACTGGGGTGAAGGATGTATTTAGAAATAATGAGTATGTCATCTAGGAATAGTAACATGAACAGTATGTTGAAAATCTTTGGCCAAAGTATCACAAGCTGTTGGTTACATTGTCCTATGTCACCTAGTTTAAAGCAACGTGATGTCAAATAAATATTTGTAAAAATATTTAGATAGGTTTTTGAACAAATCACTCAAGTACCCATAATAGGGTAGAAAACCAAGTATACATAGTATACATAAATTATTCTATACTTTAAGTCAATATGAGAGATCGATTAGTAACTAAGTCATGGAATGAGAGATCGGTAGTGTACGAGTCGAGTCATTACAGTGCATATGGTCATTTGTTATGAGATTGATTAGCATATAATGTGTGTTCTAAATGATGTTTTATTTAGAATAGAGAACATTATGTTTCAAAAATAAATTTCCTTGTTTCTAAAGTCTTAAAATGGGAATGTTACATGAAATGTGTGTAGATTCCGATCCCAACAGCTTTTTCTAGATAGGAATGATATTGGATATCCATTCGAGTAATCAATAGGTCAAATGAGTCCTACCATAATCAAACTTTCTAACTCTTCCTTAACTAGGAGAACCACCCTCGGGTACATCTTTATGAGATTTTGCTTAATAGGCATAGTATCTGTGTGTACATCTAAGTTGTGCATGACCAAAGTTGGATCCAAGCCTAGCACATCCTTATAGGACCATGCAAACACATCTATAAATTCCCATAGCAACATGGTGAATATTTTTTCTTCCCGTTCGAGAGTGAAGCTCCCAACTTGACTATTTTTGGGTCATCTTTTGTGCCAATGTTTACATCAATGGTCTCTTCTACCAGTAACTTTGAAAAATCCTCCGTACATGTGGGATTGGGAGGAAGGTTGAGCTCTTTGTCCAAGGATGCCTCTATGAGATTTTCATCCTTGGCGTTGTCACTTTTATTGTCCTTTGATTTTTGTACCTATTTTTCTACCAAAGTGCCTCGGATATTTTCACCGTCCGACTTGAACTTTAATTTTTTTGAGGATTTTTATTGAAACATTTCCCTCACTTTTCCTTAAATTTTGTTGACCATGAAGATCAGCTTCCTCTCCAAAATAGGTGCAGGTATCTAAGTCAATATAGAAGCCCTTTTTTTGATCTCCAATGGGGATTGTATCTTGAATGCCCATGAATTCTGCAATAGCTTTATCATTTTTAAATAAATCTAGTGGCATATGACGTTATTGGTCCCATTCAACAAGGAAAGGGTAAACAAGGTCATTATATGGACAACCAAAGAACACTAACTCAAAAGGAAAAACTAGTCAAGTAGATTGTGTGGAACACTTCCCATTTCATCCACAAGGTTACCTCTTGTGTGGACTACTTATGGGTTTCTAGGACCACTCCCATTGTTGTAGCTTAAGGCTTATGCCAAAGGGGTTATGTCCTAGTTTTAAGCGGATGGGATGTACCCTTATCCAAACCTACAAATATAGTGTTTTGAATGTGGTGTTCTTTTTATCTTGTTTAATTTTGATGTGGTTTTCTTGAACACCTTTTGGCAACCTGCACAAAAACTATTAGTAGTTTGATTTTTGTTTCGACTCCACCTTTCTTTGACAAGCGTGTGTTTTGGTCCTACACAATGGGTTAGTGATTTTCCATAAAAATACTAAACATCATTTCGATTCTCAAGATCATCCAAGGATGCAAGAGAAGAGCATACGTGACATTTTTTAGAATCCAATAATTTTACCAAATGGAAAACAATCAATTCAAAACACACCAATTTAACTCATTTCTACTCAATTAGGACATTCTCAACATTCTCAAAGTGCAAAAGACCTAAGAATCATTTCTGATTCCCAAGATCACCCCAAAGGATGCAAGGGAAGAGCATACATGACCTTACTCTTATAAGAAAGCATGCAAAGTCTATCTAATCTAGTAAAAGCATGTAAACATACCCTGCAAAAATAAGCATTAATTAGATAAAACCTGTAAAGAAGTTAGCACTTTAACACTTTAATTTGAGAAAACTAAAAGATGCATGTGTGCCAATTTAAGCATGTGTGTGCAGGTTAGGGTGGATATGCCCCTCTGTGTTATTCGGACTCACAAGTGCACCTATGCCACCCGAGAGGTTTCTCGCGCTAGTATAATGGTATGTGTGTTATGGTAGATAAAAGTGGTAAAAATTCGAAAGAGTTCCTACACCGCTGAGAGGTGCCTACGCCATTGTTAGAAAATGTGCACTGGGGTAGATAAAAGTGGTACAAAATTCTGATAGAGTGCTTGCACCACCGAGAGGTGTTTGTACTGTGTTTACAAAGATGTGCACCGGTCGATAGGTTTTCCCACTATAGTGAAGGTACAATACGAACAGAGTGTTTGTGCTGGTTTGATGTGCCTATGCCATGGTTAGTGTGCCTACACCAGGGTTAGGGTATGTGTGCTAGGGTTTCCAAACAGAGATACAAAACTCGACAGTGTGTACTGTGCCACCCGAGAGGTGCCTACACCAAGGTTAGTGTTCTGTGTGCGGGGTTAATGTGCTTGTTCCTTCTTACAAGTCAAAGTACGGCCAAAAACACAAAAATCTCACAACACTTCAAATTTTAGTAAGTTATCTCAAAATTGACAACAACCCATTAGAATGATAGCTCTAAATGAGAACCTACACATAATACTAGCAAAATCTTAAGAAATTGAACATTATTTACCATATGTGTATATCAAAGGTTAGCCAAAAATAATAGAATTCAAGCTATAATGTTAAGGGACTAAGGATCACTCCCACCGAGTGTTCCATTATGTGTGCATGGTTTTGTTAACTAAGTTAACAAAATTATAACTAACATCTAATAGTCCTAATAACATAGTTAATCAAAATCTAAACACTTTGTTATGCTAAGAGCTCAGCAAGATTAAATAACAACATTATTTCATCATAACTTTAAAATGGAAATCAAACTAACATGTTAATTATTAAGATATTTACTCTTTAGATTACCAAAACAAATAAATTGAACCTAGGTAGATTCATGGCAATCAAAGTTTATTGTTTGATCTCTAAGGGATTAGTAATGGAAGCTCATCAAAGCATGGCTACAAGACCACTTTGATTATTTGCATATGACCCAAAAGCTTAAATGGATGCAATGCAAGAATGAGGCTAAGCTCTTCCAATGGTGAAATGTTTAAGGATGAAAAAAGGCTTACAAAGTGTATGTACTAAATGCTTTCTTTTGTTTCTCAAGAATTAGGTGTAAGTGTAAAGGTAGGAGGAGGGCTCTTTATAATGGATAAAGGAAACTCTACATCACTTTGCATGTGTGATAATAGAGATGTTGAGTTAGTTGTGGATAAGGGGGATTTAGAAAGGGTTGAGTTAACTTTAGGAGAGTTTAGTTTGTCCTTTAGTGACTCCTGTGGATAAAGGGGGTTTATTTAATTAATTAAAGTGATTAATTAATAGGTGTGCAAGCTTATAAAATATTTTTGAGGAATATTAACATGATTTAAACTATGAAAGGGGATTAAATAAACTAAATAATGATTTATGGGTTTAGTGAAAGTGGAATCTAATTAATTAATCATAATTAATTAGTTTAGATAGAAGGAAGGATTAATTAACGGAAGGTCATTGATTAGTGTTTTTGTTGAATAGAAGACTTAATTAATTACTTATTATAATTAATTAACAATGATAGAAGAGAAGATGAGCATTATTGACGATATGATGTCAATTTTCAGGAAAGGGGATAATTAGCTCAATTTAAGTATTTAAATTGTTCGTGCCAAATTATAGGTGTCTACAGTGTTGTATTCCTCTTCCTAATCCTAATACTAACACTACTGCTAATACAAGAAAACACCTACCTAAATCTATCCTAACAATTCAAATGAGACAGGGGGGAGAGTGCATGAAAATGGAAATCCTAAACTAAGGGATGTTGATGGAACCAAGAAAAGGGGTTGTTAGACAATTTACACTGTAAATGGAGAAAGATGACTATGGAGAGGGTGGACATGCACCATAGACAAAATTACATTCAATGTACAATTCCAAATAAATAAAACATAATCCAAAACATCTGTAATGGAAACTAGACATGCACACAAATCCTATATAATGAGGAGAGGCAAATCAGACCATTAAACTAAATGCAAGGATAGAATAATTATCACAAAACATTCATTTCATTGATCCACAGAGTTGCACAGTACATCATAGTGTAGGAAAGAGGAAAAATTGCCATTACAGTGTTCAGAGGAGAAGTTTTCGATTCCCAAATTCACAATGACTCGGGGAGAAGGGGGAAGCATGAGCTATAAATTCCTAACCATTTGAAAATATGCATCCCTTTACAATTTATAGAAGAGAATTTATAATAGAGAAGGAAATTTCAGATTTCTAGGCCTTCCATCACCCACAATGGGCACCATGCTTGCTTTTATCACATTATGGAAGCCTTTGATGATGCACATGCCTCATGTACTATGCCCTATGGGATGAAAATGCTTTTCCATACCTCATTTATTACCCCTTCACCTACCTAGGAACCTGCATTCACAATAGGAATAATTCCTACAATTGTGGGGTGATAAATACACCCAAATTCCATCATTTATGATTTCACACTATAGGCTCTGAATCCTCTTTTTGATGACTATAATTTTGTGAAAATTCGATGAGCAGAGCAAAAGTTACGTTAATTTTACTAGAAGAGGGTTTTTTGCCATTTTGGCCATGTGCATTACATTAGAAGCGAGTAGATCGCCGAGCTAGGTGGAAGCCCTCTCTACATTGATTCCATGGTGTGTACCTCTAGAACCTATTTTAACCAATTTTGGGTTCCTCTCCACTTTGCATGGCCTAGACACCCCATGAAAACACCCTAGCTGAGCTTATCAATGATCTTTGAAAAAAACCCCATGTTATGCGTTGCACCGTTGTTGGCTCAACCCTCCTAAAAATATCTAAAACCATCTCCCTACTCTAATTATTTTGTAGTATTATCATGTTTACCACTTCATTATCTCCCTTAAGGACCCCCTCAACACACCAGAAAACTCTTCAATGGCTTGGTACCTTAGCTAGCCTCCACGTGGCCTAAGCTGCTTGGTTGGCTCGCTATCAACCCAACATGCCTCGAAATCCACCCCACACCTCCTTTGTGTTGACCTAGTGACACCCAAACACTCGTATTGAATCCTCCACCTAAAAATTTGTAGTCTCGGGCTCATTCTACACCAACACTATTCACCGATCAACTCGCCAAAATTTTTGAAACACGGAGTCTCGAAATTTAGACTTCGTAGTTTCAAACACCTCACTCTCCTTTTCCCCATCTCACCGCAAAAATTCAAATTCCTAACTCCTAGAAAAGGCTCTTCCTCTAATACATTGATGGCTTTCCAATGACATGCCGACTAACTCTCTTCGAGAGATCAAACTTTGCACATTGGTCACATTTTATCCACCTTGCCCACTTGTTTTCTCTAATTCCCTAAATTTTTAATTCTGAAATTCAGACTTCAAACTTTGTATGTCAATTAGACATTTTTCCCACTATGATGCTAAGAAACTCAGTCTTGTCCTGAGATCCTCACCTATCTTCTCCCATTGACTATGTTGCTCAAAGCTCAAGATTGAGATTCTTCAACTTGAACTCCACATCGAGTCCCCATCTAATATCCTATATATCAAGCTACCATTGGCTCAACCACAATTCACCGCCTTGAAGTTTGAGCTCCATGTCTATTTCCCATGCTGAACTATCTTGTTTTAACCCCAAGCTGACCCTATAGATTCCGATAAAATTTCCAAGTCCTTTCTCGATTTCCCATCTCGCACTGGTGGGTTCAAGGCTGATCCAACCTTCGACCAGATCACCCCGTGAGCTATTCTTCTACCGCATGTGCTCAACACTCCCGAGTTTCCTACACCCTAGCCAAGTCATCCCTCCGAGCTATCTTCCATTCTCGCCTCATGAACTCGAACCCTTATGACCCTACTCACCGAGTCAATTTCAACTCATTATAACCATTAAATGACACTTTTACTCTTGGGCTGCATTGATTCCTTCTCACTCTACTTCACCTCTACCTCCACGCAAGCTCAATTCGATCCACACATTAGACCTCCATATCAACACAACTCACATAAACCCTAAGTCAACTCCCAACATGCTTATCACCAAGCATCCACCTATGCACCGAGTTATCCCAATGAATACACCTCATCTTATTTTGTGATTCCAACACGCTGAGTTAGTCCCCTTAACTCCACATTTCCAAGTTCACAGAGCTCGGTCCTCACTTGCACTATCCCGAACGACTTGTTCCCTCATTCAACTCACAACTTTAGGTATCTAGGAGATCTCTCTAAGCTCCCACCATCAACGGCCCCGATAAACTACCCCATAGCTCAACCGAGGTATTCCAAGAGCTTGAACTTGTATGTACTCACCTCGGCTTAACGCCATTTGGTGCATTTTCAACAATTCTTTTTATTTTTGGATTTTTTGGATCAGAGGACCAATGGAGATTGGGTGAACTAAATTTGGACCTATTATTGGTTCCTTTCCATTTTTGCTCATTTTTTTACATGTGGGCCCTTTGGAGCCCATTTTATTCCCATAGGCAAACTTGAGTCCTTTAAAACCTAGAAGAGGAAACATTCTTCTAATGTTCCCAATCCTTCCCAAAAACATGATTTTAACCTTAAACACTTTAGATCCTTCTCTTAGGCCTTTCCCAAAGTGCTTAGTTCCCATCTACCTATGTTGTCTATTTTTCCCATGGGAAAAAAATGGATAACAGATTCACTAACAAGTCTAGTCTAAGAAGTAAAGTCAAAGAAAGAGTATTTACTTAGTCAAATCTCCAAGCATACTTGTTGGGTAAAATGGTACTGGTGGTGGTGTAGGATTTGTATCTGACATTTCCTCCACCCTAATCTCCTCTCCATATATCTCCCTTGTTCCCCTTTATCATCCATAAACTGACTCCTCATCTCATTCACTGTCGATAGTCAAAGGATCCTCATTATCTAATGTCTCACTTCATCCTCGACCCTAGCTTCTATGGAAGTCTTGCAAGTAGCATCCCACTCTATTTCACTCTCCTCCTCTCCTCCCTCCTTTTCTCCCTATTCCTCATAATTTGTCTCTTTTTCATCCTTGGCCTCCTCCTCCTCCTCCTCTTCGTTGTGTGCAAGTGTAACTTTTATCTCGAAGAATCATTCTTGGTCTATCTAGATCCGGGGAAGCATTCCGAGTGTCGATCAATACCATTAGTGTGACAACTATTCACTCAAGCTTTCCCTTTAGGCCAGCTCTAGCCTCTCAAATCCCCCTATATATCATTGGAACTATTGGGAGGGTGTTAGTGTAAGGTAAATTAAACTACTAGGGTACTCTCTGAAATAGATGGACCTCCACTCTATTGGTTTGGTCCATGGACTATGAAGTAGAACTGTATGAATCCATAATAATAGCATCCTCACCCCATAAACTAGCCATGTCCAGATATGGTTGTGTAATCATGTCATCAGTGGTAAGTGTGGAGACTAATCTATGTGGCCCCTTGAGAGGAGCCATACCAACCCACCTCACTTCTCTAATAGCCCCGGGATCTACTATCTCGAACACCCTCTCCGATAGAGGATTATGCATTCATAAACCCACTCATCACTAACATCAAATTATTAAGGTCTTTTCCTTCAGCTTAAATAACCCTATATAAATCGTGATAAGTGACACCAAGGATATCGATGCCCCATACATAAGTGCAACCTTACTACTCTATGCTCTAAATGATTAGTGCCTAGTAGTTAAGTAACTTTTCTCCACCCTTGTCCCCAACCAAGTGTGAATCCAAGATGTAAATAATGGCCTTGCATAAGGTGGAAATAGGTGTGGAGGAAACTGATAACAATATCATCCCATGTTTGGCACCTGTGTTGGTTGCCTGTGTATCTCCCATGTATACAGATCACTTTTGTGACTATTCTGGACCCATACTAGATATATTCAACCTCATGTTAGTGATAAGAACCCCTAAAATCCTATAGATATCCTCTAGAGCAATTTGCCACTCCCCTCTAACTCCCACATTCATATAAAAATTGGTTTGTGTCCCATTAACTCAAAGTAGATTAAATAACAAATGGCTAATCTTTTCTTCTAACTATGTCTAGGATATCCTTTATATCCCAACACCATTCAATAATTCCTTCTTACCTTGATTCAATGAATATAATATAAGGGGGCAACATGTCACACTCCCTATCTTGGATTCATCTAACATATGGCCCGTGCATTCATAAACATCAAAAAGAGCAACTTACAATCATAACAATGCATAATAAGCTCACCAAAAACATCATGAAAAACATTTAAAGACCAAAAAGTTACTATGTCAAATTTGGGTTCTGCCATGAAAATTACATAATGGCCACTCTATGAAAAGGGGTGGTTGTGTAACCTCCCTTCTATGTAGAGCAGTGGTTACATAACCGCTGTAGAAATTTGGCATTTTCTGTCCTTCGACGGTTGCACAGAATCGATGTGACAGTTTCTCAATTGTTTCTCTACACAGAGCGACACTTGCACAATCATTGTGGAAGTTCTGTCTACCAAAATCAAGTCATACCCTAAGGCCCCAAAAATTCAAAAAAGACAAAAATAGACCTTTTCTAGTAAAACAAATTGTGGATCCTATTAGGTGCCCCCTTATGAACATTTTTACTATAAAATTATTAAAAATAACCACCCAAAGTTGATTTTTTGACATTTTATATGTTTTAGGGTAAAAATGAATAATGTAAATGTTGATGCAAATTCACGGCACCCCGATGTTGATCAAATTTCTAGGTTGATCACTCTAGCATCCAGTGTGATTGCACAACATTGAATCCTTTCTTTGAGTGTGGGACTCGTGAAAATGAGAAAGGAATCTCCAGAGAAGGCTAGTTCCTCTTCCTAAACTACCTGCCACAAGCTATTCCATTGTAGGCAAGCTAATCTAATCCTAATCTAACCATGCCAAGGAGACACAGAGAGAGAGAAAAGGGAAAAACAGAGCCTACACTAAAATGGTGATACACCAAAGAAGGAAAATGTTGAACATCTATAAAAATGCCATGGAATAAAGAGAGGTGAGCGACGGGAAGGATGGACAGATGCATCACGGGCCCAAGGATAGATTTCACACAGAAAATGTCCCAAAACTCCATGAACATAGCTCCAAACCTGCAATGAACATTCAAATGTGCACAAATACCTGCAATGAAGAGAGGCAAGAAGAAAACAAGCAAAAAACAAGCAAGGATGGACAGATGCATCATGAAACACGTTTTTGTTGCTTTAGAAGTTTGCACAGAACATCATTTTAATGGTAAAAGGCAAAAATTCCATTACAGAGAAGGGGAGGAGGTTTGAACTCCATTTTCAACCCTGGAGAAGAAAAGAAGGGAGGGCAGAGCCGAAAAGATGAACCACACTTTTAAAATGAGCCAAATCTGGCTTTATACAATGCATGGGTCGAGCCCAGGAGAGAGAAACATAGGAAAACATGTAAGCAGTCCAACCATTGACCAAAACACATTCTTCATTAAAATCGGTGGTTGAAACATCACTTCTGGCCATGCTGAAGAAGAATGCGACCCATGTGCATTAAAACTGGTTGTTGAAACATCAGTTCTGGCCATTACCACGCGCCAGAGACATTTCTTGATTTTCTCTCTCCAAACTGAACCAAAATGCAAGATTGACCCGGAATCGTGTATATAATTTCACTAGCTTTCCATTGATATAAAGAACGCAAAAATCTGAGATTTGGATTGAAAGTTATGGCGATCTGAAGATTTAGGGCAGAAATAGGCCAAAACGGATTTTGAATTTTTCCCGCTTTGCCACTTGGATGACACGTGCCAGGCTCTGATTGGTTGCGCAATTCTCTCTCCTTCCCTTTCCGCAGGTTTTCCTTGAAAATTTTGACTTTTCTTACACTTTGGAAAAAATTTCATTTCCCGCACCCGCCACTTGGGACACGTGGCATCGTTTGGTTCGTTGACAGGGGCACGGGGAAAACCTTTACCTTTTAGTTTTTGGCCAAAACTTTGCTAAGTTTCCAAAGCTTTCCCGAGCTCCAAACTTCCCTCGCTCCTTCGGACACGTGTCCTGTATCACCCGGCTCGCCCTCTATTCCATTTTCCCCTTTGAAACTTTTACCACCACTTAGCAATTTTTTCCTTCCGACGCGTGGCACGTTCGATTCGTCCGTGGGCCTCCTTGTCTCTTTTGGCCACTTCACCTTTTCACATCCCATGCGTACTTTTGGCGTGAATGTCCCAAACAAAAGTCCTCTGTTTCGCCAAACGGCCGGTTGCGTCTTCCACGTAATCTTGTCCCAACTGTCTCTGATCGCCTGCGGGACAAATATCTCGAACCGCCCAAAATGGACTGCTCTTGTGCCCAACCGGCCGATCTGCGTCCTTCACGTACTTTTGTCCCTGGGTGTCCCAACGTGCAAAACAAAAGACTTAGGCAATTTTTTTCCACTTTTGTCTCTGCATTTGATTTTTGCGTCCCCGACATCCCAATTGTCCCATGACCGCACTGGACTAGGACTTAGCCAATTTTCTTCATTTTTTCGGCCCCAAGCTTGGTTTTTGCAATTTTTTCACCTTTTCTAACCTGTTGGGTTTTCTTCTTGGACAAGAGAGTTAGAAAGAAGAAGAGGGGCCCCAAAACATGATTTTGGGCCTTGAATCGATCTACTTGCTCGGGACTGAATAATCTGATGCATGTTATCAAAATTACCCTGGGGGGTGAATTTTGGATAACAGTTTTGGCAACTCAGCGGGGTCATCTGCCTGCTAGATGAATGATCAGTAGCCTAAAGCAATCCATTGGGCATGGAGTCATGAGTTGTAACCTGCAAACTGATTTGAACTTTGAAAACTTCCTCTGAACTACTTGGAAACCCATTGAAATGGAGTCATTCTCACCAAAATGCCACTGAAATGGACTGTGCAAGAGTAAAACCAGCACCACAAAAACTATGTACAGAACTGAAAATCATACATGCTCCAAATGGAACATGCAGAGTGTGCACAAGCACTTCTTTTGCTAAAAGCAAACCTACCTACTCTACTTTAACTGGAAGCAAAGGCAAGCTAAAAAAACCCTGTAATTGGTTGTGAGAAATAGCTTCCCTTTCTCAAAAGTGGCAGCCATGCAATTGATTTGGAGCTGATCATGGCTGTTAGGATGAGTGGAAAATCAACAAGAAGCTGGTCTTCCACCCAAATCATCAAGGTATCAGTGAAAGGTGAATCCAATACCTCTTTTAGTTGCTCGCATTTGGATTGAAGAGGTATGATAGTTGATCCTCAAGTACTTTGTAGCTCACCCTCATGCTCAGAAGCAAGCATGACTGGTTGTGACTTCTCCTTTGGCTCCAATGAAGCCAAATACCCGATTGGGAAAGGTCGATCCATTTGATATGCCCATAGCTCGATTTTCAACTCCAAAAATGGAGTCTTCTTGTAGACCTTCTTGAATGGATGATGTGGAAGAAATGGTTGAATTCCTCCTCGTCCTTTCTCTTCCTCTAATGAAGAACATGAAAGATTTAAATATTCTAATCTTGGTTCCAAAGAGCTACTATAAGATGCAAGCTGCTACAAATGAATGTTTTCCTTTATGATAAGAGACTCAAGTGTTTGGAATGTGGATGATGAAAGAGAGAAAGGCGGAAACTCAACCGGCTCTTCTCCATCAAAATAGTCCTCCAAATCTGACAGATAAACTGCCTCATGGCTGTCCTGCTGCAAATGCTCCACTTCCTCCATGGTGTCTTCTTGATCTGTAACTTGACCACCATGGTTTCTTTCACCCTCCAACATTGAGTTTGAGAGATCAAACTCCTCTTCAGTACTAGAACTTGAGAGAGATGAAGTAGAAAGAAGAACTGAAGGTTCTCCTGTAGCCTGCTTTGTGCTCAAAGCCCTTGGATCTGTAATTTTCTCCTCCACAACTAGAATGTGCTCCTCTTCTTTTGGATTTGGAGCAGCTTCTCCTTCCTCCAATGTTTGAAGACAATCTTGCTCTTGATTGAACTCTTCCTCTAGCATGAAGTTTTTCAAGTCAAACTCTTCAATTTGCTGCTCTAGAGGACAAGTTGGGACTGTAAGATCTTCTTCTGAGCTTTCTTCCTTTATGATTGATTGTGCAACTTGAATTGAATCAGCATTCCTTCAAATAGAGTGCCAACATGGACACTACTTTCTGAGCAAACTAACTGCTGATTTGCTTCTTCTTTTTTCTCTTCTTCTGCTGCCACAAAATCAGTCTTAACCACCATTTGTTCAACCTTAGCCTCTTCTATAGGTTTAACCATCAAGGGGATCTTTGTCATCCCAAATTTGGCAGCCCAAACCCTCAAGTTTTCTGTCATTTCTTTTTTGTTGGGCTCCTCTTCTTGCTGTCCTTCATGGCCAATTTTTACAATTTCTTCTTCCCCACATGGAATTGGGAATGCAAGAGGAGGGATGGGTTGTAACTCAATTGATTTGGCAATTTTTTGTGGTGGTAGAGGAGGTGAAACCTCTTGTTTCTTTGGGGGAGAGTGTATTTCTTTTAGCTCTTGTGGAGGGGATGACTGTTTGGAAGGAAAAAGGAAAGAAGAATTGAGGTGTGGTGGAAGACTAGGGGGTGGAGAAATGGATTCAACACTTGGGACAGCAGATGGGGAGTTTAGAATTTGCAATTCCAAATGAGATGATGCTGCTTGAGTAATGGGAAGAGAAAAACCAGATGATGGTGTAGAACTTACCCATTGACAAGGTTGTTCAACAACAAGTGTATAGGCCTCTATTTCTGCTGTCCATTGTGCAAGTTGGGGCAGCATCTTCATCATGAAGTCCAGCTTCTCCTGAGGGCTGAAGTGTCTTGGAAAAGGGCCTCCCCATGGACAAGGAGTCCTGTAACCAATTCTGAAAGCTCTCATTTGAGCTGTAGCTCTGGACTGCACCATCTTTACCTCCATCTTTTGGATTTTCTCCAATAGACCAGCATCTTACATCTGATTGTCTTCATTATATGCATACTCTTGCTCTTGGAAAGCTCCATAGCCAAACTGATTTTGGCATTGCTGCTCATATGGGTATGCATGCTGATTTTGAATTTGTTCAAAATGCTGATTTGGAGGATTTAAAAAACGTGTTGGAGGTGGGAAACATTGCTGTTTGTTGTTGATGTGAGTTCCATGATGGAAATGAAGTCATGATTGCACAACTTCATGGAATGGAAAAGAATGAAAGGGATGGAAAGAAGTATGGATGGGAATGGATGAAAAACAGGTTTGCAACTTCAGAAATGGGTTGCTGATCAGATGGAGTCACCAGATGTGTTTGCAAGTGCCTCCAAAGGCTGAAATCTTCACAGGAACACACCAACCTACAAAATATGAAGTGGAAGACCTCTAAGGTCCCACCGGCATGCCAAAACTGTTGATGCAAAATCACAGCACCCCTGGATGTTGATCAGATTTCTAGGTTGATCACTCTAGCATCCAGTGTGATTGCACAACATTGAATCCTTTCTTTGAGTGTGGGACTCGTGAAAATGAGAAAGGAATCTCCAGAGAAGGCTGGTTCCTCTTCCTAAACTACCTACCACAAGCTATTCTAGTGCAGGAAAGCTAATCTAATCCTAATCTAACCATGCCAAGGAGACAGAGAGAGAGAGAAGGGAAAAACAGAGCCTACACTAAAACGGTGATACACCAGAGAAGGAAAATGTTGAACATCTATCAAAACTACCATGGAACAAAGAGAGGTGAGCAATGGGAAGGATGGACAGATGCATCACAGGCCCAAGGATATATTTCACACAGAAAATGTCCCAAAACTCCATGAACACAGCTCCAAACCTGCAATGAACATTCAAACGTGCACAAATACCTGCAATGAAGAGAGGCAAGAAGAAAACAAGTGAAAAACGAGCAAGGATGGACAGATGCATCACGAAACACATTTTTTGTTGCTTCAGAAGTTTGCACAGAACATCATTTTAATGGTAAAAGGAAAAAATGCCATTACAGAGAAGGGGAGGAGGTTCAAACTCCATTTTCAACCCTGGAGAAGAAAAGAAGGGAGGGAAGAGCTGAAAAGATGAACCACACTTTTAAAATGAGCCAAATCTGGCTTTATACAATGCATGGGTCGAGCCCAGGAGAGAGAAACACGGGGAAAACATGAAAGCAAGTCAACCATTGACCAAAACACATTCTTTATTAAAATTGGTGGTTGAAACATCACTTCGGCCATGTCAAGAAGAATGCGACCCATGTGCACTAAATCGGTTGTTGAAACATCGATTCTAGCCATTACCACGCGCGCGAGACATTTCTTGATTTTTCTCTCCAAACTGAACCAAAATGCAAGATTGACCCTTAATCGTGTATATAATTTCAACAACTTTCCATTGATATAAAGAACGCAAAAATACGAGTTCGGATCAAAAGTTATGGCGATCCAAGATTTAGGCGAAAAATGTGCCAAAACGGATTTTGAATTTTTCCCGCGCTCGCCACTGGATGACACACGTGCTCAGCTCGATTGGCTGCGCAATTCTCTCTCCTTCCCTTTCCACTGGTTTTCCTTTAAAATTTTGACTTTTCTTACACTTTGGAAAAAATTTCATTTTCCCCCGCGCCCCGCCACTTGGGACACGTGGCATCGTTTGGTTCGTCGACAGGGGCGCAGGGAAAACCTTTACCTTTTAGTTTTTTGGCCAAAACTTTGCTAAGTTTCCAAAGCTCTCCCCGAGCTCCGAACTCCCCTTCTCCTTAGGACATGTGTCCTGTGTCACCTGGCTCGGGCCCTCTGTTCCATTTTCCCCTTTGAAACTTTTACCAACCACTTGGCAACTTTTTCCTTCCGACGCGTGGCACGTTCTAATTCGTCCGCGGGCCTCCTTGTCTCTTTTCAGCCACTTCACCTTTTCACGTCCCACGCGTACTTTTGGCCCGAGATGTCCCAAACTGTCTGGGACAAATTTCTCTAAACCGCTTGATTCGGGCTTCCTTGTTCCTGTTTGCGGCGAAGACACATGGCAAGATTCCATTCGCTCTCGGCTCTTTCGGCTTTTTGCGCATGCTTGGCAGATTACTTTTGGCCCGGATGTCCCAAACAAACTTCCTCTATTTGGCCGAACCATGGCTGGTTCACGTCTTCCGCGCATCGTTGTCCCAACCTGTCCTAGATGCACGGGACAAATATCTCCAAACCGCCCGAAATGGACTGTCTTGCGCTAAACCGCCGATCCGCGTCCTTCGCGTATTTTTGTTTCGAGTGTTCCAACTGTGTGAAACAAAATACTTAGGCAATTTTTTCCACTTTCACCTATTTTGGCTTTTCACGTCCGTGCGCCCCAACGTCCCAACTGTCCCACAGACCACCTAGACTAGGACTTAGCCAATTTTCTTCATTTTTTCAGCCCCAAGCTTGGTTTTTGCAATTTTTTACCTTTTCTAACCTGTTGGGTTTTCTTCTTGGACAGGAGAGTTAGAAAGAAGTAGAGGGGCCCCAAAAACATGATTTTGGGCCTTGAATCGATCTACTTGCTTGGGACTTGAATAATTTGATGCATGTTATCAAAATTACCCTAGGGGGTGAATTTTGGATAACAGTAAATAACTCACATGTTTGTGACCCATTGCTGCTCCCACTAGTTGGGTTGCCATCACATCGAAATTTTTGTCATTTTTATTGTACTCTCACTCGAAACCATCACGGGTAATCCAGAGCTCGAAATTGCTAGGTGGGTAAGTGTAAATGATTTATAAAAGTTATCATTTTGATATATATATATATATATAGAATTTATCAACTCTATTTTAAGTGTGTGTGTTTTATAGGGTTAGAGTGTTACATTCAAGCGCAGTATACTTTTATCCCTACAAATATGGTAAGTCCTCTTGTTGTTTTTATTTTTGTATGTATTGTTGATTATTTCTTTATCTCTACTTGATTACCATTTTCTTCTTGTAGGTGGTGGGAAGCGTGGAGTGGCGTACTACCAACTCATGGTTTCATTAGGTATAAATTCTAACCTTCCCATTTGGGAGTGCCATACTCAGACTCTACATTTTACGAATTTTCGTGGCTAAAATAATTTTTTGAGGGGACAATATGTACGCACTTTATTTTACATGGTGCAACATTATCAGAATAGTTAAATCCCCAATGATGAAAAAATATCTTTTCAATGATGTTAAAATCTGAAATCTTACATACACCATGTTATCTTACCTTCCTTGTCCTTTTATAGCTTTTCCTCACTTTCCTTTATCATTTCGCAATCTTTTTCTTAGCTTGTTGGATTTAAGTTATGGAGCTGCGCTGGTGGTTACACAACTACCCCAGAGATTTCATAATCGCTACACTACCATGAGTGGTGGTTATGTGACTTCCGCAGAGTTATGAAACCACTAGTCGGTGTAAAGCAGATCGGTGGTTTCGTGCACATTTGGCCTTGCCTTTTCGTGCGTGTTTTGCATGTGTGTCACCTTCTTCAAACTCATTTTTAACACATGTTTCTTGACCAAATTGGTTGTTCTTGATCTTTTTAGATGCATACAAACCTCTCCTTCCTAACTTACTATTATTAGTGAGTTAACTACCCCTTCTTTGAGTGATGTGGCATTTATTAGCTACTAAGTGGGCTGGACCACTTCCCTATCAAATTTCTATAAGAACCAAGATTCTTCCCGAAGCATTCATTGGAGTTTCTCGATTAGATTCCACATTTTTATGATGTAATAATCCCACCAATAATTTCACAAGAAATCCCATTCTTTTACCTTGCTCCTCTCTTGCTCGCATTATGACTAGATTACTTGTAAACTAGCCAGCTCTAACATTCTCCCATTCTTCCTACACACTTTCCAAAGCACATCTCTCTAGATACATTGAACACACCTTGGAAAATAAGCTGAGGGGACACTAAGAAACATTTCCAGCACTAGATTTATCTTTATACAACATTTCTAGGTTGGAAGTGTCATTAAATTCCTGCAATTTTCTTTTTTTATTTTAAATAGATTCAAATCTTTAGTTTGGTTAAATACATTCTTTCATAAATATTCAATTGCAATAATAGTTATAGTAGATCTTACATTTTTAAAGCTTCCATTGAGGATTTCCTTCCATCTTATCCCTATGGATTTTCCTGGGAAGAATTCGGAGGAGGTTCTTTCCACATAGTGTTATTAGTTTCTTCACAGTTTATTTACCTATAGCTTCATATTTCTTCATTAGAAAGCTTCTGTTTTACCAAGGAAGATTCAGGGGAAGAATTGTTTCTGATAATCTTTTCATTCTTCATATGATTCTAAACTAGAATTAGAAGAATTTTCATCCACAATTACAAATAGGAAAAACATTTATTTTATTATATTAGTTAAATCCTCTACATAGGGAAATAGCCACATCCCGGTTATTGACCTATCTAGCTTAGTTTGCATTAGAATATAAGAAATTTCATTTAAATTAGAAGAAGTTAGTTTGTCTTTGCACATTTATTTATTTCCAGTAAACACCAAAAATAAAAAAGCATTAGATTAATTTAATTAGTTTTCTTTTATTTCTTTGATTTCCTTTTGTTTAAAAATCATTGGAAAAACATAAAAACAAATAGATTAGCTTTGTTTCTTGGTTTAATTAATTAGCTTTCATTTGTTAATTAGCTGGAAACACGTAGATTTAATTAAATTCAAGGAAAGTAATTGAATTGATTTAATTTAAATCTACTTGTTTTTGTTTGTTAATTAGGAATATAGAGTTAATTAGAAAGGAATTAACACAACTCCTTACATATCCTTAGTTGGCTTAGGCTCCTAAACATTGGTCATTCCCTCTTGCAAATTATTTGTGATTTTGTTTGTTTATTTTATTTAGCAGTTTGCATATCACACATGACCATTCAAGGCCCTCTGGCAACACATAGATTTAGTGTATGATCCATGAGTGCCTCAACCAAATCTAGCTCTCTAACTAACAAACATGGATCAAGGCCTCAAACACCTCATTTTTGAAACCACCCCACTTCTACTCGTTATCATCTCATAATTGACGGATTTGAATGTCAAAGTGGAAATTGCTTACATTTTCTAGAACAGTTAACCCAAATCGAGATTAATTTATGCAATTCACATTTTTGTCCTACCCATATGTTTCCTCCCACACATCCATGACCTTGTCTAGATACTTCTACAATGAAAATACAGACAATTCCCATGCATTCCAAAACCATTTTATATATTGTTTTGTGGCGATATTACTAGACTCCTTCACATGTTCATTATCCCGAACGTTCCATTCCACCTACCTAAGTGAGGAAATCATTCATTTCCTTAGATGATTAGATTCCATAGATCCGATAGAGGAAATTCAATTTCCTTGACATGTTTTTTGGCCATTTCTCCCATTCAATCTAGTCATCCATTCCATATTCATCTTCCATTTCATATCAGTTATCCCGACACAACCTCGGGAGGTTGAGTGCAACCTAGGGTCACGTGTTTATTCTTAGAAGTAAAGTGGCCAACTTGGGTCTGCCCACAAAATTTTGACATGCTTCACACTTCTAAACCCACTTTATCGCATCCTTGAAAAGATTTGGCTAGTAATACCCTACATGGAGAATTATGTGAGTTTTTACCGAGGAAGAAAAGTGGCCACCACAAGCCCGATCATGGGTATACACATGATAAAACAACCATCAATTTCTCTTTTGAACAAAGAATTTTCCCAGAGAACATAGTGTGCATCTCAAAGCTTGATGGATATTTTTTCTTTAGCACTAAAATGTGTCAGACATTGTCCATAGGTAAGAAAATGAGAGATATTAGAATACTACTCATGAGTTGGACTTGGGAATAGTATAGTTGGAATATCAGTAGTATCCTTTTCACTTGAACTATTTTTAGACCATTAGAAATAAATTCACACAAACTCTTACCTCGAATAAGCATTGTGGGTTGTAGGTCGAGATTGTACTCCTAGACTTTGGGTACCCAATTTCCTCATTTTTATCCAAACTCCTGCTGGGTGAGGATAGAATTCACTATTGTATCAGGTACAAACATAGTGGAGTGAGAATTCAAAATATAGAAATGATATTTTTTCATGGCTTTCACCATAATAAATTCATTCTTTACCAATTGTGAGTACTTCAACTCATGAGCCTTCAACACATAACTCATGAATGAAATGGGTACTTCACATCTATGAAAGTTATTTTTCACTAGGATTTATATCAAGGTGTGCTCAAAGGCATAACAAATAAAATATGTAAACCTTATCAAAATCTAGGCATGATATAATAGGTGTCTTGGCAATAACTCTCTTTATATTCTCGAAGGCATTCTTCCCTTTGATATTCTAGTGGAAAGACTACTTTTCTTTCATCATATGAGCTATATTTCTTGTCAACTCTAAAAAATAGGAATAAATATTCTAAGGAAATTGATCTTTCCAGAAGAAGGAATGAACACCTTTCTTACTCGTTGGAAGAGATATCTTTTGAATGGCCTGAACATGCTCTGGATCAATCTTTATCCCATCCTTAGACACAATGTTCCCAAGAATCTTCCCTCTGTTACACCAAAGATAGACTTCTTGGGATTCAATGAGATGTCATGGTCCCTGCATCTTTGAAGGATAGATTTTAGGTGTTGAAAATGATCCTCTCTCTTCTTGGAGAAAACAGTAAGATCATCTAGATAGATCACTATGCATTTATTCTTCAAGTCACCAAAGGCCAAGTCCATTTCCCTCTAGAACATTGCACCTACATTAATAAGGCCAAAACATATTCCTTGGTAGGAAAAGGTACCCTAGGGAGTGGTGAATGAAGTTTTATGCTGATCTTGCATATCCACTTCAATTTGGTTGTAGCTCTGAAAAATTTGTCATGCATAGAAATCATCTTTGAACCAATCACAACTTGAAAAATATGATTCATCATAGGAAATGGGTAGTTGTCTTTGAGAGAATCCTGGTTTAGATTCCTAAATTCAAAAAAATAATAAACTTCTCCATTTTTCTTCCTTACAGGTACAATATTGGTAATCTAGGTTTAATGATGGATAGGAAAAATTATCTTGACATTTAACAATTTTTGGATTTCTTGGTGAATAGTACCTACAATTTTTGGATTATATTGTCTTTGTTTTTTATGAAATGGTTTAATACCTAGTTTTAGGGGAATGTAGTGTTACATCTCTCTTGGTTTGAAAGTATTCAAATCATCATAAGAATAGGCTAGCACATCTATGTATTTCTTCAACAATTCAACCATTTTTCTTCTCTCCTCACCAGAGAAACATTTCCCAATATTTACAAACTTGGGCTCCTCATCACTTCCTAAGTTAACTTTCTCAAACTCAAATGATTGGCTAACATCTTGTGATACTTTTCCTTTTATATACCTATCATGTTTATCAAAAATGTATTTAAACTCACAAGACCCTTAAGTATATTGTTACCTTTAAGATTGATGTATCCATCTCGATAAGACTCTTCCTCAACTCCTTCCTCGGGCCACAACATATGTAGTGGATTCTTGATAGCCAGCTTCACTTCCTTCAAAATACAACTGACTGAAATTATCATTTAACTCAAGGAAATAAATCAGATTTTGGTCGTCATTGAAGACCTACCAATTTTATATATTATCAAGAATGTTGGGTCTAAATATAATCTCCACCATGAATTTTTCTTGACTGAAATTTGGGTGGGGAATGATCAGGGACCCAGAGACTACTATAGCATCTACTCTAGTGTTGTTGTTTCTTCACAAAGAATTTATCGAAAAGGAATCTAGAAGTTTAATAGAATAACATACCTTATTATGATAGTGCTTCATCCTCTCATTCATTAATTGAAAATATCCTTGGACCTTCTTTACAATGAGTTTCATATCCCCCTGTTCTAAAAGATTCTTTATCCCCATCTCCCTACTACTTTGTTAGATTGAGAAAAAGGGCCTCATATTTAGTAGTATTGTTGTTATTGGAAAAGTGAAGCTTATAGGAGAATGGGTGAATCTTTTCATTAGGTGAGAATAATAACAATTATTTCTCCAGATCCTATTGTGGAAAAAATCCCATCAAACTCAAGAATCCATATATCATTAGGATCTTCCTAAACAAATTTTGTGGTTTTGTTCTCATACTCATGCATCACCATATAGTTTCCATGACCTATGTCTTCATACAAAAATTTTTCCTTAGGGTCATATATCTTCAAAACAATATATTCATCCTACCTCTCCAAAAATAAATTTTTCATCCGGCCATTGATTTAGGATGAGTGCATGAGACTAGTCCATTTGAATTTCACCTTCAACTTCTTTGCATAAGTTTCTACTCAATAGCATACCATAGGATGGAGGAATGTCATAGCAACCAGGATTGTGGCTTTGACTCGTTTCTTAGGGAAAGTAGCCAAAGATACTTGGACATCTTGTATTATTTCACCTAGGGGAACCTCCTTGGTCTCCATTGAGTAGCATGAACCAAAATTTTGGGTTAGGGTAAGACCAAGTGTGTGAGAAAATTTTGCAGGCATCACATTATTTGATGCTCCCGAGTCAATGACATAGTTAATGAGTTTATGGCCAACTATTAGTAGTGTCACATAAAATGGCTCAATGTTTTAATAAATGGAAGGTGTGGAATCCATTAGATTTTTGGCGAAGGATATTTGGGGGTAGGAAAAATAGCCATTTATAACTTTTGGAAGACTGACTAGGATTTGAATTGAAGAATTTTACAACTTGGGTGAAGGGGTGAGTCTAATAAAAATAAGCTTCAAAATTTTGAATTTTAGTCTTCTTGATATGATCAATAATATCAAAAGACCTTGAAGTAGATGGAGTTTCTTGGCTGGAAACAACAAAGGTTTTATGTTTATAAACTTTTGGGGTTGAGGGTGTTTTGGATATAGGAGTGGAAGGTGTGGTTACTTTAGGAAAAGAGGAAGAAGGAGTATTAGATGGAGAAGTAGTACTTACTTTTTTAGCAGTAGTGGGGATGGGTGCTCCTCTTTTACAACTACTGGGATGGTAGCTGGAGCTTCTTTGGAATTTTCTTTTACGGGGTTGTACAAATTCTCGATTCTTTCTCAACTATTCTCTCTGGTCATGACAACATATGATTCATTGTTCATGTCTGCAACTACCTCATCATAATCATCATCATCATCATCCACTCCCTCATAAGTGAGATAGTTGATTTGAGATTCATCTACCTCTTCTTTAAACTCTTCAAGTTATTCTTCAATATCTTCAATCTCCTATGATTCCACTTCATCCTTTGGTTCTTGCACTTCACATGTTTCAATCAACTGGAACATTCGCAGGAGGAGCTTTAATGACTAGCTTTGGTTGAACATGAGGGAGATGGTTCCTTGTCTAGAATTTCTTTCATGGAATATCCTTATATGACATATTCTAGGAGAGTTTTTTCTTGATTGCAATCATGTCATTGGCCAAATTTTTAACTAATTGTTCATAACTTTTTGTTCTTAAAGTAGAGGCTTTGGCCTTAGGTGGTTCCTTTCTCATCTTACCTGACATAATCAAGTCATCTTCTACACTTATGGCCAATTGTTGATCTAGATTCACATTGGAAAGGTTAACTCTCCTTAGTGTGTAACTCACCTCTAACAATTGAGAATTAATGAAGAAACATTTCATATTTTGATCAATAAGATGAGTAGCAATTGGGATCTTATTAACCAGTTTGTTGAATTTGGCAACGAATTCTCACATATGCTCATAAGGTTCTTTCTTCATCTAGGAGAGTTGAGCCAAAAGTGCATGAGAATATTCCATAGGCTTGAACCTATTCTCAAACTGAGTTTGCATTGTATTCTAGTTGGTAATAGTACTATTTGGGAGATGGTAGAACCAACTGCAAGTATTTTCTTGCAGAGTCTCAAAAAAATATTCGGATGGACACATCCTCATGCTCAACTCCAAGAATCCCACATGTAACAATGAAGGACATAATGTTTTCATCTTGGTGTACTTTTCCATCACCTATGAACTACGGAAAATTATTCATATTACCCTTAAGAAAACCATGTAGAGGTTGTGAAAGGGATAAACGTCAAATTGTTTGGCCACAAGGCACTAGTGCAGCCCTTCTAGGAAAAACAACTTGTAAAGGAACACCAACACATGCTAAGACTAGATCATGAGTAATAAAACATATTTTTAGATAAGTGGTAGTATTTTATTGAGAGGATGAACCATCCCTTCCTTTGAATAGAGGTGTAGTTATTGATCATTTTCTTCTATTTATCTTTCATGAAGACAAATGAAAACCTTGTTGTTATTCCAACTGAAAAAAAGATCTTCTACACCTGGGCTCTCTATCCCGATGTATATCTTCTTTCATCCAATGTGTTAAAACTATTGGTTTTATATGAATATTACTTAGTGGAGACACGGTTAGTGTTCCCATGGTGGGCACCAAAAATTATTTGGTTGGGAATTTTGTCTTTTGACACAATCAATAATTTAGGGGACAATAGTCCCTCCTCTTTATGGGGAGGTTCCCTTATTTTTCCAAAACCTTGGAACTCTACTTATTTACAAATGTACAGATTAACTATTCCTGAGTGAGGATATTGGTGCAATGAATGGTTCCATATTTCCAATATTCTCAATATATAAGATGAAAAGGAAGTAGGGTTTTTAGAGGAAGAAATAATATCTTATATGAGCAAGATGAGTGAATCAGGGACACAAAGTTCAATCTAACCCACCGGTCAAGAATACAAGTATTCTCCTTGGTTATACAAGATTACTCACTACTATAAGACAAAAAGTTAAGAAGGAAACACATTCAGATATAAATATTATAGAATCATATCCTACTAATGCATGTAAGATATTTAAAGAACATGTGAGTCAATACATATGAAAATCCATGAAATATAAATGTAAATAGACACAAAGTTCCTCACAATATATTCAAAGGATTAAACAAAAATTTCAAGATTCAGATATATTAATTCTCACATTCACAAGATTCAAGAAATGGAAAAGGAAATAACACAGATAAGGGAGAGAAAGTTTCTTCTTTTGTATTGATCAAAATTTCTATATCTACATCCAAGAACACCAAAATTCAACCCCTTTACAATGAAAAATAAGCCTTATATAGGCCAAGGGGTGGTTGTAACCAACTTTATAACTAATTGTCTTTTAATTAAGTGTTAAACACTTAATTATGAATTACATAGGTTGGATTTATTTTACAATTTCACTTTCAAAATAATAAAGCCAACTTCAAAATATAACAATTAGATAGAAAAGTACTAAGTACTAGAAGAAGGTACATTATATAGTGGCACAACTATAACCTTTATCTTGAGGACATGAACCTAGAATTTGGTGACAACATTATATATTTCCATGAATTTTGGAATGACTATGTTTGACATAGTAGTTAACCAAGCTGCTAAGGGACTACTCCATCTCTTTTGCAATTCCTCCATTATGCAATAAGCCCTTAGTGGCTTCTACCAAAATATTGTGTAGTTCAAAGAGATCCTCCATCTTCTCCTTGTTGACTGATTCTTATTTGAATAACTCATGTTTGATTAATTCATTAAATTTATCCTTGAATTCATCTCATTGAATTTCTCTCTAAGGAATTATCTTTATAAAACTGACAACGAAGATCTTGTAGATCAACATATATTTTGACTTGAATGATTCTCCTTTATGATCCATGTTATTTAATTTAGTCACCTCTTCAAGAACTTTGATCCTCCACTCAACACTGTAGACCCACTTCTTAGATAGATTTTTTTTAAATCATCAAAGATCTTGTGAGAGAGAAAAATCTTCTCATCAGTTTTGCTCATGATTCTCAAATCTTGAATGTTATCCAACAAAATTTTGATATCTTTCTTAATAGCAACAATTGTTGAATTGAATTGATCCTTTACTAAAGAAATGTTGTCATACATTTTGAAGGATTCATCAATAAAACTTAACCCAAAGATTATAATTCCTTCCACTAATTCTTCAGAAGCTCTTCCAAATGAGGCATGCTTGTGGATCTCTTTGATGGCCTTGATATCCTCTTTAGAAAGAATGGGTGTAAGAGGGAGTGAGGAGAGAGGAGTGGGATCAAGAGGGAATTTTTAGTAGAGAGGAAGGATTTTATGAAATTAGAAATAACTTGAACCTGTTCTTCTAATTTTTCCTATGTTTTCTTTCCTTTCTCTACTCTGTTATTTACTTTAGAAATAGTCTCCTTCAAATTCTAAAATTCCACTTCAGGAGTATATTCACCAAGTGAATATATTTTTAGTTCTAGGTCTTCAAAAGTGATATCATTTTCATCCTTATCTCATTTAGTCTTGGAAATTTCCATAAATTTTTTCCCTTTTGAATCAGAGACCAAACAAGAGGTTTTCTTGGCCTTCTTTGGAGGAGTAGAGGTTGTGCCAAGTAAAGAAGCCATAACATCAAAACCTAGAGGAACAATATAGGAAGAAGCTTTCTTCTTATTCTTATCAATCAGGGGCCAAACCCATGTGAAGGAATAACTTATAGGTGGGGCAAGAGGTGGTACCAATGTAAGAACACTAGGAGGACCAAGAGGTTGAGCAAAGTGGAAACTATAGAGGAAGAACTTGGTCTCCTGACATCAAGCTTAGGCCTACTTGGTTTTTCTAGTGTCAGGTTCAATGATTTCTAGCTCTTCTTCTTCCTCACTTTCTTCCTCTTCATTTTCTTCTTCTTGATCATTCTTTTGTCCTTCAGGCCCTTGTGTTGATTCACTCTTTTGATGTTCTTCAGTGAATTTTTCTGATTCATCTTTACCTTCCTCAGTTGCTTTCATTTCCTCTCCTAAAGGTTGTGATACTTTTTCAAGAGAGGGAGCAATTTCTTCAGATATGCTTGAATCTTCTCTTGTTTCACCTCTTTCTCATGCATTTCATCAGTTTTCTTTGTCTCCTTTTATTTATATTTCTTATTATACACCTTAGTTGTTGAATCCAAGGGTGAGGAAGATGGAGTTAATTGTAATGGAACTTCTAGAGGGGGAATGGGAACTTCCTTGTGTGAATAAGAGGCCTCCTAAAAGGAATATTTTTCACTATTTGATTATACTCCCTCATTTTCTTGTTGAACCAATGTTTGGTCCTTGCTAGAACTAGATTATTCATATCAGAGGGATCATCCCTCTCTTTTTGGGACCATTCAATGGTTGTTAGAGGCATTATTTGGATATTTTGATATATTCCATAGAATACAAATCATCATTATCATCTTCCAAGTCCTCAAGGACCTGATACACCTTGAAATATTTAATTTGTTGTAGAGAAAGTCTCCTAAAATACCTTCTCCTTACCTCATATTCATTAGTAAAATATTCCTAGTAATCCTAAATAGTGGGAACATGATAGTAATACATTCTTAGATGATTGGAAATTAATCCTTTAATATCAAAGGAAGATCTTATTTGGTATGAATGAAACTTGAAATCAGCAATTGTCCTTTCAACATTCTGAGCATCCAGGGAAAATATGCAAGTGTAGTTTCCCAAAGAGATAGGAAACTGGATTCCAGTGATTTTCTTATCCCTCCATGTCCTGTGTAGCATATCCAACTTTCTCGTAAACTTCCATAAGGACCATTTTATCACTATAATACATTAGCAATTTGTTGGGTGCACCTTTAAAACCATCCAATGTTATGTAGGAAAAATTTATGAACTTAATTAAGAGGCCACCATAAGTTGAAATCAACTACTTTTATTCTACATACACTCTTTCATCTATGTTTCCTTTGAGGAGCCTCACTATGAACATTTTTAAATATATCATTTACTCTCTTATGGTGAAATTTACTATCCTCAAAAGTGAGTTGTGGATAGAACTCATAAACCAGTGCATTTTTTTATCATCTTGAGGAGACAACCCTAGCCAAACTCTATAGGCTATAATTGTATACATAAGGTAGGATTTCATATGAAAGGTCTTACTTTACTACACATTCACCGAGTTTATCACTTATATTTTCACATATGGTCTCTCCCAAATTCAAACCGTGTTTTCCTTCACAAATTATGTTGATGTACACACACATCTAAAATTAGAATTCATTGGTAGAAGGTAGGCCCATCATTCTTGCTAGTAGGGTGATCATATCAGATAGTTCTTCCTTGAAATCTGACCTATACATAACCTTAGGCAACTTGGAAGCTCCTCCATTTTAGGATTTAATCCATTAGTTGGACATCATTACTCTATATCTGTCTTTATCTTTCTCAAAAATATTATGAGCCTGGGCCTTAGTCAAAGTATTAGAGTCTTCAATGACAAGGATTCCTAGGGCTGCATTTATACAATTGACATCAAGTTTGGAAATAACTTGGCCTTGAGGATCTCTAACTTCCTTGGTTTCAGGATCAAAACAATAGGCACAAGTTAAGACAATATCAATGCACTTGATCGAGAGGGGAAACCCAAAATCATAGGAAATTCTACTATTCTTGATACATTGGGCTATGATAGTGGGAGATTCCTCAGATATTTTTGCCCAAAAATCATCTAAATTAAAATGCCTAAGATCACTATCCCCAATTTTTGACATAGAGGTCTCCAAGGAAGAAATGCACTCATACCCGCCATACTAGAAATTCATGGTGAAATGGTGAGGGAAAAAAATAGAGAAATGGGGTTTAACAATGGTTTTAGGAAGGATTCAGAGGATAAGATACAAAACACAAAACACCACCAAATTAAATTAAATTGGCATGGAATGACTTTCCTCTACTATGAAAATAATGACGCTTAAATAACGACTCAATTCACTTTGAATTTTTTTAAAGGATAATATATGAGAAATTTAAAGCCAAATATGTCCTAAGGGCACGTAAGTAGAGAAATATAATGCATAATGAAATTTGCAATTGGAACAATGAAAAATGAGTTTATTTTTACCCTTTTATAACAATATATCTTGAAAAATGGATTAACTTAGAAAAATGGTGAAATGTAAGGAACAAAAATGACCTAGGAACTCTTTAATCAATTTTCTCTATAATTATGGATATGCTAGGTTTTTAGGGAACTCGAGGCCCAAGGGAACAAGTATCGTATGTTCAACAAATTCCTAAAACTCCCGCAATACAAGAAAATTCAATGAAATTCGAGAGAAGGGAATCCTATAGGGAATGGGGTGTTAGACGGAACAAGGGTTGTGAGTTCCCAAAATGTCCAAAATACCTATAATATAAATTATTTTAGTGGAATGTAGAAGTCACAACGTTACGGGAACAAGAGCCTAGACGGAACAATTCTGTAGGGAACGTAAAATTCTACATAACACTACAATCAAAATAAATGTGGGGAAATCAAGGATGCGTAGAATGGTAGGCCCAGAGTAACTTTTTCCTCTTGTTCCTCCAAAACCTATATTTACCACCATACACTCAAAATGACACAAAATACTTTAAAACACTAATTGTTTAGGACTTTTTAATCCTCTATATTTCACAAAGGAAAATAAACTTTGGAAAAGGGGTCATGTAACAAAAATTTCAAAAATTACACATTTTTTGGGCGGTGACAACATCATTGATGATTTGATTAATGTGTGATCAAGTGATTACCACTTCCTATAAGGATGGACCTAAAAAGAGAAGAATGAACAAGTAGTAAAAACATGTGTATGATCAAAATGAGTAAAAGTATGAAATAAATTATTTTAAAAATGTGAAAAAGGGAACATGTTCACACGATCAATGATGACTGAAATGGTGTAGAAAGGATCTTGAATATGTTATTGAAGAATGAGTTTTGGGGCGATCTCACACCTATTGCACTAACTTGCTATTTTTGGGTGATATCACACCAAGAACGTAAGAATTGTAAGGATTAAATTCTAGTGTCATCCTCCATATTTTAATTCTTCCCATAATCCGAACACTAATGCAAATGGTGTGTAAAAATCTGATTTGTTTTGAACAATTCCGATCCAACATGAAAGTAGAAAAGGTGTAGTGCATGCATATCAAGTGTTGAAGGATTGTTTGTCCTATAAAAGATGCTCAGTAAACTGCCAAAAACTATTCATAACTAAAAATTGTTATATAACTACCCTCGGCCAAAGGCATCCAAGAAGGGTCAGGGGCACCCATGTGCTCTTGTTCTAGTTTGGGTGCTAGTTTTTATGTTGTGCCGAGGACCCAAGTTAGGATCGGGCCATTGCTGAGACTGATGACTCGTGTTTTACTCATACCTAACTATGTTGAACTATGATCTGTAGAACATTGTACGGGGTGGCTGATTCACCCATTAACGCCCCCTCATTCGGGTGCATGCGCGTTCTTTGAATAGTATACGGACTAAAAGAGGACTGGCCAAAGAATTGATACTAAATCCTTGCAAGGGGAAGGGAATGTGCTTAATGAAAATAAAGGCACATGAAATAAAAATTGATGTAAACAATTTTTAGTTGAAACATGATACACACGCATGTAAAAGATAAGATGTAAACTAGCATACAATAAGACATTGTGTAAGATAACACCCAAGAAGATAATGTAGACCACAAAAATTGGGTTGCAAATATGGGATGCCACTCATAATTTTGTGAGACTCATCAAGGCCACTGTGGCTAAAGGAATAAAATGTGCAATCACGAACAATAAAGACAGGGAAAACCCCACAAACAATGGTATACAAATGCAAATAGTAACAAATGGATAATTAGCCAAACATAGAAGAAAATAGACCTACAAAAATTCACATGAAGCACCCATTAACATCTTAGAAAGATAAAAAATTATGTCAAAGCATGTATAGTCTGATATAATAATGTGCTATGAAAAATGAAACAATAGCACCTATATTGTACAAAAGTAGATGCCCCCAGGAGCCGTTGTGGGACTGGTATGAGGTATTGTGCCAAACATCCATGTTGTGTATAAAGATATTGTTAAAGCATGCAATCAAAACTAGAAGGAGAGTGAACACACATGTGTATATAGAAATAGATAATGACATATAATGTATTTATCTAGCATGTGTTATAAAGTGTACATGTAAGCATAAGAAAGTAAAAAGAAATTCGGCCAAGATATGTAGTGTGTGGTAGATGCAATGGAATGGAATACATAGTGAGTTTGATAGGATGTGTGTGCCCCCGAGTGAATTATAATGAGAATACATGTGATGAGGTTCATTTATACATGCCCCCTCAGTAGTCAAGAATGAATTGTAGAACAAGAATGCATCATTGGGAAATGCTTTGAATGTGCACTTCAAAGATATGATTAACAAAGAATAAAGTGTAAAGATTTTGTTATTGAGTGAGTGTGATTGAGTGTGGTGGGGTTCATTTTAGATGTATAGACTCTCGGCGTGATCAAGTATGAACCATGGAACTAGAGTTCTTCATAGGGTAATGAGTGCAATGTGTAAAAGTAGATGCAAGAAAGATATGTTGTCAATAACTAAAGTGAATAGTGTGTTTAGTGTGTGATAAAAGATTCAATAAAAATACATCATGCTTGTGTGAAGTGTGAAGTGTGAAGTGCGAAGTGCGAAGTGCGAAGTGCAAAGTGCGAAGTGCGAAGTGCGAAGTATGAAATGCAAAGTGCGAAGTGGGAAGAGTGAAGTGCGAAGTGTGAAGTGTGAAGTGTGAAGTGTGAAGTGTGAAGTGCAAAGTGAAGTGTGAAGTGTGAAGTGCAAAGTGTGAAGTGCGAAGTGCGAAGTGTGAAGCAAAGTGTGAAGTGTGAAGTGTGAAGTGTGAAGTGCTAAGTGTGAAGTGTGAAGTGCGAAGTGTCAAGTGCGAAGTGTGAAGTGCGAAGTGTCAAGTGTTAAGTGTCAAGTGTCAAGTGCCAAGTGTCAAGTGTCAAGTGTCGAGTGTCAAGTGTCAAGTGTCAAGTGTCAAGTGTCAAGTGTGTAGTGTATGAGGTTCATGTATGTAGTATTCCCTCAACATTAAAGTGTGAACCAAATCACGAGAATACGTCATCGGGTAATGACAATATGAGATGTGTATGATGTATATAAAATACTATATGTAAGGTGTATAGTATATGAGACACTTGATAATGCTAGAAGGGTCAGAAGAATAAGTATGATGCCCCCAATAGTATGATAATGAATATTCTATCCAATGATAGCAAAAGGTGAATTTCCTCCACCTAATGTTTGTGAAGATGAAGGTGTGTGAACATTCTCTAAGATAAGTGGTGTATGCGAGAGATGATGCATAGGTAAATGAATCCTATTTTCATGTGACCAATAGGGATGATGCAGAGGCAATGGAAACCTATGTGAAGTAGGCCATGGAGATTATGGACACCAATGTGAAGTAGACCATGGACGTGATGGATACCTATGTGAAGAAAAATCCAAAGGTGATGGAAACCTATGTAAAGAAGAACGAGGTGGTGATGTATAATGATACGAAGGATTTGTCTCAGTGGTAGACCTAGACTAATGTGATGGAATGGTAGATGATGAGACTATGTAGGATATGGGTAAACATGTGAGCTATGAGTAGATTATGCTTTATATTTGAGAGGTTGTGGGGACCTATATTATCTAGCGAGTTCAATGATAACCTCAAGACAAGGATACAACCATGGTGTGGATGGTGGAATACCATTGATAATGATAACTTGTTTTTTATGAATGAACTTTATACATAAGTGATTAATATAAGTGATGGCTTGTGTTGCACAGATTTTTGGTTCTTAAATTTGACCTTAAAAAAATATGATCGGGGAAAACATTCCCTCCTATTTATTACAAATGTAAATCTACTTATTTACAAATGTAGAAACTATCAATATTATAATGAGGATTTTGATGCCTTAGATTTCTTCATCTCATAAGATTTTCAATACGGGATAAAAGGAAGCTGAAAGAATTAATATTTTAGAAAATGGTGAAAGTAGTGTTGGGCCTCAGAATATTGGCTAAGTACAAGAAGGCATGTGGCAGCATGGGACCTATTTAAAAAGGGCACGTAGGGTGGATGCACCGGGATAGGGTTTTAGAAGGGTTTAGTAGAAAACGCGGTGTGTGTGTAAGGTAAGACATGTTTTGGGACTTAGCCATATTTGACATTCTAGGTAGCACATGAGAAAAGCGTGACCCGTCTAGCATGTGGAGTGGATAAGGTGCCAGCCTAGCAGCTGTATGGTCAAGAAAGGAATATTCCATACATGCGATGGAAGGATCCAAAAATACATCATTGCAAAGAGTGGAGAGATCAGATCAAAGGAAGCATGCTCCATTGGAGGACCACATGGACACTTAGCAACGGTCGGTCATTATCTCAAGAAGGCATGAAGGTGGAGACTAAGGCTATATATAGATATTCTTAAGTAGAAGAAAGGGAAGTAGAAGGGGCATCATATAGCATTTGGATAGGGGAAGATCGTAAAGATAATAGTGGGTTCTGTTTCACCATTTTCTTTACCTTTTCGAAATGACAAAATAGATAAGGGTAAGGGCCAAGGAGGAATACATGTTAAATGTTGGTCGATTGATGGTTGTTGCGTGTGTTCTAACTTCTTGATCCATAATTGAATGTGAGAGATTTGTTTTGGTTAGGAGGAACTACTTGTAATAGAAAACAAGACCACAAAAGGATAGTTAAATGATATATGACAGTGGATTGCCTAGCATGTGATTGGTATAGGGATTGGAGCTTGATTTGGACATGGCAGAGCGCAGAGAGGGTTTGGGTGGACCACTAGCATAGCGGCGGAGGTACCACCATGGAGGTGACATCAAGATGAGGTAAGATCTGATCCATTCATTGTTATTTGATATAAGAAGAAGGGAATGGGTAGGTCAGTTTGGGTAGGGTAGAGAATTTGAAATGTGTGGTTAAAATGTTGAGGGATGACGGGGTGGAAAGGTCATAGGTAGAGGAAAAAGGGTTGGGGAGTAATTTGGGGTAGGTTTGGGTAGGTGTGTAGGGGAAATGGGAAATAAATGGGGGGAGAAAATGGGGTTTCGGGCTTGGGGCACGGGAATAAGAATCGCCTTGATCAAGGTATGGCTAACATTGGTCTTATCACACTGACATCGGTCAGAGATGAGTGGAACCAGTGTCGGTTATATCAATTTGGTGATGGTCAGGAGTAACTAGTGCTGGTTAGGGAAAAAGGGGCTAGAGGTATAGGAGGGTAAGGGGAAAGGTTAGGTAAAGTGGGTAAAATCAAGTGTTTAATAATTTGTGTGATTGGTTGAATGCAGGCCAAGGACTAGCTACGAATGAGAGATAGGGTACCTCCCTTGCTCGTGGAGGTATGGGGTGGGACGAAGCGATAACTCATGCCATGAAGAAGAGGTTGGCCTTATTAGGGTCGGGCGCTACAGCACATAGTCCAGGAGCCGAGCTTGATGGTCACTCTCATCGACAGATGGGACTTAGCGACCAATACCTTCCATTTACCGATGGGTGAGATCACAGTCACCCTAGAGGATGTGTACAGGATCTTACATCTACCGATAGTGGGGATGCAGGTGTATTCTATCTCCTCATGGGCCTTTGAGGAGTTGATACTAACAATTTTGGTGAGGGATATTGGAGATGAGGTTCCATAGCGCCAGTATGAGCTATGGATTTATGTACTAGGACCATCCAGAGGAGATGAGGCTGGTATTTTTGTAAATGGAGGTAGCTCCGATTCTTTGCACCATCGAGATGCGAGAGGGTGGGAGATTCCCACGATCATTTATGGGGGTTCTACATGACATGATGGAGGACATGACCCATTTTACATGGGCACTTGAATTCCCGGTATTGTTTTATATAGAGCTATGGGCTTATGGGCGTCTACAGAGGTTTAGCCTTTCTTGGAATTTCTTACTCCATTCTTTGGGCATATGAGCACATTGTATGTGTGCGTCCTATTGGTATACCCAGTGATGCATTTGAGTCGAGTTTTGTTCGAGTGGGCTACGAGTGATGGGTTCTATGATTGGGGAGTGCCGAGAAGCGGCTAGAGCTACACACAATGTATCATATTACAAACAATTTCTAGAGGAGTTTTCCAGCATGGACATCATTTAGAGGCCTTATGTGGGTTTTCCATCATATGGGTGGATGGTAGAGGAGCTAAAGGAGATACAACTACTCCGGTGGATAGAGGGGTGATGTACAGGAGAGCACAAGATGATACCTATAGATAGGGTTAGATGGTAGTTTGGGATATTTTAGGATATACCGCCATCTTTCCCATAATACAGGAGGGATGACATGGAGAGGAATCTTCCTCTACCACATCCGAGAGTGCCGACAGGGAAGGAGGAGTAGGTAAGAGACCGTCAGATTGATGATGTCGGGGTTACAGATAGATATAGATAGTGGTGGGTTGCACATTTATGAGCAGTACCACTGAGGTTGAGGAAGCTGGTTTTAGCCACCATCACAGTGTAGAGGGACACCCTACGGGCGGTGGTGACCCGATTACACAATTGGGTATAGCGCAAGGGTATTTGATAGGCTCGAGGCATAGGTTACTATGTTACTGAGTGCACAGTGGCCACTCTACGAGCCCGGGTAGTGCGGGGACAGGTGTTTTCATAGGGTAGAGATGGAGATGGGGATGGAGATGGGGTACAGGTGGCCACCCTACAGGCACAAATTATAGGTTTGCATGGCTAGTTAGCCATTTCATAGGTGTAGGTTGCGAATCTTTAGTTCCAAATACAAGCAGGAGTGGGATAGGGTCCCTCACAATAGGCATAGGTACATGGATAGGGATAGGGTCCTCTTTACAAGTACCAACCGGATAGGGTCATGAGAGATAGGTACATGGGTCGAGGCCAATGGCACCACCACACACAATACTAATAGGTAGGTTGAGAGATTATTTAGGTGAGGTCTGGTATTATAAGGATATTTTGATGGCCACAAGTGATCAGGGGATCATTTCTGAAAGTTCCCTAAACATCTCTAAATGGTGTCAGTGCAGAAGATCATCTCGAGAGCTTTCCAACAACTGTGAGAACGCAACAAACGGACATCGGGAGCTCTAGATATGTTCGGTCAAAGTTCGGTCAACAGAAAGTCAAACTATGGTCAACTGGTCAATATTGGACCGAATCGCACTGTGACACATGGCTTGCCAACACTCGTCGAATTCGCTCGATTTGCCTATCGGGAGACGACAAGTGGACTACAGGATTATTTCTATTCCACCATTGTATGGGTCGAAATAACATTATATTGGTAAGTTCACATGGCGCCATATATACAAATGCCACATGTAAATATATTAATGTTTAAAACATTAATATTAAAATTATACATAGCCGCCAAAAGCATATGAAGTGACCATGTTGCAAGGTGGTGAAGCGTTTTACACGTGGACTGTCCCACGTGGAAGAAGGAGGATGAAGCGGTTGTTGGGGGTGGTTATTATGCTCCAACGTGGTCTTTGACCACTTCATGCGCATGTATAGGCTTAATAAAGCCTAAAACCTTATCATGCCGCGCCAAATTTGGGTTTTAACCCATTTCAAACCAAAAGCCACTCCAATGGGGATTTAATCCCATTTTATATGCAAATCGCTCCTTATGGGATTTTTATCCCTTATTAACACATGCGGCATTGCCGCGCCAAAATATGTGGGGATTTTTATCCTATTTAAATATGTATATCCGCCCACATAGGGATTTAATCCCATTTGTTATGTACGGGCTAGGCTAATATTAGCCTAAGGATTATATGGATAATTGTTTAATCCATTATTTTTGGGCCCTAATTTTGTATAAATAGGGACCCCTCTCCTTTGTAAAACACACGGGACACACATTCCACACACCGAAGCTACGGAGAAGCTCATTGCTAGAGCACGGAAAAGGTGGACACATGCTCGAGCTTATTATTTGTTAAGCTTATTTGCGGAATGTGTCGACAAGTGTTGTCTATTGGCCTATTATTTTAGGCAATATTAGATGGAATATTTGTGATTGGGAGTGAAATGTAAACTACCCAATAGGCCCATAGTGCCACACCAAGTACTTGTAAATCCTGGATTGTCGACCGGAGTGCTAGCTTCGCATTGTTTGCGTCGGGAAGGCCGATCACAGCCGAAGGAGATCAGACGCCGCGGGAAGGTGGAGGTCGGGTGCTATTTTTCACCCTTGTCAAATCAAGAACCGGGTGTCTTGGTAGGCAAGTAAAATTCCATTAGGTTTTCTTGTGAAAGTACTATTGTAACTTACAAGTTTTGACTAGTGGAACGGTTCGATCACGAACCTGGAGATGTAGGCAATTTCCGAACTCCGTAATCAATCTGTGTGCAATTGTCATTATTGTCTTGCATTATTTTAAATTGATTACTTAAAAGGAGTAAATTATCGGCAAATAATCAAAGCCTATAAGGGTCCGAGATTAGGTCGTAATAATCTGATTATTTTCGGATTAGCAGGATAGATTTTCTATCCTATGGGGAGTATAGAGAACATCAGGCCTTGAGTGAGAGGACCAGGTCATATACCCACAGTGTAGAGAGCACAAGCAGCCATCAAGCCCTGAGACAGGGTCAGGGTGAGGCCACCAATTCACAAAGGCTTGCTCTAGGTGAGGGACCATAAGAGGATAGATCGGGACGAGGTGGAGAGAGATTGGCATGGCACCCCACTGGAGGGGAGACGAAGGAGACTAATGAGATAAGGATGGATATTATGTGGGGTGATGATTATTCATCATTGATGATCAGTGTATCCATGTTTTTGACATATTTTTGATATGCATACCATCTTGCATGCCAAATATGATGAGGACATAGGTGAAAGTTTTTGTTATTTTTATCATATATCAACCTATGTGCCGAAGATGGTGAGGTCTGTATATGAGATATTTTGAGGATTGTTATTATTATTTGTATATATGTTCACATGTATGTTTACACAAAATTTTTGATTTATAGATGATAGTATTTATAGCATGGATGGTGTACATGTAATTTTCATTGTTATGTGTGTGTGTGTGTGTGTGTGTGTGTGTGTGTGTGCGTGCAGGCATGTGTGTGTGTGTGTGGAAATCAAGTGGATTAGGCATTATTGAGGTAGGTCATAATCATGGATTGAGTCAAGTTGACTTAGGCATGATTAAGTAAGGTTGAGTTAGGCATGGTTGTGTAGGCATGGTGGAGTTGGGTCGATCTCGGGCATGATGGGGTCAGTCATAAACATGGATTGAGTTAGGTTGACTTAGGCATGATTAAGGTTGACTTAGGCATGATTGAGTAAGGTTGAGTTAGGCATGGTGGAGTTAGGTTGGTTTAGGCATGGATTGAGTCAGGTTGACTTAGGCATGGTTGAGTCAAGTTGGTTAGGTATGGTTGAGTTTCTAATTCATTAATTTGTGCAATCAATGATGGTGTGGATCATGTTAAGATGATTTGTAGGAAAATGTATGATTATGCGAAAGAAATTGTAGACAAGATAAAATGAATGTATGAGTTATGATGGTAAATATGTTAAGCAATTTGTTGATTATTTGGTGTAATTTCTAGTTATCGTTATAGAAAGGAAACTAACTAGGGTAGAATGTGAATAGAAAAGGGAAAGAGGGAATTGGTTAGGGTAGAGAGTGGCTGAGCTAACCTCTAAGGGCCCCATGCCCTCGGAGTGCTACCTACATAGTCCCAACAAAAAGGGACCTCGGCCGATGTAGTTCTCCTTAAGTTAGGGTAGATTAGGATGAAATAGCGAGAATGGGTTTATAGGTGCTAGGAATGGGTGATGTAGGTCATAAGTATGATTTAGTTTAGGTGGTAGACATGGTTGAGTGATTTTTAAATACATGTGTCGAGGATCTGGTCCTGTATAGGATAATCAATAAGTAATGAGGAAGACGAATGGTAAGAGGTGGTAAAAGAGTTGCTTAATTAATAAGAACCCTAATGAGTCTACCATACCCCAGATGGGATTATGAACGTAAGACCCTATAGGCCTTGCATAATGGACTATTTTAAGGGTGAAGAAAATTCACATGATCATGAAATGTTGCGTTTGCGGAAAGTCCCTTGAGTAACGAGGAATTTAGGTGAAAAAGGCAAGGAGGTGAGAATGGGAGGTTTAGTGTAACTTAGTGTACGACGATGTGTATTTCGGAACAAGAAACCCAGAATCCAAAATAGGAAAGTCCATGACAAAAATTTCATCTTTTTCTTTATTTGTTTTATTTTAATAGACTGATCTATGCGGGAATTCTATATAGGATGGGTATATTATCTCCTTGAGGTCTATGTGAATCGATCAATGCGGGAAGCTTCGAATAGTTATTATATTTTTATAATGACTGTATATAGCTATCCTTCAAGGAGCATTCTATTGATAATGGTAGAATATAAATAAGAGATGTCCCTTTTGAGGGATTCATCTTTTCTAGAATTTTGACTCAAGGAGTTGTATCCCTTTTTATTTTTAGACATAATGGACAAGACTATAGAGGACAATTAGGTTCTTGTTTAGAAGAGAAGATTGTAGTACACAAAGATTAACTATGAAGAGAAGCTTTTGAGTGATGAATGACCATGGGATTTGATCTTGAAGAAGATAAAAATTATCCATGAGAATCATGCTATGAGTAGATACATGGTACTCATATTAAAGATAAGGCTAAAAGGTGATGGGTAATCACATGATTCTTGTTGAGTCCTAAATCCTCAAAATGTGTAATATGGAAGGTGAACTGTGCTCAAGGGACAAGTGATCAATTTACAGAAAGTGATATAGGATTTTATATCAATAATAAAATGGTTAAAGATGCAAGGCATTAAAGGGCTTAGGTTCGGGTTTACCTTTGAGTGAAGACAAATGATAAGAACCTGATCCATAGGCATGGGTAACGATATAGGGTCCAAGCCAATTAGGAGAAATTTTTCCCCATTTACTTTTCTCCTCTTTGGTTACATGTTGATTTTCCTTCAGGACGAGGTCACCGACCTAAAAGGTTCATTCATGAACACATTTTTCATAGGCATGTTTGATACATTTTTGGTAGATTTGGAGATGGTCAAGAGTGTTGAGATGATGCTCATCTAATAATTCAAGTTGCGCCAAACAATCCTGGCAAAATTCATCGTCGTTGAGCATGTCTTATAGTGAGATGTGGAGGGATGGAATATGAAATTTGAGAGGTAAGACAACCTCATTACTATAGACCAGAGAAAAGGGGTGGCGGTGAGTGAAGTGTGAATACTAGTGCGATAAGCCTACAAGGAAAAAGGAATTTGCATATGCCAATCTTTCCCAAAGTATCATTGACTACCTTCATAAGAATTTTTCAAGGTTTTATTGGTTGATTCAGCTTGACCATTGGTTTTGGGTAATAAGGTGATGAGAAACTAAGTTGGTTGTCGAAAGCATCATATAGTTTGCGTGCGGTTTTGTTTTTGAATTGTTTTTCGTTATCGGTGATAATGCGGTGAGGAACACCAAAATGAAAAATGATGTGATGGTTGATGAATTCACACATTTTCTTGGATTTGGTGGAAATGATGGGAATAGATTCTACCCATTTATTGTAATATTCGGTAGTGATTATGATCCATTGGTGGCGTTGTGAATAATGGGGTTGATCTCACGAAAATATCCAAACCCCATTGAGAAAAAGGCCAAAGGTCTCGCGTGAGCCATAAGGCATGACTAGGGGTGTGATGGAGATTAGCATGGTGCTGATATTTCATGCAACATTTGACAAAATCACAATGATCATGGTTTAGGGTGTGCGATTATAGGAAAGGATGAAGAACGTATTTTGTGATAGTGATACCACTAAAGTGACCTCCATAAATTCCATCGTGGAATTCCTTAATGGTGTAAGAAATTTCAGAACTTGTAAGGCACCGTAAGAGAAAACTGTCAAAACTACATTTGTAAAGAATACCACCCATGATGACATAATAGGAGACACTTTTAAGAAATGCACGTTTTGCATTACGAGTGAGATCAGCGGGTATAATGGAAAGGGAAAAATAGTCTGCATATTGCTTATACCAAAGGTCACTTGGGTCAGGGGAAGCAGTTTGATAGAGTAGACCTCACGAGGTAAATAAGATGGTGATTGTAGCCTTTGTATAGTGACAAATATTTTAGATTCGGTGGGTGAAGTTGGTATCTGAGAAGCCAAGCAAGTCATGGTATCTACAAATTTATTGGTAGAACGTGGGGTGGTTTAAAGTGTGTAATGGTCAAAGGTGGTCAAAAGTATGTCCACGTGATTCTTATACTTTTGAAGTATCTCATTACGACACTGTTATATACCATTGACTTGGTTTATGACCAACTAAGAATCACCAAAGATGTTGTTTGACTTAACATTTAAGGCATAAGCAGCCTAGAGACTCAATATGAGTGCTTTGTATTCAGCAATATTGTTTGTACAATCAAAATTGAGTTTGAAAGAAAAAAGGCATAGGTTCACCATCAAGTGGAATGAGGATAACACCAGCCCCACCCCCCACGCCGAAACTTGGAACCATTGAAGAAGAGTGTCATTTGGTGATTGGGTTTTTCTAGGGAAAGGGTAGCAATAGACTCATCTAGAAAGTCAAAGTTAGAGGATTGATTCCCGAAATAGGTATTGTTTCATGGCTTCAAGGCTTTATGGCATTCATCATCCCATTTTAATGAAATTTCTTTCTTGAGAAGATGATGGAATGGTTGATAGTGGTCAAAAATCTACGAGATAAAATGATGAATTGATTGCAACTTTCCCTGAAGGATAAAAAGTTGATGGATATTAGTGGGTGGCAGAATTTCAAGGATAGCCTTGACTTTAGCAGGATAAACTTTTATGCCATGTAAAGAAATGATGAAACCTAGGAGTTTCCTAGAAAGTAGTACAAAGACACATTTTTTGGTTGAAGATAAACACAATACTTGATGAGGCAGTCAAAGATGACTTTAAGAATGGGTAGGTGTTCAGTTTGATGCTTAGATTTGGCAAGAAAATCATCTATGTAATCCTCCAATATGTGATGCATGATGTCATGGAAGATGTAAGCCATGGCTCGCTGATATGTAGCACCGAAATTTTTTAGGCCAAAGGGAATAACTCGATAGCAGAAATTCTCCCAAATGGTGATGAAGGAAGTCTTGTACTGATCCTTGGGAGCTAGTAATATTTGATTGTAGCCTTAGAAACCATCCATGAGCGATAACATTTTATGGCCAGAGGTGAGATCAACTAGTTGGTCAATGCTTGGTAGTGGGAAATCATCTTTGGGATAGGCAAGGTTAAGGTCACAGAAATCTATGCAAATGTGGATTCCCCCTATCACTTTTGTGATAGGAACGATGTCAAAAATCCATTGGGGATAATCAATGGGTGGAATTAAGGAAACCAAGAGAAGGAAGTGAAGCTCTTCTTTGACCGAGAAGAGAAATGTGGGGTGTATTTTCTGTAGCTTTTTTTATGGGTTTGGCATCATGAATGGTTATGATATTGTGAACTATAATTTTTGGGTCAATTCCAAGCATATCGACATAGGACCAAGAAAATGTGTTGCTATGGTCCCAAACAAAAGAGGTGAATGCTTCTTTTTTAGTAGCATCTAAGGATTGACCGATCTTCCGAATGTGTGGGTCGTCCACGAGTATTAATGTTTATTTCGATGGTTGATTCGTTCAACATAGTTTTCGTCTCAAAGGGTAACAACCGATGAATATAAGAGTCTTATGCACCAAGGTAGGTGAGGATGGAATCATCTTCATGACATTAAATGACTTTAATTGAAGGTGTATCATCATCAATTATGTCAGGATACGAGATTGGGAGAGAAGAGGGAGCCTTGCCATCGTGTTGATAGGTCGGTAGTCCTAGGGAAATCGTTTTTATGAAAACAAAAGTTAGGAGGAATAGATTCGGGATCTATGGACTTCGTGGGTGAAGATTGTAATGTGGGTGAATGAGAGGAGGGATATTTCTCCTCCTGGATAAGTTTGATGCAAACCTTCTTATAGGATGAAGTGTCAAAACCAATACCACTATGGTCATTGCATTTATAAGAGGTACATGAAATGATAGTGTGGTGGCCTTGTTCATAAAAACAATCCAAATCCTTTCCACGTGCACTGATGAAGGAAAGTGTGAGTGAAGTGGCAGTTAGTGAGGGAGTGTAGGTCAGATGAAATGGTTAGGTTTGGGATGGAGATTCAGGTTTATAGGTGGCCATATCAAGTCCCCCATATGTTAGGTTGGTGCAGACGTGGGGAGGTCCATAAGGGAAAATGTCACCGATGTAGATGTCATAACTGGAGTGTTGACGTAGATTCTTATACTCTTGTGGGGTGAGGAAGGTATCGATATTGTATAGGCAATATTCCCTGCAGTGAGGCATTGAAAAACACCTTCTAAGGGATCGGTAGTTGGTAATGGGTAGCAATTATAGATGGATCCCTAGATAAAGGTGAAATAGGGGCTCCAAGAAGAGAGGCTATAGCTGCAGTGGGGATAACAAGGTTAGATGTAGCAGAAGTAGTGGCAATTTTGGTGGATGGGCTCATGGGTGAAGGTGAAGTGGTGACAGTGGTGCAGATGCCTTGACCGGCATAAGCACATCATTGGGTCGATATAGCATGTTACAGGTATTGAAAGGTGAGGGGTCAGTAGGGATGGTGTAATTATGTCCCTCATGTTCAAATTTGAGGCATCAATGTAAAGTCAAAGGGACACAACCCATAACGTAGATTCAAAGTCAGCTAAGCAATAAGTTATACTGGAACTCCCCTTCTAAGACATAGAAAACTTTCACGATAGTGTGGGGACCTATGTGGACATGGAGAATAATGGTACCTAGGGTAGAGGTCATGGTGTCATTGAAGGAATGCAACATAATAGGGTTACCATATATGTAATTGGTAGGTATTTGCATTTGGTTATATGCATGGGAGGAGATAATGTTAATACTAGTACCACAATCGATCATAATGCATCATATGCATATATTATTGATAAAGATGGAGATAAAAAAGAGCGGGTCGGGGTCATCAAACTAGAAGGGAATGGTCTCTTCATCTAAAAAGTTGAGGCGGCCACTTGGTTAGTGGGTGGAGGTGTAGACAAAGGTGAAGACCTAGTGAGAGAGGCTACGGGTGTAAGGTCATTTGGTAAGACTTCAATAGATTGAAAGACCTCCATGAGAGCTTGACGATGTAACTCGAGGCTTGGATGAGGTTGTATAAAGACATTTTGAGGGGAGATTAGTGTATTTTTTTATCATTGTGCAATGTGTGACTCCATCAGAAATGGGATATGTAGGACCTCAAATGATGACTGCGGGTGTGGGTACGGATGGTATATTGGGTACAAGGTTGGTTGATGGGTTAGTTTCTTTCTCCTTGCCCTTTTCTTTACGAGCATGGCTGGAAATTTTGATCATGTTAATCTAAAAGGAGGTGAATGAAGAGGGTGTTTCATGGAAGGTATAACAACATGAGGGACAAAACCCTAGTGGTGGATATGATCCTTGGTAAATGAGTAGGGCACATTGGCATTTTGGTGGTGGTTTAGCCAGCTCTCTTATACAAACCATGTTAATATTGAATCTTGGGTATGGATCAAATATTTGTAGGGGTGGAGATATTGGTCGTTGAGTAGGTAACGGGAAAAGATATGTGGAAATTGGTGAAGGTTAAATGGGGTCCTCATGAAGACGATCCTTGTCGTCAAATTTTTCCTCGGGAGGACACAATTAGACGAGAGATATTTTTAAAGCCTTAAATTTCTCTACGTCATGTCCGGCACGTGATGGTAGGAAAAAATTTTGGTTTTGTCAAAACCCTTTGGTTTGGGTTTGAGTGGGTCATAAGCTCTAAGAGGTGGTAATGTGATGACATAAGTTTCAAGGAGATTAGTTAGGATTTTGGCATAGGACCCTACTAGTGGATCACAATGGGAGGTGAATGTGGGTTTGGATACAGGTACAGTTGATTATGGAGGAAGATTCTTTACAAGAGGGGAAGTAGGTTGGGTTACTAGTTTTGTGTGTGGTGTGGTCTTAGGTGTTAGTTGTATCTGCTTGGGTATGGGCAAGGTAGAAGAACTGGAGATGGAAGGTTTGGTTGGTTTAACTATCTTATGGGAGGGTAATGGATTTTTAGCTTTAGGTTACATCTTTTTAGGTAAAGGTGATATAGGTGTATGAGATGTGGAGGGAAAATCTGATGGTGGAAGAGGGTGGGTTACCCATGGGGGTAATCGAGGTCTTTGTGGAGGTAGGTGATGTGGGTTGGCCAAGAGGCCTCAGTGAAAGGGAAGACAATGTGATGGGTAATGAGGAATTTATTGATGGTAGTGGAGGTATGGGTGGTAATAAGGTTACAAGTGAGGGCGGAAGTTGTGTGAGTCGCTTGGGTATATTATAGGTTGGTGATGAAGAAATAGATTGTTGCATTCTTGGTTTACCAATGGATGGGTGTTTCTTGTCTAGGGTCGAGGGATGAGGTCCTAGGATGGACAGAAGGGCTGAAGGTGATAAGGGTGTGGTAGGTGAAGTTGGTGTATGAGGTCTAGGAGATTAGATCTTCGTTTTAGGGGCAAAGTTAAGTTAGATGTTAGTTTTGGAAGATGTGGCTAAATCTAATTTGATGGGTGGATGAGTAAGGCTTGTTGTCGGTATGACCCTAAGGTAGTGATAGGTTTAGGTAAGGGAGATGATATATGTGTGGGTTTAGCTGTAAATGTATATTGGGTTATGGTTAGATGTGTGATTTGGGTCATGAGTGGTGTCATGGAAGGTATTGCAATAGTTGTGGTTATGCTTGGTTTGGTCACTCGAAACACTTTTGGATATATAGTGGAGGTGTCAGCAAGTGATAGCTACATTTGTGTTGAAACAAGAAGTAAAAGGCATCCCTAAAGTAAGGATATATTGACATAATCTAGGCAATTAGTCAAGCGTGAAAATGGAGTTGTTGTAAGTGGGGTTGATTTGGATTGAGTGGAAATCCCCGTAAAATGTGTTTGAGATACATGGAAATGGCTAGTCTTGGACTCGTGGGTAAGAGAGAGGAAAGCAAGTCAATAAGATATTGAAGGTCCAATGGTGAAGTTTCATCAAAATACACCAAGACTTGATAGGATCCTCTATGGGTAGAGGAGAGGCCGAGTCGGCCAAGTGGACTCTCCTTGTCTTGGTGTAGGTGGTGGACCTATATATTCCATGAGTAGGAGAGGTGTCACCAAAAACTACTCGAGAATTTGGAGGGGTCAAAGGTGGCATGCTGATTATAGGCTCTTCCATGGGTGAAGGGGAAAATTAATGGGGTTCCTCTATGGGTAGAGGAGTGGATGAAATATATTCTAGTGTAGGTAGGGGAGCATGGGCTAATATTTCATCTATGGAAGGAACATGAGGCAATTGGGAAGTAACTGGTGTGTCATTGAAAATAGCATGGACCTCGTGGACATTACTATCATTGTTTGAGGTATCACCAACTTTGTTGGAAGATGGGGCATGATTAGGGAATGGCTTCTTGAAGATATGTAGGGTTTGGTTAGCGAGTGAATATGGACTATCCAAGACTAGATATCGATTGTTTAACATTTCTTGGATGATATTCTTGAAGGTGTTGTAGTTATTGTCATTATGACCTTTGACATGATGATAGTTACAAAATTCATGTTCCTTATACCATGTAGGCATGGGTCACTCAGGGTCAAAACCATTATGTGGATTTATAGGTGGAAGGGTAATGGCACCAGCCTTAACAAGATTTTCCAAAACAGAAGAATAATATTCTCTATGGAACCGAACTTTTGTTGTTCTCGTTTGAATTGAAAATCTTGGATAGGGAGAGATTAGAAGGAGGTTTGGCTAGGCTTGATTGATGAGGGAAAAAGCTTTGAGAACTATGAAATTAGTAGACCCCTTGGGATTTGAGTAGTTGTTTTGGGGTTTTGAAGATGAAGAAGCATCATTTGATTTGAACGCGATGTTCTTGTTATGAAGTTGAATCTTCTTTTCTTCGATAACATGAATTTCTAATTTCCATGCCATGGTGAATGCCTTGTCGAAAGTGTGAAAGGTTTGCACCTGCAAGGTTGGTGAGATGTGTCTAGCACAAGCCCGAGTAAATAGTTCTATAAGCTCAGTTTGAGGTAATTGAAATGTCGGCTAGTTAATGAGGTTACACCAGTGAGTGACGAAGTCGTGATAAAGTCATCATCATCTTGACATGTGGAATATAGATCAGTCATAGTAACCTTCTTAACAATGTTGATCGAGAAGTGATCTAGGAAGGTTTGGGCTACTTGATTAAATAAGTAGATGGAGTGTCTTGGTAACACACTATACTAGTCCAATACAGGTCATTTTAAGGACATTGGGAAAGTCCTCAAAAGTAAAGCATCATCATGGGAAATCAGGTAACAACCATGCTTAAAGGACCAAAAATGTTGTTATGGGTCTTCTTTGCTATTGAAGTAGTTGAATTTTGGCATTTCCCAATGTATGGGGTATGGTCGAATAGGAATGGACGGGTGACTAGGCTCATTACAAATTTCATCATAGGTGAGGGAGTTACATGAGACAGAAATTGATGCTTTTAGTTTCTACATATTTTCCATCATCAACTTGATGAGGTCATTGGTAGGTTGTGATGGAGGGACACCTCCTATGGCATAAGGGGGTAGATATTGAACCCGATGTGGAGGTTGAGAATAGTGAACCGACATAGAAGGAACATATCCGAATGGGTGACAGACAGAGCGAGATAGGGGGTTGTTGATAGTATGTGTATGTAGGTGGGATGGTCTTCATGAATCTAGTAGTAATCGGGGCGGTGTTTGTGGGATGGAGAGGATGATATTCTAGAATGGAGTAGGAATCATCGAAACCATAGGCGATTGTGTTCAGTGAATGGGTATTTGTGAGACAATGGGTGTGGAATGGAATGGGCTATGGTCAGGTGGTCGATGAGAGGATAAAATATATGTGAGCACGATTGATGCTGCAGATACAACAATCATGATGAGGTATGGGGCCTAGCTAAAAAACTACCGGTGGTGAAGTAGGTGAGGGTAATATTGCATTATTAGGGGCTGATGTAGAAGCAGGAATAAGGGCAGGAGAGATGCATACAAGCATGTCATATATTAACTGACCTAAGGAGTCTCGGGTGGAAGAGTGGGAAAGGTAGAACTGTAAGGTCGTGGGATTTTGATCAAGGAGTTGTGAAAACTCTTTCACCTGTAGTAATGGTGGTAGGTAAGGTTAGATCCATGGGTGATAGAATGGAAGGCGGTGAGGGAATAGGTGGGAGTGGTTGACGACTAGCATGTAATATGAGGGTGTTATTTTGGCTATGAGTTAGTACCATGTGAACAAGTGTTGACTTGGTAAGATTGTATTCTATAGATGACATAGAAAATAGTAGAAACAAAGAATAATGGGGTCCAGGAGGTGAATCTGGTCAATGTCTAGATTTTGAAAATCAAACATAGGCAACCGATGATCAAAGTTGATCGGTGACACTTGAGGAAAACCAATGATGGTCAAGTTGACCAATGATAGTTGAGGGAAAACTGATGATGATTGCTGAAACCGATACCAGTCACTGTGGAAGAAAACCAGTCTCAAAGAATGAAACAAGAATGTTGGATGTGTACTACGGAAACTATGTATGATAGTAGTTATCCACAGGGGAGAAATATAATGATGCCATGAGGTCCGTAAAGTAACAGAAAAGAGTGATGAAGGATATTCTAGGTAAAGTAACTAGAAATCCATAAGTCGACACTAGTTAGGGTTTAACAAATGATAGTCATATGTGAACCGGGATGGTCATTTGGACCAACATCGATGATTATGAAATTAGAAAGAAATGAAGAAAATGGGTTTTATGAATTAAATTAAGTGAAGAATCAAACTCAGAAACTTGAGAATGAGAAGATGGGTCGCTGGCACACTCATAAAAAGTCGAATACTCCAACTATGATGGTGGAGTGTGCAAGGAAGAAGAAAAATGGAGAGTCGCAGTATCACACCTCAAAACACAAGTAAAGAAGAATACTAAGAAAAAGCATGATCCTAACAGTGATTTTCTTATGTTTGTTTAGCTTATGCTATTTAGGACTAACTGTGTGTATTTAGAATGGATTTTTTGGTTAGGAAGGTGTCCTATAAAGAAGGATATCTAAAAGGAGAGGTTTTAGGTATGTTATGGTGGGGGTGGGCCATCCTCTGAGATGATGACTTGATAGAGGCAACGAGATGGGGACTACCTGCCAATCGGATTATGTGATCACTGACAGATGTTCCCGGGTAAGACATTGTTTAAGAAAGATGTGTATATTTTGATTTTGTGTAAGTTTGGTAAGACATAGAGAGAGAAAAAATTTGCTTTCTATGATTCTTTGTGTCAACCATCAGTTGGGCATGACTTCCAGCATATAGGTTTCCCTCATTTTAATGTGATCTAAATGTAGAAAAATAGAATGTAATGCAATCAATTTGAATCCCAAATTGAAAGATTATGTTTGATGAAAAAAATGGTGAATAGGAGATGGTATTATCTTTCACTAAATGTAAAAAGCAAAAAGAATTGTTCTTTTTAAATGCACTAAAAGAAAGTGTATCTTTTAGAGCAATTAGAAAGAAGAGAAGATTACCAAGGAAGAAGATTAATGTATAAGCTTTTTGAAGGGAAAAAAACACACACATTTTACCTAGGAATGAAGAAAATGCAATAAGAACCCCTGATGGGTCCCATCGAGCATGCCAAAATGTTTCACCATTTTACGTACCTTTTCAAAATGAAAAAACCTGATAAGCATAAGGACCAAGGATGAATACCTATTAAATGTTGGTTGGTTGATGGTTTTGGACACATTATAACTTCTTAATCCATAGCTAAATGTGAGATCTTCCTTTTGGCTAGGAGGAACTACCTATAATAGAAAACAAAGACCACAAAAGGATAGTTAAATGATATATGATAGTGGACTACCTAGTATGTGCTAGATCCGGGAAGTGTGATACTCCCTAGATGGCTGTCAATCCACTGTTGAAAATAAATTAATGCAATAAATAAACAAAGTCCTACTATATTTGATATGATTTAGGTATCTAGGTATCTCATTCAAGCACAATAATAAAATATTAATATAATAGGATAGGTTATAGTTAGATCTAAATAATAAGTAGGTGTCAGGTTGTTGGAACTAGTCAGGGTCAGATTCTAGGTTGTTTAGGTCAACTGGTGAGATGATTGTTGGGTCTGTTCTTGGTCAAGGTATAAAACATAGAGACCGATGTTGGTTGGGTATGAACGATGCTGGTTTAGGTAGAACTGATGGTGGTTGTGGATAACCGGTGTCGGTATGGTGAGGTAAAAGAAAATCAAATAGATCAAATGGAAAGGGCTGATTTGAGGTCAAATGAGGTTGGGAGAGTGGATGAGAAGGTCTGTGGAGATCTTCGGTATACTTAGAAATGGATATTAGGTCATAATGGTGATTTGGTGGGGTAGTTAAGGGAAATGGTTGAATTACAAGCTAATAAACAATGGAGGAATGAACATGAAAAGTATACACTAATGACAAGAATAACAAAAATTAACTATGCTAAAAACGACAATGTTGGTAGAGATGTAATTACTATGATGTAGATTTTGATGGTTGAATGGAGATGGTTGTTGATCGGAAGAATAGTTTTAGATATCGTATCAATGGCTCCAAGAATGATTCCATGAGTGCGATGCTTCAATAATTTTCCTGGTGATGGCTCTGGATGTTCGGATACATGAAAGGATGTTGGTTTTTCTTGCATGAAGCTCTGACCTTATTCCCTTTCTCTCTGAATGTGTGAACCCAAAACAAGGTTTTTAGGTGAATAAATGGTAATTGATAATGGTTCTGGGTTGACCGGCGTCGGTTTAGGGGTGACCGACATCGGTTAAGGCATGATTCCCTAGGGTTACTAAAATGGGAAGATATTTCTAATTTCTTGGGCCCAGTTAGTTTTGTTCTTGTAGATTAGAATGGAAACTTCCCTTCTAATGAGTGGGAATGTGGTTAGAGATATTTTAGGGATTGATTTTAGGGTTAGACCAAATCTTAGCTCATTAAGGCAAGTAATACTTAGTTATTGTTGGTTATGGAAACATGCCAAGAATAGGTCTAGGGTGAGGTGGCTGGATGAGGTGTCTAGGTGAGGTGGTGGGGTAGAAATTAAGACAATTAGATAAAAATATTGTGAGGATATATATTATTTTAATTAAATTAATAGTGGTGTGGGGTGGAAGGGGCCATGGTTAGGTGAGTATGTTTAAGCCGGTTATTTGACTAGGGACCAAGGAGAGTGTGACCCAATTTTGGTGTCTATAGGTTCTATGGGTTAAGGTCCTCATTTGGAGGATTATAGGTGAAATGACATGTTAAGGGGATGGGTGTAATGTGGAAAGCATATCTTAGGTTCATGATGCATGACTATGATATGTATTTTATATTCATCTGTTATGGACTTAATAAATGTAATGTGGTTACTTTGAATCAAGCTAACATGAATATAAGGTTATGTTCTAAAGAATATATGTTTTTCATGAGCATAAACCCTAGTGGATTTCCTTTGTGTTATGAATCAGTTTTGTATCCTATTTGATACTTCTCTTTGTTATCTGAATGGATGCATTGATATAATAACTCATCCTAAGCTATCGAGAATGAATGAATCTTTTTTTTTTTCGCATCTAAATTTTTCATTAATGACGTATTCTAAGATAACTCACATAAAGGAGGGGCTCAACACCTACACGTTCCTGGTGAGAACCCAAGACCCATTGGGTGATAAATTTGGCGCGCATAGGATCGATTTGTTGTTCTACGGGTATAAAAATGACTACATCTTGATCCCTAGGATGCGTGATGACCAAACATTTGACCTTGGAAAGTGTTAAATCATGGTTTAAGAGCACAAAGGATGAGTTTTCTCAAAGATTTGGCACTGGACCCGAGTTCAATAAACGTATATGGGTAGAAGAGAACCGTACCATGATTTGTATGAGACATTATTCTAATGTCTTATAGTAGAACTATATGAATGGATTTTAGAATATCCATCCAGATCGAAATGGTACTATAGATCATGCGCAAGGACCCAAGATGACTATCGAGAGGTATGCAGGATGTAAATATGATTTGGATGCATGTTGTTAATCACTAGTGGAAAGGAGTTCTAACTAGTTATACTCTAGAATATGCCATTTCTATGTATTCTTTCCCAGAGGTTGCTGAGTTCGAGTTTCTAAGGGAGCCCAAAGGATCATTTTTATGTGTTATCCCTTTAGCTATGAAGATCTTGATCACTACCCTAAGTTTAGAGGCATTCCCTATGGTTGGCTAAGCTTCTTTGAGCATTGGGCGAGGAAGCTAGGGTGGTGGAAGATGGTGGAGATTGCGGCTGAAAAAGAAAGAGAAGAGAGATGACTCAAATATAGTGAAGCTCATGAAAGGGAGATGGCTAGACAACATGAGGTTTCAGTGTGATGGATCTATGGAGGTAGACATTATGGGAAGGAGTTGAGGTTCACGTAAAGGATGTGGAACCTGAATAGTCTATGTTAGCCCATCTTGAAAAGTGGGGAGAAATCTCATTTAGCTTCTGATGAGATTTCATCACATAGAGAAAGAAGAGTCATCAGAGTGCATCTGAACCCACCTTGTAACCAACCCCTAGCACTTACTTTTCCAGATCAAGGGAAAAGTATTGTTAACCCACTTGGTATCAATGGGAGTAACCGATCTGTGTCTAGGAGATATAATTTCTCATTTGGTACATCCATGGCTACAAAAATTATTACCCTATTTGGAGGAATTTTTGGGCAAGGTGTAACTACTCAAGGTTTGGGTATCACACATGGAAGTTGCATGGGACACAAAATTAGCGAGCGAGAAAATATCATAAACCATTGGTGTGTAGTTTAGTGGGATGTTGGGGACACTAGGCATAACCACTTTAGGTCATTTTCCAGTTACAAGAGGTGGATCTAGTGGTATAAGAGATAGAGGACCTATTGGGCCTAGTAGATCTAGAGGATCTAGTGGGTTAAGAGGCACGGGAATAGGTGGATATGGAGGAGGAAACATTAGAGGGAACCAAGGATCTCGATCAGAAGACAAGGGACACAACCACCTCCACAATAGTTTTTTGATATGTCTTTGGACTTATCAGACTACATGGTATTGAGGATGTTGTAGAGCATGTCCACAAGTGTGATTTACTATGGCACATGAAAGGGATCATTACCCCGAGAGAAGAAGGTAAGTCATTTTACAATGACATTATAAGGGCACATGTATAGTTGGTATAAGAAGTATGACCCCCATCAAACTATGGCAGACTACACTACATTGAAGAATGCCTTCCACCAGAATTTCATATCCCTAAATTTAAGCAGAAGAGAATAAGTGCTCTGAAGGAAATTCAACAAGGAATGGTAGAGAGTGTGCGGGAGTATGGTGCATAGTTCAAGACTCTCTTTCCAAAACTATCCTATGATATTTACCCTTCTCAATATGCTCAATATTTTTTTGGATGATTGATAACACCATTTAGAAGGAAACTATCACACAAGATGTTCACATACTGTGCCCAAGGCCTTGGAAGCTTCCCTACACATTGAGGCTATTGGGAGCATTGATACATGTGTTAGCCATTTTCTAGATGCTTAAGTTTCTACAATAACCAAATAGTTGGAGACGTTGTCTCGCAAACTCAAGTGCATGAGGTTCGTATTGGGATTTGGTGCAAAGACTATGAAGTGGAAGGGCATGCAAAGAATAGTTACCCTCGAAGTTGGTACACGTAATGGTGATATACTATGATATTTTCCATGGGGACCATGATGCAATTATATGTCCTCTACTACAACACGCGATCCTTTAGAATGTGTCTTATTACTATAAGATATGTACCTCTATGACCCATGATACCAATTATTACAGGCTGGTTGACTAGATTCATGATGCTATTGATCTTGGTGTATGCAAGACTAGCCTTGCAAGTAGTTCCAAGGATGATGATCACCACTATGAAGGGTGCGCAGATGGAGGAGTGTGTGGAAGAAGATTTCACAGAGGATTTTGTCGTCACAATAACCATAGTGGGGGAAGAAGTGAGTTCCCATGACGAACCTATTATAACTATGGGTCTTTAGAGAATTATAAGCGTGAGTGTCCTGACCTATTGCGGTGCTCATGGATCAAAAAAAAAAAAAACATAAGTACGAGGAGTGCCCTAATTTGTTTGAGCACATGAGCCAACACCACAAGAAAGATAAAGGTGCTTTGGGATCATGAGCATAAAAATACCGACCCATAATGGATGTTGAGAGTGGTGCATGAGTTAGGATTACAACCGTACTTGTGATGATGTGGGTGGAGGCCACATGCACCAAGGATATGCCAAGACAAAAACTAGTTGTTAGGGAAGAAGTGGTACATGGGAAGTATCCAAACCCTACTCATCAGAAAGAAGTGTATCAAGATACTATGGATGTGATTCAGAGTTTGTAAGGGGAGATCTAATGTCTAAAGGATAAGTCAAGGAAATTAGAGAAAAGGAAGAATGTCGAGGCTACAAAGGAGGACCTGGATGAATTAATGGAAGTATGTAGGATGTTAAGGAAAGATAATATTATTCCCTTATTAGGAGAATGGCTTTAGGAGAAGGTACCACATGCTAGAGTAGAGTGCAAAAGGTAGGTTTTGCATGCAAACCTTCCTCCTCATAGCCTTAACTATGATAAGGATATTACTTTGTTATTGATGGCTAGCTTCGAGTAATATCCTCATCGACACAAGAGTAGAGGTAAATGTTCTTACCTTGGATTCTTGGCATCAAATGGGAAGGCCCACATTACAACCATCTTTGAATGTGTTGTATATGGAAAATAAGACAAATATAATGACCATTGGAGTCTTGAAGGATGCATTTATCACTATTCAAGGGGAAAAATTTGTTGGAGACTTCAAGTCTTGGCACTCACCGAGGAAGAAAATTTTATAACATTGCTTAGGTTCCCTTTGTGTTATAAAACAATGTTGACCTGTGGTTTAACAAGGGGTATATAAGTTTTGAGAACACGGAGGAACAAGTCATCATCCCCTTGACAGATGGAAAATCAGCCCCTTATACTGAGCCCTTGGGAGAAGAAGTACTTGATATAATTTATGTGTGCTCTATTAGATACCTCGAGATAATTCATCCCACGGAGGGAGCTATCCATTTTGAAGATGCTCAGTCCTTGAGTGATACCACTAGCATAACATGTGACAATTGGGTACATGGGACTTATGAGTTGATTGGGAGAAAGTTGAGAGGATATATAACAAGGGTAGCAAGGACACATTCTATCAAGCACCTAGGAGGGAAGAAGTTACCAAGTTACTCTGGAGGAGCCAACCCTGATGATTTCTTGCGAGAAATGGAGGCTCAGTGGAAATATGAGGTCAAGAGAAGAGAGATGTTCAACTATAACCTACTTGGAACTGCAGCATGCTGGTGGGCTACACATTGAGAAATCATTCTAGAATGGTGCAAGGTAAGGGTCACATTCTCTGTTAGGTTCTCTAGGAGCAACACGCCCACTATCATCCAAGACTACCATGGTAAAGAGACCACCTCATTTCATGTCCAAGCATGTGAGAAGGCATGGATAAAAGGTACAGAAGCTTTACCACCTTCATTATGGGTACATAAGTTGTATTCTACCTTACAAGGTTATGCGCACACATGGTATATTCATTCAAAGATGTGTTTTCAAACAAGTAATTGGCGAGTTGGTGGCTGATCTCATTCAAGCTTTCAATTATAGGAGTATAAAGCCATAAGTGGATAAGGAATTATAATTAGTCAAGCACCTTAAAATGGGAGATAACATTATGGTAGAAGATAGAATATAGGAGCTACTAGGAGAACTTGGTTTAGAGACGTGTTTTGATGAAGAGGAATAAGAGAAATTATATCCTAAGTGCACATGCATGGAAAAGGAAAGAGGAAAAATATTCTATGTGATAGATGGTGAAGAAATGGAAAGTCTATATGTTAACCACTCTCTAGGTATGTGTGAAGTCATGGATAGTGTTCATGAGTGAGTACGCACCCACCATGAGCCCTTGAGAACAAATAAGGTTAACATTGGGATAGAGACAAAACCTAAGGAAGCTATCATTAGGGATTATTGGTCAGAGAAATAAGTTTCTAAGATCATCGATCTATTACATGAGTTTCAAGATTTATTCCCTCAGGTACCATGAGCTCAAAGGTGTTCACCATTCCTTAGGGGAAATGAGGATCAAGTTGAAGGAGGGTGCACATCTGATTCGAGAAGATACCTTATCAGATGAATCCTAACTTATGCGTAAAGGTCAAGGAGGAGATAGACAAAATGATAGCATCAGGCATTATTGAGGCCATTGAGGAATCAAAATGGGTGAGTCCAATGGTCATAAGTATCAAGAAGGATGGAAGAATAAGGATCTATGTGGACTACAGGGACCTAAATGCAATATGTGTCATCGATCCTTTCCCAACCCCCTTTACTGAAGAAATTCTAGAGGGAGTAGCTGGGCATGAGGTCTACTCTTTCACGGATGGGTTCTCAGGGTATCACCAAGTTAGGATTGCAAAGGAATACCAGAGAAAGAAAAATTTTTCCACTGAATGGGGAAGTTTTTCCTACATGGTTATGCCTTTTAGATTGAAGAATGCACCTGTTGTGTTCTCGCGCATTGTGGTACAAGCATTTCAAGACTTCATCCATAAATTTATTCAATTTTACCTAGATGATTGGACTATGTATGGGCCGGTAAAAGACCATTGTGAAAATTTGAGGCTTATGTTTGAGAGATATCAGCAATTGAGGATATCCCTAAACATTAAGAAATGTGTCTTTAATACTCCACTTGGAATTGTGTTGAGACATATTATATATAAGGAAAGTCTACTAGTGCATCCCGCCAAAAGTTACAAGCTTATTGTGGGATGGTGGGATCCTACTAGTCAAAGCCCAATGCATGGATTCCTTGGGCATATGGGGTACTATAGGAAATTCATCAAGGGGTATGCCAAGATCACCACGCACTTGGAGGAATTTCTAAAACACAAGAGTGCCTTTCATTGGGGAGAGGTGCAATAGAAGGCATTTGACACTTTGAAGGATAAACTTGTCACTACACCCATACTACAATTTCCTTCTAGGCATAAGCCTTTCCATGTGAATTTTATGCCTCAGAATAACCATGGGAGTAAGTACTAGTACAAATTGGTGATGGGAGTTTTAATCACCCCTTGATTTTTACAAGAAGGAAGTTGAAAAAGGCATAACAGAATTACACAACTAATGAGCGTGAGGCCCTGTTAATAATCTATGCATTACATAAGTTCGACAAAGTACCTATTGGAAACACCCTTTTTATTCTATATAGACCACATGGCATTGAAATACTTGGTGAAAAAGCTTGTTCTAAAAGGGCACATATGTTGTTGGTTCTTATTATTCCAAGAGTTTGAGTTCACGGTGGTTGTAAAACCAAGAAAGAGTAATTCAGGGTGTGACCACTTATTAAGGATTAACTCATGGGAGGATGTGCAAAGCATTGAGGATACCATGTTGGACATGTAACTATTAAGTTTTTGGTATGCACCCTTGGTATTGGAAGATATTTTTGTATTCTTGAAAATTGGTGTCGCACCGAAAGGGATGAAGGCTCTGAGGAGGAAGTAGTTAGCAATACGTGTCACACCATATATGTTTATTAGTGGAGATCTATATAAGTTAAGACGTGATGAGTTTCTATGTGGATGCGTATTGCAACATGAGTTCATGGTAATTATGGAGGGAATACATGGTGGGATTGTAGGAGGACACTATGTAGGAAATGCTACCGCACGGAAGATTCTAATGGAAGAGATTAGGCGGGAAACCATCTACTAGGTTTTTTTGAGTTTTACAAGGCCTGTGACCATTTCCAGCACCTTGGAAAACCAAGAAATAGGGATGAAATGCCTTTGTGACCAATAGCTAGCACTGAACCATTTGAAAAATGGGCAATCAACTTTGTAGGGCCAATTTTTCCAACCGTACAAAGGACTGGTTCACAATATATCATTACTTGCACTGATTACTTGACAAGATGGGTAGAGGCAGTGCCTACAAAGGATTGCACTATAACGACAAGCTACTAGATTTTTATGGGAGAACATAATCAGCAGGTATGGATGTCCTTTAAGCTTGACAAGTGATAGAGGTACACATTTTTGAATGAATGGAACCATTAGCATAATTTATGGTGGCCCATCACAAGACTACCCCTTATCACCCTCAAGTGAATGGAACTATTGAGGCATTTAACAAAATACTAAGTCACATGTTGACTAAGATCTGTGACGTTAGAAGACAAGATTGGGATGACAAAGTATCATCCATTCTATGGACATATAGGACAACCTACAAAATATTGAACATGGCCACATCATTTTAGTTGGTGTTTGGCGCGAAGGTTGTTTTTCCAATTGAATTCATGTTACCATCACTGTGTATAGCACACATAGGAGGATTGATTTATTAAAAAGTCTGGAAGAAAGGATTGATAAGTTGATATGGTTAAAAAAAATGTGATCACTTGTTAGATGGATTCAGAAGATATAAAAGGCAAAACAAAAGGCATGGCATGATCATCATATCAAGAAAAAATAGTTTAAGGTTGGGTAGATGGTCTTATTGTATGATTCCAAGTTTTTGCGCCATCCTGGGAAGTTGAAATTCCATTAACTATGATCATACATCATCTCGCACATCCTTGATTCAGGTTCTTTACGTTTACAAGTGCTAGATGGGACGAGATTACCATGTCATTTTAATGGGAGTAGGTTGAAGCCCTACTATAAATAATTCTTCTTGGTGTTTGTAAATAAGGTAGTTTTTCATCTAGTTTAGGGCTTCCTTTAGTGCTTTTCCTTTATTGTGTTTCCCTTTCTCGTTGCTTGTTCCTTTCCATTTATGTTATTTTGTGCCTTTTGCACCAATAACCCCATTATTTTCTAGGTTTTGTATGTGCAGAGGACCGCGTATCTATTTTAGTGTGGGGTGGAGTAATGCAAAGTAAAGTATAAGCCAATAGTAAAAGTTGAATGGCCCAGTAGAAGGAATCACATAAGATTGAGAAAGCATGTGGGGAAATAGTGGATAATGAATTGTGGTGTCAAGAAGGTTGTAACAAATACCACATACAAAGGATGAAGAGCACAAGAACAACATGAGGTAGGCGAGGAAAAAAATTAGGTAAAGGATAGAAGAAGTGCCTTCAATGTTATAGATGTGCACGTAAGAGTCTTCGGTCAAATTGGATTTTTACATGCCAAAAAATTGTAGAAGGTTTTTCACACAAGATTGGGTGTGTGGGTAAGGGTGCTTAAGGTTGGCCTAGTGGAAAAATATGCATTTAATGTTAAGTATATCGGTAGGTGGTATAGCATTTATTATTTGAAGAGGAGAAAAAACTATAAGTATGAAGTTGGGCATGTTATTATTTACCTTTCTTTTGTAAAGTTAGAGCTCTTGTGAACTAGGGCATCTAGAGAGATTTTTGCGAAGGAAGAAGAATCATAAAGTGTGTAACTAGATCGATCTGTGAACCAGAGTGGAAAGAGTACATGGGCATGGGGAGAGTTCTTTTTAGAATATGTTATCTTGTGGAAGAAGTTGTTCCTAGTTAGGGTTTGGCAGCTAGGGCATGAAAGAAGGAGGATTATTTATAGAGTGGAGCCTTAGAGTGGAGAAGAGTAGTAGATCAAAGCAAGAAGGAGGGATTTAGGTTGTAACTCAATAAGAAAACATGGCACTAAATAAGGTGATTGTTTCACTAAAGAAACAAAAGGGAAAGGGAAAAGGAAATAAAATCGTTGTCGTTGTTAGCTCAAATGAAGAATGGTATGTAGAAATAGTACCTAGATGGAGCATTCTTGGGAAAGAGTGGGTTTCACACTTGAGACAAATGTCCATGAGTGATTACAACCATCGCATGAGCACTACTAAGAAATAAATGGCATTGGAACTGGTTTGTCCAACTAACAAGAGGACACCAGATGGAATGCCAATATATAGTGACGAAGTAAAGGTAAATTTGGAGAAGGTAGGGTTGTTGCAACTATATGAGTTGCCTTATTTTGGCAAGCCCGAGTGGCTATATTAGTGGTTGATGTCACATGTACATGAAGACCACTTCTATTTTGTAGGCCACAAGATGCACATAACCCCTTAGCTTATATCCAAGTTCACTAGCCTAAATTGTGAAGGAGAATCCATAGATGATGACTTGGATGATAAGGAGGCCATCAAGGAAACTATGGAGGCTTATGACTATAAAAAGGGTTCATGGTACTTTGACATCATAGAAATCCCTGACCCTATTATGAGGATGGCCACATGCTTAGTCACCAAGCTTAATGATCAAGAAAGATGGATGCAAGTAAACAAGGCATGGTTAAATGTATGTTGGAAGATCTCATAAGGGACCATCTATAACTTGTCCTCCTTTATTGTGGATGAGATCATAAGTAGTGCATAGGAAGGAGAAAATATACTATTCGGAAACATTCTCCTCACCATCATCTTCTCAGAGATTGGAGTGCCCGATGGGCTAGAGAAGTTCATTTGGGAGTATCCAAAGAAAGGATCCTTTTCCGTGAAAAGGTTTGAGAATTATACATGTGAGACTATGACGGCCACTTAGAAGGTGTGCCTAGAAACATGGTACAAGAGAATGAGCAATGCATTTGGGGTAGAGTGGAGAATCCTTGAGTAGTTTCCCACGCTCGTGGATGAAGAGGTATATTTCTACATTGGTATGTTTACATTGACATATGGGACTAAGAGTTCCATGGTGCAATCTACCTTTCTCTTCACCATCAATACTTCCAAGCAAGGTCAACTAGTTCAAGGAGGACAAAATCCTAATGTTTGAGCTTAGTGAGGTAGACAAAGACCACCGTGATATGTGATGGAAGTTCGTATACCCTAAGAAGTGTGCATGCATACATGGAGAAGTATTTATCCCACGTAGTACAAATGATGAAGTTGATAACACTTTCGATCATCAGAAGGGATACAACAAGGGTTTATCTATGTAAAAGGCCTAAGTTTGAGAAAGGTTCCTATCTAGAGAGTGATTTCTCCATTCCAAAAGACCCCACAGGGAGGAAAAATTCCATGCCAAAGAAGAGGGAAAGAGAGCTACAGGAGAAGAAGGCACCAAGTGTGCAAATAGCACAATGTGTGGGCATGCCAGAAGCAAGCACTAAGCCTAGAACTTACACACACGTAAAGAAGTCCCCACCAATGAAAATACCTAGAAAGACTAGGCACTAGAGAATGAAGGGACCCTCACACATGAAGAATCACCAAGGAATACATTTCCTATTAAGGAGAAAGAGAAGGAAGAATATCCTATATTGGAATCACTAGTTAGGAAGAAACAAAAGGTGGCAAAAAGGTAGACTCAGAGGAAACAGAGAGCCTAGAATCCTACATTGGTGACAGGGATGATGACAAGCCTAAGGGAGGTCAAGACCATCTAGTATATAATATACATGACTCTGAGGAGGAGGAAGATGAAGAGAAGAATGATGAGGAGGAAGGATGATCAAGGCAAGGGGGTGAGTGAAGAGGTAAGCACCAAAAATTAGAGAACCCCAAGCCTAACCAAGGAACAAGTGGAAAAATCCATAGAAAGAGAAGTAATGAGCATCATTAAGGACTTGGTGAAGCAAGAGTTGGAGCGGAGTGTAGATGAAATTTTGAAGGAATTGGAAGAAGAGAGTGTTGGGAAAGAATATGGAAGCATGGGTGGGAATCCCAATTTGGCAGTAATCTTCCCAAGGGTTGTGCGAATAGGTGGGTAGGGCATAATGGAAACACAAGGACAAGGGATGTGATACATTAATGATCTAAACAAGGTGTTATGTGTGCACTTATAGATAATTGTACCAATAGAAAAAATCTTGGCTATGAATTTGTTTGATGAAGAAGGCACATATCCATGAACCAAAAAGATGTTATCTTGGGATTTTGAGTCCCATGTGGATGAACCTGAGTTCAAAGTAAGTCAGAGAGTGTTGATGAAGGTGCCAGAGATGAAAGGAGTAAATCCCTTGGTGAATGCTCAATAATTGTTATATGAGTAAGTTTTCAATGCACTCAACAAAGTTTCAGTTGAGATTGAGGCCAGACTTTTTAGGAGGAATGATAGGGTGAGATTCCTAGAGGAGGAATTAGAGAAGAAAAAGGAGGATCTCATTGAGAAGAGAAAAGACTTAAAAAAGAAGAGCTTATCAGTGGGACAGTTAAGGTGTGAACTGAAAGAAGAGAAGGCAAGGGTGTGTAGATTACACAAGAAAATTGAGATGATAATGATGTTGTTGTCTTAAAGCATCCCGACCTAGCACCACCCGAGAAAAAATATGAATCAACCTTGCAGTGTCTAGAGGATTTGACTCGCATCCTCATGATGGAAATACACCCACTCACTTTAGAATCTATAGAAGAGGCACCGACATACCAAGAAAAGGAAGAGAAGATGAAGGTTGTCAAGATCATTTCTTGATATACCAAACTCCTTACAGAGGTAAAGGCCTTCACGCAAGTTGTTGAAGCTGCATATGACAATTGCTACTGATAGAGATAGAGTGGAAAACATCCTGGTCACTACACATGAAATGGAACTCAAGGAGTTTCAAGAGAAGAATAAGGGGAACAAAGTAGAAAGGGATAAAATCTTGGCTAAGGTAGAAAATAATTCAGAAGCTATCGAGACCTTACAAGGCTTGATCAAAAGCTGGCTAAAGGAATTATACCCCCAGATCACCTATAGGATGGATACACTTGATGACTTGGGAAAAAAATTAGAGAGTATTGTTGAGACAATGAGGAAAAGGGGAGGAACTAAGTTTGAGAGGGTGAGCTCCCTAGTCAGATACCTCTATCAGTAAGTGCAGGTGAGGTTGATGCCTGGGAAAAGCTAGAGGTAGAAATAGGGAAGGATTTCCTTCTCCTTCAAAAATAAGCATTGTTCTCTTTCATTTCCCCATTCTTTCATTCTTTCTCCCAATTCTTCATTCCTTCATTATTTTTCCCACTATTCAGATCCCATCATTCTTTATTCATTAAAGAGAAGTGTTTTTGAGGATGGAGAACAAGAGTAGTGTGGGGTGATGTTGGGCCTCAGAATATTGGCTAAGTACAAGAAGGTGCGTGGGCATGCGAGACCTATTTGGAAAAGGGCGTGCAAGGTGAAAGCACATATGACAAGGTTTTAGTAGGGTTTAGCAAAACACACAACGCGCACACAAGGCAAGATAGATTTTGGGACTTATCCATATTTGGTGTTACAGAAGCACACGAGAAAAGTATGACCCATCTAGCATACATAGTGGATAAGGTGCCATCCTGGCAGCTTATATGGTAAAGAAAGGAATATTCCATGCATGCGATGGAAGGATCCAGAAATACATCATTGCAAAGAGTGGAGAGCTCAGATCAAAGGAAATCATGCTCCATTGGAGGACCACATGGAAACTTAGAAACCAATTTGTTATCTCAGGAAGGCATAGTGGTGGAGACTAAGGCTATATATAGAGATACTAGGGTAGAATAAAGAGAAGTAGATGGGCATCATATAGCATTTGGATAGGCAAAGCTCTGCAGAGATAATAGTGGGTTATATGGGTCAAGGGCCTCGTTAGGAGGACTGTAGGTGAAATGACATGTTTAGGGGGATGGGTCTGTAATGGGTTTTTATAATGTGGAAATCATATCTTAGGTTCTTGATGCATGAATCTGATCTGCATTGTTATATTGGTCTATTATGGCCTTAATGAATGTAATGTGGTTATTGAACTGGTTAACATGAATATAAGGTTTTGTTCTAAATAATATATGTTGTTCATGAGCATAAACCCTAGTGCATTTCCTTTTTGTTATGAATCAGTTATGTATTCTATTTGATACTTCTCTTTTGTTATCTAAATGGATGCATTGATATAATAATTCATCCTAAGCTCTCATAATGAATGCATGGTTCTTTTATTTCCTGCATATAAATCTGTCATTAATGATGTATTATCACACAACTCACATAAATGAGGGTCTCAAAGACTGCACGTGCCTCGGTGAGCGCCCAGAGTGCCATTTGGATAATAGGTTGATGCGCATGGGATTATACTATTATTCCAAGGGTATAAAAATGACTTCAATCAGCAATTTCAAACATATATATGGCAGAATAATATCTTACTTATGCATGTAAGAGGAACAAGATCATAATTATACACATCTGAATACAAGACATATATGCAATAGACACAAAGTTCTAAGCATAACATCAACTAGAGGACACAAATTTTCCTATTCAAACATATATAACCTCACATGAATCAGATAAAAATAAGAAATATATAGAACAAAAGAAAAGATAGAACTTATTCTGTATTGATTTCCAATTTAGTGCTTCTACATCAAAGACATCAAAATCCAACCCCTTCAAAATAATAGGTGAGGCCTTATATAGCCACTTGGGTAGTTACAAACCGAGTCCCTTCAGTTTCCTTTCTTTTAATCAAAAGATTAACATTTAACCAAGTCTTATAATATTAAATTGGCCCCAACTTAAATATTACATGATTATACAAGAGATGGCTGATTTACAAAAATACATTGATTAAAAAAAGAGATTAAGAGCTTGGTGTTGAAACATTCGAAGGAGTGGCCATCCCAATCTTTTCCTTGAGCACTTGATTTTTGAATCTCACTAATGCACCTTTTATCTCCATACCTCAGGGAATGGTGGTATTGGTAGTCACATGAGTCCAGCTATCTAGAAACTTTTCCATTCCTTTCCCAAAATCCACATTTTCCAAGAATTCTTTATTTGCTTATATGATAGTTGTTTAGAGTACACAAATTTCTCTCATTTTCTCTTTGGACATGGTGTCTTGTTTGAACAAATATTCTTTGACAAATTATTTGAACTTGGATTTGATCTCTTGGATTGTAAACTTATCTTCTAAATTTTCTTTGAGGAGCTGGCAATGAAGATCTTGAAAAGTAGAGATAATGCAGGCTTTGAAAGCTTCTCCTTTCTGTAGCATGTTTCTGAGTTCACCGATAGCTTCTTTGAGGACCTTTACTTTCCAATAAATATTGAACACCCATTGTTTAGATAGGTTGAATTTTGCATCATCAAACACTTTATGGGCTAAAAGAACTTGCACATCTATCTCGCTCATGATCCGGAGATCTTGAATACATTCAACCCATAATTTCAATTCTCTTTCCAAACTATTGAGTGTTGTGGTGAACTTAAGTTGTATCACAGTGACCCGATCATATGATTTATATGCCTCTTCAATGAATTTCAATCCTGTGATTAACATTTCATCTACCATGGATTCCATTGCCTTCCCATAGGTAGCATGTTTATGAATATCTTTGATAGTTTGAACTTCATCACTAGTCATAAACAACAGGTGGTGGAATTGAAGCCAGTGGAGTTAGATCAAGAACCTTATCTTATACCAATAGAGACTAGATGAAATTTGAAAGGATTTGATTATTCTCCTCCAATTTCTCCTATATTTTCTTATCTTTCTCAACCCTTTCAATTACTTTAGATATTGTCTCCTTCAAGTTATGCACTTCTCTCGTGGGGTAGATTCTCCCAAATGGATTCTTGTTAATTCCAAATCACTCAGAACCAAGTCTTTCTCATCCTTATCCACCTTGGGTTTTACAATTTCCACAAACTACTGACCTTTAGCATCATATACTAACCTAGAAGTATTTTTGGCCTTCTTAGCAGGTGGGGTAGGAGTTGTACCCAAGAGAGTTACCACAACATAGAATTTGGGAGCTATAACCTTTGATGAAGCTTTCCTTTTCTTGTTGTCTACAAATGGTTGGACCCAAGAAAAGAGGAGCTGGAAGAAGGGGTAACAATAGGACCCAAAGCAAAATTACTCATTGATCCCAAGGTTTGTGCAGTTGATACTTCAATGATAGATGCCTCAATACTAGAAGTAAGGATTTCTTGGACAATAATTTCATGGATAGTTGGCTCTAGAGTAACTAGTGTCTCAGCTTCAACTATAAGGGATATTTTTTCTATCATCTTCCTCTATCCTTTATGTGTTTCCACTTTCAGGATTGTCCTCTTCTTCTTATCCCTTTGTTTCTCTATCAAATAAATCCACAATTTTCTCCACCAGGAAGGAATTATTTATTTTTTCATGTTCTTTTCTTCAATTACTTCCTCCACTCTTTCCATACTTTCAACCTTTATCTTCTTAGTATACACCAATGTTGAATATTTGAGAGGAGAAGGAGGAGTTTGGGTTAGCATATCTGGTGTTGAAGTAGAGGCCTCCTTTTGAGATGAAGATGCTTCCTGGGATGGAGATCTCACCCTGTTGGCTCTATAGGTTCTCATTTTCTTGTCAAACCACACTTTAGTTCTGACCAAAACTGGATTGATGATTTCTTGCAAATTATCCTTTTCCTTCTTGAACCAGTCAATGGTTTCAAGAGGATTATGTCTAATGGTCTTTTCATATTCAAGAGGTTGAAGTTCATTATTATCATCTTCCATTCCCTCTGGTACTTTGTAGAGGTTAAAATATCTGATTTTCTGCAAAGAGATATGACCATAGTATTTTTTTATTGCTTCAAATTTATCCGAACAATATTTCCAATAGTCCTCTAGTTCAAAAGCATGATAAAAGGAGAATCTAAGATTATTGCTGATAAAATTCTTGAGATTAAAACAAGATCTTTTCTGAAAGAAGTGGAAATTGAAAGTAGATACTTTCCTCTTAATGTTGTAACATCAATGAAGTTTTGCAAGTGTAATTGCCTAAAGTGATAGGGAACTGTATGCCACCTATCTTTTTATCCTTGCAATTCTTGTGCAATTTATCAAGCTGCCTGCATATTTCTACCAAAGCAATCTTATCACTATAGTACATGGGTAGTTTATAGGGAGAATCTTCAAAACCTACCAATCTGATGTAAGATAACTTGTTGAATTGGATGAAATGACTACCAAAGGGGGATATCAATTGCATGGCCTCATCATAGAATATTCTAGTTATATCACCCTCCAAGAGCCTAACTATATACATGGTGAAAGCATCATTAACCCTCCTAAAGTGGTGATTACTATTCTTCAAGGTCAGCTTGGAATAATATTCATAGACTAGAGCTTTTTTTTTATTTCATCATCTGGAGATAGACCCAACCATTCTTTGTATGCTCCAATGGTGTACATAAGATAAGAAGTCATGTAGAAGGTATGAGTTCTTTATACACTAGCCAATTGCTCAGTCAGGTTGAGACAAATGATTTCACCCCAATCTAGATTCTTCTTCCCTTCACATATGATGTTGATAAATGGGAACATCTAGAAATGAAATTCATTGTTGATGGGTAGCCCCATTATCCTAGACAGAAGGGTGACAAGGTCAGAGAGTTCTTCTTTGAAATCACTTATGTATATGTTCTTGGGCAACCTAGAAGCTCCCTTCTTAGGAGCTTTAAACCATGATTTTCCACTCTATTCTTGTATGTTTCAGGCTCTTGATCAAAAAATTGTTGAGCTTGCGCCATAGTGAGAACATTGGAGTCTTCAAAAACTGGAATCCCGAGGGCAGTGTTGATACATGCTACGTCTAATCTAGAAATTACCTCTCCTTAAGGATCTTTGATTTCCTTAGTATTAGGATTGAAGTGAGAACCACAAGCTAAAACCATGTCTACACGTTGGACGGAAACCAAGAATCCTCCAGTGTATGTTATCTCGTAATCTTTGATGAGTGGTGTAATTGGTTGAGGATTTACATCATTCACTCGAGCCCAAAAATCAATGAATTCTAAGTGTTTCACATTTGTGTCCTCTATATTTGGTATCAAAGTTTCTATGGCAGAGAGATTCTCATGGCCTTTAAAGTGAAATTTCATTTTAATAGAGGCTTGAGGATAGTGGTTCAAAAGAAAAAAATCATTAGGGCACCAGATTGACTTCAAAAATTGTTGAGAGGGCTATGGAACTCCTACCTGTAAACAGTGGATGGGTGGTGAAGCTCTTTCTATTTTGAAAATTAAATAAGGATAACTCACATTGTAGTTAGGGAGCTTAGAAAAGGGTATGTGGTGCTCAAATTGTGAAATAATTTCTTTACCCCTTTCCTTTTTATAGCATTCTATTTGGATAAAGGTCAACACAGTGCAATTAATGAAGCATTAATGATAGGTAGGGGAAAATATCCAAGTGTGGGTATGTCATAGGAAAGCTTCAAGAGAGGCCGGAGATGCTTGGAATAATAAGATCCAAAAGTCCCACATATAAAGGAAAAGGATCGGGGTGTGGAAAATGTGGGGATACGGGGGAAAAGGAGGTCCAAGGAATTCAAGACATTTGGAACATGAAGGGCCAAAACTTCTACAAAAAACTAACATGCAGTGAAAATTAGGTAAATCGGGAAGGCAATGCATTAGAGGTATGTGGGACATTGAGACACGAGTTTACCATAAGGCCAAAACACTTGCACAACAAAGGAGTCTTAGAAATTTTGAGAGTTCCAAAAATGCGGGGATGTGAGGAACCAATAGCACCGGAGTACAATGGAAAAATGTTCATCGCAAGACAAAAAATTCCACAACATAATGGAAATGTAGTTCAATGTGGGGAAGGAGGGGAATCGGTGAACTGTGAGCATGATAGAACATGGGACATGAAGGACACCAAAAACTAGAATACCCAGCAAAGCACAGAAAAAGTATCCAAACTCAAAATTTCAGGAAATAACTAACTATTGGAAACCATTTCTTCCCTCACAAACTTCTCAAAGGAAAAAAAGACCTCAGTAAATTACAAATTACCAAATTTTTTGAAAAGTGAGGCAAAAATACACACATTTTTGGGAAGGTGACAATAGTTGGCTCTTTCTGGGGGTGAACTATCTTGGACAAAAGAGAACAAGACCATTGATCAAATAGAGTCAAGAATGGGGAAACATAGAAGAAACACATAGGTAAAATAAAACATAAACCAAAAACCAAAAACAAGGACTATACAAAGGAATGCCAAATCACCTAGGACTGAAACAACTTAAAATACTACCGCTATATGGAAATAGAAGAGAGGTTCCATCCATATAGCTTAAATAAAATGAATTTTCACCAGCAAAGTGTCTAATTTTGAAAGGACCCAGCTAGAGAGAATCAAACTTACCATGACTTCCTCAAGGTTCTCACCTTTTGTCCCAGAGTAGGACAATATCTCCAACCTGAAAGTCCTTGGGTCTAGATTTTTATCGAATAGTTGTTTTACCTTTTCGATGTGCAACAATTCTGTCCACCACCTACAACTTTTCCTCATCCAACTTCTATAGGTACATGATTCTTTTCTCCAAGGCACTAGTGAAATTTGAATCCTCAATAGCTTTCATTAATTACAAGGTTGGAAGTTCCACTATCACTGGTAGTTGAGCTTCTGTTCCATACACCACCTAGAAAGGAGACATCCCAATTGCTCTTTTAGGTGTGATTCTATCTACCCAAAGAGCATCATAGAGCCTTTTGTGCCAATTCCTCTGAGATTCATTTCAATTTTCCAAATAATAGTCACCAATTTTTTATTTTATGATTCTACCTATCCATTCCCTTATGGGTAATAATCAAATGAATGTGTAAGGGAAATTATATACCCAAATCATAAGTCCATCAATTCATAAGAATATAAATTAGGGGCATTGTTAGTGATAATTTTGTTTGGTACTCCAAACTTGATCAAGATGTTATCCTTAATAAAATTTCATACCACTTCAGAGGTTGTACTTTTAACCGGAATAGATTCTACCCACTTCGTGAAGTATTCAATCGTAGTGAGAATCTAACATTTCCATTTTAAGATTTTAGAAACAAGGGAAAAAAATTGAATCATAATGTTCTCTGTTCTAAATTAAAAATCATTTAAAACACACATTCCATGTCAATCAATCTCATAAAAGATAACCATATGCAATTGTAATGACTCGATATGATACCGATCTCTCATTCCATGACTCGGTTACCAACCGATCTCTCATGTTAACTTAAAGTATAGAATACTTTATGTATACTACGTATACTTGGTTCTCCTACCCTATTCTAGTACTGAGTGATCTGTTTAAAGAACCTATCTGAATATTTGTTACCAATATTCATCTGACATCATGTTGCTTTAAACTAGGTGACATAGGACAATGCAACCAGCATCTTGCGATACTTTGGCCAAATATTTTCAACATATCATGTTACTATTCCTAGATGGCATACTCGTCATATCAGAATAAATCCTTCACCTCACTCTATTTTTATCTAGAATGATCTTTACTGACTATCATCAGTCCACTTGCCCAAGGTTTTACCCTAGTCCAGTTAGAAACATAATTTGATATAGGAAGACGCTCATGATGACTTAGGGTATATGGGCATACCGATCGACCTAAGTTAACCAAATGTGCCAAGGTACCTAAGTCATAGAATTCTACTCCCTATCCTAAGCATGCTACTAACTTGACCCAGAGAGAAACTAAGTTCAAGTCCACATGTGTGTAGATCTAGACTAACAAATACAAAATGGTGTTGCCACATGTCAACTACAATATTATAGCCTCAAGAAGACCTTGGTATTCTCGAAGGTACAGTCCTTTAAGTGGCGTGTGCCAACATCTTTTAGAACTGATTCATCATGATGTACATACCCATTTAGTGGTCATTAATTCATAATTAAATTGGATTAAGATTCATATTACAGTAACCATGCTTAACCCTAATTCCAACATTCATTAAGTTCTACATCCATAATTAATCTAAATTGATATTGAGAACTTCATTAACTCATGTTTGTATTAATGTTTATTAATGTGGCATAACAAGCAATTATCCCAAAAACAGGACAGAAACATCAACGTTTAATTCTTAAAGCAACCTAGTTGTCCAAGGCAGGTGTGTCATCCTCCTAGATTCAGCTAATGTTTACTTTACAATGAAGTACAAAGATCAAATATCATAACCACCATTCCTTTTATCTTTAATTCATTTGAGAGATGAAGAGTCTTCCTCTACATGGTTAGATGTTAGGATTAACATAACCTTTTATCATTCGTTACTCATATAGTTTAATTGTATACCCAATGCATATTTCATTATTAAACTTTAGTTGTGTAGATAAAGAACGACATCTTTTGTAATTTAAAAGTTTCTTTCTAATAAGGGGGAATTGTACTTTCCCCAATACCTAACTTATTAATTGATGAAAATAAAAGTACAAAAATAGATATAAAGAATACCACCAAGATATCACTACTATTTCCGTCATACAAGTACAAAATAATTCACACCATAAATTGGAGTCCAACTCAAAACCTTTCAATTCAAGATGATAAATATACATTTACAAGACTATGCATTTCAGACATTTTGCATGTCAATCAGAATTAAGATCTTAAAAGAACATCACTTTTCTTTTCCAATACAACTCAAGAATGATTTGAAACTCTTTACATAAGATCCAAAATTAAATAAGCCAATGCATCATAAAAAAATTTTCGGGGAAGTTATTTTTATTTTTATCTTCAATCCTTTGACCTTGCTGAAAAAGATCCTTGAAATAATTGATGATGACTCTGCTTATTTCCTTATTCTCCGATAGAATCTACCCATTCTCATTTTTAATTTCATTTATTTTGAGGAGATTTGAATGAGAGGTAGCCGAGAAGTGAAAGAATTTGGTATTCTTGTCCCCCTCCTTTAGCCATTTCACTCTCGACTGTTGTTTCCAATAGACTTCTTCCTTTGCCAAAATATCATGATACTCAACTAGAAGATTTTGTTCCTGCTCCTTTAGAACCGGATTAAGACCTTCAAGATCAATAAGTTCCTCAATATTCCTCAGATCTTCAGCCAATCTACTTTTTTGCTGAAAAATATTACCAAAGACTTCTTTGTTCCACTTTTTGAGACAACCTTTGAGGTACTTTAATTTGTAACTAAGTCTGTAACTAGAAGCCCCAAAGACCCCTACATTCCACCACTCTTGGATTTTATTGGGAAGATCAGGATGATCTAACCACATCTTTTCAAATCTGAAAGGTCTAGCCTTCTTGACCAAATTTAACCCAAGATTGAGGAGTATAGGGTTATGATCAGATCCAATTCTGGGAAGAGACTTCAGAGAATATATTTGATTTAACAAACAGGGATAACTTACCACAAACCTATCAAGTCTGATTTGGATGAGCTCAGACCCAGTTCGCCTATTTTCCCAAGTAAACTTGGATCCTTCCAACTCCATATCCACCAAACCATTACTAAAAATAAAATTTGCAAGATCCTCCATACTTTCAGTGTATGAGATGTTGCCACCTTTTTTTTCCCTAGTAAAAGGGGGTATTGAAGTCACCACCAATAATCCATTCTTTATCTTTGAATAATTTCCTAAAATTAGTGAGATCATGCCATAATTTCCTTCTTTCACTAACAAGGTTAGGAGCATAAATGTTTGAAACATACCAGGATTTCTTAGAGGACAGATTCATAAAATATATAGCTACATGCCCCTGAGCTGAAAGAATAGGAACCCCATGGAAAATACTAGGATCCTAGAGCGTGATAATCCCACCAGAGGCACCTAATGAACTACAACCTTCCCAACAGCTTTCTTTCCAAATAGACCTCCCCACTTCTCTAAATCTTTCCATACTCATTTTGGTTTCTTGAAGCATGAAAATATCTGGTTTATTTTTAACTCTAAGATCCTTTACTATTCTGTGTTTTCTAGGGTTATTCAACCCCCTGATATTCCAAGAGAGAAAATCATTTAACACTTCTTTTTATGACCCAAAGCAGGCTCCCCAAAGTTTTCTAGATTCCTACATCTACTTCGTTTCTAGAAACTGACTCCCTTACTTCCTTATTACTTTTTCTTCCCTTTTGACTGGAATATTTTCCAACATCAGCTCTTAAGCTACTATGAGTGATAGGTTTGGATTTACTCACCGGAGTCCTTGGAGAGCCTAACACCTCATAGGTATCAGCTACATAATCTGATAAAATCCCAAACCCATTTGACAAAGTTAGATCTTCTTCTCCTCTCTGTGCAAAAGAACTCTGACCTATAGACGAAACCTCATCCAATGAAAGGCCTTCAACAACTATCAAAGCCAGTTTATTTTCTTCCGTATCTAAGCTTTCCCTCTCCTCCGAATCTTGTATTCCTTCTACCAACTCCAGAAAAGCAATATCAACTTCCTTTTCTTTAGTTTCATTGGTGGTGCTTCTTTGATGTTGGGAACAAACTCCCTCTCCTTCCTCTCTGGTTTTGATAGTGAGATTTAAAGGCTCTGCTTCGGGATCTGACTAGAGAACCCTTCCATTCTTCCCAATCCTTCTCCATTCCTTCATTTCTTTTCCATTGTCTAATTTTTGAGGCATAGGTTTTGCTTCAGGCTTCTTTTTTTGAGATCAGGACAAAAAGTTGTTCATGACCCACCAACTTGCAATTTTTACAAGCGAAGGGAGTAGGATCATAGACAAAATGCTACACCCAATCTCCCTCAGGGGTCATTAGCTTAATATCACTTTCCAAACATGACTCTTGTCTCATATTCACATGAATCTGGCATGGGTGAGTCTGGTTTTTGCTTTGGTGACCGGGTCCAGGGCAATAGGATTCCCCAGACTTTTTGCTATACCAAAAAGAATCTCTAGTTCCCAAAATTCCAAAGGTAAACCTAGAAGATTAACCCATATTGGAAACTCCATAACAAGATTTCCATAAGGATTAAAATGCTCCCATTTTTGAACAATTATATGAGATTTTCTAATAAACCAAGGGCCTTCAGCCAAGATTTTTGCCACATGCTCCTTACTAGGAAGGATGGCTAAGAAATAACCATTAGCATACGCTGAGATTTCAATGGTACCATTAGCCACCCAACGTCTCTTTTCCCAGCCTCTAAAATAATCTATATTTGGTCTGGATCCCATACATTTTGCAAAGAGAGCTCCTTCCATGGAGATTTTTGTTCTAGCCAACAAAGAATCAGGAATCTTGAGGGAGAGATTACCTTTCTCTTTAACTAGTTCTAGGTTTTTTGAAACCCCTGAAACCCAATTTTTCCCCCCAAAAGCTCAATCACGTGCTTTGTCTCCCATCCTTATCCCTATTACCAATGGGCTCCACGTTCACGTGCTCCTTTGCCAAGTTCTACTCTTGATTAGTCTGATGGCAGATTCACTCTGGACATTCCCACTCACTTTCAATATTTGAAAAATCCTGCTCCCACTCCATGTGAAGATATGAATACCAATGTGTGTAAACCAGTGTCAATATCTAGTTGACTAGTAGGCCCATTGGGTTGCGGGACCTTTGGATCACAACCAAAGAATCATTGAGGCTGAGGCCCTCGTATGGTCATGCATATAATCAAAACCTATTTCCAGTAGTAGTATAAAATTCATAAGCTTGATTAGAAGTGATATTCAAGGTGTTTAACTATCTTATTTTCTCAAAGATATGTTGCAGGTGTGTGTAAGATTATTAAACACAAGCTTGTGTCGATGTCAGTTATTAGCTCTGACCCATTGGGTTGTGGGACCAGGGGATCACAACTATAAGTATTTTCCTGTTGTGGACCATTGATGGTCATGCAAGATGAATTGATTTGCTTTCAAGTAAACAAACTATCTATCAAAGGAAATCTAACCTATGTTTTTGGTGTTTTCTCAATATATTAGAACAAAGCAATAAGACAAACTAATATATGGAAAGTAAATGTTTTTGTTCTTTTCTAACTTTTCAGACAATGCATTTAATCTAATAATCAAATTAAATACAAATAATCATGTGTGAATCTAAATCTAAAAAAAAAAGGTCTATTCTAACTCAATCAAAATCCTTCCAACCCTACCTCAGAAGTGAAGAACAAATCATAACCCTAACAGAGCTATTGTTCCCCATAGCTTCCATGATAATGTTGAAGAGACAACTTCCTATTGATTTGATCTACTTGCAATTATCTAGCTAATTGGAATGAATTGTTTCTCTACTCTATTTGATATGTAGTTGAAATTAACAATTCTTAATTGACAATTTGATAAACTAAGGAAAAAAATACACAGATGCAACCTAGAAGAGAAAGAACCTTGGCAAATCCAATAGTATCAATATTTATCCCCTCAGTTCTTTCCTTTCTTTCTCTGAGTGTTCATATGAGTCCAAAGGATTGGGAATGCAAATAATAACAACAAGAGGATGACACTTGAGCAATGGTAGCTTGGAAGCAATCTGGATGCAATTCAAGTAGAAGAGAGATAACACAAGAGATCTGAGCTTGGCTATATAATTCCTAGCAAGATTATGGTAGAAAAACAATACAAGATACACAAAATTCTCAGGCCTTTTTCTTGAATACAAGCATGGAATATATAAGAATGGAGGCTAGGAGGTTACTTCATGCACAAGGCAAGGAGGAGTTCCAACCAATTAAATCTTATTTAAAATAGAAGGAGCAAGGAGAACCAAGAAAACAAATCTATTTTTAGCCAATTTGGCTCACAGATGCATGCAAAAATAAAATTTAAGTGAACTGTTGCATGTTTAAAACACGCGTGAAGAATCTACAAAAAGTGGGCAAGACCGCCGCCCAGGCAAGGTGGTGGTTTATGAACCGCCACCCGGTGAGGGTGGCCATTATGGCATCAAGGAAAAAACAAGCGTAGAAAGAGGTGGGAAGATGAAAAAATGCATGGAAGAGTTAAGTAAGGCTATCTAGGCTACAAATATACACTGTGAATGGGTTTTGAGCTTGAACACCTTCTTGAAAGGATTTTGAATCATCATTGGGGACTTTTGTAACCATTTTCCTAACAATGTAGCATGTGTAATTTTGGGTGCATACATATTGCCCCCTCGAAGAAGTGTCTTAGCCATGAAAGAGGCGTAAAATGTAGATTCCGAGTATGGCGTTCCCGAAATGGGGAGTTAGAAGCTATACCTGACATGCCCGTGTGTCAAAATCTCATCGTCCAAGCTCCCGCTTCCTACAAGAAGGAGAAGAGAATCAAGTGTAGATAGATAAAGTATTGGAAAATAAACACTAAACCAAAATGACAAGAGGACTTACCATCTATGCGGGGATGTAGAAATATACTTGCGCTAATGCTCCAGATCTGTAAACACATACACTCAAAATGAGTTTAAAATTATATATATATATATATATATATCAAAACAAACTCATTTTTTAATTCATTTGTGCATTGTTGATTTGGTGAATTTGGAGCTCTGGACATACATTGACCATTTCTGATGTGGATACACCAAAATGACCGTTGCAAGATAGCGATCATGCCTCCATGAGTAGGAAATCAACCAGCGTGTTCCCAGTTAGTTATTTCCTCTTTTTTCTTTTTGTGCCCTAGATGTTAAAATGTTGAAAAGTTCACCTAGGGGGACATTTTCAATTTTCTTGTTTCAAATGAGTCCTTAAGGGGGCCCATAGGGAATTCTTTTATTTTTCTAGAAAAGGTCAATTTTTTTGTTTTTAGGCATTTTTCGGGTTAAGGGCACATTTTGGGAAATCGTGTCGGGACCATCGCTTGAAGACAGGTGGCGGTCATAGGACCGCCACCCCGATAAGGTGGTGGTTCTGAATAGAATGTCTAAAATGCACCTTAACTTGAATTTTTTTTTGCATTTTCAATATTTTGCTATGTTTTTTATGAGCTTATCATGTGATGTGCATTACTAACTTGCTCTTTTTTCATGTTTTGGTGAATGCAGAAGAAGGTGGAATACATACGCTAGAGTAGAGAGAGAATGTGATGGCTCCTCAGATTCTAGATCGGTTAACCCAGGATGAGACAAATCTTTTACAATGAGCAGGCATCGGCGGATAACATGGGTGTCCCATGTCACTCTCACCAATCACATTCTCAGGTGATCTATTCTCTTACTTGGGATGCAAATCGAACAATTTATAATTTCTAGGCATTATTGGTGAGTGGACCATCACCCTAGAGGATGTATACCACATCCTTGGACTCCCGATACTTGGGAGGAGGCTGACATTAGAGACAAGGTGGTCCAGGGCTATGATGATGCAGTGGGCCACATATATGGGAGACACCATTGTCTCATCTGGCTTGAAGAAGGGAATGAAGGTTTGGTCCATTGCTACTGCTCCCATTCCTATCCTTTGGAGAGCCATCATGGGTATCCTATCTTCAAGACTAGTCGGGGATAAGGGAGGAGATACACTCTTATATTGTTGGGTCCCCATCATTACACAGATCGAGGCTCATGGCCGTAAGTATGCCTAGGGGTAGATATTCTGGGGACTACATACCATGATTTGTACAGAGTTGTCAGATTACAGGGACAGTCCTTGAGCCACCCCACTCTAGTTATGAGTTGGGTTTATGAGCATTTCATCCCCTATGGTAGGGGGTACTAGTATCATACCGGGGGCTATTCAGGACACGGCTAGGTGGACTGGTATGTCGGTGCTCCGAGACCATGACACAACATCACCAATGGCTTCCCTAACTACAATCAAAATGATCTGTCATACCCTACCAGGACATGGCAGGGGTATGGGGTGAGGAGGCTATGATGATGGTAGCTTGCTCTTCCATGAGCTAATTAGTTGATAGAGCTAGGAGATTAGAGATTCACCCATTTGACTGTACCTCAGCAGTTCGGCCTTCCATACCCTGTCATGCTTCCTCTAGTGGAGCCTATTTATAGGACTATTCGAGAGGCTTGGAGGGGTCCTAGAGGGGATCTCGGTTGGACAAGTGGTTACTCCTGGCATGCCTATTATAGTTAGGCATGTAGTCTAGGCTCGGTAGGTAGTTGGTGCCCCTCAAGCACCCTTACTTTAGATTGGGGTAGCTCCTGCTCACAGTGGGGAGGAGGATGAGCTGATTGATTTGGACTCTGACTCTGTGGAGGATACGGGAGATGATACAGAGGGGGATTCTATTAGGAGATCGGGGAGGAGGATGAGGGGGAGCCCCTTTAGAGGGAGAGGAGAGTGACCCTAAGTGGCATGACACTTAGGAGATCCTTAGAGCAAGTGCACGAGGAGGCAAGTGCGAGAGAGAGACACTAGTCTCGGAGGAGCCATTTGGAGAGGATGATGAGTATGTGATTGGAAAACGTCATGCCTCTAGATTTGGTGAGGCTATGCGAGCCGCCAAAGAAAGCACCTACATCTATAGCTAATGATCCCACATGGATGCCCGAAGACCCGAGTATGTTTAATACTCCTTTCTCAATTTTTTCTATTGATTTTCGTATGTTTAGCTTAGCATTCTCCTTTTGATTTGTGTTCTGTGATTTTATAGCTCACTATCTCTCTCTTTTTGTTCTTTTTTGTAGCGTCTACACATGAGTGGTGAGAACTCATTCATCGGGTATGCATGGACACCCTATTGATTCCGGGGTAGACCCAAGATGAGTTGTCTGTGGATTCGGACAACCCTTAGCCATCGATGACATACCAACATCTTCACTCCCATCTAGAAGGTGGCAGAGATAGTGACCTCCCTTCATACCCAGGTAGCTAGATATGAGACTGTTGAGTGCCTGATGAGGTGGAGCCATTCTCATAGTGAGTTTATGGGAATTGGGTGCCACCATGAGCACTCACACCATTCAAGATTCACGGTGCCATCATAGCCGTAGCAAGATCCCTAGACATAGTCGTGCACCATCCGAGGGATCCCACATGGATTGATAGGTCATTGAGCCTTTATTGCTTTGATACCATTTTTTGATTTATATGATTTTTTTTCATATTTCGGGCTCACCACGAGTGTTTTGACAATTCCTAGTGCATGATGACATTGTATACAAACTTGATCTACTACGATATATACAAACTTTATTTTTGGTTTGGTATTCCATTGTATCTGAGTTGAATCTCTTTTGGCTTATCTCTCATGTGTACTCTAGATGTTTAGAATTTACGCTTTTCAATGCTTTTTAGAATGTATGCAATGGATTTGAATGATAAACAAAATGATTTATTTTTTTATTTTATGCTATTGATGTATGATGATGCAAATACAATGTGATCTTAAACTTATTTTCTTTTGCAATATTTGGTACTTCATATTGTCTTGATAAAACGTGATGATACAATGATATGATAAATAGATGTACTTTCCCACTCCTAACCCCACACAACTAGTAAGATGCAAGGGCTCAACACCAAGAGTTAGAAAGGGCACAAGTTATGAAAAATTGTTGAATGACAGTGATGAGAGAAAGACAAAGGTTTGACAGAACCAAATTGGGACACTACAACCTTACTCTACTCAAGCTACTTCATAGTTTAGAATGTGAATTGCTTTGCAGTTTATCTAGACTTAGATCCGTAGATGGCCACTTGGTTGAAAAAAATTCATTTTTGGGGTTTTAAAATCTCTTGGAATTTTAGACATCTAACTCACTTTGTTGTTTATTTATGATTTCATGATGTTTGACTGATTTGTAACTTTCAAGTTTATCAAAGAGACTGTACGTCGGAAAAGCGATGTGCAAGCGTGAGAATCAACAAGTAACTCTTCCACGTATCCAACCTCCCGAGATCGTGCCGAGACTGCAGACAAACTAGTTAGGCAGTCTAATGTCTTCGACACGCACTAGTGGAATTTACGAATCTAAGGCAAAGAAGGCCCTTCTAACTTGGACTGGTGTAATAGATCGATCAGCGAGGATGACTGCTCGAAGGCTCCAATCAATATCGAGCTCTGGCGTGATTCGATCTATGGGTTGCGGAATACGTGGAAAATGACCTGGGATTGTTTCGTGTATATCTCCTGATAAGGTCATATAGTGGATGATGAACACAATCGATTCTATGGATGATTTTCTGGCCTAGTCCAGAATTCCCTAGCTTCGTTAGCCGCTATATCTAGTAAGGACAGTTGTTCGATGATGATAGGTGGAAGTGGAGTGGACCTGAATACCAAAGTACGTAGACTAGTGTCTATATCGGATTGACCTGTGGACTCGTTGGGCTGTGGAGTCTGTGGATCACAACCGTAGACTCTCGGTTGTTGCGGTCCTGTTATGGTCATACGTGAGATCAAGTTCTAATCCCTAGTATCCAGTAATCGTATGCTTTCTCAGCTTCTATGTTTAGAACCAATAGTTGTGCGATCTTCTCAGAATACCTTACAGGTGTTCTCGCAACCTGGATTCTTAAGCTGGTATCTATATCTATGAGGGTGTCTCCAGCATCTGGCTGTGGAACTAGAGGATCGCACCCGAATGTTTGTTCTCTTTCGAGCCCTTCTATGGTCATGTGGATGTTTTCTAGGGTAATCTGTAGTTTGGCTGACTTGACCAAAACGCATGTGCTTGGTCGTCTTCTATGTTTAATCCTCTTAACTGTGAACTGATCAGTTGTAAATCTGTGGTTGTTCGGAATACTTGTATCCTGAGATTTTGGTCTATGTCAACTATTGCTGTGACTAGGTTTGGTTGAGGCATGATTGGCTCAAATATATATTCTCTGGGCTCTTGAGGTCCCGTGATTGTCATACGAAACAAAATGCAATCTAACTGTAATGAAACAAATTCTAACTAAGTGAAATAAATCTAACTACATATAACTTTTATTTTTCTATGAAATATTCTAACAATTTTAAGGAAAGCAAACTATTTTATGCGTATCTAGAAATAATAACTAAACAATAATTAAAAACAGACAAGATAACCGAGTGTGGTTATTTGCCTGTGCGATTTGTAGAATTATTCTAAATGACTAAAATAATCTGTCTAATCTACCTGCAAGATTCTCGATCCTACCTCAGAAGTGAGGAGTGAATCATAGTTTCTCAGAAACTATCAATCCCCATAGCTTCCCTGGCAATATCGAGAATAGAATGAAATGAAATAAAGCGATTAACTACTCTATTTGATATGAATCTGACTAGAACTTTGAAATGTAAAACCTGGATTCCACAGAACAGTGGCAAATCCGATGGTGTGTGTATGATCTCGTCCCCTCAGTATGATCTTCTCGTTCTTTCGTGTTCACTTGGATCCAGAAAAGCATGTAATGCTAGCACCGATAGGAGTAGATTTTGGGACAAGGACAGCTCAGAATGCAGACCGAGAATGTGAGTAGGAGAGGGATAGCGCAAGAGTACAGAGCTTGGCTTATGTCGATTCCTAGTGGGATTTTACTGCAAGTCATGCAACATGAAGCGACCAGAACTTGTAACTATCCTATACGAAGAGAAAAACCTGCAACTTTAATGGCTTCCTAAGCTATTCCGTTCCAAAATAAAGACACTGCTTGCACAAGTTGGATATGTGGCTTACCAACAGCTGAATAAAGCTAACCAGGTATATAATGAATTGAACTAAGAACTCTAAGACACAGTAAAAACAAATCTACAGCAAAGAGGAATTCAGAGGCAAGCTTCTAACCGGATTGGATGGAACAACAAAGACTTTGTTGCACAAGATGGGTGCGTGGCTTACTAACAAGTGAGCAACGACTAAGTATGAAATAAACTATGCTATCAATCCTAAGCAAGCTAACCAAAACACTAAAAATCAGAAGACTCTAACAAGGAAAAATGGTGACCAAAAGCTCCAGCTCAAATTCTTCACCCAAATTCAGACCAAAACTCCAGACCAAAATCAGACCATTTGCATGTACACAAACCATGCATTTATAGGAATTCCAACACTCAAAAACCAAAACCAAATTGAACTCCTAAATAATAAACAAAGGAAAAACACTGTTCCAAGGGACCAAAAACATTAATGCATGCTCAAGTCGGCAAAGAAAAGCTAGTGAAATGTGATATTTCACGCGAGTCGCATCAAAAGAGCATTCTGGAAAACGCGCACAGGACCGCCGCTGCCGACCGCTGGGACCGCCGCCTGCAGGCGGCAGGCAGTTTCATCACTGAAGGTCAAGAGGCCAAGGAAAGAGGGAAAAAGGGGAAAACAAAGGGCGTGGGGGCTAAGCGGGGCATGCGGGATGTTAACGCATACTCCGAGGGCTTTTCCGGATCCCGAACACCTTGCGAGGAGACCTGTATCATCATTGGGGCACTTGTTACACTGTTCTGGCGGTACAGTACCTTACAATTTTGGGTACGTACATATTGCCCCCTCGGAGAAGCGTTTTAGCCATGAAGAGGCATAAAACGGTGGGTCCGAGTATGGCAGTCCCGAAATGGGGAGTTAGAAGTTATACCTTACACGTCCGTGTGTCGAAATGACGCCATCCAAAATTCCCGCTACCTGCAAAATGAAAAGAGAACTCAAGTGCAGATAGATACAATAATTTGGAAAACAAACACTAAAATAACAGGGAAAGAGGACATACCATTTGTGCGGGGATAGGAACTTACCTCCGTCAGCGCTCCAAACCTGCGAAAAAGTCATTTTAAGACGAAATAGAACAATATATATATGAAAGTGGGCCCATTTTCCTATTCATTTGCGCGAGTTGATTTGATCGATTTTGAGCTCTGGGACCCACGGTGACGGTTTCTCGCGTGAGTATAGTCGAAACGTCCGCAGTGAGATCGTGATCATGCCTCCACGTGCGGAACGCCACCCCGCGAGATCACAGGTTGGTTTTCTTCAATTTTGCATTTTTCCCCCTTCAAATTTGAAATGGCAAATTATTTGTAATGGGGGGGTTATTTTTGAAAATGTTTGGTTCAAAAGGTCCGTCTAGGGGGGGCGCCTACTGGGTAGGCTCTTTTTTTAGCTAAAATGGTCTATTTTTGTGTTTTTTGGACTTTTTAGGGTTAAAAACCCGCGCGGGTTTTCGGACCGCGACCGCCCCTGGCCAGGGCGGTGGTTACGAGACCGCCGCCTTTAAGGCGGCGGTTACAAAACCACCTCCCTGCTCAGGGCGGCGGTTTTGCACAGAATGCAAAAGAGCTTTTTGGAGACTTATATTTTCTTGCATTTCCATACGTTTTTATGACTCTCTCGGCATTGATTAGATACTAACTTGTTCTGTTTTGTGTGTTTTTGGGTGTATGTAGGCGAGGGAGGAGTACATTAGATGGAGCCAGGAGAGAGAGTGTGATTGGTTGCCCAGGGTATTGGATGCCCTTTCGCCAGACGAGGAGGACACATTACAGAGAGTCGGCATATTGCGTATATCGCGTATGCCCCATGTTACGCCATCGAGTCACATCCTTTGTGACTTATTTTCTTATTGGGATGTAGATCGGAACACTTTCCGATTGCCAGGGGTCCGCGGTGAGTGGACGATTACTTTGGAGGATGTTTATCGTATCCTGGGGGTCCCGATCATCGGGAGGAGGCTCACACTGGAGACAGCTGGGTCCAGAGCACAGATTGCATAGTGGGCAGGCTACATGGGGGATGCAGCTATCTCCACGGGGCCGAAGAAGGGAGTGAGAGTCAGATCCATTCCTTCTTTGCCCATCCCCGTGTTTCGACAGGCCATCATGGGGATCCTTACCTCGAGACTGATCGGGGACAAGGGAGGGGATACATTGTTATACTGCTGGGCCCCCATCATTGCACAGATAGAGGGGCATGGCTGGATATATGCCTGGGGGGCAGACATTTTGGGGACCACCTATCATGACTTATATAGGGTGGTCCGTTTACAGGGACAGTCTTTGAGCCACCCTACTCTAGTTATGAGTTGGGTGTATGAGCGCTTCATTCCCTATGGCAGAGGCGTGGAGGTGGCAGATCCCGGGGCTGTGAGGGCAGCCAGATGGTCAGATATGTCGGTGCTTAGAGCACCTCACCAGCCAGTAGCTTCCCTCACCACAGCAGATATGGAGGCCAGACCGTATCAGCTTATGGCCGGCATTTGGGGAGAGGAGACTCTCACATTGATCTCTTGCTCCACCACAGGGCAGCTTATTGACCGTGTGGGACGGGTGGAGGTACATCCTTTCGGCAGGGTTCCTCAGCAGTTCGGCCTCCCATATGTGGGCATGCTTCCTCCAGTGGCACCAGTCTATAGATCAGTCCAGGAGGCTAGAGGGGGGCCTAGAGGCCGTGGTTGGACAGTGGTCACTCCCTGGTATTCCTATTGCAGCCAGGGGGATTGTTCGGGCCAGAGGGAGAGCTGGTGCGCCTCGGGCACCTTTACTTCGGATTACTGCGGGTCCTGCTCATAGTAGCGATGACCCTATAGATATTGACTCCGATTCTGAGGAGTCCACAGAGGGAGGGTCAGAGGAGCAGACGGATGACAGTGATCCTGAGTGGCATGACACTCAGGATATTATGTAGGCAGAGAGGGAGGAGTAGAGTGCAGAGAGAGAGACTCTAGTTTCAGAGGAGCCACTCTCTCAGGGCCGTGGTGGAGAGGATGAGTCATTGCGGGACGTCATGTTGCCCCTACTACAGGAGCAGCCCCTCAGTCGGCAGCGGCATCTGCAGCGGGTGCTGGCCCTAGTGACCCATCTTGGAGGCCCGGTGACCCGAGTAAGTTATCCTCTCCTCTTTCAGTATTAGTTTGATTTAGGACTTTTTTTAACTGCTATCTCTCCTTATATTTGAATCTTGTATTTTTTTAGCCTCTTGCCTAGTTTCTAATTCGTCTTTCTTCTTTGTTTTGCAGAGACCGTCGACAAGTGGCGGGATCTAATCCGTAGGGTATGTACTGATTCTCTGATGATCCCGATGGATAGGACCGTGCGGAGCTATTTGTAGATCTTGGGGAGCCTTCGGCACATTGCTGGTAGGCATACTGACATCTTCGCTCCTATTTGGCATGTGGCCAGGATGGTGTCGACCCTTTGTAAAGAGTTGGCAGGTTATAGGACAGCCGAGCGTCTTATGAGGAGCCATTCTCGTGGCGAGACCGCGGCTGCTCCTCGAGACCCTGAGCCCTCCGTGCATTCAGAGCGCCGGCGTAGCCGGAGTCCTAGGCGAGGGCGCGCACCCTCGGAGGGGTCGCGTAGGGGTTGAGAGGCGACTTGGCCCTTGTATATTTTGTATCATGGATTCTTTTGTATATCACGGGCTCTTTGAGCGTTTTGACCATGCCTAGAGCATGATGGCATTGTATATAAACATTGATTATTTATATATATGCATTGATTTTGAATCAAAACTTTGCCACTCGTGTTTTCCCTTTCTATTTCCAGCTGCTTTGTGTATACTACGATGTATGTTTTATATGCTTTCTAGAATGTATGCAATGGAGAACAGATGATGCGAATGCTTGCTTTCTTTTTGTGTTTCATGATGCTGATGCATGATATTGTAGATATATTGTGATCTTAAATCTTAGCTTCTGTGAGCAATTTGGATACCTCATGTTTGTTTTGGCAAAGTGATGAAAATAACCAGTATGATGAATAGATTAACTTGCCCCACTCCTAACTCCACGTAACCAGTAGGATGCGAGGGCTCATCACCAAGAGCCAAGAAGGGCGCAAGTTATGAAATATGGTGAAACGATAGTGATGAAAGATAGACGAAGCTTTGGTGGAACCAAATTGAAAACTACAAGCTTACTCCACCCGAATGACTTCATAGTTTTGGGTGCAACTTGCTTTGCGGTTTATCAGGACTTAGACCCGTAGATGGCCACATAGTAGACAAAATCTGGTTTTAGGATTTTTAACTCTCTTGGAATTTTGAGCATCGATTCATTCATTTTTGACTCAAAGTTTGAATAGTTTGTTTATGACCTCTTAATGTTTGCATTGTCTAGAGGACCCCTACACTTAGCCCCATGCTACTAGTAAGAAGCGTGGGTTTATCACCGTGGGCAAGGCATAGGCGAGTAAGGGCATTTCCATCCTTTCCCAACCCTACGTCACTAGTAAGAGATGCAAGCTCATCACCGAAGGTTGGTAGGGCAAGGAAATGTGTAAAAATAAAATTTTCTATTTAACCACTTTTTGACTTGTCTTTTTGAGTAAAATGTCAGTATATGCTTGTTTCCAAAGAGGTGTATATATGGGATAGATGTGACACCATGAAGCTTCTAGAACAAACCATAGGCAAGAAACCAATCCTAAGAAGAAATCAAAGTGAGAACAAACTTGCAGATCTTGGTATGGTTACCGTTAAGACTTCGTCATGTTTGATTTTATTTGATAAAATATTCTGAAGTGATTGATGATATCATGAAAATGGAGAGATATGATTAGAAAGTTTTGTGCCAACAACATCATGAGTTTGTAATGGATTACTTTGAGAATAGATTCCTTGATCACAATTTGTGTAAGAACAAGTGGACAAAATGATCTAAATCTATATGAAAATGCAATGTAGATAGTTATATAAGTAGCGTTAGCTGCTTACGCATAGAAACGTTTGAGGTGGAGGGAATTGACTGTTTCACCAAACTCCTCACCTTCTAGTGTGCATAAGAGGTATGCACCATTTCCATAGTCCTTCGTGACTCGGTATGGGCCCAACCATTTGGGCGAAATTTCCTTCCTTCGCCGGTCTTCTTGTCGATCCAGCTGTCTAGTCTTAGAACTAGATCACCTTCGTATATATCGCGTTCATAAACCTTCTTGTTATACTGCCGGCACATTCGGTCAGCATAAGCTCTATGCCGTTGTTCAGCATCTAACCTAGTTTCATCTAGGCTTTCTAGTTGGGAAAGACGTGCTTCTCTGTAAGTGTCTTCATCCAGAATCCCTTGTAGTGAAATGTGGAGACTGGGTATTTCGACCTCAAGCGGGAGAACTGCTTCTGCCCCAAATACTAGCGAGAAAGGGGTTGCTCCCGTTGGTGTCCTTATTGAGGTTCGGTGGGCCCATAAGGCCGGATATAACTTTAAGTGCCAATCCCGTTTGTTTTCTTTCACCATTTTAAGGAGAATGGCTTTCAACATTTTGTTTGTTGCTTCAGCCTGCCCATTGGCTTGGGGATAATACAAGGAAGCCGTATGATGGCTTATTTTAAATTTGTTGCATAGTTCACGAACTTCTTCATTCTTGAAAGAAGTTCCATTATCTGAGATAATGATTTGTGGGATACCGTACCTACAAATGATTTGATTTAAAATGAACTTAGCGATTACAGAACCAGGTACGGTAGTAAGAGGCATGGCCTCCACCCATTTGGTAAAATATTCAGTGGCCGTAATTATAAAATTGTGGCCGTCTGTGGATGAGGGAGAGAATTTCCCTATTAAGTCCAGACCCCATGTAGAAAAGGGCCATGGAGTAGCGATTGGTTGTAGAGCTTGTGCTGGCATGTGGATCTCGTGGGAGAATTCCTGGCACTTATGACACCTGCGTGCAAACTCTATCGTGTCATGTTCTAGAGTGGGCCAGAAATAGCCCATTCGATGTATTTTTTGAGCAGTGGCATGGCCACCGAAGTGGCCTCCACATATACCACTGTGGGATTCATGGAGAATCCTCTTGGACTCTTCTGTGTCGACACACCTTAAGAGCATTCCATTGAATGCTTTTCGATAGAGCACCTGCTCTATAATGACATATTTGGCTACGATTATGCGTAATCACCTCCTTTGTTGCGGTGTCACTGCATCCAGTATGTATGGTCTATGATATAATTAATGATATAAGTGTACCAAGGGCACTCAGAAATAGTAGGTCGAGTTTCGATGTAGTATACGCATTCATCTGGAAAATCCAAATCTACTAGATCGCCTCCGTCTAATGGGTTGTCAGCTAACCAATCCGTGATGATTTGTCCTTTAACTGACTTCTGATTTACAAATGTTAATTCGAACTCTCCCATTAAGGTTATAAAATGTCCCGCCTTTTTAGACAAGGACCCCTGTGTGAGGAAAGTTCGTAAGTGGTCCGTTTTCACCATGACCCTCGTTTCTTGATTTAGCATATAGTGTCTTAGGCATTTGGTTGCGAAGACTATGGCGAGGCATTCTCATTCTGCTTGTGTATAGCGTGTTTCATAGTCGAGCAGTGTTCGGCTAATGAAATAAATCACACGTTCTCTCTTGTCATCGTCTTCTTGGGCCAACATACAGGCCAGCGAGACATTGGTAGCTCGTGAATATAGGATTAACGGGTGATCCAGCTTAGGTGGCATTAGCGTAGGTGGTGACAGCAAGAAACATTTAACTACGTTGAAAGCTTCGTTGCAGTCTTCGGTCCAATCAATGCTATAGTCTTTCTTGAGTAAATTGTTGATTGGGTGAATAGCGAAGCTTAAGTCCGGGATGAATCTCCGGATTGCACCCAGCTTCCCGAGAAATGATCTGATTCTAGATTCACTCGAAGGTGGGACCATTTCGAGGACAACCCGAATTTTGGTTGGATCAACGTCGATCCCTCGTGACGATATGATGTAACCTAGGAGCTTTCCTCCTGTTACACCAAAGACGCATTTCTCTGGGTTTAGCGTGACTCCATATTCTATTAGGTGTGAAAGAATGATGCGGAGTACTTCGGGATGGTCACAGCGCTTTTTGGCCTTAGCCAATAAGTCGTCTACGTAGGATTCCATGATTTTATGAATTAAATCGTGAAATATATAAGTCATAGCCCGCTGGTACGTAGCACCAGCGTTTTTGAGACCGAAAGGCATGACAGCATAGCAATAGGTTCCCCAAGGAGTTATAAACATGGTTTTAGCTTGATCTTGCTCGGATATTCTGATTTGATTGTATCCCGAGAATCCATCCATGAGAGACAAAAGTTCAAAACCAGCTGTTGCATCAACAATAACGTCTATGGATGGTAATGGGAAATCGTCTTTAGGACACGCTTTGTTGATGTCTCGGAAATCTATGCAAATGCGTATCTTTCCGTTCTTCTTGAGAACGGGAACGATATTAGATACCCATTGGGAGTAGTCAACTAGCTTGATAAATCCTACCTGGAGGATTTTTATTACTTCCTCTTTTACCATGAGAGCTACTCTGGGTTTCATGGGCCTTGATTTTTGTTTAATTGGCTTTGCATCCGATCTAGTGACGAGGTTGTGTACCGCAATGTGTGGGGTGCGACTCCGTCATCTCCTTGTAATTAAATGCAAACGCCTTCTGATGTTCTTTGAGAACCTGAGTATGTATTTCCACTTCTTCTAGTGTCAACAAATAACCTAGTTTCAATATTCTTGGTTCATCTTCTGTCCCAATGTTGACATCGATTTTTTCTTCAATTAAAGAGGCGTTACCCTCTTCGAACTCAGGTGGTGCTGGAGGTAAATCTAAATCATCCCCATTTTCTATTGTGTATATGTTAGGTTCCCTTTGTGACGGAAGATCCGTTACGGGATTTCCGAAGTAGGAGGACGAATGTGGGATCAGGGATAAATCTAGCATGTGATAGGAGAGATGTAATGCTGCATAGGCATTTAAATAATCCAAAGTAGCCGCATCATTTCCAACATGGTCTAGGACGGTAGATTCGCTTCCACTTAAAAGAGGATTTGTCATTGTTTTTATTAATGGTTCGTCACGAATGGATACTGTGAAGTGAGTATCTTCTAGCTCATTGCTTGGAGTAAAACGTGATGCCGAGGTTGCTATTGAATCGGCGAGAAGATTTTTCTCTCGCGGGATCGCTTCAATGGATATGAAGTTAAACGCTTTGCTTAAATCTAATACAGCGTTTTTGTAGAGTTGTAAATGTTCGGCTTTAGTTTCATATACTTCAGCAACTTGGTTTGTTACTAATTGTGAGTCTCCCAAGACTCTGATGTTATCAATACCAATCCTTCTGGCTAAGGTGAGGCCAAGAAGGAGGGCTTCGTACTCAGCGCCATTGTTTGTGCATTCAAAGTTTAACTTAAATGAGAATGGGAGGACCTTCTCCTCGGGTGAAGTAAGAATTATACCTGCCCCCGCTCCATAACGACATTTAGCTCCATCGAAATGGAGAGTCCAACACTTAGCCGGGAGTGTAGATGTTGGGGCATCTGCCGCGTTTGCACACTCTACTTCTATCATACAGAGATCCTCTGCCGGTAAGGAACCAACACCTAGGGAAAATCCTATGCCTACTGAATCGAATGGTAAGAACATTGGTGAATCTTGTTCTATCAATTCAATGATTTTCGCAGTAGTCCCTAATGATACTATTTCTTTAGTTTTACCTTTAGGGGTTGGAGTTGTTTTGGCTATGCTGGTAGTTTCAAGATCCGTTGTAGGTATCAACTTTTCCTCTGGCTTTGGGTCAGAGGGTTTATTAAGTTGGTTTGTTGGCAGCTCAAATTCTGAGTGCACCCCTGGTCTTTTCTTTAAATCAGCTAGGTGCAAATCGAAAGGTTTTGGATCACCTTTGGCTACAAATACCTTTCCCAGATGCAAGAATCTTACTTCTTGAAATAGTGTGGAAGGGATTGCCTTCATTCGATGTATCCAAGGTCGGCCGAGGATCATATTATAGTTAGTTTCCGATCTATAATATAAAACTCGGTCAAGATGGTTTTGGGCCCTAAGGTGACCGGCAGTATTATAGTTCCTATTGAAGTGGCTTTAAGGCTATCATAGCCTCTCAAGGTATTTCGTGTAGTGGAATAGTTTGTTTCTCCATATCCAAGTTTTTGGAGGAAAGAGAAAGGGACTATGTTAACTGTAGCCCCATCATCAACCATTGCCCATTTTACATAGTTATTATAAACCCACACTTGCAAGTGTAAGGCTGGGTCACCTCGGCGTGCGATCTCAGATCTGTGGGCATTTTACTTATTTCGAAGATGAATTCGACATCCTTGTCCGGCTGCCCCGGAGGGTGGATATCAAAATCTACGTGATTTACTTGTGTTTCGGGAGGTGGAGTGATGTTAATTAGATGGCCTAGACCTAATGCTTCTAAAAGAGCAGCTCTGTGAGGGGGAGAGTTCTTTAGTAAGTCCAAAAATGAAATGTGTGAGAAGGTCTTTGTTAGGTCACTAATTAAATCATAGGCACCGATGGGTTTTTCCATTTTTTGCTGACTCCTATCTGTCTCTGGCAGATGACTTGGGCTCGGTTGAGAGAAATACTCTCGTGTTCTTGTTATAGCTTCGATAGGTAGTTCAGCGTCTAATTCCACCAAACTAACTATCTTAGGTCTTGGTTGAGCTCCCAATTGTGGAGCAACTGATGGATTTAATGAAGTCGAAGCTTCATGATCATTGTTTCCCGTTATTGCACCCTTGCTTGTTCCAGTTGGATTCAGCCTATTGCTGTCATGATTTGGGAGTGGATCATTAAAGATCTTAAGGGGAGCATTCTGGGGGGAAACTGCCCCTGCGAGAGTATTTGGTGATGATGAGATGGGATCTCGCCAAGAACGAGGTTTATGAAGAAGCTGTCTTTGTTCTTCTGGCAAAGCGTTGCATAAATTTATTGTAGTCACGACATGTTCTAGTGTCATGACCATGAATTTTATGGAAACCACAATAAGAATTGGGATTATAATTCCCGTTTTGTTGGTTTGGTGTGTATTGTGGCCTAAAATTCCGATCAAAGCTGTTACCTATTAGGATCAAAGTTTTGGAATTGTTGTTTTTGGTTTTGACTTTGGTTTTGGTAACCAAATGAGTTTTTGGCTTGGCCCTTGTATGGGATTTCGCCGTTGTTGTTGTTGTTGTTGTTGTTGTGGATGGTAAAATCCACCGTATTGATTTGATCGGGGGTAAAATTGTTGTTTCGCTGGTTGTTTGTTTGTGACGGAGTATTAACAACATTTACCCTCTTGGGCTGGTCGGTTAGCCCATCCGTTGTTACCCCACGATTTTTGTTAAGGATTTTGGGTCCTTGATTGACATTTGTGGTAGTTGTAGTATTTTGAGTGGAGGTGATTAACCTCCCGTTTTCTCCGTATATCTTATGACCACTATCTATGGCTGCTTGATCAATTCGCAGAGCGCTCTCGAGTACTTCATCATAAGTCCTTAGTGGGAACTTCTGGACTTCTTCCTTCACTTCTCTACTGAGAGAATGAAGGAATAAATCGCATAGTTCCATCTGATCCATATTTGGAGCACTTGCTGATGAATAAAGGATGGTACGCCACCTTTGGATGAAGTGGGCGACAGATTCATTGTGTTCTTGTTTGATATGCAAGAATTCTCTGATTCCTATTCTTAATAGTTTGTTCATGTCGAAGGCCTTGATGAACTCAGACACAAGTTGTTTGAATGAATGTATGGAAGCTTCGGGTATTCTATAATACCAATCGAGAGCGATGCCTTCCAAGGTTTTGGGAAATATTTTAGCAACAACTCCATCCCAAGGGAGTAATTCTCGTATGGCTGTAGCGTAAGCTTTGATATGCGCATTCGGATCTCCCTCACCCTTGAACTTAGGCAAATCAGGGAGAGGTCTTGGAAGCATGATGCTTCGTATGGTGAAATCTAAGGGTTCCTTTAGATATTCTGAATACGTCCCTATTGCATAGCTTTCGACCATTGATGGTGTTTGGTGAGGGAGTGGTGGTGGGATAGGTTGTTGATACGGTGCAACGTACATGTTGGCAGGGGCATAGGGAGGTCCCTGCGTTTGAGCAAACATGCCGGGAGAGGAGAACATATCTCCTTGTGGTGATTTAGAGTACATGTTTAAATAGGACGGGGTATTATCGAGGAACAGACTGTTCGACACTAGACCGGGAGGAATAGTGTTAGAGATGATAGGCCTTGTTGGTGTTTGCTGTGGATATTGAGGAGGCATGCCTAACGTGCCTACTCCCGTAAGGAGATCTACCTGACCAGAGTGGTATGGAGGATTGGAACTTCCTGTTTGTATGAACGGAGAATTTTGACTTGCTTGAGCCAGTTCTAACCCTCTCACTCTTTCTACTAACGTTGAAATGACTTCATTTGGTGAAGCCACGGTACTTTGCCTGAGCGGCGTTTGTTGTATACCTTGGTGTTGTAAAGGTACATGATATCCTGTCATAAATTGATCACTATTTTGCCAAGTTTCTCCCAGAATATTTCCTGTATGCAGTGGCATAGAGGTATTTTCTTGAAAAGAGATTTCGGGTTGTATTTGTAATCCTCCTATAGATGGGTACATTCCCCGGGAGCGTTGTTCACTCCTAGGATAACGTGTTGACTATCCATCATCTAAGACCAGGTATGGATCTGATTGCCTACTAATTTGTGGTCTGAGTAACATTTGAGGAGATGAACCAGATTCTCCTGTAAACGTCATATTGTTGGAACCTGAAGGTTCTGTTTGTTGGGTTCGAGGGGGTTGATCTAACTCCTCAGTTTGAAAAGATGAACTATATCTGATTCTTGGGGTTTGTGTTGACAACTGATTAGTTGAATAGTTGTCACCCCATACTAAGAGCGAGGGTGATGATTCCCTATTTTTTTGGGCGTAGTATGCCTCAAGACCCAGGAGGGGTCTGCCATATGCGTCGAATCCCAACATATTCGGGGGGTATATGAATACCCGCAGAATAATGGGAAGGAGCGAAGGTGGATGAGAGAAGATGAAACTTCTCAAAGAGAAGGTGAAACAATTGTTTGTTCACGTTGGGTTCACCAATTTTGTACGTCGGAAAAGCGACAGGCGAGCGTGAGAATCAACAAGTAACTCTTCCACGTACCCGACCTCCCGAGGTCGTGCCGAGACAGCCAGTGGGGGTAGAATATGCAGACAAACTAGTTAGGTAGTCTAATGTCTTCGACACGCACTAGTGGAATTTGAATCTAAGGAAAAGAAGGCCCTTCTAACTTGGACTGGTGTAATAGATCGATCAGCGAGGATGACTGCTCGAAGGCTCCAATCAATATCGAGCTCTGGCATGATTCGATCTATGGGTTGCGGAATACGTGGAAAATGACCTGGGATTGTTTCGTGTATATCTCCTGATAAGGTCATATAGTGGATGATGAATACAATCGATTCTATGGACGATTTTCTGGCCTAGTCCAGAATTCCCTAGCTTCGTTAGCCGCTATATCTAGTAAGGACAGTTGTTCGATGATGATAGGTGGAAGTGGAGTGGACCTGAATACCAAAGTACGTAGACTAGCGTCTATATCGGATTGACCTGTGGACTCGTTGGGCTGTGGGGTCTGTGGATCACAACCGTAGACTCTCGGTTGTTGTGGTCCTATTATGGTCATACGTGAGATCAAGTTCTAATCCCTAGTATCCAGTAATCGTATGCTTTCTCAGCTTCTATGTTTAGAACCAATAGTTGTGCGATCTTCTCAGAATACCTTACAGTGTTCTCGCAAACCCGGATTCTTAAGTGGTATCTATATCTATGAGGGTGTCTCCAAAGATCATGGTTGTGGAACTAGAGGATCATACCCGAATGTTTGTTCTCTTTCGAGCCCTTCTACGGTCATGTGGATGTTTTCTAGGGTAATCAGTAGTTGGGTGTCTTGACCAAAACGCATGTGCTTGGTCGTCTTCTATGTCTAATCCTCTTAACTGTGAACTGATCAGTTGTAAATCTGTGGTTGTTCGGAATACTTGTATCCTGAGATTTTGGTCTATGTCAACTATTGCTGTGACTAGGTTTGGTTGAGGCACGATTGGCTCAAAATATATTTCTCCGGGCTCTTGAGGTCCCATGATTGTCATATGAAACAAAATGCAATCTAACTGTAATGAAACAAATTCTAACTAAGTGAAATAAATCTAACTACATATAACTTTTATTTTTCTATGAAATATTCTAACAATTTTAAGGAAAGCAAACTATTTTATGCGTATCTAGAAATAATAACTAAACAATAATTAAAAACAGACAAGATAACCGAGTGTGGTTATTTGCCTGTGCGATTTGTAGAATTATTCTAAATGACTAAAATAATCTGTCTAATCTACCTGCAAGATTCTCGATCCTACCTCAGAAGTGAGGAGTGAATCATAGTTTCTCAGAAACTATCAATCCCCACAGCTTCCCTGGCAATATCGAGAATAGAATGAAATGAAATAAAGTGATTAACTACTCTATTTGATATGAATCTGACTAGAACTTTGAAATGTAAAACCTGGATTCCATGAGAACAGTGGCGAATCCGATGGTGTGTGTATGATCTCGTCCCCTCAGTATGATCTTCTCGTTCTTTCGTGTTCACTTGGATCCAGAAAAGCGTGTAATGCTAGCACCGATAGGAGTAGATTTTGGGACAAGGACAGCTCAGAATGCAGACCGAGAATGTGAGTAGGAGAGGGATAGCGCAAGAGTATAGAGCTTGGCTTATGCGATTCCTAGCGGGATTTTACTGCAAGTCATGCAACATGAAGCGACCAGAACTTCTAACTATCCTATACGAAGAGCAAAACCTGCAACTTTAATGGCTTCCTAAGCTATTTCGTTCCAAAATAAAGACACTGCTTGCACAAGTTGGATATGTGGCTTACCAACAGCTGAATAAAGCTAACCAGGTATATAATGAATTGAACTAAGAACTCCAAGACACAGTAAAAACAAATCTACAGCAAAGAGGAATTCAAAGGCAAGCTTCTAACCGGATTGGATGGAACAACAGCACTGCCTGCACAAGATGGGTCTGTGGCTTACTAACAGCTGAGCAATACTGACCAAGTATGAAATAAGCTATGCTATCAATCCTAAGCAAGCTAACCAAAACACTAAAAATCAGAAGACTGTAACAAGGAAAAATGGTGACCAAAAGCTCCAGCTCAAATTCTTCACCCAAATTCGGACCAAAACCCGGACAAAATCGAGACCATTTGCATGTACACAAACCATGCATTTATAGGAATTCCAACACTCAAAACCAAAACCAAATTGAACTCCTAAACAATAAACAAAGGAAAACACTGCCTGGGGACCAAAAACATTAATGCATGCTCAAGTCGGCAAAGAAAAGCTGGTGAAACGTGATATTTCATGCGAGTCGCGTCAAAAGAGTGTTCTGGAAAACGCACATAGGACCGCCGCTCTGAGCAGGGCGGCGGTTACAGGACCGCCGCCGCCTGTTCAGGGTGGCGGTCACGAGACCGCCCGCCCTACAGTGGCGGCGGTTTAGCCACATCGAAGGTCAAGAGGCCAAGGAAAGAGGGAAAAAGGGGAAAACAAAGGGCGTGGGGGCTAAGCGGGGCATGCGGGATGTTAACGCATACTCCGAGGGCTTTTCCGGATCCCGAACACCTTGCGAGGAGACCTGTATCATCATTGGGGCACTTGTTACACTGTTCTGGCAGTACAGTACCTTACAATTTTGGGTACGTACAGAGACCCCCTACGCCTTGCCCCATGCTACTAGTAGGACGTGTGTGCTCATCACCATGGACAAGGCACAAAAAATTAAGGGCATTTCCCTCCTTTCCCAACTCTATGTCACTAGTAAGAGATGCATGCTCAACACCAAAGGTTGGTAGGGCAAGGAAATGTGTAAAAATAATTTTTTTGTGGATTTTCATTTGACTTACTTATTTGGGAAAAATGTTTAGAATGCTCTTATTTCCAAGGAGATGTATAAGGGATAGATGCAACACCATGAAGATTCTAGAATAGACCATGAACAAAGACACCTAACCTAAGAAGGGACCCAAAAGTAGAACCAAGTATGCAGGGCTTGGTATGGTTACCATCAAAACTTTGTCTTTCTTGTTTGGATTGATAAATGATTTAAAAATAGTTGATGATACTATGAAGGTTTGAAGAGACATTATTTGAATTTTTTGTCAAGGTTTTCAGAATTTTTAGTAATTGCTATAAGAATATGCTCCTTGATCACAATTTTTACAAAAATGAATGGACATATGAAGATGCAATGTAGATGCAATAATGTACATATGAAAATACCAATGGATCATGCGTAGTCTCTCTTTAGGTGAAGATATTTTATGGATTTGCTAAACTCCTCACCTTCTAGTGTACATAAGCAAAATGCACCATTTTTGTAGTCTTCCACTACTTGATATGGACCTAACCACCTAGGTCTGAATTTCCTTCCCTCGCCGGTATTTTTGTCTATCTAGCTATCGAGTCTTAATACCAAATCTCCTTCGTAGATCTCACATTCGTAAACCTTCTTGTTATGTTTCTGAGCCATCTGATCGGTGTAAACATTGTGTCATTGTGTAATGTTCAATCTAGCCTCGTCGAGACTTTCTAACTGGGAGATTTGTGCTTCACGATAGCCCTCCTCTCCCAGGATCCCATGTAGTGAAATACAGAGACTAGGTATTTTGACTTCGAGTAGTAGAACCACCTAAACACTAAATACTAAAGAAAAGGGGGTTGCCCCTATTGGTTTTATAACCAACATTTGGCAGGCCCACAAATCTAGAAATAGATTTAGGTGCCAATCTCGTTTATTCTCCTTAATGATTTTTAGAAGGATGGCCTTTAACATCTTATTTGTAGCCTCAACTTGTCCATTAACCTGAGGGTAGTAGAGAGAAGCCGTGTGATGACTTATTTTTAACTTTGTACACAACTCACGCACCTCATCATTTTTAAAATTTGTGCCATTATCATAAATAATGATCTATGGAACCTCGTACCTACAAATGATCTGATTGAGGATGAACTTAGTGATTACAGAGCTAGGGATGATGGTAAGGGGCATGGCTTCTACCCACTTAGTAAACTATTATGTGGCCGTGATTATGAATTTATGGCCATCTTTTGAGGAGGGAGAGAATTTCCCTATCAAATCCAAGTCCCACTTGGACAAGGGCCATGGGGTTGCGATTGATTACAAAGATTGTGCTGGTATGTGGATCTCATGAGAGAACTCCTAGCATTTGTGGCATCTACACATAAATTCTAATACATCATGCTATAGAGTGGGCCAGAAGTAGCCCATCCGATGTATTTTCCAAGTAATAACATGATCGCTATAGAAGTGAACTCCACATACCCCGCTATGTGACTCATAAAGAATATTTTAATATTATTCAGCATCAACACATCTCAACAACATTCCATAAAAGGCTATGTGGTAGAGAACTTGTTCCAAAATAATGTACTTAATAGCGATGACACGTAATCACCTTCTTTGTTGTGACGTTGCCCCTTCTGGGTATGTGTGGTCCATGATGAAGTTGATAATGTCAGTATACCAAGGACATACAAAGATAGGGGGCCTAGTTTTGATGAAGTACACACACTCATCAGAAATTCCAGATCTACCAAATCACCCCCATCTAATGGATTTTCAGCCAACCAGTCTGCAATGATTTGACCCTTAACATATTTTTGATTTACAAACATTAACTCGAACTCACCCATTAATGTTATGAAATCCTGACCTTTTTAGATAAATATCCTTACATGAGGAATGTCCACAAGTGGTCTATCTTAACAATAACCCTTGTTTCTTGATTGAACATGTAATGCCTTAAATGGTTTGTTACAAAAAATATGGCAAGGTATTCCTTTTCTGCTTGTGTGTAGCATGTCTCATAATCAAGCAATGTCTGACTAATGAAGTAAACTACACGCTCTCGTTTATTATCATCCTCTTGAGCCAACATGTAGGCTAGTGAAACATTTGTAGCTCGTGAATACAAGATCAATGGGTGATCCGATCTAGGTGGCATTAGCGTGGGAGGGGATAAAAAAGCATTTAACCGTGTCGAAGGCCTTGTTGCATTCTTCCATCCAATAAATAATATAATCCTTTATCAACAAATTATTGATGGGATGAATAACTTAGGTCAAGTCAGGGATGAAACTTCAGATTGCATTGAGTTTCCCAAGAAAATATATAATACTGGACTTTTTCGATGGTGGAACCATTTCTAATACAACCTAGATTTTGGCTGGGCCGACATCAATCCCTCATGAAGATATAATTTAACCCAGAAGATTGCCTCCTGTTATGTCGAAAACACATTTCTCTAGATTTAATGTGACATCACACTCAATTAAGCACAACATGATGATGCGAAGCACCTCAGGGTGATCACAGCATTTCCTGGCCTTAGCCAATAGGTCATCTACATAGGAATCCATAATCTTATGAATAAGATCATGGAATATGTAGGTCATTGCTCATTGGTATGTATCACTGGAATTTTTAAGACCAAATGGCATGAAAGCATAATAGTAGGTTCCCCAAGGAGTTATAAACGTAGTCTTAGCTTGATCCTCTTTAGAGATTTTGATTTGATTATATCCCAAAACCCATCCATGAGAGACAAAAACTCAAACCCAGTTGTTGCATCAATGATAACATCAATGGATGGTAATGGGAAATCATCCTTGGGGCAAGCTTTGTTAATGTCCCGAAGTCTATGCAAATATGGATCTTTCCATTCTTTTTGAGAATGGGGAAAATATTAGATACCCATTGTGAATAATCAACTGGCTTAATGAATCCCACCTGGAGAAGTTTCATTACTTCTTCTTTCACCATAAGGGCCACCTTTGGCTTCATAGGTCTCAAATTTTTCTTAATCAGCTTTGCATCTGGTTTGGTGACGAGATTGTGCACCGCGATATGTGGTGTAATTCCTATCATTTCCTTGTAGCTAAACATGAAGGCCTTTTTATGTTCCTTGAGGATTTGGGTATGTATTTCCACTTCATCTGGAGTTAAAGAGGGCCCTAACTTTAAGATATTTGATTCCTCATCCATTCCAATGTTTATGTCAATTGTTCCTTCAACTAAGGAGGAATTTCCCTACTTGAATCCTGGTGGAAATAGAGGAAAATCCAAGTCCCTTACTTCTTCTACCTTATAAATCTCAAGATCCTTTTCCAGAGAAGACTCAACCATTGGATTCCCAAAATAAGAAGAGGAACGTGGGATTAGGGAAAGGTCTATCTCGTGACATGTAATATGTAGTTCTTACAAAGCGTTTAAAGAATTTAAAATCAATTCATCACTATTGACATGTTATGAACAATCGAGATAGAATCTCGGTTTCTATGTATGTCAACATTGGGGTCATTGGTGTTTTACGAATCAAGGGTTTGGTGTGAACTGAAACCGTGAAGTTGGTATCTTCTAGGTCACTACTTAGGGTGAAGCGTGAAGTAAAAGTTTCTATAGAATATGCGAGAAGGTTCTATTTACATGGAACTTCTTCAATTGATATAAAGTCAAACCCCTTTGTTAGGCCCAACACAACTATTTTGTAGAGTTGTAAGTGCTCATCCCTAGTCTCATACACATCGGATACCTAATTTTTGACCAGTTGTGAATCACCCAGTACTCTAATATTGAGGATGCCCATCCTATTAGCCACAATGAGCCCTAATAGGAGAGCCTCATATTCAGCCCCATTGTTTGTGCATTTGAAATTCAACTGAAAGAAAAAGGTATAATCCTTCCTTTAGGATAAGTAAGGATCACGCATGCCCCAGCACCAAAGAGAAACTTGGCTCCATCAAAATGGAGAGTCCAACAACTACTCGGGAAGATGGACGTTGAGTTCTCCTTTGTACCTTCCCCATTTAACTCAATTACCTCAACCATGAAAACCTCATCTGTTGGAAGGGAACCAAGTCCCAAGGCATGTCCCATACCCATGGAATCAAAGGGGAGAAGGATAGGAAAATCCTTTTCTAATAGCTCGACAATATTTTCTGTAGTTCCTAACGATATAGTCTCTATAAAAATGTTTTCATCCTTGACTACCAGAATACCCTTGATCAAACCCATAACTTCTAACTCTGTTGTAGGAACTAGTTTTTCTTCTGGTGCTACACTTGTAAGTTTATTTAACTAGTTCGTAGGAAGTTCAAATTCAGAGTGGACCCCTAGATTTTTCTTCAAGTTGGCCAAATGTATATCAAAGGGTTTTGGATCACCTTGAGCCATAAATACTTTCCCTAAATGTAAGAATCTAACCTCTTGGAATAGAGTGGAGGGGATTTCCTTCATGCGGTGGATCCAAGGACGACCAAGGATCATGTTATAATTTGTTTCCTAATCTATAATATAAAACTCAGTGAGTACCGTCTTGGGCTCGAGAGTAACCAGTAATACTATGGTTCCGATTGAGGTTTCCTTGAGGCTATCATAGCCCCTTAGTGTGTTCTTGGTCAAGGAGCAATTGGTCTCCCATACCCTAACTTCTGAAGAAAAGAGAAGGGGACTATGTTAACTGCTGCCCCATCATCGATCATTGCACATTTCACATAGTTATTGTAGATCCAAACTTGTAAAAACAAGGTCAAACACAAACCCAATGTCCCTTTCGGGTTACCTAGAGGGAAAATGTCAAAGTCTATATGATTTATATGTGCCTCTGGTGGAGGGGTAACATTAATCAAATGGCCGAGACCTAGCACTTATAACAAAGTGGCTCGATGAGCAGGGGAATTCTTTAGTAGATCCAAGAAGGAAATATGTGAAAAGGTCTTTGTTAGATCACTGATTAGATCATAAGCCCCTACCAGCTTACTTAGCATATCATGAATATTTCCTAACACATCTGGATAAATCGGATTGGCTGCATAGAATAATCCCTAGTTCTCATAATAGCATTAATTTGGGGTTTGACATCTAACTCTACCAATCCACAATTTTCGTTTGTTGGCGACCATCCAAAGGGGGTGCCACCTATGGGTTTGATGAAGTTGAAGCTTCATGATCATGAGTCCCTATTACAATACCTTTATTGGAACCATTGGGATCTAATCTACCATCCTTTGGACGTATGGGGAGAGGATCATTGAAGATCCCTAATGGTGTGTTCTATGGAGACACTGGTCCCATATAGGCATTTTGATTGGGTGCAGATGGGTTTGCCAAAAACATGTCAACAAATAATTGTCTTTGGTCTTCTGGAAAATGTTGTAAAAACTTATTACAATCACAAAATTTCTTGCTTCATGCCCACGGACCCTATGGAAACCACAGTACAAGTCAGAATCGTAATCTGGAGGCCTTTGGTTTGTTCCTTATTGTGGCCCAAAACTATGGTTATTGTTTTGTTGTTGATTATTGTGGTTAAAATTTTGAAACCCTTGCCCTTGGTTCTAGAATTGGTTGGGGTATTGACTAGGGCTTGGGGTTGGCATTTTCCTTTATTGCTAAGGTTGTTGTTGTTGAGGATGATTAAAATCCACAACATTTACCGAGGGTGAGAAATTTTTGTTTCTCTAATTATTTCCATTATTGTTGTTGTTATTTGTAACACTAGTGTTAGTAGGATTAACCACATTAGGATTTTTGGGTTGGTCAGTCACACCATCGGTTGTGACTCCATGATTCTTATTAAGGATCTTTGGTCCTTGATTGTTGTTCATGTTGTTGGAGTAGTTGGGAGCATTTTGAGTAGGAGTGACTAACTTCCCATTTTCCCGTAGGTCTTACTGACCACTATCAATGGCCACTTGGTCAATTCAAAGAGTGCCTTCTAGCACTTCCTCATAGCTCCTGAGTGGGAACTTTTGAACCTCTTCCTTTGTTTCTCTATTGAGAGAGTGGAGGAATAAATCACAAAGTTCTATTTGATCCATGTTTGGAGAACTTGCGGAAGAATAGAGAACCTGTCGCCACCTCTGAATGAAGTGGGTTGCAGATTCATTATGTTCTTATTTGATATGCAAGAATTCTCTAATCCCTATTCTTAACAACTTATTCATATCAAAATCCTTAATGAACTCTGACACGAGTTTTTTAAAAGAGTGTATCGAGGCCTCTGGTATTCTATAATACTAGTTGAGAGCGATGCCTTCTAATGTCTTAGGGAAGATTTTTGCAACAACTGCATCCCATGGGAGAAACTCTTGAATGGTTGTTGCATAGGCTTTGATATGAGCATTTGGGTCACCTTCCCCTTTAAACTTTGGAAGATCAGGCAATGGCCTTGGGAGCATGATTGTCTAGATGGAAAAGTCCAGAGGCTCCTTTAGGTACTCAGAGTAGGTTCCCATTGCGTACGTTTCAACCATTGAAGGTCCTTATTGGGGAAGCAAAGGTTGCATTGGTTGCTGAAACGACATGGCATAGGAGTTTGTCGGGGCATATGGCATTCCCTACGGATAACCATAAGGACCCGGATAGGTGTACACATCTCCTTGTGGTGTTTTAGAGTATGTGTGCATATAGGGGTTGGCCACTTTGATATGGATCTGAAGGCGCGAAGCTAGGGAACATCGCATTTCCGGCTGGTGCCTATTGTAGGTATCCATATGTGGCTTGAGGAGGCATACCCAAGGTACCCATCCCAGTTAATAAATCCCCAGGGTTATGATTATTCATGTAGAATAGAGGATTCTGCATGTGAGTTAGTATTTTCCCATAGTTCTATGGGTAGGATGGAGTTTGACCTTGCCCTGCATATGAATTCTACATTTTCTGGGTAAGCTCTAACTCTTTGACCTTGTCTACCAAAGCTGAAATGACATCGCCTATTGACAAGGTGGTGTCTTGCTTAGGTACCTTTTGTTGAACCCTTGGAGGTTGTTGAGGAGTATGGTATCCTGCTATGAATTGTTCATGATGTTGCCACCCCTCATTGGTTGTATTGTCATTTGGTGGTAGGGTAGCGTTATTGTTTTGAAGCAGGACATCACCTTGTCCTTGCAACCTATCGAAATATTGGTTCATGTGTTGGAATTGTTGTTCACTCCTAGCATATCATGCTAAATACTCCTCATCTAGATGGGGGAGTTGATCGAGATTGCATGCTAATGGGATGTCAAAACAATTGGTTCTTTCAAGTAGAGGGTTTTGATTAGATGAGTGGTTGTCTACCCATGTTGAAAGTGAAGGTGATTTTTGTGGTATACTTTATTGGTAATGGTACATGTCGAAACCCAAGATGAGCCGATCATACTCATCATATCCCGAAATATTTGGGGGTATAAGAATACCCTTGAAGAATAAAGGATGGACAAAGAAAGTGGAAATGTTTAGAGACTAGCTCTTCATGTTAGGTTCACCAATTTTGTACAATAGAAAATCAACATGTGACCTTCTTCGCACCACCCGACCTCCCAAGGTCGTGCAAAGACCGAGCTTGGTATGGAATGAAAATGCAAGTGAAAATGATGGTGGTGATCAAGCTAATTTGGTAACCTTGTGTCTTGAAACACAATACTGGAATATGTGAATCTAAGGTAAAGAATGATCTCCTAACCTAAAGGGGTGTGATGGTACGGTCTGATATGATAGCTACTCAGAGACTCCAATCGATGTCTAGTTCTATCGAGATTCTATTGAGTGGTTACAAAATATGTGGAAAGTAACTGTAGGTGCCTCGTATGGGTTTCCAAACAAGGTCATGGAAGTGGAGACAAGAGGTGTAGCAGAGTTGCAGGAACTATGGGTGATTTTCTGGTCTTGTCCAGAAAGTTTTATCTGATCGGCTACTATGTTCAACAATGAAAGTTGTGTAATAATATCGGGTGGGAGTGGTGAAGATATGAATACCAATGTGCGTAAACTAGTGTCAATATCTAGCTGACTAGTAGGCCCGTTGGGTTGCGGGACCTGTGGATCACAACCAAAGACTCATTGAGGTTGAGGCCCTCGTATGGTCATGCATGCAATCAAACCCTATTTCGAGGAGCAATCTAAAAATCATAGGCTTGATTAGTAGTGATATTTAGGGTATCTAACTGTCTTATTTTCTCAGCGTATGTTGTAGGTGTGTGTAAGACTGTTAAACACAAGCTTGTGTTGATTTCAATTATTAGCTCTGGCTTGTTGGGTTGTGGGACCAGGGGATCACAACTATAATTACTTTTCCTGTTGTGGACCATTGATGGTCATGGAAGACAAATTGATTTACTTTAGGTAAAAAAACTATCTATCAAAGGAAATCTAACCTATGTTTTTGGTGTTTTCTCAATATATCAGAACAAAGAAATAAGACAAACTAATCTATGGAAAGTAAATGTTTTTGTTCTTTTCTAAATTTTCAAATAATGCATCTAATCTAATAATAAAATTAAATACAAAAAATTAGCCAAATGTAGCTAACTATTTATGCAGATGTGTGAATCTAAATCTAAAAAAAAGTCTATTCTAACTCAATCAAAATCCTTCCAACCCTACCTTAGAAGTGAAGAACAAATCATAACCCTAACAAGGCTATTGTTCCCCACAACTTCCTCGGTAATGTTTTTTTTATTATTGGCAAATAGTTTTTTGAAAGGGACTATACCCTTGAGTACAAAAGATGGCCTAGGAGCGAATAGGGATGAGAACCCGAGAGAAAAGGATCAGAATCCAAATGTGACAATGAAGCTCAAAGTAGCCAAAAAATAGCTACCCAAACAAGACAAAACAACAAAAATACTACAAAAAAGCAGTAGAGAGACCGCAAAAAAACAGCATAAAAACATACAAGAACAGCTAAAGCATCTATAACTACTTTTTGGCAACTTTTTCTTCAACTTCCTCGGTAATGTTGAAGAGACAACTTCCTATTGATTTGATCTACTTGAAATTATCTAGCTAATTAGAATGAACTGTTTCTCTACTCTATTTGATATGTAATTGAAATTAACAATTCTTAATTTATAATTTGATAAACAAAGGAAAAAAATACACAAATCTAACCTGGAAGAGCAAGAACCTTGGAAAATCCAGTAGTATCAGTATTTTTCCCCTTAGTTCTTTCCTTTCTTTCTTTGAGTGTTTATGTGAGTCCAAAGGATTGGGAATGCAAAGAACAATAACAAGAGGATGGCGCTTGAGCAATGGTAGCTTAGAAGTGATCTGGACACAATGCAAGTAGAAGCGAGATATCACAAGAGATCCGAGGCTTGGCTATGCAATTCCTAAGAAGATTATGGCGGAAAAACTATACAAGATACACAAAATTCTCAAGAATTTTTCTTCAATACAAGCATGAAATATATAGGAATGGAGGCTAGGAGGTTACCTCATCCACAACACAAGAAGGAGGAGTTCCAACTAATTAAATATTATTTAAAATAAAAGGAGAAGGAGAACCAAGAAAAGAAAACTATTTTTAGCCAAATCATCTCACGGATGCATGCAAAAAGAAAATTTAAGTGAACTCTGTCACATGTTTGAAATAGACATGAAGAATGCGGAAAAGTGGGCAAGACCACCGCCCTACGCAAGGCGGTGGTTTTGAGACCACCACCCAAGTAGGGCGGTGATTACGGCACTAAAGGTCAAAAAAATCATAGAAAGAGGCTGGAAGATGGAAAAATGCATGGAAGATTTAAGTAAGGCTATCTAGGCTACGAATATACACTGTGAATGGTTTTTGGAGCTCGAACACCTTATTGAAAGGATTTTGAATCATCATTGGGGAATTTTGTAACCGTTTTCTTGATAATGTAGCACGTGTAATTTTGGGTGAGTACAGAGACTGTGGGTACCATATACTAGTGGTGGATTCTTGTGAATACAAATGTACTTAGAAGACCATCTTTGATTGGTTGTAAGGTTCCCTCTTTCCTTTTCCAATCGTCGAGCTCGTTGAAACCTGCAATGAAGTATTGACCTGTAAAACCCTTAAAGAGACTTCAAATCCTAAAAAAGAAAGATGAAAAATGAAGGGTCATACTCTCCTCGAGTTATAACAATGTTGATGTTAGTTTGAGCACTAAACTACATCTCGGACTCCAATGTAGTTCTATGTGTGTGTGCATAATCATGCCCTAGGTGGTTCCTATGTGTGTCATACTAGATAGCGAGAAAAGTAGCTAGATATCAATAAATATAATATATGTGTGTATAGAATAGAATAAAATCCCCTCCTATGAAGAGTATGTAGAATAATGCATTCCCTTTCTCATTAATGGATGCTTTGATGCTCTTGAATAGCCTTTAGATGAAACTTTATGTGGTGATAGCTAATTCTTAGTGTTTGATCCTTTATTATAATCACATAACTTTATATTATATGATTCCCTTGCTTGAATTTCATAATTAACCCATAAAATGAGGAATACCAAAATATAATACGGTCAAATAGTTAGAAAGGACCCAAAATATGTGAGTAAAGTACAAAGAGGTCAACGGTGCCCGTAGGGGATGGGGGTGCCTTGAATTGGCATCCTAATCGGGGCGCTAGTGTCTAGAATAAAAAAATCAAGGGTCAGAGGTCAAACTAAGAAAGAAGGTGTGCAAGACTAAGAGTGGTAGTAAAGGGGAAAAAATAATCCTAAAGACATGGGTTAATTAGTAATTTTCTTACTTGGGAATCATAAGAATAGTAGTATGTAATCAATACTATATAATTATCCAAAGTGCATGATTTTGTATATATAATAGAGACATGAGTTTACATGGATTAGTGGCACCTATGGGTCCAAATTTTTATGATGGTGCACACCAAGGAGTTACTTTTATCCAATTTTTCCCCTTAGGCAAAATTGAACAAACATGAACTTGCACACTGAGAAAATGGGGTTGATTCAGTCATGGGAGCTTGTATTTTGGGATTAGATGGATAAGTTGAAGCAGGTCGAGCATTATAGAGAATTTTGAGGAATGAAGAATCTTTAAAGTCTCAAATTTCAGATTTCAGAGGTGGATCTGTTCAGAGGTAGGCTAGGGAGAAATTCGGAGACTAGGTGAAAAGAAGTCCGAAAGGGAGAAAGAAAAGTCTAAAACCCAAAGTCAAAATTAAGACTTCAGGATTTCAAAGTTTTGGGGGTTTCATGTGCCCAAATGGCTTAAAAAATCCCAAAAATATGAACCCCAAAATCCCTTAAATCCTGAAAACCCAAACTTCAAAACCCCTGAAATCCCAAAAATTTGAACCCCGAAATCACCAAAGTCCCAAAAACCTAAACCCCCAAAAACCCGCCGCAGCCTCAAAAATGTAAAGGTCTGAAACTTGAATTCTAAAATCCCTAAAGTCCCAAAATCCTAAACCCTCAAAAACCCTAAACCCCCAAAAATGTAAATTTTTGAAACCCAAAGTCTAAATGTTGGACTTTGGGGTTTCGGCAGTTAGGAAATTTGAATCCCCAGAACATGAAAATCATAACTCGAAGTCCAAAACCCAAAGTTTGAATTTTAGACTTTGGGTTTTTAGAGTTTTAGAGGTTTCACATGCTCAAGCGGATGAAGAGTAATCAACCTCTGAAGTCAAAATTCTTGAAAGTCTGAAATTTCAGATTTTAGAGGTTGCGATGCATTTTTGGATTCCGAAGAGATAGATCCAACCACTCGAAATTAATGCAATATGGCACCCCAATCTTCAGATGGCCATAAATTTTAATTGGGAGGTGTAATTTTCACAAGAAAGGAATTTTTGGAAAGATCTCAATGTCCTCTCCATAACCACGACTAGCTATCTTAATTTAAGTGAGACTAAGTTCTTCAAAATAAAGAAATAGAGTCCTCCATTTTATAGGGTGTTTCCATATTTTTCACCTACCCAAATGATGAGGTATTTACTTCCTTTCTTCTCCAACAAGACAAAGCACAAGGAGGTATGGATGTTGCGGTGGAACTCATCATTGTTGTTGGATATTTTAATGCATTTTAGGGTGTTTGAAGAAATATTTTGAGTTTCTTCCCCCTCCCTAATCTCATTCTTCCTATATATTGTAAGGAGGGGCATTTTTCTAATGTTGGATAATTTTTCTTTGCACCCTCCCTTCTTCTCTTGTCTGTAAGTGAATTTTGGAGTTCAAACCTCCCATTCAAGCTATAATGCAAGTTTGTGCCTCTTGGCCATTGTAATGCACTGTATCAAATCTATGGAGCAATAATATAAGTATGTGGATGAATTTCAACCCTCTCTTGTGTTCATTTCTTTCTTCTGATCTCTCATTGCAATCTTTGTTATATGTGCATGGTTATTGTATTACATGGCTATAGGTTTGTGTTGAATGGTTAGTGTATTTGCATCAATGGATTGATCTGTGGTGTAATTTCATCCTTCTTAATCTGATTGTGGTTTCCATTTTCATGCAAAGCAAGTGTTCAAAATTCCTTTTGGTCCATCACCTCTATTAGTTTAGGTTTATTTTCTTGTAATTTTCTTAACCTTGTCTCCTTGGCAAGTTAGAGTATATCCTCTACAATTTGGAGGTTTGCATCAAAATAGAGGAATAGGAACTGGCCTTCATCCGGAGGGTTATCTTGATTACAAATTCCCACACTTTAGGATAACTCTATGTTTGAAGAATCACACTGACTACCTCAACCATTCACTTGTAAGCAATCAAGGGTGTTGTGATTTTTCCATAATAGTTACATATAACTATTAAGCGATGTATTTTTGAACTATAAGTTATTATTTCACTGGGTTTGAGGTTCCTAGAATCTATGTGTCAGAGCCATAAGGTGATGGGTCTCTTTGGTGGAGAGAAAATGAATTTTTCTTCGTTTTGTTGTTTTTCAGAGGTATATGGAGTTGTTTTGGGATGCATATGGAGATTGGGAGGTATATTGAATAGGTATTTATGATTTATGAATACTCATATGATTCAAGTTAAGTTTTATCTTTGTGGAGGATTGATTTTCCTCATTGGTGATATGATGTTTGATCCCATCTTGACAATGTGTAGTTATAGTTGTGGTTTTGAGTTATGTTAAAGCTATGTATATGTAATCTTGGGTATTATTTATTATCATTTAAAGCTCATATTATATATTCTCTCTATTACGGGGCATGTGTGTCAAGTACCATGTTTTTGGATAGTATGTTTCTACCCATGGTTGAGTTTAGAGCTTGTGATGTCATATAGTCATGAAAGGGTGTAAAAGGGTGCCTTGATGGTCATTAGCGCTATGTTTTAGATTTTTGTGACATCGTGATGTCATGTTTTATTTGAAAACCCGATGAAAATAAATCAAAATAAAATCCTTAATAACAAAAAACATTACGAGTATTGAATCAAAAAATTGTATAAATGAAAAATACTAAGCGAGTAATAAATTAAAATAGAAGCCGCCAATCTTCACTACAAATAAATAACTGAAGAAATTTATAAATTTTGTTTATCTTTTGGTGGTCACGTCACATTGAAAATTTATTTTTCTAAGCGATATGTGTTATTATTAACTTTCCTTACTTACTTATCCCTCTAGCTAACATTAGCATCATATCGCATCGGGAGTATGTTCTTATAAGGGAGAGAGATCTTATGCCCCTCCTTTTTATCAACCACTAATGCTCATCTTATAATTATAAGGTGGAATTTATGTTAATAGTTTTCCTTAAAATAAATATGTAGATGTGAGTCACATTTAAATAATTTATAAAAAAATACAACTTGATTTATACACACACACACACATATTATGAATAAGTATTGATTTAAATAAATAACTAGTGAAATTGAAATAAAATCTAAAATTTAAAACAAATAAAATATTATATAATGATATATGTAAAAATTATATATTAATAATAATAATAATTGCATAGGGGAGTAATTAAGCATGGACGTAGTGAAGAAATTAAAGGCATATGGTAAATGTAGTGGGTGGAATTTTTAGGGGATGATGTTGTTTGAGTTTGTTAGAAGGAGATCATAGGTGTGGAGGAAGGAAAAATGTATTTTTGCGTCATTGTAAGTTCAAATGCATTTGGAAGGTTTAAATAGACTCCAAAACCATTTCTAGCATCTTGTTTTCCCCAGCCAAGTTTGGGAGGTGTGAAATGGGTCTAAATGTCCACTAAAGCTAAGGAAAAGTGACCTTTATCCTCATCCATGGCATAAATATGGAGAAAAATGGATGTGAATTTTATGACAAAATGCCTCACAAAAGCGTGATCTTATGCATTACAATGGTTGCTAAAAGTGAAGAAAATGGGTTATGAAAATTCTAGAAAGAAATGTGGTTTTATGGGATTCAATGATTGCAAACCAAAATTTCCAAGAAATCCCTTTGGGAAAGTCAAAGGAAAATTTTTAAGTTGATTTACATGGTTGGCATTTGGTTATTGTAGCATGCACCAGGAATCACATATGCATAGTAAGAAAGGTTGTAAATTAGTGTGAAGGAACAATGGAAGGTGTTTTGTTTTATAGTGTTAGTGCATTATGTATGGAATGCCATGGTTGTTGGAATGACCATGAAAAATTACAAAAATATTTTATTGACAAGTGTAGGCACTAAGACTCAACCTTGCCAAAATACTCTTAGCATGTTTTAAAATAGGATATTTGAAATTTGGATTCCCCAATGGAAATGATCTAGAGGAAATGTGTTGAACAAGTCGTGGCTTGGAGCTCTCCTTAAAAATTTGGTGTGATTTCTATCTTCCACCAAACCATAATGGAGAATGGACGGGTATTTTGGATATGTTGTTGTTGCAAGTATAAGGGTAGGTTTTTATGTAAAACATATAAGCATGAACAAGGAACACTGAATTCTTGTCAGAATTCCTTTATTGGTTCCTAATTTTACACCCCTAGCACCTGAAAATAACTTCAAAGGGTAGGATGGATTATATAATGATAGATATTTGGGGTATGTCATTTATAGTTGGGGATATATCCGACACTCTATTTTGTACTAGGTTTTAGGGATGACTAAGAGGAAAATATAGAGGGATTTCCCAATCTTGCTACTTTTTCCACTAGATAAACTTGGGTGAGAGAAACCATGACGTAACATGAATGAAGGAAAGATATTTTTGCATTCAATTTCCCTCAATTTTATTGGTGGTTCAATATGAGCTGAGTATGGCCATGAATGTAATATCCACTCACACGATTTGTCACAAAGATATCACACATACTCAATAAATCAAACACATGTTACTAAAGACAGTGGAATATGATTCTCATACACAATTTTAATGACAATTTAGGTGGAAACATATTTTTAACGATGCTCGGAGAAACATACAAGTATGGTGTATGGATCTTTAGCATGTTTGTGATGTTGTAGGGTAGTAATATATGTTTATTTTGTAACTAAGGGGTAGTAGATGATGAAATTTTTTCTATAACAACATATTTATAACTAGCATGATAGCCTTATATTTTAGAACACAAAGAACGTGAGATTAAGTACTAAAAACTTTAAATGAGAAATTTGCATTCATAGATGCTCAATAAACATAAATGTTTCCAAAAAACATTTAAAACACTTAACAAAAATTATCATGTAAGTGGTCTAATGAATTGTTCATTGATCCTATTTTCATACACCAAAGATACACTCTAAGGCCAACAAAACCATTCAAAAAGAATATTGAAACAATTATTTTATAACTATATCATATATTATAGAGTAAGTATTACAAAAAATATTGATATAGTAACTAAAAAGGATGCAACGATAAGATATTGATCTAGTACAATAGATATAGATGCAATGAACATAGAAATTGTAGTAAAAGTTATAACTCATTAATCAACATTCCACATACAAGAAAACAAACAATAGACTAAATTATAAGCACACATGTTTCATTTGAATCTTAGTTTCTTGACAAGGGGACATGGATTAAATGCCTTCAATTCCTACTAATTTATTTACAACAAAAATACCTTGACGCAAAGTCCTCAAAAACTCAAAGTTCATACATTTTCCAAATAAGGAAATGGAAATCTAGATATACTTAAATTTATTCTTTACTCAACAAATAAAACAACACCCCAATTATGTGGTTATGCCCTCATATTTATACATAATTTCATGAAATAGAAAACCCAATTTTCCCCCAAAACTTATTGAAAATATCTTCTTGTGCATCAAATGAGATTTTTGTTTTACCACCATAGAAGATAATCCTTTTTAACAAAAACATTCCACCTCTAACCATCATATTCAAACGTTTTATCTTTTATTTGGAGATGTGGACATGTAGACATGTGCATGATATTCCATATTATGCCAACAACATTTTTCTTTTCCATTCCATTCACAATGTCACTCATGTGCTTAGTCATAAAAATGGTTTTTCTCCGGTATAACCATTCCAACTGATTTGATGCATACATTTTATAAGATATACTTTGGGAAGTATACAACCATGATAAATTTATTTGGATATGATGTCTCCCTCATGTGAGATTTCAATCAAGCCAAGCGAATGTAATTTTTGTAGAAATGATTCGCCTCATTTTCCCTAGTATATGCCAGGGCATCAAGATTGATTTTCTACGTAATTATGACATGATATTCTGCAAAGACTCCTTCAAGGATCAAAATCCTATAAAATTAGGTCATTTCACTACGAATTCACAAGTTTCTCTCAGTTTTATGGGATAATATATTTTTTTAAATACTTAGTAACATTTCCTTTGAGTAATAATGGAATTAGATTTGGGAAACAACTTATATGAGATCTCTTCGAATCATGGCTAGTAATTTTCAATCTTTCAGGCCCAGATGAGGATTTTTTCAATATGTTGTTCAAGATTGAAGATCATGAATATCCTACTATACCCTTGAATCCCAACATAGTGTGGTTATCTTTGATGTGAAATCTTATCAAGATGACCCCTTTCTTGTATGTATTTCATATTCTATTTCATCATCTCTTCCTCTTGGAAAACCATGTTCAACTATTTTTTTAAAAATCTATGGCTTTACTACATACCAGCTATCAATGATAAGTCCATATTTGTATCAGATACATTCTTCAACCCGAAGGTGACAAAGTGTGTGAAAATCCACATGATGTTCCTATAGTACTTTTGTATGATCCCCAAGATGATACAACTTTAATTTTGTGCATATTTTCAAAAGTGGAACAAAGAATTATTGTTCTTAAAAAATCCATGGAAAAGTCTCCATTTGAAGAAACTCATGTGATACCCCAACCTCCTCTAAAAAAACTCTAACTATTCTATTTGATGTACCCAGTCTAGCCCATACATCAAATATTGTTCCCGATGCGAGACTAAATCATACCGTACTAGAGGATACAACCTGGTGGAGTGGGATAGATATTTTGGAAAGAAGATGGGACTAATTGGAATTTATGAGGGCCCAATGGAAATAATCAATTATCTTATGGTCAAGGGCATGTCCCGAGGATTGGAGAGTGACATGTAAAATGTCTATTATGCCTTGGATCATAAATAGTTTGAATATAGAAAGAAGAAAAAAATTTCTGATCTCCCTACTTTTGTAGAGAATTTTATAGAAATTAATTGATACTATACTAGCCACAAAAATATTTTGTATATGTATATAAAAAAATAGTTTTATAAATTCCAGGCAGGGGATCCTATAGAATCCCCATTTTGTATTTTTATATATAATTGTTACATGTTTTGTAAATACTTTATGCAAAATATAGCTCAATTGGTTCAACTTCATCTTGTTCTTTCAATTTTTATTTGTAGATGTTAAACCATTTAACCATATTAATAATAAATTCTTCATCGGAAAAATGTGGAAAACAAACCCAAGTCCTTTTTATTTTAGGAGAAAGTTTCACCCCTCCCTTGATATTTTGCTGAAGAATATGTATCAAATTGTTTACATCTATATCTCTCGAATGTGAGCTTTTTGGAATGGGATTTATTCTTCTAAGTCTGGAATCCATATCATCAATATAATATCATGTATTATCCATTACTATAGTTATTTTTTCCATACACCCCCTAGAAATTTTTGTTCTTAACATGATGGCTCCTTCATACATATGATGTTGTCCTTTGTGACCAGGGGGTATAATAGTTTCATTTCCTACTAATTGATCATCCATTTGGGTTACTACCTCAATTTTTAAAGAAGCCCCTTCCCAATAATCAATTTCATCTTTGGACTTTTCCATTTACTCACTTTGGTTACTTCTAGCTACTACGAGATCCATTTGTAACACTCCTTAGTGCTTCTTATTGCCTTAGTTCTTGTTTTGAACAATTCATCCTCCCATTTTAGTAGCATTGGTTCTATATTTTGAATCATCTACTGTCATTAAGGCTTATAGATTTATGGAATTTGTAATCTATTGACCCTCGGAAGGGGGTGGTAGCCAATTTTGTACATAGGTTGACAAAATATCAACCTTTTCATTTGGTTACTTTTTATTCTCTTTATCCTTGTCAATATATTGGATAATATCTCTTATGGCCACTTTGAAGCTTCATGCTTAAAAAACTTTGTAGTATTTTTTCCCAAATGTATGTGAGTGATCGATAATCAATAGGTGTATCTTTTCCTTAATACATCCCCTTTAGGGTTTGAATTTTTAATATTCAATTCCCCTGGGGATACATAAGGGTTTTTCAATAACACTCTTAATTTATTTAGAGCCCTAAGCTAAATGGATAATAAAACATTCTCAATGCTACCAACCTCTAATTTAATCTTCACTTTTTCTTACTTTGGGAGTGTATCTCCCAACCATACTAATGGAGGGGTATTCCTTTGTTTCTAAGCTTGTGGAACTTGTTGAGATGGACTAGGGAAGGATATAATATCCTTGGAGGTAGTAGGATAAATTCCTAAAGTTGGAAAGTGAATATGAGGGACTTCTGCTTCCACTACTTCCCTTTCGGCTCAATTTGTGAATCACCTGCCCCTACCTACCCAATTTTTTTCTTATTTTTTTCATCCTTTCTAGATGACATAACTAGATGGGTTGGCCTTTGAATTTCCTCTTAAGTGTGTTATTTTTCATGTAATTTTGTTACCTCATGAATTGCAAGTTCCTTTTTGACCATCTCTAGTTCTTCATCCATGGGATCACTTACAACATCTAGCCCTTTGTGGTCATGGATGCTTATTTCACCTCAAGGTTTTCCTCCTTTAGATATGACTACCCCTTGTGGTGGTGCCTTATTGGTACCTAATTGAAGTTTTAATACTTGAATTGAATACATTTCAACATCATACTGTTGAATACATGTGGTGGTTGTACCTTTCTCATCAATGTATACCTCTGGATATTTTAATGGTTTATTTTCTTGTAGATAGATATCAAATCCTTCATATTTTACGATGCCTTATAGTAAATCAGTGAAATATCAAGTTTTAAGTAATTTCTCCTCTTCAACATCTACCAATTTAATTTATGAAACTATCTTCTCCTGACATGTTTTGGTAATAGATACTCCTTGTGCTCCAAATGGCGAGTGGTATCTATTACTTCGGTGTTTCTACATTTTTCTCTTGTGCTCTAAGGGTTACATTTTTATGATAGCACGTGCACTAGAATTTCCCCTTACCAATTGGTTTATAACTTTAGCTCTTTGAAAATATTTTAAATTGGGATCCTCTTCTCCACCCTTTTCTTGCATTGATCCCATTATTGATTTAAGATTTGGATATGTATGTTGTAGTGACTCTCTCATTCATTTTACTTTGATGGGTGGTACTTAAAGGGTTACTGTAATTGCTTTTGATTGTTAGGCATGTTGAACCCTTACTTTTAATGGGACTAATTGGGTATTTGAGGCCTCCTTCATAGCTTTTATCAACATTTTTGAGTTAGAAGAGACTTAGAAGAACTTTTCTTACTTTTCATTGCAGTCCTTTCTCCTATCATTATAGAATTTGGTTTTTTGGAAGGGAGTTGAGGTTCCTTTCCCTTAAAAGGTTTCATTGTAATTTCCCCTTCCCTCAAAGGAGGGATATCATCACTAAGAATTATTGAAGCTCCGAATTCTATTAGACCATAGTATTTTTAATGACAAATCCAACCCCTTGTGCATTAGCCATTTCAAATTTATCCTCATTACATCTGTAGTTTTGATATGTAATTGTGTTGGCTCTACTTTATTCCAATCTAACGGTTTCATATTATTCCCAGCCTAAATTCATGACAATGTAATCTTGTCTCACCACTTGATTATCACCTAGAAGACCTTGAGGGAAAAATTCCACCTCGTGATCAATTAATTGTTGCAATGTCATTATTATGAAGTCCCTTACTCAGAATTCATCCTCATTCTACAATTCATCCAAAAGTATTCATAGTGTGGTTCATGCTCATATGAGATGCCCAAGACTGTAATCATCACCCATCTGATGTCATAATTTGGTCTTGATTGATATTTATCCATTTCTAACATGTTCATCTCTTCATCCAATATTCTATATTTAACAACCATAGAGCATGTATATATTCCAATTGTGATTGAGAATTTGATATTGGTTTTATGTTTTCCTATGAAACAATTTGTGTACCTCTTTAGTATATTCCTAGAAATATCAAGAAGTGACCATTTATCATCTAAATACCTGGGCAACATGTAAGGGGTAGGTTGAAAATGATTTATCCTTATGTAGGTGAAAACATTGAATTTTATGAAGTAATATCCATATTCATTAATCACCTTTCTTGCAGCTCTAGATATTCTAAACTGCTCCCACTTTGGTATAAAAAGACAAATAATTGGTGCAAAGAAGAAATCATGTGTCCTTATCAAATTACACTTTTAATTCTCCAAACTCAACTAAGGATAAACATCATATTAACCTTATAGTATTAGAATTTCCCCTTAAAATTTCTGGGAGGGATTTGTTGTATGAAATGTTATAAACAAGGTAAGAGGTCATTTAGAATTCACATCTTAGTGTAGATCCCTCTCGATGTGCACAATCATGTTTATGATATGTTTATGGATGGAATTGCTTATGAGGTCATCCCAGCAGATATTTTCTTTACTAAATAGAATAATATGTATGTAACATAACATTCATTCCTAAAAACTAAAAGAAACTTATAAACTTTATATTCTACTTAACAAGGTAATGAGGTCCTTGACCTCTATAACAAAATATGACCTAGTCAACTTCTTGGGAATCTAGTATAAGAGCTGGTGGCTTTTAGTAATAAATGATTGTTCATGATTTTGGAGAAGTTAATATGATTACAATTCCTTGACTCTTGTGTTGATTTAATAGTAATATCCACCACCTCCTTAGTTTTGGGAAATATTGATATTGCCTTGAATGTTTCAGGTGATAATGAAAGAAACCTAGCACCACTACCATCCAAAACCTCTATAGTCTCAAGTTTATAGTTTTTCATGCAAGCCCATACTAATTTTGGGTACTCAATTGAAGGTGGTAAGGTGGAGGCCAAAGAAATGACACCGACATTAGTTTTTATCATGTAATCACTCTTGTTCAAGGCATGAAGTATTTATAGGAAATCATCAAGGTTGGTATTCCCCAAAATGGTATGTGTTACCTAATCTAAGTTACTCGTGATATGTGACTTAAGTGGAGTACCATCCAATTTTATCTTTATTTTATGAGAAATAGATGTGGCAATTACCCTAATTATATAGAGATAAATAAATAAACCATGTCTAAGAGAAGAAATACGGGCCTTGGGCTTTCACAAAAAATTTAGGAATAAATGAAAACCCATGAGTCTCGGTTTATGAAAACATACACATGCTCGCATGTATTTTATATGTCAATTTCAAACCATAATTCTTGTAGAACACCTCAATCTTCCTACTTCACTACTCTTTGCAATTCACCACTTCAATCCCAGAACCACATTTTACTCTTTGAGGGATTCGAACACTTATTTTTTGAAAAAAGTAGTAGTATGAAAGAGTTAAAAAAATTACAAGCATATTGTATCTCATACAAAAGACATTAATGGCGGAATCCTCAATTACATTCATTCAATCCTAACCATCAATCTTTGTATTTTTATTTGAATGTGATTTTTCCACGTTTACTTCTTTGGTGGGGAGTGAGGCTCGGGGTATACTTTACATTTCAACTAAAATTGAAATGATACAAAAATGTGAAGCGTAATGTGATGCCACGATATTGAATGATGTTGACAAGATGCGACATGTATACCTTGAGGCCACATGCATCTAGACACACTTTGCAATCACACATGAATTGTAAAAGTGCTAAGTGCAAGTGTTCATGAAATTCCTACTTATCTTAGCGTCTTAATAAATTGACACATGTCTCTCTAAAGCTCCAAGGCTTGGGGTGCATTTTTCACTTTTGCATATGAGATGTGAATTTACAAAGTGCAATGGTGTAAGGAACACCTACCAATTTATTATAATATTCTATAGAATATTCCCTTTATCGGGAACCAGGGAATATTTTACACATTCCTCCATTGTACAAAATTGTGAATGTGAACAGCGAGTCCAAGAAGAGAGAATATTCTTCGAATATGCCACTTTTTAGGTGGTAGAAATTGATTTACATCATGTACATACGTATTGACTACAATACCACAAAGGTAAGATATCTCAGCTTGAAGGATTGATAATTCCATAACAACCACTCGAGTTTGATCACATGCTTTTAAAACCTATAGACCATTATCATACCACAAATTATGTAAAATCATTGAAGTGTTAGTATTTGAATGATAATACAAATGTACATTCGATGTGGATCACTCTTGACTCAAAATTTGGGGCCAAAGGAAAAAAATTAAGGGTCAATGAATCCATGCAATGTAGCTTACTAGTAGAATTAAGGATAACAAAAAAACTTAGAAGGGCCAATTCAAATTTTAGGTAGAATCTTGGAATGAACACCAACATCGGCTCGACTTAGGGATGGGTACCCAACGTGTACCATAAGGATCTCAACCCAATAAAATTGGAGAATAATACTAGGTACGTTTTCCATTAGGTAAGGAATCAAAAAGGAAAACATAAATGACCATAAATACGTAAATGTGAAACATGTCATGAATACAAAACCAAGGATAAAACCTGATCATTGTAGATGAGAGCAAAAAAGAAACAAAAATAATAAAAAAATACAACAATATTTTACACTATACAAAAACATACATGAAGCTTTGATTCAGTCCAATTTATGCTTGTGATTCCTACTATTGAAAGGAAACTAGAGAAATTTTCCCTCTAAGTATCTTAGGAAGAAAGCATGTTCTCAATCCTAATTTAGATGGAGTAAGGAACCATTCATAGTGCATCAAAAGTTCCATGCTTTCCTCTATCTTCATGCTTATTATCCTATAGTAGAACCAAATCTCCAACATGGAAGTTTCTTGGAGGAAATTTTTATCAAATATCTTTATAATCTTCTCTTTGAATTTTACATGAATTTTATATGATTCCCTTCTTATTTCATCCAACTTAACAATATGGTTGGTCCTTGTAACATAAGGATCAACTTCATGATCTCCACCATCCCCTAATTTCTTAATAAACGGATAGGTAGATAGTTGTAAATAAATGGATAAAAATCCTAAATACCATAGACCAATTAACATGGGCTCTTCCCAATATCTCTCTTAGTTACAACTCTATTAGCCCATAGTGAATACTTGAGTTTCTCACCTTATTTTCTCTTGTTTAGCTCTAATGTTCTCTTTAAATTTTTGAGTAATTTTTATTGCTTGATTCTACCGATCATTTCCGTGTGGATTACAATTAGAGGCATATGCAAGGGAAATAACATACTCTTGGCATATCTGCCAAAGGTTTATCTCTGAAGATCACAACATTATCGAAACAAGATTAATGGGAATGCTAAATCTCCAGGACAATTTTGTTTAAGAAGAAATCCATAACTACCTTATGTGTGGCCTTCTTTGAGGTGATCACATCAACCCACTTGGTGAAATAATATATGGCCACCATTATCCATTTATGGACTAAAATTTAGGGATTTTAAATTTCACCAAAAAAATCCAAGCCCCACTACATAAAAGGATCCTCTATTGAAATTGGTTACTGACGAGAGATAACCTAACGCTTTCATCCTGCTAGAAAAACACTTCACATTTTATTACTAATTATGAAACATCCTTGAAGAGAGAGGGAAACTAATATCCTACTCTTATAATTTTATGAGAAGTTACTCTTGTAGCAAAGTGTCCTGTATAGAGTCCCCCATGGAACTCAAAGATTATCTCAAGGACCTTATCCTCGACACACACCTCATCAACAATCCTTTAGGTATTTTCTAAACCAAACCATAATCTATCAAAATATACCTTTAGGTCACTAAATTGAGCATTATTCTTTGGTTTTTATCTAATAACTCAAGGCAATTAAAATTCTTTAAGTAATACACAATGTTCTTGTACCATGCAAAAAAATTACTTTATAAAGAGGGAATTACCTTTCACTATCAATATTATGTACTTCAAGAAATTTTAAAATGATCTCGATCATTAATCTTTTGAGACCCAAGCCTCTTAATAGATTTTTAGTCTAGATGTCTATATCATATTCTTAAAGTTTGTTTACCCATATGCACATGTTACTTAACATCTCCATTTGAGATAGAATTTATTTTACCATGGTATGAGGTACATAGGTTATGATCCTAGAAGTTAGAATATAGGGTCTAAATATCTTGGTGGATTTTACCAAAGAATTTTTTTCCTCCATGATAGATTATTTCAAATCAAAACCTTGTAAAGCCTTGCTAAAAAAGGATATGGGATCTTCATGTCCTTCATCATCTTTCTATAATAGGAAATGAGTAATTGTGTTTTCATAAGAAAAATAAAACATTTGGAATTCCTTCATATAACCAGGATGGCCAATATTTGGGTACTCTTTAGTGTTTCTTTTATTCCTTTGAAATATTATGTTACCTCATCGCCCCATTTGATAATCTGATCCTTCTTCAACATGCTTGTTATAGGTTGGGTAATCTAAAAAAAATTGGACATGAACCTTCTTAAAAATTGATTTGACCAAAGAAATATTGAATAACTTTCTTAGATAGGGGTGCATGCACATTTCCAATTTCTTCAAATATTTATGGGTCTATCATGACTCCTTCATGAGACATAACATATCCCAAAGTTTTGGCCTCTAGCACCCTAAAGTGATATTTTCTCAAGTTTAGTGAAATCCCATACTCCTATATCTGATGAGAACCTTCTTCGGGTGCTTTAAGTGACTACCCCTTTTCTTAGAGAAAACAATTATGTTGTCTTGATATACTATGATGAAATCATCAATGAACCCATCAAATGCCACATTCATGGCTCTATGATAAGTAGCTCTAAAATTCATCAGTCCAAATGACATCCTAACATAAACATAGGTTCCCCTTGGATTTGTGATTACACTCTTATCTTCTACGATTTTTAAACATAACTTCATTATATCCTAAAAAACCATCCAAAGTAGATAGAATATTTGACCCAGTCATGTTTTGTAGAAGATTATCTATATTAGGAATGGGGTAATTATCTTTAAGTGAAGCCTTATTCAATTTTTGGAAGTCCACAAAAAGTCTAATATCCCCATTTTTATTTCTAAATGTCATAATATTGGTCACCCATGAGGAATTCCATGTAGGTTATATAATACCACAATATTTCAACTTCTTTGCTTATTCTTGCATCTTGGATACAAGTATGGGGTTAATGTGTATTTTATTCTACTTGAAGGATTAGTATGAGGCTCCAAGGGTATTTCATACTAAAATAAATTCTCCTATAGGCCTTTAACTCCTAATAAGACCATGTAAGGAAATATTGATATTTTTCAATAGTTTGGTCTAATTTTATCTCTCTTCTTGAGTCATGTTTCTTCCTAACTAGTCTTTTACGGGATCATGATGAGTTCCCAAGTTGTATTCCACAACATATCTAGGTAAATGGCATGACACCCTTACAACTTGGTCAAAACTATCAAAATTAGATTCAACACTGATAATACCTCTTGGGATGGTGTTTATTTTTAGCTAAATCACCTCTTTTATAAATAGTTTCTCCTTTTTATCACACATTACATCCATATATTCAAGATCTATGAGTTGATTTGTGAACTGACCCTTGTTGCTTAAGAACCTATGGATCTAAGTATCATCATCATCAAAGACCTACCAATTTTGAAAAAAATTCAGGTGCTTGAAGGTTTGAACAATAATTCCACTTCAAATTTACAATATGGATATACTTCCTCCTTATAAAACTGATAGGATATGAATGTTAACTTGTTAGTTGTTTCAGTCTGACTCCTCTCATGATACTCGATACTGAAAGAATCAAATAACTCAATGATGTCCAATACTACATGTTTGTATTATTTTAAACTATCTTATTTGTTACATACATCTTCCTAAAATTTTCACAACTAGCTTGGATTCACATTTGACAATAAGGTCCTTAATTCCCTTCCTCCATGTGACTATTAAGCTAAGTAGAAATGCCTCATACTTAGCAAAGCATTGTTTTTCACCAAAAATTTAACATGAAAGATAAATTGAATGAACCATAATTTCTTGAATTTAACACTACTCTAGCCCCATTTCTAAAACTTGAGGATGATCCATCAAAAGTAAAATTCCATGGAATGTTGGTGTCTTCAATTTGTGAATTCATATCTATATAGTGATCTTAAAAATCAACAGATCCACAAAGTTACCCAGTTGGTAACCATAAATAATAATTCATAAGAAACACTCAGAGGGTCTTCTATAAGGTGAAACATCTTGTCTTCTCTATTTAATTTGACTAGTTTATCTTCTAAAGGTATGTAAGTTAAAAACATGTCCACTTTGACACTACACCCTACACTATCCATGCATTTTATGGATAGAAACATGCCCCATTTGATAGGTCAAAAACTATAACAACATTTATAGTCAAGTACTTACTAGTATAAGAATAAATTTGCACCACCAGTCCTTTCACATAACAAAAATAAACACCTCCCTAAAATCTATGATAAAACACTTCCCAAAATAAACTAGTATCTTGACATCTAATTAAATCATGACTTTTAGTGGCATGGCGTTGTAGGAATCCCCCAAATCAAACATGCAATTATGGAGAATCATTTCATTAGAAATAAGAGTGGTAAATAAGAAATCCACATCTAATTTTGTTTCAAGAGTGGAAGTTCCCAAATATACCTTAGGAGGTGATTTTACATATTCTTGACCTCCCTCAACTTGATTCTCACTAATAACAAGATGGATTGCCTTTCCACCTACAGATTTTTCATTCACATCTACATCCTCTATCAAAACCAAATATTCAAATGTCCTTTTTATGCTAAGGGATTCTAAGTAACTCCACAATAAGAACTATGATTGTTATTTGGCTTCAGATTTGAGACATATCACATACAACATATTTAAGTAGGAATGTACTACGGATGAGGGTAACTACCTTCTCATATGGAATGCAATCTCTCGTAACAGGAGAAATGGGAAGAATACTTGGTCCTAGACCCATGACAAATCCTTTACTCAATAAAACTCTTTTGGGAGTATCGTTGGGGATATTGGTTAAGATAGGCATCTTTGTATTAGTATCTAGGGTAGGTCGTTTGATTAGTCTACTTATCACATTATACTCTTTCTCTTGGGAAACAACAACATTGATTAATAGTTCTCTATCCTCCTTTGAGGGAATTTCACCATCATATTTTTTAATCATTAATACCATTAAGTACTCAAAATCATGATTGGGTAGCTCAAAATATTGATCCATATCAATATCAACACTATGTTCAAGAGGAAAGGAAAATACCTTATTTGTGTGAGCCCAAAAATCAGCCACAGTTTTAGCACCGAGGAGGTTGATAGAAGACACCCCTTGCTCACAAAATAAATCTCATCATTGTTATCATCAACTTTGATTGATTTATCATAAGGAGCATGTGGTAGAAAACATTTTCACACAAATCTATAGTGTGTTCTTCATCAATAATAACAACCCTTCCCACTAATGGGTTAGGGACTACCTTATTATATCTAAAAATTTATTGTCTATCATTCTAATGTATTTACCTTTTTCCTTTTTCATCATTTATACAATCCCCTTTGACTGATTTCCAAATCTATTGGGCCCTACATTTTTATCTTGGGCTTGAGGGTGGGGAGGGAATTCTTTTTTTCCAAGCCGGTTTATAGAAAATATCCTTGACTACCCTAGCTAAGGTTTTAACCACATCCTAAAGATCCTGAGACTTGTTTTCATGAGTTTTTTTTAGATTTATCATCTTGACATCCTCCATTTTAAGATGTTTAATATTAGTCGTGATATTATTTTTGATATGAAAAACCATAGTGTAAGCCTTCCTTAAAGTCTTAGGATTCTTATCCCTCAAGTAATATGTTTTTTTTTCAAATACATCAGATTATTTAATCACACAAGTTTCATCACTGGGTTTAATATTGTTTGGTAATCTTGTCAGTGTTTTATTTAATCTTGTATTCAAATAATACACATAATCATTGGGATTCTTATTGATGTTTTCAAATTCATCCAAAAGGTACCTTGCATCTTTTCTACCACCATACCAAACTCTAAATGCATTATTCATTTCTTCCCATGAATCAATTTATCACTCGAGTAGAGATTTAAACCATTCTCTAGCATCCTCTTCTAAATTATGCATAATTTGTTTACATAAACCTCCTCAAATTCCACTTCATAATCATCTATTATGTTTTGAAAAACTTTAAATGATGATCACCGCTGATTTCATTATTACCCTAGAACCTTGGCAATCTAGGTCTAATATCATTAGGGACATCATTAGGATATCCATCCATACCATTAAAAATTATAGGTTTATATGTAGTTACTTTGAAAGGAGCTCGGGAGGGACGTGTCATGTTTCCCGGGATTGGGCCTCAAAGTGGAAGAGGATTAACAAAATGGTGGATAAAAGGGATATGAGTTGTGTTGGTGCTCAAATTAGTGTCGTCCCGTTTTTCATTAAAATTCCTTAGTTTGCGGCCTCTGTCACATTTTTATCTCCCCGTGTTGGTGCTTGAAGACTCTGTCTTCCATTTGGTTGCCATGATCAGTCCCTTCCTTGGTCGAAGATCACTTAAAGATACATAATTTTTTTCATCTCTCTTTCCATCTAAAGGTGTTTGTAAATTGGGCGTAAAACTTAGGTTGTTCGTTTCCTTCTATTTTCCATAGTCGTGTCTTTTGTCCCTGCCATTTTTGTCGCAAATACCTGAGGAAATGTGATTGAATGTATCTCGAGAGGATCATGTTTAAAACTTACAACATTTCCAAATTCTCTATCCTTGAAGAAAATTTCATCTTCAGGCTCAAACGGTGGTTTCCCTACATTTTTACGGTTTGACGGGTGTGTTTCTCCCATCAAATTTACATCTTTGCATTAGTGGAAACGTGGCCCTTTTTGGTTAGATGCAGCTCGGTGGGGCACTCTAAAAACTCGTGGATCGTTTCAACCCAAAACTTGTCCACGTGGAGGAACGATGCTCGTTTGAAGACTCACCTTTTGGTTTGGCCTTGGAGTTGCACCGAGGGGACACGTGGAGGATTCCGTTGCTTTTCCCGGACTTAGAAAAAAATCATGTAGCTGGTATAGTTTTGGCAGGCCATGGACACGTGGTGGGCTGGCACTCATTTAAAGATCTACCTTAGGGTCCCACCTTAACAAATGTGATAGAGGGACAAGTGGAGGCTTCCATCGGCTCTGCTATGTACTTAAACTTTTTAAAGAAATTTTCTAAGGCCTAGGACATGTGGTGAGCCCATGCTCATTTAGGGTCTCCGCTCTTGGGGACCATCTTGAAGTTGCACCATAAAGACACGTGGAGGTTTTCTTGGGCCTTCCTTTAGTTAGAATTTTCAAGCAACTTCCTAAAGGGCCTAAGACACATGGAGGGAATGCGGATGTTTGGGGACCAACCCCTGAGTTTTATTTTGAAGAAGCGCTAGGAGGACACTTGGAGACTTCTACTCAATCTTCCTTTTTTCTTGGACTTTTTAACTACTAAAGAAGATTGTCTCGGACCTTAGACATATGGCACCTTCCACTGAATTTCAAATTTTTAAAAGACTCTATCGGACTGAGACACGTGTTGAGCCCATGCTTGTTTGGGGTCTCTACTTTTGGGGACCATCTCAAAATGCACCATTAAGACACGTAGCAATTTGAAAATTCAAAAGACGGGGAGGTAGAGGTATAGGGAAATTTTGGAAAATTTTCTTTTTCCAAAAATGAGGTAAAATAGTAGAATTGAGCCGTGGTTCCTCTGGGACCCACATTGGAAAACGTGTCAAGCCCATTTTTCAAAGGCATGGGGGTAGAGAAAAATGAGAAATTTTGTAATTTTTCCCAAAAGTTGTAAAAGGTAAAAAGGAACCCCTAGGCCCATATTAACTCAGATTTCTCATGTGGATGGTCCAAATTCAAAATGGAAATCGACAGACAATGTGCATCTGTATCTGATTTTCCACCATTTTTTCTCTAAAGCTCCCTGAGATGTAAATTTTTATGGTTTTTTATAATTTCTTGGTGTCTCCTACATGTCAAATAAAGAGGAGAATTAATTTTATATCTTGTGTTGGTGGGGAATATATAAAAACATCTTTTACCATTAAGATGTGATTTGACTATCGGGTTCGATCTGATTTTCCAGTCTTTCCTTCCGCACGTAAAAAACCAAATTTTATAGATTAGAGGAGAAATTAGTGGTACGTGAGATGAATAATGACTTACAAGATGAAAGAATTGAATGTTGGAAATATTTGAAGAGATTTTCCCTGTGAGCACCTAACAAATTTTTTGTAAATTTGATTCTGGAAATCATGATAAAAATCGTAACAAGCAATGGTGCTTTGAATGTTTCTTGTTTTGGGGGAAAACTCTGTTGTAGAAATTTTTTTATAAATGGCATGAATTTTTCATGAAAATGGTTGGATTGTTAGAGGTCAGAAGTTAATTCCTAAGAGAAAAGTTTGTGAGCCTATCTTTCTAAAAAATCATCTAAAGAACTGTTTATTTCTTTTTGTTAGATTTGATCATGTCAAGGTGGTTGTAAGTGTACAACCATTGACAAGCTATGAGATTGTTCTAGAAAATTTCCCCTGTTGATGAATTTAATCAAATTTGAGTTAATCTATGTTGATTTCAAGCAAAAAATTGTGTCCGCTTCGTTTACGAATGTTTGTACATAGTTTTTCTTGTTCCCATTACAATCTTACATTGAAATATTTGTGAATCACACAAGATCTTATCCTTGTGATAGTTTGGTGGCATTTGCAATTTCATTTATCAGAAGATTTTTCATTTGATAGTGAAATAAACAAATTTAAAATCACTTTACTCTTAGCATGATGATAAGATTGTTTGTTAGCCTTTGAGGGTATCTTAGGCGTGATAAAATAGAGGTTGATAATGTTCAATTACATTTTTCAATTTAAGCCTTCATTTTGGATTCTTAAAGTTTGTGTGAAAACGTGTTGATCTGGGCCTCCATTAAAGCACACCTTCTAGTTAAAGGAGAATTTTAGTTGTTCTGAAGCATTCTATTGATCAAGCCTTTCATTTTTGTAAAATATCTCAAAGATCTAGCGAATCAAAGTCCACTCTGCCTCACCTCCCACCAAAATTCATTTAAAAACAACCAATCCTACCCATACTACACCAATTTGTTCTATGTGTGTAAAAATTAATAATTTCTATCACCAAAACATGCGAAGCAATCAGAGTTTTCATTGTCTTTAGTAGCCTAAACCTTGCTTAGAAAATATCTCCATTATCTAGGGTGACAACTCGTGAGAGTTAGATTTTTTTGTATTGATCATGTTTTCTTCAAGGTCTTAATAAATTTGTAAATGAGGACATCTCCATCTCCTCCACAAGGCTACAAAAGGGTCCTCTCACCCTGGTTGAAAGGCACAACCATAAAGTAGTGAGGATAGATCAAATCCTCTTAAGGGTGCTACCCATTTCTCCACATCTAAGTGACAAAGAGCAAGCTACATTTCTTCCTCGGCTACAAAATGACACATAACATGATATGCTTGTCTCTAAGCTTCTGTAAAATCTATGATGCTTGCTCAACTTCTGAGGTAGAATCAATTTGGGTACTAACACCATTCGGTGTCATCTTTGGTGAACTAGTTTACGTTGTTGGGGAATTGATTTGTGTTTTCGAGACTGATTTGTTGATTTATTGCCAATTCGTATCCATTTGTCCCACCAACACCATTCTAGTGCCATTGTCGGGGACATTGTGATTGCAGTTCATATTCAGACCTTGGTAAACATTTCTTATATGCTCTAAGTGCTAGTACATTATTTCAACATCATCCCGTATTCAAGCCTTAAGAAGTTTTCAAAGTTACAAGTGTCGTGTGTAATATTTCCAGTTTCTACAGTTATTGCACTAAGTTTCATTGATAAATCTCGGTAAAGGAAGGTCAAATCTTTCCATTTCAAGTTCTAGTGTTGTGAGACATCTAATAGATCATATTTTTAGTGCATTTACACAACTAAGGTTGAAATCCTTGGTGAAAATTCCTTGATGATCGATGTTTTGATAAATACAGTTGTCTTAGCCTCTGTCAAGTGAGATTTGTTACTAATATTTACAAAGATGGAAGGAAGAAGATCTTTCTTCACTAAGGATCCTACTAGGACATTATTTATAGAGCTAGGAAAAACAAAGTCAGAAGGAAGAAGATCCTGGAGAGTTGTTGGAGATCGGTAGTCAAGAAAAGAGACCTCCATTGATGAAATTGATCACCTATCATTGAAGATTTCCATTCAAGTGCTTCTGAATCAAGTAGTATTTTGTGGAATTAAATTCTCCATCTGGAGAGGGGCCTTCATTTGAATTTTAAAATTTTGCTTCTCATTTTGCCCCTGTGTTTTCCAAAGTTGATATGGTTTTCCAAGAAAAAAAAGCCTTTAGGGGATATCATTTTGAAAGTTATACTCCTGTGTTTCAAAGACCACTTGTCTCTTATCGTTTGATTCTCCCCAAGGTCACCTCCTAAAAAAAAAAATGGCCCATCCCCCACCCAAACCTCCATTCGTTGTAAATACCTTTGGTCCTATAAATTTTAGAGGGATGGTTAGTTATCCAAATGCGAGTTCCCAAGATGTAAGAAATAGACTACCAAATTTTCAAGGAAATAATGCTATAAGCGGTGATCAACACTTAAATATTTTTATCAAAATGATGGAAGACTTTGAGATTGAATTTGAAGATATATATATCAAATTATTTATCCATACTTTGGAAGAAGATTGTAGTGCTTCTCTTGCCTCGGGACAACGGAATCAAACCAAAAGTTACTAAAATTTTGGGATAAATTTTTTTAAGTGGACAATAATTACTAACGCTCTGCTTAACCCTTTCCCATTAATAATTAATTTATATTAATTATTAATTTACCCAAAATTAAATAAACACTAGCCCAATAAAAATTTGATTATTTTATTCTACTAAGTATTAACTAGAGGCACAAAATTTAATAAGTCTACACACCCTTTTAATTTAATTTGTTTTCCCCCTTTTTATTTGTTTGCCCACACACCACCAAAGGTTAATTTACATTCCCATTAAAATATCATGACTTAAAGCAAGGTAGGATTGATTAACAATCTATTTTATTTTTGTTTTAATGTTGTTATAGATTTAAAACCATCTTGGAACTTATTATTATGATTCTTAAAATTAATTTTTTTTTAATTTTTCTTTATTGTCGGTATAGAATTAAAACCATGTATAAATTTATCATCTTAAATCTTATTATTTTAATTATTTGTATAATATTGTTATGGTGTTAAAAACAACTTGTAACTTATCATCATGAAAATTAAAAATTAGTTGAAACTTATTATCTTTAATAATTTTATATTTTCTAATCCAATGTTATATTAACAATAAGTTTTAAAATTGCATGATTTGGAATGAGTGCATATCTCTAAAGTAAGGTCATGTTTGTTCCCATGTCACCAAAAAATGGCTAGAAATTTTAGAAAGGAAAAATCCGTGTTCCTTTTGCAATGAATGAATTCAATCCTATTGTATTTTATTAGACACTTTCACAAAGACGAGAAGGTCATATCCACATATAAATGGACCATTTTTTTTTCTTTTATTATCGGTGAAATGATAATTTTAATTATTTGGAAAATTTTCCACTTGACTACAAAACATAAATATTAACTAAAAAAATTATCATCTCAACCATTATTTGGCACTTTATTTATGTTAGAAAAGGAGAGAATTCTAGTTTTTTTATTTACTTAATTTACCTTACATGTTTTACGTTTTATGTGGTGGTTGGTTTCTCTTCATAAACCTTCTTTTATAGATTTTTTAAATTTGGTTTCTTCTCATTTTTAATGGTTCACCTTTATGGATTATTGTTTTCTGTCATGATCTTGTTCATTCTACAATAAAATATTAATTCAATGTTTTTAGATTATTTGACTATCAAATATTATTTGTAAGTTAAATTGGTGGGTATTCATTTGTCTCTTTCTCGAGTAGTTTATAGGCCTATGGGACCTTAATATATAAAATCTATTTTTTTAGGGAAACATAAGTACTAAGTACTAATTGTAATTGTAGACTATCACTAATTTAGATTATGGAGCGCTCTCCAGAACATTTCGATCCCTAAACCTAAACCCCGTGCTAATGGCAAGTGGCGGCGATGCTAAGCAAATCGGCTTTGTGGATCAAGGGGGTTCACTTATTGGGAGTGACTCAGAAGAGGATGGAACCATTGTTGGAGGAAGCCCAAAGAAGGTGGTTTTTGTCATTGTGGAGTTTGGTAAAATCGTAGATCCGGTCCCATTTATTGGGCTTCATTTGCAGATGGTCACCGATCTTCTAAGGAACATGGGTGCTTCAACGGTGATGCACTAGAATTAGCAGGAACTTGACAAGGTCATAACTTGAGCTCCGAGTGTCCGTTTGAGTCCGTTTTTTTGGAACCACATGTTTTGATTAGAAAACACAACGGCAACCCGCCCCTACCGATTGAGGTAAGTTTTGGCACATTTTCGAGCCCTAAATCCACCATCTTGAGGCCAAAAATTAGGATTTAAGTTATAGTTTGGTTTTTCCCTATTTTTGGGCATTAGTTAATTTTAGTCCATTAGTTGCATTATGAGTTAGAAAGTTGGCAATTCCTCTAATTTAGGAATGTAGAAGATGCGTGGCAATTTCTGTTCTCATACGAATAAGCATGTGAACTTACTAAGAATAGCAGGTTTAGTAAAATACTAAAAATAGTAATTTCCACAACCTAGAGTAGATTTAGTCAAGTTAGTTAGAGTTTTCTTGGCAACTCGAGTTGGGAGTTGTTTTCCTATTTAGGAAACATTGTAATTCATTATTCGATAACAAAGAAAGAGATCTATTTTCTTTTAGAGTTCAGATTATTTGCATTATATCAAGTTTGTTCATAATTTGGCTACATTATCTGGTATCAGAGCTGGTTCGAAGTATTTTTTAAAAAATGGCAGGAAGAGGAAGAGGAGGTGGTATTGCCTAGATGAATAGAAATATGCAAGATCTGCAAAGACAAGTTATTGCGCTTGTTGCAATGATAACCTAGAGAGGAAATCAAGGTGGAGATGACACATATGAAGAAGAAGTTTGTGAAGAGGAGGAAACACAAGCACCACCATTAGCTTTTGAAGAAAGGATGATTCAAGCATTAGAAGGAAAGAATGATGGGATAAGAGTTGATGTTTTAGAGTATGGTGGTAGTCTAAAACTAGAGGAGCTGATAGATTGGTTGACTAGCATGGGAATTTTTTTAGTGGAAGGCTATGTTAGAAGAAAAGAAGGTAAAATTTTCATGCATGAAATTGAAAGGTCATGTTATGTTATGGTGGGATCACCTACAGAAAGAATGGTCAAGAAAGGGGAAAGAAAGAATTAGGACGTGGAGTAAGATGGAGAAGAAGTTGAAAGATAAATTTCTCCCTGTGGATTATGCACAAACCCTTTATAGGAGGTTTGAATCTCGCATGTAACTTACAAATAGCACAAGAATACACAAATGAGTTATACAAGTTGTCCATTCATGTAGAGCATGAAGAAACTGAGGAACAAATGGTTGTAAGGTATGTAAATGGATTAAAATTTTCTATTCAAGATGAGATAAGTATGCATAGGATTAAAATCATGGAGGATGCCTATCAATTAGCCTTAAAGGCCGAGGAAAAAAAAATCGTCAAATTTTTAGGAGATCACCTGGAATGAATAGGGGGCCTCATCTTCCTTTTGGGGACGAGCTAGTTTTTCACCAAGGTAGGGGATAATTCTCTTATGGATTGGAAAAGCAAGAGGATATGAGAAAATATTTCCATAATCAACAAAGGGGCAGAGGATATGATGGCGATAGAGGATGGGAGGCTCCACAAAGACCATTTGTTTGTTTGTGATGATGTGGTGAAGAAGGGCATAGGGATTTTGAATGCCTGCATACTTATACACATGACAAAAGGTAAGGAGATGCTCCAAGATTAAATCTTGTTGAAGATGAACAAGTAGAAGATGAACAGGACCTAGAAATTCCACTAGATGTTGGAGAAAATATGATGATCAAGAGGATGATGATTGCTCCAAGAAAGGAGATCAAGGGGGATGTATGGCTACGTACAAATTTTTTCAGAACAATATGCACTTCAGGAGGAAAGGTATGTAATGTTATTATTGATGGTGGTAGTTGTGAGAACATGGTTTCAAATGAGATGGTCGATAAATTGGGTTTGCATTATGAGAAGAATCCTAACCCTTACCGTATTGCATGGTTTCATAAGGGTAATGAAGTTTCTTGTTGATAAGAGATGTTTAATAAAATTTTCTATTGGGAACAGTTATAATGATGAGATTTGGTGTGATGTTATTCCTATGGATGCATGTCATATGCTACTAGGAAGACCATGGCAATTTGATAGAAAAGTTATTCATGATGGGGAAAGAATACTTATACTTTCACTTTCTGGAAGGATGGCACAAAAATAGTTTTGCTACCTCTTAAGGAAGAGGGGAAAGATGAAAATATGCTTTTTGCAAAGGAATTTGTGAAGGAGGCAAAGGCAACCTTGTTATGCACTAGTCGCAAATAAGGATGAACCTATAAGTGCACAAATACCAATAGAAACAACATAATTAATAGAAGAATTTTCATAAGTTATTCCTGATGAGCTAAGTGATGGATTACCACCCAAAAGAGATATTCAACACCATATTGATTTGATTCAAGGGTCTTCACTCCCAAATCAAGTGGCTTATAGGATGAGCCCGACATTGCATGCAGATTTGAATAGGCAAGTGACAAAGCTCGTGCGAAAGGGGGTCATAAGGGAGAGCATGAGTTCGTGTGCAACACTAGCTTTATTAACACCAAAGAAGGATGGAACATGGAGAATGTGCATGGATAACAGAGCAATCAATAAAATTACAATCAAGTATAGGTTCCCAATACCTCGCCTTGATGATATGATGGATGTGCTTGCTAGATCTAAGTATCTCACCAAGATTGATCTTCAAAGTGGGGTCAACGCATGGTGTTGTGTCCCACTTGTTGTCCCGAAAATGTGAGTAGGGATGGTAAATGGGTGGTATCCAAGGTGGGTTCGCGTGAACACCCCGTTTGCGCGAACACGTTTCGGGTGAAGAGACACGCAGGCCATTATCTTGCCGCATGTCACATTTGATTAGGTTCGTGCAAACCACCCATTCGCATGAACCCCTTTCGCACGAAGGTTGTTCGCGAACCCCCCTATTTATATAGTGGAGGCGCTGCGGAGGAAATCATTTTCCTCTCACCCCGCCTCCTTCACGCAAAGTTTGTGCCCACGACCGACCAGAGCTGAGAGCCACCAGAGCCCACCACACTGACCCACCACACCCGGCCCGAGAGCCCACCACACCAGCTGGATCCCACCGGTGGACGAAGCCCACAACAACGCCCACCAACGATGAGCCCAGGTATGTTAGCCATTTTGATATTACAGTGGGTGAAAAAAATTGAAACCCATTTTTTAGCAAAATCGTAGCCATTAAAATACCATTTTTTGCAAAACCCTAGCTCGTTTTTTTTGGTAAAACCCCATTTAAAATCTTAGCAAAACCCTAGCTCATTTGAAGAACCCTAGCTCGTTTGATTTGCTGGTGTAATGTTTTATTAAATTTAAAATATACCTTCTGTAGAATAATGGTGCTCTGAAGACTGTAATTTCTGCTCTAATGATATATTAAATTTAAAATATACCTTCTGTAGAATAATGGTGCTCTGAAGACTGTAATTTCTGCTTGTATTAAAAATGGATATATTTGTAATGTACTCTGTTTTTTCCTTTTAGTCATTGATCCAATACTGTGGAGTTTGTCTCAGTCTGTGTATCTTCATGAAGACTTGTATAGTGTGATTGCAAAGCTTACTTTGAGAGTTGATTGTGATTATTCTTTTTGATAACATGAGGAGGACCCAGAGAAATGATTCATTTGCATTTGTGGGGGGATTTAAGTCATTGTTTTGAAGTGTGGATAATTAAAAATTGCGGTATCCACGTAGTGAATTCTTCGTATTTGTACCCATCCGAAACATATCGGCTACTTAATCTAGACGTAGAGCTAGACCTTCTCACCAATCAGTAAGTCATGAGAGGTCGCTAATGCTACTCATTTTATTTATGTTGTTGGCATGGAAGCATCTAGTGAACTTGCTGAATGTGCTATAAAATCCTCCTACCTACTCGGATACTTTTGTCTGAGTAAGGGTCTCTAATACTGATGGTGTGCAGAGCACTACGTTTAAGGTATGTTCCAGAAATAGGCTTGAATGTGTACTTTTTGTAGGAAAATCTTGTCTCGATGAGCACAAATAGACCACCTGAAATGAATTGAAAACGTTGAGGCTTCTTGTCAAAAACCTGGGGGCTACAAGCAACAGTGAACTACCAGCAACATCAGAAAAAATAAAAATAAAATTTAGATGCAGAAAAACATAAAATAAACATGATTTCATATTTAATTAATGCATCGCACATTAGTGTAGAGATGCAAATGGTTAGTAACAGTTGATACACTAATTGTAATGCTTCTTGCTATAGATATTGAACTAAGAGGAATGAGAAGAGCTGACTGTGCTAGACTATCCCTGGTCTAGGGGTAGGACAAAAATAATCAAGATTCTTGCTTCTGAATATGGTGCCATGCTCACAGTGCAATGGATATTAATTGTTGTTGCAATGAATGGAAGCTGGATCTAATTATATTATTAACACATACATTCATTTAAATATCATTAGAGAATTGCACATAATGCTACAAATTGTTCTAAGATGTTTTTCAAGAAGTGACTAAGAAGTTGGAGGGGACCTTAAGCCTAGCCGGAGTCTCTATCGGTAAAATTCTCAAGGAATGATGTAAGCGACAAAAGTCACATAAAGGAAGATTTAGATACAATGCCTATAAAATATGATATGAGATCATTGAGATGAGATGACATTTAAATATAGTCAGTAGGAGATGTGGCTACAGGTATGGCTTGAGTTACTATGGTTTTTCTAATGCATAGTTGTTCTTTACAATGTTTAGTTGTGTGATGTGATGAATAAATAAAAATACAAGATGTTTACCATTCTCTTGATTCAAAAGATCTCTACAGAGTTTCAATAGTCAGATTTCAAGGAGAATGAAATTTCAAATTCCGATACCAAGTTCTAGATCATCATTCTTGCACCAAAGGGATCCAATAACTTTTTTAATACATTTCAGACATAGAAACAATCAACTGCAATGCTTACATGCCAATTGTTCAATATTTTTCAGGTAACCAAACAGCGTAAAGAATGTGCTTACATTCAAATGTTTTCTATTATTCAAACACGCTTGAACTTCAATAGAAGACCCCTGTGTCAATGTATCTTCTTTGAAATAGGCCAAGGGTTCCCCAAATGGGTCACTGCGTAGATGCTTGTGACCTGATTTGATCTCTTGAGAAATTGCAAACCCATTTTTACAGGATGAGACATGATTTCCAAAGGATGGAGTATCCCATTTCAATTTCTTGGCCAACCAATTTAACTGTATAAACCAACCGTACCTACTTAGAGACCTGTTACATAGTATTATATCATTCCATGAATGCGATCAATGTTTTCAGCCGGCTCAAATACATCTATGTGATGCCTCAATTTCTTCAAGTGTTTTTCCCTTAGTTTTAGGCACACAAAGTACTACAAATGTTAAGGTAAGAGCACTAAACAGAGCATACATCATAAATGTTCCTGCAGGGGACAAAGCTTAAATTTTAGTTTGGAATCCTATACACATTTTATGCAAAAAAAAAAAACATCGTAAATGAAATCCATCCTAGGTGCCCAAACAGATTTTATGACTTGATACAGACATACCTGTAGAGCTCCACTCTAAGAGTAAATTCATTGTCATTGTCACTGCCCAGGAAAGCAACCAACTGGCCAAAGTTGCTAGACTACCAGCAATGCCCTTGACATTAATAGGAAGTATCTACGTAGTAGAGTACAATAGAGTAGGTATTTAATGGTTGAGGGTATATAAGACCACAAATCACATCAAAATGAAGGGCATTTCTCATGATTATATGTCTAATATGGAGGGAAATTGGACCTAGGTAGTCAACATGATATTAAGATCAAAGTTTCACAATATTACAGAAGCTCGATCTTTTAAGTTACCAGGTACACCAAAGCCATTAGATTCCACGTAGTGTGATTCCTTGTGAAAAAGAAGTCATGCTCACTGATTGGCAAATACCCCCACTTTACCACTAGCCCATGGTTTTTTTCCTCAAAAACTACAAAAAATTACCCCCACAGTCCCCAATCCTTTCCAAATCTTTCGCAAATGAAGTTGGAGAAGTCACATTACCTCGGACATAATAATCCATGGGATGGCCCCCATTCCCAGAGAGTAGGAGATAATGTAAGTCTGTTGTGAAAGATAACCATTCAGTTGAATGATCAATAAGTGTCACTATGACATAAGTGAACAATTGTAGTGAAAGCATAAAACTTGGTAGGCAACTTGGATCCCGAGCTTACCAATAAACCAATTAAAGCCAAAATACTAGCAAAATGAGAAGCTTCTGTCATATAGTTCTGCAAGATGCCATGAAGCAATGACAACACACTTAGATACTTAGCAATAAGAACTTGGTTTTTGTCCTGTCCATCCAAAAACAAATGAACCAAGTAATTTCTATGCATATCATGCACCTGCTAAAATAGGATTTCTGTAGATGTTGAGAGGACTACCTTTAAGTAGAATGCAAGCCCTATGAGAAAAATACTTGTAGCTATTCCTGCAGATGAGATCTGTCAAAATGAAAGTAATAACATGTAATTCTCTTATAAGGCTTGAATTGATTCCATTGTGATCTTCCAATGTGGTAGTTGAGTATCCATAGAACTAGCTTATTTACTTACCATGAGGAGAAGACGTCTACCAGCTTTGTCCATTAGCCATGCAATGAATCCAGTCATCAAAACCTATATAACATCATGACATGAGATCAAGACTACTAGTTGTATTGAAAATAATGACAGTGTATTTACAAACCATTTATTAGGCAATTAGCAGACATGATTCAAGTTTAGGAATCAACAACTACCTCTACTCCAGCTAGTCCAAGGGATGCAGCCTTGGGATCTGAGATTCCTGTTGGATTTATTACAAATGAGTTGTAATTTCATTCTGGATTCTATAGATCTCATGTAGACATCTCTAACCAGATACCATCTTTGTCTCAAAAAGTTCACTAGGCTAAAATCCAATAACGCAACTGCACTTTGGTTTTCTTGTCCAGACTTAAACAAGTTGGTCTGTTCAACTTTGTGTACTTTGTTCATGATATGCAATGCACCGATTCTGACAAGGTGTAGCCTTTGTGTATACTATGGACCACTATAAATTGGTAGAAAAATTAAGGCAGCCTTAATGAAATAACTCACCTGCAGATATGAGCTACCCCTTTACTTTAGTTCCTTCTATGTAATTTGCTTGTGCAACACTTTTCTCAACAGCTTGGGCAATATGAATGCACATACCCATAAATCCTCTACCTCTTCTTCATCAAAAGTATCATCTTCCTCTATAAGAATATACCCTACCCCTAAGTGCAGTATTCTCAATCTGAGAACTGTTGGCTTCTTCGTGATGGATATGTTTTTCTCTACCAACATTAGTTTTTCCTCTCCTTCAGAAGAATCTTCCTCTTCTTTGATGTTGTTACATTAACTTCTAGTTCACTTTTCTTTCACCTTCAAAGCCCATTGATAAGCTTCATCTATCAAATGCAAACTTATAATCCAAACTCGTCTTGAATGGAAATATGCAAACCTTTCACCTAGCTTTATTTCTTCTCTTCACCATCTTCAACATGGCTACTTATAATGGTGACCTTGTATATAACTCGTTGATGCAATATTTCACATTCATTAGTTCTGCACTTTCTCGAATAAACCCATTTGATAATTTGTAGGTAAGAACCTACCTTTCAACTTCCTAATCATTATGTAGTAAGATTTGATCTTATATTTGTTTCTTCTTGATCTCCACATGCTCTCACCACAAGTATGAATTTCCTTTTAGGTTTGATGCATGCGAACATTTCTTGAATTCCTCCATTTTCTCAATATCAAAAAAAAATTCTAACTGACCGATCCATTCAATGAACTCTTCAAGACACAAACTCCATGAGTAACTCGGAGTGTCCAATCTAAACTTACTTTCCATTCTAGTAATGGCCCTTTAAAAATCTATCTTCTAGTCCATATCAAAATTCTTCTACCTGAAACTCAGGTGCTACATCTCCATATTCACTTACATCTGCAACAATTCCATGACACATTGTGTAGTCTCCATACCCTCCAACCAGACCTAGATTTCTCTTAACATCTCTATCAAATCTACAACTCTTGGGGCTCTCCCCTCTCAACTAGTATGATTGTATATATCAAATCTACAACTCTTGGGGCTCTCCCCTCATCATTTCTCCTTGTGAATGGATATATATACAATTTCAATGACTTCGCTTCGAAAATCCATTGCGAACTGTATATATATTTGTCTTTTGCATGATGAGTATTCACAGTATTTGCCCTTGAAAATGCGAATAAAGCAGACGTGTCTACACCAGGAAGCTTTGTAATAGTTGTTCTTCCTTACACAATTGTAAACATGAATACAAAGTTCAGTTTGTGCCCTATCAGGGCTTCCTCAAACTAGTTTCACTCCCCGTACCCTTCAAGGGCTTCCTCGGGCTCTGATACCAAAGTTAGCAGAAGAAAACTAAGAAAGAAATAAGAAGAGAAAACTGCACACTTCCAGAATGGACGTGACAGGGAATTTTTTTATGAAGAGGTGGTTACAAATAGTTTTCAGTTTTCATATAGTTAGAGACAGTTCCCAACTGTTTAACTGTTGATTATTAGTATAAATATTCAACAGTGGATGCTGGAAATCTATCTGAGGTGAAGTGCTTTCTTTAGGATGACTCTTGAGTCCTGTGTAAGAGAGATATTAATGTTACAATTTTCCATTCTTTACCACATCTTTTTATTATTATTATTCTTGCAACATGTCATTGCCTTTGCTGATGAATATATCAAAAACATTGCAGGAAGCTCTCAAGAAAATACTTGTGCCACCCTTTTTTAGTTTGTTGTTTGGAGCCAGAGGTGACAGGAAGGGGCATGTCATTAGTTAGTTCTTGCATAGAAACAATTTCTAGTACTTCTGGGTGGATAAGATGGGAGGCTTACTTCAGCCTGTTGATGAGATCCTTCCGATACATGATTTCCAAGCATGACACTAACAAAATCCTTAAACGGCTAATTCACTCTTTATTGGACAATTTTTTCTTTGTTGATTGAAATTCATCTCTTAGTGAGAATTAGAAGAGCATGACCTTCAAACAGAGCACGAAGAAATAGTAAGGGATGGAGGAGAGATGGATTCAAGCAAGAGCTGTGATAAAAAAATTGTTGATTCCCTGGAATAAAAGGATGTCCATAAAGTGTGTGCTTCCTGAGATGAATAATATCATAAATTCTAACTCAGATCCGGTAAATCTTTCAGTCAACCTTGCTGCAGTAAGTTTGTTGAAACTTTTTCTTAAGAATAGAATGAAATCAGCAAATTGCTTCCAATATGAAAGAGACAAAGAATAACAACTCTTATGAGAGTTTGCAACTGATTGCTCAAAATATTACATTCCATAGACATGATGATGCATTGCGTAGATCTGTTTGGCACAATCTTCAAAGAATTCATGATCCAAAACAAAAAATTGAAGTTGAAGTTGTGTCATGCTATTTATCTTCTGGTCTTCAGTCTAAGATCTTTAGGTCCACAAGATTTGGTATGGGTTCGGGTTCGATATGCAGATACGTCAATTTTAAAAAACCCTTGGGTATGATACCTCTTGGATATGTCCGTACATATACATTAAAAATAAAAAATAATATCATAGTAAGATTAATGTTCAAAACATTCAATATACTTAAGACTTTACATTTTCATTGATCATGTGGCTGCCATATATATATATATATATATATATGATTGCATGCATCAAATGAAACGAACCATATTTATAATATATATGCATGCAATCATACACACACACACATGCAAATGAAACGTATAAACTTCCACACTTATCATCAGAGCTTTGCCTGCATACTCCTAGCAAGGCTTTAAATTTGACAGTCACCTATGGCTGCAAAACATTTTTTTAGTGACAGCAACCTTTTAGTATTACCCTTCAAATAGCACACATTAGTATTAGTATTACAACACTCATTAGAATAAAAAGAGGCAACCTTCAGTTGTTTTAATGATTTTTAATATATATTTATGTAAATCAATATAATTTATATATACATCTAGATTAAAAATGACGGTTATATCTTAAATCTGCAAGCTGGAAGAGATGGTAGCATCAAAATTTTAAATTATTTTACAGCTAAAAACATGCAAAACAACCATCAAATTTAAACCTGGTCCCATCCTATACCAAAATAAGAGCTTTGTAACAGAATATCAACATCAATCACGCATAATGAAAACATGATTTTTGTCGAATGTATCGAACCCTTACCCAAACCAAGTCAAAATAAAATAAAATAACAACATTAGGGGAGAGGACCCCATAATTGTGTAGGTACCAATATATGTACATTGATTTTCACCATTGGTTGTTGAAAAAATGACTAATAGTTGTTCACTATTTGATTAATGACACTTTTTAAGAGCCAATGACAATGTGACACATAGGGCGCTCGGTCATTGGTACCTCTTTCAAATGCTTTATATTATTTTTTTTCATTTTAAATCAATTCAAAAACTACTTTTCCCTCCAAATAAACACGCGAAACAAAAATACTGATGTGGCATGATGATACACTATACGATGATATAATTTTTTTATGTTGACAAGACCCCTACATATATCTATGTGCCCCTAAAATTAGGGTGCACGGTTATGGGGTCCTCCCCTATTTGGGCCCCCCACTATCCGAACCTACGTTCACCGCAAATATGGCAGGGTACGTCCTGGGTATGTCGACATACCCTGTTGTATCCATGGCGGATCCGTACCCATACCTGCACTTTCCAGTTTCCTAAAAGCTCACTCAAAAGCCAATCTTTTTGCCATTGAGAAAAATCGTAATTCAATTAAATATAGATAATGAAATTCTTGTATCAGTCAGTATATTCATTAAAATAAGGAATATACGTGTAGTTGCATTTCAGTGGTTTGGAAACCACACAGCTTTGACTAGTACTCTCATGTCTTTTCTTTGCCATTCTCTCCACTGTTCATCGCCACACATAAATCAGTACATTTTTCTGACATGGATTTCATGGTTGTTGAGCTTTTGTCAATGGTTGTTTACATACAAGAAGACGATACTACTCTCTGTGATTCTGCTAAATTCTGTCATAACTATTGTTACAGCTGGGAATTTATTGACGAGTAACACAAATCCACAAGGCAAGGGACATTCATTATCAAAATGGGGCGAGGTAAGCTTATTCACAAATCCCTTCAACTTTTAGTTTCTTCTCTTGTTTTCTGTGTGTCTAATGTTTTACATGAATATCTGCTTAGTGCTAAAAGGTACGTGTAAGTTCAGGTTTCTATAGGTCAATCTTAGTGGGTTTATCACTTTACTTTCTGTCTACTGGATTTAATTGGGATTTTCCTTTCAGGTTTTATGTGTAGCTTGCTAGGTTTTTTAGGGTATCTATCAGTATAATTTTCTACGCAACAATTATTCTCTGTGTTTGCAGAGAACCAAAGACCTGGTTTTCTTTATTGGTTTTGTTTAGTTTGTGATGGTCTAGAAGTTCCACATTTGTTTTCTTTTTTTCACTTTATCCCACCTCAATTTGTTTGTTTTTTTGTTTTTTTACAATACACTCTAGATGGTACTCTTTTGGAACTTCGGAACTATGGTCTAGATGGGTTTGCAACATTGAGTTTATGTCATGAGTTGAAAACCCAGGAGTACAAAATTTGAACAATATAAGGTCAATATCAGGGGCAAACAATTTCCTTTTGGCTTCAGAATGGGGTCTCTTATACCATGACCAAACTGGTGTCTCTGTTGTACCGTTACCTTTATATTGCTGATAATATCATAAACTTGTGGACTATGCTAGCTACCTCTATCTTTACCTTTATATTATTGATATTTTTGTACTCTTGTAGACCATACTACCCATAAGCTTTAGCATTTCTCCCATAAGATGGCCAATGCTTGATGTTGTAGTTCAAGCTGTTATCTAAGGACTGGTCTTGCAACTAGCCTTTGATTCATTTTTCTTTTTCGTTCATACATTTCAAAAATCATACTAGACCGGATGCACCCGTATTTGTGACTCTGTGAGACTGTCACAGCCATAGTTGTGAGACTCTCAAAGTCTCATAAAATTCTTGAATACTGTGAATGACCAAAAATGAGCTGAAACGGTTAGAATCTCTATGTTGGACAACAAGATTCACCACCTAATAAACAGGGAGATGAGCTCATTTGCATTAAAGATGTCATTGACATTTTTCATTTTTTACCCTGTTTTAAGCTTGTTTTCCTGAGCTATTGTTTTTGGGCATGACACTACTTCATTTGAAGTAGCGTAGTCAATTGCAATTATTTTCCTACGAAATTCCAAGTGGACTTGGCATATCTGATTTGGCGAGTCCGAGATTCCTAATTATGGATGCATCTATTCCAAGATCATTGCATATCTAACACTACTTCATTTGAGTCACCGTATTGTTTCACAATGGAGTTATTCTAGCAACAAAACATGTAATTGTCCAGAGTATAATCCTTACATTTACTATTAAGAATGATGTCCTGCAAAACATTTGGAGAACAAAAAAGGTTTAAGAGCTCCTAAATATTTCCCACATTGTCATCCTAGATATATTTTCCATCTCCTTGAGCATGCCAAAGATGTTGCTTCTTCAAATTTTCTTTCCCAATCCTCTGTCTCTTAGTTGTCTGTTCCAATTTCTAAACGTCAACATCCAAGTCATCGATAAAACCATCCGCACCCAAGAAACCAATAGGGTTCTCTTTATCCTTAGAGAACGAGAAATCGGTTGGACCACAGAGGTAAGGGTAAAGTTAGCAGCATGAACATTGGTGCCGGAAACGACATTAGAAGAGGGAGATAGCTCGGCCTTTGTAGGATACTGAGGATGAGTTTTTGGTCAAAAACCTTGGGGGCAATGTGGTTAGACACTAAGTCATGCAGAGTATTCGGGCCCTTGGAAATGATAACCTTAGCCATGTTATGGGCAAAGAGGCTGCCTTATACAAAGTAATTCTCTGGTGGGGAATGATGTGGGTTAGCCTCCATTGCCTGTTCAATAGAAATCTCATTTTCATTTTCACCCTGCCCAAGTCCTTTTACCTAAGAGCTTTCAGTCCTCTCTTACTCTTATCATTATGAAGGAAAGACGAATATTCGCAGGCAAGGTCAAAGACTCCCTTAAAAATAGTCACCTCTCTTAGTTTGTCTTTGATCTGAATTTTTTTTGCCATACAAATAAACAACACAATAGTAATTCCAGACAGAATAACTCTTCAAAGACTGTGCACATGAAAATGAGATAGTTGCAGCTTTATTGATACAAAGGGTATTTTACATCAACTGTCTAAAGTATAAAGTGAACCTGACAACATGGGAGCTACCATCCCTGACCTTCATTACCTTCATTATACTTCATATAATTTGGTTGACTATTCTACATATAGATTTGTTGAATAAGAGATATGTTGGTTAGACCAATAACTATCAAGGTACCAACTGTACTAACTGAAAATTTAATTAAGTGTATGCTTAAGTGCTGACACATAATAGACAATACCATGTTTGTCTTTATTTTAATACACAACACCTGATTACAAACTACCTGTCTACAGTGTCTTTGATTATCATTGCAAGATTCCAATTATAGGGTTAATGGCCAAGTAGCCTTTAGTATACTCACCTTAACCATATAAACCATTTCCTAATGAGTGCACTGTGCGTAGTCTATAGCGTCAATCTCTGGTGTTTTTTAGAGATTCCAAAGATAGCAATGGTTTCCACATAATTGTTAGTTTGTTGGCCAAGGTCTTTAGCAAACCGATATAGGGAAGACCCATCCACATTCCTACATACCACCAGTTCCTGCCTCTTCTGGATTACGCAAGTAGTATCCATCATTGTTAAGTTTTGAAGAGTTTTATTGTGAAGGAGCCCAAGTAACTCTGATAGTTAACCGTTTTACTAACCCTATCAGTGAGTTACATCTAATGAATATTACCATAACTGTCAAATTCCATTTTTTCTTGTTTGAGTAGCCCAGTTGGCAACATTTGGCTGGCCCTACTATATGATTTTTTCATTTTCCATGTCCCTTGCTTAATCATTGATGCCGAGTTCCTGAAGGGTTGACATATTAAGGATTATATAAATTAATTACTATATGATGCCAGCTATTTGATATGGACACATATTACTACTTGTATATATCATGGCAATTATTTTACAGGGGTCCACCACCCCTTAGAATTTGCCATAGATTCCTCAACATTATTGTACTAACACCATCAATGGTCCCATTTGTATATTCTGGAATTTATAGAACACATGGTGCTCATCCTCAACATTTTGCCTGTTGTTACCAATGACAAAGATGGTTGGATAAGTAGCTTATTGCAGAGTGAGGGATGAATTTGAATAATGCAAGAAATTGTTGATATCTATCATGGCTATTCCTGATCTATGATAGCAACAAGTATGCCTCTCCCTACCTAGCGATGTAATACTGGTAGTAATTGACCCAGGTATAGATAAAGTAAAAGGAAAAGTCTCCTTGCTTCCACAAGTCTCATATGCCCAGGAGGCATGCTGGCTAGGTTGTGCTCTAGAAAATCATCTTTACCTTTTCCTTTTCCTTTTGTAGGAGTAAACTAGGTGGCACAACTAACTACAAATCTAGTTATGTGGGTGCAGATACAGGTATCCATAAGTGTGGATGTGCTGAATGCATTTTTTCCCTAAAGTTTTGATTGGAACTGTATTTCCTAGCACTAGTTGATGTGTGCTAAACCCTTTTGTCCATGTCCCACTAAGAAGACAACCGCTGATGGTGGTTGTGGATATTTCAGCTAGCCAACACACTCTCTCTTTTTATATTTTAATATATAATAAATTTCAACTAAAAGATTCACTTTTAAGTTAAATTCTACTTCAAGAATCTATCATTTCCAGAATAGGATTCATGCCCATGCATAGCAGTCCTCTTTTTAAGGACTATTATATTACTCTTTTTTCTACCCTAAGAATGATCTCGATATTATTTGGTTTTTTCTTCAACATGCATGCCTTCAATTTTGCACCAAGCCATAATAGTTCCTCAACTTTTAAATTGGTAGCAAGTATGCAGTGTATTGAAGCCACTTGTTTCATTGACTAAATTGTTGGAATTCCAAGCTAAAATGATGCTCATTTACATTTCCTTGATTTATTCCAGTACTCGGTTGTTTGATTTATAATATATCATTAGTAAGCATTCCATATCCTGTTTCAGTTTTCATTTATATCATTTGTTGTATAGCAATTGAGCTTAGTGTTTGTGTTATCTGTTAACCACTATCACACACTTGTGTGGCAACATTTCAATGGTTCTGATTTTATTTAGTGACTCTTTTCTTTACATATGTCCTTTATTTAAAAACATCTAATAGGGCGTTTAGTTTGGGTATCATACAGTCTGTTTATGGAATATTTGTTTATTATTGTTTGCATATCATTAGTATAACATTAAGCATTTGTTCTTAAATTCAATATTTTTCTTCTGACATGTTTCTTTCTTTAGAAATTCGCATATAGCTAAATGTAAAAGGATCGTTGTCTGCATGTATGAAATCTCCTGATTTATTTTATGCTTGAAGTTGTTTGATGGAGTTGTCATTGCATGCTAAAATTATCATTACATATAATTTGGACTTACCAAAGGTGGATGTTGGTGTTCATGGTTTTACTATGTTAAAGTTGATCATTTAATGTCATTTGAATGGCTATCTTAGGAATTTTTTTAATTAAAAGTACTATTAATTAAAATTTTACTTTCATGCAAAAGTTTTTTTTACAATCATGGCTTTTCCGGAACTCCTAATTTGTTTGAGAGGACCGATTTAGAGATTGAAAAATTGTAATCTATTCTCGAAAATCCAACTACGGTTAGGCAAGATAAAGTCCATTGTGAACTCACAGTAAGAAGGAAAGTGGCTACTTGAACTTTGTATGTCTTTTTCCATTTATGTTTTTAGAGGAGCTTTTAAAAAATACTTGGTTGATCTTCGTAAAATAGAGACAAGTTTGAAAACATATAATCCATTTAATTCTAAATCAATAAAAAAATTTATGGATTCACTAAAATCAAGTGTCTCAGGAGATGTAGGTTATAATGAGATTACATCACGACTTTCATCGATAAGGAAGTAGTTAAGAGGTCTGTTGGATTTTTTTATGCGAGACAAACGGAAAATAAGGGCATATTATGTAAACAAATGTTCATGTCCCCTATGTGCCCCTTTGATTTATCCTAGATTTGTGGCCTCTCTTAGAAAGCCAATTTCCAAATAATGACCAATTACCATTATACTTCATAATGATGCTACATGTTTGAGGTTAACTTAAACCTAAAGGTGAACTATTTAGACATCCCTAGTTATTTGGGGTAGGGGCGTGGCCGTATTAGCCATAGGCAAGCATATAGAAAGGAGGGAGCTCCTGCAGTTGTTGACATGTGGCAGCTTGTACCAAGGCCACAACCATTCTTATCAAAGACCAATTATCCATTTGATTATAATCAATAAAAAATTTATGATTCATCAGGATGTCGCAGCATTCACTGTCGTTATGACTACACATGAGGTCTGCTATCGAGGGTCTTTTGGCATTGCTTGCGAGACCCAATTTATCTCTTATGACTGTGTGGGTAGGCAGACCTTCAAAGATGTGATACTAGCAATGGAGGTGCTAGTAGCACCCGATGATGCACTGCAGTAGCACGAGGTATATATGCTCGTGCATCTTTGATTTCCCAGATGAATTTGAGCTAGTTACTGAGATCTCAGCACGTCGGCTAGGACGCATCATGGCTGCTGACTTGTTGCATGCATATGAGGTGATTGCTCGGCATTGCAGCATTCCACTATCGGGGGTTTTAGATTTTATAGAGCAGAGTGGGAGTGTATCTTCTAGTCAGGGTACTACTACCGCTGCTATAGATAGACTTCCTGTTGTTGGGATCGTCACACCTGATGTTCAACACATTTCTGTTCCGGTGTGTGAAAATTAAACCTTTAATATAATTAAAATTTATTTTAATTGATCATTACTTTACAATTTATTAATATTAAAATTAAACATGTACTTCTATGTTTAGGCTTCTGCTCCAGTGTGTGGAGCTTCACAACCCACACCATCTACCCGTGTCACATACACACAGCTCTTGACTGAGCACAACATGGATCTTGATGTTCGGTCTGAGTCAACTTGGCTTAGTTGTGACATATTTGTATGGTGTTGAGGTCGTGGATGAAAATCCCATACATTTGGAGACACGTTCGCAGAGGTATAAATACATGTGTTTTAATAGAATTAATATTTAATCTAAATTTAAATGTTAGAAATTAATGAACTTTATTCAAAAAATTATTTATCAACTTCTTACATTTTATTTATTTTGTTTCACAGGATCTATGGGACAAAGATCTACACATAGCGTAGATACTCCCAACATCCGCCCAGGGACAGATACTGAGGTAATCAATTGTACATATCTGTTATATGATGTATTGAATTAATCAAGATTCAAAAAACTTATTTATCAACTTCTTACATTTTATTTATTTTGTTTCACAGGGATCTATAGGACAGAGATCTACACATAGCGTAGATACTCCCAACATTCGCCAGGGACAGATACTGAGGTAATCAATTGTACATATCTGTTATATGATGTATTGAATTAATCAAGAAATTGTTGTAGAATTTTGCTTATATATTTTAATATATGGTACATGCTATTTATAGTTTATGATGTGTATATTCCTTTTTTTTTAACATGTAGGTGTGCAAAGAGTAATGAGGGGTCTGGCACTCGCCCTAGTGCATGGAGGAGACTTCAGTGATATTTTATAGATTTCAGACATTTTAGACATACTTTTAGAGATTTTAGACATGTATATATATTCATACTCATTCTAGACATTATTATTATATTTTGATATATGTCTTAGACACGTGTATTTACAATTATGGATGTGAATATAAGACACCCCCTTATCTTTCATTTTTGTCTCTTGATGATATCATAATAGGTATATAATGATAGATAAGATATTAAATGCCCTTCATTTTTGTGATATAACATTGTAAACTTCGTTAAAATTCTATATTGAATTATTTTCAATGCTTAGACCTAATTTAGTAATACTTTATGTTACATTAAACATTCCATGGTATAATGGCTTATGTTACTATTTGAATCATATATGATGAAAGTTTAAGTTCAATAGATCATTCAATTAACAACTTGAAATAAGACTCATAATGACCATAGATTGTAATAGATCATTTTTGGGGGTTATTTTGGGCAATAGATCATTTTTTACACATCCTTTCTATTTTAAAGTCATCTCACACCCATTTTGGACACATGCAATTATGAATAAATCTACATATATTTTTGTTTATGTAGGAATAAAATGTCATATAGGTCATGTGAACCACTTAGAGTCTTGCAAACAAATAATACAACATCACGAATTGCATTTTACATTAAAATATATTCCAAATCATATAATATCTTTGCAATTGGAAGGATTTTGTTTCTTAGAAACTTAGAAAAGAGAAATTCGTCCATTTTCTCCTTAGAGAGTTCCATTTAAATTTTCTTGGTAATTGATCCTTGTATCAAAACCTTCCATATTAATTACATTCTCTCTTTCTCCTCCTCTCTTTCTAAGGTAGCTAACTCTATGTCTTCTTGCAACTCTTCTTACACATAAAAGGTGTCGTGCCTCAAATTTTATACCTAAGATGATATATATTTCTGAACTTCAACCAACATAGTAGGCATTGCTAATAATATACATTCTTATGAAATAAGATGGGTAAAATTTGAAATCATTCTCAAATAATCTTCACACTTTTTGCAATCTTGTGCATACTAATCCATAGTTCTCACATATTTTAAAAACACCATTAATCTCTCGCTCATTACATCTATAACCTATACTATACATTCATCCACTTTCTTTACAACACTCACACATCCTTAGTCCATACAAGCATGTCTCTTGGTCAAATTACGCCTTCTTGCAATCTCATGCAAGACTTACACTTGAAAATTTTATGGACCTTCTTTTGTTTTATCATAAAACTAGAAAAACAATTTGTTCTACCCATAGCCTTTAAAGCCTCACACCATCATTGACATATTGCACCCTTATGAAAAAAATTCGTTGTTCACCATTGTTATTCTTTAGTGCCAAGATGCACCATTGTAAAAATGTGAAGCACTTAACTCCTCCAAAATACCTCATGCTAAGCACACATAATCATACCACTCTTGTGTGCTTCCAAAACACCTTGAAACATGCCACACATTTTCTAGACATGTGATTCAAAATCCATGTGGAGACTCTCGGTTTCTATGCATCTTTCAAAGTGACATCTTCCTAGTTCCACATCACATGGTATGAATATCTTGGTCTAACTATTAGCACCATGTCCATATAGAGGAATTTCAACGATCACTCGGCTTGGTAGATGAAATAAATTCTAACCATTATTCTTTATAGTCAATCTTTTATAGCTAAATTTTTCTAACTATAAATATTGTAAGGCATTTGAGAGAAAATAAGGGAGTTAAGAGATTTTATTTCCCCTTTCTTAATCAACTATACCCAGAAAGACTAATACTATCATGTTTCACATTTCTTGTATTATTTAACCATGTCTCCCACATGTTAGCATGCTCTACATATATACCATAAAAATGGTAACTTCCTTGTTTAGGATTTTTTTTAGGATACATTCCCCCTACTGATTGTAGGAGATTTCTCTCCTTGTATTTCTAGTTACTCACAATCTATGTTCCATTACATATTCTACAATCTATTTCCCTCCTATCTCATTCTCTATGACATAATGAATCCTTAATGAATCAACACAATTCCAAGCATATTGAAATATGATAAACTTGTACAGTGATAAGGGTACTCCATATACAACCTTTTGGTTCACAACTAAACAAATAACATATATCAAAAACTATGTACATCTGAATTCCCAACTAACATTTCCACATTAAAAATAATAATGCAACATACATCCACATCATAAATCATGTTTATACCATACATACTTCCATGTAACAACCATATCACAATACTTGTAAACCATAAACCATCTCACAACAAGTAAGAATCACAAGTATTAAACAACTTTATTGTATAGTGGTCTCCATAGTCCCTTCAAGTAGAAAATACAATGCTATCTAGCTTAATAGTTTATTACCAACAAGGTTTAGTAATTTATTCCATGTCCTTCTATATAATACCAAGTGGCTCTGCTCGTTGTTCAATGACTTGTAAAAGTTTTTCATGGTCTTCTACATCTAGTCTCCATTTTTTGCGTTTACTATTTGTAGTCTTCACCTGCTGCAATTGTAACCCTGTAGCAATTATGTGATGGGTGTAATGATACACCTTTTTGTCTAGTTTGTAATCAACAAAGTGAATCCCACTTTGGAGGGCTTTCACTTGTTGTAAGTATGTTCCCTGCACTACAACCGAGCCTAGTAAAAATGTTGTCACTTCACTTGTTATTTCACATGTTAGCTTTGTTCTCTCTTCTGTGCAACGCAACAAGTAGTACTCCACTTTCTCAATATTGGCTTCTTCAGCAATGACTGCAAATACATCTCCTACAACAAAATGCAAAGAAACATTCAATGATCGGATGTATAGTATAAATTATATACATATATATTTAATTATCAAATTATACTTGATCCTTTCAAATAAAACATACCTTGTTTAACCAGTCAGATATGTGGTCATAATCAGTTGAAATTAATGGCACATCTTCAAAACTATCATCATGATCTGATCCATATGTGTCATCCACAACTAAAGGAACTTGCTTCCACTCACCTACATACCCATGTTTTTGACTATTGCACTCTGAATATGATTTGTTCATGCATTCATAACAAAAACAAGAATAATCTCTTGTACAGATTGTCCAGTTATTACTATCCATAGTCATCAAAGAGTGCAAAGACCTAGAATTGGGAATCCTTTCACATCCATACTTTGTCCTTCGATCAATACCTTCATTTAATCATGCTCAAAAGATCAATAAAGTTTAAAACAAACAACAAAAATCAGAATAAAAAAATTTAAAGTTAGTAACTTGTAGTTCACTTAATAAATCACATCAAGATCTACATATCTATGTTTTAAATGTGCATGTACCTGTTATCTCCCAAAACACTCTGTGTGGGGTTGAAGCCTGTGGGGTTGAAGCGTGTGATGTTGAAGCTTGTGAGGTTGAAGCCTGTGAGGTTGAAACCTGAACTGTAAAATGTTTCTTACACCATTCAACAATGGTGTGGGCATCAATCAATCGATCTCCCTCATAATCAAAGCTTTGTTTCTTTAGAGCACGTTTGATGCATGCACCCGCACCATCGTGTTCTCCCTTCCCATGACCACTCTAAAAAAAACTCCATAAATGAGGAATTTTGTGATGACGATGATAACGAATGAGTGCAAAGAAAGGGTGAGAGGATTTGAATTGTGATGCGCAACCATCTGACCAAACAAAATGTTGATCTATTTGTATTCCTCGTTGATGAAGATATTGAAAGAACAAACCAAAACAATGTTGCACAAAGTGGGTGTCATGTTCCTTGTCATCACTTATATAGAAGTGATACTCCTTCTTGATCATTCGCTTCACATATGTACTTTCAACCCCATCCAAATCCAATTGTGCATGCCTATAAAATACTTGAACCATGATAGTAACCTAGTCAGTATGATAATACTGTGTTTGAATTTCTTTTTGATGAGAAAATGAGTAATTCTCAGCAAAATCAACCACGGACAATATGGAACCAATAGGGAATGTGTCCCTATTAGTCTTGAATTGTGTAGCCTGCCACTTTGAATAGTGAGAATGTTTGATGTACGGACTAATTAAACTTCGGAAACTTTGCATGAATGTAGCAATGGGGATTTCCTCTTCTACCAAATCCAACCTGGTTGCATCTTTTCCAAGCCTTGTTGAATATTTTATGTATTTGAACCTACAAAATCAATTCATAACATGGACAAATTGTCATGTATTCATTTGCAATAAAATAAAAATCAAAATAAAATCTAACATCCAAATTTAAAAACATAAATTTATATATATCACCTCTTGCAAGCAACCAGGTTAACTGTGTCCAAATCTTCATTTGTTTTTGGCAATAATTTCAAGTCCCCACACTTGTCACAGACACCTTTGATGCAAGTCATACGATCATCGACATGATCATCAGATACGTTGCAAAGAATTGAAGTTATGAATTCACTGACACGTGTAGGTGGGGCAATTTCTTCTCGTAACTTTCTATACACCTGAAAAAAACATAGATTTTGAAATACATTAATTTTAAATCACATCTCAAAAAATGATATTTAAACAAATTTCAAATATATAGATATAAATGAAAGCACGCCTCAAAATATATATACATTGAATCTATAAATTTTTTTGTACCTGATAGTGATAATCAAACTCAACGTGATAGTGACAACAACATGTGTCAAGGACTTTATCAGCTCGCACATACCAAGGCTTCAAATTTTCAAACATTCGTTGTCCAATCTTAACATCTGGATTTTCTTCTGTAAACTTTATGTACATCTCATGTTGAGTTATTTCAAGCCAATGTTTTATATGTTCATCATAGTTATTGTGAGTTATCCTATGTTTTAAAACATCCCTCACATTCGGAGAAGGACGAGTCCTCTCAGTCCAAAAATTAGAAACTATCTTCACAATATTATCCTCTATTTTATCAGAACGTGGATTTCTACACATTAGTGCCCAATTTCCTTCCATAGTAGAGTCATCCAATGTCTTCCTCCTCTTTGCATACCTGCTAACGTCTTTCTAGATAAACCCAATGCCTTGGCAAAGGCGGTAACATGACGATTCTTTGTTGTATCTTCACTTACAACTGAAGTTAATATTGCTCTACGAGAAATACTCTTATCAATGAGACCTAGTTTTTGTACCCAAAGAACTTATTCCTTTAAAAACATTCCCAACAAATTCTTCTTCTACACGTTTTGAATTTTTCCATCCAAAATCAACACCCAACAATTCTAATGTTTCCCTCATATCAACATGATTCAAGAATGTAACCAACAAATGTGCTCTAGCAACTGTAGTCAAATTAACAAATTCACCATATACTATCTCTACACTTTTTGTTGTTTTCTTTCGTGATAGTGGTTCTTGTTGGGAAAATTCTTTTAATTTTTGTAAATCCATCTTCACCAAGTGTTTCACATTTTTCTTGGGAAGTAATTCCATAACTTTTGTTATCACTTCAACATAATGTTGCGCATCATGATCTGTGTCCATAAACATACACATGGGATCCTATCAAAACCCTTGCCTTTACCCAATCTAAAAAACATAAATTATCATATTTAAACCTTAGAACTAAAAAAAAAAAAATTAGGATCTATCAAGGGTTTCTATACATATGTACCAATTTTTTGCACGTTGTCTTTCACTTGTTGTGTCTCTCTCTCTCTCTCTCTCTCTTTGTGCCCTCCTACGAACAGATCTTCTAGCATTCTTCTCTGCATTCTCTTCCTCGGTATATTTTCGTTTCTCATTCTTTGCATTTCCCATGATTCATCCACTTCAATAATTTTCACCTGCACACATAAATCGTGATAGATCTGAATGTCTAAGAGTAAACTCGATACAAAACTATATGTGCATGCAACTCTATTTATATACAAATCTCAGTAGAAATTAGGTTATTTTTAATTTTAGTTTTCTATAACTTTAAAACAACTTTTCTAATTTTAATAGAATTTATATTTAATATGTAAAACAACTTTTCTAATTTAATATTACATATTTTTGGTTAAAAACAATTAAAAAAAAACAAACTTAGTTTAAAACACAAAAATATGTAAAAAACTAAATTTAAAACATAAAAAGTGAACAATATTAAATAAGTAACTTGTAAAACATTAAATTTAGAAGGGGAGACGCAATTGCGAAACATTAAATTTAGAAGGAGACGTTTTGGTGGTGCTTTGGTGGTGTAGAGGGGTTCGCGCGAATGGGGTTCACGCGAACCACATTCACACGAACCATGTTCGCGCGAACCCACATTCGCGTGAACCCCTCTGAGTGGCAGTGACGTGGCGCCTGAGTGGCACATTTTGGCTCCAAATCCTTTTGGGGGACAATTGTGAGCCAAAATATGCCACTCGGGTGCCACGTAATTAGGGTAAACGAACTAGTTAAATTACAAAATTTTGACACAAAATTCATATTTTTATTGGCTTTCTAAAAATGTAATTTTCATTTTTTAAAAATCTGTTTTGCTATTTATTTTTTAATTTTTACTAACATACGGTATTTTAGGACAATCAATAGTACACAATCAACCAAATTTGAAAAATAGTAGAATATATCAAAAAATTTGAAAAAAATATACTTAGTATTTGTTGAATTCTTCTTCTTACCTGTGAAAAAAAAATTAATTTTGATATAAATATTAAAAGTTATTGGCATAGAAATATGGACGCCATTTATTTTAAAATATAGTTACTAAATAATTAATTAAAAAAAATATAAGTCAAAAAAATATGAAAATTTGACAGCACGTCAAAATTATAATCTTGAACATATATCTAAAATTTCATAGTGAAAAGATAAGTTTTCATTTAAAAAAACCACCGGGGACAGTCATTCCTCTTTAATAACATAAGAAACAACATATGAATAAAATTAAGAAAAAGACCATATTTTTTGCCAATTTTTTTTTTTTTAAAAAAATATACATGTATTCTACACTCTAAACACAACATTTCGTTAGTTTGTGGAATTTCATGAATGTGTACGGTTTTGTGGCTATTACCTTTAGAAAATCAATTAAACTGAAAATTCATGTTTACTAAGGTACAAACCATACCAAAAAGTAGTATAAGAAAAGGAACATTTGAGGCATCTAAGGGTGGTAAGTGTTAAGGAAAGAGGCAAATATGAAGAAGTGCACATTTAGGGAGGAGAGTATGGTATTCTTGGGTTTTATTATTTTAAAGAGATGGGGAATGGACTTAGAAAAGATAAAGGTAATTATTGAATGGCATACCCAGAGGTAAGAACCTTTCATGGTCTAACAATACAGAAAATTTATTAAAAATTTAGATTGTGTAGCACCTATAATAGATGCACAAAAGGAAGGAAGTTTTTGAGACAAAGGCAATTGAGGATAGTTTTCGTTCTTAAAGAAGAAGGTGAAAGATGCACCCATTTTGGCACTACTAGATTTTGATAGAGTTTTGAGGTTGATTGTGACGCCTCACATGTGGGTATTGGTGCTGTTCTAAGTGAAGGTGGAAAGTTAGTAGCTTTCTTTAGTGAGAAACTAAATGAGGTAAGAAAGAACTACTCTACTTATGATGTGGAATTTTATGCAATTGTATAAGAATTAAGGCATTGGAGGCATTACTTAGTGCCTAAGGAGTTTGTGTTATTATAGACCACATAGTCTGAAGTATGTGAATACCCAAAAGAATTTGAATAATAGGCATGCAAAGTGGGTATCATTTTTGTAGGGTTTTACTTTTTCTCTAAAACATAAATCTAGAAAACAGAATCAAGTTGCAGATGCATTGAGTAGGCATGTGACTTTGTTTACCACTATGGAAAATGAGGTGGTGGATTTTGAAGCAATAAAGGATTTATATTCTTTTGATTCTAATTTCAAGGATATTGTTGAAAGGTTAATTCGTCCATTGTTAGAAAATGCAGGAGATGTCCTGGATGAGTACATTTTATAGGATGGCTACCTATTCAAGGGATGCCAACTATGTATTCCATTTGGGTCTATGAGAGAGAATATAGTGAAAGAGTTACATAGCGGAGGATTGGATGGGCATTTTGGTAAAGATAAGATGATAGCCTTGGTAGTAGAGAAATAATATTGGCCAAAGCTAAAAAGATATGTGGTAAGATATGTGGAGAGATGTCAAATTTTCCAAGTCTCGAAAGGCCATGCACAAAATATAGGGTTGTATATGCTTTGTTGCTGTTCCTAAAGGGTTGTGGACAGATCTGAGTATGGATTTTGTTTTGGGATTACCAAAAACACAACAAGGTAATGACTCAATTTTTGTGGTTGTTGATAGGTTTTCTAAGATGGTTCATTTTATTTCCTGCAAGAAAACAAGTGATGCGACAGGCGTAGTAGATTTGTTTTTCAAAGAAGTTGTTCATTTGCATGGTGTTCCAAAACCATTACTTTATATAGGGACACAAGGTTCTTAAGTCACTTCAAGCGGACTTTATGGAAGAAATTGGGAACTCAACTAAAGTTCAGCAATGCCTATCATCCTCAGATTGATGGGAAAACAAAGGTGGTAAATCAGAGTTTGGGAAACCTGTTAAGGTGCATCATTGGGGAAAATCCGAAACAATGGGACTTATCATTACCACAAGTTGAGTTTGCATATAACAGTTCCATAAAAAAATCCACAGGAAAGTCTCCATTTTCAATTATGTATGGGAGTAATCCAAATGGGGTGTTAGATTTGGTACAACTACCAGTTGATGGCAGAGTTAGTGATGATGCAAAAGAATTTTCCGAACATATACAACAATTACAGGAAGAAGTGCGGAAGAAGCTACAGAATAGTAATGATAAGTATAAGGAAATAACAGATGTGCATCAGATGGAGAAAGGTATTTACAATTGGTGAGTTGGTTATGGTATATTTGCGGAAGGAAAGGTTTCCAAAAGGAACCTATAACAAGCTGAAGTACAAGAAGATTGGTCCCTGCAAAATCGTGAAAAATAAATGATAATGCTTATGAGGTAGAATTGCCAGGGAATTTTAATATTTCTCCAATGTTTAATGTTTTAGATTAGTATTCTTGTCATGGGTATGGTGCAGAAGTGGATGTTATTAATGAAGTAGTAGATTAGAGGCAGCAGGTTCCGGTGAAGAAGAAAGAAGAAGTGGATTAGATTCTAGATAAGAAAACAATGGACACGCAACATGGGAAATACAACAAATATTTGGTACATTAGAAAGGAATGGAACAAGAGGAAAATACTTGGGTCACAAAGTGGGAGATTAAGAATTTGGATGCAGATAAATGGAAGCAGTTTGAAGAAGACAACTTGTAGGAGATGCATTTTTTTCAAGTAGGGGAGAATGATGTGCCAGAATTAGCAAGAACTTGACAAGGTCATAACTTGAGCTTTGGGTGTCTGTTTGAGTCTATGTTATTTTAAACCACATGTTTCAATGACATGAATGCAATGGAAACATGCCTTACTTGGTTGGGGTAAGTTTCGGCACATTTTCGGGCCCTAAATCCACCATCTTGAGGCCAAAAATTAGTATTTAGGTTGTAGTTCAGTTTTTTCCTATTTTGGGCATTAGTTAATTTTAGTTTATTAGTTGCATTATGAGTTAGAAATTTGGCAATTCCTATAATTTAGGGATGTAGAAGATGCGTGGAAATTTTTGTGCCCATACGAATAAGCATGCGAACTTACTAAGAATAGTAGGTTCTAGTAAACTACTAAAAATAGTAATTTCGCCACCTAGAGTAGATTTAGTCAAGTTAGTTAGAGTTTTCTTGGCAACTTGAGTTGGGAGTTGTTTTCCTATTTAGGAAACATTGTAATTCATTATTGGATAACAAAGAAGGAGATCTATTTTCTTTTGGAGTTCATATTATTTGCAGTATATCAAGTTTGTTTCATAATTTAGCTACATTAAATGAGGATAGATGGAGTCTTTGGTTTTGAAGCTTTTAAACCTATTTCAGCTTTCCCTTCTTCAGTCGGTCGTTCCCTATTCCAGAGGGTGTTTCAGATTTTGTAGGAGGAGGATCGGTTGCTAATCCTGGGTGGCTGAAAAATCTTTCTTGAGGTTACAAAATCCTTTGTTTGTGCCCCGGTCAAACCAATGAAATATGCAAAGTCTTCTCCCATTGTTTGTTGTGGAGCAGATGTTTTGAAATCTGAGACATATTTTAAGGAGAAAGGAATCATCTGTAGATTCAACAATATCTATTTGGGCCTACCTGCTCTCCATGATTGGATCTCCCTTTCATGGAAACCGCTTATGGAAGGTAAAGTTGACATCTACCCCACAACTAGAGGCTTCTTCATAGTTGTCTTTGATATCACAACTGATAGAGATATGATTTTTGATAGATTGTGGGATTATCAAAGTCATTTTTTGCTTATGAAGCCATGGTTCCCTCTTTTCAACCCTGTTACTGAAACTTTCCAAACCTGACCTGTGTGGATCCGGTTGCCATATCTTCCTCTCCATTTTGGGGGAGAAATGTTTAACTTCTATTGGGGATTCTTTAGGAAAAACCCTGGCTATTGACACAAAGACAACCTTGTACGAATATACTACATATGCTCACATCTTGGTCAATTTGAACACCTCAAAGGATTTCCCTACTTTTGTTGATCTGCATGTTGAGGATAGGATATGGACTCAAAACATTGACTATGAAGGCTTCCCCTTCAGATGTTGGATTTTTTTCCCTTGGCCATTTAGTGGCATTGTAAGTTTGGGAAGAAAAATACCAATAATCGATCTTCGTGGTGGAAGAATGTTGATTCTAGCCATTTGGTTGTAAACAGTCACTCAGATTCAGAGTCAGAAGAGGGATTTGAGGATGTGGAAGTGGAGGCTCCTATGCAAGAGATAATCACCCCTTCTTCTACCCCTGTAGAGAAGGATTCTTCTCCCTGCACCGGTTTGGAGTCTTTTTCCCTTCCTCCTTCTTCGGGGATCCTCAATCAGGTGGGTGAAAATAATATTGAAATTTGTATACCAGTTCACTCAAATGAAAATGTTAATCCAAATATCGGTGATGATTGGTCTACTATGAATAGAAGAAAGAAAGGGAAGGTTAATGACTCCCTTAAGATGTGTCTTCGTTCCCATGGGAAGAAGTCTCATGGTTAGTGTTCCTTATGTGTTTGTTTTTACTATTAGTTGGACTTTTGGTTGTTATTTCTTTGTCTTTCTTTGGAAGAGGCAACCCTTCATGTTCCTCATTGTTATATTTTTATCTCCACTTTCTCTCATTGTAATGGGGCAGGGTCCCCTCAACCCTATTTTTACCCTTAATCAAAAAAAAGAAGTACTAATTGTAGATGAATTTAATTTAATACTTTTCTCTTCTATTATAAATATAAATGGAAAATATTCAAGGTGAGAGACCCTATACATCCTCTCATTTTACCTATAAATAATCATATTATCATTAAAAAATAAATTTAAATTGTAAAATACATTATTTGCATATAGAATGATAGTGATGTGTGAAGAATTCTATTTCTTAGACACCATATAATTAGTGCACCATGATATATAATAATCATGTCATAATATAAATAAATTCAAGTAAAATACAAAAGGATTTAAATATCTTTTTATCAGTAAATAAGACGGTTAGTGGGTCCTTAACCCATTCATTAATCATCATGAACATAGTCATTACTATATAAGTGTTATATTTCCAAACTTCATGATATCTTTAAAAAAATCACGCCCTAGGAAACCAAGTGGTCAAGTATTCTAGAGTAAAATTAGATCTTTAATTGCAAATAAGGTCTTTCGTAGCCCAAAAAAGCAAAATCTATGTAAAACCTAAATCAAAATATGTACACAATAACAAATGTTTGTATCTTCTCTAGATTTACATGTCTTTTGCAACTAGGAAAACGTTGATCTCAGTACCTCATGATCTTATAACACATTTCTTTAACTTTTATCTTTTGAAGAATATTTCCATTTTTGACAATATTCCACTAATTTGATTTTTTAGGAAAAAGAGTTCTAATAGAAAGAGGGGGAAAGGGTATTAGGATCAAATTATTTTTCAATTACCATCCAAGTATAATCCATAATATATTTTGAGCCTTTTTATGAGAGGATATAGGGATTTCATAAGATAAAGATACAATAAAATTTTGATGTATTATTTGTAGTGAAGAAATGTTTTTGGTGATGACTACGTATCCATCTTCCATAGATTAGTATAAATTTTCTTATCGAATTGTAAATATTTAGACAAATCATCCACCTAGTCCTCATCATCTAAAGTGACATAAACATGATGATGTAAAAAAATAAACCCCTTTCCACCAAGAAGAATACGTGCCCCTCTTTTTGGAAAGAGATTCTTTCATTTTTAGACAAGATTCAACCAAATGACCAATATTAAAATAATATCTACATCGAAAATTAATCCACTCAAAATCCATTTTTTGAACCCAAGTCAAACTCTTAATTTTAACAATATTTACTTCACTAACCCTATAGAAAATTTTATTTCCACACAATTTATGAGCATAAGTATATTAAGCGAGATAATCTATTTCCAAAGGGATTGAAATACACTTTCCTAAGATATTTTCAATAGATTAAAGGAAATAATTTCCTTGAAATGTAAAGGGAAATTGGGAATTAAAACTCAAATAAAGATAGTTGAAAATTCATGTGTTGGGGATTGAAATATGGGAACCATCACTAAGTAAAGAAGATTCAAGCCCTAGTCTAGAAGTAAAAATCAAATCCTAATATACTATCAAATAAAAATTACAATGAAATATCATGTAGTATAAGGATAAATAGAAATACCATCTAAAAAATTATGTTTCTAATGGTCGATATCTAAGCACTAAGATCAACTTGGGAAAGCCATAATTTTGAAACCTATAGATGATTCCCTTACTCGAGAATATAATTATTCAAATTCCAAAACCTCTCGTAAAATAAATACCTCGAGATAAAGTACAAGGTTTAGATCACATACCTTAACATGAGGAGAGTAAAAATACCTCTATCCAACAACATTTGATATAGGGTTTGAAGAAGAAACAATAACAACCAAGAATGGATCATAAGGGAAATTATCTGATTCAAGTAGGCATTGTTGTAACCGATAAAACCTAGAAGAAAACCATTACTAGTTGCATTGGTAGATGAACCACATGCAGGTCGGAAATGGGAAGAAGAAACAATTAGAGAAGTGATGGGAGCCATTTGTAGTTGAAAACCCTAAAATTGAATATCACTTTAAAACCCAATTTTTACATTTTCTATATTTCTTAAAATATTCAAAATATTCATTTATGTAATCATGTATAAATTTAGAGACATGTCTATTTATACATGCAATGTAATTAATGTGGTTAATTATAGTATATTATTAATGTAGAACCAATTTCTACATTATTTTTAAAAAATTAAATTAAAACCCTTCTTAAATATTTAAACCAAATTGAATATTTTTTCATGTTTAATAATGTATAAATTTACCATGTCTTATTATATTTCATTATTTATAACAATGCAATACATAGTTCACTTATTTTAAAGTGAATTCATAGAACTAAAAAAAAAAGAAAAATGACTAGTTATACATTTAACTAAACTATAATTTTAAAATTCAATAAATTATGAGACCATTTTAAATTCATTTTCATTTGATGGAAGGGGTGGGTGTCAAATGTAAAGAACAAATTTCTCAACTTATATTTGTACACCTAAGACAAATTTACATGTAATGGATCATTATAAGGTGGTTCTGATAATATCTTAATTATATTTCTTTATTAGACTATTTGTTAAGGATCAACATAAATTAGATTATAACCACACTTTTCTATTAGAATTAGGATAATAAGGATAACTCAATACATAACCTTAGTTAATGTTTGTTTTTATGTATTCTAGATTAGGATGGTAGTAGATCAATATTTGATGTGATGAGGAAGATAATTATTGTGTAATATTATCACTTATTTTATGGTGAGTTTTAACACTTGTAAACTAGATTTGGTGATATAGCCAATGTAAAAATAATTTTTCAATATATATATATAAGGATTGTATCTTGATATTGATTAATATAGCAATTAGATCCATTGTTGTGAATTGTTAAAGTTATTGTTTTCAACATTTGGCATCATAATAGGTTTTGCACTAATATGATCATATTATGAGAGGAGAGATAAAAATGTTTACATTTTTATTTTTATAGAATTTTAAAGTTGTAGTTTATTGTTTGAAGGAATTATAGGATGATCCTCTTGAAATCCCAAACTCAATCCCTATGCTTGTTTATTGTATATTTGATCTTGAGATCTATTTAAATCTCCCTCTTACACTATAAATTTTTACTCCTAGATCAATCCAACCCAAAATCTACTCCAAGCTCAACCCAACTTGAGCTCCCCATATATCCTAGATTACTACACTAAGCTACCCTTGATCTATCTCTTCCTTCAATTTTTGTCTTCACAAATTGAGATATATAAGATCAATCCAACTAAAATTATAAAGCTCTTTCCTCTAATATCAATCTAATTTTAACCATCTATTGACTCCAATTTGGCATCAATGTGGAATTTGATCAATCTTTTAAGGAAACTCCGCATAAAAACCCTTCAATATGGTAGTGAACAATACAAGCTCAAGTTACTTGTCCGAATCTTATCCCATCCTCACTCAAATATTATCTCATTATAGAAATTATATTGTCTTTAAAATCCTCTATCAACTCATATCTAAAAGCAGTCTTATACTTTTTATAATATAATTCAAATTTATGGAATAATAAATCTAATTAGACTTAGTCCTAACTTGGTGGTGATCTCAAACCATTCATCTTAGATATTGAGGAATAACCATCTTGTAATAGAATCCATTATGAGATCATATTTGATACATTCCTCCTTAGTGGACCTTGTAATATATCATTAGTGGCATCCAAAGACAATATCATCTTAAATTTTGGCGAGGTGAACAAGTTTGAAAAACCTAAATCGGGTGAGTTGACTTTTTCAAAGTATTAACCAAGTTGCTAAAAAATAAAATTAATTTTCCCAAAAACATGTTCAATAAGCTTGATATCCAAACTGATATTTTTTTAATTAAGAACTTAGGTGAGAAATATTGCAAAGGGTCAAACCCATTATGCACCTCTCACCCTAATTTTAACTCAAAATTATTTTAATTATATATTTTTAAAGGGTTTTTTTTTCAAATTAAAGGTTTCTTTTCCAAATTAAAGATAAGTGGATTTTAAATAATATATGAAAAAATAATTAAAGGACCAAAAAATATAGGGCAATGTCTCAAATCTTAGGCTCAAATCCCCCAAGGTGATTATGGCAACCTTTGGATAAATTAGATAGTTTTACAAATTCAAAGGGAGCGATTATTTCACAAACAAGGATTATTCCAAAAGTAAAAAAAAAAAATAAAATTGCAAGTGGAATTACTTAATATAATTGTAAATTATATTGAATTTTCACAAAAATTCTATATTATTGTAAAATCATGTATAAAAAACTAAAATTTTATAAGTAAAAACACAAAAATGAGATCTCTAATCTCAAGTAGCATCTAGGATAAATGGTTCCTCTAGTTAATGTTTAAGGTTTAAAAACTTTATGCTTGAACTATTGCATATAATTCTTGATATAGTTGCAACAATGGTATTTGAAGCATCTTACCTTTAAATCAACAAGGAGAAGTAAGGTCATGTTTATAGGTCACCAAGTTAACCTTCCATTTATCATTCACCATGATTGTTAGGCATAAATCATGGCATGTGGTTTTGGCCACTATGAATTTTCCATTGATCAAACGAATCCCTTTCACCTACTATCTATGTACCATATATGACTCTACTCTCATGTGTGTTTACGTCTCTCTCACATACTTGTATGTATATAGTGAGGATGAGATTATTCTGAGTACATAACAGATATTGAAAGGTTTTTATATTAGAATTATGGTATATAGAGAGGGAAACCTTCTTTAGTTATAAGGAACCAATCCATATCCCATATGTTTTTCACAACTTGTAAAATGGTATAAAATTATTCCTTTTAGATTTGTAGCTCCTACAAATAGACAACTCTATAACATGGAAAACCATAAAAAATTAGAGTATGAAGACATCAATAATATTATTTACCAATGTATTACCTAACATGACACATATATTGATCTTAAGTCAAACCTTTGTAGAGAAAAACTATTAAGTAAAATTTCATCATCATGTTTGGAATAACAAATGAGGTTCAATCCCATATCTAAGATGTAGAGTTATCCAAAAATGTTTGGGACAAAATAAAGATAGTGTGTGAAAAATAGAATTAAAATACATTCCTACATCTCCAAACTCAACTACAAAATCTCAAATTCAAGTCAAACAAAATAGTTGAAGAGTTATTATGTGTTTTAATACTTTGCAGGCCTCACTCCTAGTATTGGGTAAACTTGTGATAAAATCTTCCTCATACCTATTGTCTTGAGAGTATTTCCTATTAGAGTTTTCGGATCTTTGATGAAAAAAGAATGCACGAGAAATTGCAGAAATCAAAATAACTAACAATAAGATGTAATATGATAAAAACTCAAAAGACACGAATGAATCCAAATCAACACAATGCTCCATATGCTCCATATTTCATGAGATATAATGATGCAAGTCATGTACATATAGGAGGTGAATGTGTAACTTCTTCCTAGATCAATGAGGAATAATTATCACTAATTGATACTACAAGTAGAGGTGACTCCACACAACTAGCAGGCTAACTCAACAGAATCAACATTATGCTAACTCAACAAAACCGGTAAGCTAACTCAACATATATTCTACAACTAAGCAAACATATCCCATCAGTGTAGAAAGCTCCAAGTAAATAAACAAATAAAAGGAAAATAAATATCCTACACTAACACCCCCATAAGAAAAGCTTAGGTGGGCAGTGAAAAGAAAAGTGGGTGCCCAAAAAAAGTCCTGATGAGGTACCCACATACAAATGAAAATATCTCATAAAGTGGAGAAAAGGAGAAAACCCAATGGGAAAAACTCCCCAAAAGAGAGACAAAAAAATCACTCAAGAAAACTAGAGAAGAAGAAGAAGTGGGTCCCGGTAACTTGCTTTGATGAGGTACCCACGTACAATGATCATCCTCTAGAGTAGAGAGAGAAAGAAGTGAGGACAAGAAGATCCTTAAGAAGAGTGTCGATGATGTGGTCCTCCATGTAAACACTGAAGAGAATACACCTACACCGAATGATGTTCCTACTCTTGGGAAGGACAAAAACAAGAATGAAATTAGGCCCACTCCACAAAAAGAAGAAGAAACCTGCAATACTATGATCTCGCCTCTAGTCTACAACTAAAATGTGGCACATGACCTAGAAAATGTGTGCACAAAAGACAATGGTAATGCCACTGCAATATACATGTCTAAGAGAGAAGATGGTGGGGACTAATAACCCTCACAAAGGGATCCACAAGAAGAGGTGGATCATGAAACATCTCTAAAATAGTGGAAGTGACAAATGTCCCAAGGTGGGAACTCCAAATGAGAGAGATGAATGGGTCCTCCATAATGTGTGATGGTTCAATCGTGAGCATATTCCTATAATACAACACAAGTGGAATCTATAAATAGATAACTCAGGTTGGGAAAATAATCATCCCAATGGGGTTTCTCAATGAGAGAAATGTATGACAAGAATGTATTAACATCACAACATGAAGTAGGAGGAGAAGACTGCTGTGAAGAACTATTAGAAGTCCAAGATGAAGCAATGCTAAACTCAAAGGTAACAACTTGTGTATGTGGAGTGTCATCAACTAAGCAATCAAGATGCAATGGAGCATGAGAGGCAATGGTCACATCTATCTCAGAGGAAGGTTCTCTAGAGAACACATTTACAGAGAGTGAATGGAAGCATGAACATGAACGACAATGAGCTATGTGGAGGCAACAATAGGGAGAGTGTGCTCAATAGAAAGATCCTATGGTGAATGGTCAACATGGGACTCATGAGTAAAGAACAGTGCAGAGGAACACTCAACAATGAAAGGGATGTGAGAAGGGGGAGAATCTATGGAGGCACTAGAGTGGTCCAAGGAAGCGTTGCTCTCAGATGGTGAAACAAGGTCGCCATACAATTGTTGGATAATGGTCCAGGAAGTGAAAGGGCACTCAGTGTGCTTGAACAAACACAATGTATCCATAGAAACAATAAGACCAAGAAGGCCATAGACCTCATCATTGTGGTTAAACCACTCATACTTCTGTAGAGGCTCATCAGGCTCAGGAACAAGACCATGGAGGTAGGGCAACAAATCGTGCATAGTGCAATGATTGATAATGTTTTCCTTCCAAGATATAAATTTCCCAGAGTTGAGCATAACAACAAAATGGTGAAAGTGAAACTCCATAATGCAGATAAACCCCCAAAATTATCCCAGATGACACTTTATAACTTAGTGCGAAAAGTACAAGTCCCCAATGAGTTTTGCAAGAACCCCCAAAATGTGACACTTTATAAAGTAGTGCATTTATAAAAATAAATGAATCCATCATGTAGAGCACAAGAAAACATGCACTTTTTACCAAAACAATGCTCAAATCCGAGCTACAAATCAAAAGTTATAACAAATACAATTTGCTGTAAATAATGGTTTGTTTAATTAAAATTTTGCAAATTGGTTTTAAAAATGCCGGAAATGAGAGGAAAGCAAGTCGTGCGTATACTTGTTGGAATTGGGATGGAATGAAGAACACAATGTTCTAATTTTTGAGGACGAATTGACCTACTGCCAACCCGGGCCTCACCCTTCATCTTCGTCAGGCGAAGATACAAGTTTAATTAAACACTTAATTCCTTCTGATGCAATTTTTTTTTCCAAATGAATTTGTTTTCCAAAAAAGAAAATAATGTTAGGTTTTACAATAACTTTAGAGTCAAAATTGGAGATAATTGCAATAAAATAAAATACCAGATTAGCTAGGGCATGTTGGAGTTGAAGACAACATACCAAGGGTCGTTTTTATCATACCAAGGGGAAAAACCATGTCAAAACTGAATGTTTACGCTGCCAGGGAAGGGAAAACGCCTCTCCAATGGTCTGTAGAGCTCCTAAAACAGTATAAAACGTCCCTAAACAGCAAAAACACCCTCTAGACTACAAAAACGTGGCTTCAAACAGAAAAACGCCCTTCACAAAGCAAAAATGCCCCTCTAGACTGTAAAAACACCTTTACAAGGCAAAAACGCCCTCTAGAATACAAAAATGTGCGTCAAAACAGGAAAAATGCCCTTCACACAGCAAAAACATGGCTTTGATGGTCAAAACAGCAACCCAGATCTGAGGACGCCCTAGCTGATTTTTGAGTGAAACCAAATTAGAATCACACCGAAAAATGCCTTTGGAAGATTCCATGTAACAAGCAATGGCCCAAACACATTTCCAGAAGCTTTTTCCTACATAGAAATGACCGCCACAACAAAAAAACTACAAGATTTCTCCTTTACCAGCAATAAAGTAATGTGATTTTTTTTTGCAAATAACAATCTCAATTGAAAAAGAACCAAGACAAAGTTAGATCTATTTGCACATGAACTGTTAGTTTCACAAACGAAGTATTCGAAAAACTATAAATAACTCAGTAATGGCAAACGTATCACCATAATCGCTCTGATACCATATTAGAGTTTTTGGATCTCTAATGAAAAACAAATGCACAAGCAATTGCAGAAATCAAAATAACTAACAATAAGATGCAATATGATCAAAACTCACAAGGCACGAATGACTCCAAATCAACTCAATGCTCCATATGCTCCATATTCCATGAGATAGAATGATGCAAGTCATGTACATATAGGAGGTGAATGTGTAACCTCCTCCTAGATCAAGTGGGGAATAACTCTCACTAATTGATACTAGAAGTAGAGTTGACTCCACACAATTAGTAAGCTAACTCAACATAACTGTTATGCTAACTCAACAGTAACTGGTAAGCTAACTCAACATAACTACTACAACTAAGCAAGCATATCTCATTAGTGTAGGAAAGCTCCAAATAAATAAACAAATACAAGGAAAATAGATATCCTACATTAACATTGCCACCTTTCTATAAATTGTTCATGACCAAAATGAACCTCATGGATAAGAAAGAAACCTTTAAATAAATTTTCGATGTATTACAATAAGAATATTCCATACATAATCACGCCAATGGATAGTAAAATGTACTTTATTCCAATAAAAAGGGAATAACAAAAAGAAGTTTTCCAAGAAGTAAGGGAATCACAAAAATTCAAAATGGTTATAAAACAAGAAATCCTTTCCTATTTTTGGAAAAAATGCATGTGTTGTTATGTCCAAAACATGCCCTTAATTTCAACAAAGTGAAATCATGAAACCTCTTGACATTAACAAGGCAATTTAGAATTGTGCAGGATTTTATAGCTACATCTTCTAGATTTCCTATTTACGTGAAACTATGTCTAAATTTCCTATAATCGAACGTACTGATTATCTTCCGATAACATCAACATTCCTTGGCACTATGGGAGGGGAATCAGAGTGCATCACTCATGTATATCAATAGTATGATGTAAAAAATGATCAATATAATGGCCTAATCAATGTATCTTCAATTAATAATTCTCATTAGCAACAATGATATAACAACTAATATAATCCCAACAAATAAAATAAAGGAAAATGGAAGAATAAATAATAGCACCATAAGTTTCACAATCAAAGAAATAATTAAACTCATGAAAATCTATCTCATATGTTGAGTTGGAAACACCCAGCACATGACTATAAGAAAGGGATTGGATCTCAATTTTACGTCCTCCGCTAACCAAAAATTCTGTTTCATTAGGTGGAAATGCTTCCTATAAATTCTAGCGAACGGTTAATATCAAATTTCTACTTAAAAAGCATAAATGCACCATCACAGGAGTCTTATTTGTTCGAAGGATCACTAAGAAACTTCTCTCAATTAATTAATTGCTTGATCACAACTTAAAACTTGAATTTTACTATAAAAGTGGAATGTCATTGTGTCTAATTAGAGAAAAGGGATAAAATCTGAATTTTTTTCGCACACATAAAATCTGTAAGACGTTTCAACTTGACTTCTACGACACAATAATTATGAATTCAATACCAAGGATTTAAACTTCAAAAACTTATGGCACAGTAGGTATGGGCACGTAACTTTTTACCTTGTTTCACTCATTCAAGATGATACATTTATAGGATTTCCACAAGTGAAAAATAAAATAGATCTCTTCTCAATATATCTAGTACAAAATAAAAATCAAGAGTCATTCTTAAATAATCCTAAGATAACTATACAAAAATAGTACCTAGTGCATATAGATATTTGCAAAACAATAATTGCAATATATATTGGTTATTACTATTTTATCTCCTTTTTTATTATTCACGAAAAATGTGGGTATTTTTGCTCAATAAAAATATAAATCTTTACAAGATTTTAAGTTCAATTCTTTTGTACAAAATTAAAATAAATAAAAAATAAAATATTCCACATATTTTTGGATTGAAAGTACAACATAAAGAGAACCACATATTTGTGAATCATATATGACGTAGTCCAAGATAATTTTTGACAAATTCAAGATAATGGAATGTAAACATATTATTACACCTATGGAGGAATGGATTCATTTGTCTAAATTATATATACCACCTTAGGTAAATGTAACTCTCTATTGGAATTTGATTGTCGGTTTCATGCACTTAACCTACACTAGGCCATACATTAGCTATGTAGTAAGTTATCTCTTTAAATTCCTACAAGATATATAATTTAGTCACTAAAAAGTGGAGAATAGGATTTCACATTACATCATAGGAATATTTGACTTCAAAATAGACTAGAAGAAGGATGAAAAATTCTTCTCGACAAGATATTATGATTCATGGAGGAGAAAGAAGAATTTACTTTTTCCTATTCGTCAATAAAATAGAGTATCATGGTGCGAGGATGAGTTGTCTATAAATCCATATGGTAATGTCACATACTTGAGGATTTTGGTTTTCCATAGAATCAAACTACCATATTTCATTTTAACAATATCACACTTGTTCACTATCCAATATTTCATGAGCACACCAACCATATCAAGTATGCATTTACTTCATAATTGAGCATTTATAACAATACAACATCCATCTCTATTTTCTTCCGAGAAAAATAATAGTATGTCAATTTATTCATCAAGTCACTTGTGCTTGATTTTGTAGGCATTTATATAATATCTCTTGTTCACTTGAGACCTTGCTGAATTATGGGTGTGATAAAATTGGGATACTTGAGGCGATTAATTCATCATTATCTATCAATAAATAACTTTATTCAATTTTATATTTAGTTTAGTTCAAACTAGGATATAATTAAATTAGTCTATGATGTGACGAGGGAGTTAAATATTGTGTAATCCTATCACTTAGTTTAGGATGAGTATTAATAATTTTTGTAAACCTAATATGGTGATATACCATACGGAAAAATTATTTTAATTTCTATAAAAATTGTAGATTCTTATTGGTTAATATAATGATTATATTCATCGTCGTGCATTGTTATGGTTTTTGGTTTCAATATTTTCTATATTTTATAATAGATGTGGAGTATCAACAATTAATCTTGGGGTATCTAAAAACATTCATATTGTATCATAAAACCAATTGGGAGGATTTCAAAGAGATGTGAATCATCCTTCTATTATTCATGATGTGACCTTGTCTTTAATACCGGGAGTATATAAATAAATATTTTTGGATCATTTAATTAATTTTTAGATCGATGTTTTGGATCTATTAATTTATGAAAAATGACCTAATTAAAAGATCAAGGCACTATTCCATAATTTATAATGAATGTAAGATATATAGTATTAGTTGTGTGAGGTATCTATGGTCAGTTTTGGTATCCACAAATACTCATAAATTAAACTTTAAAAACTCATAAGGAATCCATAAAGATACATTATTATATCTATAAGAATCAAATAATTGAGACACTTTCTCATTATATCTAAAATTTACCTTGATTGTTAGTTACAAAATTAGTATTAACATTATTATATTTATGGTAAATTAAAAAATTGAGGGCCTTTGTTATCAAATTTGGGGTCAAGATCAATTCTTAGATGGATATTTAGGATTAAATATAAAATATTAACGACAGATAAATCAATTAAGGAATTTTTCACAAAATATTCTAAACAACCTCAACTTTTATTTAGATGATTCGAATTAACACTCATTAATCTACAAAAATTAAATAATCAACATACCATTTAAAATTCATGACACCTAATATCGCCACACATGTAACTATATTATACATAAAGTGTAAGTTAAAAAATAATAATTATATCCCTTTTAGTAGGTTTAAAAGTATTTTTGATATTCCATTAACATGTATGAGGAATGATGTAGTGAATGACTATGTATTTTGGGCTAGTTAAAATTGAAAATATGCAATGAATGACCATGTATTTTTACTTCACCTCACTTATTATTTTATCATATAATGTCTTTAGTTGAGGTAATTTATCATTATATCTTAAATTGAAATTTATTATTAGTTATACAATCAATATTAAAATTATCATATGATGGTAAATTAAATAATTGAGGGCCTTCGTTATCAACTTTGGGGTCAAGATAAATTCCTAGATAGATAGTTATGATTAAATATAAAATAGTAATGACCCATTAGTAAATTGAGGATTTTTTTACAAAAATATTCTAAACAACCTCAATTATTATTTAAATGATCCAAATTAACAATAAAAAATTAAATAATTAACACACCATTTAAAATTCATGACACCTAATCTTACCACAAATCAGAACTTTATTGTACCTAAAGTAAGTTAGAAAAACAAGAATTATGTCCCTTTTAGTAGGTTTAAAAGGATTTTGAGATTCCATTAACATACAAGGAAATATGTTATGAACGACTATGTATTTTAGGCTAGTTGAACCTGAAAATATGCAATGAAAGACCATGTATTTAAATTTTACTTCACCTCACTATGTATTTTATGATAGAATATCTTGGAAATAATTTAAAGGATTGGCTTTGGATTAACCCACTCTTGACCAATTCAAAACTCAAAGAAATACATGGTTCAAGAGTGGCTGATGAAAGTCCAATATTTTAATCAATGCATTTTGAAATAATTTATCATATCCATGGAACAAATTTACACAAGATATTTAAATTCTTCTTACTATTTATTGGCTAAGTATTAACACTTTGTATTACCTAAGTTTTGACCTAGTGTCTACATTTGAGAACATAATAGGTTTCAAATTTGTTTTTATAAACTATAATTTAGACATTTATTAATTAATATTAGTGTAGAAAAAAGAGTAGTAAAAGAGACATTAATCTTGTTAAATTTATCTTCTAAAATGTTTTTGGGAAAAAATTGTAGTGCCCACCAGCTTCATGCATCATTTTATTTCGACTCATCTCATTTACTAGACTATAGATATTGATATAGTACTATTTATATAGTATGTGGTATTGTTGTGGAAGATTGTTATGATATAAGTGGTGTTTAGGCATGCAATTCCAATCTAGTGTTGTGATTTATATTACTAGTTTTCTTGTACTTATGTTGTTATGGATACTAGCTAGGATGTGATTCGAGATAGGTCTTACTTGATATATGATGGATGTATGTCAATTCTTGCTACATATTTTGATTATTAGTTATGATGATGATGATTTGGATGTTATCATGAAATAACTTAGATGGATTCTATATTTTGATCTACTATGAATGTACATCATCATGGATAGTTATCTCATTTGAATAATAGTTGTTTTCTTAATTTGGTTTATTATCCGTAAGTAATGTAACTATTGATGTATGCGGTATCATTTCACTTGTTTTATTGTATCTAGTGGGAATGATGATGTGTGAGTCGAGTGTGTAGGTTACAGGTTCATAAAAAGAACGTGGGACTCAGAGTTTTCACATCCAAATTTACATAAGTGGTCATCTGGGTTGAAACCTCACCTTCCGTTGTTAATCGATTGGCCTTGTTATGTCACCTTCAAGTGGTTATGGATAAATCACTCTCCTTTTAAATGTGTCATGAATAATTTGGGCACCTTTAGTTGTTTTCTTCTTGACCCATTTTTAGTATTAATTTATCTAACTCTTGTTTAGAGTCATTTTAGGGGCCTAATAGTCCCTCTTGTTGTTAATGAGGTTTTAAATTGTTTATATTATTTTTACAAGTTGTGGGACCCCTTAAAACATGAGTTTGGTGGACCTCCCACCTCTCTTTGTTTTCTTCTTTTCCCAAAATCGAATTTGGGATAAAATTGGAAATTGGAAGGGTTGTTTTTCACTTTGGGGGTCTCATTTACATGAAAATAAACCCCTTAGACCCTACCTATGGGTAGGGGAACTCTTTTCTAGTTCAAATGGGGTTTTCCCTCCCATTTGAGCCTCACTTGTCCCCATCCCTTAGCTAACTTATTTTGTGAGCCTTCTTAGGAATTTGGAATGGATATATATATATGATTTTGTTAATTTTTTTTGATTCTCCTCATTAAGACCCTTGTCTTATGCTTGATGGAGACTTGGGGAAATCTTGGAATTATGAGGAAGAGGGGGACACATGTCACCCTCTCATTGGTGAGGATCATAGATATTCCTCTTCTTATTCCACCACATTAAAGGGGTGAGGACTCTTTCACTTCATTTTACACTTAGAAGTTTAAAGGAGAGCTTGGGTAAAGAATTTGATCTTGGAGAGCTTGGGATTTGGATTTCTTATTGTAGAGGTAGGCCTCTCATCCTATTACTTTATGTAAAAATAAATGGAATGTATTCCTTGTTTGTTTGTGAAATTGTGTTAATTGCATAGTGGATTGTATGTTGTTTCTTTTACTTGGTTCACATCCACCTCACTTGATATGGATTTGTAATTTTGGGGAAGAAGGTGTCAACCCCCTCTTGCACCCACATGGATTGATGGGAAAAGCATTATGGGATTTTCTATTATTTTCTCCCTCCCTCAAATGGGCGATGAGGAGATGGGATTTCATATGGGTTGAAAGCTCATCTCCATTCTTTACCAAGGAATTATTCAAAGGTTTGACAAACCTTGGTAAGGAGAACACTTGGAGTTAGGATTTGGAGGCTATGTGAAGTTTTGAATATGGTGTTCTTGTTAGATAAAAGTAAGATATGGATTTTCAAATGTTGGTAATGTGAATTCTTACCCTCTTCCCATCCATGAATAAATTTGAGGTTTTTTCATTGCGTTTGGTTTTGGTGGATGTTTTGAGCTTGTGAATGTGTGTGTTTTAACCTTGGCTTCTTCCCTTATTATGCAACTAAGAGGAATGAAACCTTTGTTTCCTTTGTCTTGGAAGGAAGCTAGCATGCCCTCTATTTTTGGAGATGTCATGTAATGATGTTAATACATCGGGTAGACATCCAAGCCACCACTCTTATGTTGAATACATATTAAATTGGATGGAGCTTGGTTATTGGGATAACTTGGATTAATGTTGGCTTGTTGAAGTCATGAAAAGAGAAGTTAATTTTTTTGCATGTTTCTCCTTATTTAGGAAGGTTTGTCCTCTTGCATTTTAGAGTTGGAGTTGGATTGTAGAATTGTAAAAGGGTATGGATTATTTTTATAAATTCATTTTTTATCTATTATTTGAACCTTGTTTTTGAAATGATGATTTGGGATGTAAGTATAGAGATAAGTTTAATGAGTTTCCTTATTTTTGGGAGGGATTGAATTCCATATTTGTAATCTTTTTGGAGAGGAAGAAGGTTGATTAATTTCATGAAAAAATATCTTGTTTGCTTTGGATTATTTGGGCTTTGTATGAACTTAAATCTTGGGATTTAATGGATGAAATTCATATTAAGAAGGGAAATCATTCCTCCCTTAAAAGTTGCATTAAAATTTGTAAGATATATTTATAGTTAGGTTTTCTCAAGTATAATAAAGATTGAATCTAGTAATTAATAGTTGTGTATCTTGCATCTTAGGTTCATTGTTAAACTTTTCCTTATAATTTGAATAAGAGATAATGCGGTTTAATGAAGAATAATATTTTAGACAACTGGTTGAGTTGAAAAGAAAGCTAACAAAGTTTAGTTATTGAATTTGTTTAAGTTGAAAAATAATAATAATAAGTTTTACTCTCCAACTCAAATTTATTGTTGCCCATATATAGAAATCTAATTTGTAACTTGTAGGTGGGTAGTTTGTATATGCAAATATGTATGCGAATATTAAAAAAATATACAAAATTTTGTATTCAAATGTGGAATATTTTGATTTAAACTTCTATTCATAGATCAAAATGTAATAAAACTATGGGACCCAACTTATTTCTTGTAAATTGAGATTTATATAAACTCGTTACATTTTACAAACTAGAATGGTCCTTAAAAATATATATAATTTATTTCTCTTTCATTTGGTACGTAATGGGAAGAATAGGATACTTATACCAAATTTTAATTGGGTAAATGTTATTTTCTCTAGTAAATGTATCATATATATATATATACATTAAAGCTATATTCATTTTCATAAAGCTTGTGATAATAATAATTATTTTGTGACAGAGAAACAAAGAGTTTCCAGAGATGAAATGTACACCTTATATATAAATATATATGATTATAAATACTAATATCAAAGGTATAAACCTCAAATTTGGAAAACTGGTTCATATGAGAATTTATGGAAAATTGAGTTGTCACTATTTAGGTAATTAAGCAATGTGGATATATATGTATGTATGTATGTATGTATGTGTGTATGTTTATATATATATTTATAATATATATATATATATATATATATATATATATATATACAATTAGGTTTAGGCCATGACCCCCATAGTGGTTACTTGGGTTGGATACATGGAACAACCTCTCTCAAAGTTGGCCGACCACTCCCGGTCACCTCTATTTCCCTCTACATAGACCACCTACAATCCGCAACATATCCCCCTCACTCCTTATTCAGGCCACACATACCTAGATCCCGATGCCCTTTTGGGGATTTCTACATCAGTATATAGCTTTTGACTATATATATTAGGGTATATATATATATAGGTATATAGATTTTTATTACCAGATGCGCATATGCATTGGAATGGATAAGAAAAAAATTCTCCAAAGGGCATGAATTACCATGCATATAGATGTATAGGAAGGGTTCTCTTATAATTTTCTACCATTCTCCTTGACACTTCCATAAAAAAATGAAAGGAATGTTCAACTAATTTTCTTCCTCCATGAGGATACCCATGCTCCTGCAAACTAAAGTAAGGGGAAAAAAATAGATAAATGATATAATGATTGGATGCATTTAAAATAAATTATAAGGAATGAGGACTTAACTAAAATCAATGATGTAGATGATACCAATCCTAGGGCTTAAAATCACATAGGGATTCCTTCGATAAGTAGGTATTTTTAGTTTTTTAGATTTTAATATGCTACATGGAGTTTTTGAAACAAAACCACTAATAGGATTGGGGGGGTTAATCATTGGGCATTAAATATTCTTTCATATTTAATTTATCCATTCATTAACCATTCATTAAATTAACAATTAATAATTATTCATGCATTCAAGAACCATAGAAAAACATGAGAAAAGGAGAACATGTCAAAACATGGACATAAGATATAAGTGGGACACCATCAAGGAGAATAAAAACAATAAAAAAATTTATTATAAAAATGTTTCAAATTTAGTTGAGCACCAACTCAATAAGGAACACCAACCCTCAAGGAGTGACAACCCCTAATTTTTGTAGAGAATAAACCATACAAGGAGGAACCAACAACCTAGATGAATGAACACCAACTAAATTACCTTGATGTGTTTTTAATCTTTGAAATTTTTCACCAACAATTGATGATGACATTAATTTATCTCACCCCCTCTATCTTCCTCAAAATTTCCTTATACCCTTCCTTGCTTATAGTCTTCTTCTTCAAGATAATTTGACCCAATGACCTAGCTCGCCAACATATGATATATCTATAGAAAAAAATAGCATAATATTTTAACTCTCATGATGGTCACACTAACCTCTAACAGCTCCTCAATTTTCCCTCTAGCTCAAAATTTTCCATACATACACAACTAGCTCAAATGAGCTTTCTAATTTACTTTTATACCTACCTTATGATCATAATACATGTAGGTCATCCACCATAGGATAAAATAACTTAATAAATTATAATAATATCATTAAAAATCATTCATAAGACCATATAGGTCAGAAATGCCATCTAGAGCCACCATTCCTTCGTTAGGACTCAAGAAGCCTAATTGCACCCAAAAATCCTACTCACCAAAATAGAATGTTCTAGAGACAAAACTATCTTCACCAAAACTTGGAACACACTTAAACATGTTATCTAAGAACACTAACAACTTACAATAATCTATAACAACATATAACCATCAGCTCACACCATGAAGTGATGTGAGAACAAGGAAAACCAACATGCCCCAAAACTAGTCTTCAAAAATGAAGCTCAAACCCACATCAAATGACCTCATCCATGAAAGTGTAATATCAATGGATATATAGTGAATTGAGGGTCATAAAATTTTATAGGATAATAAAAATTAGACCGAATAACTACCAAAACACTTTTGTAACTGAGATCACACGAAACTACCCGAAAACTAGTCTTGCAAAATGATCTTGTACAGACTTCCTAAAGGCACAAAAATGATCTAAAACCACATTATAAATGCATTAAATATCCCATAATTCCTCCAAAAACAAATTAGTCAACATTTCCAATTAAAATTTTTAGAGAAAACTTAACTTTTCCATAAAATTTCCCTTTTGAGTAGGGTCCACATATAACCAAGACACCTAATTTACACCTGGAGAAATATGAGAGAGTACTTTACAACCTCCAATCATCATACTTGAACAAAAATAAATTCTAGGCCACTACAAATATCTTCTCCATCATTTCTTAACCAGGGTTTTGAGAGATTTTTAAACCTCCTTAGCTTTTTAATGATTGTTCAGTAAATATTTTCCCCTAACTCTCAAACTAAATATTATAATGTCTTCTCAAGACCCTTCCCCAACTACCATGAAAATTTTAGACCCTCATGTAGATATTTTACGATCCATTAAGCATCAAACTATCCAATTTGACCTTAATTTATCACTTCCACAAACTCACTAAGGGAAAAAGTGACATTACTTAATATTACATTTCAAGACCTTAAATGTGATCCACACCTCGTAAAAAAACTTACTCCACCTTATCCAATGATCAAATTTTCATCGCCATGCTGAAAATAGTCCAACTCAATTTACTAGGGAATCCTTATCAAGAACTAGGTCTAGGAACAAAATGTTATGAATAAATCTTACCTCTTTAACTTAACCTAATAATAAAGAGAATAAAACTTACCTAACCTCAGTATGGCGGGGTTTACAGATACCCGTAAATGTGTATAAATGGTGTTTGATTTTTGTGCTCCGTATAAAAAATAATGCAAGCTCCTTTCCTACAAGAATACCTGCAAATCACAACCACAAAAAAATTAGGATTAATAAAATATTAGGTGGATTTATTGGCAAAGGCCAGTCCCGTAAATCAAATGACTTCCTGACAAGGGTGTCAATCCACTTTTACAATCAAGTGGGTAGATGACATATGATAAATGGTAATAATAAATGTTTTGAAAAATGTTTCGTTATTACAAATATAAAGCAGATAAATGATAAAAAATTATGGATAAGAACTATGCTTAGAAATAAGAATCCAAATCAATATCCGAGTTCTCAGAGGAAGGATAACTCTCTTCTCTAGTGGATTCCAGATTCTCTTCTTAAGAGAAATATGAACTTTCGTCTCCAATAGAATCTTCCTCATAGAAGTTGGAGATATATTCGGCTTTTCCTCTTTTGTGTCATAATTAGAATCTGAATCGAGTGCTTAGAATTAGTTTGATTTTCAAATTTAGCCTCGAGCTCAATTAATCTCATTCAACTTCATATTGACATTCTAACCAATCTAAATCATACCGAATACGTAGAACCTCAAAGTAGACTTCCCAGAATTCATCTATAGCTTTGCAAATTCGTTGAGTAGATTCAAAGATGTTTTGTAAATTATATAAAGGGGCAGAATGGACAACACATAACTCAAGGTCATGTAGAATGCCTTATTGCTCCCAATACAATGAGTGAGATAATAGGCAGAGATTTTATGCTTTTTATTTCATGGCTTGGTCCGCCTACTTCCATCTAGTAAAATTCATTCTTGATAAGATGTTAGCAACAAAAAGGGAAATAATATAAATTATTGGACTAAGTTTGATAAATTTGCAAGAAAGCCAAAATAGGTAGGAATCGCAAGTGCTTCTAGTAATCATTTGGTAATTATTGGTAAACAATAAAATACCTTGATAAAAGAAAGGATGTAACTAATTTATTTGTGATTATGGTTTTTGAGAGGATATTATAAAGTAACAAATGATCAAGTAGAAACACTTAAATGCAGAAAAAGAATTATAAAATGATATCTAACCTTGATTGAGAATGATGTAAGGAGTTGATGTAGTTTGTAGATGGATGATGTGTAGGCTTCAAAATGTACACCAAGATGTTTGATGATCATGAGCAAGATTTTTGGATGATAACACGTTCACGTTGATGCAGAATGATGTTGATAAACTCCAATAGAAAACTTAGGCTCAAAAATGTGAGAAGATGATCCCGAAAAGAGACTGCAAAATGGGCTTGAGTAATTGCTGGTGATTTATCAAATCACTGGCGATTTTGGCTTGTTTGTGGTTTGTTTAGTAAATTTTTGGAACAATTTACTAATTTGAGATTTTTGTTCGTATTTTCGAGGGATGAGTTTGTTTTTTGTTTAGAGACGTGTTTTTGTTTGTTTTAGAAGGTGATAGAATAAGTTAGATCATACTAATTTAGGTATGATTTAGGATAAATGTGTAGATGATTTTGATGAGTGTGTAAATGATTTTAATAGGTGTATAGGTGGTTATGATAGATGTGTCATGTTAGGGAATGAATTTTGGGAATAAATAGATTTAGGGGATTTAGGAAAATGATTAGGTTAGGTATTATTATTTAAAAATAATGATTTTTCATATGTGGATATGAAATATTAAAAAGCGGAGGCGTATTATGTGGTCTAAGGTATGTATTTAATTAATCAAATTAATTGATTAATTAAATAGAGATAAAGGGTGTTTCTTGTGGGGTGTCATGTGTTTAATTAATGATTTGGATAAAAATGAGGGAGTGTAGATTTTTAGTGTCTACATTTTCCCCTTTTTTTCTAGCAGTTTTAATGACAAAGCGTTAGACAAAAATAATGAAGAGTTTATTTATATGGGTGATCCAACTGCAACGTAGTATAGGGAACACCAGTGTTTGTATATGATGTGTTTCGTAAAATTTCCCTAGTCTAGGGAATACCAAAACAAGATGTGCTACCAAGGAATCAAATGATAGGGGAACTAAGGGGTTCGACACCTATAGACATATGATTCACGAAGGCAGGCTAAATAAATGGGGAAAGTCAAGTGATGGGGGCCAAAGGGCACATGTCCCATAGATGAATGACAAATCCCAATGTTGATTTCGTTTGTTTGATTTAATGTTTCAAGGACTAGGGTCCATTGAAAATAAGACACACTTGTGAAAAGTGATGATTAACATGTTTTTAGGGAAAAAGAGAGAATAATGGCTAAAATAGGGGCTAATAACTAGCAATTGAAAAAATCACCGGTGATTAGGGAAATCGTCAATGATTACCCCAAGGTAAATTTAGGTTGTAAAAATATGATTACCAATTTATTTCATGACATTGTTAGTGTGGTGAAAATTATTTGTGAGTGAGTGAGGTGCTGAAAAAAAAAGCATTTTGGGGTCAAAAGAGGTGAGATTTAGACAAAATGGCATCTTTGAGTAGGCAACGCAAGCCCGTGATGGTTGAGGTAGGTGATTTAACCTATTTTTTGTTGTTTTTTTAATTTTAGGGTTTTTTTTTTTCATTTTGGGGGCATACAGAGGCCTTAGTTTTGAATCACAGGAATCACTAGTGATTCATGCAATTGCCAATGATTCATGCAATCGCTAGTGATCGAAGTGAATCGCCAATGATTCACTGTAATATAAACATTTTACATTTTTATTTTTGATATGATTTTTAAGAGATGATGTTTGTGGTTCCAATCTATTCATTGGTGTTGAATGTATAATGTAATTGATGTCATTGATGTTTAAGTAATTTTTTATCGTTACATTTTTTCACAAATGGAAAATTATGGTTTTGGATAACGATGTGCCATCACAACTTTTTGATGTTTTAGATGTTGTTGGTATTTGTTTAAGTGATGATGTTGATGTTGATGTACAAAAGTTTTATATGTTGTGGATGATGTTTTTATATTTTTGGTGGTGATATTAATAATTTTTAAAAATCTATTTTGTGTTTGCAGTGGACACATAGTTGACTATAAATGATTGTATACCACTAATTTTAGATGAGGTGAGGGCTGATATGATGGTGAAGCATGCAATGCTATAGATGAAACGACAAAGACGGATGAAAGTGGGTATGACTCACTTCCTTCATTTGCTCGATTCAGTATAAATATGGTTTCCAATTTCATACATCCTATGATTCCACCAAGTGCAGCCCTTTTAAGAAGACAGGTTGAAAGCCTTCAATCTGTGTATGAAAGCTGTCCCCCATAGAAAGATGTCTCTGAATAAGGAACTCAGAGACTTACAAGATAAATATATCAGGCAACAGGAGCTTGAACAGAGTCAAGCACGAGTAAAAGAAACAGAGCCAGTGATGAGCCTTTTGAAGCCTTTCCAGTAAGGCCACCATTCCAGTCAAGGATCCGACAAAGACAAGTTCCCACCAGGGGAAGATATGGATCTTGGCGTGGCAGAGGCAGAGGATTAAGTCCCCCAGTTTATTCTTCCCATGAAGAAGGACAATCTTCTGTTGATTCAAAGAAAGTCTCTAACTCCGGAGAACATGAGATTGAACACGGAGAAAGTATTGGCAAATGCTACACAGAATACAGCAAGCTTATTGCCGAACAAGAAGCTGATACAGAAATCCCAGGAGAGGATTTAGAAGAAACATACCAGAACCTTGCCAACAAAGAAGAAAAGACAGAAGAGGCAAAGGTATGTACTTTAAGTTGTACTCAGAACCCCTTCATTGCAATAACTATCTGCATCCCTCACATTAAGCCATACAGTCTTGATGCAATGATAGATACAGGGGCTGAAATTAGCTTGATTAGACAGTATGCTATCCCTAGTGATTGTTGGGTTAATACCCATACCAAAATAAGATTTGACAAGAGGGAAGTAGTCTGTAAATCAATGGCTAAGGTCATGATTGATGTTGAAGGAAATTCTATTGAAATAGAATTCTATCAACACAATATGGAAAACTATGACTGTCTTTTAGGAATAGATTTTCTACAGAAATGCAACACATTTTCTATTTCTAAAGAGCATATCAAGTTGTTCCAACCTCCTGTACAAATTCCAAGGAGGTATTCTTTCCAGTCAATAGTTCCTTTACCTCAGAAGGTAAAGAATATTAACAATACTTGGATACACAAGTCTATTTCTAATTGCAGTGTGAGCATTGAAGAAATGGTATCCAAGATCAAGCAAAACATCTGCAACGATGATCCGCATGCATTCATCAATAGGAAAAAGCACTATTGCTCTCTTGACCTGCAGCTTGTCAAAGATAGCAGCAATGATAAGATCGTGCCCAAATTCAAGGCGCACCACGGAGGTATGCCCCGGTGAGAGGAAAGAATGCGTAAGCGAAATACGAATATTAAAGCAGGATTCATTCAAGAATCCAATTTCGCCCTGGTCTTGTACCGCCTTTTATGTAAATAAAAGGAGTGAACAGTGAGAATAAGAAGAGACTTGTAGTGGACTATAAGCCACTCAACAAGTTTATTGCCGCAGTCCAGCATCCTATACCTGCTAAGGATGACATACTCAGAAGGATCAAAGGATCAAAAGTATACAGTAAATTTGATCTCAAGAGCGGATTTTGGCAGATATTTCTGCATAATGAAGACATGTTCAAAACGGCATTCATAGTGCCAGGTGGACAATACGAATGGAAGGTTCTTCCATTTGGATAACTCCATCAGTTTTTCAAAAGATTATGGATAGAATCTTTGGTGAGCTGTTTGATTTCTTGATTGTTTACATAGATGACATTCTCATATTTTCTAAATCTCCAAAAGAGCATTTAGCACATCTAGAAAGATTTTATGAGACTGTGTATAAGAATGGAATCTGCTTGTCCCCCACAAAGATGGAAGTCTTCAAGGAGGAAATTGATTTCCTCGGAATCAAGATTAGTTCTGGATCAATAACAATGCAACAGCATGTTGTCTCAAATATCCAGAATTTCCCTGATCAGATCCTAGAGAAACAGCAGCTTCAGCGTTTCTTAGGATGCGTCAACTATGTTGCTGGTTTCTACCAGAACATAGCAGCTGATCGTGTACTGCTCAACAGAAGGTTGAAGAAAGATGCTCCTGCATGGACTCAGGAGATGACTATGGCAGTACAAAGAATTAAAAGACAAGTCCTTGAGCTTCCAGCAATGTCACTTCCAGAGCTGGCATTAAAATCATCGAATGCGACGCCAGTGAAGAATTCTGGGGAGCTGTTCTAAAAGAGAAAGGAGAAGATGGTCAAGAAAAGGTATGTAGATTTGCATCAGGAGCCTTTTCTGGTTCTGAACTAAAATACCATTCTTCTCATAAGGAATTATTAGCCGCAAAGAAAGCCATTAAAGCTTTCTTATTCTTTGTGCAAAATGAATCATTCATCCTTAGATCAGATCTTAAGGATTTTAAGAAAAGATTGGATGGTGGTGATCCGGCTAATAAAAGCGCCTTGATAGACTCCAAAGATGGGGCCATGGTTCGATAATTTCGAGTTCTCTGTGGAACACATTTCAGGGAAAAATAATGCACTTGCAGACTTTGCAAGTCGAGAACTCAACACACATAAAGCTGTGAATGTAACACAGGTGATACATGAATCCCATGGAACAGTATGGGATCACAGGCATGCAAAGGAACAAATAGATGCATTGGTTCGATGTGACAATAGAATGTCGATGAAGCGAAACTCTTTTAACTTCCGGAGATTTGATCTCAACACGAGTTTCGCCATGACCGAGAATGCAAGTTCATTGACCTGACAAGAGAATTCCACTGCATCGGGAACCAATTGTTAAATGCTGTCTCCATTGGCAATGGAGATCTTTGTATGCTGTTGAACGACCTGATCACCTACCTGTCGAAGGTCTCAGACTCAGACAGCTGATACCTCGCAAGGACACTATTTGGCGATTCGAGTTCTCCAGATTATGGACTGAAGAACATCCCTTGCTAAACGACTTATGGAATCGTCCTCCCACTCTGGGAGACAGGAAGTATATTTCATCTCATTTTAAGTATTTCTTATCAAAATATCTTCCTACAAAACTGTCTGACTCTCCTCTTGTTAATGTGCATCCGGATATAGCCAGAAATGTTCTTATTCAGTGTAAGATCCCATGGTTTGTTAAAGCACATTATTATGTAAAGATTAATCACAGAAATTTGGTTGAAAGACCAAATGCAACTCTTTGGAGGAGAATTCTTCTGCATCACACCATGGAGATCGGGATCTTAAGATCCTTGACCACTACATGTATGGAGTACACTGCGACCCAATATTGAGGCATCGCACACATGTCTCGAATATGGATTGAACAACATGAAAGGAAGCTTCCCGGCGCTCCACAAAGACATGATAGTACATCATCCAGCGATGATTCTGACCATGAGGGTCCCTCCGTCTCATTCGGTGACACTTAGTGCGCTCCGCACTACTTGCTATTTGCAAGGAGGCATGTTGCCACACTTGTCGGATAAGATAGATTTTTCGAAACCGAAAGCGTCACATTTGTCTTGTTCTCTGTGACTGATGTAGCGTTCTCTAACTTGGGCTGTGATGTTTGGACAAACTTTTTAGCAAGGGTCCATTCTCTGGGGACCTTGATGTCAGACCAAGATATTAGCTCAGGCTCAATTTTTTGGGTTTCTAAATTTACGTGTGTCACCACGCTGCTGCCCTTGGACACGCCATGTTTTCAAAATTGGGTTCATGTGTTGACTTGACCATCAGTAAATGATCTTATAATGTATGGCGAGGGGACAAGCTCCTACGCGCATATTTAATCCTGTAGTTGCAAGATGTAATTTCAAAACATCCTGAAGGAGGTCATCCTTGGTAAGTGACACTGGGTAGTTTGGGAAGACTTCAAAGGATATAGGGCCATTGTGAAGGCTTTGTTTATGCAGCAGCTAAGAGACTGTCTTTGAAGTTATCAAACCTAAGGTTGGGAGCACATTGAAGCTATTGGTTGGTGCCATGAGACATTATCGATAGATACACATATGTTAGAGTTTGATGTTGGATTTGTTAAAGCGGTGGAATCCTTCCACCTGTACTTTTTGGTTACCTACTGGGGAGATTATGATTACTTTGGAGGATGTACACCGCATCCTGAGACTGCCTATCTAGGGAGAGGGTGTATATTATTATTACGAGGTAGAGAGAGCTGATGTGATGACTATATTATATGGAGAGGATGCGGGGGATATAATATTTGAGTCAGGGGCCTTTGCTTATGGAAAACTATATTTAGCTGAGATAGAGGGTTGTACCAGAGATGAACATGACGATGATGACCATTGCGGATTGGAGGTGGCCATTTCCCATGGATGATGACAAGGGTGGTGGATGAGATGATGGAGCATGGTATAGTTTTTAGTGGGTTACGATCCTACTTCCTCGGACATTTAGAGAGTTGTGGGCTTGGAAGGCCCACAAGCGTTATGGTATTGATGTGGCCTTTCTTCTACAGGCATGGGATTTCAAGCACATTTCCATTTCTCATTCTAGAGGGGTTTCCATGGAGGATTTATGATGGACATCCTTGTTTTATGAGTCTTGATTGAATAGAGGTCATGTGGGGAAGAGGAGGAGGACAATATTTTAAGAGTTACTAAGCTGGATTACAAGGTGGGAGATGTAGTATGGATATCATATCTAGATTTCCATGTCTAGATTAAGTATTGACATGAGTTGATGGGTTCAAAACATGATAGGTGGATTGAGGATCATCGGCGAGAAAGTATGAGTTACTTTGTTTTGATTGTGTCAGAGACAATTTGGATTGATACGAGGAGTGCCAAAGGATCTTGTATAATAGAAGTGAGAGAACGGAGATATGGAGACTCGAGGGTAGTAATGACAAAGCTTGATATTATCATTATTCAATAGGGGGCTATGGGCCCTAATGATGAGGTTTTATCATGCATATTGATGATGTGGGGGTTACCCTTGAGTATACAACATGGTGGACTAGATCATTGAGGAGTTTTGACAAGACTCGAGCTACAATGAGAGAATACAGAGAGCTAGACATGCACATGCTCAGGTGGAGGGAGGAGTACCGGTATAGGAGGTAGTGGAGGGTAATGAGGATGACAGTGAGGAGGTGGGTGATCATTATTTGTCCTGCAACTATTAAAATAGAGGACCGAGAATTACGTAGTGGAGGAGAAATATGCGATTAGAGAGAGATATAATCTCTGAGGAGTTCAAGACACATTGATTGTTAAGTGGGATAGTTTGATTAGTGAGTGAGATGGACTTAGTGTATAGCTAGCCCATGTCATTGTAGATAGAGATCGGTGTAAGGGATAAAGAGATGGGATGAGGAAGGCCTTGGGGATTATAAGCATTTTTACTTCGGTGTAGAGTTGGCGGAGATGGTACAAACCGGTAGATAGAGAGCACCAAGTAGCGGACGAGGCTAGTGAAAAAGAACATGGGATAATGGATCAAGGCCACATTCTCTTTGGACAAAGATCATCGTGAGGTTTGGGATGGTTTCTAGGGATCACTATGAGGCATTATGAGAAGAACATGATTATTACATTGATATGATTACACATGATTATCCTGATGCCAATTTTTATGTTGATCACTTAGTTGTTAAGGTGGTAGGACCTAGTATTAGTGCAGTGAGTGTGGGTCACCCACCTCGGAGACCAGAGTGAGTAGGTGATAACAAGGGAGGAGCTAGAGGAGATATTGGTGTTTTTGGTGATGCAGAAGCAGTTGGAGGTGGAGATTCTCAGGGAGGAGAGGGAAGTACAACCCCTCCTAGCTAGTCCCTTGGAGGTTTCTAGTTTACCGTTGATGAAATGTTTGATATATTTGATATACAACTCGTTGAATCCCTTTTTTGTATGAAATTAATATGATTTATTTTGATGTATGGCTCTTAGAATCCCATTTTGATATGATGGTGATGACCATGATGTTTATGGACTTGATTTATATGATGATGATGATGCGGTTTATGAATTGTTGTTTGACTTTCACGTGTATGTTTTTAATTTGAACGTATATTAGTATTTGATGGATTTTGATGGAAGCATTAGTTGTGATATTATGGTTTATGAATATGTTTGATAAAATATTGAATTGTTTAATTAATTAAATGATTTTAAAATGTGATCGAAATGAACCAAGTAAAATTAAATGATTTCCCATGATGGATTTGACACATATGCGATGGGTTTTGAAAGCTTGAATACACTTGCACTAGCAGCCTTAATGAAAGTTAAATGAGATTATCAATGGATAGTTACACAAATATTAATAAAATGTGGGATTAAATGAATTTTATTTTCTAGGACATGAAATGGGTTTGAACATGTGTAGGTTGAGATAGGAATAAGGTTCTCCTTTTCCACGAGGCTCATAGAGAAATGCCCCAAATTTTCATATTTGATTTTAAAGCAAACTGATCAATGCGGGAAGTTTTCTATGAGGGGAAAGATGATCAATGTGGGAAGCTTTCCTAGATGATTTTGATATTTATGTATTGATTTTGAAGGTTGATCAATGTGGGAATCCTTTTTTATGGGTATCCATCCTTCGAGGGTATGGTCTACATTTTTACTAGTAGTTGTCCTTCGTGGGATCAGTCTACTTTTTACTTTTGATTTTATAGATAGCCATCCTTTGAGGGATTGGTCTATGATTTTGATGGATAGTTTTCCTTCAAGGGATCAGTCTATCATTTATTTTTGACTTTTGAGAAATGCATCCAAATGATTTCAATATGTATATTTTTTACTGAGGGAAAATCCCTAATAGACCATTTCAAGGAGGGGAGAAGATATATATGATCTACACATTTGTGCCCCATGTCACACATTTTTACATGGTAGGTGAGTGTAATTATTAAAGGGGTTTCCAAAAGAGAGGAAATTATTCAAAGTGAAAGATGAGACAAACAAAGCCATGGTCTTTATTTTTAAGGTATATCTAAGGTAATGAAAAACAACCACATTCTTTCAAATCATTACTATGACAAGATAGATGACATGACAAAGTGGAAAGATTTTAAATGTAACTAGTGTCATGAAAAATCAATCATGTAATAGTAAAATGGCCACAAGTGCTAGGAATTCAAAGGTTACTTTTCATGTTCATCATCAAGGGAAGTGAGATGATATGCTCTTGACCCATACTTGTGAGTGATGACATATGGACCAATCCAATTAGGGGTAGGCTTTTCACATTTACTCCATTCTAATTTAGTGACATTTTGATTTTATTTAAGCACAAGATCACCAATTTTAAAGTCACATTATTTGATATGTTTTTTATATACACATTTAATGCGTTCTTGATAAAATTGATGATGTTCAAGGGCCATTAGACATTTTTCATATATGGTTCAAGTTGTGCTAGATGTTCTTCTTGATATTCTTTGTCAGGGATGAATTCCTTAAGTGATACATGAAGTGATGGAATTTTAACTTCAACAGGTCAAATGGATTCAGAGTTGTAGAGCGAGTGAATATGTTTGTATCTCCTATAGGATTACAGATGCTAGTTCGATATGCCCAGAAAGCAAATGGGATTTGGAGATGCTAATTCCTTCTGCATCATTTACTATTTTCATGAGGATTTTATTAAGTGTTTTATTTGAGGCCTCATCTTGTCCATTTTCTTGGGGATAATATGGCAATAAAAATATGAGTTTGATGTTGAAGGTATCACAAAGCTTTTTAACTTCTTTATTTTTAAAATATTTTCCATTATCTGTGATAAGTTTATATGGGATGTTGAAACAACATATAATGTATTGATATATGAAATTGATAATAGGTCCTGACTTAGTGGATGTTAAAGGGATAGCTTCAACCCATTTAGTGAAGTACTCAGTAGCTATGATAATAGAGTGATGTTGTTGAGATGATTTAGGATTAATAGTGTTGGACCTTTGTTATGAGTCAAATGTGTTGTCATTGATCTCAAGATAAATTATTTGATGTCAAGTTACATTGATGGAAAAAGGAGTGAATTTGGTGAAAAGATGAAGGATGATTGGTAGTGTCATATATTAGAGGCTTCAAGATGACTAAGGATAAGTACTAAGGACTTAGTCAATTTTTGTGCAAGATGGAAACAAAAGGAGATATCCATCGGAGCTTAGAAATATCCGCCAAAGTTTACACAAAGTCGCAGAATGCTAGAAGAAGTCATGAAAGGTAAGTGGTTACCACACATAAAAGGATAAATTCATGAAGCTACATGGAGTCAAAGGACAAGATGTGAAAGAGATAAGTGAATATGTGAATGCAAAGGAAGAACCAAAAAGGTAAAGGAAAAGCCACGAGAGTAAGGGAGTTACAAGAAAAGCTGCCGATAAAGATAAAAACCAAAAAGAACTTTGGAAGACGTAAAAGACTACAAAAGCTACAAGACGAAGAGAAAGAGTTGCAGATGTGGAACAAGCCATGGAAAGGAAAAAGAAAAGGAGGATATCCAGAGACACTTTGTGAATGTCATGAGAAGCATAGAAGATCTACTGAGATAACTAAAAAGCTACCAAGTAAGGAAAAATTCCTTTGAGTAAAGAAAAGAGCTGTGATACAAAGGAGGAAGTCGAGGAGCTAACAAAAGCCAAAAAATGATAGAATATGGACTGAAAAGGGTTTAACGCAATGAAGTTGATTTAAAACATGAACAAGCAAGATTTTAGTTTTCTAAAATTGACGATGATTCGATTGTCATGTAATTGTGGCCAAGTGCATGACTTCAACTCCACAAAGAACAAATAAATCCATTTTTTAGCTTCCATCATTTAATGCTCATCTACCTTGTGGCAATGCAGTTTAAATTGTCTATGTGATCCTAAGTTTCAAGGTGAAATGAAATTTGGAGAAGGAAATGGCTCACTCATCTCTAAGTCACGTTGCAAATTGTCAAAAGATGGGAAAATCTATTTTTGGCAACGACTAAAAATATCTTTTGGTGGTACATTTTAAAACTATGCAATCAAGCCAATATTAGAAGGAACAAATTCTGGTCATTTAATGAGCCATATTTTTAGGCGATCAAGTAGGAAGGTGCATGACACACAAATTGAAGTGAATATTTGGGCCGATTGTGAATATAGTTCAAACTTGGAACTATTTTTATTGTTTCTCAAGTAAGAGAAGGATGCAATCAAGCTAAAGAAGAGTGGTACAAGAATGAATACAAGGCAATCTAGCTAAACATGAGTGCGAGATAAAAAGAGAGAGGAAAAAGGAGAGCAGATTGATGATGCATTTATTTATTAGATGAGAGAAGCATCAAGAGCAGAAGATTGATTGAGCAAGCAAGATTGAATCAGATGAGAAGAAGAGAGTGAAAATAATAACATAGATAGATCCGGAAAGTGATCATAATTCATTGTATTAGAGATTTTTGTAACTAGATGATCAAAATGTTTATAAATCAAGTCTAAGTTGTAGCTTATCACATTCAGGTAGTTTTATCTTCCTTTTAGGTGGGTGCCTAAAAATGAAATCTCTTGTGATGTGTATTATTCACTTGAGTCCTTTATTATGTGTACTATCAATAGAGGTGTAGGGTTTGGTTCTCCTTGTGGGGTTGATGCCTCACTAAAAAAATCTTGTAAGATGTGTTATATTCTTATGAGTCATTTATTTATGTAATATAAACAATGGTTTGGTGGATTTTCTCCCAAAAGGGTTTCCCACGATAATTTATGTGTTCTTTGTTATTGTGAAAGACATTTGGTTGATTGAATGCTCATATTTTAATGTCACACATCATTAAAGAGTTTAAAAATTGCATAAAGTGAAAAGTTTTAATCTATAATGATTCACTCCCCTCTCGGTGTTTTTGATCTCTAGAAATTAGTATCGAGAGAAAGGTCCTTATAATAGAACCTTAACATCTTCAAGGATATCCTTCTATCACAAGCATGGTAGTAAATTGGGCACAAAACAATTTGTCACTTTATAGATCACCTATCTCCACTTATAAAAATTATGCATTCTAGAGAATAATATGAAGACATATTTGAAGTCACTTAGTTTTTACATTTGGGAATGCATTGAGAAAGGTTATACTTCTCTATCCATGCCAATTACTACTTCCATAAATAAGGAAGAATATGAATGTAACTCAAGAGATATGAATTCCATTCTATGTGGCTTTGATTTGAGATAGATTTTTTGAAAGTTATGCACTACATAACCAAAAAGGAAATATGGAAAAAACTATAGATTATCTACGATGGTGATGAAAATGTCAAGCTAGCTAAAATAAAGACCTATAGAGCTCAGTTTGAGAATCTGAAGATGAAGGATGATAAGATCATAGCCACCTACATGCAAAGAACTGATGCAAGTCATAAATATGATCAGAGGCTTTGGAGAAAAGCTGGAAGAATCTGTTATTATCCAAAAGGTTCTGAGATCCCTAACCAACAAGTATGATGCAAAGGTTTCAACCATAGAGGAAGCCAAAGACATGAAGACTCTCACAATGGATGAATTATAGAGCACCCTATTAGCATACGAAATGAGAACTGTTGGATCCAAAGCCACCAAGAAAGAAGTAGCATTCAAGGTTAAGATTATTCCAAACAAGAAGAAGAAGAAGAAGAATCAAATTCAAGGGATGAGTTGGATAATGAAAATATTGAATCCATGTTTGTGAGAAGATTAAAAAGAGGCTCAGGTAAATATAAAGGAAAAATCCCATTTAAATGTTTTCTTATGGAAAATTAGGTCACTTTGCTTGTAGGTGTCTCGAATGAGAATAAAGACAACCGATCTACGAACATGAAGAGGATATTCATAAACATAAAAAAGAGAAACTGAATATAATAAGAAAAGTGACAAAAAGAAGTTCTTTAAGAACAAAAGAAACTTCTATTCAAAGGAAGAATTAAGTGGATCGAGTTAAGTAACTCGAGAATGAAAAATATGATCGATTAAAGTGTTTTTATGGCTATGGATGCGGTTAAAGAATGTAGTTCTAGAGGTAAGAACATGTTGAGTATGAATATTTAGATGAAGAAGAAGCTAAAGTGAATCTTGAAGTAGAGCTAGTATGTACTCTTGAAGAGTTGAAAGCGTGTAGGAAGAAAAATCAGAAATTAAGGTGCACTTTGAAATTTTATGAGGAAAAAATCTGATTCTTTGAGAGAAGAAAAAGTTTATAAGAATAAGAAGAGGCTAATGAGATCAAGGAAATGGAAACACAACTGGAAAATATTTCAAACTCTTACAAGTCAAAAGGAGGATGAGTGCACAAAGCTAAAATTAGAACTGGAGAAGAAGGTGAGATGGGACAAATTAGTAGCAAGCTAAATATGTATGGAAAAATTGAAAAGATATCAAGTGTTTTGATTGATATATTGAGTAGCCAATGTGATGTAAATGAAAATATTGGAATTGGTTTTAAACAAGAAAGCAAAAGAGTCTACAAAGAATGAAGAAAACAAGGTTGCATCAACATCCAACACCTCATCCGCCACAAAAATAAGGTTATCAGGGCCGCATGAAGAAGAAATCTTTATACCAAAATCACGTATGTAATGAGGCACACACATTATTTTTATGGTTATTGTTATTGATGTAATCGGTTTGGACATAATGATGCAAAGTGTAGGAATTCTCTAGAGGTTGCAAAAGAAACATTGTCCCATCTTATACTAGATCAAACAATAGTGGTGTTCAACACAACTATCATGAGAATATTAGTTTGGTTTCAACAAATAATCAAGATCCACCCAAGAAAAAGAAGTGGGTATATGTGGCAAAGAATAATGAGAACGAGAGAAAATAGCAATGCTCAATAGTGTAGACTACATTTCATGTGAAAAATGAAGATAAAATTTGGTATTTGGATAGTTGATTCTCTAGCCATATGAAAAGTGACAAAATCAAGTTTATTACTTTGTCTAAAAATGCATCTGGTGCTATGATATTTGGTGATAACAACTCTGTAAACATAGTTGGAAAAGGAACCTTGAGTCTAGATAATGGAAATACTATAGCTGAAAATGTTTTATATGTTCAAGGTATTAAACATAATCTGTTGAGTGTGAGTCAAATGTGCAAGACGGGATATAATGTGATATTCCATGACAAATGATGTGACATTATAAACTACAAAACATGAAAGAAATTTGCAAAGGCCAAGCGGACAAAGAACAACATGTATGTTCTTAATGAAATAAATAAAGAGAAGTGCTTTACAAGTAAGATTAACTACAATTGGTTGTGGCATAGGAGATTAGGGCATATGAATTTTGAAAATTTGGTGAAACTAAGTGCTAAATGTTGTGTGAGACATATGCCAAAGATTGAGAAACCCATGGATACACTATGCAAGGCTTGTTTGCATGGAAAAAAAATAAGGAGGTTGTTCAAATCAAAAGAGTATTCTACAACCAAGCCATTAGAGTTGATTCATACAGACCTCTGCGGACCCACCAGAACTAAAGGCATAAATGATGAGTCATATTTTATGCTTCTAATAGATGATTACACTAGGATGACATGGGTAACATGTTTGAAACAAAATTTAGAAGCCTTAGAAAGATTCAAGAAATTCAATACGTTGGTGGAAAATGAGAAGAATGAAAATATCAAATGCCCAAGATTTGATAGAGGCAAATAATTCTTGTCAAATGAGTTTGATGAATTTTGTGAAGAACATGGAATTAGAAGACAATTCTTAGCTGCAAGGACACCTCAGAAAAATGGGGTTGTTGAGAGGAAGAACATGATTGTATAGGAGATGGAAAGGACCATGCTAAATGAATCCAAACTCTCTAGAAAGGTATTGGAGTGAAGAAGTTTACACCGCGGTCTATCTTTTGAATAGAGCTCAATTAAGAATAAATAGTGACAATACCCCTATGAACTATGGAAGAAGATACCAGCCAATGTGAAGCACATAAGAGTATTTGGTAGCAAATTCTATATCAAAAGAGATGAAGACAACTTGGGAAAATTTGACTCCATGTGTGATGAAGGAATATTCCTTGGTTACTCAGTGGTCAATGTGACTTACAGATGCTACAATAAAAGTTTGTGAAATATTTTTGAAAGCAGTAATGTGAAGGTGGATGAGACACAATATGTGAAAACCATAACTCAACACAATGGCGATCATGAAGAACAAGAAGATGATGAAGAGTTGGATAGTCTGCGTGAAGAAGAAGATGAAGAGGAAGAAATACTAGACACCAAGGAACCCTCCAGGAAAGTTAGAAAGGACCATCCTTCCAATTAGATCATTGGAAAAAATATGGAAACATTCTCACAAGAAGAAGACTAAGAAATCATTAGAACCATGAAGACATAGCCATTATATCAATGATAGAACCCAAGAGCATTGCGAGAGGCAAGTAAAGATCAACATTGGGTAGACACCATGAACTAAGAGATGGATTAGATTGAAAATAATGAGACATGGGAACTGGTACCCAAATGTGGAATAAGAATGTAATTAGAACCAAGTGGGTTTTTAGAAATAAATTGAATGAGAAAGGAGAAGTGACGCGAAACAAGGCAAGGCTAGTTTGCAAAGGATACACATAAATGGAAGGAATATATTTTGATGAGAAATTTGCACCAGTGGCAAGAATGGAAGTAATAAGATTGTTCCTGGCTTACATGGTATACAAGAAAATCAAAGTATTCTAGATGGGCGTGAAGTCAGGTTTACTCAATGATTTTCTGAATGAAGAGGTATATATTAAACAACCTGATGGATTTTCACTGACTGAAGATAAGGATTATGTGTGTAGGTTGAAAAATGTTTTGTATGGATTAAAACAAGCTCCCAAAGCTTGGTATAACATATTGGATTCATACCTCATTGAGCAAGGATTTAGAAAAGGTGTTATAGATAACATTCTCTACATCAAGCAAGAAGGAGACCACTTGTAAATTGTCATCATATATATAGATGATATCATATTTGGCTGAGACCATGATAAGATGAAATATGAGTTTGTTGACATGATGAATGAGGAGTTTGATATGTAAAATCTTGGAGATCTTTCATTCTTTCTAAGTTTACAGATCGATTAAACAGATCAAGGTATATTAATATCCCGGATCAAGTATATCAAGGAAATGATAAAAAGGTTCATAATGGAAGAATGCAGACCAATTAGTACACCAATGTAATTTGGGTGCAAGATGACAAGAGATGATGACTCACCTAAGGTAGGAAAAACATTGTACTGAGATCCATGATAGGAAGTCTAATTTACTCCATAACATCAAGACTTGATATCGGCGAGAAAGTAGGCCTTATTGGAACATTTCAAGAAGATCAAGGAAACACACCTAAAGGATGTCAAGAGAATTCTGAGAGATATCTCATGGGAACATTTGAATATAGATTATGGTACCCCAAAAGAAATGACTTCATTATAAAAGTATATACTGAGATGCATATTGGTAAGGAAGTGTGGATGATAGAAAGAGCACCGAGAGGAGGAACAACTTCTTGGTATCTTGGCTAAGAAAGAAATAATCATCAGTGGCCCTCTCAACATGTGAAATAGAGTATATATCTTCCACAATGTGTTGCACTCAAGTACTATGGATGAAGTAGACATTGGAAGATTACAAGGTAAAATCTAAAAATCCAATTCCTTTGTTGTGTGATAGTACAAGTGCAATAAGTGTCTCTAAGAATCTAGTGTTCCACTAAAAAACTAAGCATATACCTATAAGATATCATTTCTTGAGGGAAAAAGTGAATGAAAGGAAGATTAGTTTAGAATATGTGAGAACTAAAGAGGAAATTATATATATAATGACCAATCCACTACCAAGAGCAACATTTGAACACCTAAGGAATGAATTAGGAGTCATTCCTGATCCTACCAACAACTAGAGGGTGTGAAGAAAAGGAAAGGGAGCATTATCAAGAATTATTAACTCCTAAATAGTGCCAAAGTAAGGGGGAGCTAATCTATTAGCTCAAATTTATCAAAGTATGCATCAGCTCAAGGGGAGCATTGTCGCGGACACACTAAGATAGATGTATGAGAAGCATAAGCCTAGGGGATCTTCTTGAGGTAAGAACATGTTGTATCTAGCTTACAGAATATTTAGTTTTATGTGGCATAGTTGGCCCTTTTTCATTGTTGTCAAAGGGGAGAGAGGCTGATGAAATTCACAAACCATCTTGTTACATTCAAAGGGGGAGAAACACTTTGCTATATAAGGGGATATATAATGGAACCAACTAAGTTATATACACATAGGAGTAAAAATGGAAACAATTCAAGTATGCAAGTATTTTTCCATCAAAAGGTTTCTTTTCTGAAGGTTGGAATATTGCCATTAATGAAAAAGGGGGAGATTTTTGGACCTTTTCCATGAGTAAAATGTGTTGTCATTGATGTCAAGATAAATCAATTGATGTCCAGTTACATTGATGGAAAAATAAGTGAATTTGGTAAAGTGAGCATGCTGAAAAGATGAAAATTGATTGGTAGTGTCAGCTCATACATGATTCAAGATGACTAAGGATAAGTGCTAAGGGAATTAGTCAATTTTTGTGTAAGTGGGAACAAAAGGAGATATCCACCAGAGCCTAGAGATGGCCACCAAAGTCCACACAAAGCCGTGGAACACTAGAAGAATCCGCATAAGGTAAGTGGTTGTCATGCATAAAAGGATAAATTCAAAAATCTACATGGAGTCAAAGGTGAGTTGCAAAAGAGATAAGTGAAGCGAGAACACAAATGAAGAAGCAAAGGTGAGGGAAAATCATGCGAGAGTAAGGGAGTTAGAAGTAAAGCCACCGATAAAGAGAAAATCCACGAAGAACTATGGAAGCCACGAAAGACTACAAAATCTGCAAGAAGAAGAGATAGAATTGTAGATGTGGAACAAGCCGTGGAAAGGAAAAAGATATGGAGGATAGCCATGAGACATTGTGAATGTTGCGAGAAGTATAGAAGAGCTAGAGATAACTAAAAATCATGTTAAGTAAGGGAAAATGTCACCGAGTAAAGAAAAGAGTAGCGATACAAGGAGAAAGTCAGAGGAGCTAACAAAATCTGAAAAATGACAGAATATGGACTCAAAAGGGTTGAAGATAATGAAATTGATTTAAAACATGAAAAAGTGATATTTTGGTTTTCCAAAACTGATGATGATTCAATTGTCAGGTAATTATGGCCAAGTGTATGACTTGAACTCCATGAAGAATGAAGAAATCCATTGTTTTAGTTTCTAGCATTTAATGCTCATTGACTTTATGGAAATGTCATTGAAATTATCTATGTGATCCGAGTTTTAGGGAGAAATGAAACTTGAGGAAGGAAATGGCTCACTCATCTTAGTCATGTTGCAAATTGTAAAAATATGGGAAAATCTATTTTTCGAAAACAACTAATAAATAACTTCTGGTGTTACATTTGAAAACTATGTAATAAAGCCAACCTTAGAAGGAATGAATTATTATATTAGTTGTATTCATTTAATGAGCCATATTTTCAGGTGACCAAGTAGGAAGGCGCATGCCACGTAATTCGAAGTGAAGATTTGGGCCAATTGTGAATATATTTTGAACTTAGAACTATTTTTATTGTTGCTCAAGTAAGAGAAGGATGCAATTGAGATAAATAAAAGAGTATCAATAATGAATACAAGGAAATATAGCTAAAAATAGTTGTAAATAAAAAGAGAGACGAAAGAGGAGATCGAATTGATGATGCATTTATTTATCAGATGAGAGAAGCATCAAGAGTAGTAGATTGATTGAGAAAGCATGGTCGAATTAGATGAGTATAAGGGAGTGAAAATAAGAACACCGACATAGCCAAGAAAGTGATCATAATTCATTGTATTAGAAATTACTGTAACTAGATGATGAAGATTTATATAAATCAAGTCTAAGTTGTAGCTTAGCATATTCAGGGAGTTATAGCTTCCTTGTAGGTGGGTGCCTGCAAAATAAATCTCTTGTGATGTGTAATATTCACTTGAGTACTTTGTTGTGCATAATATAAGTAGAGGTGTAGGGGTTGGTCCTCATCATGAGGTCGGTGCCTCACTAAAAAAATCTTGTAAGATGTGTTATATTCTTATGATTCCTTGCTTTGTGTAATATAAGTAATGATTCTAGTGGGTTTTCTCTTGAAAGGGTTTCCCACAGTAATTTCTATGTTTGTGTTATTGTGCAAGACATTTGGTTGATTGATTTCTCATAGTTTAATGTCATACATCATTAAAGAGTTTAAAATTGGCATAAAGTGAAATTTTTAATCTGACTGATTCACCCCCTCTTAGTGCTTGTGATCTCTAACAAATAGTGCTAGTGAGGTCTAACCGCCACCTTGAGACAAAGGCCATAGGTCCGAGTAGGTTGTAATGCTTAGCTAGGTACATGGATGAGATCGAGTGAATTTGATGTTTAACACATTTCTTGACATATTCTAAACAATATTTGGTGATAGTAGGCCAGTAGTATCCTAACCGTATGACATGTTTAGCGATGGAATTTCCACTAAAATTTCCTCCACAAACTCCATCATGGACTTCTTTAATTGCTTTATTGACCAGTGATTTAAGGAACCTTAATAGGATACCATAAAAACTACGTTTATAAAGGATACCACCGATAATGAAAAAGTGAGTGGCACATTGAAGAAATGATTGTTTAGCATTATGTGATAAGTCAAATAGAATTTTGATTCAGAAAGATAATCGTATATCTGAGTATACCACAAATCAATTGGATTATCATCAACGATGTTGATAGGAGGAATTTCATTTTGATGTGAAGGGTGATCTAGTCGTTGAATGACGACGAATAATTTAGTGTTGTCTTTTGACTCTTTTGTTTCTAATGGGATGAGGGATCCTAAAGAGGCCATTGTATCTACAAATTTATTAGAGGATCATGGGATGGTTTGGATAGTGTAATGATAAAAAGTGCAAGGATAAATTCAACATTGGCTTTATAATTTTATAAAATTTCATTTTTACACTGATATTCTCCTTTGACTTGACTTATAACGAGTTTTGAATCTCCATATATGTCTAAGATGTGAACACCTAGGAGAATAGCAGTTGTAAGGCCCATGATTAAAGCCTCATATTCTGCCATATTATTAGTGCATTGAAGTTAAGTTTGAATGATAATGGAATAGGAATTCCCAAGGAGGTATGATAAAAATGAGATCCTCCCCTTCCTAATATTTAGAACCATCAAATAAGAGAGTCATCTTGATAGGGATGAATTCATATTCATCGACATTATTGATGGATTCATCTAGGAAGTATTCATGAGGAAGTTGATTATCGGGAAAGGGAGTGTCAACGAGATGATCTGAAATGGCCTGGACCTTAATATATTTTTTTGATATGAATTCGAGGTAAAATTCATTCATAAGCATAAGCCATTGGGTGATAATATCGCTATGATATGGTTTAGAGTGTATAGTTTTGAGGGGATTGAAGCTGGTGAAAACATATGTTTTGTGATTAAGAAGATAATGATACAACTTGGAAGTGGTGAAGTATAAATCAAAACATAGATTTTCAACTTTAGTGTAATGGGTTTCATATTCAAGGAGTGTGCGATTGATATAATATATAGCATGTTCTCGACCCTGATTATCACGGTGAGTGAGTATGGATCCAAGAATATGTTCTAAAGAAGATATTTATAGGAAAAATGGATCCCCTTCACGAGGCAGTATAAGCAAAAGTGGTGATAGAAGATATTGTTTAATCTCATGAGAGGATTTCTAATAATCAGAGTCCCAGTGAAAATCAACACCATTAAGGAGAATATGATGAAATGGTTGACAATGATCAGAAAGTTGTGATATAAAACATTGAATGGACTATAATTTACCTTGAAGACTACGTAATTGTGTAAGATTAGATGGTGGAGGAATTTTAATGATGGCCTTAACCTTTTTGGGTCAACTTCAATACCTCGAATAGATATGATGAATCCTAAAATTTTTCTAGTGAGGACACCAAAAACACATTTTGCGGGATTGAAACAAAGATAATATTGAATGAGATGAGTATATAGATTCAAAAATGTCAATATGATATTTGTGTTGTTTATAATTTCGTAAAAGTCCTTCAACATAATATTCTAGTATTTTTGGATGAGGTCGTGAAAAATTTAAGTCATGGCACGTTGATAAGTAGCTCCTGCATTTTTAAGACCAAATGGCATGACACGGTAGTAGAAGGTTCCCGAGGCATAATGAAAGAGGTCTTATGTTTATCTTCGGCGGCGATAAGAATTTGATTATAACTAGAGAAACCATCCATAAGGGAAATAATTTCATGGCCATTGTTAGGTCAATGAGTTGATCTATGTTTGGAAGAGGGAAATCATCCTTAAGAAAAGAAAGATTTAAATCCCGAAGTCTCATGTGAGATACATAACTTTCCCAATGCTTTGGTTATGCAAATGATGTTGGAAATCCATTGTGGATAATCAATGGGTATGATAAAATTAGCAGATAAAGGCATTGTAATTCTTATTTAATAATAAGAACTATGCATGGATGTATTTTATGGAGTGTTTGGATATGTGAAAATGTTATGTAAACCAATATTGGGGTCGATTCTAGGTATATCACTATATAACTAGGTGAAATCTTGATAATATTTTGATAAGAATGTGGTAAAATCATCCAATTCTTATGGATTTAATGATTGACCATCCTTAACTATGCGAGGATCCTGAGAGATTCCTAAGTTTATGTTGATGGTGGATTCATTAAGGAGGGTTGGTGTATCAGATGGTAAAGATTTTTGGAAGAAGTGATCTTTTGCTCCCATATGGGAAAGAATATCCTAGTCATCATGACATTGAAGGATATCTTTAGTGGGTAAATATTCTTCGACCATTTCGCCAAATAAGAGGAAGTTGTTTAATGGCATGGTTGGACTGATAAGTGAGTGGTCCTAAGGATATATTATTGACTAAAAACCTTTTTAGGTGGGATGGGTAAAAATCATCTAAATCCATGGGATCTTCAAGTGTTGTGGGTGAAAATGGGTCTAATTCAGTAATGAGCATGTGTGTGGTAGGTTTGGATGTAGCGGCGTTGAATGTTTTTGAGTTAGGTTTCTTATAACCTAAACCATATTTTTCATAAGTTTTAAGGGAACATTGGATAACCACATCATGTATTCCCTATTCATAACATCCAAGGCCAAAACCTCTCCATGCACAATGGTGAAGATACATGTGAGTGAAATTTGGATTATCTAAAGATTTGAAATCTGGTGTAAAATACATGACATGGTGTTGATCAATTGTATGGGATGAAGGATAGTCAAGTCCCCCATAAACAATATTTGTTTTGAGATAAGAGGGGCCATAGGAGATAACATCTCATACATTAGGGTCATATGTGGGTTTTTGTCATGGCAACCATAGGTCTTTGGTGAAGGAATATGATTAAGCATGAGTAGGCAGTATTCCCCTAACGTCAGGAATTCTATGACATCACTGAGGGATGAATCATCCAATATTTTAGAGGAAGGTATGGATGTGCTAGTAGATGCTTCATTAGATGATTCAGATGTGGACTTAGGAACAAGTACATTGTTTGGATGATACATCATGTAACAATCAGTGAAAGGATTTGGATCTGTAGGAACGATGAATATCTGGCCCTCATGTTCATATTTAAGGTAGTGATGGAGAGTCGAGGGAACACAATGCATGGTGTGTATCCATGGGTGTCCTAGTAAAATATTATATTGAAACTCTCCTTCTATAATGTAGAAGAGTTCTGGTAAAGTTTTAACACCGAATTTAAGTGGTAAGATAATGGTGCCTAATGTAGGTGCAATAGTGTCATTGAAGGATCATAGTAAGACTGGAGTTTGAGTGATAACAGTGTTAGGTAGCTTAAGTTGATCAAAAGAGAGGGAGGATATAATGTTAATAGCGGCACCACTATCAATCATTACCCTTTTGATATGAACATCATTAATTTGAGTAGTGATGAAAAGTGGTAAGTCATGATCTTCTAGTTTAAGAGAGGGTATTTCAGATGGTTCGAATGATATGGCGGAAGATGATTTGAGGGCTCCTATAAATTTTGTAAAGGATGAAGGATATTTTGAAGGTAATGATATTTATTGGAAGGCTTCAATCATGTCTAGCTTATGAAGAGTTTCTGTTTGTATCAGTTCATATAATGAAATTTTAACGGGAGCTTGGTTTAATTGTTTAATGAAAACCTTTTGCATCGTGGTGGATGGTGACGATGGTACGGTGAGGATGGAAAACTTAGTTCTATGTGACATTATTTAACTATATGTTATGTGATTTACAAGGATGGAAACTATGGGTTTATCTAATGGAGTAGTTGTTTTTGGAGGTGGAGGTATGGCTACGAAATTTTTACCTTTCTTAGGCTCAAATGGGTCTATGCCATAATTCGTGAATGAGTAGTGATATGTACAACATTGACCTGGTGAGAAGAATATTTAGACATATGCTATTTTGATTTAGACGTGGGTTATTTATATTTAGAAAAAGGTGACAAAGATGCTAATGTTGATGTTACATGTGATTCAATAGGAAAGGAAACTAGATTTCCCAGCTTCTGTGCAATCAAGTGAAAGGATTTATAATTTTCAATGGAATGACCTCACATTCTATGATAATCACATGAGACACTGAAATCATACCAAGAGGGTTTCTACCCTCGTGGATATGATATTTTTGTGGTGGTAATGTTATGAGTGATTTTTGGAGGAGGTCATCTAAAATTCTTGCATAACGCCCCTTAGGTGTTGATGTGTATGGGGATGAAGTTTTAGGTATATTATCTTCTAGTGGAAATAAGACATTGATTACAGGTCATTGAATTATTTGTTCTTGATGAGTCATGGATAGTAAAGTAAATGGGTGATGAGGACCTAGTGGGAAAGACTGATTACAAGGTTTTCGACTTGGAATGGTAGGATGATTAGTAGGAGGTGAAATGACCCTTCTAGGAGGAGGTGGGAGAAAATTGAGGATCACGAAATCGATATGGTTTGGGAAAATTATAAGAAGGAATTTTGAAAACTTGGACAATACCTTGTTTGTGAGGTCCTTTCGTGGTTTTGGATGAGCTAGGTATGGATGTAGAAGAAGTTGTTGATGAAGGAAGGGGGTTTAAATAATGTGATTGATGAGATCCAAATGATTTGTGGATTTTTTAGTTTTGGGATTAGTTGATGTAGAGATAATTGATTTTGTATATGGAGGATGAATGTGACTTGTAATTTCCTTAGGTGGAGGTGTTTTTGTCATAAAAATTTCGAGAGGTATCATATTTATATTTGTAAATGAAGGTGTAGTGGAAACTATGCTAGAGGATATGCTTAGTAAGGAGATAGATTCAAGATACTAACCTATGATGACGATGGAAGGATAGTTTCATTAATGTTGATAATGGAAGGATAGTTTCATTAATGTTGATAGTAGATGGGGATTCGGTAGATACAGATCTAGGTTCGGTGGGTATTATTTTTGGTTATGTGGATGTTTCTTGATAGGTATGCTTGTTAATTTAGTAGATGTTCTTTATTGGTTTGGTAATGGGTAACGTTTTAGTAATGGTGTTAATGGTATGGTGAGCATGAAAAACATTTTTTTGTGGTTGATCAGTGGATGGGGGATGATTTGGAAAGGGTTGTTTGAATATGTTGAGATTTTTTATTTAGAGGTGCATTAGGATTATCCAAATCAAGTTCACTTTTTCAATCAAGTCTTGAATAACATTTCGGAACTTACGAAACCTTTCAATGTCATGTATTTTGACCCTATGGTATTTACAATAGTCATTATCTTGATACCAAGAGGGTTTAGATACAGATGTATCGATAGGTCAAATGGGTGGGAGAGTTATCATATTTGCAACAAGTAATTTATCAAAGATCGTGCTATAAGTTTCTCCTATTGGTGTGTAATTACGTTGGGGATGAGAACATTTGGTAGTGGGATTTTCCTTGGTAGTGTATTTGAATACAATGGAATTTGCAGATGATTTGGATTTGTCGAGGCTAGAGGATGACTTAGATGGAAAATCAGTTCGTAGTTTCTTAGGATGAAGTTTAACACCACCATCTTTTAGAGCTCACAGAGTCTCAACTTATGAGCCATGGTAACAGATTTTTAAAAGGTCTAGAATGATTGGGTTTATAATGTTGATGAAATATGTTTGACACATAATCAACAAAAACTTCAATCAATTCAGATTGTGGTAATGAAAAGGATAATTGATTGATTATACCCCTCTAGCGGGCAACAAAATCAGCAATGGATTCATCCTCAAACTATTTGATAGCATAAATGTCATCGATAGAAATTTTTGGGCTATGTTTATATAAAAGTGTTATAATAACAATTATGTGAGTTGTGTGAAGGAAAAAGAGAATTTTTGGAATGCTATTGTACCAGTCCAACGCACGACCGACGAGGGACATAGAAAAAGTCCCCAACATGAGGTCTTTATCATGGGCTATTAGATAACGGGAAATGGGAAAAGTAAAAATATGTTGTTGAAGATCTTCCTTCCTATAGAATTTAATAAATTTTGGAAGTTCCCAATGAGGTGGATATCCTTTGTATGTGACTCGGGGTGGATAGGTTTGTTACAGATCTAATCGTATGAGAGCACATTTTTAGGTGTAGATGAGACAACCTCTAAAATGGATATACAATTCATGAGGGCTTGAAGGGGGTCATTTTTGTTGGTTTCTGCAAGGATGAGCTAGGATGAAATGCAAAGCGGCTATTTTGTGAGTACATCTAGTACTATTGAGGGATGTTCTACTAGTAAGGAATGTTCTGTTGAGGAACATTTTGCTGGTAAGGAACATTTTGTTGCACTATATTTTGTTGTGGGATATTTTTTTGTGGGATGTTATAAGTGAGTGGAATGTTTTGTTGAAGTGGAACATTCTGCTGAGGAATGTTTTGTTGAGGAATATACTATTGAGAAGGAATGCTTTGTTGTGAAGGGATATTTTGTTGTGGGAACGCTTTTTTGAGGAATGTTATAAGTAAGTGGAATGTTTTTTTTGGGATGTTTTGTTGAGGAATGTATTGTTGGGAAGGAATATTCTGTTGTGGAATATTTTTTGGAAGGAATGTTAAAGGGTATGAAGGTTGTATATATTGGTAAGGGTGCAAGATAGATGTAGTGGTAAATGGTTGTGAATAAGGAGGTGGTTGTTGAAAGGGCATAACAGAGGCAATAGAATATGGTGCTTGTTGTGGAATGTTTTGAGCAGGAGAAGATTATGGTATGGATATTAATGGTTATGATGGTTGTGGTATGTATTGTGAAACAAGGTGAGTCATGGTGATAACACTAGTATTGATCAAGGGAATATATTCTAGGATGGACAAAGTGATATTCTGAGTACTGCTAACTAGTTGCGATATAATAATAGAAATAAAAAAAATCATTGGAGGTTCCTGGGTGAATTAGGATGCTAGAGGAGTAGATAATGAAGCACTAGTATTGTTTTGTGGAGGTGTTGAACCAATAAAAGGTTTAGGTGAGTATGTATGTTGTTGGGAAGTTGTGTCTTGAGAGGAAACCCTATGAAGACTAAGAATAGGAATGGAAGATGCAACTTTTGACATTTCAGGTTGACTTAAAGGTGTATATGAATGTATTTATTGAATGACATGTTGGTACTTTGGATCAATAAGATGTAAAATACCCAGATGAAGGATCAGGGACATACGGTGGTGGTTTGGATTCAGATTGTTGGTTTAAATCAATGTGATGTGAAGAATTGGATAAAGGATTAGGGATGTTTGAAGTTGGTTTGGGTTTGAATTGTTGTGAAGAACTAGATAAAGGATCAAGAATGTTTGAATATGGTTCAGGCATGAATGGATGGATTTGAACACCCCTAGTTACCAGATAAGTGTTGAGAGAAATGGGGTTTGAATCCAAAATTTATTCAAAAACATGATCTCATCTTTCAAAGAAAGCAGGTTTAGAAGATTTTGATTGCAAATTTGGGGAGTATGGTTGTTTAGTTTCTTCTTGTTCAGATGTATGGAAAATTTGACTATGAATCTGATGTGAATAATGTAAGAGATGTTGTCTCATTTCTTCATTATATTCCTCTATTTCATTCCAGTTTCGTTGAGCATAATATAGAGGATTGGATGTAATTGGTTGATGAAATGGGTTTTGTTGTTGCAATGGCATGGTAAATACTTGGTATTGATACAATAGTGGATAAAGGTGTAGACAATGGAGTAGATGATGGGATTTTTGCTGCAAGGGTGTGGATAATGATTGAGACATGTTTTTAGAGGTTTGATTGTGGGCTTGTTGTCTAGTTTGTACCATAATGAACAAACAAACACTCACCTAAAAATCAACTAAATGAGTTGGTTACAAACAATAATCAAAATCAAGCAAGATGATTTTTATATTTTCTTGATTTAATTAAAAAGAGTGAAATGTGTAAAATGGTTAACAAAGGTCCTAGGAAATGACAAGCTATGGTTAGTTTCAAGTGTGTTTAAGGGCAGATTCCTCATTATACCTAAAGGTACGTGATGCCCAAGTTTATACTACTATTGATACAGACGTGGTATTGGGGCCTACCCCCTCACTTCATAGTCCCATAACGATAAGGGTGTCGGGTTCTTAGCTGATGTATACCGATAAACAGATGATTATACTTGGCCAGAACATTGAGTTGGCTTCTCCTCTTGGTGATCAAATCCAAGTAAGTATCACACTGGGTGGGAATTGTTTTAAATTCATTTTATGTTTAAGTGGTTTGGTTGTGTGTGGGGGAAAGGAAAGTGAATGCAACAAATTACCTTCCTAATTAATACTATGTGAAGCAAGAAGGATGAATGATTTGTTTTAAAACCCAAATCAAAATATTGTTTCAATGAAGATAATCAACCAAAATGCAATACTAGAAACAAAAAGGAAGGTTGTAGGACTCACCGCTAAACACTCCTATTATTTTTAGCAATTTTTAAGCAAGAAATCCAAGCAAACCAAAAAATAATCTCTCTAGAAACAACAACCTACAAATAGGTCAAGAGAAATAAATAACAAAAAGTAGAAAAAAAAGAAAAAGACAAACTAAAAGGAAATAAAAAAAGCACAGAGAGATATCAGCTGGTGATTCAATCAATCACTGGTGATTTACCCAATCATAGGTGATTACCACACAGAGAACCAAGAAAAACAAAAAGATGACATTTTAATGAAATTAACAACAATATAAGGGACTAGGTCCCATCGAGCATGCCAAGATGTTATGAATAAATCTTACCTCTTCAACTTAACCTAATAAGCAAGAGAATAAAACTTACCTAACCTCAGTATGGTGGGGTTTAGAGATACCCATGGATGTGGATGCATGGTGTTTGATTTTTGTGCTCGAATACAAAATAATTCAAGCTCCTTTCTTGCGAGAATACTTACAGATCACAACCACTAAAAAAAATATGATTAATAAAATATTAGGAGGATTTCCTAGCAAAGGCTAGTCCCCGGAAATCAAATGAATTCCTGACAAGGGTGTCAATCCAATTTTACAATCAAGTGGGTAGATGACATATGATAAATGGTAATAATAAACGTTTTGACAAATGTTTCATTATTACAAATATAAAGTAGATAAATGATAAGCAATGATGGATAAGAACTATGCTTAGAAATCAAAATCCAAATCAATATCTGAATTCTCAGAGGAAGGAGAACTCTCTTCTCAGTGGACTCAGATCCTCTTCTCTAGAGAAATATGAAATTTCATCTCAAATATACTCTTCCTTAAAGAATTCAGAAATGTATTATGGATCTTCCTCTTCCATGTCAGAATAAAAATTAGAATTTGAGTGCTTGGAATCAATTTGATTTTCAGATTCAGTCTCAGAGCTCAAATCTTCTAATTCAGCTTCATATTGATATTCAAACACAACAAAATTAGGCTAGATACGTAGAACCTCGAGTAGGCTTCATAGAATTCGTATGTAGCTTTATGGATTCATTGAGTAGATTCAAAGATGTTTTGTAAATTATCCAAAGTGGTAGAATGTAGAATGTTAGCAACAAAAGGTCGTGTAGAATGTTGTATTCCTCCCAATACAAAGAGTGATGATAATAGGAGAAGATTTGATGATCATTATTTCATGGCTTAGTATGCATCTTTGCCATCTAATGGAAGCCATTATTGATAAAATGTTATAAAAAAGGGATATAATATGAATTATTGAGATGACTTTGATAAATCTGCAAGAAATCCAAAATAGGCATGAATCATAGGCAATTCTAGTAATCATTGGCGATTCTTGGTAAACTATAAAATACCGAGAAAACAAAGGATTTAACTAATTGATTTGTGATTTTGGTTTTGAGAGGCTACTGTAAGGTAACAAATGATCAAACAAAAACACTTAAATGTAGAAAAATAATAATAAAACGATGTTTGACCTTGATTGAGAAGGATGTAAGGAGTTGATGCATTTTGTAGTTGGATGATGTACATGCTTCAAAACATACTCAAAGATGCTTGATGATAATGAGCAAGAGTTCTGGATGATAACACATTCATGTTGATGCAAAATGATGTTGATAAACTCCAATAGAAAACTCAGGCTCCAAAAATATGAGAAGATGATCCCGAAAAGAGACTACAAAATGGGCTTAAGTAATCACTAGAGATTTACTAAACTGCTGGAAATTTTGGCTTTGTTTGTGGTTTGTTTAGTAAATTTTTGGAACATTTTTCTAATTTGAGATTCTTTTTCATATTTTCGAGGGATGAGTTTGTTGGGTTGTTTAGAGATGTGTTTTTGTTTGTTTTGGAAGGTGATAGAATAGGTTAGATCATACTAATTTAGGTATGATTTAGGATAAATGTGTAGATGATTTTGATGAGTGTGTAAATTATTTTAATAGGTGTATAGGTGGTTATGATAGATGTGTCATGTTAGGGAATGGATTTTGGGGAATAAATAGATTTAGGGGGATTTAGGCAAATGATTAGGTTAGGTATTATTATTTAAAAATAATGATTTTTCATATGTGGATATGAAATATTAAAAAGTGGAGGCGTATTATGTGGTCTAAGGTATGTATTTAATTAATCAAATTAATTGATTAATTAAATAGAGATAAAGGATGTTTCTTATGGGGTGTCATGTGTTTAATTAATGATTTGGATAAAAATGAGGGAGTGTAGATTTTTAGTGTCTACACAAACCTAAAAACCAATTCTAACACTTGAACCAGAACTATAAGAAACTTGTGAGTGTGTATACACATCATACTTATGCTCAAAATTCTTTAACAATACATAACTAGTTGTTACATGAGTCACTTCATCATGGCATACCTCATCTTACTTACTTAGCCTCAAGAATAAGCACATTAAACATGTTTACTTCAATAAAACCAACCTTGACAACCTATAAGAACCTTCACCACACCTCATGACACCTCAAAAACATCATTCATACATCTACAAGTCACTACCACACTCCTACAATCCATTACACTACTCAAGAACCCATGAAACACCATACAATCTCAACAAGACATTCAACTTGACATGACACTACCAATCAACCTTCATGTTTCTTACCTCTTTTGACATCAATGAAATTAGTGAAATCAATGAAAACATCTCTCTTTGATATCAATGAAAAGACAATGCAAAAATCTCCCCTTTATTATTGATGGAAAACCCATTGATAGAAACACACACAAAACACATTCTCCCCTAGGAATATACACGTGTCATCAACTCATTTTCCCCATTTATTCATTAATTATAAATAAAAAATACATGAATCATATTCTCTTAAAAAATCATAAGGCTCACCAATTGGTTGGAAACATCAACCAAAACATTAAAGATTCATTATTCATGTACAACTTTGATTTTCACTCATTTGGATCAACACAACTCCCCAAAGAAAATACATGCCTTCAAAATTTGTCTCGACATAGACCATGCATACAATTGATGCCAATAAACCAAAATAATAATAATAATTGTAAGAAACAATGAACTTCTTACATTTCAAGGACCAAACAATACTTCTAATCTCAAATCAACACCCTTATGCTATCACAAAACATACGAGAAAACCTAAAATATACTACTCGATTTCAGATCTTCAAACATGCAAACTTTCCTTAAAAAATTCTTCCTTGATCATAACCTCAAGAGTCACCTTTCTATGGCTATAAAATTTTGGTATAAAAAACACTTCAAAGAATCCAGTCTTCATATATCTACTTTGTAACATTTCAATTATCCTTTTCAACTATCAATCATCTTCACACAATTTTGATTAACATTTTCTTCTTGACACATATGTCATCAACTCGTCCATCAAAACCTAACTTTATAACCCTTGGTGCATAGTCATAATCTTTCAATGAAAGATAGGGAACTCCTCTTTCTTTGAATTATGCACAATAAGACAAAAAACATACCTTTTCAACAAATTATCGACTCTTGGAGCTATTCTCTACTTCCTTTCTAACAAGGACCAACACCTTCTTGCTTCAAAACTTAGAACTCGGCTTAAACTAGGCATACCTTCTCACGAAGCTTATAAAATTTTCCCTTAAGACATATCTAGTAATGCTCCCTTCTTGAATTTACCAAATGTGCACATATCAAATATATTTCAAAAGGATAATGTACCTTCTTAACCATAAGAATTAGACATCTTTATGACTATATTCAAGACTAAATACTCAACTCAGAGCTACTCAACACCAAAAATCACATTGTACATTATAGATCCAACAAGTAATCTTATAAATCCACACTTTACCTTAATGAGCTAAACTTAATTCACTGTCAAACTTATAATTGTAATGACCCCTATGACATTTTGCAACATTTCTTAACTTGAAAACATGCTTCAAAATATATAAAACATGATTATACATATAACATGTGTAGAGTCATCTTCTCTTAAGAGCATAAGACCATTCACGTAGTCTTGAAACTAATAAATTAATAATATCTTTATGCCAAATATACTTCTTAGTTCACATATAGCTGATTCCAAACCATGCTACCAACTATTACCAATAACAATCAAACACCTTACCTTCTTAGATGCTTTAACAATAGTTCTCAAATGTCTTGAGCAAACTCATACCTTCATGAATTTCATCCCCTGTCAATATGCACACCTTACTATGAATACTATACATAAATAATAAAAACCTTACTTTACTTATCCTTCAACATGCTGACATAGACCTTGAATATTTTCTTTTCATTGTCAATCATTTTGAAAATTTTTGTCTTCACTTCATGCCCTGTTTTTATGTCATTGTCATAACTTGAATACATTATTCATTTTACCATCTACTCGAGCTTAAATGACTTCGCCTAAGATCAATCTATCATATCATCAAGGTCACCAGTGATCCCTCCGAAACATACATTAATGTTCTTGATTCTTCAAACCGGGACACTCATAAGCACAAACAACTCTGAATTCAACCTAAATTGATACTTTGCATACCATATCCTTCAAATAACACTTGGGTCTTCATATCAATCAAAGCGTTATGGGATCCTATAACTCAAGCCATATTTTTCTTATCAAGCCAATTATTTTTCTCACAATCCCTAGTCAAACCTTCTCACCAATCTTAAGAGATACTTATTAACTACTGGAACTACATGATTGATGGCACATAACAAGATATTACAAAGCCTTCGATGATTTCATGAAAAATGTAGAGAAAATAGAGACAAACATACCTTTTTGATGCTCTTATCCTTTACAACATATTATCATGACATGGATTGTAGGGTTATAACACTAATTTCTTAACACATAGTACCTAGAAACACACTAAAATTCATAACAATATAACTACTTCCTTCTCATAGAAGTTACAAAAATTTTCTTAGAAATCTCGAGTTTGTAATCCTTTTGAAACTCTTACAACATCCTAATAGATCTCACACAGTAGTCACAGGTCTCCATAGTCATCACATACCTAAAAAGGTCTTAAGACACATGTAAGCATCTTAAAATACATTTAACAACTATCTTGAGTTTCAACATAATTCCAAAATCAGAACACCCACTCATTTGATGTTTACACAAGAACTAACAACATCTCGAAGCTTAGACATGCAATATTTCTTCATAAATGTCCTTATTTTATTGAGTAACACAAATTTACCCAATTTATCTATCCCGATGACCTTAAGACATTATTATATGTTCAAAATATGTTTGATACACTTCCATCATATTAGACCAATCTTCAAATCATGATTCATAGCTCGGTTCTGTAGTCTTCTTAGCATCTTCATTTTTTCATACCTTATTGAATATGGAAGAGCTAAAAAAACATCAAACAAAAAACTCTTAACATGATTTCATACTTGCAACACACTTTCAATGCTTCTCTCATAGTTGTATAGGTCTATAACATGGTTTCACTCTTCAAATTGTATTTCTCTACCTGTAAGCCTTCTCGATACACCTCTATTGCTACACAACTCAAAAATAGATTAATTCATACCAGGAAACCTCTTTTTAATTGTATCAATCCCGATTCATGACTCAAAACCTTGCAATCATCTTCTCACAACTGAAAGCACTCCTTCAAATTGTATGATTTTGTACAAATTATTCACACCTTCTTGATGTAACACAACTTTGTACAGCTTAGAACTTGTAACAAATATATGTCCTTTTCCTTACTCTTCCAAGGATATAGACCAATATAGGTCTCAAAAAACCATCTTATGCATATCGGACTACCTACCATGACTTGTCGGGATTTCATTCTTACTTAGGAACTCAACAATGTATGGAATTAAACTAAAGAATATCACTAAACATGCCTTCTTGAAACACTCTATATACAATGTGCCTTAAGGAATATGAATGAATGGATGAAGTCAACATACCATCATAACATAGAATATCCAATCTCCACCTTATTTTGAATCAACTATACCATATTTACTTGACCTTATTTGCACAATAATCATAATATTCATGATGATTCTAACTTAGAAAATTACCTTCATTACTTCTCATGAATGAAGAGTGTCTCCAAGAAGTCTAATGAAGAAACCTCTACTTCTTAGATCACTAGAATAAAACACACTTATGATATTCCCAAATATCCATCTTATTCACATCCAACTTGCAATCAGTTTTAAGATCCTCCTTGACTTATTGGTTGGATCTTCAGGCTTGATGACAACATACTTCTTCTTTTCCACTACATAGGCTGATAACGTATACTCATGGTGTTTTCAATTTATAACTTACCCTTCTTCATGAAAAATAATACATTTGAGTTTGTGGGAAAATCGTGGCTAGGAATAACTAACCTTTGTTCCTTTTTCTATTTCTATGGATGTATAGATGTTAATTATATATGACTCTCTTGGAACACATGATTTTTCACTATGATATAAAACATTCCTTTTTGACTTAATGATATATCATGACTAGTTTTGGGTTTCTTATCAACAAAATCAGACTCTTTATAATGTATGACTAACTTAGGTTCACCAATATTATCCTTATTTACATAATTAGACTTTGGAAGCCATACTTCCTTGACTTTGAGAGCATTAAACTTCTTGACCTTCCTTAAAGACTCATGGAAACAAATATTTCCAATATGACCAGTATTTTAGTAAGCGTAACAAATCAACGTAATCATATCTCTTGAATGATATGAATACACACTATTGAAGAACATTTTTATATATTCCCTTTCTCTATGGCCAAATTCATTACAAGCATAACAATAACCATGAGAAGTATTTTCATATCTTATAGTATTTGACTATCGATGGGTTTAGATCTTTCATTTCTCTTGGAATATACCTTCTTGGCATATGAACCTTAATTTTTTCATTCTTTAGAACTAGGGCCTACTTTTTGATTTTTGATTTTAGAATTCTTTTCATCTCTATGGAAACCAAGACCTGATTTGTCACTAGCTAACTTTTGACTCAAAATATCATTTATAGCCTCATAGATCTTCTCGAACTTCTCATAAGTATTCAACCTGCTAGATAAATTTTCCACCTATGCCTTCAAGCGCCTCATCTATGCTTCAAAATAGATAAACTCTTCTTCTTAATATTTTAGGGCTACTATCACTAACTCAACTTGAGTTTCATACTCTTCTTATTTTCCCTTGAGATAAGTTGTAAAACCTTTAATCTTAGAATCCTTCTCAATGATGATCTTATTGTATAGACTATCCATGTTAATGATTTATTCTTCATGGTTATTGGATTAATTGACCATTCCAACTTTTAGGGAACATACCTAATCCTCAAGAACTTTGACCATAGATGTTAACTCTTGGTTCTCTTGTGCTTCATGGGATCACCTCAAGCTTGTTAAGACTGATTTATAGGCCCTGTTATGATACCAATTATTGGAATCACAACCACTAAGAGGGTGGGTGGGTTTGGGGGTGAATAAGTGGGCATTAAAACATTCTTTCACATTTACTTTAGCCATTTATAAATATTTCATCAACTTAACCATTAACCATTAATCATGCATTAAAGAACCATAAAATAATGAGAAAAGGAGAACACATCAACACATAGACACAAGATATAATTGAGAAACACTCAAGGAGAAGAAAAACCACTGAAACAAAACTTTATTATAGCGATGTTTCAAATTTTTTAGAGCACTAACCCGATAAGGAGCACTAACCCTTGATTTTAGTAGAGCATAAACCCTCTAAGGAGGAACCAATCCCCTATATGACTCAACACCAATAAAATTCACCTTATGTTTTTTTCATCTATGAAATTTTACACCAAGAAGTGATGATTGAACCAATTCATATCACCTCCTCTTTATCATCCTCAAAACTACCTTCTAGACTTACTTGCTCATAGTCTTCTTCTTTAAACTAATTTAATCTGATAACCTAGCTCACCAACATATGATATCTATATAGAAAATAATTTCATCATATTTTACCTCTCATGACAGTCACATAGACCTGTAACACCTCCTAAATTTTCCCTCTAGCTTGCACTTAGACACAACTAGCTCAAATAAACTTTCTAATTTGCTTTTATACCTGTCTTATGATCATAATACATGTAGGTAGGCCATCATAGAGTAAAATAACTAAAGAAATAAAATTAATATCATAAAAACATAATTCATAAGACCATACAAGTCAGAAATATAATATATAACCATCATTCCTTCATTAGGAATCAAGAAGCCTAATTGTACCCAAAACTTGTACTCGGAAAAAATAGAATGTTATAGAGAAAAAACATCTTCACCAAAACATGGAAAAAAATTATACATGTTGTGTAATAAAAATAAAAATATCTATAAATATTGAATAGTATAAAACAATATTATCACACCATGAAGCCACTTGAGAACAAGGACAACTAACATGCCCCAAAACTAGTCTTCAGAAATGAAGCTCAAACCCCCATAAAATGACCTCATCCATGAAAGTGTAATATATAAATGGAAATATAATTAACTCATGCTCATAAAAAAATGTATAAGATACCACAAATAAAATTCAAGATCTATCAAAATACTCTTGCAACTAGATCACACGAAAGCGCCCAAAACTGACCCAAAACTAGTCTTGCAAAATGAGCCTGTACAAACATCCTAAAAGAAAAAAAAATGATTTGAAACCACATTGGAAATGTAGAAAATCTTGCAAAAACCAAATTATTCAAGAGGTCCAATACAAAACTTGAGATAAAACACAATTTTCCTAAAAACTTCCCTTTTTAAGTGTGCTCCACATATAACCAAGAAACCTAACTTGCACATGGACAAATATGAGAAAGTAATATAAAACATCCAATCATAATAATTTCACAAACAATCCATTATGGGCCACTAAGAATAATATCTTCTCCATCGCTTCTTAACTAGGGTTTTGAGAGGGTTTAAACCTCCTTATCTTCTTAACAATTGTTCTTAAATATATACCCCTTAACTCTAAAAATAATGCTTATAATTCCATCTCAAGACCCTTCCCCAACTACCATGAAGAGGTTGGACCATCATGTAGAGATTTTATGGGAAAATGAACATCAAACTATCCAATATGACCTAAAATGTTTACTTCCACAAACTCGGTAAGGGAAAAAATCACATAACTTGTTTACTATTTCATTCTAGGACCAAAACTTGATCCAAACCTGAGAAAAAAACCTAATAAAATTTTTCCCTTTGTTTAAAATGGTCAAAATCACTTTACTAGGGATGTTTTATCAATGACTAGGTATAGGAATAGAAATACAAAACCAAGTATAACACCTTAACTAAAACTATAAGAAACATTTTAGTGTGTCTACACATTATAATTATGCTCCCCATGCTATCAAAATGCATAAACAAATGCTAAATGCACCACTTCATCATGACATATCTCATTCGGCCTACTAGGCATCAAGAACAAGCACGTTGAATATGCTTGCTTCACCAAAAATGACCTTCACATCTCTTTTCCATCCTTGACAACCTGCAAGATCCTTCACCAAACCTCATGAAACCTCAAAAACATCATCCACGCATCTACAAGTTGTTGGTTTGAGTAATTTTCCACATCACTAGGTAGGTCATCTCACTTAGGTGAGGTCATAGGTCTAGGTGTCACAAGGGTGTCACGGGGGTGTCATAGGGGTCATCATTAGGTTCATTATGCGTCATTACATGTCAGTGGGTCATATGTGTCATATGGGAGTTACTTCCCATTCTGGGAATGTAACTCCACTTCTTGACTTAAGAGGTCATGATTATGGCATTTGGGGTTATAAAACACCCCCTATTTATATCCATTATCCTTTTAAGATATGTGAGATGGTACATGAGATTTTCCCCTCTTTGAATCTTTACATGCACTATTGGTTGATGCTTGCTCCCATGAAACCTCATCATGTTTCTAGTGTGTATCTCAGTCAATTTTCACACCATCTCACATGATCCTCATGCTTTACATTTTCACATTCTCCCTCATGGTATCAGAGTGCATGTTTTGGAATTTGTGTTACTCATTGTCTACCATTTCTATTTAGCTCTTTGTTTGTGTTTTTCCAATTTCATGAGCATCCATCGTAATGGTTATTCTGTTTATACTCTACTTTGACTAATTCAAGGTTTTAATCTTGTTCAAGTTTTATGTTCATGGTTTTCTAGTATTATTTGGTTTTCAACATTTCATGCGTACTTTTGGAGTGCTCTACAGGAGTTACAAAGTTATAGATCCTATTCAGATTTAAGTCTTTGGTTTGTAGGTTTTAAAGGTTTTGAGGAATATTTTTTCTTAGCTCAACCCCAGCTCACCGAGCTATAAACTAAGATGGATCTTTCAGCTCAACTCGTGCACTAACCCAACTCAGGCTTTGATCTATGCATTCACCTTATCGTGCCTTGTTTTAGACCATTTATTCTCTTGTGTTTGCTTTTTTAGTTTCTCTTTGGATTGACTCAAGTTTGTTTCTTGATGTTACTTCTCTGCATTCCAATCACCTACCTCTATGAATGAATGACATCTTTCCTTTGACCTATACATCCAACTTGGTACCTATGTTTCTCTCGAGTTCGATCCTATGCATCCGACTGTGCATCCCGAGCTCACTACTTGGTTTGTGGTTTTGCAAACTAGTTCGTGGTTTTACTCCTTGGTTCATGGTTTCACCCTTGTGTGTTTGGAATTTCTATGGTTTTCTCCACCCCCTAATTTTCCATGAGCCCATGCTAAAATTGATCACCATTTCTTATTCTCTTTGTTTGTTTATGTCGTCTCGCTTGGTCTCCTTGACGTCATTTTGGTTTGGTTCTCATGCCTTATTTTTAACAAAAATCTCACCAGACTCTACCTCATGCTTAGTATCCACTATGGCCATCTAACCCCTATGCTTAAAACTGACTCACCATCATCCCCTTGGAACCTCCTCGGTGAACTCATCCATGTACAACTCGGTGACTGACCATTGACTTGACCTATCCTTGACAACCTCAATGAAGAATCCACTCAACATTCAACTGTCAAAATTATCCATGTGGCCCTCTACATGCACAATGTGTGGCATCCCTTTACCTAAATGGACATGTGGCTTTTACACTTCCCTCTTTGGCTTGACCCCTAACTTGGCACCCATTATGCACAACCCAACGACCTTTTACGAATTACTCGACACTAACTCGACTCCACATGGGCTTCCAAATCTTCACCACTCACCGTAGACTCCACCAATTTGCCAAATTAGCTTAATGAGCCATGCCAACTCAGATCCCACACCCCCTAGCTCTCCATTCCAAGCTTCTCAGCCATCTTGCCAAACTACCCGAGTCAACTCACCGAGCTTCCTCCTCTATCTCATCCCTTCTTGCTCTAGACATTTCTCTCTCACCCTTTTTCTTTTTTTGCCATTTTTCCCACTTTTACTAATTAGTGATAATATAATTAAGGGAAAAAAATAATTTTCATTGTAATAAGGGGGCGTGTTTTTTTGGGCTCCTTTTATAGGTTTATTAGGATTTCTATGCCATTTTATGACTCATGAATTGTAGTAATCCTCTTCACCTTGCAAAGAAGAGAGCCTTCTTTTTGCGATGTGAGATGCCTTCTCTCACACTAAGCAATGTTGTACCATTGTGTTACTTACTCTCTTTTGTGCTTGAATGTGTTTCATTCCTTTTATTCCGATGTGATTCGAACTAGGACTTATTGTAGCCTCCACTCTTGCGCAACTCTTCACTTACCGCAAAATGAGTGGTGAAGCTGTCTAATGTCACATGACCACACCCTATTTTAATCATGCACTACTTATTAAGTATCATAAAAAGGGGGTTATCACTATTTTTCTATGGTGTTACATGTAAATGCATTCTCAACCGAGTTCAACATCTTACAACCTTGTTTGTATCAACATACCCTACTTCTCATGCACTTTGCACTTTTTTCTTCCACATCATAGAGGATGCTCTTTCTAGACTTGAGAGTTATTGGATTTATTTACAAACTCTTCCATTTATTCTTAGAAGAGAGAACTACACATCATGGCATGCTTCTATGGAATGCTACTTTGCCTATGAGGGTCTTACACACTTTTTCTTGGGCAGTTCCTATACCCACCGATCATCACCGTCTTGAGGGCTTTCTCGACACTTGTGACTATTTCATTGGTCACTTGATGTTACATGTCACAAAACCCCTCTGTATTCATGTGGCAAACTCAAATCCTCCCCACCGCATATGGAACATATTTCAGTCCTTATTTGGAAACCCTTCACATACTCGCTATTGTTGTTGTTATTGATATAGTTTTCTCTTCTTCTGCATCATGTTATGATAGCTATGTTGACTCATAATTTCTTGGTTTTATATTTGATGATGAGGATTGTAATTCCATTTTTGATGATGATATTACTACTGGGGACTCCTCTTCTTCCTCTCTTGACCCTATTCCATAGTGTGTTATCACCCCTCTTATCTCTTCAAACATCAAGTACTATCCTTCTTAGCCTCATACCATCATTGCACCAACCTCCTTTCCACTTCTAGTGTGTGAGTCCCTTTCCAATCCTCTTCCTTCATGCATGGATGATTCATACCTATCTAACATTTCTCTTCTATTTTTGAGCCCCCTTCTTGGGATGAGTATCTACCCAACCTTGGTAATCTCTTTGCAGCATTTACTTGTGATGCAGTATAGGTTCCTCATCCTTCTACATGTGTTTTGAAGGATTCCATAATCTCCTTTGTTGGTATTTCCCCTTCTAGGACCCTTATCACTTCTAATTTTCAAAAGACCATCATTGATCCACCCTTGCTTGTGGATCCTCTTTCTATTGTGGGGGTTATTACATTACCTTCACTTCACTCAAGCATCCTTTTAGTGAATGTTCCTCTTCTACACTCTGAAAAATTTATGCAAGTGGAATTACCTTCAGCTCTTGTGCACTTACTTGTTAAACCTATGTCATACTTTAGTGGACCAGATTCAGAATTCTTTGTACTTTTCCCTATAGTTTCCTTTGTAGAGTGGACAAAATTACAATAATCTATTTCTATCCTTCCTAAGGGCAGGTGCAAAGTTTGGTGTGGGTGTCTCTTCTTTAGTCTAGAGGCAGAGGAACATGTCATTGACAATATTTTTGGAAATTTCCTAGAGTTATAGAGTTCATATATATCCATGACATATTCTACGTTCCTCTTGTCTCCCTCTTCTTCTGTCTTCTTCTTCTTCTTTCTGAAATATTACCCTTTTGTACATGGGTACCTTATTAGCCTCCTCAGTTTCCAAGACCCATTTGTGGAATATTTTTTAGATTAGAGAATGTGTGTTTTTAATCTCTTATGGTGGATGCTTTTTCCACTGGGTTTTCCTCCATTTCTTGAGATGTTTTTTATTCATGGGTGCCTCATCGGGATTTGTTCCTAGGACATCCTCATTTTTAATTTCCACCTCATCCTAAGTTACGATGAAGGGGGTGTTGGTGTGAGTAATTTTCCACATCATTAGGTAGGTCATCTCACTTAGGTGAGGTCATAGGTCTAGATGTCACAAGGGTTTAAAAGTGTTCATCATTATATTCCTTACGTGTTATTACTCATCAGTGCATCATATGTGTCATATGGGAGTTACTTCCCATTTTAGGAATGTAACTCCCCTTCTCCACTTAAGAGGTCATGATTACAACACTAGGGGTTACACAATACCCCCTATTTATACCCCTTATCCTTTTCAAATATATGATATGGCACATGATATTTTCCCCTCTTTGAATCTTTGCATGCACTCTTTGGTTGATGCTATCTCCCATGAAACCTCATCACACTACCAATGTGTTACTTGGCTGATGTTCATGCCATCTGTCATGATCCTCATGCTTAATTTTTTTGTATTCTCCTCAAAAGTCAGTACCACACTCCTACAAGTCACTAAGTTTCTCAATAACCCATGAAACACCATGCAATATCAACAAGACATTCTACTTGTCATGACACTACCTTTAAACCTTCATGTTTCTTACCTCATTGTACATTAATGTAATCAATGAAATCAATGAAAACATATCTCTTTTATATCAATGGATACAAAATTCCAACAAGAGTTGTTCCCCTTTAGGCTAGAGACTAGGTGTAATAAATTTTTATGCTATGTATGAAGATGGAGTTAACATCATGGTTATATGGTGCTAATAGAAAAATGATTAAAATTTCTTCTATTATGTTATTTTTAAAAAGCGGAAAAAATAAACCAATTAAGCATTCTAATAAGAATATTGTAGGATCCTATACATAAATTATTACTCTTAGTAGAATTATTAATGCTAGTTTAATAGACACTTTGCTTAGTAAATGGGCATATCCCTAACTATCTATGCACAATGTGGAAAGATTATAATCACTTTTAGGTAAAATATGAGGTCAATAAATAATCTTCCTATAAAAATTTAAACACATTATTTTCAATCTTGATTCTAGACAAAAAGTGTTAATATAGTCACACGCATTAACCAAGAAACACTTAGCCGAAATTGTTGGCTTATATATACGTATATAAAATTATCTCAAATTTTTGGGTTTATGGAATAATAAAAGAGATAACCTTGGTGTAAAAATAATGGGCATTACATTTTTCTATCATATCTCAAGCTCAACATCGGATACTCTAGGGAAAGTTTTGGAAATCAAACTTAAACTGAATAACTAAAAACCACAACCTTTCCACTAAAACTATTTTGGTTTGTTATCATGCACATAGGATGGCAAGGCATGTAATTAACCATTATGTGATGAGGACCCAGGAAGCGGGGTGTAACTACTTTGAAAATGCATTACACGGATCTTGGGCCACATATTTTGGAGGTATTACATCAAGTTATGGGTGTTTTATTGAATCGATTACCATAATAGTGGAAGCTAGTTGAGGAAGTCAAAAAACATAAGGAAGATGATATTGCAAAGAAGGGATCTCATAATTTAACACATCAACATGTTTCACATCAGTGTGGGAGATCTCACTACCCATTAGTAAAGGTGGAGAGGGTCATTTTTAGTGATATAACCTTTATCCGAGTTTTGTAGGGACAGCACCAATGAAGATACCGCCATCACCTCATGGAGAGGGCACATTGGAGCCGTGTCCATAGGGTCATGGTGTATGTAGTGTTATTAGGGACATTCAACTACAAACACCTACTTGTGGAGGTATGGTAGATGGATTTAGAGCTAATTCATGGCTCCTTATTCTTAAAAGTTACTTTGGGATACACCTATTTGATAATAATGTCAAGGCATGACTGGCCATTCACCTTCTCTATGATACAAGTGTCTCGATGGAGGAATGAGGAGTGGAATCTACATTTGTAATGAGACACAATTACATGGGAGTTTTTTGATGAGTGATTCAAGACTCGCTACATGTCGAGCAATTTATTCAATGATGGATAGATTAGTTTCATGAACTTAAATAGGGTTTGGTCTTGGTGACATAGTATGCAATCCATATTTTATAGTTATTACTATATGAAAAATATTTACAACATGAAGAGTTACATGTCAACAAGTTTATTTAGGGTATGAATGTAGAAATAGCTATATTAGTTTGGATTTTATCTCTGCTGAATTTGGAGAAGGTTGTGGATAAGGCCTAATTAGATGAGGAGAGCGTGAGTAATGTCTAGAAGTTTCATGATAAGAATAAGAACATGTTGAATGAAAGAATTCACATACTACAGGATATTAGATCATGAGGAACTACACTATGCCCGAGAGGAGGCTTTAGGCACACTAAAGAAGCCTTGAGGTATCCACTACACCCACAACATCATTCACAACATCATCTCATCATCAACAACAACATGAATAATTCAATTTATGTAGAGAGGTAAGGGCTAATGAGACTAATGTTTTGGTAGGGATAGGAGGCAAGGTGGACACTAGCCTCATCCACCTTACAAAAAACAATCAAATAGGGTTAGGTCTTCAATTTTATCATAACAAAGGATATGTGGGATGCCCTCATAGAGGAAAATAGAAGGATTTTTTATTTGCAGAGATTTTGATCATTACACCTACTTATGCCCTCTAACACCATATTTTTATGATACGTAAAAGAAACTAATGTCTTAAAAAAGTAAGCAATGCGGGATGTGATTATTGAATCTACACCACCATAGAGAAGCGCACACTTGAGCACTAGGCCATATTTATTGAGACTATAGGTATCATCGGGGTATTTCTATATCATTATTATTTGATTATAGTTCTTTGATTCTTTTATTTTACCCTCTATAATGGACTAGTGTGGGATGATGGCTTCTAGGTAGTGATATAAATGATAGGTAGAGTTGGCTATTGGAGTAAAAATGAAGATGTAAACCTACGTGGAGAGCTCTATACTTGATTTGGGTTTGTTTTTCACCACTTTAGACCTATGGATCTTACCATTAGAATCTTATGAGGTAGTTTTGGGTATGGATTTTATTTATTTGATGTCAAGACACCGAGAGGGGGTAAATAGAGGTCCTGTTCAATTTTTATCTCATAATTCAATTCAATTAATTTGTGACAATAAAACCAAAATAATATCCAAATGTAGCTAACATGAAAGGAAGTACACAAAGAGAGTATTTAATGTGGGAAACCCAAATTGGGAGAAAACCCCACTAAAATCAAGAACTAGTTTAGGACAAAAATGTCCTGAAAAATGTTACATTGATTTCATAGTTTAGCTTCAACTCAACATGGAGTCTGTAACTCCAAAATTCAACCAAGATCCTACTTGGTCTTTGACAAGTTTCAAATTTCTTAGAAGCTTCAAATCCTAAATATTAGTAGACTTCTACTGTTTCTTCTATAAGATATAACTTAAAAGGAAGCTACTACTCCCTCTTGCTAAGCTACAACTTATACTTCTTCAAGATTTTTATCACACATAGTTTGTTGTCTTCTAAAGCGATAATGACCACTATATCAATAGACTCTTCTTCACGAGTTATGCTCCTAATTCCTCTCTCGTATGATCCCCTAATAAAATACCAATATCTATATTTTCTACTCTTAACTTCCTTGAGAACATGATCATAGTCAACTCAATCTCATACATCCTCTCCATCACTCAACCTGGTCTTTACTCTTTATTAATATTTCTATCTCGTATTAGTGGCCTTCGGTCTCGATATATGTACTTCAAAGATTATCTCTTCATATCAAACCATGTAATCTTCTATATACGAATGATACATTCATACTCCTATTTTAATCTTCATAAATTTCATCACACCTCCTTCATCTTCAAGGCACCTATCTCTGCAACATACATGATCGGGTTTTCCCAAGTTTCAATTGCAAATATATACTTAAAAATGAGATTTTTATAGACTTTGAAAACTCTCCATACCGATTTCAACACCTGATATACATCTTATGATCATCTATATATAATATATGTAGACTTAAAGCTCTTAAAATCTTCAACATGTATCATCAATCCTTCATGGTTAAAAAACATCTCATATGCATAGAATGGTCTCTTTATTAACAACATTGACTACTTTGCATGATGTTTGAACTACCAATTATAAGACTCTTCAACATTTTCCTTGATTTGCATGTAAAAAGTAGATGTAAGGTTTCAACTATAACTACCTATAGTATTATGATTACATCTCACATAAGGCTATCATATTCTCAAAATCTAGAGGTGTACTCATGATGCTCGAAGACCAAATGTAGATAAGTAGATCTCTTTAAACTTCCTAAACCACTATCATGAACTAAAAACACATCCTTTGACCTCCTTTCTAAGGTTTATAATTATATTAGACCTATTTTATCTTATCCATCGAATGTATTTTTTCTTGTAGCCTAATAAAAGATATTAAAAGTATACACACTAATAAGAAACATTAAAAATCTTCCATAACATCCTTATAACCTCCTTAACTTACCTATTCTTTGCCATTTAGCTTCGAGTTTCATTTGAGTCGTGGGAGTATACAACATTTTTGAAATTATAGGGATGAGTCTTAAGCGACTTCACATCTTGGAGAATATTTTAACTTCACATCCTGGAGAAGATTTTTTTCGAGATTTGGATTAGTCACAACCATCAAGAGAATAAGTCAGTTTTCATTACAACAGAGCATTCATTGATTTGCTAGTACAGAGAGAAATTTAAGAGTTTTGACTAGTTCACATAGTTTATCAGTTAGATACAAATTAAAAGACATCATTTAAGGATGATAATGGAATTTCACAACCCTTGAGTCATTATTTGTTTTCTATCATGCTCATGAGAATATAATACTTCTTGATTTCTAAAAATTGTTCTTTGTTAGGGTTATAAAACACAAACCTTCATTCACTGTTTTGATCCTTTTGAAACATTTTCCTTCACTTTTGTGTCAATAATATTTTAGGGGATTTAACCATAGATTCATACTAAATGTTTAGAACATACATTCCATTTGATGATTGAATTTTTCCATGAATTAAGACTAACAATCAAAATTTGATATGACTGTCACAGAGAGTTAAATCAGTCATTAAGGAGAGAATGGAAACACTTGATGAACCTCTATCTTAGGATAAAATGATTTTTTTTAGGAGTAAATTTCTTGAATAATATTTCCATATTATGTTTAATCACTACATGAAGGAATAGGACATGATATAAATTCATTTTGAGACTGTGTTCTTTGTTCCATGATGCACAACAAGACAATCCAAATTAGAAGACTTTTTGCTATCTACACTTTGTAGCTTACATAGTCACCCCATGGGAGAATAAATTCAAACTAAGCATATAAATTACCTTCACCATATTAAATGCATACCTTGTAGAGGATATATAACAGATACTCTACATGATAGTTTGGAGGTTAGTCCTCTTGTCAAACACCGAATAAGATAATTTAGAGATAATTAGCTTTAACCTTAAAAAATCATTCCAAGAGCATACCGAGAGCTCTATATCATCAAACTTGACCTATAGAGAGTTATTATAACCCTTTTTCACCTTAAAAATGAGTTTAAACCCAAACACCATAACTCGAGTCTTTCACACCATGATTGTGATTGAACAACTTCCAAACATGAAGAAGACTTGTATGGAAAATATATGCTTGAAGAATCACCAATGCCACAATTTTGACCTAGAGGGAACCTTATTCAACCCTAAATAGTTAAAACAACTGAAAAAATTCATTTAGAAACAAAATGCCTCATTTCATGTCTATCGCTTCAAGGAGGCCTGAGAGAGAAAAAAATGTTAGAAAAACAAAGAGAACTTTCTTATTCTTTCACCTTTGGTCCTCAATGTTTTTGAAAAAGTTCATGCTTGGAGATATATTAAAAAATTAATTATATGATTTATTTGAAGGAGGATTTATAATTTTTTTTGGATGCTAAGAAGACAAGGTTCTCATATTGCATTTCTCAAGAAACTGATTTTAGTAAAACTTGAATAAATTCAAAATTCCATTTCAAAATTAGATAAAATTTGACATAGAGAAAAAGACTTTTCATGTAATTTTTACTTCAAAACTTACTCAAAACTTTGACTCTATCAAATTTTATTTATACATGATAGTAAAAATCAATTTCAAAATACTAAAATTCCATTTCAAAATACATGATAAAAAATTACTCAATGTTCTTTATTTCAGTCCCAATGCATCCTTTCAGTATACTATGCCCTTGTCCATGACATTTCACTCTTCCTTGAGAGCCATAATCCATTTTATAAGTAACTACTAGTTACTCTTCCCTACAATCCTATAACACACCTTGTCTACCTTATAAATCATCAAATATAACTTGTATTGACAAAATAAACACGAAAAACATGTATCTAGTCATCTTTAGTGATATTTCTTCATTGAAATACTTGAGGGGCACTATATTTTTCTTTCATCTAAAGAGAAAAATATTAGAGACCTTACAGGAGACACCACATTATTATTTGGACTGAAAGTACACACACACACACACATAACATAACAAAGTAATCACTATCCTTCAAAAATTCATCTTGCCACTTCAAACCTTGTCCTTTCCACTATTCTTTCTTCAAGATCAACACTTCAATGTACTAAAATAAGATGTAAAACCCTTACTTTTCAATAATTTCACTTCTTCATTAGGGTATTATGCATCACTTTTATCCCTTACACATTCTTGAAATGCAATCTATCATAATATCCTTGTCTTTCATCTATTGCATTCCTTATGCTCCATATCGAAGAGATATAAACCTCTTGTCACCGTGATCAAGATCTCATACTTCCTACCTATAAATCAGAGGAAACAACTAAGATGTCCTTTTATAGACCCAAATCATAACTCGTATAGATTCGTAGAGAACTTTAATGCACTTTGATTGGGCTATAAATAATTTTACCTTTTTCCAAACACCCTTTCTCCCTTGTAGACTCTCATATTGTACAAGTCATAAAATGAAGAACTTATTGACATTGATTGTGGTTCACTTGATTCTCAATAAAAACTTTTGACTCGCTTAGATTATGACAAATTATCATCTTCACCTTCAATCTCATTAGGACCACCAAAACCATGACTAGATAATGCACAAAGATCTTTGACAGAGACAAGATCATTCTTGAGAGTTCATCCCGACAAACTATTTTGCAACACTTCAATCAGACTAATATAAACCTTATTCATCCTAAATATCACTCACACTTTGATGTCATAGAAACATATCTAACTTCAAGAAACTACATGTAAACTATGACACTTATTTCCATAATTATACCTTCTCATGATATAAATAACAACTAGGAACACTTAGGAAAATAAATTCTCTTAAAACTGAGGTATATACTAGGATCTTTTGATAAGGATATGACTACTTTTTCTTATTTTCTCAAATCAAAATCTTTGCACAACAAAGTGATAGGCTCTTCAATACATTTGTAACCACACTTATATTTAATGACAAGACACAAAATTAAATCTTCAAGTTTAGTCTTAAAGTAAAGCTTTAGGCAATAAGACATACTTCATTTTGACTATCAATCTCAAGCTATAGACTTTTCATGTAATTTTTACTTTGAAACTCTTTGATACTATGGATAGATGAATGCATTTCCAAGACTCCTTGCCATCGTTTTGATGACCCAAACTCATATACAATTATAAATGAGTGTACATGCTTGAATCATTTTCATGTTTCTAATGACTTAATGAGAGACCTTGATAGATAATAAGACCTTATTTTATGACAAAAGGCTTGAGGAAACTATCCTAACAATATGAAGAGCATGAACACACATATCTCTTACCCTCTCAAGTAAGGATGTTTTTCAGGACTCAATATGACCCACGCATACTATAACCAATCATCATGACACATTCTATGGAATAACTAGGTTCTACATGTATTAGATAAAAATTTTAGACACTTTCCAATAGTATTGAAGGATGACAACCTATAAGGATGACTCAATCAGTCTTACACTCTCTTGAAGACCTATTCTAGAATGGAAAAAACTAGAAGGATTATTTAGACATGACTCCATCTTGACACCCTAGAGAAAGATAGCATAGTCTTTGAGACTTATTGACCATAATTTCTTTGTATTAATAAAGGAGACATTTAAGAATTTCAATGGGGATAAATAATCATTCCTTTAATTGGACATACCTTTGCAAGATGATGAAGACTCCAATCAACAACCACTGATGGAAAATTTCTTTCAAGAACATAATTTTGAAATTTTAGTCAACTTCATCATGGAGAATTATTTGATTGGAAAGTTGTTAGACTAATGAAGAACAAAATTTTCTTCTTTGAGCTGGTATATACCTTATAGAATCCTAGAAAAGGCACACCACCTTTTGAGATCACCTCAAAATAGAATAAAGTCATCAAAGTAACATGATGACTCAATTATTTCCCTTCTTGTCCTTATGATCTTGTTAGTCTTATTGGATGCACCCTTGGTGTGATAACATCATCTCCTAAGCCCTCACTTTATGATTGAGCACTGAGAGACATACATGTTATATCTCATACACGTACTCTAACACAACTTGAGGTAGAAATTATTCATCAATTACACTAGAATTTACTTCCTTATTCTTGGCTTTGTCATCACTTATTCTTTTCTTGTTTGTACTGGAATAATTCATAGGTTGTTGTATTTCTACAAAATATGCCGATACTATTTTCTTGTCCTTATTTGCTTCCTCAACTCTTGGGTTTTCTTCCTTGAATTTGTCTATCAATTTTACTTCCTTCTTTTCAGGATTTGTTTTAGTCATGTATATATTTGTCTCATTTCTAGGATTGGTATTCATATTTAACACCTTATTAACTTGTATTACGAGAGTAGGATACCTATTATTGTACTTAAGTTTTTCATTGTGACAACAAAGATCTACAAAATGCTCAAAATTATGAAAATTATAATGTATGAAATTATTCTAACCTCCGACTTGGTATAAATTGTCATTCCCTCTATGATTCGTATCCTTAATATTGTGATATATCCTAGCATAGTGTCCAAACTTGTTATAGTTGTAGCACACTACCATGTTCATGCCTCTTGAGTATTATTCTTCCCAAAAATGACTTGAAGGTTATTCTAAATAGTACTTGGAAATATGCCCTTTTTCTTGGCAATTGAAACAAACTATGTTATTTTCCTTCTCACTTCTATTATCTCTCCATGGGTGGTCATCTATGATCTACTTCCTGCATTCCTTAGCCCTATGTCCATATCTATGACAAGAAAAATAATATCCATTAAAATTCCTTTCATACCTAGATGCATTTATTTTCCTAACTGACTTAGGAATTCTCATGCTTGTCTCCTTGATCAACTTTATGCCAGTTTGTATGCTTGGACCAGCCTTTTCACCTTATTTATTTTCACTAGGTTATCCTCTAAATCCTAAACATGTTTTATCACTAGGATCTCTTTGATTTTCAAAGATTCCATCAAGAGACTCAAAATTATTTTCAAGCTTGCTATACATTTTCAATATGTCATTTTCCTCTTCTAGTTAAACCTTTAGGATTTACAATTATTCTTTATGTTTAAGATAGGAATATTCCTTGTCTTTCAAGGATTTTGACACATTCTCTACAAATTATTCCATCTCCTTAAGTGTTTGGCAATGGTCAGCTTCCATGAGCTTGATTTCCTTCTTTAGTCCATCAATCAGAGATTGAGCAATCTCATACTTCTAGGATAGATTATGCTAATGTACCCATGTTTGTGACTTCAGAATCACCTCCAAGATGTTAGAATTTATTTAAGAGGACCAAAATCTGATACCAATTATTTGAAATTAGGACACCGAGAGGGGGTAGATTAGTGTCTGTTCAATTTTTATCTCACAATTTAATTCACTTAATTTGTGACAATAAAACCAAACTAACATCCACAAGTAGCTAACATGAAAGAAAGTACACAAAGACAAGATTTAATGTGGGAAACCCAAATTGGGAGAAAAACCACTGAAACCAAGAACTATCTTAGGACAAGAATGTCTTGTAAATGTTACATTGATTTCATAGTTGAGCTTCAACTCAACATGGAGCTGCAACTCCAAAATTTAACCAAGCTCCTACTTAGTCTTTGAAAAGATTCAAATTTCCTAGAATCTTCAAATCCCAAATATCAATTAGATTCTACATGTTTCTTTTGTAAGCTACAACTCACAAGGAAGCTACTACTCCCTCCTGCTAAGCTACAACTTAGAATTCTTCAAGATTTTTTTCACACTTAGTTTGTTTTCTTCTACAACTGATAGTGACCACTTGATCAACACACTATTCTTATCAATTCGTATCTCAATTACTCACTTTTTTGATCACCTACTTAGCAAAAATATCTATATTTTATACTCTTAACTTCCTTCAAAACATGATCATACTCAACTCACTCTCATGTATACTCTCCTTCACTCACCTAGCATTTTCTCTTAGTTAATAGTTCTATATGCATTAGTGGCATTTAGTTATGATATATGAAATTCAAAGATGATATATTATTGTCAAAGTATGTAATATTATATGTAAGACTCATACATTCATACTCCTATTTGATTCTTCATAAATTTCATCTCACGTCCTTCATCTTTAAAGAATCTATCTCTCCAACATACATGATCAGTTTTCCCAAGTTTCAACTACATCCTCAAACAAATGATCTTTTTATAGACTTTGAAAACTCTCCATAATGATTTCAACACCTGATATACATCCTAAGAACATCTATATCTAATATATGTAAGCTTAAATATCTTCAATGCTTTAACATGTATCAAGTAATCCTTCATGGATCAAAAACATCTCATATGCATAGAATGGTTTCTTTAATAACAACATTGACTATTTTGCATGACCTTTGAACTACCAATTCAAAGACTCTTCAAATTTTTCCCTTATTTGCACGTACAAAGTAGATGTAAGGTTTAAACTATAATTTCCTATAGTATTATGATTACATTTGACAAAAGGCTATAATATTCTCAAAGTCTGCAGTGTACTCACAATGTTGTTGAGACCAAAAGTAGACATGTGGATATATCTAAACTTCCTAAACCACTGTCATGAACTGAAAAACACCTCCTCCGACCTCCTCTCTCGGGTTTGTAATATATGCCAAACCTCTTTCATATTCTCCATTGAATGTTTTTTCTATTATAGCCTAATAAAATATCTTACAAGTATACAAACTAATAAGAAACATTACAAGTCTTCCAAAAATGATTATAACCTCATCAACTTATATATGCTATTCCATTTAGCTTCTAAGTTTCATTTGAGTATGTGGGAGTATAATTTTTATAAAATTAGAGTGACGATTCTTAAATTACTTCACATATTTGAGAATATTTTAACTTACTTAACATATTGGATAATATTTTAACTTCACATATTGGAGAAGATTGTATTTAAGCTTTGGATCAGTCACAATCATCAATATAACAAGACAAGATTCATTACAACAAAGCATGCACTCATTTTATAGTACACAGAGAACTTTCATAGTTTATACTAGTTCACACAACAATGGTTATATTCCTCCTTTGCATTTCAAGTGTTGACATGTGATTTTCTTGATAAAGGTGTGTTCTTTTGACTGCTGAAGATCATGCTTGAAATGGATAAATCAATTATGCTCTTGGATTGAAGGGCTGGTATGTTGTTGCTTGCAATAATCTATTTCACTCTCTTTGGATAAGCTGTAATCTGGTTTTAAGAGTTGTAACTTACCTTTTTCAATTTTGGACTCATCCTTGGATCAATTCCATTGATCCAAGGTATGTTTTAAATCTTCTTATTATAACTGAATGAAAAATTGACATTCATTAATTGTGAGGCTTAACGGACTGAACTTGTGTTTGTGGAAAATTATTTATTATCTTGGATACAATGCTTGCATTCTATTTTGTGTTGAGCTCGGCTCTTCTTGGTCGACCCTTGCAGGAGCTTATGGCATCAAGGGAAATAGGAACCCTGCTTTTGGATTCTTGAGAAAAATAGATTGTTGTGTACCCTAATAAATATGGGATTCAGGTAAGTTACCTAACTACATGTTACTATACCCTTTACGAGGGATGACATTCTAACCTAAGTTGTTAGCTTGTAAGGAAGTAACCTAGGGGGATGTTAAGTTATTTCTAAACCTATATTTTTTGTTAAAACTACATCCTATCCTAGGGTGGCAAACTAATGTTGGGGGTTATATCCTAAGGTTATTTATTTAAACTAACCTAAGATCTAACCTAAGAAAATTCTATCTATCCTAACTAATGGGATATGAAAGGGGACCTAGGGGCCATTGGCAATGGGAACTAAGTGGTGGTTCCAAGTCTTTTTATTGGGATTTGTTTTGATTTGGTTTTTAATATATGAAAGTACTTGCCAGTGTGGTAGGGGTTAGTGAAAGTTAGAGGAATCTATGTGGAGGCTTCTCTAAGTTTGGAAATGCACTATGAATTGCAATTAGGTCTTGCTAACTATGAATGGTGGTGGCAAGGAAAGATAAGTGGGAAAATTGGTTTTAATGGCATTAATGTGCCTTGGGTTTGGCGAGCAAGCCATCTTGGAAGGCATGCTGGCGGATTCTTTGGGGTTGTTTAGCTTTGCATGCTTCACAATTTTCACTCCGCATGGAGCTATCTAGTTCTTTGAACCAGCAGTTTGATCTCCACTTTGTAGCTATTTTTGAACTCTCTGAGCTATTTTTCGGTTCGAGGAATGTATAAGTGGGATTGTGGAAAAATAATATGGTTGTTTGATCTTGTTTGGAGAAGAAGAGGTCTTGGAAACTCGGCTGGAAGTCTTCTTTGAATGGTAGAGGCACTATCAGGCATGATAGGCTCTACCCATTAAGATTTATTGATTTCTTCTAAATGATTCATTAACACAATTCTGCTCATTGGAAATTTTATATTTTCTTGATGTATGTGGTTATTTACTTGCATGTAAGCTTGGAAATTTGTGGGTTTTGGAATATGAATCCTTTGTTGTTATTGATAGTTTTTGGAAAAATTCTTTGTTTTGGTTGTTAGAGGTTTGCATGTAATTGTTTTGGAACTCTACAATCTGTACTAGAAGCTCTTTTGACCTCTATAACTTGAACTAGTAGTTATGTTATTGTATTTAAGCTTGTAGCTTGTTTTGAAGCTTGTTTTCTTGCATTTGAAAATAAGGTGAAAAGAGTTGGCTTATTACTTGTTGGGTTCTGAATTCATTATTGGGTTGTCATGTTTCGATCTATACTTAAGTTCATTGAGCTTGAATTAGAAGCTCCTTGGCCATTTTTAACTTGAACTGATGAGTGTTGTTGGGATGGTCTTGTATCTCTATTTATGATTGTGTTCGGGTAGTTGTAGTAGCACTCCATGAATATTTAAACTTGTATTGAAGCCATGATTGGTTTTAGCTTTATTTGGACCAAGTGGTTGTTTGAACTGTGTCGAACTTATTGAGGTTTTGAACCTTGAAACTTGTATATAGTTCTTATGAATTTTGTACTCATTGTTGAGTTATTGCGTTGTGCTTTGTACTTGAGTTCTATACTGAGATTTTATTCTTCCTTATGAAAATGGAAGGCTTGAACCCATAATAGGGTGTTGGTATTATTATGAGATTTTACTAGAGCCATGTTATTCTATTTTAAATTCATATTTGAACTTAAGTGGTTTGGAACTTGTGATATATGCACGAATTTAACTGCAACATGTATTCCTTGTTGGTCATTTTGATTTTGTATGGGAAATCGATGAGTTGTATACTTACTAGTATTTATTTGAATTAAAATTGTAGTTTCCTTTAGTACTATTTGATGGAAGGGTCTTGTGAGTTTTTGGTTGAATTTGACCATCAAAACTTTGAGGCCTCCTTTGTTTTGATGTTGAGAAGGAATGGTTGTTTTACTTCTACCTCTAGACTGCACTGTGTTTTCAAACTTAACGGGGCATGTGAATCTTAGAGTGTATTTTATTCATATCTTCTCTGAGCATATTCTTGTCTTGTGGGAAATTTTGACTACCTTTGTTCTTAGAAATAATTGGGACTGGAACTTTGTTCTATTAAGGAACCGACGTATCAGTTGTAGAGGTTCATGGAAAGAGTTACTTCTTCCTTTCTATTTTAATTGGAACAAACCCTACCTATCATATGATTTTAAGGAACTAGAGAGGTCTGTGGTTATCTTGTTCAGATGAGTTGGAAGAAGGTAGGATAGGACTAGTCTTATCGAATCACTTAAATATTTACTTCCATCTAAGTAGTGGGTTTTGGTTGAATGCTAAGTTCAAACTGTTATTCTGTTTGTGGTACGAAAAGTTTTAGTACCACTTACATGGATGTTGACAATGTGAATCTTGCTTGGAAATTTGAACTGCCTTCTCATTATCAGTTTGTTACTAATGTTTGTAATGGTGATTCAGTCTTCAGTTGTTGTGACTTCCCTATCTTTTTCAATTGGAGGACTTTTACTCAACTGTTATACTCTTGTTGAACCACCTTGTATTAAAGAGAGAGAGTTATACTCTCTTGGGAGGGGGCAGTCTATAGTTTGAGACTGTACTATGTTTTCTTCTTAGAATTGATTTGAATTTGAGCTAGGTGATGAGGTTAGGTCTTCCTGGGAAGGTTGCATGGAAAATTGGAGGTATACGGGCTTGACTGTGCATTTGGTTTTGAGCTCTCTTTTGGAAACTAACTTAAGAGTTTCTAAGTTGTATTAGATGTTGGATTTCATTTCATAGTATAAATGAAATGAAATATGGTTTGGGTCCTCGTGGGTATGTGATCCTTTTTTGTTGATTGATAAGATTATGGATTGAACTTCTCATTATTCATTCTCTTCTTTGTCTTTATTGAGGGATGGAACTTACTAATATCAGTTATGTTGTAACTAACCCTTTTATAGATTGGGAAAAGTTAAATGTGCTCTTCTATCTTTACGAATTTAAGAGATAAATTAATGTTAAGACTTGTTTATTGATCCAAAACTAAATTGATAGGATCTATTAAGTCTTGTGGTATAATTTTGAAGTTACAGATTATAAAATGTTACTTCCTTAGAAGTAATCCAGATTTCTTAATTGTACTTCTTACTTGATGTTATTACTTATGATTACTTGCTTGATGTTTTACAATTGATTCATGAAAGCAAAGTTGTTTAATGAAGCAATTAGTGGAATGCACTTTACTTTAATGCTTAGTGCTTATCATGCTCAGTTCATTGAACTGACCCATGCTAGAAATTTTGTAGATGGACATCGTAAGTGATTAAAGAAGACAAGAACTTTCATGTTGTATTGGGTTATTTGATTTTGAACCTTATGTAAAGAGTTTTGATTCATTCTTTAATTGTATTGAAAAAGAAAAGTTGTATTCTTTTTGGATTGAAGGTTGTTTGTCATACAACATGCCTGAAATACTTAGTCTTGTAAATGAAAAGGTTTTAAATGAGGAATTTGAATGTTGGAGATTTACTTAGTATTGGTTGTGTAATCTATCTTATAGAAGGTGGAATTTCTATCTTGATGACATTATTCATATCTGTTATATGTATAATTCGGATGAACTTGATAAGTTAGATAAAAAGGGAATTAGTTTAATCTCCCTTAATAAGATGTAGCTTGTTAAGTTGCATAAGTTATCAATCTTATCTAAACAATTCTAATATAGTATTTAAATGTGTAATGAATATGTGATGGAACGTTAGAGTTTGTGAAAGATAAGAAGGGTTTGACAAACCCTATCACTTAATCAAATAGAGGAAGGTTCTTCCTCACTAAATGATACATAACCCAAAGAAGGGTGACATGATCGTTAAACGTAGACTTCATTTCTTATAAAGTCTACCTTAGTTGAACCTATTTGGTGGCTACACCTTCTATGAATGATTATGATGTATGTAATGGAACTTATGATATTGTTGTTCTATTTTGATTAATTGTTGTTAAACTAAATAAATGAACATTAAAAGCAATCATGAGTTAGAGGAAGTTCTTTAATGCTTAATTGAACCAAGTATAGAACAAGGACTTGAGGAGTGTTGGATTAGGGTTTAGCATAGACGTTGTAATTATGTTTTATAATCCAAATTAACTTAACATTAATAACCTCCTTGGTGTATGTACATCGTGATGAGGTAGTTTTATGTAGGATGTTGGCACACGCCAAATATAGGAATGTACCTTTGAGAAGACTTGGGTCTTCTCGAGGATACAACATTGTAGTTGACATGTGGCAACACCCTTCTGCATTGATCATCTAGATCTACACACAATAAGGACTTGAACTTAGTTTTCTCTAGGTCAAGTTAGTAACATGTTTAGGATAGGGAGTAACTTTCAATAACTCAGGGTACTTTGGCACATCCGGTTGACTTAGGTCAACCGAGTATGCCCTTTTACCCTAAGTCATCGAAAGTGTCTTCCTATAATAGACTATGTTCCTAACCGGGCTAGGGTTAAACCTTGGACAAGTGGACTGACAGTAGTTAGTAAAGACCATTCATGATAACAAAAGAGTGGGGTGAAGGACGTATTCCAAAATGATGAGTATGTCATCTAGGAATAGCGACATACACAGTATGTTGTAAAATCTTTGGCCAAAGTATCGCAAGTTGCTGGTTGCATTGTCCTATGTCACCTAGTTTAAAGCCACGTGATACCAGATGAATATTGGTAACAAATATTCAGGTATGTTCTTTAAACAAGATCACTCAGTACCAGATTAGGGTGAAAACCAAGTATACGATAAGTATTCAATACTTAAAGTGAAACATGAATAGATCGGTAGATAACCAAGTCATGGAATGAATAGATCGGTGTATTACCGAGTCATTTATAGCTGCATATGGTTATCTATTATGAGATTGATTGGCATTGAATGTGTGTTCTAAATTAAGTTTTATTTAGAATAATGAACATTATGTAAAAAAAAAATTTTTTTCCCTTGTTTCTAAAGTCTTAAAATGGGAATGTTACATCTTGGTATCAGAGTTGAAGGTTGTAACTCTTGGACCTATTGTGTCCATAATCTGATGAAACTTAAATTTTCTTGTAACAAAAATGGTTAGAACAAGAGGAAATGTTGCAAATAACCCTCCGCCTGAGGAAGGAGCAGCAACTTCCCTAGAAACTTGATGAGATCCTTGCAGCCTGTTGGACACAAGAGATCATTTGGCTGTACTTAAACAAAAGTAATGGGAAATGAGGAGGAAGATGATGCTGATAACAATAATCAGCCACCTCCTGGGGACAACGCCAATGTAGGTGTTGATAATAACAATGCGAACATACTTGTTTAGCCTGAAAAAAAAAGGCTAGGCTGGCAGCTGAACTCACTAATGATATAAAAAGGATAAGTCCACCCAAGTTTGATGGCACCACATTAGGAGATGGAGCTGAGAACTGGCTCAACGAAATGGAGAAATACTTTGCAATAAGGAATTTCTAGAAGAAAAAAAGGTGATATGGGGAGCATATCATCTTTCTCATGAAGCATCTTCATGGTGGGATAATCGGAAAGGCTGAGTTAAACATTGATGAAACTAACATCACCTGGGATCAATTTAAAGGTTACTTTAGGCAACGTTGGCTACCTCAACTTTACTATGATTAGAAAATGACTGAATTTCAGAACTTAGTTCAGGGGAAGCTAACTATAACTGAGTACTGGGAATGATTTACAAAACTCCTTAAGTATGTACCTCAGTACCAAATAGATGAGAAGTTTAGGATACAAAATTCATCATGGGATTAAATCCCATTATAGGAGGAGAGGTGGATGTTCATAGCCCAACCACGATGGAAGGGGTTGTTGAAAAGGCCATAAGGCAGGAACATAAATTAAAGGAAATTTTTGCTCACAAGGAGGAAGTAAGGAAGAAAAATCCCAACTCCTCTTCATCATCTCTTGCACCTAAGAAAGGACCATGGAAGAAATTTGAATGAAAAGTAATTTTTCATCTGATACTAATAAGAAAGAAGCAACAAACAAGTTTTCTAGTAATGCATGAAACAACTTTGCTAAGAACAATAATAATGGATAGAAGTCCTATGGGGTCAGAATGATAACTCTAAGGTTAGAAATAAACCCGAGCCTAGGAAGGGACTTGTAGGAGGCTGTTATAACTATGACAAAGATCATTATGTAAATCAATGCCTTTGAAAAAGGATGATCATAATCAACTAACACAAGATACATGTTGTAGTAGCTGACAAGCAGGATGAGAAATAGGCCACGCCTATAGAAGTTTTGGGTAAGTTATTTGGTTTACCTGTAACTATTATTTTTGATACCGGAGCTACTGAATGCTTTATTTCTAATAAATTAGCAGCAAAATTAAAAAGAAAATCTGGAAACATGGATAAAACATGGACTGTATAGTATGGAAACAATGTTGTTCATACAGTTAGTATGTGTCTTTTTGGAGCAGTCCTTGATTTACCTAACTTTTCCACTGAAGTAGATCTTTATGTTACACCTTTGGGGTCTTATGATGTAATCATAGGTGTTAATTGGTTATCTAAACATAAGGCTAAAGTGGATTGTTTTGAAAAACACATTAGTTGTGTAGATGACCTGCAGAAAACAACAGAGATTCAGGGTGTGAAACGTGAAATTTATGTTAGAAAACTATCAGCTATGTAACTTAAGAAGGCCAAAAATAAGGGTTGTACCTTATATGTAGTAAAAATTGCTAAAACAACTGAAGAGAACAACGATGTTATGGAATGATATCCATTATTACGAGACTTCAGTGATGTATTTTGGAAGAATTTCGTGTCTTCCACCCAAAAGGGAGTTTGATTTCATGATTGAGATCAAACCTGGAACTGAACCTATTTCTAAAGCACCATATCGAATGACTACTATAGAATTAGTAGAGCTTAAGGCTCAGTTACAAGAACTTTTGTCTAAAGGTTTGATTAGACCAAGTGTTTCACCTTGGGGAGCACCTGTAATTTTTGTGAAAAAGAAAGATGGAACACTTAGATTGTGCATTGATTACAGAATGTTAAACAAGGCAACAATAAAAAATAGATACCCACTCCCTAGGATTGATGATTTATTTGATCAGATGTGGAGCATTGGTATATTCTAAGATAGATATTCAATCTGGATATCATCAATTATGGATTAAGGATGAGGATATCCATAAAACAACTTTCAGACAAGGTATGGACATTATGAGTTCATGGTTTTACCTTTTGGATTAACAAATGCACCTATAACATTTATGAATTTAATGAATAATATCTTTCAAGAATACTTGGAAAAATTTGTGCTCATATTCTTGGATGACATTCTCATATATTCCAAAAGTATTGAGGAACACCATGAACATTTGAAGATAGTTTTGGAAATATTAAGAAAGAGATGGTTATTTGGTAAGTTGTCTAAATGTTCTTTCTATGACACAAAAGTACACTATTTGGGACACGTAATAAGTAAGAATGGAATTTTTGTAGATCCTTAAAAATTGTAGCTATAACTGAGTGGCCTACACTAAAGAATGTACATGAAGTTAGAAGCTTCATGGGACTTGTGGGCTACTATAGAAAATTTGTAAAAGACTTCTCTAAGGTGGTTACACCAATAACTTCTTTATAGAAGAAGGATAAAAAGTTTGTTTGGAATGAGAAATGTGAAATTACATTCAAAACTTTGAAGGAACAGTTAACTTCAAGCACCTATTCTTGCAAAGTACCAGATCCTAATGGAGATTTTATGGTGGTAACTGATGCATCTGGTGAAGGTTTAGGAGGCATTTTGTTACAAAATGGTCATGTCATAGCTTACGAAAGTAGAAAACTTAAGTTACATGAGTTGAATTATGCTCCACATGATTTAGAGCTTGCTGCCATTGTTCATGCATTGCAAGTTTGGAGGCATTACCTACTTGGTAAACCTTTTGAATTGAAAACTGATCATCTTGGGCTGAAATATATCTTCACTCAGCCAAATCTTAATGCAAGACAATGAAGGTGGTTAGATTTTTTGTCTCAATATGATTTTGACATCAATTATATAAAGGGTAAAGAAAATAGAGTGGCTGACGCTCTAAGTCATAGGAAGCACATTTATGCTCTTATAACATTGAGAACTCAATTTAAGGATGAAGTAAAAAGTGTTATGGAATCTGATTCTTATTTTCAGCAAGTAAAGACAACACTTGCTGCAGATTCTAGTGATTCGAGATATAAAGGTTTTCACTTTGATAATGAAGGAATCTTATGATTTGAAAATAGAGTATATGTACCTTCGCTAAATGATTTGAGAAAGAAATTATTATCAGAATTTCACAATTCACCTTTTTCTGGACACCCTGGTATTACAAAAATGCTTGTTGATATAAAACAACAATATTTCTGGAAGGGAATGAAAAAGGATGTAATAGAATTTGTGACACATTGCCTTGAATGTCAACGTGTTAAAGTGGAACATATGCACCCAGCCGGTTTGTTGTATCCTCATAGCATACCACAATACAAATGGCAAGTGATAAGCATGGACTTTGTACAAGGGTTGCCTATGTCAAGAAATAAACATGACGTTATTTTAGTAGTTGTGGATAAACTAACAAAGGTAGCACATTTTATCGCTAGAAATATGAAGGATGATTCTCTGTGTTAGCTAAAATATTTGTACATGAAATTTTCAGATTACATGGAGTACCTGAATTAATCATTTTGGATAGAGATCCTAGAATGACATCAAGATTTTGGCAAATGCTTAATGTAGCTTTAGGAACTAAGCTGAATTTCAGTTTTGTATCATCCTGGAAATGGATGGATAGACTAAAAGAGTTAATCAAGTTTTAGAGGATATGTTACGAATGTATTGTATGGATCAGCAGTACAAGTGGGAAGAGTACCTTCCACTAGTTGAGTTTGCATATAATAATACATATCATGCCTCTCTTAAGATGGACACCTTTTGAAGCATTATACGGAAGAAAATGTAGAACCCCTGTTAGTTGGGACAACATGGAGGATAGAGAGGTAATTGGACCTGAAATCCTTACTGAAATGGAACAACAAGTTAAATTGATTCGTGAATGCTTGAAAGAAGCAACAGATAGACAAAAGAGTTATGCTGATTTGAAGCGGGTAGATAGGAGGTTTGAACTTGGTGAGAAAGTCTTTCTTCGGTCAAACCGAAAAAGAGCTCTATAACTTTTGGCAAGGCTGCCAAGTTATCACCTCGTTATGTGGGACCTTTTGAGATAGTTGAAGTAATCAACCCTGTAGCTTACCGCTTAGCATTACCTCCTACTTTATCATGAATGCATGATGTTTTCCATATTTCTTTTCTTAAGAAATATGTTTCAGATTTATCACATGTGTTAAATTGGAATTCCTTGCAGGTCCAAGATCCAGGAATAATTGTAGTTAAACCCATACGAGTACTGGAAACTTGCCAGTTGCATTTGAGAAATCATGAGATAAGTCAATGCAAGGTCCAATGGGACCAGTTTAATGAAGAAAGTGTAACCTAGGAGAACCTAGATGATATGAAACTACTTTTCCATATCTTTTTGAACAAAATTAATTTTGTTGACTGATAAAATTTTTTTGTGATTTTATCTTTATAATACAATAAGTATGCCAGTTTGGGTAGATATTTATTTGTTTGAATAAATAGCTAATTAATGCTGATTTCTGGAATTTAAAATTTGATACTGTTGCAAACATATGTTAAGAAAGTGAATAAAAATTGATTATCCTAAATGCAATGATTAAAATGAGGTAATCATCGGGATGATGATTCTTTTTAGGAGGGAAGCATGTAACACCCTCGACAATGGTTATATTCCTCCTTTGCATTTCAAGTGTTGACATGTGATTTTCTTGATAAAGGTGTGTTCTTTTGACTGCTAAAGATCATGCTTGAAATGGATAAATCAATTATGCTCTTTGATTGGAGGGCTGGTATGTTATTTCTTGCAATAATCTATTTCACTCTCTTTGGATAAGCTACAATCTAGTTTTAAGAGTTGCAACTTACCTTTCACTATTGGACTCATCCTTGGATCAATTCCATTGATCCAAGGTATGTTTTAAATCTTCTTATTATAACTGAATGAAAAATTGACATTCATCGATTGTGAGGCTTAATGGACTGAACTTGTGTTTGTGGAAAATTCTTTATTATCTTGGAAACAGTGCTTGCATTCTATTTTGTGTTGAGCTCGGCTCTTCTTGGTCGACCCTTGTAGGGTGCTTATGGTGTCAAGGGAAATAGGAACCCTGCTTTTGGATTCTTGAGAAAATAGATTGTTGTGTACCCTAATAAATATGGGATTCAGGTAAGTTACCTAACTACTATTACTATACCCCTTTACGAGGGATGACATTCTAACCTAAGTTGTTAGCTTGTAAGGAAGTAACCTAGGGGGATGTTAAGTTATTTCTAAACCTATAGTTTTTGGTTAAAACTACATCCTATCCTAGGGTGGAAAACTATTATTGGGGGTTATATCCTAAGGTTATTTATTTAAACTAACCTAAGATCTAACCTAAGCAAATTCTATCTATCCTAAACTAATGGGATATGAAAGGGGACCTAGGGGCCATTGGCAATGGGAACTAAGTGGTGGTTCCAAGGCTTTTTATTGGGATTTGTTTTGATTTGGTTTTTAATACATGAAAGTACTGCCAGTGTGGTAGGGGTTAGTGAAAGTTAGAGGAATCTACATGGAGGCATCTCTAAGTTTGGAAATGCATTATGAATTGTAATTAGGTCTCGCCAACTATGAATGGTGGTGGCAAGGAAAGATAAGTGGGAAAATTGGTTTTAATGGCATTAATGTGCCTTGGGTTTGGTGAGAAAGCCATCTTGGAAGGCATGCTAGTGGATTCATTGGGGTTTTTTTAGCTTTGCATGCTTCACAATTTTTACTCCACATGGAGCTATCTGGTTCTTCGAACCAACAATTTGATCTCCACTTTGTAGCTATTTTTGAACTCTCTGAGCTATTTTGGTTCGAGGAATGTATAAGTGGGATTGTGGAAAAATAATATGGTTGTTTGATCTTGTTTGGAGAAGAAGAGGTCTTGGAAACTCGGCTGGAAGTCTTCTTTGAATCGGTAGAGGCACTATCAGGCATGATAGGCTCTACCCATTAAGATTTCTTGCTTTCTTCTAAATGATTCATTAAAACAATTCTACTCACTGGAAATTTTATATTTTCTTGATGTATGTGGTTATTTACTTGCATGTAAGCTTGGAAATTTGTGGGTTTTGGAATACGAATCCTTTGTTGTTATTGACAATTTTTGGAAAACTTCTCTATTCTGGTTGTTAGAGGTTTACATGTAATTGTTTTGGAACTCTATAATCTATACTAGAAGCTCTTTTGACCTCTGTAACTTGAACTAGTAGTTTTGTTATTGTATTTAAGCTTGTAGCTTGTTTTCAAAGCTTGTTTTCTTGCATTTGAAAATAAGGTGAAAAGAGTTGGCTTATTACTTGTTGGGTTCTGAATTCATTATTGGGTTAAATTCGCGTTTGATTTGTACTTAAGCTTGTTGAGCTTGAATTAGAAGCTCCTTGGCCATTTTTAACTTGAACTGACAGTGTTGTTGGGATGGCCTTGTATCTCTATTTATGATTGTGTTTGGGTAGTTGTAGTAGCACTCCATGAATATTCTAAACTTGTATTGAATCCATGATTGGTTTTAGCTTTATTTAGACCAAGTGGTTGTTTGAACTATGTGCAGAACTTATTGAGGTTTTGAACCTTGAAACTTGTATACAGTTCTTATGAATTTTGTACTTGTTGTTGAGTTATTACATTGTGCTTTGTACTTGAGTTCTATACTGAGATTTTATTCTTCCTTATGAAAATGGAAGGCTTGAACCCGTAATAGGGTGTTGGTATTATTATGAGCTTTTACTAGAGCCATGTTATTCCATTTTAAATTCGTATTTGAACTTAAGTGGTTTGAACTTGTGATCTGTGCATGAATTTAACGCAACACAGGTATTCCTTGTTGGTCATTTTGATTTTGTATGGGGAAATCAATGAGTTGTATACTTACTAGTATTTCTTTGAATTGAAAACTGTAGTTTCCTTTAGTACTGTTTGATGGAAGGGGTCTTGTGAGTTGTTGGTCGAATTTGACTGTAAAAATTCTTTGTGGCCTCCTTTGTTTTGATGTTGAGAAGGAATGGTTGTTTTACTTCTACCTCTAGACTACACTGTGTTTTCAAACTTAATGGGGCATGTGAATCTTTAGAGTGTATTTTATTCATATCTGCTCTGAGTGTATTCTTGTCTTGTGGGAAATTTTGACTACCTTGTTCTTAGAAATAATTGGGACTGGAAATTTGTTCTATTAAGGAATGTATCAGTTGTAGAGGTTCATGGAAAGAGTTACTTCTTCCTTTCTTTGTCTTTTAATTGAACAAACCCTACCTGTCGTATGATTTTTAAGGAACTAGAGAGGTTTGTGGTTATCTTGTTTAGATGAGTTGGAAGAAGGTAGGACAGACTAGTCTTATTGAATCACTTAAATATTTACTTCCATCTGAGTAGTGGGTTTGGTTGAATGCTAAGTTCAAACCTATTATTATGTTTGTAGTACAAAAGTTTCAGTACCACTTATATGGATGTTGACAATGTGAATCTTGCTTGGAAATTTGAACTGCCTTCTCATTAGTAGTTTGTTGTTAATGTTTGTAATGGTGATTCAGTCTTCATTTGTAGTGACTTCCCAATATTTTCAATTGGAGGACTTTTTCTCAACTGTTATACTCTTTTGAACCACCTTGTATTAAAGAGAGAGAGAGTTATACTCTCTTGGGGGGGAAGCGAGTTTACGGTTTGAGATCAGATCTTGTGTTTTCTTCTTAGAATTGATTTGAATTTGAGCTAGGTGATGAGGTTAGGTCTTCCTGGGAAGGTTGCATGGAAAATTGGAGGTATATGGGCTTGACTGTGCATTTGGTTTTGAGCTCTCTTTTGGAAACTAACTTAAGAGTTTCTAAGTTGTATTAGATGTTGGATTTCATTTCATAGTATAAATGAAATGAAATATGGTTTGGGTCCTCGTGGGTATGTGATCCTTTTCTATTGACTGATAAGATTATGGATTGAACTTCTCATTATTCATTCTCTTCTTTGTCTTTATTTAGGGATAGAACTTACTAATATCATTATGTTGTAACTAACCCTTTTGCAAATTGGGAAAAGTTAAATGTGCTCTTCTATCTTTACGAATTTAAGAGATAAATTAATGTTAAGACTTGTTTATTGATCCAAAACTAAATTGATAGGATCTATTAAGTCTTGTGGTATAATTTTGAAGTTGCAGATTATAAAATGTTACTTCCTTAGAAGTAATCTAGATTTCTTAATTGTACTTCTTACTTGATGTTATTACTTATGATTACTTGCTTGATGTTTTACAATTGATTCATGAAAGAAAAGTTTTTAATGAAGCAATTAGTGGAATGCACTTTACTTTAATGCTTAGTGCTTATCATGCTCAGTTCATTGAACTGACCCATGCTAGAAATTTTGCAGATGGACATCGTAAGTGATTAAAGAAGATAGGAACTTTCATGTTGTATTGGGTTATTTGATTTTGAACCTTATGTAAAGAGTTTGATTCATTCTTTAATTGTATTGAAAAAGAAAAGTTGTATTCTTTTTGGATTGAAGGTTGTTTGTCATACAACATGCCTAAAATACTTAGTCTTGTAAATGAAAAGTTTTAAATGAGGAATTTGAATGTTGGAGATTTACTTGTATTGGTTGTGTAATCTATCTTATATTTATGAAGAAGATGGAATTTCTATCTTGATGACATTATTCATATCTGTTATATGTATAATTTGGATAAACTTGATAAGTTAGATAAAAAGGAATTAGTTTAATCTCCCTTAATAAGATGCAAGCTTGTTAAGTTGCATAAGTTATCAATCTTATCTAAACAATTCTAATATAGTATTTAAATGTGTAATGAATATGTGATGGAACGTTAGAGTTTGTGAAAGATAAGAAGGGTTTGAAAACCCTATCACTTAATCAAATAGAGGAAGGTTCTTCCTCGCTAAATGATACATAACCCAAAGAAGGGTGACATGATCGTTAAACGTAGACTTCATTTCTTATAAAGTCTACCTTGGTTGAACCTATTTGGTGGCTACACCTTCTATGAATGATTATGATGTATGTAATGGAACTTATGCTATTGCTGTCCTATTTTGATTAACTATTGTTAAACTAAATAAACGAACATTAAAAGAAATCATGAGTTAGAGGAAGTTCTTTAATGCTTAATTGAACCAAGTATAGAACAAGGACTTGAGGAGTGTTGGATTAGGGTTTAGCATAGACGTTGTAATCTATTTTATAATCCAAATTAACTTAACATTAATAACCTCCTTGGTGTATGTACATCGTGATGAGGTAGTTTTTGTAGGATGTTGGCACATGCCAACTACAGGAATGTACCTTTGAGAAGACTTGGGTCTTCTTGAGGATACAACATTGCAGTTGACATGTGGCAACACCCTTCTGCATTGATCATCTAGATCTACACACAATAAGGACTTGAACTTAGTTTTTCTCTAGGTCAAGTTAGTAACATGTTTAGGATAGGGAGTAAATTTCAATAATTTAGGGTACTTTGGCACATCCGGTTGACTTAGGTCAACCGAGTATGCCCTTTTACCCTAAGTCATCGAAAGTGTCTTCCTATAATAGACTATGTTCCTAACTCGAGCTAGGGTTAAACCTTGGACAAGTGGACTAACGGTAGTCAGTAAAGACCATTCATGATAACAGAAGAGTGAGGTGAAGGATTATTCCAAAATGATGAGTATGTCATCTAGGAATAACGACATACATAGTATGTTGTAAAATATTTGGCCAAAGTATCGCAAGCTGCTAGTTGTGTTGTCCTATGTCACCTAGTTTAAAGCCACGTGATACCAGATGAATATTGGTAACAAATATTCAGGTATGTTCTTTAAACAAGATCACTCAATACCCAAATTAGGGTGAAAACCAAGTATATGAAGTATATGATAAGTATTCAATACTTAAAATGAAACATGAATAGATCGGTGTATTACCAAGTCATTTATAGCTGCATATGATTATCTATTATGAGATTGACTGGCATTGAATGTGTGTTCTAAATTAAGTTTTATTTAGAATAGTGAACATTAAAAAATGGTTAGAACAAGAGGAAATGTTGCAAATAACCCTTTTCCGAGGAAGGAGCAACGAATTCCTAGAAACTTGATGAGATCCTTGCTTCCCGTAAGAAAAAAAAAGATCATTTGGGCTGTACTTGAAAAACAAGTAATGGGAAATGAGGAGGAAGATGATGTGATAACAATAATCAGCCACCTCCTAGGGACAACGCCAATGCGGTGTTGATAATAACAATGCAAACATACCTGTTCATCTTGAAAAAAAAAGGTTAGGTGGCAATTTGAACTCACTAATGATATAAAGAGGATAAGTCCACCCAAGTTTGATGGCACCACATTAGGAGATGGAGCTAAGAATTGGCTCAATGAAATGGAGAAATAAGTTGCAATAATGAATTTCTCATAAGAAACCAAGGCGATATGGGAAGTATATCAGCTTTCTCATGAAGCATCTTCATGGTGGGACAAGTCGGAAGGAAATTTGAGTTAAACATTGATGAAACTAAGATCACCGGGATCAACTTAAAGGTTACTTTAGGCAAGGTTGGTTGCCTCAACTTTACTATGATCAGAAAATGACTAAATTTTCAAACTTAGTTCGGGGAAGCTAATTGTGGCGAGTCTCGGGAATGATTTACAAAACTCCTTAAGTATGTACCTCAAGTCAAACAAATGAGAAGTTCAGATACAGAAATTCATCATGGGATTGAATCCCATTATAGGGGAGAGGTGGATGTTCACAGCCCAACCATGATGGAAGGGGTTGTTGAAAAGGCCATAAGGCATGAACACAAATTTAAGGCAATTTCGCTCACAAGGAGGAAGTGTGGAATAAAAATCCCAACTCCTCTTCATCATATCTTGTACCTAAGAAATGACCTTGGAAGAAATTCAGATTGAAAAGTAAGTTTTCATCGATACTAATAAGAAAGAAACAACAAACAAGTTTTCTAGTTATGCAAGGAACAAATTTGCTAAGAACAATAATAACATACGAAGTACTAAGGGGTCGAATGATAACTCTAAGGCTGGAAATGAACCCAAGCCTAGGAAGTGACTTATAGGAGGCTGTTATAATTGTGGCAAAGATCATTATACAAATCAATGTCCTTTGAAAAAGGATGATCATAATCAGCAGCACAAGATACACGCTGCAGTAGCTGACAAGCAGGCTGAGAAGTAGGCCATGAGTATAGAAGTTCCAGGTAAGTTATTTGGTTTACTGTAACTATTCTTTTTGATACTAGAGCTATTGAATGCTTTTTGCTAATATGTTATGTCAGTAACTAACCCTTTTTACTGATTGGGAAAAGTTAAACGTGCTCTTCTATATTTATGAATTTAAGAGATAAATTAGTGTTAAGACTTGTTTATTGATCCAAAACTAAATTGATAGGATATATTAAGTCTTGTGGAATAATTTTGAAGTTGTAGATTATAAAATGTTACTTCCTTAGAAGTAATCTATATTTCTTAATTGTACTTTTTACTTGATGTTATTACTTATGATTACTTGCTTGATGTTTTACAATTGATTCATGAAAGCAACGTTGTTTAATGAAGCAATTAGTGGAATGCATTTTACTTTAATGCTTAGTGCTTATCATGCTTAGTTCATTGAACTGACCCGTACTAGAAATTTTGTAGATGGACATCATAAGTGATTAAGGAAGACAAGAACTTTCATGTTGTATCTGGTTATTTGATTTTGAACCTTTTGTAAAGAGTTTCGATTCATTCTTTAATTGTATTGAAAAAGAAAAAAATTGTATTCTTTTTGGATTGAAAGTTGTTTATCATACAACATGCTTGAAATACTTAGTCTTGTAAATGAAAAGGTTCTAAATGAGGAATTTGAATGTTGGAGATTTACTGGTATTGGTTGTGTAATCTATCTTATAGAAGGTGGAATTTCTATCTTGATGACATTATTCATATTTGTTATATGTATAATTCAGATGAATTTGATAAGTAGATAAAAAGGGAATTATTTTAAATCTCCCTTAATAAGATGTAGCTTGTTAAGTTGCATAAGTTATCAATCTTATCTAAACAATTGATCAATATATTACCGAGTCATTTAGAGTTGCATATGGTTATTTGTTATGAGATTGAATGGAATTGAATGTGTGTTCTAAACTAATTTTTATTTAGAATAGTGAACATTATGTACAATTTTTTTCCCCTTGTTTCTTAAATCTTAAAATGGGAAAGTTACATTTTCCATGAATTTAGACTAACAATCACAATTTGACATGATCACAAGAGAGTTAAATAAGTCATCAAAGAGAGAATGGAAACACTTGATGAACCTATTTCTTAGGCTCAAATGAATTGTTTTGAGGATTAAATTACTTGAATGATCTTTCCATACTATGTGCAATCACTACTTGAAGGAATATGACATGATAGAAATTCATTTCGAGATCTGCTGAACTTTGTTCCATGATGTACAACAAGACAATCTAGATTAGAAGATTTATTGATATCTACACCATACCTTACAAGGAAATCCCATGGGAGAATAAATTAAAACCAAGAATATACATTAACTTCACCATATTAAATTCAGATTGTGTGGATGAGATATAATAGATACTCTACATGATATTTTGGAGGTTAATCTTCTTATCAAACATTGAATAAGATAGTTTTGATATAATTAGCTTTAACCTTAAAACATCCTTCCAAGAGGATACCAAGAGCTCTGTATCATCAAACTTGACATGTAGAGAGTTATTATAATCATTTTCGACCTTAGGAATGAGTTTAAACATGAACACGATAACTAAGCCTTACACCATGATTGTGTTTGAACAACTTCTAAATAGAAATAAGACTTGTATGGAAAATATATGGTTGAAGAATAGAAAATTACACCATTTTAACCTGGGGAACCTTATTCAACCTTGATTAGTTGAAAATTTCACAAACTTTATTTAGAAACACAGTGACTTATTTCATGCCTATCGCTTCAAGAAGGAGGCTGGAGAGAGAAAACAATGTTAGAAAACAAAGAGAAATTTCTTGTTCTTTCACCTTTGGCCCTCATTTTTTTGTAAAAGTTTAGGATTTGAGTTCTCTTAAAACATTACTTCTATGATTTATTTAAAGGATGATTTATAATTTTTCGGATGCTAAGAATATAGGGTTCTCAGATTGCATTTCTCAAGAAACTAATTTTAGTAAAACTTGAATAACTTCAAAATTCCATTTCAAAATTTGATGAAATTTGACATAGAAAATCATAACACATCCCTATACATGATTCATATCTTGGTTTCTCATAAATGAAAATTTACAACCCATAAAAATATTATTTACCTCTTCTTCAACTACTAGTGCTCAAAGGTAGTTTTGGTGAGAACTTGAATTTTTCCTCCAAAAGCTAAAGTAATCCATGTAGATACTCCTACATGATCTATAAATTGTAACTAGGATCCTCCCATGCTTACCTAATACTTTTATGACCTTATTTGTGCTCTTACACATTTTTAGGCTCTATAACTAGGCCTAAATGGACTAGTTCCAACTTTGACTTATGTCACCCGACACGATGACCATTCTATAAGTTTTTGAAACCTTTTTTTGAGACACCATATTAGACTTGTGGGACACCTAAGTAAATAAAACTAAGATTCTCCACACCTCCAGTGAGCTCTTACCTCAATGACCAAGCTTACAACACCTTAAATTAATCTTAAAACCACTCGAATCCATTTTGAATCAACCTTCTTGCCCCTATATTAGCATCACTTTACCAGTCACACTTTTTCCATTAATGCCACCTAACATAAATAACAACACCAATGCACCAAGGTTCAACATGATTCTCATCGAGATAAGGTAGATTATAGAAAAAAATCATTGAGTGTCATGATGTTTTAGGTAGTTTAGTAGTGATTATTAGATTTATGAGACCAGTCTCTTTGTGTGTGATTTTCACAATGAAACTCAAGTGGAGTATGCATAAAGGATGTCAGATGTATGCCATGATGATTAGTGATAGGTCCTATGATTTTATAGGTAGATCACAACTTAATGATCATCCTATTATGAGAGAGTACACTAATGTATTTCCTATAGATCTTCTTTGTTTGTCACCATGTAGAGATATGGACTTGGGATTGACTTTTTATAAGGTGTAGCTCTAGTTTCTCAAACAACATATAGGATGATGAATCTTAAGATTCATAACCTCAAGATTCACTTAAAAGAGTTATTGGAGAAGGGTCTTGTCTACCCTAGTGAGTCACCTTGGTACACACCTATGATTATTGTGAATAAGAAGGATGCATCCCTTTTCTTATGTGTAGACTTTAAGTAGTTGAACAAGGTGATGGTAAAGATTCATTATCCTCTTCTAAGGATAGATGATTTATTTTATCAGATGTGGGAGATAGACTTTTCTCCAAGATTGATCTTTAGTCCGGTTACCATAACTTATGGAATACAAAGGTATATATCCATAATAAAGTGTTTTAGACTTATTATGGACACTAAGAGATTCATTATTCTTCTGTTCATATTGACTAAAGTGCCTAAAATTTTTATGAGTCTTAGGGATGGGATTTTCAATACATTTTTGGGTTGATTTATCTTAGTGTTTATCAATTATATTCTAATATATTCTCACTCAGAGGATGAGCATGAGGAGCATTTGAGACAAGTTCTACAGGTTTTGAGGCAATAGTTTCCTTTTGGAGATTGAGAGAAATGTTATTTCTTCCAATAATAGATTCAATATTTGGGACACATCATTTCAGGATAGGGTATATCAATAGATACCTCAAATATTCATGCAATATTAGATTAACAAGACCCCACCCAAAGTGATAGAGATTAGAATTTTTATGAGTCGACAATGTATTATCACAAACTTGTGGATAACTTCTCTAGGATTTCAAATCCTATCACTTCCCTTCAGCGTAAAGGGAAGAGGTTCATCTGTTTAGAGAAGTGTGAGTAGGTGTTTCTTCTTCTTGAGGAGCATTTGACTATGACACCTATTATTTTTTTCCAAATATTTTGGGAGAATTTGTGGTTTGTACAAATGATTCATTAGAGGGACGTGGGGGAGTTATCATGTAGGAGTGATGTGTTATTGATTTTGAGTCACATAATCTCAAGGATTATGAGATTATCCATCCTACCCATGACCTTAAGCTTGCATCAATTTTTCATCCCTTAGTCCCTTGGATGAACTTTATTTTTGATTGACCATTTATTTTAAGGAAAAATAATTTGATTCTTCAATACATCTTTTCATAGCCCAATATTAACTCCCATAAATGGATTTACTTAGAATTATTATGTAAGTATGATATGGATATCCATTATATTAAGGAAAAAGAGAATATTGTTCTTGATGTTTTGAGTAGACAATGACATGAGTTAGCCGTATACACTCTTCATTCATACCTAAGAGGAAAGATACTCTAGAACCTTCTATGTAATATATTTTATGAGGGTATTAGGAAGGAGGTTGATATATAGAGTACCTTCGAGGGAAAATACTTAGGTTTCATATTTAAGGCATATGATATTGTTCAATTTTAGAGGCGTATTTATGTACCCAAGAAAATGTATTTGTGCAAGTTTTTTATTTTTCAGGATAATCAAGCCCCATATGCAACTTATACAAATGAGAAAATGCATGCAAAACTTGAGGAAGTTACATTATTGACCAAAGATGTGTCATGACATTACAAATTTTTTAGCCTATTATCTCAAGTTTCGTATGGTTGTAGTCGAGAACTCCTAGCTGGTAGGTCTTATTTACCCACATGATATTTTAGAGTGGAAGTGGGATCTGATTTCCATGGATTTTTTTGGTCTCTTGTATCACCATGATGTCATCATGATAATGGTGGATAATTTGACCGAGGTCTTCCACTTCTCACCTAGTTAGATTACATATGATGCAAGTCACCATTACTCGAGTATTTCTTGATGATATTATGAGATTACATGGGATCCTAAAAATAATTATTTATGATTGGGATTCCTTTTATATTTCATATTGCTAGATATCCTCCTAGTCACCTTTTGGCATGCACATTAATTTTGGTTTAGCTTATCACCCCAGAGACATATGGACAGACGAGAGGGTGAATCGGGTATTTAAAGATATGTCAAGGATGTATGTCATGGATACACAGAGGAAGTGAAAATATTAATTATGGAGTTTACTTATAGTAATAGTTATCATATCATGATTATCATGGCCCCTTCTTAGTAATTTTATGGGATACTATGCGGGAAATCTTTGAGTTAGACTCGATTAGATGAAAGGGTAGTATTGGGTCCATATTTTATTCAAGTACATGGATCTATTGGCAGAAAAATCGAATGAGAGGGGGTGAATTAGTCCTACAATAATTTTATTTCATTTACCAAACCATACATTCATTATTTAAGATATCCATTCATTATTCATAACCATACATGTGTCTATTAGATGTGCATTAACCATTCACAATATCAAAACACAAGAGAGAGTACACAAAACACCAAATATAATTAAAGGGAAGAAAAACACCGAAACTATGCTTATATTACTCAAATCAAAGAAATTTAGTGAAACACCAACTTCACAAGGAGCACCAATCCCTAGTTTAGTAGAGCACTAACCCTAAAAGGAGCACCAACCCATAATTTAGTGAAACACCCATTCCATAAGGAGGCTAAAACACCATACGATGATCAAGTACAAAATAAACCATCTGGAAGATGAATATATATCAATATTTTTGTTTCCAAAAAGATGGAGATAAAAAATTTACCTTACACACTTTCTTAAAAACCTCATTCATTCAACTCGCTCAATTATTCTTTTTCATGGAATAACTTGGCTTCAACCCATTTCACACATGCTTTATAAAATTCCTTAGACATTTTAACAATCCCTTGGCTCTGGAATTATTCTTTCATACCTATTTTACTCTCTCTCTCTCTCTTAGGTCACACTTTCCCCCATGTACACAAATAGTTCAAATTTCAACCAAAACTCTCACTTCATATGTAATCCAACTCAAAACGCAAAGAAGGTCATTCCTATATCATTATATTGAACATTACAACTCAAACATATAAAAAAATCATAAAAACATTCATAATGGACCAAAGGAGGCCGACCATGCCCAGATACACCAAAATATCTCAAAAATAACTCAAAACCCCATGAATTGGATTTCTAAAATCCACAAACCTCATCACCATGATTATTCAAGCTCTAAATTCATCACACATGTCAAATATGACATAAAAACACTATAAATTGTCTTACATTAGCTTTCACCAATCAAATTCTTTATAACACTACTAAGAAGGCTCATATCCTTCACCAAATAATTATTTTCTAGAAACCTATCTTGACATACAAGTTTAAAGATCACCCAAAAACATCCCACTATGCCATGGAACCACTCATTGGAATGCCCATGACTTGTAGATCACATACATGCTTTCTATAACTCATGAAACAACCATATATGAAATCCATACCAACTTTCTTTTTACAAAAATTAGTTTCCTAGAAAGAAGTCTTAGGAACTTAAATAGTTTGTACCCTTTCTTCCACATTTAACACCTCAAAATTCCTTACCTAGGGAAAAATTTCATCTAACATATATCAAGAATAAAAAAATCCATCACATACATCATCCACCTCAATCTTTCAAAGCAAAATTAATCATGTCCGAAAACAACTTACTTTCTTCTTCACAAACCGAGATGGTTCACCTACCAAATTTCATCAACATGAGAAAAACCATATACCATTGTAAATATATTTGAATCCTATGTCTATAACACCTTACATTTCCTTCCAAATTTAAGTGGAATTCCTTCATCCAGTCCATCTCTCGAAATTGCTCACTTAGGATTCTTAGGACTCAAGAACTATTCTTGAGGACAACTTGCTCCATCACCTCCAAAATTACTTCCAAGATTAACCAAAGCATGTAATTCCCTTATAATTTTTTTCTAAAAACTCATAAACCTTAAAAAATCATGGAGAAACTTATAACAGTCATCAACCTCATGAAGCTACTTAACACCCTGTTTAAGTAGGCATCCTCCAGATTTGACCTTCAATGATCATGTCATAACTTTCTCATATGATATAAAAACACAATTTTTATATATCATTGGAAATATCTCTGAACCATGATCACAAAAAAATTGAATCAAGTCTTGACACCACTGCACTTCCTATGATTCAACTTTTACCAAAGATTGCTCAAAATTTCCCCAAAAACCAGTCTTCATAGATAGGGCACACTTTTCCATTTAGGACCTCAAATATGATCTTAATATATTATTTACATCTATTAAAAATATATGGCTAAAAAATGTCAATTTATTTCATACCTTATTTGGATAAATTTTCCACAAAATTAACTCCCGAGAAACCCGATTTTTAGGTGGGGCCCACATATAGTCACATGCTATAATACACATTTATGGAAAGATGGAGGAGTCCTTTACAACATAAAATCATCAAATTTATATAATAAATAAAAATATGTTTAGTATATTAAAGTTCCTCCAAGTCGGTTTGGGATAGGGTTTAGTTAGGGTTTCAAAGAAACTTATCTTCTTAACGATCGTTCATAAAAATGAGAATATCAAACTACCTCATTATTTTTACTAAACCTTCTTAGTTTTATGTGAAAAACATCCCCCAAAATATTTGGATCTCATGAAAAGCATTAAATTCATATTGAACTTTACCTCAAAAACACACTTTGGAATACTTGGTTTTTTCCATAACTCGATCTGTCTCTCCTTTAGAATGACCTAAAACTTGTCATGTAGCATAATGAAAACATCTGATAATTTTCTATGCTCAACATATATCCCTAATAGGTCTAACATTCTCTAGATAATCTCACTTAGCTTTGTTATCTTGTCTATTTTCCACTTGTTTGCTTCCTAAGGACCTCATACATGCACTATAATTTTGAGAACTGACCTGAAACTAATCACACACCTAAGTTACACTATCACCATGCTTATTTAGGACTAATCATATCCAAAACTCATACCTCTAAATCATTGTTTATGTTCTAGGACTAGGAATAGGTGTAAAATGACCTGACTCAACCATGCTAACACATGAAATGACCAATATGACTCAATGCAGGCACATTTACACCTTTGAGACACCATACCAACCATGTTTATCCTCATGAAAACCTTCAACCAACTCTAGAGATCTCATACCATGACTATGAAAGTTAGTACCATGCCAAGACAACATGACAACTCACCTAATCTAGTCACTACCAATCAACATTCATGTTTGACATCTAACCAACACCTCATGGAGACTCACATGACATCATAACACCCTTTTCCATCAATGGAATTGACATCAATGATAACACTAAGACATAATGGCCAGCAATATCCCCATTTTTCATTGATGGCAACCATAAGACAAAACACCTACATGACATATTTTCCATGTTTCTGATTCTTTTCTCCTCCTTGACATCTATGAAAAAGGATATAATGATTAAACTACATGGAAAATGACAACATCGATTAGAAACAATGTAAACAATGCACAAAAACAACGTACTTGCACAAATAGCTCCACATGGGATCTGTATTATCTCTTTTCGACCTCAACAACAACATATGATGATCCAATAGACCTAATGTTATCATACAAACCAGATCCCCATGAATTTGTACTCTCATACGTTGTCTTATTTACCTTGTATCTACTTGATAAGGCTCAAACTTGTCTTAACTCTTCCATGACTTGAATTCACACTGACTCTTAGGTCTAAGTTCCCTAAAGCAACTTTTCGGTCCAAAAATGACAAAATTCTCCATGCAATAAACTCAACTCAAACATTAAAAACAATCTCCAAGCTCTCCCCATGGAACCATAATGTCCTTCTCTAATGGAAAATGTAATAAATTGAGCACTTACCTTGTATACATCTCATGAGAATTGGATTAAAAAAATGTCACATTCCTAAGATACCTTTTTCAGTGTTTTCAACCTTTATCCACTATATCATAACCTTCTTGGGTAAATAACTTCACATACCATTGAAAAGACCTACAAGAGGTCTTAATATTCTATCTTTATAACCTACTTGAGAGAAAATTCTTTCTTCCCCTCATGTGATAGGTCATATCAGACCTGTAGCACTCTCTTTTCTCCTTATTTACAATCAATGTTTCCCTAACAAGAAAACAATTCATTCAAAAAGCAAGTTATAACTAACTCACCCTTTTACAGATGACTGAAATAAATCCACATATTTGTCATACCTTGTATAGAATTCTTTAATCAATAATCAAAATAATATACTATCTCATTCCTTGTTCCAACCATTTTAACTTAAGACACACCTTTTCATAGAATTGAAGATATCTATAAGCCCTAGATCACTTCTTAGACACAATTTTTTGACTCAGGCTAGTGTTTTCTTCAAGTTTCTTGAATCTTTTCAATTTTAGACATATACCTTCAGGGCCTCAATGTGTAACCTAATACCCAATTTAAAATTTCATTATAAGCCTTGAAAACATTCCCTGAGATACAAGTTTACACCTTAGCTTGACAATATTCAACTCTTCTTCTATTAAATACATTATGCATAGAAACTTCTTGACATGAGCAATATTTAATAGGGTTTAAAGGACTTCCTTCAAGCTCCTATTTGACCTAAGTAATCAATTTCATCTTTAGTAAACTCCATATTCACATGTCGATCTTCATGATAATGTATTGTACCCTATCAAACATAACTCGTGTTTTTGCCAATTCTTGAGAACTCCAAAACCAGGTGAGTGTATAATTCTTAACTATTAAAAAATTCATTTTAAACCTATAAATGATTATAAATTATTTTTAATATTTTTCACCTTGAAACCTTTACTCTAAGTATATACCATAAATTTCTTTTCTTTTCAATCATTTCAGATCCTAGGTATTGATTTCTAACAACACAAATACCTCATGACTTATTTGACATAGAGAAACAATCCATTTACACCTTCTTCCAATTTTATCATCCAACTAGGAAACTTCCATGACACCATACAAATCATAGAATTAGACACATTAATCTTAATTCAAAGATGATAGAATAACTATTCATGCCTTCTGCAACTCATCGAGAAACATATCATCTAGTTACTGGACATGATAGAACCCTTATATTCTTCATGTAATATTCAAACAACTTCTATTATCCCATTCATCCTTTGACACCTCAAAATATGAAAAAATACCAAATACCATAGTACTTAAAATAAAACATTCATTCTTAGACATGAAACCCGAGATCTCTTCAAGATATGAGTTTGGAAAATTCAACTTACCTTTGTTTTAGATTATAGGCTACCACCTGGATACAACTCACCAACTTATTCATGAATGGAATGGAAAAATTTCTTGTCATTTATTCTTGAAGCATACTCAAATTTACCTTCTATTCAGGTGAAAAACAAAACTCAATTCATTTTCAAGAAATTTCATTAGAGTACTACAACATAGGGACTTGACTCGCTTTGAGATGAAGTCATCCCTTTGAGTTGAATTCCTCCCCTCGAGTACTTCACTTCTCTCTATTTTAGGTATCTTAAAAAAATCTTCATGCATACTTTCATGAATTCATGAGATAAGAGGATTAAAATAAAAGACATACCAGATTGACTCCTTGAGAAGAGCACAATACCTCTTAAGCTTGATGATCATTCCTTTCACAAACTCTCATACTTGCTCCCTAGCCTTAAGGAGCTTCACAGACATGTAGGTTTACATTACCATCCTCCACATATTACTTTAACCTTATATATTTACAGTTTCCATACCATTGTATCATTCCATCAAACTCAAACTTCAATGAAAAATAGAGCATTCTTTTAAATTTGAAAATGCACCTTATTGATATTGTAGAGATAAACCTATCTACCCTCAACTTCAAGAAATAAAATATATCTAGACTTCTTCATGAGAATTCATCAAGAACCACTGTACTTTATACATCTATATCCTTAGAAATACCATTTTCCCACTATCATAGATCAAAGAGATACATAATATGGTCAATGGAGACCTTTAATCACACCTTAGTGAGAACATAGACTTGTAAAACCTTCAAAAATGCTCTTGACCATCTACTAGCCCTATATTATTTTAAATCTTTGTGCATGGTATATCCTCTTCATACCCATAGGATATCATTTTCACACCTTTAGAATGATTTTATACCCTTGTAATACATTCAACCATGTAAAAGGACTCCTTTATTTTATTATTTTCATTTTCATACCTAATATGGAGTATATAATTCTATAATCAACACAAACTAACCACCTCTCCTTTACCATCACTATCAAATTTATAGGAACAAACTTAAAGCTTATTTGTCAGCTTCAACGTCCTATAATTTAATATAGAATGATGCTTCCCATAGAAACAACATAGATGACACTACCTTGAACTCCATCCTCACATCTTTATAGAGATTTGAAGACTCATATGATCCTCTAAAGTAACTTTACATATAGTTCAATGATGGAATCATGATTAAGTAGATGAGTACATACCTTACTTGTTTTATTGATAGTCACAAAGAATCATACCAGTAGTATGTTAAAACCTTGATGAGACTATCTTAATCCTCCTTTGTGATAATATTTACTTGCCAAGAACTCATGACATTAAAGAATCACTATCTCAAATTTGTGGCACTTTAAACTCCAAGACTCATACCATGGTGATAGAAAATTGTTCTCTCATGACCACCATTTTTTTACTCCATAGGATTATTAGACACAATTTAAGGCATGACCAAATCATAGACAAAATCTTCATGGTAACACAAACCGTAACATGTTACTACTTGAATCATCAAACCAATTGAAGTTATATTGTTGTTACATATACACCATAGATCGGGACATAGACCTTTTCATGTTTGTAGTAATTTTTACCCATCTACTAACTTCTAACCCTATGTAATTTGACCTATCACCCAACGGGTACTGGCCACTCACCCAAGGCACACACGGGCACTAAGAACCTCCTTTATGTGAGAATTATGAGAAGATATTTCCATTGTTAGACTATTAGTTACAGAGAAGTGAATATTCATGTAAAAGCACAACATGAGCTATCATGTCCTTATACCCAAGAATTTAATAACAAGAGAAACCTCATGAAATAAAATACAAAGAAAAATATTCCATACAATATAAGGAAATAGCAATAGGGTTTGCACTCGAACTAGATATTTATAACAAAGCCATATAGTTATATTGATCATAGTCTCGAAACCACATTACATTCAAAAAGGGTCTTGTCAAACCAAATGTATCAATAAAAATATCTAACATATATATCAGAGGTCCTAGCTATGCTTTCATTATCACAAAAAAATTACCAAACCATCCCTTAGATATGATAACATTCCTACGGTCCTCTCACCGAGAACCCCAACTCCTAGGGCCTCTTAGTATTTTCCAAAGCTTCACTCTCTTCATACTATATGTCTTGCATCTATGTCTTCCTCGGTGTCTCTTATTTTCTTCCAAGAATATCTCTTTATAGCACCAAAACCCACCACCATGCCTTTTCTCAAGAGTAGATCGGATGCCAAGTGTCCATGTGGTCCTTCAATGGTGCATGCTTATTCTATTCCGAGCTCTCCACTTTCTGCAATGATGTCTTCCTAGGAATATTCCATGCATGGAATATTATTTCCTTGACCACCAAGTCTCTAGGCTGGAACCTTATCCACTTGACATGCCTAGTCAGGTCATGTTTTTCCTCAAGTGCCTTCAAAATGTTGAACATGGTTAAGTTTTTAGACCCTATGTATCACCTTGCGTGTGTGCCATGGTTTCTCCTAAACCCTTCCGAAACCCTTGTCCTTTGTTTTTATCCATACATTCCTTTCTTCCTATTGGACCCACGCACTCACACACCCTTTGGTACTTAGCCAATATTTCGAGACCCAACATCACCCCACACTAAGATTGTTCTCCATCCTTGGAAACATATTGCTCCTTCAAAGAATAATGAATGGTGGGATCTAGAAAATTTGAATGAAGATTTAAATAATGGAAGAATGAATAATAGAATAAATGAAAGAATCAAATATCTTGCTACTACTGCAATAGGAGTGGGAACTCCTTCCTTATTGTCACCTTGATCTTTTCCTAGGCATCCACTTCACCCTGCACCTACTAAAGTAGGTCACCCACTAGAGCACTTACCTCCTCAAAACTTAGTTCACCACCCTTAGCATTCAACATATCTACAATCCCTTCAAGCTTCTTACTAAGGTCATCCAACGCATCCATTCTACGGGTGATCTGGGGATACAACTCCTTAAGCTGGTTCTTGATCAAACCTCACAAGGTTTCGATTTCCTCCATCTTATTTTCAACCTCGGATAGGATCTTATCCCTCTCTTCCCTATTCCCCTTATTATTCTCTTGGTATTCCTTTAGACCCACCTCATGTGTAACAACTAGTATGCTTGTTACCCTATCTCTGTCAGCGCAATTATCATACACGGCCTCAACCATCCATGCAGCGGTTGCAGACAATGAGAAGGAGATCAAAATATCATGTCACTGTCTCCCCGATCTTCTGCTTCTCTTCCTCCTTTTGGTGTGCCAATTCCTCTTCTGCTAATTCTAGAGTGAGCGACCACCTCTCCATGGTAAGGATGCAAGTTAAGTCTTCCAAGCATTACAAGGTTGAATCATATTTTTGCTCAAGTAGTGCTAGGTTTGGGTGTTTAAAAGTGATGGAATCCATGATCATTTAAATATTCTTGTACACCTCGCACACCTTTGCCTTCTCCTCCCTTAGTTCACGCCTTAAGCGTGTGTTGCTCGGCTCTTCCTACTTTAGATCCTTTCTCTTCTAAATGAGCTCCTCCTCCTTCTATAGTTCTTCCTCTAGGAACCTCACCCTATCATTCCTTCCGAAGAGTCTTGCCTCAATCTCTACTGAAACTTTGTTGAGCACATTGTAGACCTACTCATCAGGTAATTGTTGAACATTTATCAGAGGGTTCACTCCCTTGGACTATGGATCTTCATTAGTGCCCCCTTTCTAAGTTAAAACTCGGGCTCATCAACATGGGACTCAAAATCCAAAGATAACATCTTCCTTTTTCATGGGTATCCACCTTCTTCTTCAAATGAATACCATGCAAGAATTTGGTTTGTGGGAACGGTACTCTGGAAGTGCGCATGTAGTACCTTACTTGGATCTTTGATATAACTCATTCCCTAGTCTTGCGCTACTACCACACTCTTTCCTCTTGTGGACGCTGCCTTTGAAAAGATTACCATTAAGCTGGGATCTCCAACCATTTTCCCATACTCATTTCCTACACTTTCCTCCTCTATCTCCTTGAGCACCTTGTTAGCTCTACACTCCACTTCATGCTCCAACAAATCCTTTATTATTCCCACTACTCTTTCTATGACCTCTTCTATCTCTGCTCCTTGCTGAGGCTTGGATTTCTTTGATCCTTTGTATTTACTTCCTCACTCTCCCCTTTTCCTTGAGAGCCTTCCGATTCTCCATCCTTTTCTTCATTTCCCTTATCCTTGGATTCATGCACATCGCACACACGGGATGGTCTTGAGCATCTTCATTCTTACCATCGTCTCTCTAGGCTCTTTGTTCCTTCTAAGTATGCCTTCTCCACTACCTTCTTCCTCTTCCTAACTAGTGATTCTAGTATAGGAGACTCTTCTTTCTCTTTTTCTTTAGCATGCGACTCCTTGGTGATTCTTCTTATGTAGGAGTATTTTCTTGCTTTGACACCTCTTCCTTAGGTGATTTCTCCTTTTCCTTAATGGGGGACTTCTTCCTCTATGCATATGTACTTGGATTTGTGCTGACTCTTACACACCCATAGATTGTGTTATTTACACACTTGGTGCCTTCTTCTCTGGTGCCTCTTCTCTTTCCATCTTCCTTGGCATGGCCTTCTTCTTTACGGAGGGTTTTCTTAGGGTATACCATCTTCCTTCATACATCACGTTGGTCTTGATCCACCCACCGAGGTCAAACCTAAGTCTTTTGGCCTCCTTGAAGCGATTGAACCCTACTTAGAAATATTGTACGGTGAAGGAGAAAGGTAGTTTACACCATGGGCTCTTGGTCCCATCTATCAATGTGAATCGGCTAATGTAGAAATTCTAGTGTATAACAAACTCGGCTTCTCCCTACACTAGTATTGGTAATTGTTCGGGTATCCTCCATTCAGCCTCGAATGCATCATGCATCCTCTTGTACCATTTCTACAGTGCACCTTATGGGCGACTATCATGGTATCACAAGTGTATTTTTCAAATATCTTTGTGGGGGAAGGATCTTCATCTAGATATTCCCATAAAAACTTCTCTGGCCCATTAGGCACTCCAATCTATGAGAAGACGATGGTGAGGAGGACATTTCCAAACATTATCTTCTCTCCTTCATGTGTGGCATTGATGATTTCTTTTGCAATGAAGGCGGACATGTTATAGATGGTTCCTTTCAAAAAAATTTGGCACACATTCAACCTGAACTTGTTTATCTGTGTCCACCTTTCTTTTCCATTCAACTTGGATACCAAGCACGTGGCCATCCTCATCATTGGGTTAGAGATATCTGAGATATCGAAATAATGTGAGCCCTTTTTGTAATCATAATCTGGACTATCTCCTTGATGGATTCCTTGTCCTCTATGTCATCCTCTAGTGGATCCCCTTCACGAGACAAGGTTGATAAACTTAGACATTAGATGAGGGGTTATGCACATCATTCAGCCCGTGAAGTAAAAGTGGTCCTCGTGCACATGTGACATCAACCATTAGTACATTCGCTCAGTTTTTCCAAAGTAGGGAAACTCATAAAGTTACAGGTAACCCACCTTCTCCAATTTTACCTTCACTTCATCATCATAGATTGACATCCCTTCTGGTGTCCTTTTGTCTGTCGGGAAAACTAGTTCTAACACCATATCCTTCTCTATGGTGCTTATGCGATGGTTATAATCACTCATTATCATCTTCCTTATATGGGATACCTATTATTTTATGAGAAACATTCCATATGAGTATTGTATCTCTATATATCAGTCCTCATTGAAAATGGTGAAAATCACTGTTTTAACTTGCCCTTTCCCTTCTTCGGTGAAATAGTTTCCTTCTTTGATGTCATCTCCTTGTCAAGTTACCAAAAAATTCTCCTTGCTCCTCTTCATTTCTCTACTCAAATCTATGGCTTTCCTTCTTGAAAGAATCCCTTTTCTCCCATGCCCTAGATATAGAACCCTAACCCTAGAAAAATCCTTCCTTCCACAAGATGACATACTTTCTTACGGGTTCCAAAAATCTAACAAACCTCTCCTTTACGTTTGTGTACTTTTTTTCACCCTGGTTTGCAAATCACACTAGTCATGCACTCAGATCTTCACAATCTCCTTTCATGTAACTTCTCAAAGATTCCCTAGTTTACAAGATCTCTTCTTTATAGCAATTGTAAGGTAATAACAATGTATCCCGACCTTTTGCTTATAGCTTTTACTCATCTCCCGTAATAAATATTATTCCACTTACGAACGTACTTTTACAATAAATGCATATTTTTACATTGAATCCCAGCCTTAAGTACTCTTACCCCTACGCCCAATCATGTGTGAAAAATCTCTACGTTTCGCGCGCAAAATCCTTACTCGATCAAAGATCATCAAGCACAAGCTTGCGGTCTTTGAAGACACTTGTTCCATCCTTAACCTAATTTTTGCACTCACCTACCTCATGTTGTTCCTGCATTTCTCATCCTTTGTACATGGTCTTCGTAAAGCTATCTTTACACCAAAATTGCTTATGTCCATCTTTTATACTCACTCTCTTCCACACTACGTGCTTTTAATCTTTTAATCGGGTCATATCCTTCAATCCGGGCCATTGAAACACAACTTCCACTACTAGCTTCCATTTTTCTTTGCATTACTCCACCCCACACAAAAATAGATACACGGTCCTCTACGCATACACAACCTTTTGAAAATAATAAGTGGCTACCGGTGCACAAGGCATGTAAAACAACAACCCAACAAGAAAGGAACAAGCAATGAGAAAGGGAAACACAAGGAAAATAAATGCATAAAAGGAAATCCTAGGCTAAATGACAATACTGCCTTATTTACAAACACAAGGAAGAATTATTTATAGTAGGGCTTCATCCTACTCCCATTGAAATGGCCTAGTAACCGTGTTCCATCAAGCATTTGTAACTAGAAAGCACTTGAATCAAGGATGTACAAGATGATATATGGCCCTAACCAATGGACTTTCAATTTCCCAGGATGGCGCAGAAACTTGGAATCATATAACAAAACCATTTGCCTAACCTCAAATTGTTTTTTTAATATGGAAATCATGCCAAGCTTTCTGTCATGCCTTTTCAATCTTCTGAATCCATGTAGAAAATGATCACCTTTCATCCAACTCCATTAATTTCTCCATGCACTCTTGAATTGCTTATTCATTAGCTAACCCCTCTTGTGCACACAATACGTAGAGATGGTAGCATAAATTCAATCGGTAAAATAGCCTCCACACAAAACACCAATTGAAATGGTGTGGCCTTGTTCAATCTCTTGTAGGTTGTCTGTATGCCCATAGAACGGCTGATACCTTGTCATCCCAATCTTGTCTTTCCACATCACAAATTTTTGTCAGTGTGTGACTCATAATTTTTTTAAACAATTCAATAGTTCCATTAGCTTGTGGGTAATATGGGGTAGTCTTATGATGGGTCACGGGACCTGTTAACAAAATCCTAACAGGTTTCATTCAAAAAATGTGTACCCTTGTCACTAGTCAAGGTTAAAGGACATCTATACTTGCTGATTATGTTCTCCTAGAAGAATCTAGGAGATATCACCATTGTGAAATAACTTGTAGGCACTTCCTCCACCCACCTTGTTAAGTAATCAGTGCAAGTAATGATATAGCGCAAACTAGTCCTTCATGCGGTGGGTGAAATTGGTCCTACAAAATACATTGTCCATTTTTCAAATGGTTTTGCACTAGTTATAGGTATCAAGGGAATATAATCTCTTTTTCATGGCCTAACAAGGTGCTAACAATGGTCAAAGGCCTTGTAAAATTCAATGCGATCTGGTAGATAATTTCCCACCAAATCCCTGTGAGTAGAATATTCCACGCAGTGGAATTCCCTGCATATTTCCCTCTTGCAATCCCACCAAGTGCTTATTCCATGATTGTAACACGCTCATGTTCTAACATGCATTGGCACATAAAATCATCATGACCTAACTTGTATAAGTCCCCACTAATTAGCATGTAGGGTGCGGCGCGTATAGCTAACTATTTCCTTTCCAATTTTTCATTCCTTCTGGTGCCACACCTGTTTTGAGAAACACAACAATATCTTCTAAGTCAGAGGGCATGTGTCGCAACCTAAATAGTTGCGCATCTGGCATAACATCCTCAATGCTCTGTGCATCCTCCCCGAGTCAATTCTTGAAAAATGGTTTGGCCTTGAGTTACTCTTTCCTGGTTTCACAACAATTATAAACTCAAATTCTTGAAATAATAGGACCCACCAAAATATATGCTATTTCAAAATGAGCTTGTTTACCAAGTACTTCAATGCCATGTGATCCATATAAAATATGATGGGTGTTTCCAGTAGATACTACTTGAACTTATGTAGTGCGTAGATCATCGATAGTGATTCATGCTTAGTAGTGGTGTAGTTATGATTTTTCAATGTCAACTTCCTACTTGTAAAGCAAAGGGGGTGATTAAAAATCCTCTCACCGGGTTGTGCTAAAACTACTCGAATGGCTGTCTTTGAGGCATCAACATGTACATGGAAAGGCTTATCCCAAGAAGGAAAGAATTATATGGGTGAAGTGACAAGTCTACCCTTGAGTGTCAAACATTGTCTATTAGCGCTCTCCCCAATGAAAGACACTCTTGTGTTTTAGTAACTCTTCCAATGGCAAGGTGATCTTGGCATATCCCTTCATAAACTTTCGGTAGTATCGAGTATGCCCAAGGAATCCATGTACTACAATTTGACTAGTAGACTCCCTCAACCCCACAATAACAACAACTTTGGTAACCTTCCTTGCATATGATATGTCCTAACAGGGTCCCAAATGAAGTAGAAAAAACACACTTCTTAATGATAAGGGATATTCTCAACTATTGACATATTTCAAACATCATCCTCAAATTATCAGAATGGTCTTTCAATAGTCCATATATTGTCTAGTCATTAAGGTAGACTTGCAGAAACTTATGGATAAAATCTTGAAATGCCTAGACCACTATGCATGAAAACACAATGCCAGGCGTTCTTCAGTCCAAAAGGCATGACTGTATAGGCAAAAATTCCCCATTCAGTGGTGAAATTTGTCTTCTCTTGGTCTTCTTTAGCAATTCTAACTTGATGGTATCTCTAAGAATCCATCCGTGAAGGAATAGATTTCATGCTGGCTACTCCTTCCAGGATTTATTCAGTGAAGGGGGTTGGGAAAGGGTCAATGACACATACTACATTTAGGTCCCTGTAGTAAACAGATTATTATCCTTCCATCCTTTTTAATATTGATGACTATGGGGCTTACCCATTTTGATTCCTCCATATCTTCAATGATGATCAAATTGATTGTTTTGTCTTTCTCCTCCTTAAAATTGATGCGAAGATTCATATTCATTTGATAAGGCCTCTTCTGGATCAGGCGTGCATCTTCTTTCAAATTAATTTTCATCTCCCCCAAGGAGTGGTGAATGCTTTTAAGCTCATGGTACCCATGTGGAAATAAATCCTAAAACTCACACAATAGATCAATGATCTTTGAGACCTCCTTCTCTCGACCAATAGTCTCCAATAATGACATCCTTAGGTTCAGCCTCTGAACCAATGTTAACCTTATTTTTTAGGGGTTCGTGGTATGCGCACGCTTTCTCATCAGCACTATCAATAAATTTGGATGTAACTTCAATATGGTTGACATAAAAAATCTACATCTCTTTGCCATCTATCACGTCGACCATATTTCCATTTTCTTTCTCCATGCACATGTGCCCAAGTTGTACCTCTTTTGACTCTTCTTCATCAAAGTGCGGTTCCAAACCAAGTTCATTGAATAACTCTAGTATTCTATCTTCTTCCTTAGCATTATATCCCATCATTAGGAGATTAAAAACCTACAACACTCTATCCATCAATGGTTTAGTACTCCGATACTTGAAATATATAAAGAGGTCAGTCGTCAACTCCTACCAATTTCTGTCTGATGACGCATCTCGAGTGAATATACCATGCATGTGTGCAACCTTGTAAGGTGGAATACAAATTATGCACCCATAAAGAAGGTGGAAAGGCCTCCACGCCTCCCATCCATGCTTTCTCACATGCTTGGACGTGAGATGAGGTGGGTTCCTTCCCATGGTAGTCTTGTATTGCAGTGGGTGCATTACTTCGGGAGAACCCAACAAAGAATGTGATTCTTACTTCACATCACTCTAGAATGATATTGCAGTGGTTTTCCCGAACGCACTACGGTCCCAAGCAAGTTATAGCTGAGCATCCCCCTTCTTTTGATCTCATTTTACATTGCACCTCCATTTATCATAATAAATCATCAAAGTTGGCCCCTCTAGAGTAACTCAACAACTTCTTCCATCCCGGTGCTTGATTAAGCTTGCCTTTGTTACCCTTATCACAAAGCCTCTTAAGCGGCACAAAATTGACTCATATGTCTTGTGCACCCAATTGTCACATGTCGGACTAATTGTATAACTCATGGACTGATCATAATCAAATTGGATAACTCCTTTATAGGGTGAATTACCTTAGGGTCCCTAATAGAGCACACATAGATCTGGCAAGAAATTCTTCTCCCAAGGGTTCAATATATGGTTCTTATTTTCCATCGGTTAAGGGGATGATGACCTGGTCCTCCTTGCTTTCAAAACTTATGTATCCCTTATTGAACTTTAGGTCAGCATTATTATTATAACACCACGTGCACCCAAGTAATGCTGGAAATTTTTCTACCTTGGCTAGCGCTAGGACTTTGAAATCCCCAGTGAAATTTTCTCCTTGGATAGTGATAAAAATTTCCTTCAAGACACCAATGGGCATTGCCTTTATCTTGTTGTCCATATACAACACATTCAAAGATAGTTGTAATGGGGGCCTTCCCATTTGATACCATGCATCTAGAGTGAGAGCATTCTCCTCCGCACCCATGTCAATCAAAATATTTCTTAGAAGCCACCCATCTATAACAACATTCACGGTAATCTTCTTGTCATAATCAAGGTTGTGGGGAGGAAGGTTGGCATGCATAACCTGCCTTTCGCTCCCTTCTCCAAAATTTGGTATCTTATCTCATAAACATTCTCCTAGGAAGGGGATGAAATTTATTGCCTCAACATCTTTCATACATCTCTAACCTCATCCAGATCATTCGTGGAGCCTTAACATTATTCCTTTGTTGTAACTATCTTAACTTCTCTTTGGGCACTAGATCTCTCCTTGTTGGCTTTGAATCACATCCATGGTTTCTTGATAAACTTATTTTGATGAGTAGGATCCAGATAATTTCCATGCACCACCTCTTCTCTAATAACTAGTGGTCTTTGCCTTGGTATATCCCTTGTGCTAGTAGCCTCATCTCACGTCATAACTAGTACAAGATATAGTTTTAACTCACATGCCACTCTTGGCATCCATTGTTAATTGGCCTTCCTCATGCTTACCATCCCGAAACCTTTTTCCTTTCAGTGTTGTTGGCTCATATGTTCAAATAACTTCAAGCACTCCTCATAATTATGCTTCTTCCCACACAAAGAGAATTGTAATAGATCATGTCATTCATGCTTATAGTGTTTCGTAGATTCACAGTTGTAACATGTTCCATGTAGGAACTTCTTCCTCCTCCATGGTTTCCATGAGCATGAAATCCTCCTCGGAAGCCTCTTCCACGTGCCCCCTCCATCTGTGTGCCCTTGATTTGATGGATATTTTCCTCGAGAATTTTTGTGAGGCTATTCTGACGCACACTAATATATATGGCGTTATGTATCTGGTCAATCAATCTACAATCCTTGGTGTCATGGGTAGTAGAGGTGCAAATATTATAATAGCAAGACACATTCTTATGGATTGTGCATTGTAGCAATGGGCATCTACTTACATCATGATCTCCATGGAAAATTTCACAGTCCACTGTCATGGCATGTACCAATCTCCTAGGGAAAATGTCCTTTATATGCCCCTCTACCTCATAATTCATGCACCATAGACCACTGTGAGTCTCATGCACCGAGTTCGTAGATAGATTTTCCAGCTACTTCTCCATTACAATAATATGAGCCTCAAGGAAGGGGCTAAAACTAGTATCCATGCTTCTTATAGCCTCACCACGTAGGGTAGCCTCCAAGGTCCCGTGCGGGTTTGTGAAAGTCTTGTGTAAGAGTGCTCTCCTAAATGGTGTTATGAATCCTAAAACCACTGAGCATGCTCAGAGGGGTGAATATCATAGGATAGCTTTGATAAGATAGTTTTAAAATGCGCTTCATATTCCCAAACACTCTTTTCCATTTCTTGTTAGATCTCCTTCAACACATTAATGTTCTTCTGTTCAAACTCAGAGATATCAAATTTAGCTAAGAAGGCATTCCACAGTGTGGTGTAATCTACCATTTTATGATGGGGGTCATACTTCCAATACCAACTATACGTGTGTCCTTGAAACGTTGTTGCAAACTGACTTACCTTCCGCTCCAAGGTAGTGACCCCCTTTATGCGCCATAGCAATTCACACTTGTGTACATGCTCTACAACATCCTCAACACCTTTATAGTATGGTAGGTGCAGAGACATCTCGAAAAATACTTGCTGAGGTGTGAGGACATTTTCTGCCTGACCTATAACCTTTATTTCCTTTGGTGTTACCTCCACCTTGTAGAGCAATAAAGGGCTTGAAGTGGTCGTGCCTAGTGTTCCTAGCATCCCATTAAAATTCATGCCAATAGTTTGTAATATTGTACCACTACTATATGTGTGTCTGCACCACTCCCGGATGTGATACCCAATATTTGTGTACTAACACTTTTTCCAAATGTCATTCGAGAAAATATCCCTCCAAACACAGGATATGATTATGCAGCCATAGATGTGCCAAATGAGAAAGTATATCTCCTAGGTATAGATCAGTCACTCCCACTGATACCAGCTTTGTTATCAATACTTATCTTTTGACTTTGAAGACTAAGTGCTAGGGTTTTATCACCAGGTGGAGTCATATGCATGCTGATAACTATCCTTTCTCCAAGCAACAAACTCTCATTAGAAGTTGAAGGGATCTCTCTTTTGTGCTTACCGAGATGGGGTAGCACAGATCGCTCATGCTCCACTCCATGTCCTTCACATGAAACTCAATTCCTTCCTACAACATATTCCTCTATAAATCCATCACTCCCACAACCTCGTGTTGTCTATCCATCTCCCTTTCACACACTTTACTATACTTGAGTCATCTCTCATCTCTCTCTTTTCACCGCATGATGTCTTCCATCTTCCCGCACGCTAGCTTCTTCACCGAACACTTAGAGAAGCTTATCCAGCCATAGGGAATGATTTTAAACTTAGTGTAATGAGTAGGATCCTTATGGCTAAAGGGTTATCACGTAAAAATGATCCTCTAGATTCCTTTAAGAACTCAAACTTAGCAACCTTAGGACAAGAATATATAGAAATAGTGTATTCCAGGGTACAACTGGTCAACACTCTCTTCCACCAATAATCAACAACATGTGTCCAAGTCGGATAATGTTGGGCCCAGAATATTGGTTGAGTACAAGAAGGCACGTGGGTGTGCGAGACTTATTTGAAGAAAGGCGTGTGGGGTGAAGGCAAGAAGTTTTCTAGTAGGGTTTTACAGAACACACGGTGCACATGCAAGGAAAGAAAATTTTTGGGACTTAGCCATATTCAGTGTTGCATGAAGAAAATGAGAAAAGTGTGACTCATCTAGCATGCGAAATGGATAAGGTACCAACCTAGTGGTGTAGGATCAAAAAGGGAATATTCCATGCATGCAATGGAAGGTTCCAGAAGAACATCATTGCACAAAGTGGAGAGCTCAGATCAAAGGAGGCATGTTCCATTGGAGGACCACTTGGACACTTGATAGCAGATCTGTTACCTCAGAAGGCATGGTAGTGAAGGCGAAAGCTATATATAGAGGTGCATGGATAGCCAAAAGAGAGACTAGAAGGGATCATTTACGAGAGAGTAGAGGTGGTGGAATATGGGTGAAGCTCTGCAAAAATACTATGGAGGATTCTATGGGTTGGTATTGGAGAAATTATAGGAGTGATGGCATATTTAGAGGGATGGGTCTATATTTATCCTTGTAATATGAAGGGCATAGTGTAATTTATGATGCATGACTTTTCTTTGCATTGTTATATGGGTCTGTTATGACCTCAAGGAATGTAATGTGGTTACTAAAATCATTAATAAAATGGAAGGTTATGTTCTAAATTAAATTTGTGTTCATGAGCATGATCCTAGTGTATTTACTTTGTGTTTTAGTTCTATATGTTGTTTGTTATTTCTCTTTTATGGATGCATTGAGATGATAACTCATTCTAGGATTTTAGAATGAATGTGTGGTTCCTTTCCATTATTTTGCACTTAAGTATCTATCATTGATGAATTATTCTCACAAGACTCACATAAAGGAGGGCGTGGTACCCACACATGCATTGGGTGATCACCTAGCACCCACTTGGTGATAGGCATGGGATTAGAATATTGTTCTAAGGATATAAAAATGACTACACCTTGGTTTTGTTATCAGGACCTCTTTTCAAAGTTGTTTTGTGAAATGGAATATATCTTGGTCCCTATGATGCGTGATGATAGAAAATCTAACCTTGGAAAGTTTTGAAGGATGGTTCAAGAGCACGGAGGATGAATTTTCTCAAAATTCAGAAATGAACTTGAGTTCGATGCACATATATGGGTAGAAGAAAACCTATACCATGAGTTGTATGAGACATTATTCTTCTACTTTCCAGTAGAACTGTATGAATGGATTTTAGCACATGCATCTAGATTGAGATGGTATTATAGATCATGTGTATGGACCCAAAATGATTATAAGAGACTACAAGATGTAGATCTGACTTGGATATGTACTATTGATCACTAGTGGAAAGGAATGATAACTAGTTATGCTCTAGAATATGCCATTTCTACATATTTTTCCCATAAGTTATTGAGTTTGAGTTTTGAGGGAGCCTAGAGGACCATTTTTTTGTTATTACTTTGTCTATGAAGATCTTGATCATTACCTTAATCTTAGAAGCATTTCCCATGGTAGGATAAGCTTCTGCGAGTGTTGGGAGAGGAAGCTAGGGTGGAGGAAGATGTTGGACATTACGACATTTGAAAAGGAAAGGGAGGAGAGATGACTCAAGTATACCGAAACTCATGAAAGGGATATGAACAAACAATGTGAGGTTGTAAGGGTGATGGATCTATGGAGGAATACATTACGGGAAGGAGTATAGGTTCATAAGGAGGATGTGGAACCCGAGAAGTCTATTATATCCCATCTTGGTAAGCACCGGAGAGAAGCCCCTTCATCTTCTAATAAGAGTTCATCTCATGGAGAAAGAAGAACTGTCAGCGCGCATCTGAACCCACTTGGCGACCAACCCCTCATGCTTGTTTTTTGAGATCAAGGGAGAAGTATTGTTTACCCAGTTGGTATCGGTGGGAGTAATTGATATGCACCCAAGAGATATAATTTATCATTTGGAACATCCATGGCTACATAAACCATTCTAGTATTTGGAGGAATTTTAAGACAAGGTGTAAGTATGCAAGGTTTGGGTATCACATTTGGGAGTGACACGAGACACATAACTAGTAGTGGGACAATATCACAAACCATCAACATGCAATTCAGTGGGATGTTGGGAACACTAGGAATGACCACTTCAGGCCATTTTCCACTGCATGCGAGGTGGATCTAGATGTATAGGAGTTGGAGTAATTGGTGCACCTAGTGGATTTGGAAGATCTATTGGGTCGGGAGGAATGTGACTTGTGGATCTAGTGGATCTGGTGGAGGAGGAAACACCAGAGGAACCAAGGCTCTGGATCAAGAGGACAAGGGCCTCAACCACCTCCAAAATTATTTTTTGAGATGTCATTGCACTTACAGACTACAAGAGTATTAAATATGCTGCGAGCATGTATACAAGTGTGAATTACTATGGCACGTGAAAGGGATCACTACCCTAGAGTAGAAGGCAAGTCAGTTTACAACAACGTTACAAGGGTGCACGCATAGTTGGTATCGAAATATGACCCTCATCAAATGGTGGTAGAATACACTGCATTAAAAAATTCCTTCCTAGCAGAGTTCCATATCCTAGAATTTGAATAGAAGAGCATCATCACTCGAAGGAGATCCAACAGGGAATGGAAGAGAGTGTGTAGGAGTATGACGTGCATTTCAAGACTCTCTTATCAAAACTATCCTATGACATCCATCCTTCTCAACATGCTCAATGGTTTGTTAGAGGATTGATAACACCGTTTAGAAGGGATTTTTCAATCAAGACTTTCACAAACCCACGCAAGGCATTGGAAGCTTCCCTTCATTTTAAGGTTGTTAGGAGCATTGATACTAGTGTTAGTCCTTATTTAGATGCTCAAATTGCTGATATGGCCAAGAAGTTGGAGAAGATGTCTGCAAACTCAAAGCATTTCTTTCGTAGTGGGATTTGGTGTACAGACTGTGAAGTGGAGGGGCATACAAAGGACATTTTTCCTCGAATTTAGTACATGCTATGGTGGTAGACTGTGAAATTTTCCATAGGGATCATGATGCAAGTAGGTTTCCTCTACTATAATGTGTAATCTGCAAGAATGTTTTTTTGCTATTGTAATATTTGTACCTCTACGAGCCATGATACCAAGGATTACAGACTGATTGATCATATACATGATGCTATTAATCTTGGTTTGTGCTAGACTAGTCTTGCAATTAGTTCTAAGGATGATGATTGGTTTTATGAAGGGCACACAGATGGAAGAGTTTGTGGTTACGAGAAGCATGGTGGAGGACGAAGTGAATTCCCTTAAGGAACTTGTTATAATTGTGGATCTATAGTGCATTAAAAACGTGGGTTTCCTAATATGTTACAATACTCGAGGTGTGGGAAGAAATATAAGTACAAAGATTGTCCAGAGCTTTATGATCATATGAACCAAAGAAGATCCGAAAAGACAAAGGCACTTGGTATGGTGAGCATCAAGAAGGTGGGTTTCTTGTGGATGCCAAGAGTGGCATCCGAGTCAAGGATAGAACTGTAATGGTGACGATGTGAGCAGAGGTCGTGCACACCGGGAGATGCCAAGATAAAGGACACTAGTTTCAAGAGAGGAAGTGGTACATGAGAAGTATCCAGATCCTACTCATTAGAAGGAGGTGTATCAAGAAACTATGGATGTGATTTAGAGTTTATAATGGGAGATCCAATGTCTAAAGGAGAAATCAAAGTAGTTAGAGCAAAGGAAGAATGTCGAGGCTCCAAAGGATGACCTAGATGAGGTCAAGGAAGTATGTAGGATGTTAAGGCAAGAGAATATTATTCCTTTGCTAGGAGAATGGTTGAGGGAGAAGGTACCATGCGCCGAAGTAGAGCATGAAAGGTATGTTTTGCATGAAAACCTTCCTCCTCACAACCTTGACTATGATAAGGAAATTACATTAAATCTAGTAGTTGATGGGTGGCTTCTGAGTAATATCCTCATCGACACATGAGCGGAGGTCAATGTTCTTACCTTGGATTCCTAACATCAAATGGGAAGACCCACACTACAACCATCTTCAAATGTGTTGTATATAGAAAACAAGACAAAGACAATGCCCATTGGAGTCTTAAAGGATGCGGTTATCACTATTCAAGGGGATAAGTTCACTGGGGAATTTGAAGTCTTGGCACTCACCGAGGCGGATAATTTCCTAGCATTACTTGGGCACCCTTGGTGTTATAAGAATAATGTCGACCTATGGTTTAACAAGGGGTATATAAGTTTTGAGAACAATGAAGAAAGGGTGATTATCCCTGTAACAGATGGGATGTCAACACCCTATACTGAGCCCTTAGGATAGGAATTCGTTAATAAAATCTATGTCGACTCCATCAGAGATCCAGAGACAATTCATCCCAAAGAGGGAGTTATCTAGTTTGAATATCTCGGTCCTTGAGTGATACCATTAGTATGGCATGTGAAATTGGGCACACGGGACTTATGAGTTGGTGGGAGATAGTTGAGAGGATCTATAACAAGGGTAACAAAGGTGCACTCGGTCAAGATCACGGGAGGGAAGAAGTTTCCAAGTTACTCTCGAAGAGCATACCCTGAAATTTTCAAGTGAGAAATGAAGGATCGAGTGGAAAAAACAAGGACGAGAGAAGGGGAATTCTCGGTTATAACCTAGTCGGAACTACAAGTAGCACTGGTGGGCTACACATCAGAGAGCTTCCTAGAATGGTGAGAGGTAATATTTTCATTTTCTTTAAGTTTCTCCGGGAGTAATGGACCCACTATCATATAAGACTACCATGGTAAAGAAACCACCTCGTTTCATGTCAAAACATGTGAGAAGGCATGGATGGGAAGAATAGAATCTTTACTACCTTCGTTATGGGTGCATAAGTTATATTCCACCTTACAAGATTGTGCGCAGGCGGTATATTCATTCAGAGATGTGTCATCAAATAGGTAATTGGCAGGAGTTAGTGGCTGATCTCATTCAAGATTTCGAGTATAGGAGTACAAAGCCATTGGTGGATAAGGCGTTACAAGTAATCAAGCACCTTACGATGGGAGATAGTGCTATGGTAGAAGATAGGCTACTTTGGAGTTATTAGGTGAGCCTTATTTGGAGACTTTCCTCAATGAAGAAGAACTAGAGGAAGTACATATTGAGCACGTGTGAATGGAAAAATGGTCTATATAGTAGATGGTGAAGAGATGGAAACTTTGGATGTTAACCATTCTGAAGGTATGTGTGAAGTAATAGATAGCGTTGATGAGTGAGCATGCACCTACCATGAGCCCTTGAAAACAAAGAAGGTCAACACTAGGATAGAGACAAAACCTAGGGAAGCTATCATTGGGGACTATTGGTGGGAAAAACAAGTTTCAAAGGTCATTGATCTATTACACGAGTTCCATGATTTATTCCCTCACGGATACCATGAACTCAAATGAATCTACCATTCCTTAGGGGAGATGAAGATAAAGTTGAAGGAAGGTACACACCCATTTTGATAGAGTCCTTATCAGATGAATCCAAATTTGTGCATATGGGTCAAGGAAGAAATAGACAAGATGATAGCATCTAGTATCATTGAGGCAGTGGAAGAATCAAAATGGATAATCCCAATGGTCATCAGTATCAAGAAGGATGGGAGGATAAGGATCTATGTGGACTATAGGGACCTGAATGTAGTATGTGTCATCAATCCTTTTCCAACCCCCTTTACTGAAGAAATTTTGGAGGGAGTAGCTGGGTGCGAGATCTACTCTTTCATGGATGGGTTCTCAGGGTATCACCAAGTCAGGATTGCAAAGGAAGACTAGAGAAAGAAAAATTTCTCCACTAAATGGGGAAGTTTTTCCTACATAGTTATGCCTTTTGGACTGAAGAATGTGCTTGTTGTGTTATCTCGCATCGTGGTACAAGTATTTCAGGACTTCATCCAAAATTTTCTTAAAGTTTACATAGATGACTGGAGTGTATATGGGTTGGTAAAAGACCATTGTGACAATTTGAGGTTGATGTTTGAGAGATGTTGGAAATTAAGGATATCCCTCAACATTAAGAAAATTTTCTTTGCTACTCCATTTGGGACCCTGTTAGGACATATTATATGCAAGAAGGAAGGCTTACCAAAGTGGATCCCGCCAAAGTTGCAATTATTATGGGATTAGGGAGCTTACTAGTCAAAGCACAATGCAAAGATTCCTTGGGCATATGAGGTAATATAGGGAATTCATCGAGGGATATGCCAAGATCACCATGCCCTTGGAGGAATTTCTAAAATGCAAGAGTTCCTTTCATTGGGGAGAGGCGCAGAGAGGGCATTTGAAACTTTGAAGGATAGGCTTGTCACGACACCCATACTACATTTTCCTTCTTAGGATAAGCCTTTCCATGTGCATGTTGATGCCTCAGGGATAGCTATGGGAGTAGTACTAGCACAACCTAGTGAGGGGATTGTTGATCATCCCTTGTGTTTTTCTAGTAGAAAATTGACACTAGTGAATAAAATTAATAATAGATATCGAGCGCGAGGCACCGCCAATGATATACACATTGTATAAGTCGGGAAGTATCTGGTGGCAACACCATTTATATTCAACATAGACCACATGGCATTGAAATACTTAGTCAAAAAGCTCAGTATGTAAAGGTGCATATGTTGTTGGGTCCTATTATTTCTATATTTATAGTTTAAAGTGGTTGTAAAACTAGGGAAAAACAATTCAAGACGACCACTTATCAAGGATTAATTCGGGGAGGATGCACAAAGCATTGAGGATACCATGTTGGATGTGAAACTATTTAGGTTATGGAACACACCATCAAAATTAGAATTTATTGCAAGTGTTCATAAAAATAGGTGTGGCGCTAGAAGGGATGAAGGCTCTGGAGAGAAAGCGGTAAGAAATACACACCACACTCTATATGTTGATTAGTGAAGACCTGTATAAGTTTGGTCGTTATGAGTTTTTGTCTTTGATGCATATTGGAACATGAGCACATGGAAATTATGGAGGAATTACATGGTGGGATTGCGGGGAAGACACTATGTAGGAAATGTTACCACGTGAAATATTTTACTAGCAGGGGTTTTGTGGGAAACCATCTACCAGGATTGTATTGAGTTTTACAAGGCCTATGACCATTGCCTTGGCAAACACGGGAAGGGTGATGAAATGCCCTTACAACCAATAGCCAGCACTGAACCATTTGAAAAATGGGAAATGAAATTTGTAGGGCCAATTTTTCTAACCACCAAAAGGACTGGTTCATGTTATATTATTGCTTTCAATGATTACTTGACATGATGGGCGAGGTAGTGCCTACAAAGGATTTCACCGCAGCAACATCTGCTATATTTTTATGGGAGAACATAATCAACATGTATGGTTGTCCTTTAAGCTTAACAAGTGATAGGGGTACACACTTTCTCAATGAAATGGTTAGGATTCTATTAGTATAATTTATGGTGGCCCATCACAAGACTACCCCCTTATCACCCTTAAGCAAATGGAACTACCGAGGAATTTAACAAAATACTAAGTCACACGTTGACTAAGATATGTGATATTGGATGAAAATATTGGGATGACAAAGTATCATCTGTTCTATGGGCATACAAGACAACCTACAAGAGGTTGAACAAGGCCACACCATTTTAATTGGTGTTTGGCATGCGAGCTATTTTATCGATTGAATTCACATTACCATCACTATGTATAGCATGTGCGGGAGGATTAGGTGATGAAAAAGAAGCTGGAAGAGAGGATTGATAAGTTGATGCGGTAAGACAAAAGGTGATCACTTTCTAGATGGATTTAGAAGAAATAAAAGAAAGATAAAAGGTATGACATGATTTTCATCTCAAGAACACAAATTTTGAGGTTGGGGAGATGGTGTTGTTGTATGATTCCAAGTATCTATGCCATCCTGGGAAGTTGAAATTCCATTGGTTGGACCCTTAAATAATCTCGTACATTCTTGATTCAGTGCTTTCAGCTACAAGCATTAGATGGGATGAGATTACTAGGTCATTTCAATGGGAGTAGGATGAAGCCCTACTATGAATAAGTCTTATTTGTGTTTATAAATAAGTAACTATTGCAAGTTATCTTAGAACTTCCCTTTATGATTTTATTTTCTTGTGTTTCCCTTTCTCGTTTCTTGTTCCTTTCTTTTTGTTTCATTTTACGCCTTGTGTACCAGTAACCACATTATTTTTCCAAGGTTATGTATGCACAGAGGACCACACATATTTATTAGTGTGGGGTGGAGTAATAAAAAGAAAATTATAGGCATGTAATACAAGTTGAGTGGCCCAATAGAAGGAAGCACGTAAGGTTGAGAAATCACGTGAGGAAATAGTGGATAATGAATTATGGTGTCAAGAAGGTGTGTAAAAATACCACATACAAAGGATGAAGAGCGTAGGAACAACATGAGGTAGGTGAGGAAAAAATCAGGTAATGGACAAAAGAAGTGCCTTTGATACAATAGATGCACACTGTAAGAGTGTTCGGTCAGATTGGTTTTTGCACACGAGAAAGTTGTACATGGGTTTTTGTGTAGGACGGAGTGCGTGGGTAAGGGTGCTTAAAGTCACCTAGTGGAAAAAGCCACATTTAATGTTAAAGTATGTTGGTAGGTGGTATAGAATTTATTCTTTGGAGGAAGCAAAAACTATAAATATAAGGTTGGGCAAGTCATTATTTTACCTTTCTATTATGAAGTTGAAGCACTCTTGCAAACTAGGGCATCCAGAGAGAGTTGTGTGAAGGAAGAAGAATCCTAGAAATATAAGTGTGTGACTAGAGTGGATCTGCAAACTAATAGGAAGGAGTACGGGTGTGATAAAAGTTTTTTTGAAGTCCACCATCTTGTGGAAGGTTTTCCTAGTTAGGGTTTGGAAGCTAGGGCACGAGATATAAGGATTTATTCCAGAGTTGAGCTTTGGAGTTGAGTTTGGATTTAAGTAGAGTAGAAAATTAGAGTAAGAACTTCTTAGGTTATCCTGACAAAAATCATGGCACCTAAGAAGGAAACTATTTCACCAAATAAACAGAAGGAAAGGTACAAGGAAAGAAAACCATTGTCATAATGAGATCTAATGGGGAATGGTATGAAGAAATTCAATACCCAGATGGAGTATTACTAGGAAAGGAGTAGGTGTCGCACTTAAGACAAATGGATGTGAGTGATTATAACCATCACATGAGTAAAAGCGAGAAGGAAATGGATTTAGATTTGGTCCATACAACTAATAAAAGGACACGGATAAGAAGCCTATATACAACGACGAGTTGAAAGTCAAATTGGAGAAAGTAGGGCTATTAACACTGTATGAGTTTCCTTACTTTGTTAAGCCCTAGTGACTATATCAGTGGTTGATGTCATGCATACATGAAGATTACTTCTATTTTTTAGGTCATAAGATGTACATAACACCATAGTTGATATCCAAGTTCATTGGCCTGAATTGTGAAGGGGAATCCATAGATGACAATTTGAGTGACAAGGAGGCTATCAAGGAGACAATAACAGCGTATGACTATAAGAAGGGTTCGCGATACTTTGACATCACAGAGATTCCATACCCTATTATGAGGATGGGTGTGCACTTGGTGACCAAGCTTAATGATCAAGAATGATGGATGTAAGTGAACAAGGCATGGCTAAATGTATGCCGGAAGATATCGAGGGAACCATCTATAAATTTTAATCTTTCATTGTGGATGAGATCATAAGCAGCACACAGGAAGGAGAGAAGATATTATTCAAAACTGTCCTCCTCCTCATCATCTTCTTGGAGATTATAGTCCCGATTGGTAAGAGAAATTCATTTGGGAATATCCATAAGAGAACTATGTTCCCACAAAAAGGTTTGAAAAGTACACTTGTGAAAACATGAAGACCGCTCACAAGGCGCGCTTGGAGGATTGTTACAAATGAATTTGTGATGAATTCAAGGTAGAGTGGAGGATCCCATAGAATTTTCCCACACTCGTTGATGTAGAAGAGAGTTTGAGTATACCAACATTTATGCATTGGTAGATTTACATTAACAAATGGGACTAAGGGTCCATGGTGCAAGCTACCCTTCTCCTTCACCGTGCAATACTTCCAAGTTGGAGTCAACCGGTTCAAAGAAGCCAAAAGACTAAGGTTCAACCTTAGTGAGGTGGAACAAGACCACCGCGAGCTGCACCGAAGCTTGTGTACCCTAAAAGTGTGCATACATGGAGAAGTATGTCTCCCATGAAGTACAAATGATGAATCCCATGACACTTTGTTAGTCGCGGGAAGGATCATAACAAGGTTGTATCTATTCATAATGCCTAAGTTTAAGAAATACACCTATATGGATTGTGATGTATCCATTCTAGAAGACCCCACATAGAGAGAAAGAAGTACCGTACCAAAGAAGAGAGAAAGAGAAGAGGGGCAGGAGAAGAAGGCACCAAGTGTGCAGACATCACAATCTGTGGGTGTGCTGGAAGCAAGTGCTAAGCCTAGCACTTACACACGTAGGAAGAAGTCCCATGTCAAGGAAAATAACCAAGAAGAAGAAGCACCAGAGTAGGAAGATCCCCTCACACACAAGGAGTCACCAAGGAAGATGTCGCCTAGTGAAGAAAAATAAAAGGAAGAATCTCTGTATTGGAATCCCCAGTAAGGAAGAAGTAGAAGGTGACAAAAGAGGAAGACTTAGAGGAGACAGAAATTTTAGATGCCTACATTGGAAATAAGGATGATGACAAGCCTAAAGGAGGTAAAGACCATCCAGTGTAGGATGTACATGATTATGAGGAGGGGGGAGATGAAGAGAAGAATGATGAGGAAGAAGCAGAGGATCAAGGTAAGGGGGTGAGAAAAGAGGTGAGCACAAAAACCAAGGAAATTAAAGCCTCATTAAGGAGAAAGTGGAGAAATATGTAGAGAGATAGGGGTAGGCATCATGAAGGAGTTGGTGGAACAAGAGTTGGAGCAGAGCGCAAATGAATTTTGAAGGAGATGGAAGAAGAAAGTGTTGGGATGGAGTATGACAACATGGGTGGGAATCCCAAATTGGTAGTAAGCTTCCCAAAAGCTATGCAAATAGGTGGGAAAGGCATAGTGGTGGCATAAGAGTAGGGAATGGGATACATTAATGATCCTAGTAATATGTTACATGCATGCTTCTAAAGCCTTTGTACCAACAGGAAACTCTGGCTATGTCATTGTTTGATGAAGAAGGCGCATATCCCCAAACTAGGAAGATGCTATCTTGGGCATTCGAGTCTCATGTAGATGAACCTAAGTTTGAAGTAATCCAAAGATCACTAATGAAGGTGCCAGAAAAGGAGTAAATCCCTTGGTGAATGCTCAGTAAGTATCACATGAACATGTCTGTAATGTGTTCAACAAGGTTTCAGTCTAAGTTGAGGCTAGATTGTTCGGGAGAAATGATAAAGTGAGATTCTGGAAGAAAAATTGGAGAAGAAAAATAAGGATCTCATGGAAAAGAGAAAGGACCTAAAGTAAGAGGAGATGATCAGTGCTCAGTTGAGGTGTGAGATGAAAGAAGAAAAAGAAAAGGTGCGTGAAGTCTCCAAGAAGGTGGAGATGATTACGGATGCCATTGTCTGAAGCACCCCGACTTAGCACCACCCGAGCAAAAGTATGAATCAACCTTGCAATGTCTAGAGGATTTGACTCACATTATCATGATGGAGAGGAGACCACTCACTTTAGAGTCTATAGAAGAGGTGCAGGCATGCCAAGAGAAAGAGGAAAAGATGAAGGTTGTCAAGATTGTGGCTCGATACACTAAACTTCTTACAGAGGTAAAGGCCACCGCGTAAGTCAATGAACTGATTGTGACGATTGTGATAATAGGGATAGAGTGGCAAGCATCTTGGTTTCACACATGAAATGGAACTCAAGGAGTTCAAGAGAAAAATAAGGGGAATAGAGTAGAAAGAGATAATATCCTAGCCGAGGTGGAGAAGAAGTTAGAAGTAATTGAGACTCTATGAGGCTCGATCAAAATCCAGCTGAAGGAATTATAACCCCATATCACCCACACGATGGATGCACTTGAATACTTGAGAAATCAGTTTGAAAGTATTTTTGAGACCATGGGAGAAGTTAGAGGCAGAAATAGGGAATGATTTCCCTCTCCTCCTCCAACAATAAACAAGTTCCCCATTCTTTTATTATTTCTCCCAATTATTCATTCCTTTATTCTTTCTTTCCAACCATTTTAAGAGCCCACCATTCTTTACTTTATTGAAGAGTGTTTCGAGGACGGAGAACAAGTGTAGTGTGGGGTGATGTTGGGCCCCAAAATATTGGCTAAGTACAAGAAGGCATGTGGGCGCGTGGGACCTATTTGAAGAAGGGCATGTGGGGTGAAGGTGTGTAAGGAAGGGTTATAGTAGGGTTTTACAGAACACATGGTGCACGTGTAAGGAAATACATGTTTTGGGACTCAGCCATATTCGACATTCTAGGTAACACACAAGAAAAGTGTGATTCATCTAGCATGCGAGAATGGATAAGGTGCCACCTAGCGCTGTAGGATCAAAAAGGGAATATTCTATGCATGTGAGGGAAGGTTCCATAAGAAAATAATTGCACATAGTGGAGATCTTGGATTAAAGGAGGCATGCTCCATTAGAGGACCACTTGGACACTTGGCGGCCCGATCATGTTACGTCGAAGGCATGGCGGTGAAAGAAGAAAGCTATATATAGAGGTGCGCAGATAGTAGAAAAAGAGACTATAAGGGATAATTTCTGAGAGAGTAGAGGTGGTGGAATAGGGGAAAAGCTCTGTAGAAATTCTATGGAGGATTCTATGGGTTGGGATTAGAGAAATTATAGGAGTTATGGCATATTTAGAGGGATGGGTCAATATTTATCCTTGTAATATGAAGAACATATTGTAGTTTCTGATGCATGAATTTTCTCTACATTATTATATGGGTCTATTATGACCTCAAGAATGTAATGTTGTTACTAAAATTGTTAATACAATGGAAGGTTATGTTCTAAAGTACATTTGGTTCATGAGCATGATCCTAGTGCATTTCCTTTGTGTTTAATTTCTATATGTTGTTTGTTATTTCTCTTTTATGGATGCATTGAGATGATAACTCGTTCTAGGATTTTAGAGTAAACACATGGCTCCTTTCTATTAATTTACACTTAAGTATATGTCATATATGAAGTATTCTCATAAGATTCACATAAAGGAGGGGCTCGATGCCTGCACGTTCCTCGGGTGAGTGCCTAACGCCCACTCGGTGATAGTCGACGTGCTCGGGATTAGACCGTTGTTCTAAGGGTATAAAAATAACTACGAGATAAACATATTGAAGCCTATGATATTCATCTTGGGTCCACATGTGATATCTATAGTACCATCTTGATCTATATGCGTATGCGGAAAGCCATTCATAAAATTCTAATGGAAAGCAACAAAATAAGGTCTCATACAAATATCTATACGGGTGTTCTTCTACCCATTTGTGTGCATAAAATTCAGGTCTAGTACTAAAAATCTAATTAAAATCATCCTCTGTGCTCTTAAACCATGCTTTGACATAATCCAAGTTCAAGTGCTTTGTCATCACACATTATTCTCATAACAACTTCAAAACAAGTCCCAAAAACGGAACCAAGATGTAGTCATTTTTACCCATCTAGTAACTTATAACCCTATGTGCGCTGGCCTATCACCCAATGAGCATTGAACACTCACCCAAGGCATGCGCGAGCTGAGATACCCTCCTTTATGTGAGCACTATGAGAATATCTTTCCATTGTTAGATGATTAATTACAAATAAGTGAATATTCATGTGAAAGCACAACATGAGCTATCATGTCCTTATAGCCAAGCATTTAATAGCAAGAGAAACATCATGACATAAAATACAAAGAATATATCTACCATAAAATATAAGGAAATAACACAAGGGTTTGCACCTCGAACCGAGATCTTAAAAAAAAATCCATATATTTATATTGAACTCGATAAATTTTATGGCGAAGCTCTTGATAAGTTTGAATGCTCACCCAAAGCACGTGAAGCTACCATGTCCCTCTTTTGTGTTGTATTGTCAAGATGTTAGCATGCATATTCATATCAACCATACTTAGAGCCTATATTCCATTATAGTAACCATATTTATGAGCTCAAATTGGAAACACATGTAATAAAGAAGAATACAGATCACATAAGGATTAATATCAAATTTACCATACAAGTACCATGAATAAAGACATCAACAATCAATATCCATCCACAAAGATCCATTATATTATCTCATCACAAACTAGAAGTTAAATACATAACAATAATCTCATAAATATCATGTGGGCAAGTTCATACCAACAACATAACCCTTCTACAATATGGTATCTACACTTAGAAACATCTCTTTCTATGCAAATCAATACACACACACACACACACACACACACACACACACACACACACACACACACACACACACACACACACACACGGGGGTGGGGTATTTCCCTTTACCACCCATGTATTCTCAAAATAAATCGCATGCTCAAAAATAGACATCATACATACTTTCCTAACAAATCTAATAATATACTAATCCTAAAGATAGACTTTGACTTAATCCTATTATTAGCTCCCATGTATAATGTTGAACTAAAAGTTCCTTCCTAAAAAATATAATCTTCTTGACTACAAAATTCCCCTTACGTGTCACATACTCCATGTCTTTATTCATCCCAATACTCAAAAATTGACTAAATCCCCTGGCTTGTAGTGATCCTCGCACGTAACTTCATTCCATATTCCACGCGTAAAAATTTTGTGGAGTTCTTTCATCCTATTCACTCATATGCATGTTTCTTTTATAACCCTTCTGCGCGCATGTGTGGCTCTGTATAATCCAACACTTAGTCATTTCTGGTACCTAACATTACCCCACACTAGGTATGTTTTCCATCCTAAAAAATGCTCTACTTGATTATGAAAATAATGGTAAAGTATTTTGTAAGAGTTAAATAATAGATAATGTCTGCAAGGCTTGCTAAAGAATGAAAGAATCCATTTTTACTAGGAAAAAAGGAGGGAAATTCCTTATTCACCAATGCTTCCAATGTTTTCCATCCCTCTAACTCCTTTCTTTCTTGGGTAGGTGCATCATCCATAATGTCAAGAACCTCTGTAGGAGTTTAATATTCACCTCTTGACTTCATCTTTTCAACTATATCCTCAAGTTATTTCCCTACATCAACCAGCGTGCCCATTCTACGTGTGACTTATGAGTAGAGTTATTTTAACTTATTTTTAATTAATGCCCTAAATAGATCAATGGCCTCCCTCTTTTTCTTAACTTTCATGAAAATTTTCTCATGTTCCTCCCTATTTCCCTTATTCTTGGCCTGGAACTTCTTTAAATCTACTTCATCCTTTTCCACAAGCCATCTAACCACATGATCTCTATCTTCGCAAATATCATGAACAACCTCTACAACATGAGAAGATCCCTTCGCTACTTCAACCAAGTTAGTATACTATGTTATGGTGGCTTCAATTTTTTCCTTTTCTTGTTGCTTCTATCGTGCCAATACATCCTCTACAAACTCTAAGGCTAGAGTTGGATGTTGTGTAGTTATCATGTGCGTAACTCCGATGCAAGAGTCATTTATTCACCTAGTAACTCTACCTTTCCTTTACTCCTTTTATCATCATTGTGCGCTACCTCATGTTCAATTATATGATCTATAATATTTGCAACTTATTTCTCAAGATCGTTCTCTAGCTCAAGTATTAGTGGTTCACCCAAATCCATACCCTACAATTCACTCCAATCTCTCTCATGTCGTCTAAGTGATAGGTGCCCCAATGTATTCTTTATCTACATCCATAACATGGGGGTCATAAAATTATGCAATCGAGGCCTATACATATGATTCATAAAAAGTGTACACATGTTGGCTCAATTTCTTTACCATTTCTTCCTTTCTTCAATCCTCTTCTTCCTTTTGGATCTCTGTTTCCTCGAGTTTGAGCTAGGCACTACCCTTTGTTTCATCTTTACTAGATACCCTCCTCTAGAAATATGCCTTCTCATATATATGCTTTTCTCCACCTCCCTATGCATTGATGTCCGCCTTACATGTGCACTAGAAATGGGAGTCTTATCTTTACTTCCTCTTTCATTCTCACTAATGGCCGAGTGTGTTAATGCACTACCTTCTTTAGTTTAACCTTCTTCCTTATAGAGGGTTCTTAAGGGATGGTTACATCATCTACTACGAACACCCCATCTACAACCCATGGCCTTATATATATATTTGTGCTACTATCACCATGGATATTGGAAATATAACTAGTATACACAAATGAATGCTTTCTGACACATACTTCTCCTCATATGTGCACTTTTTAGGGTAGAAAAGTGATTGAAGCATCTAATAGTGCTCCTTTTCTTATTTTCCAACATCAATTCTTAACTTATGCACTTCCTTAAACATGTTTATAACACTCTGAGAGTATTACATGTTGAAATAAAATGGGAGTTTACACCATGGGTTCCTTGTACCATTGTTTAATGTGAAACTCCCAATAAAAAACTACTAATAGACCGTGAACTCATAAATACCATCTATTAGGGTAGGAAACTCACTTAGAATGCACCATTCTGCATCCATTTGTACCATTTATCCTATCACACCCTATATGTTATTTTGACCGAATCCTAGGTATATTTGGCAAGCTATTTTTTGCAGAGAGGTTTCTTCTTCGAGATACTCCCATATTTTATCATTCACCTATTAGGAAATCTAATCTCGAGAGAATACTATCACCAATAGAATATTTCCAAAAATTATTTTATCTCCATCATGTGTAATGTCAATGATCTCCTCTACTATGGATGAGGTAGTGTTATATATATTGTCCCCTATGATATATTAGTGCATACATGAAGCCAACATTTGTTTACTTGGGTCCACCTCTCTTTCCCATTCAACTTGGTGAGTAAGCGTGTGGCCATCCTAATGACATGATCATCAAGTTTAATGATTTCCATTACATGCCCTCCCTTTTTGTACTCAAACTCTATAGATGTCTTCTTCACCTTGATGTCATTTTCTAGGTATTCATCAAATGTGACCAATGTACCAAATATATATATATATATATATATATATATATATATATATATATATAGCAATCAATTACGTTGTAAGGTGCATCCTTCTACCGAGAAATAGAAAATATCATCATAGACATGCAACATCAAGTAATTGATACAATATCTTAGGCTTCCCAAATAATGGAAGCTCATATAACTGTAGTATCCTAGCCTTTTCCAATAACCTTTTTTCCTTGTCATCATAAACATTCTTATCATCTAGGGTTATTACCTTTGTTAGTCGAACAAGTTTTAACGCCATATGTCATATGCCATCACATCGTGTGATGATTATAGTCGCTTATGGTCATGTTCCTCACATGAGATACCCACTCCTTACCCATCAACACTCCATCGGGGTAATGTATTTCTGCATACCATTCTTCCTGCATATCTATAGTGGGTGTTAGCTTCTCTTTTCCCTTTCCCTTTCCCTTATTCTTTAGTGATGCGATTCTTTACTTTCCTCGAGCCATATCCATCATGGAAACTCAAACTCTTCCCTGATCTACCCTTATTTCCCTAAAATTATTTCCATATACCTTCCACAAAATAATGCTACACTTCTTGGTTCAAATTTTGTATTCCATGCCTTAATTCTTGAAACTCTAGCCAAAAAAGTCATGATCTATTTCAAATCCACGCTACTCGGTCTCAATCGAGTAAGATTCCCTCCAATGGAACTCAATATTCACTCGAATTTATCTTCTTTCACACCCTAGCTATAGATTCTCTTACTCGGCACTTGATTTCTCAACAAATCACTCAATTTCACCCTAGGTCACATGAAAACATACCCAAATTTCACGCAAGGTAAGTTAAAAATGATTTTACCCGACACTCTATTTATAGGTTTTCAAATTTTAACCACATTAATTACTCACCAACTACCACCATATAACTACATTTAATTAAGCTTTTCCACTTTTTCTAACCTTTTGCACAATTTTCATCGCATGTTCCGATTGTAACCTTCACGCGCACAAACTACTTCACAAACCATAGATGTCATTATGCGAACTCCATGTGCCAAAATACATAAACCTTTGCATCTTATATGAAGTAGTTCCCCATGATTATTCCTACCTCACATTACACTGCACGCTCATTCATCTTACATGGATTTTTATTTAGGAATTTTCATTAGTATCACCATCCTTCTTATGACACCTTTCTCATCACTTTATTTTAGAAACCAACATCAAAAAGCGACATGCGCACTCATTCGGTTCTTAGGAAACTTTAAACATAAAAAAAAATCTCTTTTTGCGGGATCTTGTAATTCACCCACACTAAAATTATACGCAGTCCTCTGTGCATGAATCCAATAGATAGTAATCAGATCCTACGGTAGAAGAATTCTTATTACAACAAAAATTTTAACTAAATGGAAAAAGCATAACAATGATGAAAGGAAAACACATGAAAGGAAATGAATAAAAGGAAATATAATCTAAGTAAAAATACAGCATTATTACAAACACTAAAAATCCTTATTTATAGTAGGGATTAAGCATACTCAATTGAAGTAACCAATAAATAAAGTGTGATCCAACAACTATAACTGAAAAATGCCTAAATCAAGTATCTTTGTTACTACAAATGGTCCTAACCAATGAACTTTGAGTTTCCTGGGGGCACATAAACTTTGAATCATATAAAAGAACCATATTTCCCATCTCAAATGTCTTATTACTAATATGCCTATCATGTCAGGCATTTTGTCTCACTTTTTCTATCTTATGGCTCTATCAGAAATTATGCATCGTTCATCTAATTGTATCGGTTTGTCTATGAACTCCTCCACATCTTTCTCATCATCTAGTCCTCTTACATGCACAAGTACGTAGGGTTATCAACATGAACTCCATAGGTAATATAGCCACTATGCTAAACACTAACTCGAAAGGGTGTGGACTTATTTAATTTCTTGTAGGTAGTCATGTATGCATAATGTACAACAAATATTTTATAATCCAAGTCTTTCCTTTCCTTCCAACATCACATTATTTTTTCAATGTTTGTCCCAGAATTTTGTTGAAAGCTTCAACAATACCATTAGCTTGTTGGTGATAGGGTCTTGTCTTATGGTAATACATCCATACCTAATGATAATGTTCTCCCATAAAAATATTACTATGTAAGCTGTTGTGCAATCCTTAGTAGGTGCTTTGCTTGACCTACCTTGTCAGATAGTTTATATAAGTTATAATATAGTACATACCGAGTCCTACATGTGGATGGAGAAATAGGACCCTACAAATTCAATCATCTATTTCTCAAAAGGTTCATCACTTGAAATAGGTCACAAAGGCATTTCATCTCTAGATTTCAACCTCTCAATGCATTGAAAATGGTCACATGCCTTAACATATTCTTTAGTATAAAGTTTCTAACCAAATTCCAACCATCGAATCTTACACATGACATCATCACCTACATAATGACCTCTTGTAATTCCACCATGATATTCTTCCATAATACCCTCATGCTCATGCTCCTAAACACATCAAAGTGTAAAAATTCATCATGACCTAGCCTGCACAAATGTCCACTTATCAAGTGGTAGGGTGCGGTGTGTATTGTAAGTTGTTTCTTTTCTAAGGTATTCATTCCCTTAGGCCTTTGGTTAGTGCACAAGAATATGGAAATGTCCTCTAGGTTAGTGGGCATGTGATTAGATCTCTGAGACGTGCACATGACATTTTTCCTCAATGCTCTGCGCATCCTCACAAGAATTTATTCTTGACAAATAGTCGAGAGCATTGAGTTGTTTTTTCCTAGTTTTACAATACTTGTAAACTGAAACTCCTAAAATAGTAGTATCCACCTGCAAATGTGCCCTTGTAAAATAGGCTTGTTGACAAAATAATTAAGTGTCATATGATCTATAAAGAAAATAAATGGTGTATCCAATAAGTATTGTTTGAACTTGTGCAACATGTAAATCATGGACAAAGCCTCGTGCTCAGTAGTTGTATAATGTTGTTCCGATGGTGTAAACTTCATGCTTATAGAACAAATGGGGTGGTCTATAATTACATCTCCTAGTTACGCCAACACTTTACCAATTTTCATCCGAGAAACTTCAACATGGACATGAAATGGTTTATCGCATGAAGGAAAGTGTAAAATAGGTGTGGTGGTCAGCCTTTCCTTCAATGTTTTAAACGCCTGCTATTGCATGTCATACCAGTAGATTTTTCACTTTTCTTTCAATAATTCCTCTAGGGGCATGACAATATTTGCATATCCTTTAATGAATTTCCTGTAATAGTCTGTATGTCTAAGAAATCCATGCACTTCACTCTGATTATTAGGTTCTTCCGAACCCAAGAACACATTGAGCTTAGTTGGGACCACCAATAACCATTCCTTACAAATAATATGTCTAAGTAAAGTTCCAAAAGGTGTTGCAAAGATGCACTACCTAATATTCAAATAGATGCTCAACTATCTACACCTCTCAAATATAAGTCTTAAATTCTCACAATGATCCTTCATAAGACCATACACTATTAGAGTCATCAATATATACCTATAAATAATTATGAATGAAGTCTTAAAAATCCTGTACAATAATGTATGAGAACATAGCTAGTGCATTTTTCAATCCAAAGGGCATTACTATGTATACAAAGTTTCCCCATTCATTGGTGAAATTTGTCTTTTCATTATCTTCATTTTCTATCCACCCTCGATGATATCCTAAAAAACCCATCTCAGTAAAGAGTAGATCTCACACCATGTAAGTCCTTTAATAATCTCCTCTATGAATGGGGTGGGAAAAGGATCAATGGAACATGAATAATTTAAATATTTGTAGTTCACACAAATCCTTATCCTTCCATCCTTATAGGATAATAATACACACGTGCCTTCTCATATGATGTGTCCATAACCTGCGCGCACCTTTAGTGTGGTTAACATCTAGGTTATTTTCCTCCTCATCATCATCATCATCATTGATCAGAAATACCAGTTTACCATTTTCCTTTTCTTCCCACTCATGGACCATTTATTCTTCTTCAGTCTAGGTCAAGGCATGCCTCTAAATCCACATCTCCAAACATGTCGACAAAAGTTCCTTAGCCTTTGCGTTATCTCCCAAAGTAAGGCACTTTATAATCTATAGTGCTTCATTGACTCAGAGGTTTAGTATAAAAATAATAAAAAGTATGGATCATACATGAGGTCATCTCTAAAAAATTAACATTTCTCTTATTAACTATGCATGAATATACCATGCACACACATATACCATGAATATACCATGGTGGTGTAGAACTTACTCACCAAAAGTGATGGTGGCAAGGCGTCTTGCCCCTCCGTCCGTAGTCTCTCACAATTGTGAATGTGATGCAAGGTAGGGGGCTTCCCATGGAATTCACATATCTAAGAAGGTACATTGATCTTTAGAAACCTAGTAGAAAAGGTGATTCTCACAACTCGTTATTCCAATAAGTTACCTTTGTGTGTAATCCACCAACATGTTGTTATCCCATTTAGAGTATGAACTAGCATATTTCTTCTATCTCCTTCATTATTCAATTGGTATTTCATGGCTCATAGAAATACATCAGGTTTCCCATCACCAATGTCTTGAGGTAATCGGTTATAACTCAAAATCGAATGGTGTGTGCCCTAATCATACAAGTGAATGCGTTCTGATCTCTTTCCTAACTACTCTATACATCCTATGCACCTAGTTCTCACAAGAAATATTTTTAGTATCACTAATTGAATGAACATCATCCCACTATGTCACTCTCTCATTATAAGGATCAATTACCTTAGGGTATCGATAGTACACACATATATTCTATTCAAGTATTCTTCACTCAAAGGCTCAACACACAGAGCAACCTTTGTATTTGTCAATGGTATAATTATGTTCTCTTCTTTATTATCAAAGCTAATGTACCCCTTGTTGAAGTATAAATATGCATTATTTTCATAACACCAGGGGTGCCTAAGTAATGTTGGGAAACTATCTACTTCAGCTAGCTCTAACACTTCAAAGTCCCTAGTAAACTTGGCTCCCTGAATTGTAATAGTCACATCCTTTAACACTCCAAGTGGCATGGCTCTAGTTCTATTCACCATATATAATATATTCAAAGAGGGATGCAATGGTGGTCTTCCCATCTAATCCCATGCATCCAACATGAGTACATTAACTTTTGCACATGTATCTATCAGAATGTTTCTCAGAAGCCATCCATCTATGACTGCATTTAATGTAATCTCCTTATCATACTCATGATTATGGGGAGGCATATTTGCATGAAGTATCTACCTCTCGTGCTCGTTACCTATGCATGGTACTTTTTCTCTCAACCAATCTCCTAATAAGGGGATTATGTTCTCTTGGTGCAATATTTGACATGCCTCTTTTAAGTCATCTATGTCCTTTTGTGGGAGTTCAAATTTCTTTTCTCATTCCATCACACGAGATTACTCCTTCAAAATCTAAATCTCTCCTTATAGATCCTTGATAACATCCATAGTCTCCTAGTATACCTCTTTCTGATGTGCAACATCAGGGTACTTGGCATTTATCACTTCTTTCTTTGTTATAGTTGGCTTGTAATTTAGATTTTCACAAGCGTGCATAACCTGGCACGTGTTGTAAATAATAGGGGTTTTAATTCAGAATTGAGTCCAACTTTCAACATCCATTGATCTCCATCTGCATGTTATATCTTAATAATAGCTCCACCCTTATCTTTCTTGTGTTGCTTACTCGAGATGCTCATATAAATCGGGACATTCTTGATTTGTGTTATTTTCCACACCACGAGAAAACCACATTCTAAGGGCACTTGCACTGGTAATGATAAGGAGATCCACATGTATAAAAAGTTCCTATAGAAATCCTCCTCTTCCACTACTGCGACCTTAGCCTCTATATCCTCCATGAAAGCCTCTATTCGGTTATCCCCATTATTGTGCCCTTCATTATGTTGTTCACCCTACTCCTTAGATCCACTTACTACACTAGTATGACACACACCTATCTCAATATCCTTATGAATATGATCAATCAATCTATAGTTAACCATGTCATGAGTGTGAGTTTTACAAATCTTACATTACATAGAAACATTCTTCCAGATTACGTAATGTAATAGAGGAGATCTACTCGCATCATGGTCTAGATGAAAAATATCACAATCCAACAACATGGCATGCATTGACTTGCAAGGAAAATTATCCTTGGTATGTCCTTCAACCTTGAAATCTATACACCATATTCCAATGCATGTCTCATGATCTAAATTATCATAGAGCTTATCCAATTCTTTGACATGGCTACAATTTGCACTTCCAAAAACACACATACTCTAGTATCCACACTTTGAACTACCTAAGCACACAGAAATGCTTCCAAAGCATTGCATGGATATAAAAACATTTGATGAAATAACTCCCTTCTAAATGAAGTCAATAACCCACCAACAAACCATTGTACAAGTTGACTAGGAGGTATGTCATAAGACAACTTTTAAAAAAAAAATTAAAATGTGCATTGCATTCTTGAACGATCTCATATAAGCCTTGCTTAATGTCCTTAAGCACGGTGATAATTTTTTGCTCAAACTTTGGAATATGGAACTCAGCTAGAAATGTAGAGCACAAAGCATCATAATCCACCATAGTCTGATGTGGGTTATACTTTCTGTACTAGCAATGCATATGCCCTTGAAGAGTAGTCAAAAATGACTTGCCTTCTATCTGAAGAATTGATTCCCTTAGCATGCCATAGTAACTCACACTTTTTCACATATTTTACAACATCTTCAATACCTCTATATTCTAGAAAGTGGAGGTACATCTAATAATACACTTGTTAAGGTTGATGTGGGGGTTTCTGGGGATGTGGGCCCTATCCTCAAAATTTAGAACCAAAACCACCACTAGTATTATCTCCACCACCGAACCACCGAATCCACTTAATCTCGATCCTCCTAATCTGCCTGATCCTCTAGCAGTGGGCATCATACCAGGAGGATGTACTTCCTTGATTCCTAATAGTAGTACTAAACTGAACTCCCATACTCTATGAAATTTTAGTACTTCCATACATGTTTCCAATGATCTACATGCCCAAACTATTTCATGATGATGTACTAGAAAATATTCCTCCAATCGGACCTCCGAATAACAAAGATGATGTCTATATTGCCATAGGTTTATGTGTTGTCTGATGTAATTATGTATTAAAAGGAAATGATATATACCTAAAGCTAATGTATTGCCTACACTCACCTTCTTATCGATGATTACTTTTTAAGCTGGAACACCAAGTGTAAGGTCTAGGTCGTTAGGTGGGATCAGATGTGCACCCATGGTCCTTCTTATTTCCTCCTCTAACATGCTCTCATAATAATCGAAGAAGGGAATTCTCTACCACACTTGCTTAAGTGGGGAGATCCGATCTTTATGGCTCCATGTATTCCATGTGAGCTTCAAATAATTCACTAGATGTCATCCTCTCGAAACTCCACAGACTCCTCAATATCACGTTGCTTTTTCTAATTATGTCTCTGCACTTCATTATATTTAAGCCATATTTCTCTACTTGCTTTTCTACCACTAGGTCCATCATCTGTCACCACACTGCTCTTTCCCCTTTACATGATGGTATGTTTATCTAGCCATAGGTTCTCTAAACTCATCACCACCATCAATATCTTAATTGCTAAAGGAATAATGCGAGTGTATGATCCTTTGGGCTTGCACAAAAATTCTAACTAAACAACTCTAAACAAGAATACGTAGAAATAACATATTCTAAAGTATAACCGCACACAACACCAACCTACCAATGACATACAACATGCGTCAAGGTTCATCTCGCATAAAATAATTCTGATAATCTTCCTGCGTCCAAACTCTTGACCCTGTAACTCTAGCTTTTCTTTGATGCATATGTGAACAACCACTCATACAATTCTATTGGAAATAAATAAAAGAATGTATCATAAATATCATGATATATATTATCTTCTTCCCACTTACATGCTTTAAAATCAAGTCCATAACCATATCTCACACAAACTATTATTTTCCATTTATTACCCAATCTTCAATGGCTGCAAGAGTCAATTAATATGCCATCATCATGGAAAAAGTTTGAAAATAGGTCCCAACAATGGAAAAAAAATGTATTCTTTATTTTTATATTGTAATCCTAAAGCGCACCGACACTTCATCTAGATAAGTATGAATGCTCACCCAAAACGCGTGAAGCTACCATGTCCCTCTTTTGTACTATCATGTGAACATGTTAGCATGTATATTCATATCAACCATACTCAAAGCACATATTCCATCATAATAAAAATATCCATGAGCTCAAATTGTAAACACATATAATAAATAAACATACAAAACACATAAATATTAATATCATATTTACGATATAAGTACCATGAGTAGAGACATCAACAATCAATATCCAACAAAAATGATCCATTATATTATCTCATCACAAACCAGAAGTTGAATACACAACAATAATGTCATAAAGGTCATGTGTGCAAGTTCATACCGAAACATAACCCTTCTACAATACGGTCTCTACACTCAAAATCTCTCTTTCTATGTAGATCAATACATATATATAGGGGTGGGGTATCACCCTTCACCGCCCATGCATTATCAAAATAGACTGCATGCTAAAAAATAGACATCATGCATACTTTCCTAACAAGTCTAATAATAGACTAATCATAAAGATAGACTCCACCTTAATCCTATTATTAGTTCGCATGCATAAGTTCAAACTGCAAGTTCCTTCCTTTAAAATAGACCCTTCGATTGTAAAATTCCCCTTTAGTGTCACACACTCCATGTCTATATTTAGCCCAATACTCAAAAAGTGATTAAGTCCTCTAGATTCCTACAGTGATCCTTGCACACAATTTCATTCCATATTATGTGCACAAACTCTATCATGGAGTGTGATTATCCTATTCACTCATCCGTGTATTTCTTCTGTAACCCTTTTGTGCGTGTCTGCCTCTATATAATCCAAAACTTATTCATTTCCAATACCCAATAGTTACATTTGGATGCATAATGATATCAGGCCTTGATTAGATCATCTTGGTATGAACACCTTCATTTTCACCTCCTTTGGAACTAGGACCAACTTTTTTCTATGCTAGATTAGGATTCTCATTTCCTTTAACCTTTAGGTTTTCTAACTATTCCTTGGGATTGACATGATCTTCTTATTTTTCCTTAAAGTACTTGTCATCATACCTATGATTTTACGATTCAAACTAATGTTCTCCTTTCTATGGAATGCTAAATCTTCTTGTAGATCCATCACCACCTCTTTAAGATCATCTTGACTATGCATACAAACATCATATGGATTATTTTTCAATATTTCACATTCCTCTTCCTTTGAAATCAAATATGAAATAGCCTTCTCCAAATGAATCTTGAGAAATTTTATGGTTTCTTCATCCTTCTTGTTCATGGCTCTCAACTCCTGATTTTCTTTCCTTATTTTCTTAACCATATTGTTCTTGAGGATCTCCTTAAAGATGTTAGACTTACTTCATAGGGACCTCCTTTGATACCAATTATTGGAAGCACAATGAAATAAGAGGGTAGATGGGGAAAATCAATCCTACAATAATTTATTTCATTTACCACACTATAAATTCATCATTTAAGATATCCATTCATCTTTCATAACCATAAATGTGCATATTAGATGTGTATTAACCATTCACAATATCACAACACAAGAGAAAGTACATAAAACAAGAAATATAAGAGGGAAACCCTCAAAGGAAATAAAACCCATTGAAAATATACTTATATTACTCAAATAAAATTAATTTAGTGAAGCACCAAATTCACAAGGAACACCAACCCCTAGTTTAGTAGAGCACCAACCCTACAAGGAGCACCAACCCCTAGTTTAGTGAAGAACCCACTCCAAAAGGAGGATAAAACCCCATAATATGATCAAGCACAAACTCAACCATATGAATATGAAGATACATAAATATTTTTTTGCCACAACTGATGGAGATCACAAATTTAGCTCACACATTTTCATTAAACCCTCATTCCTTCAACTCGCTCAATTCTTCTTCTTCGTGGACTAACTTGGCTTCAAACCCTTGAAAACATTACATATAATATTATTGAAAATTTTTACACTCCCTCATATATGAAATGACCCCTTTATACCTATTTTAAAATCTCTCTCTTTGGTCGCACTTATCCCCATACACACCTAGTTAGAATTTTAACCAAAAATCTCACTTTTATACACTCAACTAATTAAAATAAATTAGGTCAATCCTAAATCATTATATTAGAGATTAAATCTCAAAATATAACAATACATTCATAAAAACATTCATAATGGATCCATGTAGGTTTTCCATGCCCAAATGCACCAAACTAGCTAAAAAACAACTCAAAACCCCATCACCTAAACCATGAAATCCAAACCTCATCACCATGATTATTCAAGCTCCCAAATTCATTGCACATTGATAATATGACATAAAAACACCATCCATGGTTTTAAATTATATTTCACCAATAAAATTTGTTATAATATTACTAAGAATGCTCATATCCTTCACCAAATAGTTATTTCCAGGAACCTATCTTCACCTATGGGCCTCAAGATCACCCAAGAACATCTCAAATATGACATGTAATGACTCATTAGAATCACCCTAACATATAGGTCAGATCCATTATTAATATAATTCATGAAACATCCATACATGCAAACCACACCATCTTACTTCTTTACCAAACTGAACTTCCCGGAAAGAAGTATTAGGAACTCAACTAGTTTTCACCATTTATGCCATTTTAAATACCTCCATAAGCCTTTCCTAGGAAAAATATTCATTCCTCTTCACTCTCAATTGATATATGGAATCAAAAAAACCATCTCATGCATCATCTACCTCAATATTTCAAAAAACGTAATCCTTTTTTGAAAAATAAACAACATTCTTCTTCATAAACTGAGATGGTTCACCTACCAAATCTCATCAAAATGAGATAAACCATATATCATTGGAAATATCTTTGAATTCTCTTTCCAGAACACCTTACATTTCTTTCCAAATTGAAGTGTAAGGTCTTCATCTAGGTCCATATCTTAAACCGCCATCACCTCCAAAATCAATTCCAAGCTTCACCAAAGAGTGGAACACCCTTAGACATGTTGTATAAGAACTGAGAAAACTTCAACAAGAATGTATAAAATCAGGATAATCATCAATCTAAAGAATCTACTTAACACCCCACATAAATAGGCATCATTTATATTTTACCTTCAAAGAACATGTCATAAATTGCTCATACCATATCAAAAACACAAGTTTTATACATAATTGGAAATCTATCTCAACCGGGATCACAAAAAACATTAATCAAGTCTTAACTCCATCTATAGCTTATGCAATTCCACTTTTACCACAATCTTCTACAAGTTTCCCCAAAAAAAATTCTTCATAAATAGGGAACACTTTTCCATTTAGGACCTCAAACATGATATGAAACTATTATTTACATTTAGAAAAACTCCAGGGATAAAAACAATGTCAATTTATTTCACACCTTCTTTGGATAAATTTACCAAAAACTAAAATTCTTCAGAAACATGAATTTTTAGGTGGGTCCCACATAGAGTGACATACTATAATATAAATTTATAGAAATATGAAATTTTCCTCTACAACCTCAAATCATCACATTGGCAAAAGTAATCAAAACAGTTCAAGTATACTCAATTTCCTTTGAGTCGCTTTAGGATAGGGTTTAACAAGGGTTTCAAAGTAACTTATCTTCTTAATGATCATTAATAAAAAATAGATGATAAAATCAACTCTTTAATTTTGATAAAACTTATTATTTCCATGGAAAATCATCCCTAAATTGGTTGGGTCACATGCAAAGCATATAATTCACAACAAGCATGGGATGGTAAACTTTTCCCTCAAAACCACACTCTGGAATATCTTATTTTGCCAAAATTTATTTCTCTTACAAAATATTCTTTAGAATGACCTGAAATATGTCATGAAGCATCATGACAACATCCAAAAACTATCCATACTCACCATATAACTCAAATAGGTCTAAAAATCCCTATCCAATCTCACTTAGATGTCCTATCTTGCATATTCTTCACATGTTTTCTTCCCAATGACCCCATAAATTCACTATAACTTTGATAAATGACCTAAAATTCATCATACACCTCAAGTAGACTATCACCATTTTTCTACCATGATTTTTTAAGAATTATCATCTCCAAAACTCATAGCTCCAACTCATTCTGGATGTTCTAGGACTAGGAATAGGCCTAGAATGACCTGACTCAACCATGCCAACTCATGAACTAAATAAGATGACTCAATGCAGACACATGTACACCTTTGACACACCATACCAACATTTTTTCTCATTTAAACCATAAAACAACTCTAGAGATCTCATACCATGACTATGCAAGATAGAACCATGCCAAGACAACATGACAACTCATAAAATTCGGTCATTACCAATCAAACTTTGTGATTGAAATCTAACTAACACCTCATGGAGACTCACATTACCTTATGAAACCCATGAAAATACTAAGACATAATAGCTAATATGGGTAGAATTGTATCACCATTAGACATCGTATTGAGCATGCTTGAGGACACTAGAAGGAATATGCAGACACATAGAGGGTTGATCATCATTTCTCTATTGGTGACAAGGAATTATTGAGAGTGCATCAACACAAGATTCTGATATGATTTGGAAATTATTCTAAGATATACCTGTTTTTGGGTCCATTTGATATCTTGGAGGTCATTGGACCAATTTCTTACTTCTCATCATTTCCACCATGCATATCGCATACCCATGATGTTTTTAATGTATAATTTTTGAGGAAGTGTGTTCCAGATATGTCTCATGTATTTTATTGGTTGAAATTGTATGTGGAGGATCAAGGTAAGTGGACAGAGAGCCCATGTGTATTCTAAAGCACATAATATTATACCTTTGGGTGAGATACTTGGACTAGGTTAGGGTGCGAGTGGGATAGATATAATGAGATCAATACTACATGGGAGGATGCAACACCATTGAGGTATCGATATCCCTATCTCTTCTAGTGACTTCTAGGAAGAAGTCTAATTTTATGAGAGGGGGATGTAGTGCCCACCAACTTCCTACATCATTTATTGTTGACTCATCTCATTTCTTTGGAATATAGACGTTGATATGGTAAAATCTATATATTATGTGGTTTTTATTATTATTATTTTTGAGATACGGTGGTGTTTGAGGCACACGGTAAAAATCTAGTGTCGTTATTTATATTTATAGTTTTCTTGTACTTATCTTGTTATGGATACTAGTAGAATGTGATTCAGATAGGTCTTACTTAATATATGATAGATGTATGTCAATTATGTTGCATATTTTTATAATTAGTTATGAGGATTATTTGTATGTTATCATAGAATAACTTAGATGGATTTAATATTTTTATTGATGATGGATGTATGTAATTATGGATAGTTATCTCATTCATATGATATTTGTTTTCTTAATTTGGTTTTTTATCCATAAGTGATATAACTATTGATGTATGTGGAATCTTTTCACTTTTTAATTGTATAAAAAAGGTATGATGGCATGTAAATTGAGTGTGTAGGCTATAAGTGTTATCCATTTTTACCCCTAGTAAAAATGGATAACTCAGAAAATTGAAACCAAGAAGTTGATAGGGCTTTAAGGTTGGATCGAAAGAAATCAAGTAATTTCGTGTTTTTGGAGCACTTACAGTTGTTTTGGGAGATTTAGAACTATTTGGGGCATTTTTAAACTTCGGGTTTCAATAAATCTCATACTTCATAAATTTTTGGTTAAACTTGGAGAAAATTGGATAAATTATCTATTGAGAAATTCATTGTAATTTTCTCTAACTCCCCTTCTGTGAAAACTTTAAGGAGTTTGTGAAAAAATCAACAAAGTTGAAAAAACTAGAAAAATGCCCATTTCTAGTGCATTACAGGTCCAAAGGATGCGGGTGGAACAAGCTGTGGATAGAACACAAGTTCCTCTTCCTTGATCCAAGGTCACAATATAAAGGGCCCTTTATATTGCGGTAACTCTGAGTCAGGGGCCCATATGGAACAAGGTTTGTCAAGGCATGACTTCCTCGGTTGGGTGAAATACCCACATTACCCTAGGGGTTTGAGTTCCTTTTATTATTGAGGTGGGGGAAAATTGGGCACAAAGGGCCCACAAGGAAAAAAATACCCATGGGAACATGTTCTCTGCATGGTTTCGGCTCTACAAAACAAAGGGCATGAGCATGGAAATTTAGTGCAAAGCGAGGTGGCCCGAGAGAGTCCACAAGGAAATCGGGTGCGGTGGGAAAATTACAACCGATGCAGCCAGATGGAGATTGTGGGGAAAAATTTTCATCGTGGAACATTTTTCCTAGTGGGACATTATGATGTGATAGATCCACAATGAATGGAGGTGATGTTGTGTGCGGGAAAATTTGAAATTTCAAGCCCGTGCAACCCACTTGGCCCATTTTGTGCCAAGTCAAGTTCTCTGGACCCCGAGGATCCATAAAGAAAATAAAAGAGAGGCAATGGTATAGTGTTTGTAAGGTAGAAATCAAAGGAACCTAACACCCTATTCTATGCATTCCACTCATGCCCGAAATATCGATTTACCCGTAAGCCAATGGAGAATGGACACTGGCTAGAGAAAATGAAAAATGATAGTAATTTGTGGACTACGACAGAAAAAGAACAAAGGCTAAGAATATTTGCAAATGTTCCCCATGACCCTCCAGATCGTAGTGTCATATATTTGTCCTCGATTAACCAAATTTGATAAATTTTATATCGTTGGATTTGTTTTCTCATGCCTCACACTCGAAATCATAAAAATGGAGATTAAGTTGAGGTTAAGTGTAAGAAGTTGAAAATTTAAAATTTTTTGAGGTTAAGTGTCTTTTTTTGTTGATCTCGATAATGTGAAGTCAAGAAATTGGGAAAATCTACGTTTTTGGGTCATTTTGTGTGTTTTTCGGGCTGTCGGACATTTTTGTCCCGCGTGTCCCAAGTTCAATTGGGCCCTCTATTCCCCGATCGGCCGGTTTACCCGAAGTCTATTCTTTTCGGGCCCGTCGGAACTTTTTGTCCCAAATGTCCCAAGTTCACGGACCAGTTGTTCCATTTTCACCCGATTCGGCCGAGTCGCGTATTCCACGTACTTTCATCCCACATGTCCCAAAAGCATTTGTGCGTCTTTTCCCCGCATCGCCCGAATCGGCCGAACCACGTACTTCGCGCTTTCGCGTCCCTCGTGTCCCAAATGAACCAAGTGCCATTCGTGCTAATTTTTCCCGCTCTACCCGAATATCTTGCTTTTCAATTTGGTAGATATGTATTTAATGCGCATTTATTACCTTTCTCTCTCCTAAACGGCTATATAATGAAACTGCCCCTATGCATTTTTGCACACTGCTTTCATGCTATCTATTGCTCGAACCCTTGCAACCAAAATTCCTGCACGCGTATCCATTCCCCCTGCAATTCCATCCCAAGTCTAGCTTGCAGCTCTGCTCTCCGAGTTACTATCAACATGAAGATCAAATTCCAGGGCAGGAACAAATTTCACCACTCGAGTCCGCCGTTCCCGATATCGGGGACAAGTGAAGTTCGCCACCTTGACTTTGGAGATTTTTGGACAAGGATGACAGATGCGAACCCTTCACCGATGGCACAGATGATTCATGATAGTGGTCTGGCTTTCGCTGGTGGTTTCCCTATCTCGGTGCAATGTGCAGACACAGTGCTCTCATGCGGGGCTCATTTCAACCCTGATTCGAGTGAATTGACAAACGTGCATGGGGAGCTCATCGCCAAACTTGACGCTACCGCCATTGGCACTGCACTAAGGATTCTAGAAATGGACAATGCTATAGTTATCTCCCAGAATCAAGCACATGCCCTTTTCAATCAAGACAACTGATAACTATAAGGCGTGGGTGGTGAAGTCCTGGCTAAAAACCCTAAGAAGGGGGCATCTCATCTGTCCAAGACTCTTTTCCATGTGGATTTCAATGAAGAATTGTCAGATTTCATAATCCTACTGGCTCGGGTCATGGGTTTACCCTCTACAAATGAGTTCCATTTCTGGATGTGCCCGCTTATCAATATGGTGTGCGAGGGAACTCAAAATATCAACTGGGCAGAGATCATCAGTATGAACCTAGCGGAGCAGCTGTCTAATGTACAACAAATGAAGAAATTCTATATGACTTCATACCTGATGTATACTCTAGCAGCATCGAGGCAATGGTTTGGCTTTTCATACATCGATGCTCACAAGGATGACCCCGTGTATGCCTACTGCCCGTAGTTCACCCTAGAGACCAGCAATCACAATTTCCGAAGGGTGAATGATGCTTTCACCATGTACATGGTCAGGCTTCTTGAGAGTGACACAATGAGAAGATTTTCTGATGAAGCCATGAGTCTGATATCGCACTACGGTGCTTATTTTATCCAATTCAGAAAATTTTCCTATATCAAGCTTGCTGGCTATGAGAGCACTCCTCTCAAGCTCCCTATGTTCTGCAATGACAAGATGGCCTTGATAGAAGTGTGCAGGCAATTGGAAAAATTGCATAGAACCTGCAGAGACAAGAAAATTACTGGTTTGCACTTCCCCATCTCTTTGGGAAATTACACCTGCAAAACAGCCCTGGATGCACAAAATATAGAAAGGGCCCTAGCTCCCATTACTGTCCATTTCTTCAGGCCCAGAACTTGCTTTGACTTGAAAAAGTTTATTGAGCAGAACATCAAGATAACCTATCATCATAGGGTAGACACAGAGGACTATTGGGCTGACTGTGCTGATGATTTTGAAGCTAGAAGGAGGCATTATGGCAGGTTTTCCCTACAGTTGATTCAAGAACTCAATTTGTACCAAGTTCCTGAAGGGCTTCAAGATGATAATTCTGACCTGTACTCATATGAGTATGACAATGTGGTCAAACACACTCCCTTGGAGGACTTGGATTGGTTCAAAAAGGAGAAAGATGATTTGGCTGAAATCCTGGCTCCAGTCTTAGTCAGGACCAAGATCTGGTTTGATAGGAAAGTCCGTGAGCTTAGGAGGCACTCAGGGGAATCCTCCTCCAAGGATGCTTCAACACCAAGGAGGGAAGCATCAACTCCCAGATCAGAAGCACCTGTGCAAACCCCTCCTGCCTCGTCAACTCAAGGACCTGCAGTCTCTACTCCTTCCTCATCCACCCAGGTGTATCAGAAGAAATTCAAAGAAGTTAAGAAGGAGCCTGTGGAAGAAGATCCCCTGAGAAAGCATGCAGAATTTCCTTTGGGACCAGAGAACATTATTGTTCTAAGTGAAAGTGAAGAGAGTGAAGTGCCAGCTCCTGCAAGTGCCCTGAAGCCCCAATGGATAAGAACAAAGAAGTCCAGAGCACTGAACTTCCAAGCACTGTTGATTCCTCTGCACCAGTTGCCTCAAGCGCTCCACTCATATCTCAACTCGAGCAACACAAGTACAAACCTTGGGTGCCATGAGTTCTCTGTCTCTTGGTCCTCTTGCCCCACCTGCTTCTTCCTCCTCCTCTTTTGCATGGGTGCAGCCTCTTGTCGACAGTAGGAAGAGAAAGTCTTCCTCCCGGAGCTCAGGACCAAATTTTGATGTTGTGGCAGCCTTGTTAGGCACTACTCCTCCTTCTCGCGCCAAAAAAGCTAGAATTACCTCCAGGATAGTGTCTGATGCTCAAGGCCAGCAATTCCTGGAGATAGCCAAGCCTATGGTAGATAAACCAGAAGCAAGATTTGCAAGCGCATCCGATCTTGAGCTCTCAAGAATTCCCATGGGAGAGTCTACCCCTGAAGGTGAGATCCACAATCTTCAGGAAACAGTTACCAGAGTCATTGGGAGGGTAGAGAAAGGGCAGCAAACCATAGAACAGTTGGAAGAACAAGCCCAAATTCTTACAAGTTTCATCAAATCTCTTTTGTCCAAGGACAAAGTTTTGGACCCTACCCCATTGACTACTCTTCCACCACCTGTAATTTTGAGCCAAGATGAAGTACAGAGTATCAAAGATATGCACAAGTATTCCATCTATGGAAGAGCTATGGAGGCCATGGTGGATGATATGCTTGTTGTGGGATTGAACTTCATTGATGAAGCTTTCAAACTCCACGGGAAGGTGAACAACTTGCAACAGAAGCTCTCCTCCACTATTGGGAGCATTGATAAAGAACTTAAACTTTGGAGCAGTTGCATAGTAGACCTCCGCCTCATGGGACAAACAGATGAAAATATTTTGATGGCAAGCAAAGTCTTCGAGGATACAAAGGATAATTTGTCAAAGTCCTGGGTCTACAGCGTGGAATGGAAGATCAAGGTCCTGGAGGAGGCTTTGGGAGAATTAAGGAATAGCTGGCAGAAGGGTGAGGCCTTCAAAACACTAGTTGTATCTGCTTTCAAAGATATACATTGCCATCTTCAGGATGAGACTTCTGGTGTGCCTCTCTCCTTACAAGAAATCAAAGCTCAATTCAGAGCTTTTGTCAAAGGGGATCTATTCAAGGAAAGCTCCATTTCCAAAGAAAAAATGAAGGAGATCTGCTCTCTTCAATCTGCCATTGAAGAAGCAAATAAAGATTATCATACTCATGTCGAGTTTGATAAGGAAATGGAGAAGTGCCTCGGATTTTGGACTCAGTCTACCGCCAACACATCAGTCCCACGTGGCAGAGACATAGCCGAGGCATTGAAGAGATTCAGACAGTGGATCTTAAAGTCGGTGGGTCCCTCCCAGTCATAAGCACCTGTCTTCTTCTCCTAATTCTTCTCTTCTCTTCCCATTCTTTCTCTCGGATTTGTTGTAATTAGTTGGGGTATTGCGATTAGCAACCCTTTAACTAATCTTTAGTTAAAAGAAGTAGTTACCGAGAGTAACTGATTTGTAAACTATATAATGGCCTCTCCTCGCCATTTTGAAAGGAGGAAGAACTTGGCTTATTTCTGAAAGTGTAAATAAATCATAAAGAAATCAATACAGAAGGACTTTTCATTCTTTGTCTATCCGGTTTCCTTTATTCCCAAGCTATTCATTTACTTTTATTAGATCATTTGTCTGTATTATGCTGAGAAGCTTTGTATTCTCACAGATGTTATTTACAGAACTTTGTGTCTTTTCAAATTTCATCTTCTTAATATGATACAAATGATCTTGTTCTAATTCATTGTACCCTCGCATGCATAAGGAATTACTCTGTCATCTATAATTCTGAATGGTGCCTTTCTGCTCTTTCTCGCATTTTCATTCCTCAGTCCTTTTGTAATTGATGATCCTTATAGAAAACACTTTCATAATATCCAAGTTCCACAAGAAAACCATACTTTGTATATGTGTAAATAGGTTCGTTTCTGAATAAGGGAACCTCTCCCATTAAAGAGGAGGGACTTCTTGTCCCCTGACTGTTGCTCTTCTTGAAGTCCTATTTGACGACCAACAATTTTTTTGGTGACTCCACTGGGGAATCATATTCCAGTTCTATAATCATTTATTGATCATCTTTTGATCTGGCGACTCCGTATTTTACTCGAGGGAGAAGGGCCCTTGGTATTGAAGATTCTCAGTTTCAGCTTTTGGAACAAGAGGTTTTCCTTTCCCTTCAACAAGAAGAAATAGAAAGACTCATTCAACAAGCACTCCACCTGTCCAAGATAGAATCCCTATGGGTGGTATTCCTTCAGAGAAAATCAGTCCTAATCTTCGAGCTTTGATTCTTGCTGGTGTTTCAGTTCCTCTTCAAGCCATTTTTCCAAGAATGGCGGTACCATTGCCTTGGGGTCATCGTGTTGGGCCTCTTGCCCTTCCTCAGCCTTTGCATGAGTTACCCAGAGGTAACCGGAAGAACTTTCCTAAATTCAAAGGTGATGGTAAAGTACATCCTGATGAACACATCGCAGCCTTCATAGTCGCATGCGGAGTTCTGGGAGTTGAACATGAAGACGTCTCCGTAAGGATTTTTGTTGAGACTTTACAAGATAATGCTGCTGATTGGTTCTATCACCTTCCGGCCGGTGCTATCACTAGCTGGGACACAATGAGAACTAGGTTTGAAAACCATTTCAAACCGGTGGAAGACGTGCATGCCTTGCTAGCCCAAATTTCTCAAATAAAGAAGGATTCACAAGAGCCCATGAGAGAATTTGTGGCTCGATTCAACAGGTTGATTAACAAAATTCCACCAAATACTCGACCTGTAGATCAAATTCAAAAATGTTTCTTCCTAAATGCCCAATCGCCTGAAGTTAGTTATGCACTGAGAAGGGCTAATCTCGCAACATTGGCCGAGGATCAAACTCTTGTTGTTAGTGTTGAAGATGATTTAATCATGTCAGGGAAGTTGAGGAGAGACCCTTCTAAATCTAAGTCTGCTTCTTCCTCCTCTTCCACTCCTGGACCTAATACTGATCCATTGGTACAAAAACTTGCAAATGATCTCATCGCCATTAAGAAACAATTGGCTCAGCATGCTCCCTATGCAGACGTTCCAAGGAGGAATTTTCAGCCCAGAAATCATTTTCCTGCTTCTCAAACAAGGCTAGCGCTTGAAGGACCTCCTATTAAAGTTCCTGTCAATGCAACCTGTGAAGTTGAGGAACCAGAGGATGAGGAGGTTAATGAAGATTGCGAGGAATTTGTTGAAGAGGTTGATGATGAAAGCAGATGAACTTGAGGGATCTCGAGTTAATTTCTTCACCACTGAAGGCATTGATGAAGGGGATGATTATGACGAAGTAGTAGCAGACATGAATAGTGAATCATACGCTGTCATGACTCGAGAGCAAACAAATCAGAGGGAGAAAGTGATGCAGCCCACCAAGAAATCTAAGGAGCAGCCGACAACTATCCCCGTAATTGCAAAAAGAGGATCTCCGATCCCCATTTCATCTACACCAAAGGTGAGTCCTGTCAATTCTGCTACTAAAGTTACTTCTTTTTCCCCTAAAATTGATAAACCTAGGATCTCAAGTGATGATAACCCATCCACTTCTGGGTCTTTTGATATTATTGATCACCTAAAAAAGACTAAGGTTCAAATCTCAGAGGCTGAATATTATCAAACCCATCCCAAGGCTTTTGCTAAAATGATTCACTTTGTCAATTCCCATTCTAAAACTACCTCTAAAGGCCTTTTACCCCCACTCCTTACACACACCACAACCTAATCTTAGCAGCCTTGTCACCTCACCCAATGACAAAATCAAACCATTCTATGTGACACTTCTTATAGCTGGCCATAGGCTCAGTAATTGCGTCATAGACTCAGGAGCATCAGACAATGTGATGCCTGCTAAAGTAGCTCATGCCTTAGGCTTGACTCTCACATGCACTTATGGATCTTGTTATTCTATGGAGAGTAAGGAAGTGCCCTTGGTCGGAAGAATTAAAGATGCACAAGTGGCTTTTGCTACTTTGCCTGAGAAGAAAGTTTTGGCTACTATCTTAGTAGCAGATATTCCTCCTTCATACGGGATGTTGCTAAGTAGAAACTTTTGTAAGGATGTGGGTGGAGAAATTCAAATGGATTGGTCACATGCCCTCATACCTGTTAATGGGAAAATGAAGAAGAAGTCGCTGCCTGAGAAGCAGTCTGAGTATATTGTACAAAAAACCGATGATCCCAAAGCACAAATACTCTATGAGGATATGGGGCATGGCAACTACATGATTATGTCTCCTGAAGAAATCCAACTCCCAAAGTCTCACCTAAAGATCCTAATGGTGTTTGGATATTAGAGTTTGATGGAAGTTGTTCCTCAGCTGGTTCTGGAGCTGGTGTCATATTGGTGTCACCTGAAGGAAGCCTTCATCCTTTCTCATTCAAGTTGCAATTTGAAAATACCAATAATACAACAGAGTATGAGGCTCTCATTCTTGGACTCCAGGTGGCAAAAGAACAAGGTGTGAAGAATCTTCTAGCTCGTGGGGATGCGGAATTGATTGTCAAGCAAGTTAGAAACCTCTTCCAGGTGAAAAATGGAAGGTTGAAACATTACAGAATCAGGTTTGGGATTCCATTGAATTTCTTGATGCTTTCTCCATCGAAGCAATACCTAGGGAGAAGAATACCAGGGCTGATTCACTAGCAGTCTCAGGGTCACTGCTCATACCTCATCCTGACTTTTCTCAAGATAAGTTCACCATTGAGATGATCCATCGACCTAGTGTACCTGATAATACAAGTAACTGGAAAGTTTTCAATGATGATCAACACTTGCTTTCTTTCTTAGAACTCAAGGATAATTTTGAACAGTTGTACTTTGAAGGAAGTGATAATTTGCCTCGTGAAAGTGTGCCCTTTGACAAAGAAGCCACCCAAGAAGAAGAAGCGGATCAGGATGGATGTATCAAACTCAAGGGAAACAAGATTCCAAAAGGATTGGTGAGTTTAGAGGAACTGTTTGATAAACACGATAGGTATGTAAAGTCTAGAGCTTCTACTGGACCTCAACAATCAGCTGAATATGAAAAATTAATATTGGGAGTTCTACTGATCCTAAACTCGTGAACATTGGAAAATGTTGCACACCAGATGAGAGGAAGAAGGTAATTGATCTTTTAAAGAAGTATAAGGATGTTCTTGCTTATTCCTATGAAGATTTAAAAGCTTTCCAACCAAAGGAGATGCAACATTTTATTCCTCTCAAACCTGGGATTAAGCCTTTTAAATCAGAAGCAGAGGCAATACAATCCTAAAATAGCTGACACCATTTTTCAAGAAATACAGAAGTTGTTGAAAGCCAAAATCATTTTTCCTATCCATCATTCAACATGGATTGCCAATATTGTGCCTGTTAGAAAGAAAAATGGTGAGATTCATATCTGTGTTGACTTCAGGAATCTGAATCAAGCTTCCTTGAAAGATAATTATCCTTTACCTATGATGGATCAGGTCTTGCAAGTAGTAACGGGATCCGAAATGTTGTCTATGCTTGATGGATTCTCAGGATATAACCAGGTAGAAGTTAATACTACAGATCAACACAAAATGGCTTTCACTACCCCTTGGGGTACCTTTGCTTACAAAAGGATGCCTTTTGGGCTCATTAATGCCGGTGCTACTTTTCAGAGAGCTATGGACTTAGCCTTTGGAAGTTTGAAAGGGAAGTGTATTGTTGTATACCTTGATGACTTGACTGTGTATTCTAAAACAAGGGCCGATCATTTTCAGCACCTGGAAACAGTTCTTTTGAGATGTAGAGAACATGGGATCTCTTTGAATCCTAAGAAATCTATCTTTTGTGTCACGGAGGGGAAATTATTGGGGCACGTTGTCTCCAAAGATGGTATAAAAATCGATCCTGAGCGAGTTCAAGCTATTCAGCAAATTCCTCTTCCAACCAGCAAAAAGGGCGTGCACTCTTTCTTTGGTAAGATCAACTTTTTGAGAAGGTTCATCCCTGATTTTGCAGAGCTAACTGAATATCTCCCAAATGATGAAAGGAAAACAAACGTTTGGTTGGTCTCCTGAAGGGAAAGAAGCCTTTGAAGGTATTAAAAGAGCCATTGCTAAAACTCCTGTTTTAGCATGTCCAGATTTCAGCAAAGATTTCATTATCTATTGCTACGCCACGGATAACACCTTGGCTGTTGTTTTGACTCAGGAAGATTCTAATGAGCATGAACTCCCAATTGCATTTATGAGCTATATTCTAAAAGATCATGAGTTAAAATACACCATAATGGAAAAACATGCTTTTGCAGTGGTTAAAGCTGTCAAGCAGTTTCGTTTTTACATTCTTAACTCTCACTCCACGGTGTTGGTACCAGATACAACTGTTAAGTCAATTCTCACACAAGCAGAATTTGGATCCAAGAGAGGGAACTGGGTGGCCAAGGTCAAGAATATGATATTGACATCAAACCAACCAAGCTCATCCGTGGAAAAGGCCTGTGTGAACTCATCGCTGAAGGAGCTAGACATGAGTTACTGGAGGATAAAGTTGGTCTTCCTACCATTCTGTTTCTTAGCTCAGTTGATGAATGGTATGCTGATATCGCTCATTTTCTCACCTATGGGGAATGCCCCTCTCATTTGACTACCAAAGAAAAGAGGGTTGTTAAACTAAGGTCAACCCAATATGTGTTGTGGGAAAATGCCTTGTTTAAACGTGGGTTAGATGGAAGGTTTTTGAAATGTGTGGACAAGGAACAGAAAAAGCTACTCTCAGCTTTTCATGATCAGGCATGTGGAGGGCATTACTCATCAACTGTCACTGCTCATAAAATACTTCGTGGAGGATATTACTGGCCTACCTTGTTCAGAGATGCATCAAAGTGGGTTGATAAATGTGAAGCATGTCAGACTTTCGTAGGTAGACCCAAGTTGGCCTCTTTGCCCCTTAAACCAGTTGTGATCGAAGAACCTTTTCAAGCAATGGGGTTTGGACTTCATTGGAACACTTAATCCCTCTTCTAGTGCTGGTCATACTCATGTATTAACTGCCACAGATTATTTCACCAAATGGGTAGAAGCCATTCCAGTAAAGAGTACTACTTCGAAGTAGTATGTAGTTTCATCAAAGAAAACATCTTGGTAAGGTATGGTGTGCCAAACAAGATTGTGACAGATAATGCTTCAAATTTTTCTTCAACCGAGATAATGGATTTTTGCTATGGATATGGCATCTCTCTGGCTCACTCCTCAGATTACTATCCTCAGGGAAATGGACAAGCAGAATCCACAAATAAAAATCTGGTGACCATAATAAGGAAATTAGTCAATGAGTCCCAATGAAACTGGCACAAGAAACTCTATGATGCTCTTTGGGCAGATAGGATCACACCTAAGAGAGCCATTGGGATGTCTCCTTTTCAGGTAGTATATGGAGTAGAAGCTCAATTGCCAGTAACAGTGGAGCTACCAGCCTTGCATCTAATGAAGGCCATTGAAGATACCAGTTTCAATGATTCTTTGGATAAGAGAATCATGTATCTTCACAAATTGAATGAGGACAGATTGGAAGTTGCTGATAGGATATCTGCTCACCAACAGAAAGTAAAGGTCCTGTTTGATAAGAAAGCTAGGTTCAGAGATTTCCAAGTTGGAGACACTGTTTTGTTGTGGGATAAAAGGCATGAACCTCGTGGCAGCCATGGCAAGTTTGATTCCCTTTGGCTCGGACCTTTCAAGATCAGGCACTTCGCTGGTAAGAATTCTTTTTACCTTGATTATATGGATGGTTCTTCTCTCCCACTTCCTTATAGTGGGCAGTACCTGAAATTGTTCAAGTCATAGGTGATTAGGAAGTCCTTTGTATATTCTGTATAGCGTTTTGTTTTTCTTTCCCTTTGTTTTGGTGTGTTGTCCTCTGTATTGGTTTGCTTTTTGACTCTCGTGGCCCAATGGATAAGGTACTGGTCTACTTCCCGAGTTTGTCTAAATTCTTGCCTTGTCTCATTCTTTGAATTTATGCCAAGTCATCCCCAGAAGGAGCCAGCTGTTGTCCACTCAAAATTCCCCTGCTTTTAAGAAGTTGAAAATTTAAAATTTTGAGGTTAAGTGTCTTTTCTGTTGTACTGATAATGTGAAAAGTCAAGAAATTGGGAAAATCTACATTTTTGGGTCATTTTGTGTGTTTTTCGGGCCTGTCGGACATTTTTGTCCCGCGTGTCCCAAGTTCAATTGGGCCCTCTGTTCCCCGATCGGCCGGTTTACCCGAAGTCTATTCTTTTCGGGCCCGTCGGAACTTTTTGTCCCAAATGTCCCAAGTTCCCGGACCAGTTGTTCCATTTTTCACCCGATTCGTAAGTCCGATATTCACGTACTTTTGTCCCAAATGTCCCACGTTATTTTCGGACCCATTGTTCCCCGCATGTCCCAAAAGCATTTGTCCGCATGTCCCAAAAGCATTTTCGTCCCGCATCGCCCGAATCGGCCGAACCGCGTACTTCGCGCTTTCGCGTCCCTCGTGTCCCAAATGAACCAAGTGCCATTCGTGCTAATTTTTCCCGCTCTACCCGAATATCTTGCTTTTCAATTTGGTAGATATGTATTTAATGCGCATTTATTGCCTTTCTCTCTCCTAAACGGCTATATAATGAAACTGCCCCCTATGCGTTTTTGCACACTGCTTTCATGCTATCTATTGCTCGAACCCTTGCAACCAAAATTCCTACACGCGTATCCATTCCCCCTGCAATTCCATCCCAAGTCTAGCTTGCAGCCTCTCTCCGAGTTACTATCAACATGAAGATCAAATTCCAGGGGCAGGAACAAATTTCACCACTCGAGTCCGCCGTTCCCGATATCGGGGACAGTGAAGTTCGCCACCTTGACTTTGGAGATTTTTGGACAAGGATGACAGACGTGAACCCTTCACCGATGGCACAGATGATTCATGACAGTGGTCTAGCTTTCGCTGGTGGTTTCCCTATCTCGGTGCAATGCGCAGACACAGTGCTCTCATGCGGGGCTCATTTCAACCCTGATTCGAGTGAATTGACAAACGTGCATGGGGAGCTCATCACCAAACTTGACGCTGCCGCCATTGGCACTGCACTAAGGATTCCAGAAATGGACAATGCTATAGTTATCTCCCAGAATCAAGCACATGCCCTTTTCAATCAAGACAGTGATAACTATAAGGCGCGGGTGGCGAAGTCCTGGCTAAAAAACCCTAAGAAGGGGGCATCTCGTCTATCCAAGACTCTTTTCCATGTGGATTTCAATGAAGAATTGTCAGATTTCATAATCCTACTGGCTCGGGTCATGGGTTTACCCTCTACAAATGAGTTCCATTTCTGGATGTGCCCGCTTATCAATATGGTGTGCGAGGGAACTCAGAATATCAACTGGGCAGAGATCATCAGTATGAACCTAGCGGAGCAGCTATCTAATGTACAACAAATGAAGAAATTCTATATGACTTCATACCTGATGTATACTCTAGCAGCATCGAGGCAATGGTTTGGCTTTTCATACATCGATGCTCACAAGGATGACCCCGTGTATGCCTACTGCCCGCAGTTCACCCTAGAGACCAGCAATCACAATTTCCGAAGGGTGAATGATGCTTTCACCATGTACATGGTCAGGCTTCTTGAGAGTGACACAGCGAGAAGATTTTTTGATGAAGCCATGAGTCTGATATCGCACTACGGTGCTTATTTTATCCAATTCAGAAAATTTTCCTATATCAGGCTTGCTGGCTATGAGAGCACTCCTCTCAAGCTCCCTATGTTCTGCAATGACAAGATGGCCTTGATAGAAGTGTGCAGGCAATTGGAAAATTGCATAGAACCTGCAGAGACAAGAAAATTACTGGTTTGCACTTCCCCATCTCTTTGGGAAATTACACCTGCAAAACAGCCCTGGATGCACAAAATATAGAAAGGGCCCTAGCTCCCATTACTGTCCATTTCTTCAGGCCCAGAACTTGCTTTGACTTGAAAAATTTTATTGAGCAGAACATCAAGATAACCTATCATCATAGGGCAGACACAGAGGACTATTGGGCTGACTGTGTTGATGATTTTGAAGCCGAAGGAGGCATTATGGCAGGTTTTCCTACAATTGATTCAAGAACTCAATTTGTACCAAGTTCCTGAAGGGCTTCAAGATGATAATTCTGACTTGTACTCATATGAGTATGAAAATGTGGTCAAACACACTCCCTTGGAGGACTTGGATTGGTTCAAAAAGGAGAAAGATGATTTGGCTGAAATCCTGGCTCCAGTCTTAGTCAGGACCAAGATCTGGTTTGATAGGAAAGTCCGTGAGCTTAGGAGGCACTCAGGGGAATCCTCCTCCAAGGATGCTTCAACACCAAGGAGGGAAGCATCAACTCCCAGATCAGAAGCACCTGTGCAAACCCCTCCTGCCTCGTCAACTCAAGGACCTGCAGTCTCTACTCCTTCCTCATCCACCCAGGTGTATCAGAAGAAATTCAAAGAAGTTAAGAAGGAGCCTGTGGAAGAAGATCCCCTGAGAAAGCATGCAGAATTGCCTTTGGGACTAGAGAACATTATTGTTCTCAGTGAAAGTGAAGAGAGTGAAGTGCCAGCTCTGCAAGTGCCCTGAAGCCCCAATGGATAAGAACAAAGAAGTCCAGAGCATTGAACTTCCAAGCACTGTTGATTCCTCTGCACCAGTTGCCTCAAGCGCTCCACTCATATCTCAACTCGAGGCAACAACAGTACAAACCTTGGGTGCCATGAGTTCTCTGTCTCTTGGTCCTCTTGCCCCACCTGCTTCTTCCTCCTCCTCTTTTGCATGGGTGCAGCCTCTTGTCGATAGGAAGAGAAAGTCTTCCTCCCGAGCTCTCAGGACCAAATTTTGATGTTGTGGCAGCCTTGTTAGGCACTACTCCTCCTTCTCATGCCAAAAAGCTAGAATTACCTCCAGGATAGTGTCTGATGCTCAAGGCCAGCAATTCCTGGAGATAGCCAAGCCTATGGTAGATAAGCCAGAACAAGATTTGCAAGCGTCTGATCTTGAGCTCTCAAGAATTCCCATGGGAGAGTCTACCCCTGAAGGTGAGATCCACAATCTTCAGGAAACAATTACCAGAGTCATTGGGAGGGTAGAGAAAGGGCAGCAAACCATAGAACAGTTGGAAGAACAAGCCCAAATTCTTACAAGTTTCATCAAATCTCTTTTGTCCAAGGACAAAGTTTTGGACCCTACCCCATTGACTACTCTTCCACCACCTGTAATTTTGAGCCAAGATGAAGTACAGAGTATCAAAGATATGCACAAGTATTCCATCTATGGCAGAGCTATGGAGGCCATGGTGGATGATATGCTTGTTGCGGGATTGAACTTCATTGATGAAGCTTTCAAACTCCATGGGAAGGTGAACAACTTGCAACAGAAGCTCTCCTCCACTATTGGGAGCATTGATAAAGAACTTAAACTTTGGAGCAGTTGCATAGTAGACCTCCGCCTCATGGGACAAACAGATGAAAATATTTTGATGGCAAGCAAAGTCTTCGAGGATACAAAGGATAATTTGTCAAAGTCCTGGGTCTACAGTGTGGAATGGAAGATCAAGGTCCTGGAGGAGGCTTTGGGAGAATTAAGGAATAGCTGGCAGAAGGGTGAGGCCTTCAAAACACTAGTTGTATCTGCTTTCAAAGATATACATTGCCATCTTCAGGATGAGACTTCTGGTGTGCCTCTCTCCTTACAAGAAATCAAAGCTCAATTCAGAGCTTTTGTCAAAGGGGATCTATTCAAGGAAAGCTCCATTTCCAAAGAAAAAATGAAGGAGATCTGTTCTCTTCAATCTGCCATTGAAGAAGCAAATAAAGATTATCATACTCATGTCGAGTTCGATAAGGAAATGGAGAAGTGCCTCGGATTTTGGACTCAGTCTACCACCAACACATCAGTCCCACGTGGCAGAGACATAGCCGAGGCGTTGAAGAGATTCAGACAGTGGATCTTAAAGTCGGTGGGTCCCTCCCAGTCATAAGCACTTGTCTTCTTCTCCTAATTCTTCTCTTCTCTTCCCCTTCTTTCTCTCGGATTTGTTGTAATTAGTTGGGGTATTGCGATTAGCAACCCTTTAACTAATCTTTAGTTAAAAGAAGTAGTTACCGAGAGTAACTGATTTGTAAACTATATAATGGCCTCTCCTCGCCATTTTGAAGGAGGAAGAACTTGGCTTATTTCTGAAAGTGTAAATAAATCATAAAGAAATCAATACAGAAGGACTTTTCATTCTTTGTCTATCCGGTTTCCTTTATTCCCAAGCTATTCATTTACTTTTATTAGATCATTTGTCTGTATTATGCTGAGAAGCTTTGTATTCTCGCAGATGTTATTTACATAACTTTGTGTCTTTTCAAATTTCATCTTCTTAATATGATACAAATGATCTTGTTCTAATTCGTTGTACCCTCGCATGCATAAGGAATTACTCTGTCATCTATAATTTGAATGGTGCCTTTCTTCGCTCTTTCTCACATTTTCATTCCTCGGTCCTTTTGTGAATTGATGATCCTTATAGAAAACACTTTCATAATAGGTTCGATGGAATTCACACTTGCAGCGACCACAATTCTCTTCAAATCCACCGTGAGGATACTTTAACACACCTCTAGAAAAATTTGATGATGAAAATCAGCAGTATGCATATCCATGTAAGAAATATTCAAGTTAGTTTGGGAATTCACTAAGATATGGAGCAATTCAAGAGCAAGGATATACACATTTTGGAGGATACTCTACTCTTGAAGATATTAATTTTCAAATAAAAGTTCAAGGAATGGAAGAAAATATGGTGCGAGAACATGGCTACAAGTCAATTAAAGGCATTTAGGATTGATTTCATGTTCTCTTGTCCATGGGTTGCCCCTATGCCAAGACATTACAGCCCTCACGAGAGACTTTATTTCATGGTTGGGATGCTACCACAACTTGAAAGGTGGATTAAGGAGATAAAGGCTTATGAGTCTAGTGCTAAGAAATTTTTTTCATGGGTAAGTCCTACATTACCACCTCATAGCTTACCAATTTCTCTCCCCAACCTACATCTCAACTTGAACTTTAATTTTTTTCCTTCCACATGTTTCCCCCATTATGGAATCTTCACCTTATTGTCTTCCATCACATGTTCAATTTTGTACCCTTTTCCCTTCTAGAACTCCTTTCCCTCCAAAAAAACAAGAAATTGTGCCTCTTCCACCACCTCAAAGAATGAAATAATTGGTTTAATTCTAACCCATCCCTCCTCTTGTAGTCCCAAACCCATTTTGGGAAGAACAAACATAGAAAACCAGTCAAGGAAAAAACAAAACTAAAGATATTAGTAGAAAATAATCAACACAAAATCTAAGGAATTGGGCTTCTAGATTCATTATCAAGAAAATTCCATTGATGACTAAACCTTTAGTTGGGGTTGAGGTTAAAAAAAAGTGGTGAAGAATTATTTTTCAAATGAAAAAATTTAGAACAAGAAGATGATGACCACAAATCCTTATGTTACAAGTGTAGTATTCACATTGGCACCATATTCTTAGAGATGGTTGATTAATCAAAAGATGCAAAATCAGCTGAAGAGGAAGAGAAATCAGCTCCAAATCCATAAGAAGAGGAGCATATGGAGGAGAGAAAGACAAATTTATAGGTCTTGAGTTAAGATCTAGTTATACAAGAGATTTCAAATATTTCTCTTGGTTCATCCTTTCAAAAATATGTTTTTGGATGAATTTGAGTTCTCAATATTTGTGTTTGAGGATGAAGAGACACATGGTGAACCAGTTGAAGAATCGAAGCCATTTTGGAAGAAGAATAATCCTTGGTACAATAGGACAACAAAGAGTTTGAGTATTTATCAGACTTGGAGGAGTGTATTGATGAAGAAGAGCCCATGGAAATCACAAACTTTTTTGCTCCATCATTCATCCTCCAACAATAAGAACATTATTCCATGGAAAATAACATTAAATAAGTTCATGCTACTCATAATAGTCCTCTTAAATAAGAATAGAAAGAGCTCGACCTTCCAAACTTCATAATGAATGAGGAGAAAATAAAGAACAAGGATGACATCACTCCCATATCAGTAATCAAGGTAGAGAATGAACTATTTGTAGAAGCAAAATAAAGTCAAAATAAATTTACAAACAGTCATGTTTTCCAAGAATGTCTACAAGTTGACTTCATTCTTGGAGTTGAGATTCAAAGAAATGGGAAAACTTCATGGAATAGACCTTTCCCAATCAATTATCTAGCTTCATTAGAGAAAGAACCAAATTTACCACTATTCAAGTTCACCTCAGAGCATGAGGATGAGTTTCAAAGTGCCAAAGATCATCTCCAACACCTCCAAGATTCTAGTGAAAATAAGCTTGAGGAGGTATTTTTCTTGTTTTTTATTGATACCTTGAATTATAGGGTGGAAAACCAACTCTCATAAATTTTTTGATTGTTGCACAAGACCATGTCCATTTCCAAATCAGTCACATGGTATCATTTTGTGAGAAAGGGTAACTACTTCTCCTTTCCATTGGTATAATTTGTTTGATTTTTCCATTCCTTGGGTTAGAATAGAGTAGGTAGGTTTGATTCAAGTAGAAGAAGTGTTTGGGAACATTCCATATGTTTCACTTGAACCATGTATGGTCTTCATTTTTATACATAGTTTTTTTGTGTTGGTGTTTCTCTTGAACAATCCATTTCAGTCAAGGAATGTTCATGGGGAAAACAAGTTTTAACAAGGAGTCCACAAGTTCATTCAAATCAACATGTGTTTCCAAACTTTTGCATGTTTCACACTTTCCAAGATATCATTAGTTTCAATTCTTCATACTTGGCATGAGATCAAATTTTTGGGATGGTCTCAGATGTTTTTCATCCATTATCTCAAATATATCACGTTTCATAAGGGAAAAGAAATAAATTCAGAATTAAAATAATTTTCCACTCATGAAAAATTCAATATTTTCTTACAAAAATTGCAAAATTTGAGATGCAGGATCAACTCCAGGTTCATAAGCATTTCAATGATTCAAGGGTATATTCTTCAAGTTCAAATTAGTTTCCAAGTTTACTAGGTGATCTTCATGCCCAATGGATGTTGAAGGCCACCGATCATCTCATCAAGCGGTATATCTCCCTGTGAGTCACCAAATTGTTATCCATTTTTACACCTGGTAAAAATGGACAACTCGAGAAAAATGGACCCGGGAAGTTGATAGGGCTTGAGGTTGGATCCGAGAAGAAATTAGGTAATTTTTGATTTTGGAGCACTTACATCTATTTTATGAGGTTTGGGGCTGTTTGGGGCATTTTTTCCTCTTACGGGTTTCAAGAATACTCGTATTACACTAGGGGGATCGAGTTCCTTTTATTTCGAGAGGAAGGGGCGAAATCAGGTACAAAGGGCCCACAGGGAACAAGTTCCTCATGGGGACATGTCCTACACATAGTTCGGGGTCCACAAAACAAAGGGGTAGGCGTGGATGTTTAGTGCGGGTGATTTGGGGAAGTAAGTCCCAGAGAGCCAGCAAAGAAATCAAGCATGGTGGGTGAATTGTGGTGATGCGAGATAGGTGGAGAATGTGGGGAATAATGTTCCATATGAGAAGTTAATACGACATGTCTCGTAATGAACTAAGGTGACGTTGTGTGCGAAAAAGTAGAAATTTCGGGCCCCGAGTCAAGTTCTCTGTACCCCTGGGATCCGTAAAGAAAAGAAAAGAGAGACAGTGGTATAGTGCATGTAAGGTGGAAATCAAATGAACTCAAGACCCTATTCCATGTGTTCCACTCAAGCCCAAAATATCCAATTTACCCCTAAGCCAATGGAGAATTGACACGTGGCGAGGAGAAAAGGAAATGGCAGTGTTTTGTAGACTGCAACACACGGGAAAAAAATAAAGGCCGAGAATATTTACAAATGTGCCCCATGACCCTTCCATATCTCGCATCGCCATATCTTTGTCCTCAATTGACCAAATTTGATAAATTTTATATCATTGGATTCATTTTCTCAAGCCCCACACTTAGAAATCATAAAAAATGGAGATTAGGTGGAGTAGGTTAGTGAAAATCAAATAAATGTCCAAGCTTCAAATAATCAGGTCCTGTGTAGGTATAAATAATTTAATAGAGGCATAAGATTAGGTTTTATTTTCTACATGACACAAGACAAGAAGGAATGAGTTTGGAAAAACTCTCCATACTTTTGGTAATTCATTTAATCTTTGGTAGTTGAGTACAAAATTTTAGTTTTCATTCTCTCTTTCTCTTCCATTCTTCTATACGTATGTAAAAGAGAGCATATTTTAAAAAGGAGTTGGATAATTTTTTCAGGGTTGCTCTCTTCTTCTCAACTCTTGGGAGGTTTTGGAGCTCCAAGCCTCCATTTTTAGCTTTGTAATGGGTATTCATCCCTTCGTCCTCAACTATGATTTACTATGCACATTATTCGAGTAGTAAAACCTATGTTTGTGATCATTTCTCAATCCTTGCACTAGTTTCTTCATCTTTTCATTCCTTTCTTCATGCTTACAAGGTATTTTGTGCATATTTCATGTTCTCATTGCAAGTTTATATAATGTTGTGGTTAAATGAGATGATGTATTGTCTTTATCTTGGCATGTGATGCTTTTCCATCATCTCCATTCTCACCTTTCTCAATTCTTAGGCATTGTGAATTGTTCAACACCCCTTTTTCTAGTGTTATCACATATATAGTGTAGTATTTCCCTTTTTTCATGCACTTGTCTCTCTCCTTGTCCCCTTAGAATTGATAGATTAGGAGTAGTTAGTTGCATTTCCTTCCTTAGGAGTAGTTTAGTGCTAAGTTTAAGTAGACCATCTCAATTATGCAAGTCCCACAACTTGAGATATGGTACCATGTTAGAAAATTACACTAATACTTCATGCACACACACACGAAAAATCATAGGGTCTTTGTAATTTTTCACTAACAATAAGTTCACACAAGATAACATGAAACTCAAATTTTGAACCTTCAATTTTACACAAGTGGCCATCCGGGTTAAAACCTTACCTTTATTTGTTAATATATTGGTGTTGTTATGTCGGGTTTGAGTGGATGTGGATAAATCACTCTTCTTGTGTATGTGTCGTGACCAATTCGGGCATGTTTAGTTGTTTTCTTCTTTACCCATTTTTGGTATTAATTTATCTAAATCTTATTTAGAGTCATTTTAGGGGCATAATGGTCCCTACTTATGTTAATGATGTTTTAAATTGTTAATATTTTTTTATCGGTGTGAGACCACTTAAACATGAGTTGGGTGGGCCCTATCACCTCTATGTGTGTGTCACTTTTCCCAAACTCGAATTTGGGATAAAAGTGAAAATTGAAAGGGTTGTTTTTCATTTTGGGGGTCTCGTTTACATGAAAAATAACCCCTTGGACCCTACCTAATGCAACCTAGAATTTACTGTGAATAACCCAAGTGCGTTGGCACATCACTCATCCTAAGTTGAGCGCTCACCTGAAGTGTGCAAAGGCACCAAGTCCCTCTTTAGAGTTGCTTGTACAAGATGTTAGCATGATGATGTTTAAACATATTCAGATTCATAACTAGACATAAAAATTCCATAGTGCATAATCCAGATTTACATCTTAGAGAACCATAATAAATGAACTAAACAATAACTATGATAATATTAACCATACAAGAACTAGATTCAATTATGTATAATAACATTATCCAACCAATATACTCCATTATATTAAATAATGTAAAACATAGAAGCTTCTTACACTATATCAGTATCTCCATGAGTCATGTGCGCATCAAAACCAATAGCACAACCCTACAATAATTCACCACATACTAAGATACATAATTCAATACATATTTATAGGGGTGGGGACTTGCCCTTCACCATCCATGCACTTCTCAAAATAGGTCACATGCTAATAATATCCATGCACCTTTACAATAGTATGCATAACATGCAAGTTCTTATCAATAGATGTCCTATAGTTAACTCCAAGTAGAAATCCTATTATTAGCTTAAACTATGCATGACGCTTATCCACTACTTGTTTCCAAAATACCATTGTATGGGGTACAAGTATTAATCTCTATATGTTCTCTGCACATTATCTCTAAAAATAGCCCTTATCCACAAAAATGGCTAAGTCCTAAGCCAAAGTGTTCTAGCACGCATTTCCTTTCCTATCTTCCCATGCCTTCAAATGCACCTTGTTCCCATGCACACATCCTTTATGTGTCTTCTCCTTAGAGTAACATTCTGTATGGTCAACATTACCCGAGACTAAAGTACATTGCTACCCCAAAAATGGTAATTATTTCTTATGTCTCTAATAATAAAGAATAAGTAATGAAAGAATGAATGAAACACTGTACAAAAGAATGAAATTTACTCTGCAACACCCTCTTCTTCGAATGACAAGATTAACTCTAGATATTTATTTTTTATTTCAGCCTCCAATGTCTGTTAATCACTTAGTGCATTCCTTTTTTTCTCCAGAATATTTGTGGCTATTGCATCCAATTTTTCCGGGTGATATTCTCTTTATCATTCGTAGAACCCGAAAAATATTTTCCATACATGAAAAAATTCCCTCCATGAGATCCATCTTCTACGCTATGAGTTTCCCAATCTCATCAATTATATCCTTATGTGGATCCTAGGTTGTTGTGATGGACTCACGCTTTTGTTTTACTAGTGCTAATATTTATGCGTGCCCAAGTGTTTCATATTTCATTTCCTTCAGAACTTCATTGTCCTCTACTATAGTTCTGATCCTTATTATGGCTTCTGGCACCACACATAAATTGAGAGCTTGGTCGGATTTCTTCATCTCATCTTTCAAGGTTTGGAGCAAAACCTTGTAAGTTGATTTTTTAAACAATAGTGGCCCTTGCTATTTCTTCTTGTTGTTAAGAATATTTTGGTGTGAGCATTCGAATTAGTCTATCATCTAATACCAAATTGACCTAAGTGTGCACATAACGCATAGCAGAAGGAAATTTTTCAGGAATCGACATTCTAGATGAGGCCTTATTTTAAGAATGTGATCACCAAGTTCCTTAGCCATGCTAATGAAGGCCTCATTCTTTTCTGTTCTCATTCCTTCTCTTCTTTAAAGTGTGCTATCTCTGCATTTTAATCCTTGTTATCTTCAAGAACTACTCAAATGGTGGCAGCCTTATCAATGTTCCTCCACTCCACCTCAGCAAATACCTTGAATAAGGCATTGCTAACCTGTTCATCAGACATTATAGTGGGTTTTATTATCATGTGCCTACTCTGGGGTGCCTTCTTCACCCTATGTGAGACACATGACTCTTCACACATATCAAAATATGGTTTTTCCATATGAGTATGCATGGAAAAGGATAATTGCTTCCTTGTACATGTAGTATCCATATCTACAACCATCAACTCCCACCCATATAACTATTGAAGGTCCACAGTGCTCTAAAAATGAGTGTGGACAATTTTTCTTGTGTCCTCAACATAGCCCATATTAGGGACAACATATTCTTCACTTGTCCTCTCTCTTTTTGTCCTTGGCCCCTTAGGAACCTGGGTGTCAAGGTTTGGAGTTGGCCCTTCTCCTTCCTAAGTAGTAATGGGCATGTTGGGTGGCTTTGCCATGGCTTCTTCTACTTCTTTCACCCCTTCCTCATCATCTCTCATCTCTTCATCTCGGGGCTCCTCTACATCTTGAGTTGAACCGGGCTTCCTAGTGTTCTCTCCCTTGACTCATCTTTCTCATCCTATTTAAGCTTCAAATTTATTCTCTAATTTTTCTTGGGTGTTTCTTTATGAAGGGGAGAGTTGAGGTGACCTTCAAAAAGGTTGAAATGTTCTTTCACCTTGGGTTATGGTTCTCTAAACACCCTCTTTAATTGGCGTTCCTCGTGTACTATGTTTATGTCTAAGTATTCATCTTCTCTTTGTGGCTATGGAGGAGTATTTGCATGCTCAATTTTTTATTTTTCAGTGGGTTACCTCGACCTCTCGTGGTCCAAACCTACACTATCCTTGTTGATTTCTTCTTCCTCATATTCCTCTAAGGTCAAGTCCGGCTTTTAAGATGCCACGTTTTCAACTTTACACTTACATGTAGGTAGCCCTAAGAGCATGAACTCATTTTCCACGTATTTTCCTTTTCCATCCTAGTTTTAAGTTGTCGATAGATAAGTGCAGCCCCATAGTCCCCAATATCCAAACTTACGGCTTCATACTTATGACATTAGAAATGAGCCTCTCAATATAGGTAGATCAACCTAGATAAACATAATTTTTCCTTAAATTATGGTAGTCACAATATACCTTATCTGTGTTGTAGCTCAACTAGTGTGCATCTATAAACCTATGTACTACTACCTAGAAGGATCATGTTATTAAGGTGTATGGTAGTTTACACCAAGGACTCTATGTCTAATCCTTCATTACAAACCGCATGATGCAAAAATTTGATATACCACGAACTACACGACCTTTCCCACCACTGAGGGTAACTCCTTTGGAATGCATCATTCCTCCTTGAAGGCCATGCGAATTCGGTCATACCATAACTCCTCCCTCTACTTGAATGGACCACTCATTGATCCTTCACATAGATATTTTTCAAAGCTCTCTATGAGGGACTTGTTTTCCACGAGGTATTCCAATATTTTATTGTTTATCCCATCGGGCACCCTAATTTCTACAAACACAAGTGATAACAGGATGGTGTGAAAACGTATCTTCTCACTGTGCACACTTCCTCAACCATTGTAACTACTATGTACCCTGCTAAGTTGTAAAATTCTCCTTGTGAAATATTCTTAACCACGTGTAGCAACATGGTGTTTACTTGTGACCACCTTTACTGATCATACAACTTGGTGAGGAAATGTGTGACCTCTGTATCATAGGGTACTTCCTCATCTTGTAGATATCCATCCCGCACACACCCTTGATACATCCCAACTCCTTGCTTGTGGCCATGACATCTACCTTATCAATTAGATCACTACTAACCTCTATCCTGTGCCATTCAATCCTATCAACGTAGTAATTAAGGGCATTGTGATCCTTACCATTGTCCAACAAAATAGAAGAAGTCCTCATGGAATCTGCTCATCAGCCACTGGTATAGATTTTCTAGTTTTCCAAAGTACAAGAGTTCATACAGCTGGTATACCCCTACCTTCTTTAGAAACTTCTCTCCAACATCATCATACACTGACATGTCATCAATCTGTTCGCTTGTTGGTCTTCCTATTCAATAATTCATCCAATTCCTCCTTGTTTTTGGTGGTGCAATGTTTGTAGTTGCACACCTTGCACCTGCAGATATGGGAATCCTAATCCTGTCCAATAGTTACTTCTTTTGGATACTGTATTTCTAAAAAATTTCTCTTAGGAGAATCCTCAACCTCGTTTCCACCTTCTTCTTCCCCTTTGTTCCTACTCTAGGTGCTTTCCTTGGTGCCATGATAAAAGTTGTACCTTTTTCCTCTTTCGAGAAAGCTCTCATGCCCTATCTCAAAACCACATGCCCTAGCTCAAAACCACGTGCCCTAGCTCATTTCTCGTGCTTCTAATTCATTCAAACCCTTCTTAAATGGGGACGTAAGCCAATTCTATGCACAAATCTTCTCTCCTTGCTGGTTTTGCATCTCTTTGCACCTCAACATGTTTCACTCAGTTTGGTCTCAACTTGCTCACTCGAATAATTCGATCGAAAAGGTAGAAATGAACCCACATCACGTCTTCATATAGAATTTTGAAAATTTAACGTATTTATTTCTCATTTACCTACCACCGATCCTGTCATTAATTGACCATTTTCCTAATTTCCATGCGATACACCTATGCACCACAACTATAACCTTCTAGGGTGCCTTCCTACCTTCTGGCTACAAACCTCCTTCCATGAATTTCCATGTGCCAAGTACCTTGCCACCGCACCTTCCTCTATTATTTTTGATGGCCACATTTTCCCTCGTGTTATACTATTCATTCATTCATTTCCAGTTATGGTCTTCTTTAGGAGTAATTTTCTCTCTAGCAATGCCTTTCCATACTATTTACACTTTTTAATCAAGAGAAATCACCTATAACAATATTTCTTATGTGTACCCATTTTTGAATGACAACCACCCCACACTAAGGGTATGTGTATTCCTCTACGCATAAAAACACTTCATATCGTAATCAGCTTCCGATGCGTAAATTCACTTATTACATAACACACAAAACTAAATCGACAAAGCATAGCGACAAAGAAGTAAACACATTAAAGGAAATATAGTAAGGTAAATCTATACTAAATGGAAATACTTCCTTATTAAAAACACCAAGAATACTTATTTATAGTAGGGTTTCAACCTACTCCCATTGAAGTAACCGGGTAATCGTGTTCCATCAAGTGCCTCTAACTAAAAAGTGCTTGATTCAAGTATGTGAGTGATAACATACGGTCCTAACCAATGCACCTTAAGCTTGCTTGGGTGGTGCAAAAACTTTGAATCATAAAGAAGTTCCATCTTCCCAATCTCAAGATTCTTATGTTTGATATGTCTTTCATCCCATGCCTTTTGTCTCACCTTTTCTTGCTTCGACTCCAATGTGTTATGGTCCAAATGTATGAAGTTGTCAATTCTCTCTTCCAAATATTTTTCATTAGCTAGACCTCCAAAGGCACGCAATATGCAAAGAAGGTAACATAAATTCTATGGGAAGGACTACATCTGTGCCAAACACAAACTAAAATGGTGTGGCTTTATTCAACCTTTTATAGGTTTTTCTATATGCCCAAAGTACAACAGAAACTTTATCATCCCAATCTTTCCTTCCAAAATCACAAATCTTTGTCAAGGTCTCGGCTCAATATCTTATTAAAGGCCTCGGAGGCCCCATTTTCTTAAGGGTGATAGGGTGTGGTCTTATGATGCACAAACATAAATTCATTCAATAATATCCTTATTTTCTAATTCAAGAAATGTGTGCCCCTATCACTATTCGGAATCAATAGACAAATATACCTAGTAACAATATTTTCCCATAAGAACCTTGTTATTATAGCCATTGTACAATCCTATGTAGGTGTTGCTTCTTCCCACCTTGTAAGATAATTTATACAAGTGATGATGTAGCATGATCCAGTTCTATGTGCGGCTTAGGAAATAGGACCCACAAAGTCTATTGCCCAATTTTCAAATTGTTCTCGCACTAGTAATAGATCTTAAAGGCATTTCATCTCATTATCTAGGTTTTCCAAGGCACCGACAATGATCACACACCTTAGAATACTCCTTACAGTCATTATACAAGGATTCCCACCATAAAATAGTGAGTGGAATCTTATGCACTGTGGCATCACTTACATAATGTCCACCTGTAATACCGCCATGAGCCTCTTCCATGATTTCCATGCACTCATGCTCCAAGACACACCAAAACAATACTTCATCTCATCTCGAGTTTATATAGGTCACCAAAGTGATCAACATGAAAGGTATGGCATGAATTTTAAGTTTTTTATTTTCCAAAGATTTCATTCCTTCTGGCACAATACCTGTGTGTAAAAAGACAACAATATCCTCCAATTCCGAGGGTGCGCAGTTTAACCTATACAACTGTGCATCTTGTATTTTATCTTCAATTGTATGTCTGTCCTCTCCGATAGAATTCTTGATAATTGGTCGAACTGAATTGATTTTTCCTAGTTTTACCATGGTCAGAAATAAAAATCTTGGAATAATATAACCCATCGACATATGCACTCTGTAAAACAAGATTATTTACTAAGTATTTCAATTCCATGTGATATGTATAGAACACACAATGTGTTACTAGAAAGTCTTGTATAAACTTATGCAACGCATAGATAATTAACAAGGCATCGCACTCTGTATTTGTATAATTATTTTCTATAGGTGTCAACTTTCTACTAGTAAAATAGATAAGATGATCTATAATACCTTTTCCAAACTGATCTAATACTACACAATTGGCCATGCGAGGCATCCACATGTACATGAAAATGTTGGTTCCATAAGGCAAAGTTCGAATAGGCATTCTAGTAAGCCTCTCCTTCAACTCTACAAATGTGCACTACTACGATTATCCCCAATAGAATGTCCCTTTTCCTTTTAATAACTCTTCAAAGGGTGTGGAAATATTCGCATATCCTTTGATAAATTTTCGTAATACCCTATGTGGCTTAATAATACATGCACCTCACTTTGATTGGTAGGTTTCGTTATCAATTTGCACCCCCTGTGGTAAAATTGATAACATGCATCGAATACTCAAGTCCCGTGCAAATAGATTGATTCAGGGCAAAAATCATGTTTCTAGGGTCCCCTCGATTTTTTCTAACTCTCTGTCCCGGGTTGAAAAGAGCAAGTTCGAGAAAAGGTGAAAAAGTTGCATAAAACAAGCTCGGGCCAAGAAAAATCATGAAAATGGCTAAGTCCTAGTCCGAGGTAGTCCTTGGGATAGTTGGAACATTGGGGCATGAATCGGCCTGAAAGGGTGCCGGGCGGTCCGTAGAGCAAAGGGACATCTGGGCCGTGAGGACGTGCGGGACGTGGAAAGGTGAGCTGGTGAAGGTCGAGGAAAATCGACTAAGCTCGCTGAGTGGAACAGTTTGGGACATCTGGGCCGCGAGGACGTGAAGGACGCGAACCACCGGATCGACCGAAAAGGAGAAATTTCACACTGGGACAGTTGGGACACAGGGACGCGTGGGACGCGAAGAGCCGAGAAAGCCAAGAGCCAATCAGATCACGCCACGTGTCATCAGGCAGAAAAGGGACAAGGAAGCCCATTTTAGGCGGATCGGAGGAATTTTTCCCAAGTAGTTTGGAACAGCCGGGCCGTGAGGATGCGAGGGACGCAAAAGCTGGCAGGCCCATGGATGAATCGCAACATGACACGTGTCACAAGGGAAAACGTCCAAAAGTTCAAAGGGCGAGGTTTGAAGGGTTAGCTTGAGCCAATCAAAATAGGACATGTGTCCAATGGACCGAGGAAGCGCTTGAAGCTCGGGGAGGATTTGGAAAATTTGGCCAAGTTTTGGCCGAAAAGCAAAAAAAAGCAAAGGTCTTCCCGCACCCTCGCCAACCAATCAATGCATGCCACGTGTCCCCAGTGGCGGGGCGCGGGGGAAAAGTGGAAAATGTTCCAAAATCAAAAAAAGGCAAAAATTTCAAGGAAAACCCATGGGATAGGGAAGGAGAGAGAATTACACATCCAATCAGTGCTTGACACGTGTCATCCAGGTGGCAGAGCGTGGGAAAAATTTCAAAATCCATTTTTGCCTGTTTTGTGCCCTAAATCTTCAGATCGCCATATCTTTCGATCCAGAGCTTAGATTTGCACGTTCTTTATATCAACGGAAAGCTTATGAAATTATCTACATGATTCTAGGGTTAATCTTGAATTTTGGTGTAGTCTGGAGAGAGAAAGTTAAGAAATGGCTCTGACACGTGTTCATGGCCAGAAGTGACATTTCAGCAATCATATTTAACACAGAATGTGTCGCATTCTCCGCAAATTGGTCAAAAATGATAGGGTATGGGCTTGTAAGGTTCCCCATGCCATTTTAATGCATCTTATTTCAAGGAGGAATGGGCTCTCACATTTTTGTACGTTTTTTCCCCCAGGCTCGACCCATGCAATGTAAAAGCCAGATTTGGCTCATTTCTAAAATGGGGAACATTTTTGGCATAGCAATCTTCTTCTTTCACCTCCAGCAAGTGATTGTTGAGAAGAATCAGACCTCTTCAAAGACTGTAATAGTTTTTTACCTCTCTGAGGTTGTAATGCAGTGGTTTTAACATTGGAAATGATAATGCAAGCTTTGTGAATGGTTTCAGTCCTTTGTTTGTATTATTTGCTTCATTTCAGACCCTAAATTATATCTTATCAGCCTGTGTATGTTTTATGTTACAATATTTGGTTTGTGTCTATTTGCATGACAAAAATATTCACCACTCCTTTTGGTGCATCACCATCTTTAATTAGTTTCAATTTTTGCATTTTTATCCTGTCCCTCTTGCAATTTAGAATAGGATTAGGATCTCGAACCTCTCGTAGTTTTACAAAATATAATCTAAATCCGAGGATTTTGAGGAACCAGCCTCTAATCTAGAGATTCCTCTCTCAATTTCACAAGTTCCACACTTGGAGAGAGGTTTCCATGTTGTGCAATCACACTTTGGATGCTAGAGTGATCAACCTAGAAGCCGATCTGCATCCGGGTGTCTTTGTGAGCCTCGCAACAATAGTTTTGGCATGCCGGTGGGACACTAGAGGTCTCATTTTTATTGTAGCAAAGTTGATGTGCATCTGTTGCAATTTTCTTGCTTGAAAAGAGCTATTATTTGCATATCTCGGCGACTCCAAGGGGAAGAATCAACTGGTTTCAGCGGTGCTGGCTTGAAAACTCATGAGAAGAGTCACCACGAGGTCAAGAGTTGGAGAAGAAGGAGTGCTATTTGAATACCTAAAATTGTCTCCAAGAAGAAGGAAAAGAGGAAGAAGGACTCAAAGGTCTCCATCTCCACCAAATAGAACTCTCTCAACTCCTCCACCTGGTAGGCCTTTCATTCAGTCAACAAGGGTTTTAAGACCGATTAGAATGGCACAAAACAACCCCTACGTCAACTTCAGAGGTAGTAGCCCACTTGCCCTCAATGCACAACATCCAATTCTAATTGTAGCCTTGAAGAACATTCCTTACTTCACTAGAGAAAATCAGACTACTGTGTGATCATGTTAAAGATATTGCTAACCTTTGTGCAATCCATGAAATCAATGAAATACAAGTGGCTGTCAAGTTGTTGGCGTCTTCATTCAAGGGTAAAGCATTGCAATGGTTTAGAAGCCTTGGAGCTGGTTCTATCACAAATTGGAATCAGCTATGTATAGCACTTCATGAGCAATTTGGAGAGAAGGGAGAAAACTTGTCTCTTTTGGAGCAGCTGACAACTATCAAGAGAGCTCCCAATGAGCAGCTGACCGATTTCAACTTCAGATTTCAAAAGACTTAGGAGAGAATTCCAGTGGCAGTTAGGCCAACAGTAGAAGGTGCTTTTCTCTACTATCTCAAAGCTCTAAATTCTGATATTTCTATGTTAATACAGTACATGGGAGGCATAACTATCCCTATGGCTTATAGCATTGCCATTAGGGCTGAAAATTGTTTAATCCAAGCTGGCAAACTTGCCCCTAGACCTCCCATGCCACTGTTTCCAAGTTTAGAGAGTCCAAACACCAATCAAGCACCTAATTTGGCTCCTTCTCCCACTCCTAGAAATCAGAGTTCAAATGAAGCTTCCACTTCATCTCCAAGTGCCCCAAATGAGCTTCAAGAAGTCATGAAGCAATTGCAAAACTTGGGCAATGAGCTGGTTACTCTCAAAAGGCAGCAAGCCCAAAGTTTTAGACCTTCTTATCAACCCCAAGCTCAGCCTAATAGGCAGCCATACCAACCACAAAGGCCACCTAATCCAGCTACAAATATGAATCAAACAAGGCCTCCTGCCAATAGACCATTTCAGCCCTACAATCCAAATGCCATATTTACCTCTAAGGCATTGGTGCCAACACAAAACAACATTGCTCAAGAGTATGATTGGTGTTTTCCATGCAATGAGCCTCACAATCAATCCATGTGCTTCAATGGTGCTTTGAATCAAGCACTAATGGTGACAACTACTAGTGTGGAGGGTGAGGGCAGTCAAGGAAACAACCAACAACAAGAAACATTCCAACAACAATCAGCACCAAATGACACCACATTGGTAAACTGGCAAGCAGAAGATTTCTGTGGCATGAATCATGTAGTTTCTCAAGGTGTTGAAACCAACACAAGGTCAAAAAGAAGTAATTTGGGTGAAGAAAAGCCATTAGCCCCAACCAATCCACAACCTTCCATGGTTCCACAAATGGTTGGCAAGCAAAATCCAATTGTAAATGCACAAGGGCAGCCAAGAACAGCTCCTAGGCCAACTCAAATACCAATTGTTGCTGCCCACATGCAAGGAGTGAATGTGTAAACCAAGGGATAGGAAAGGGATACTTCATCTCCATTCAGTATCATTGATCAGATGAAGAAGACAAACGTCAATATATCAATGTGGGAATCCCTATCCATTCCAGGCCAAAGAGATCTGCTGCAAGCTGCCATGAAAGACTGGCCAACTTCGAATCAGCAAGTTCAGATGCAAGACAAAGTGCTTACAAATGCTGCCCAACCTGAAGGAAATCATGGAGGACAACAAGGTAAAACGTTGAAGCCCCCTCCTTTCTATGTTTCATTGATAATTGGAAATCAGCTAGTGCACAATTGCATGATAGAATCCGGGGCAAGTAGCTCGGTAATGCCTAAACAATTAGTGATCGGCTAGGGCTCGAGATGAAACCGTATCCAAAGGGGTAGTGCAGCTGGATGGGACATCAGTAACAATAGTTGGGGTGATTAGAAATTTGAGTCTTACCTTGCATGCATGTCCAAATGTTGTTGTTTTACAAGATGTATCAGTCATAGACCTTCCACCACTCTTTGCCCTATGTTTGTCAAGGGACTTCATAGCCAAGATTGGGGGATATTTGTCTGCTGATTGGTCACACATGCTATTCAGAATGAGGTATGGAACTAAGGCTACAATCAGGTCTGAACCTATTGCAAACTTCCATATTGAGCCTTACACTCCAAGTCAAATTAATGCCAATTGCTCAGCATTTGATCAAGAAGATCACCCAAGCACTGATGAAGCTGACACTAAGGTTGGAAGCATCCTGGATCTGACTCTTGATGAATGGGCAAAAATGTACATGCATTTGATCCCTATCAAGAAATAGAATAATCTGAGGTAGGGGTCTATTGCATACACAAAGAAAATCAGCCTATTCCTAGCATCACCAAGCCAAACCACAAGGATGACAATGAGGTATGGCAGTTGTTTTTTGATGGATCAAGGAGTAGGCAAGGTGCAGGAGGTGGAGCTATGCTTGTTTCACCTCAAGGAGTAAAGTACTATTCAGCTTTTAGATTTCAGTTTGCATGCTCCAATAACACTGCTGAATATGAAGCCTTGGTGCAAGGGATGCATTGGGCAATAAAGAAGAAAATAAAGAACTTGCAAGTCTTTGGTGACAGTGAATTGATTGTAAATCAGGTCAAGGGACAACATGCTGCCAAGAATGATCTTCTCAAGTGCTACAAGAACAGGGTGTGGGACCTCATGGAAGATTTTGAGGGTTTTTGCATCAAATCCATTCCTAGGAAAGAGAATCAAGCTGCTAACAGGCTTGCAGCAGTAGGGGCAGCCTTTGACATTGTGGAAAGCATTCAACAAGACAAGGTACAGCCAAACATCCATGTGATTGTGAGGCCTTCAAGTGCAGATAACAATGTTAGTTGGCAAGTGTTTGAAAATGACCAGCAAATCATCCATTTCTTGCAAGAAGAAGCTGAGTTCTTAGCCAAGAATCAAGAAAAATTGGAACAGAAGATGGTGACCTGGGTGGTACAATTGAGAACTAACAAGCTGCCCAAGGACTTATCACCTTGGAGTCCATTTTTAACCCCAATGATCAATTTAGAAAGGAAAAAACAAACATTTAGGTCAAGAGAGAGGATTCAATATCCATCTTGGTAGAAGAGAGCAAACCATTGCAAATTGGAAGGATGACAATCGAACAAGAAAGGTATGAGTTCATACAACCGTGTTAAGAGTTCCCTGACGTGTTTTCTTGGAGCTATAAAGACTTGAAAGGTTTCAATCCCAACTTAGCTCAACATACCATTGAATTGGATCCAAATACTAAGCCTGTCAGGAAGAAACAAAGACCAGTCAATCCACACATGGATCCTCTCATGAGGAAAGAATTGGACAAGCTGATTGAGTCAAGGATCATATTCCTAATCAAGCATTCTAGTTGGGTTGCCAACTTAGTTCCAGTCAGAAAGAAAAGTGGAGAGATCAGATCGTGTGTTAACTTCAGAGACTTAAATAGAGCCTCTCTTAAGGACCATTACCCACTCCCTTCCATGGAGAAAATATTGCAGGTTGTGGCCGGCTCGAGAGGTTTTCACTACTTGATGGCTACTCGAGTTACAATCAGATTATGGTGAAGGAAGAGGACTAGTTCAAGAGACTGACCTTCACAACCAAATGGGAAACTTTTGCATATAGGAAAATGCCATTTGACTGTCCAACGCTGGAGCTACCTTCCAAAGGGCATTGGACATGGCATTCAAAGGTTTGATTAACAATGTGGTGCTGATTTACCTTGATAATATCACTTATTTTTTTCAAAAATGCAGCGAGACCACCTCTCCCATTTGAGACAGTCTTCATGAGGTGCGGGAGATTTGAAGTGTCTTTGAATCCTAAGAAGTGTATCTTTCTTGCACATGAAGGAAAGCTCCTTGGCCATATTGTCTCCAAAGAAGGATTAGCAATTGATCCAGAGAGGGTTGAAGCCATAAGAGCAATTAAAGAAGCCATCTCCCAAGCACCAACTCTCATCAACCCGGACTTCTCCAAGGATTTCATCCTCTATGCATTTGGAGGTAATGACACTATTTCTACCATTTTGGTACAGCAGAACAAGGATAATGATGAGCAGCCAATTTCCTTCTTCAGCCAAAGCCTAGATGACTATGAGGTGAGGTACTCTTTTATTGAGAAGCATGTACTTGCAGTAATCAGGAGCTTGAAGAAATTCAAGCATTTAGTCTCAAACAACAAGGTCCAGTTGTTGGTCTCACATGCTGGGGTTAAGGACTTCCTCCTCAACAAGGATTTGAATGAGAAAAGAGCAGGTTGGATCACCCATGTCATGGAGTATGACATTGAGATCAAGATCACCAAGCTGGTAAGAGGGAAAGGATTGTGTGAGCAGCTGGTTTTGGGGAAGCAAAAAGAAGTATGCAATGAAGAAGAGGCTGTTTTGACAGTCTAGGATGGCCATGAGCCAAGTGGCAATCAAAAAGAAGACAATGTTGCCCCCGCTCTTTGCTGGACCCAAGATATCATACACTTCCTAGGTACAGGCCTATGCCCTCCGGAGATGAACAAGACCCAAAGGAGACACTTCAGATTGCAGGTTGTTACGTATGCCATTGTTGATGGAGTTTTGTTCAAGAAAGATGTGAATGGAGTGCTGCTGAGATGCATTAGCACAAATCAGATTCAAAGAGTGTTGGAAGAGTTTCATGGTGGACCAGCTGGTGGTCATTTTTCACCAAGAGTGATAGCTCTAAAAATCATGAAGGCTGGTTATTATTGGCCTAAGATCTTCAGTGATTGCTATGCATGGATCAAGAGGTGTAAGAATTGTGCATTCTTCACAGGAAAAGAGAAGCTTGCTGCCCTTCCATTACATCCAATCTCAGTTGACCAGCCATTCATGCAATGGGGTTTGGACTTCATTGGAGTCATTAATCCCAATTCAAGTCAAGGGCACAAATGGATTTTGACAACCATGGACTACTTCACCAAATGGACAGAAGCAGTAGCACTCAAAGAGGCAAATGAGTCTAGCATCTTATACTTTTATGAGGGGATAACAACCAGATTTGGTGTACCTACTACAATAATATCTGATAATGCATTGGCATTCATTGGATCTAAGGTGACTGAGTGGGCTGTCAAGAACGGTATTCACCTAAGCACTTCATCAAATTATTACCCTCAAGGTAATGGCCAGGTCGAGTCTACAAACAAGAACTTGTTGAGGATCATTAGGAGAACTCTTGATGAGAATCAGAGGTCTTAGCATACCAAGCTGAAATCAGCCTTATGGGCTGATAGGATAACTCCCAAAAGATCCACAGGTAACTCTCCATTTAGGCTTGTCTATGGAAGAGAGGCAATCTTTCGCATATCACTTGAGTTGCCAACATTAGAACTCATGAAGCAGATGGAGTTGCTAGAGTTTGAGCCCATGGAGGTGAGATACGCTGAGTTGATGGAGCTGCAAGAGATCAGAAATCAGGCATCCCAAGAAATGGAAAAGGATCAAGCTCTGATCAAGAATACCTTTGATAAGAAGGCCAAGGATAGATCATTTCAAGTTGGAGATCTAGTGTTGAAATGGGATGTGGATAGAGCAAAATCGGGAAGGCATTCAAAATTTGATGCCATTTGGAGTGGCCCATACATGGTCACGAAGTGCAAGAACAGCAATGCTTTCCAATTGGCCTCATTAGATGGTGAAGAACTGCAAATTCCAGTAAATGGAATCTATCTCAAGCGTTGCTTCTAGAGGGAAGTTCACTACCTTGTAAATATTAGATTATATTTTCATTCCTCTAAGTGCTTGTGCACATTGTTTTGCTATAGGTTAGTTTTGTTTTCCCTAAGTGCTTTGGCACAACTTGCTGTCCATGGAGATGTTTTGCAGTCTTTGCTCCCATCAGGTGATATCCCATCTTCCTCCTTACACATTCTAAGTCAGTTAGGGTTCTAAACTGAATATTTGATAACTCCATGCCCAATGGACTACTTCAGGCAACTGGTATCTTCTACCTAGCAGGAAGGTAACCCCGTTGAGTCGCCAAATTGTTATCCAATTTGCACCCCGGGTAAAATTGATAACATGCATCAGAATACTCAAGTCCCAGGAAAATAGATTGATTCAGGGCAAAAAATCATGTTTCTAGGGTCCCCTCAGATTTTTTCTAACTCTCCTATCCAGGTTGAAAAGAGCAAGTTCTGAGAAAAGGTGAAAAAGTTATAAAAACAAGCTCAAGCCAGGAAAATCATGAAAATGGCTAAGTCCTAGTCCAGGCGGTCCTTGGGACAGTTGGGACATCGGGGCGAATCAGCCGAAAGGGCGCCAGGCGGTCCGCAGAGCAAAGGGACATCCGGGCGTGAGGACGTGCGGGACGCGGAAAGGTGAACCGGCCGAAGGTTAGAGGAAAATCGACTAACTGCTGAGCGGAATAGTTTGGGACATCTGGGCCATGAGGATGCGAAGGATGCGAACCGCCCGGATCAACCGAAAAGGAGAACTTTCACACTGGGATAGTTGGGACACAGGGACGCGTGGGACGTGAAGAGCCGAGAAAGCCGAGAGCTAATCAGATCACACCACATGTCATCGGCAGAAAAGGGATAAGGAAGCCCATTTCGGGTGGATCGAAGGAATTTCTCCCAAACAGTTTGGAATAGCCATGGCCTGTGAGGACGCGAGGGACACAAAAAGTCGGGCAGCCTGTGGACGAATCGCAGCATGACACATGTCACAAGGGAAAACGTCCAAAAGTTCAAAGGGCGAGGTTTGAAGGGTCAGCCCGAGCCAATCAGAATAGGACACATGTCTAATGGAGCAGGGAAGCATGGAGCTCGGGGAGGATTTGGAAAATTTGGCCAAGTTTTGGCCGAAAAGCTAAAAGCAAAGGTCTTCCCTGCGCCCCTGTCGACCAATCAATGCATGCCACGTGTCCCAAGTGGCGGGGCGTGGGGGAAAAGTGGAAAATGTTCCAAAATCATAAAAAGGAAAAACTTTCAAGGAAAACCTATGGGACAGGGAAGGAGAGAGAATTACACATCCAATCAGCACTTGACACGTGTCATCCAGGTGGCAGAGCGCGGGAAAAAATTTCAAAATCCATTTTTACCTGTTTTGTGCCCTAATTCTTCAGATCACCATATCTTTTGATCCAGAGCTTGGATTTGCACGTTCTTTATATCAACGGAAAGCTTATGAAATTATCTACATGATTCCAGGGTTAATATTGAATTTTGGTGCATTCTAGAGAGAGAAAGTTAAGAAACGGCTCTGACGCATGTTCATGGCTAGAAGTGACATTTCAGCGACCATATTTAACGCAGAATGGGTCACGTTCTCCTACAAATCGGTCAAAAATGATAGGGTATGGGTTTGTAAGGTCCCCCATGCCATTTTAATGCATCTACTATCAAGGAGGAATGGGCTCTCACGTTTTTGTACATTTCGCCCCCAGGCTCGACCCATGCAATGTAAAAGCTAGATTTGACTCATTTCTAAAATGGGGAACATTTTTTGGCATAGCAATCTTCTTCTTTCACCTCCAGCAAGTGATTGTTGAGAAGAATCAGGCCTCTTCAAAGACTGTAACAGTTTATTACCTCTCCGAGGTTGTAATGCAGTGGTTTTGACATTGGAAATGATAATGCAAGCTTTGTTAATGATTTTAGTCCTTTATTTGTATTATTTGCTTCATTTCAGACCCTAAATTATATCTTATCAGCCTGTGTATGTTTTATGTTGCAATCTTTGGTTTGTGTCTATTTGCATGACAAAAATACTCACCACTCCTTTTGGTGCATCACCATCTTTAATTAGTTTCAATTTTTGCATTTCTATCCCTGTCCCCCCTTGCAATTTAGAATAGAATTAGGATTTGAACCTCGTGTAGTTTTGCAAAATATAGATCTAAATCGAGGAGTTTGAGGAACCAGCCTCTAATCCTGGAGATTCCTCTCTCTATTTCACAAGTCCCACACTTAGAGAGAGGTTTCCATGTTGTGCAATCACACCTGGATGCTAGAGTGATCAACCTAGAAGCCCGATCTCGCATCCAGGGGTGCTTTGTGAGCCTACAACAATAGGTTCCTTCGAGGCCTAAGATAATTGCAACCTTGGTTGGATCTACTAACAAACCCTCTTTACAGATGATATGCCCTAGTTGAATTCCAAAGGGTATAGCAAATATGTACTTCTTGATGTTTAAGGATATGCTTAATTGTTTTCACCTCTCAAACATTAATCACAATTCTTCACAATGATCCTTTACAAGAACATATACTGTCCAATCATCTAGGTAAACCTGCAAGAATTTTTGAATAAAATTATGGAATTCTAGAACCAAAATGCACAAAAATACTACACGTGCATTAATTAGTCCAAAGGGAATCACCGTGTATGCAAAATTTCCCCATTCAGTGGTGAAGGTTATTTTCTCTTAATCCTCCTTTGCAATTCTTACCTGGTGATATCTAGAGAATCCATCTGTAAAAGAGTAAATTTTGTGCCCGAAACTCCTTCTAATATATCCTCAACGAAGGTTGTAGGAAAAGGATCAATCACACATGCAACATTCATATCCCTGTAGTCCACAAATCCTTATCCTACCATATTTCTTTATACTGATTACCATGGGGCTGACCCACTTTGATTCTTCTAGGGGCTTAATGATCCCACATTTCAACATCTTATTAATTTTCTCTTTAAATTTTATGCGCATGTTAGGTTAATCCCGTAAGGTCTCTTCTTGACCAGAATGCACCTTATTTTACCTTAATCCTCATCTCACCCAAATACTTATGCACTCTCATTAACTCATGGTAGCCCCTAAGAAATAAGTCCTAGAAATCATGTAGTAAGTCAATTATCTTAGCCACTTCAGAATCGGACCAATAATTTATAATTATGGCCTCCTTAGGTTCAGCATTTGTGCCAATGTTCACTTTCTTGGTCCTCATAGGTTCATGATAGGAATATGCCTTTTTATCCGCATTATCTAAGACTTCACATGTACCCTCTAAATGGTCTATGTCCAAATTTTCTACTTCTTCATCATCCACTATATAGACCATCTTTCCTTTCTCCTTTTCAAGGAAAGTGTGCTCAAGTAGTTCGACATCGGTCTCATCTACTTCATCAAAACATGCTCCTAGGTCTTCCTCACCAAATAAATCTGAATGAATTCTTCAGCCTTTGCACTATCTCCCATAGTCAAGTTCTCCATAAGTCGTAATGCCTCTTTCACCGGAGGTTTAGTGGAGAAGTAGTCAAAAGTTTGGATCATTCTTGTAGTCAATTCTTGTGAATTTTGAGTCTTCATATACATCTCCGCATAAACATACCAAGTGCGTGCGTAACCTCACAAAGTGAAATAAATTTTGTGAACCCACAATGAAGGTGATAAAGCTTCCTAACCCTCTGTCGATTCTCTCACACTCTTGAACATGGTGCTAAAAATATGAACCATCATATGTGTAGATTTGAGTAGGTGCATTGCTCCTGAGAAACTGGGTTATTAGAGAAATTCTCACTTCATTCCATTCTATGAGATTATCCTTGTGAACCATCCACCAATGCGTTGTTATCCCACACAGGGCATACACTAACATACTCATTTTTTCCACTTGGTCCTCCCATTATTCTTCCATGGCACGTAGGAATACCTCAGGGTCTCCTTCTCTAGTGTACCGGGGTACAAGGTTGTTACTTATCCTCCTAATACAACGAGATTTGCTTCCTAGCGCAAATGCGCTCCTTACTTTTTGCCCAACCATCTCATAAGTTCCATTTTCCCAATTGTGATATGAAATACTTGTAGTATCACTAATAGAATGTGTATCTTCCCACTGGAGGATTCCTTCCTAAGATGGCTCAAGTACTTTTGGATCTCGAATGGCGCACACATAAATTCTATTCAGGTCTTCCTCACTCAAAGGTTTAACATAAGGTGCATATTTCCCATATGTCAAAGGGAAAATAACTTTTCTTCCTTTTTCTCAAAAATTATATACCGCTTTTTTAACCGTACATTATCATTATTTGCATAACACCAAGGGCACCCAGTAGAGCTAGGAAGCTGTCTGCTACTCGCAAGTGCTAAAGCCTCAAAGTCCCTAGTGAACTTGGCCCCTTGTATTGTAATAGATGCATCCTTTAAAACTCTTATTGGAGTGGCCTTAGTTTGATTTTCCATAAACAATACATTAGAGGATGGCTATAATGGGGTTTTCCCATTTTTACCCATGCATCCAAAGTGAGCACATTAAATTCCACACTAATGTAAATCAATATATTTCTCAAAATCCACCCATCCACAAGAACATTCAGAGTGATCTCCTTGTCGTAATCGAAGCTATGGGGTGGGATATTAACATGCAGGATCTGTCATCCATTCTCTATACCTGCACACAAAGTGTTTCCTTTAACCAATTCCCTAGTAATGGAATAATATTCTCCTAACACAACATCTTGCATACATCTTTCAAGTCATCAACGTATGATTGGACCGTATCTACTTCCTTATTTTTTTACAACTTTTGTGGATCTGTTCTTTTGAACATTGTATCTGACCCTGAATATTTCTAAGCACCTCCATCGTTTCCTGATAAACCTCCTTCTAATGTGTAGGATCTAGGTATCTTGCATGAAATACCTCTTCCATGGTAATGGTAGGATTTTATTGTAATGATTCTCTAGCATGCACAACTCCAGTGCATGTAGTAATTTTCACTAGTACTACCTCAAGTTCTGGTGACAACTTTTACATCCATTGGTTTTACATGGCACGATGTATTCTAACCATCCCTGCACCCTTGTTCTCCTATTTATGTTGCTTAATAATATGATCATATAAGTTCAGGAACCCCTCATAGAGATGATTCTTTCCACAAAAAGAACAAATAATATTCTATGGGCATTCACACCTGTAGTGGTCAAGAGATCCACATGTATAACATATTTCACGAGAAAACTCACCTCGTCCACCACCACGGCCTCATCCCTTGAATCCACCATGGTATCCTTGACCTCTACCATGAACTCCTTCAAATCGCCCTTCATTTTGATCATAACACCCTTGAGTGTGATCATGATCATGGTGCTTACTTCTACCTTTAGAGTTATCTAATACTCTTATCTATCATACAATAATATCAATGGCATAATGGATCTAATCAATCAACCTAAAATCTTCGGTATTGTGAGTCATGAACTGGAAAGTATTATAGTAGAAAGATATGTTTTTCCTTATCACACATTGCAATAATGGGCAGCGGCTTGCATCATGGTCTAAATGACATATCTCATAGTCTAGCAACAATGAATGCACTGGCCTGCGGGGAAAAATTATCCTTAGTATTCCCCTCAACTACACAATTTGTACACCAAATCCTAGTGCACATCTCGTGTGCTAAATTGGTCGATAGGTTCTCCAGCTACTTTTCCATAGCTTTAATCTCAGCTTCAAGGAATGGGCTCACTCCAGTGTCTATACTTATGGCTACCTCAGCATGTAACATTGATTCAAGTGCTTCATGTGGATCCATATATGTCTTATGGGACAACACCCTCCTAAAAGGTGTGATAAAGCCTTTGATGAACCATTGTGCAATTTATCTTGCATGGATATTATATGAAAGTTTAGACAAAATTATTTTGAAAAGGGCATCATATTCCCAAAAATTCTCAGTATTCCCTAATTAATATCCTTGAGTGTGCTTATACTCTTCTACTCGAACTCAAGGATATAAAATTCCTTAAGGAAAGCATCCCATAATGATGTGTACTCTATGTAAGTTTGGTCGTGGTAAAACTTATGTACTAACCGTGTGCGCATCCTTCCAATGTAGTCTGAAACTAAATTACCTTGCGCTCAAAATAATTGATCCCTTTTGCATGCTACGGTATCTCACACATGTGCACATAATCGAAGCATCTTATATTCCCTATACTTTGGAATACGAAGTGATATATCGACGTAAATATTATGGGGTTTGTGAGGACCATGCCCACTTGGATACAAAACCTTTTGTGTTACCTCTCGCATTAAGACCCATTAGATCCACCTATACCCCGATCCTCTACTGCAGCATGAAGTGAACTAAAGGATGTACTTCCTTGTATCCCAATAGTGGTACTAAACTGAACTCCTACGCTTTTTAGGTGGTCCTACTTCCAGCAGGTGAGTCCAAAATTACGTGCACTGAGTTCTATGCCAACGATGCACCTAAAAAGGTACCTCCAAATAACAAGGAAGATGTTTATCTGACCATAGATTTACTTGTTATTTGATTTACTCCTATTATTCTACTGCCCAAACTATCTTGTTGACTAATGGTTTTATTAGAAACTAGAAAACCAAGTGTAAGGGCTAGGTAGGCGGTAGATTCGAGATGTGCACCCACAACCCATGTCGTCTCTACTGGTACACTCTCATAAGAGGTGGAAGAGGGTTCCTTGTCATGCTTGCCCAAATGGGGAAATTCCAAATGCTATGGCCCACACCCTCTTTGTGAGATCCAAATCCTTCGCGATCCATTTATCTCCTTAATGCCATGCATTCTGCAATCTCACGCTGCTTCCCTAACTCCCTCTCATGTACCTCATTGTACTTAAGCCACCTTTCTTCTCTTTTCCTCTCTGCCACTAGGTCCGTCATCCTATACCAAACCTACTCATGTCCCCGTGCATGGTGGGGTTTAGCTAGCCATCAGTTTCTCTTCCAAATTCAGGGTTACCATCAATATTTTGATCGCCATTGGAATCCCTTGCAGGTAGGTCCCCTTGGAATAACATAAAAACTGGAACTCAGCTACCTTTGGCAAGAATAAGTGGAAATTGAGTACTCCAAAATATAGCTATTTAGAACACCATGAAACCAATTGTCCACAATGCGTATCCAAATCAGATTTTTATCATAAAGGGCCTGAAATTCTTCCTACATCTAGACAAGTGTAAAAACCTCAAATTCCTTTTATACACATAAGCAACTAGCCACTCATATAGCTCTATCGAGAAAGATAGTAAAGAAACTCTCGAGATAAATAGTCATACAAGTTCTGCTCCACACACATGCGCGTGTCAAAATCAGTAAAATACACTTTTTGTCACTTCAATCTTAGAGATTTTTTATTTTTTTAATCTTACCTTATGTAGCTGATTTAAATACCCATATATTTAAATCCAACATAAGTCTTAATGCAATCCATTTCTGATAACTATCATGAACCATGTGCAGTTGTATGAGAGAATATTGAACTTACTTGTTCTCCTCAATGCTCTTACGAGCCATACATAAAATGTATCCCCTTTGGTTCTCCTTTAACAGGATATGATATATAAGTGATAACCCTTAAGTGTGTACCTGGGTTCCACCTATGAAATCCACAGGCATCTCACAAGCTTAGATAATGGAAAAATCTCAATAGTATAATCGAAATTACACTACCTTGTGTAAGGTTTCTGAGTCATGTATACCATGCTCAATTCCATGACAACACACTCATCATTAGAAAATTGTCATTTCACCTTAATCACTTGTTTATTTATAAGGATTTGTAGTCAATGATGTTGTAAACAGCTACAAGTCTTGTACAAGGTACAAGCCCGATTAACCTACATGAATTCATACCTCGATGTCATCCTGTGATGCCTATGGGAAATCAAGTGTCTTTGTAACGATTCACATCATTACTAGACTGCTTCCCTTCCCATAGCCATCGTATGTTGACACCAGGGGTACCAACCTGTGGGATTCCATCCGCCCTTGTAACTTCAACAATCTTGTACTTAAGTAATACCATGCCACATTTTAAGGTCTTAAAAAGGAAACTCAATATCATTGTTAAGTGGTAGTATTCAAATAATGACAAATGTCATTAAATGGATACAACCACATAATGGTGGTAGTGAGTTGACCTGTCAAGAGTCCTAAAATGGAACATGGTATCTTAATAAATTAAACATGACAGATTGCTCTAGTTCCTATGTCTTCATCACTTAGTGAAGCGTATCTAGAGTCATGTCCCATAGTATCATGATAGGTCAAATGTAGTTCCAATAATACTCATTTCTACCTATCTATTCCAGATATAAGATAGATCACTCTTTAGATCTAAATTCCCAATCCTGTTGTTATTAGTGGTTCAAATTCAACCAAATATATAATGACTTTCATTATAAAGGAGTAATAACCACTAATGTTACTCTTACTCCTATAAGAAATCATGCAAGCTACATAATCACTCATCATTAGGGACATACGGAGTCATTCCCGTTACCCTCCTTTCAATAACACTTATGCTATATTATTAGAATCGTGTTATTCAGTTTTACTTCAACATTTATACTAGCTAGGTCTGATTTATCTATATATATATATATAAATCTTATTCATTTTAAGGTTCTTGTTTCAGTACTATTCCCAATCCTCTTGAGAACTTCTATAACAATTCCCGAACCCTAACTTAGGTTTATTTGCATGGTTACAATCACCTTGGTAGTATAATCATTTTTCTTGGATCCTTATACCAATTTTCCTTGGCATCCAAAATACATTCCATTAATTCTAGCTATCAGATCGCTGCTATCCTTTATATGACTACACCATCATATCTTAATCATGGTTGATTTCAACTCACAATTTTAGGAGCGTAGACACCAAACTTCCATAGTGAATATGATGGCAAGTACTCAAATTGAGCACAATCTACATGTTCCCATCAACAATCTCATCATTTGCATTGGGCATCATACCCATGGTTTCATAGAGGTTTAGTATTATGGGATTTAATCATCTCCCATACAATTCTATGCCAACTATATCCCATATCCTATGGGTCCTTTTAGCATTTATGTTCAACCTGATTATTAATGGATTATCTTCATTACATCTTGTTAGTTGGAGTAACTCCATCATAAACGTTCATCACATCATATTTCGAATGATGGTAATCTGATAGATCTTATACTTTATTTACCCATTTTATGGAAAGATAGTTCACTTAAGTATCAAAGAACATCCATGTTCTATTCTCATTATTATTTCACCTTGAAGTATTATGTTGAACTCCCGTTACATTTAACAAGTATTTCAACTTAATTTCCTTAAAGGTTTAAGTGCTGCCCAAAAGGAACATCAACAAGTTTAAAGACATAACCCTTATATGTTGAACTTTATCTTATCATCCAGAAGGTTCATCATATTAATTTATCTCTAGTATAGTTACTCAAACTTTACTAAAAGAATATTCCTTAAGTATGTATACATAAGCATATACATCAAGATTCATACCTAGATGATTTCTCATCTACCAAGCATTTAACCTTTAACTGGTCTTGTGAGGAATCACAACCTCTTGCTAACAATAATATTAACTTCCCTAGTTAATCAGTTTAGATTAAAGAATTCATCAACACTACTTCATAGTGTAATCCATTAACCTATCCATTATATTAATGATTTATAACTTCACAACTCATCCATTGAACTTACTAGGTTCACCTAGTCCATAAGATAGTTGTTATACTTCCAAAACAAGAGAGTTACAACAACCCTCCATTACAATCATCCAATGATCCAATTTTCATAAAATATCATAAGTGTAAAGCCATTCTTATACCGACACTACTACAACATAGTAGAATTTATTACAGAGATTGCAGAGAGGCATCAACATTCTTCAACAATATGAAGCAGGTATTTATTGACCAAATATATGGAATCTTTACCATGTCACAATATATCATAAATGTACCCAGTAGATTTTTACAATAAAATCTTTGCTCAAAGGAAACAAATAACTTCCTTGACATAATTAAGAATGTCTCAATTCAATAAATTGACTGCCACTTTATCCTTTAAAAGTAAGCATGCGGTTCAATTAGATAATCAAGGCGTTTCTTTACTTTACGCTGTTATCTTCGCTCACTTTCCTACAATGGTTAGGCAAGATCAGTTCGACTGAACTGAGCAAGAAAATTCCTTTATCCCATTTATCAATTTATGTCATTAAATGTTAGAATGAATATATACTGCAATAATAATCTCATTCTTACAATATAACCATGTAATGCAACAAACATCATATTTAATTAACTTTCTTTGCAAACATTAAGTACAACTCTTTTTACCTTTTCAGTATTCCTCCATGAAAAAGTCTCATCAGCACTTCACTTATTTAAATTGAAGTAATGCCGGTAAATATGTTAATGTCAAACAATGACCATCAACTAATTAATACCACATGTTATTATAATTACAACCAAATTCCACAAAGGTTATATAGAGTATCAAACTCTTACAAATCGTGGTAAGTATCTATACCATCCCATTCATAACTAGAAATTGCTGCAACTATTGTTGTTGCTCAAGCAATTCAAACAAGTATTAACCTTGGACACACAAGGTAATCCAAGCTACGGAAATGAAACCAACCAGTTTCATCAATACCAACATATCCATCAAATAGATCTGGTTAATACACATGACGTTTATATGTCATAACTACATAAAACAACATATTTTGCATTATCCATTAATATCCTAAGAAGGAATGATATCTATACATCTCAAGTTACATATCGTAGTAACTTAAAGGAGTTAAGGCAATATAGAATTTGTTTCCTATTTATACCATATTATACCTTCTTTAATAAAACACATCATCTCGAATTATGTCTTACTATATTCAGTTGTAATAAGAATCTGAAGGCACAACCATTCCAAAGCTTATTTATGCATACGTAAAGAGTCTAAATTCCCGAATTTGTCTCAATGACTAGCACATATTACTCCTCAATAATGGAGATATGTTACACTTGATTTAATTTTCCTATAGAGATTCAATCAGTTACATATACTCCACATAATATAATTATTGGAATCTTCTTTAAAAATCGATTTAAAGAATGGAAACAAAACTAAGTTTCAGTTCCAAGGTTGCACCTTTAAATAGAGTAGCAATAACTTAACAAACATAGCCAAGGTGCCAACCAAAACCCCTTGGTTCGATAAGACTTTTAAATCTATCCAAAAACAAAGCACAATCTATCATTTTTCTAGTTGTTCTCATCAAGGCCAAGCTCAAATCACGCTTCTCCACAAGTATAAATCTGGTATATATATATATATATATATATATATATATATATATATATATAAGTCCAATAACTGAACAAAATTAGCTTCCCGAATGAGGAAACAAGGAATTTCCATACCCAGTCATAAGATGAGTTAGGTTCAGACCTTCACAACGTAGTCCTTGAATTACTTTCAAGTATTTAGTATTAAATGCAAACTGGTTTTGACGACAACTTAAGAAAATAAGCTGGTGATGGTATTCTTTTAGATCTGAGTGAGCCTAAGGCTTGTTACTATCAGCATCATATCATAATGAGAAAACTGCACTCACCTTATTCCTAGGTGAAAAGTGTTTCTATTGAACCTACAGTCGACACAAGACTGAACGGTAATGAGGAAATCCAAGTTTTACCACTTAGCATTTGTTTCAATTAAAATCCAACCATACCAGTAGTGGATCCAAGACAATGTTCAAAAACTTTCCAAAGAGTTCCAGAGATTAACACAACAACCCAGGATAACACGAAGTGTTATTTATAACAAAGCATTATTCCAATCTAGTAAAGTAGGAAGGTTTGACACCCGGAATTGATTTACAAAGGTGACAAAGACAACCCATTCACATACCCATTTAAGATAAGCATTCTAGTTAAAATAAAACTAGTGAACCTAAGCCATCACGATAGATCTGTCTCTTTGATAGCCAAATCAATAGAAGACAATAATCTATTAAATATCCTAGATATGAGATAGAAGCACCAACTGGAAATCACCAGATAACCCTTGGCACATACCCAACAACACCTCTATTTTCTGCAGTTGGTACCCACAGACCAGATGTGAAAGAAATAACACCAAGATCTAGAATAAGTTTCTTACCAGATCCAGTATATCTAGATTTTGGTCAGTTAAAAGAAAACCCATAACACCCAAAATTGATTTGCATAATATTATATTATCTACACGAAAACCCGTTATTATCTGGGTCAACCTTTTCGGCAAAATGCAAACGAAATTGCTCATTCATAACCTTATCAAGCAAGTACAATTTGAGTAGTATACAAGATAACAAAAATATTAGATACCCAGGTTCAACAGCCATATGATTACCATTTCTTTTCGCAAAAAAATAGAGTATAAAAAAACAACAACCTCCAACCATCACATACCCAATTATTCTTAGCTCAAACAAAATTGCAAATATGTATTCACTCTAACCTCTGATGAATTAAAAAGATAAAGGGGATAAAGAATGTTTCTTTCCTACAAAATCGATTCCTAAATCCTTCAAGATTTATCTCCAGCAAGTGTTACAGTAGTGGTGAGTTTACGGATTCTAAACTATCCACCTTGAACCAGCCAACAATTCAATCCTTCTTCACAGTCATAAAATGGTGTCTCCGACTTATAAATTTGCCCATAAAAAAAAACTTCCTCTTCTAAAAATAGTGACATGAACTCATAGTTTTCTCGCCATGCACAGATACCAGAAGTGGAGTTTTTCCCCCAATTTCATCAATAAAACTAAATGAAGAAGTTGCATGCAATTCACTTCCTTAGGGAGCTTTACGGATTTCCGTAAATATTAAATGCATAATTTAATGGTGTTAAATGTTGGAGTACCACACCAGTGACATATCCAACTACCACCACCCTTCAACTCTCCTCCAAATTTGGTAGGATTTACGTAGTTTAAAATCCTCATTTACCTTTTCCATGAAATTAGCTAATATCATTATCTTATTTTCTTTCTATAACATAGGTCGAATAACCTTGGGAGAGAATGAATTACAATATAATATAAAACCATGTTATAATCTCTTAATTTAAACATGCATGGTCTTAACATTATTATTTAAATGCCCCATAATTCCCAAAGTCCATAGGATTAAAATACATAATTTTACTTATGTGGCAAGTCTCTTATGGCCCATGACCTTCTTTAAGTTAGCAATGATCATACACATAGTGGTTTGGTTCTACCGTTTTACGGTCATTTAATCATTATCCACCAACCTCGGCACCCCAAAAGGATCACATGCAAATCACACAATCAATTTCAATAATTCAAAGGTCCCAAAATTAACAACTCGACCCCTGAATTTACAAGCCCAAGTCAACTAATCTGCAAAATGATTAATCATTAATATGGGTTAAGTGAATCTCTCCCTTCGACTACAATGTTTAAAACTCATTATCTTCTTAAGATGTCACAGTGACACATTATCTCACAACATGTACATTAGTTTTAGTAATATCTATACACCAGGCCTAATGTAACATAATGGCCCAAGATTAATTTATAGAAATGCAGATCATGGAGCTAGATACTTTTTCCCTTAAGTCATTTGCTTATACGTTGGAAGACTTATTGACTTAGTGCCTACAAGCTTAAGTCAGTAACAATAATACTGTTCACGGGCATTAATTAGCAACAACACCCTTAGTTTAGATAATCTTAAGATCAATATCAATTCTTAATAACCCTATCATTCCCTTTGTCTTGTTTTCTCATCCTTTATTGAAAACACTTGTTTCTCTTCCTCTTGGGGTCAGGATCGGTCGAAGATGATGATCTTGTTAAATCATTGACTGTACTTGTAGGGTATTACACAAACTTAGATCTAGTGTTGAATCTCTGATTGTATTCTTCTTCCAGATCTACAATCCAATCCTCAACACTTGATAAGGTCAACTGGTACGTCTTCATCATAAAACATCCTAAAAATAGCTAAAAAAGAGGTATCGGCAATAAAACCAATGATATAAACTAGAATTTACTATGGATAACCCAAGCATGGTAGCACATCACTCATCTTAAGTTGAGCACTCACAAGAAGCTTACAAAATCACTAGGTCCCTTTTTAGAGTTGCTTGTATAGAATGTTAGCATGATGATGTTTAAACATATTCAGATTCATAACTAGACATAAGCATTCCATAGTGCATAATCCATATTTATATCTTAGAGAATCATAATAAATGAACTAAACAATAACAATGATAAGATTAACCATACAAGAACCATATTTAGTTATGTCTAATACCATTATCCAGCCAATATACTCCATTGTATTAAATACTCTAAAACACATAATCCTCTTACATTATATCAGTATCTCCGTGAGTCATGTGCACATCAAAACCAATAACACAACCCTACAATAATTCACCACCTACTAAGCTACGCAAGTCAATACATATTTATAGGGGTGGGGACTTTCCATTCACCACCCATGCACTTCTCAAAATAGGTCACATGCTAATAATATCCATGCGCATTTCAATAGTATGCACAACATGAAAGTGCTTATCGGTAGATGTCGTATAGATAACTCCAAGTATAAATCCTATTATTAGATTAAACTATGCATGGATCTTATCCACCACTTGTTTCCAAAATACCATTATTTAGGGAACAAGTCTTCATCTCTATGTTTTCTCCACACATTATCTCTAAAAATATCCCTTATCCACAAAAATGACTAAGTCTGAGCCAAATTATTCGGCCCGGGTTTCCTTTCCTATCTTCCCGCACCTTCAAATGTGCCTTGTTCCCACGCACATTTACTTTGTGTTTCTTCTCCTTAGAGAAAAATTCTGTCTTCTCAACACTACCTATGGGTAGGGGAAATATTTTATCAGTCCAAATTGGGTTTCCCTCTCATTTGAGCCTTACTTGTCCCCATCCCTTAACTAAATTGTTTTTTGATCCTTCTTAGGAATTTAGAATTGATATTTAGTTTTGATTTTATTAATTTTTTTTAATTCTCCTCATTAAAACCCTTATCCTATTATTGATAGAGACTTGGTGGAATCTTGAAATTACAAGGAAGAGGGGGACACATTTCACCCTCGACTTTTGAGGATAATAGAGATTTGTATTGTTATTCCTCTACTTTGGAGATGGCAAGGACTCTTTGGCTTCATTTTTCAATTATGAGCTTAGAGGAGAGATTGGGGAAATAATTTGAGTTTCGATAAATTGGGATTTGAATTCATAATTTGAGAGGCATGCCTTTCATCCTCTTTATTTATGTTTATATTTATATAAAAAATAATGGAACAGATTCATTGTTAGTTTTGCAATTGTGTTAAATGCATAGTGCATTGTACGTTGTTTCTTTTACTTGATTCCCATCCATATCACTTGAGATGTATTTGGAATATTGGAGAAGAGGGTGTCAAAACCCTCTTTCACCCACATGGCTTGATGGGCAATCCATGATGGGATTTGTATTTTATTTTCTTCCTCCCTCATATGGTTGATGAGGGAGATGATATTTCATATGAGTTGAAAAATCATCTCCCTTCCTTTCCAAGGAAATATTCCAAGGTTTGAAAAACTTTAGCAAGGAGGAGGATTGGAGTTGGGATTTGGAGGTTATATGAAGTTTGGAGTATGGTGTTATTTAGGGATAAATGCAATATATGGATTTTAAAATTTTAGTGTTATCCATTTTACCCTCGATGAAAATGGAAAACTTGAAGAAACTAGACTTGGGCAGCCTCATGGAGTTTCGGTGATGAATCTGGAGAAAACAAGTAATTCTCATGTTTTTGGGAACTTTTAGTCAATTTATGGAATTCCCCTCTCTATAGGCTTAAAAATTCCACACATAGCAAAAAAATTGTAAAAATGGTTTAAAATGTGAAAATTGGCTTGGGTACACTTTACTCCATTTTTCTTGATTCCCTAAATCCATAGAAATCTGAAATACTTAGAAAAGTTGGGAGACAATTGGAAAAAGACTTCAAAAGTGAGTGTGGTTGAAGAAGAGCTTGAAAAGCTCATGGGAAAGTCGATAGGCGATCTAAAGTAATGGAGGCCCAAAACAATGTGAAGAAGGGGAGAGGGCATTATGTGGATATCGGGACTAATTTACTTCATAAAGTAAATAAGTAAAGATCTCCAAAACCCATGAGCTAATTAGTCACGTAAATTGCACAAAGCAAAGAACTTATATAACCCCACAAATAAGAGAGAAAAGGAGAGCAATGTGCGAAAATGAAGTTGCTTTACTAAATAAACTAATAAGAAATTTTCCTCCAAAATCATGAGGAAAAAAATCTTTTAAGCTCGAACAATTGGAGGGTAGATCAGGGATTTGTGGTGCCAATACTTCAAAGAAAAGGCCAAGTAAAAGTGCGAGTAAAGTAATCCCATAAAACTAAAATGAAAAGGTGAAGCAAGTAGTGTCGCGGGGATATGATGCATGATTGCGATAAGTAAGTGGGGGTCAAACATATGAGTAAATTCATTATGAAATACCTAAAAACAAGTAGATAGCAAGGGAGTAACTTGTGGATGCAAAGGGATAGAGATGTGAAACATTGGGGTCCAAAAATGATTCGATCACATCCGAAAAACCCGCGGGCCAAAGCAATGAGTAAAACAGGTCATAAACCCACATAGTAGAAAAGAAGGTGAGTTATGTAGGATTTAGAATCATATTTGCTGGGAAGTAATGCCCGAGTCAAAACCCAAGAAAGGAAATGAAGTTCAACCACCTCGGGAACTCACGAAGAAGTGAATGAAAAAGGGATGCATTGCGGGGATTTGGGCTTGAGAAACTTGAAGTAATATGCCTCCCTAAATCCAAGTTGAAGCGGAGAAACACAAAAATCATGAAAATAAGAAAGGAAGATAGTGATGCATGGATGCAATGGGTCATTGAGGCAAAGTAGTGTGGCTTTGTAATCCCACAAATCAAGTTGCACCTCAAGGAACCACATTGTAAAGCAATGAAGTAAAGGAACTTTGTAAACTCGAATGGCTATAAATTCCTCCTTGGTGCTCCAAATTTCAAAATATTAGACTTTCTAAAAATTTCTCATCATGTTCTTCACCATGGAATTATGAAAATCAGGTTTAGATGGGGGTAGATAGGAGAAAAATGAAAAAAAAAAACCACTTCGACATGAGATGAGCAGGTTCAAGATAGCCAACCACCACAATTTAATGCAAAGATGGGTAGTTTTCCTTCTCTAGCAAGGAAAAAGGACAATGAAGGAATGGTTTTGTAGGAATATCCATGATTTTTGTAGTCATTTAATGACTCTTGTTGGTTTTTGGAGCCACAAATTCGAGTTTCTCTTCTCTTTCCCCACTTCTTTCTTTTATATATTGTAAAAGAGAGTTCATTTTTTAGGTGGTTGGACATTTTGAAATGATGCTCTTTTTCCTTATTGTTGGGTGGATGTTAGAGTTCTAAGCCTCATTTTTGGGCATTATAATGATGAATCTTTCCTCCCTTTTTTAATTTAATGGTCTGTGTAAATTCTAGAGCAATAAAATCTAATTTTTTTGGTTATTTCAACGCCCTAGAATTTTTTATTGCATTATCTTGCCTCTCTATCACATTTAAAGGTATGGTTGTGCATATTTTGTTCTCATTGAAAGATGGAATGATGTTGTGCTTATGGAATTGGTGCATTGAGTGTTGTTGTGGTTTGTGGTGCTTTCTCTACCCTCTCCACCTTCATTTTCTCCCATTTTCATTCATTTGAAACTGTCCCAACCCCCTTTTTGGTTCCATCACCTTTGTTAGTGTAGGATTTCCCTTTCATGCATCTTTATAGACCTCTCTCTCTCTCTCTCTTGGGCACCTTGGAACAGTTAGTTTAGGATTAGTTAGCTACATTTTCCCTTCCATGAGTAGTTTAGCATTATATTTAGGTAGAGGAAGCTGGCCTTCTCAGAGGTCCATCTTAAGTATAAAGTCCCACAACTTGAGATATGGTCCCATGTTAGCAAAAAGTAGATATTTACATAGCCAAATCTTAGGGTGCTAAATTTTTTTGATAACATTTGGTAATGAGAATGCTTTCCCCTCTTCCCATCTAGAAGAAAAGAAGGGTTTCTTCACTAAGTTTTGTTTTGTTGGATTTTATGAGTATGTGAATGTGTGTGTTTGAACATTTGGTTATTCCCTTCTTGTGAAACTTGGAGGCATGTAACATCTCTCTCCCATGGTCTTGGAGGGATACTAGCATGTCCTCCAATTTTGGAGATGTCAAGTAATTATGCATATAGGTTTGGTGGACAACCAAACCACCACTCTTGTGTTGGAGACATATTCAATTGTATGAAGCTTAGTTCTTCAACTAGCTTGTATTAAAATTGGATTTTTGAAGACATAAAAGGAAAAATTAACAATTTGGTCATGTTGTTCCCTATTTAGGGAGGCTTTTCATCCGGCGTTTTAGATTTGGGGTTGCATTTTACAATTATAAAGAGGGTATAGATTATTTTTGTAAAATACTTTGATAACTCTTATTTGAAACTTTTTTGAAAGGATAATTTGGGATGTATGTAAAAATATAAACTTAATTATTTTCCTTATTGTTTTGGAGAGGGATTGAATTCCATATTTCTAAATATTTTGTGGAGAGGAAGAAGGTTGATTATTTTCATAAGAAAAAAATCTTGTTTACTTTGGTTTTCTTTAGAATTTTTTGAACTTCAAATCTTGGGATTTTTGGATGAACTTCATATTAAAAAGGAAAATCATTCCTCCCTTAAAAGTTTAGTAAAATCTTGCAAGATATATTTACAATTAGGTTTTCTCAAGTATAATAAAGATTGACCTTGGTAATCAATAGTTTTGCATCTTACAACATAGGTTCATTGTGAAACTTTTCCTTAGAATTTTCAATAAGAGATATTGTGGTTTTTGGAAGCATAATGACCGAGAAGGGGTAGTGTGAATCAGTCCTTTAAAACCTTTTATTTATTTGTATTTAACTTGCATACATTAAAAGTGTAACATTCACTTTTTAAGACTTTAGAAACAAGGATTTTTTTAGATAGTGTTCTCTGTTCTAAATAATCATAATTTAGAACACACATTCCAAGAAAATCAATCTCATAAAAAATATACCATATACATCTGTAATGACTTGGTGAATCATTGATCTTTCATTTCATGAATCAGTGAAACACCGATCTCTCATGTTAACTCATTGAATTGTATACTAGGTATACTTGGTTCTCATACCATTTCCAAAGTATTAAGTGTTCTGTTTATGAGGCCTATCTGAATATTTGCTAACAATATTCATCTGAATTCTCACTTCTTAAATCTAGGTGACATAGGACAACACAACCAACATCTTGTGATACTTTGGCCAAATATTTTCAACATACTGTTCATGTTAATATTCCTAGATGACATACTCATCAAACAAAATATGTCCTTCACCCCACTTCATCTGTTATCTAGAATGGTCTTCACTGACTCTGTCAGTCCACTTGTTCAAGGTTTAACCCTAACCAAGGTTAGCAACATAGTTTAGTGTAGAAGACTACTCACGGTGACTAAGGGTACATAGACATACTCAATTGACCTAAGTCGATTATGTGTGTCTAGTTATCCTAAGTCATCGTGAGTTTCCCGACACTAGATCATGCTTCCAACCTAACCTAGGGTGTAACTAAGATCAAGTCGAGTTTATGTAGATCTAGATGATTCAACTCTAAAGGGTGTTGCAACATGTCAACTGCAACATAGTATCCTCATGAAGACCCAAGCCTTCATGAAGGTATGGTGCTATAGTTGGCGTGTGCCAACATCTGACAAATTCATCCCATCTAGATGTACATACCCAAGAAAGAAGTTAATTACTTAATTATTTTCCTTATTTGAAATTTAATTGCAGCAGCCCTTCTAAACCACTAGTTTTATTAACCATCTAGGGTTACAAGAAAAACTAAAATTGGAATTACTATGTAGATACATTTCGCCTAACCCTTTTTCCGAAGATTTTTTTTCATTCATTAACTTTCTAATTTATGATTCAGTTTCACAAACATATTCATCATACTAATAGTGATGTTAACTTAATAAACTTATTCAAGTTTTAGCTTGTTTAAGTTTGAATCATATTTCTTTATAATAGACCTCATTGGAATGAAGTCTACTCCAGTACCTATATTCTTTCCTTTGGTTTTATTCTGATTATGGAATTTAATCAAGAGGAAACACACCTTCCTCTATCAAAGATAATATTAATATTTAATTCCAAAAGGTCTTAAAACAAAAAAATTTTATCATTACGGAATGGCTACCTTCCCTTTAATTATTAAGTATTAAGGTTCATTTATAGCCCCATAAATTTTATAGTTATCATCATCATCTCATCACCTAATAACAATTTTTTAGCAAGGCATTAGTGTTTCAATTGAATATACATACATGAATGCCAACTTAAATAAGTTGCATTAAATAAGGGAGTAGTTTATCTAGGTCCCATAACCTCTAATTCATCTTATATCAACCTGAGAGGGTTCATTACTTATATATGAGAACAATTAGAGATAATATTATCATTTCCATTCACAAAATACTCATAAAGACCACATATCAAGATCAAACAAACTCATAATACTTCTATTCATGAAGTGGAATACATACATTACAATTCCAACACTTCATACCTTTCCAATATCATACAGAGGTAAAAAATTCAATTAAAATACACCTTTACTTTCCCTCAAATATATTTCAATAAAGGTTCACATTTCATCATAAAGAGATCAAACCACTTTGATAAATAATTAACATCCTAAGAGATATTTTCTCCTTTCCTCACTTATGAAGTCCATCTACAAAAATGGTTAGCGTGGGTCAGTCCATTGAACTGAGCATGATAAGAACTATTCATTAAAAATGATGTGCTTTTAGCTAACTGTTCCATAAAAATAACTCATATTTTAGGAACAGTCCTGGGTAATTTAGAGGTTATTATCAAAATAAAAGACAACGCACAAAGCAATAAGGAGATCAAAAGAGATATTTCCTACAACATGAGTAAGATTAATTCCAAGAACCTAACCACATAAATTATTTATGTCACTGTCCTAATAAAAGAATATAAAGAATAGTATTTATGAAAGGAATGCATCCATTTAATCTCTTCTAATGTTTCTTACCTTATTACCTTACAAGGTCACTCATTCAATGAAACATTTAAAACAATAGAAGAGGATAATTTTTCTCTCTATCCTTTAAGCATAGATAATCAGTAATTCATGTAAACAATATTCTCCATCATGCATCACTTGTTCATAAAATTAATCCTAAATCTAAGATGCCAAAAATCAAAGATATAAGATAAGATGTAGTTTAGGATTCATCAACCATCCTAAATTACACTAAGCCTCATAATTGAGTAGCTAAATTCTTCACGACATTAGGTTTCCATAACAATTAAAACATGAACACTACAACATGAAAAAATTGAGATTAAGAACTCACAATAGCCAAATGAAGTTTCATTCCATCTCCAAAATGATTCTACATTATTATCTAATAATGAGAGAAAGAGATCATTTTAGATTAATTTGAACTTCATACAATCAAATTTAAGCTTCTAAGTACTTTATCCGACAAACATGTTTCATCTAACAAAATCAGCTTCCTAGAGATTTTTAAAGTAATTTTTAACTTCAAACAGTCAAATCAACCAAAATGTCACAACCATATCCAAGGGAGTCACACCAAATTTCAAACTATTAGTAGGCCAGGTCCCAGTTGATTAACGAAAACCCAAGAAAACAAAATAAAATGAAGAGTTAGACTCTTCAACACATCATAACAATCAAGAGGGCAACTACAACAACCATAAATACCTTGGCATGACATATCCCATCTTCCTGGGTCAAAGGAATGATAAAGTATGTTGAAAATAAAAGAGAATTTCAACATCATCTCAAAACCATCTAATGGGTATAAATAATGAAATGACAACCAGAAAACGAAGTAAAGATGTCTTAACAAAGATAATCTTAAACCAAAAGTGCCTGCAGACTTCCCAAAAATACAAGACTCAAACAGAAGTGTTGATGCACCACACAGAACAAGACGGTAATAGAAGTAAGAAGAACTGAAATAATGTCTCCCATCAACTGAACAATTTTTTTCTACTACAAAAAAATTGATGGATTAAAAAAATTTCAAGTCGTGATCACTATTGTGTTATTGTTCAAAAGTCTCAAGGAGTTTACCTTTACAAGAAACCAAATGGAAATAGTTCATAAGTTTCTCTAAGATCAACAAAAGATGAATCCTAGTGTACATTGTTCCTTATAACTGAGCCCCAAAATAAATCACTACAACCTTTGTTCCCTATGGAAATCACTCAGATATTCCATTTATTCATAGAGAACATTTGATATCAAATGGTTAGACAACACTTCCATGAACCTATTCACGTAAAACCCAAAAACCAAATCATACTCAGAATAAGAATCCATTTGCATTTTATTTTCTTTTTACTTTAATGTGTTCCAACAATCCTTCAAGGAACATTTTCAGAATGCAAAGAATAGATTCCCAATAACCTAAAAAACATCCTTCATTAACTAGTATATTACTGGTAATTCCCAGAAGTGTTTTCACAGAAGTGAAACAAAACTACACGAACTTGTTCCATGATTAAACAACTAAGTAGATCAAAAATTAAAAAACCCAAACAGAGCTCCAACATCTTCAACTATTAACAATAATTCACGCATTCCAAATGAAGATGAATCTGTAAACCCATACAAAAGTTCTCTCGCAGAAGAACAAAGTAATAACAGTTTAATATTATCATAACAAGTACACATAGAAAAACCATTCAATAATTAAACTATTTCAACACATCGAACCCTTACAACATTAGACAAGGTTGATTCTCATTCACAAAAATAGTCTAAGATTCAAAACAAAAAGAGATCAACTAAATATGCAAAAAAACCTAGATCATCCCAAGCAGAGAAGAGTTATTTTAATGAATCACTTAAATAAAAGAAAGACTATTTAATGAGTAGAGCCTATCATGCTTGATAGAGCTTCTTCCTAATGTGTAGAAGATTTCCCAGCCGAGCCTCAACAACTTCTTCTTCTCCATGCAAAATCAACCACCTCAACTCTTTCGCTTCTTCTTATACTTCCACAGAGTCCAAAATAGCTCAAGAATGCAAAAATAATAGTTGTCCCAAAATAGAACTATTTGGTTTGAAGAACCCAAAAATGCATGCAGAGCCAAAACACCAAATGAATCGAAGATCAAAAAATCCAAGCTCAAAACTTGCCATGCATCTTTCCTATGTGGTTTCTTCACCAAAATCGAAATTATTAATGTGAAGGACAACAAGTTCCCACCCATTTCTCATGCCACCGCCATCCAAGTTTGGTGAGACTTTAATTCAAAATTTGCATGCAATTTCTATTTAGTGGTGATGCCAACTAGGCATCCCCTAAACTCCCAATGCCTCTACAAAATTGGTATTCCGTAGCATTAAAACCAAAATCAATTCCCATTAATGCCTTGAAAACCGATGCCACCAACCTTACCAATTGCCAAGTAGTCCATAGGTACCCCCTTAGGTTAGCAATAGTTTAGGTTAGATTTTTATTAGGTTATAAATAAACCTTAGTTCCTAGGTAGGTCTTATTTACCTTAGGTTATAGTCCAACTTAATAAATATAGAACATTCCAACTTAGGTTAGATCTAACCCTTAGGCTAGGTATCCACCTCAATAATTTACTATTAGGTCTACGATCCCTATATGCTATACAATGTTTAAACATTTAACAAGAAGGCCTAGGCCTATCACCCTAAAGCTTGTTGCCAATCAAGGATCCTAAGAAGAATTTTTCATAATTGTAAACAAAACAAGTCCTAGTCCAACTTCACCTTAATTTCCGAATGTCTAAACAACAAGATGAGTAGGTAAGAAGAATTGAAGCATACCTTGGATCAATGGAATTGATCCAAGGTTTTTCTATTTACACAAGATAAATTATGTCTACAAAATACAAGTTCATCACCTTCTTAAAAGTGAATTTAAGCTTGTACAAAGAGATGAATGGCCTTATTTTCAAGTAAGCATAAATCACAACTAAAATGATCCTTTTCAACAAATAATGAATTATCCATTGCAAACATGATTTCCAAAAATCATAAGAGTACTCCTTCCTAAGACAAATCACATGTCAACATTTGCAATGTCAAGAGTGGAATTCATCACAGTAATAGTCATGTCAAAGATGTTACATACCTCCCTCCTAAAAAGAATCATCATCTCGATGATCAACTTAGTCAAACAATTTAAGTCTAGGACAAAATCAAATTATCATCCTTCCATTCATATGTTCATAACAAAACTAGATTTGAGAAATTCAAATTCCATAATCAACATTAAAGTAGCTTTCTTTTTTTAAATAGTATAGTATTTTCCCAAGACTAGTAGATTTATTGTCATAACATGAATAAAATCTTAAAATTTTATCAATCAACAAAATCAATTTTGTTCAAACAAATATGGAAAAGTAGTTTTCATATCTTCAAGATTTTCCCAAGTTGTAATTTATTTGTTAAACTAATCCCATTGGACCTTACATTGACTTATTTCATGATTTCTTAAGTGCAACTGGTGAGTTTCCAGCACTCGAATGGGTTTAACCACGATTATTCCTAGGTCTTGGACCTGCAAGGAATTCTAATTTAACACATGTGATAAATATGAAATGTATTTCTTAAGAAAAAATATGGAGAACATCTTGCATTCGTGATAAAGTAGGAGGTAAAGCTAAACGATAAGCTAAAGGGTTGATTACTTCAACAATTTCAAAGGGTCCCACATAATGAGGTGATAACTTGGAAGCCTTGCCAAAAGTTATAGAGATCTCTTTTCGGTTTAACCTATGAAAGACCTTCTCACTAAGTTCAAATTTCTTATCAACCCACTTTAAGTCCGCATAACTCTTTTTCTTATTTATTACTTCTTACAAGTTTTCATGAATCATTTTAACTTGTTCCATTTTCGTAAAATTTTAGGCCCAATTACCTCTTTGTCCTCTATGCTATCCCAACTAACAGGAGTTTGGCATTTCCTTCCATATAATTCTTCAAAAGGTTCCATTTTAAAGAGGCGTGATACATGTTATTATAAGAAAACTTGACTAATGGAAGGTACTCTTCCCATTTATACTACTAATCCATACAATACATTCGTAACATATTCTCTAAAAATTGATCAACTCTTTCAGTATGTCCATCTATTTCTAGATGGTATGCAGAACTGAAATTTAGCTTAGTCCCTAGGGATGCATTAAGTGTTTTCCAAAATCTATATGTCATTCTCGGGTCTCTATTAGATATGATCAATTCAGGTACTCTATGTAATCTGAAAAATTCATGCACAAATCTTTTTGCTAAAACAGGTGAATCATCCTTAAGATTATTGGAAATAAAATGTGTTATCTTGGTTAGTTTATCAACAACAACTAGAATAACATCATGTTTATTTCTTGACATAGGAAACCCTTGAACAAAATACATGCTTATTACTTGCCATTTATATTGTGGTATGCTATGAGGGTACAATAAACCAGCTGGATGCATATGTTTAGCTTTAACATGCTGACATTCTAAGTAGTGTGTCACAAAATCATTCACATCCTTTTTCATCCCTTTCTAGAAATATTATTTTATATCAGCAAGCATTTTTGTAATGCCAGGTGTCCAGAAAAAGGTGAATTATGAAATTCAGCTAACAATTTCTTTCTTAATTCATTTAACAAAGGTATGTATACTCTATTTTCAAACCTCAAGATTCCTTCATTGTCAAAGTGAAAACCTTTATGCCTCATATCATTTGGATCTGCAGAAAGTGCCATTTTCATTTGCTGATAATAAGAATCAAATTCCATGACACTTTTTACTTCATCCTTAAATTGAGTTCTCAATGTTATAAGAGCGTAAATGTGCTTCCTACGACTTAGAGCATCTGTAACTCTATTTTCTTTGCCTTTAATATAGCTTATGTCAAAATCATACTGAGATAGAAATTCTAACCATCTTCATTGTCTTGCATTCAGATTTGGCTGAGTAAAAATATACTTCAACCCAAGATGATCAGTTTTTAGTTCAAAAGGTCTACCAAGAACATAATGCTTCCATACCTGAAGTGCATGAAAAATGGCAGCAAGATCTAGTTCATGTGGAGCATAATTCAGTTCATGTAACTTGAGCTTTCTACTTTCATAAGCTATAACATGATCCTTTTGTAGTAAAATACCTCCAAGACCCTCACTAGAAGCATCTGTCACTACAGTGAAGTATCCATTAGGATCAAGTACAACCAAGATAGGTATAGATATTAAATGATCCTTCAGAGTCTTAAATGCAGATTTTCATTTTTCATTCCAAACAAATTTCTTATCTTTCTTCTGCAACAAAATTATTAGTGCAGAAACCTTAGAAAAGTCTTTAACAAACTTCCTATAGTAACTAAAGCAAGACCCATGAAGCTTCTAACTTCATGTACATTCTTAGGTGCAAGCCACTCAATTATTGTAACAATTTTTAAGGATATACCGTTATTCCATCCTTTTTATGACATGACCCAAATAGTTCACTTCAGTATCATAGAAATAACATTTGGACAACTTACCATACAACCTTCTCTTTCTTAAGATTTCCAAAACTATCTTCAAATGCTCATGATGCTCATCAATGCTCTTAGAGTATATGAGAATATCGTCCAAGAATACAAGAAAAATTTTTTCCAAGTATTCTTGAAAAATATTATTCATTAAATTCATAAAAGTTACAGGTGCATTCGTTAATCCAAATGGTAAAAATGTGAATTCATAATGTTCATACCTTGTTCTAAAATCTATTTTATGAATATCTTCATCCTTTATTCTTAACTAATGATATCTAGATCAAAGATCTATTTTAGAATACATTGATGCACCACACATCTGATCAAACAGATAATCAATTCTAGGAAGTGGATATCTATTCTTAATTATTGCTTTGTTTAACATCCTATAATCAATGCACAATCTAAGTGTTCCATCTTTATTTTTCACAAAAATTACCAATGCTCCCTAAGGTGAGACACTCGGTCTTATCAAACATTTGGACAAAATTTCTTGCAATTGTGCCTTAAGCTCTACTAATTAAATGGTATTAATTATATATGGTGCCTTGGAAATAGGTTTGGTTCTGGTTTGATCTCAATCATGAAGTCAAACTCCCGTTTGGGTGGAAGATCGGGTAACTCTTCTAGAAACACATCACTGAAATTTCTTAACAACGGGTATTTTTCCATGAAGTCACCACTTTCATTAGTTGTTTTCTAAAAATTTTACTACATACAAAGTACAACCTTTGTTTTTAGCCTTTTAAGTTGTATAGCTGACAATTTCCTAACTGAAATCTCATGTTTTATCCCTAAATGTTTGTTGTTTTCTGTAGGTCATCCAAACAACTAATATGTTTTTCAAAATAGTCAACCTTTTCTTTATGCTCAACTAGCTAGTTAACACCTATGATTACATCATAAGACCCCAAAGGAGCAACATAAAGGTCAAATTTAGTGGAAAAACTAGGCAAGTCAAGGATTGCTCCAAAAAGACACATACTAACTATGAAAACAACATTATTTCCATAATGTATAGCCCATGATTTATCCATTTTTCCAGCTTTTATTTTTAATTTTGATGTTAATTTAGTAGAAATGAAACATTCAGTAGCTCCAGTATCAAAAATTATAGTCATAGGTATACCAAATAACTTACCTAGAACTTCTATGGGTGTGACTTACTTTTCATCCTATTTGTTTCAACTATTGCAGTGTGTATCTTTTGTTGTTGATTGTGGTCATCCTTCTTCAAAGGAAATTGATTTGTGTAATGATCCTTGACACAATTGTAATAACCTCATATAGGTACCTTCTTAGGCTCAAATTTATTTCCATCCTTAAAGTTATCATTTTGACCCCCATAGGTCTTATATGTTATTATTATTTTCTTGACAAAGTTATTTCACACATTAGTAGTAGGTTTATTTGCTGCTCTTTTCTTTTTGTTTTTAGTAGAAAATTTATTTTTCATACAAATTTTTTTCAACGGTCCCTTTTTGGGTGTAAGAGATGAAGAAGAGTTTGGAAATTTCTTTCTAATTTCCTCTTTATGGGTAGAGATCGCTTTTAATTTCTGGTCCTTCCTTATGGATTTTTCCACAACCCCTTACATAGTGGTTGGGATGTGAACATCTACTTCACCACCTATAATGGGATTTAATCCCATGATAAATTTCTGTATTCTGAACTTCTCATCAATTTGTACGATTGAGGTACATACTTAAGTAAACCTCTCCTAGTACTTTGTTATGGTAAATTTTTCCTAAGCTAAGTTTTAAAATTTAGCCATTTTCTGATCATAGAAAAGTTGTGGCAACCATCGTTGCCTAAAATAATTTTAAATTGATCCCAATTAATATTTGTTTCATCGATGTTTAACTCAACCTTACGGCTATCCCACCACGAAGATGCTTCATGGGAAATTTGATAATATTCCCATATTGTTTTTGTTTCTTCTGAGAAGTTCCTTATAGAAAAGTACTTCTCCATTTCATTGAGCCAATCCTCAGCTCCATCTCCTAAGGTAGTGCCATAAAACTTGGGTGGAATTATCCTTTTTATATCATTGGTGAGTTCTGTTGCCAATCTTACCTCTTTATTTTCAGGCTGATTAGTTGCATTAGCATTGGCTACATTACTGTTATCAATGCCCAAATTTCCAACATTAGCATTTTCTCTAGGAGGTGGTTTATTATTATTATCAAGCATCTTCTTTCTCTTCCTCATTGCCCATTACTTGTTGTTCAAGTACAACTAAACTATATTTTGTGTCCAACATGGTAGCAATGATCTCATCAATTTTTGGGTAGTAGATACTTCTCCACTGGGTGGTGAGTTGTTTACAACATTTCCTCTTATTCTAATAATTTTCTGTTAACAAGAAAATTTAAGTTTTATCGATTATGAAACAATACGTCCAAGAGCTGCAACCTTCAAACTCTAATACCAAGATGTAAAATTCCCATTTTAACAATTTAGAAATAAAGAATTTAAAATAAATAAATAATTTCCTCTATTCTAAATAATCATAATTTAGAACACACATTCCATTCCAATCAATCTCTCATAACAGATATACCATATGCAACTATAGTGACTCGGTGAATCACCGATCATTCATTTCATGACTCGGTGAAACAATGATCTCTCATGTTAACGCATTGAATTATATACTAGGTATACTTGGTTCTCGTAACATTTTGGGGTATTAAGTGTTCTATTTAAGAGGCCTATCTGAATATTTGTTACCAATATTCATCTTAAATATCACTTCTTAAATCTAGGTAACTAGATAACATAACTAGTAGCTTCTAATACTTTGGCCAAATATTTTCAACATATTGTTCATGTTAATATTTCTAAATGACATACTCGTCAAATGGAATACGTCCTTCACCCCACTTCATCTATTATTTAGAATGGTCTTCACTGACTCTGTCAGTCCACATGTTCGAGGTTTAACCCTAATCAAGGTTAGTAACATAGTTTAGTGTAGAAGACTACTCTCCATGACTAAGGGTACATAGACATACTCAATCGACCCAAGTCGATTACATGTGTCTAGTTATCCTAATTCATCGTGAGTTTCCCCCAACACTAGATCATGCTTCAACCTAACCTAGGGTGTAACTAAGATCAAGTACGAGTTTATGTAGATCTATATGATTCAACTCTAAAGGGTGTTGTAACATGTCAAATACAACATAGTATCCTCATGAAGACCTAATCCTTCACGAAGGTATGGTCTTGTAAATGGTGTGTACCAACATCCATTGAGTCATACCATCACGGATGTACATACCCAAGAGATAAGTTAATTACTTAATTATTTTCCTTATTTAAAAGTTAATTACAACAGCCCTTCTGAACCACTAGTTTCATTAACCATTTAGGGTTACAAGTAATAACTGAAATTGGAATTACTATGTAGATACATCTTGCCCCCAAACATTTTTCCGAAGTTTTTTCATTCATTAACTTTCTAATTTTTATTCAGTTTCACAAATAGATTCATCATACTAACATTTATGTTAACTTAATGAACTTATCCAAGTTTTAGCTTGTTTAAATTGTGAATCTAATTTCTTTATAATAGACTTCATTGAATGAAGTCTATTCTAAGACCTATATCCTTTCCTTTGGTTTTATTTTTTATTATGGAATTTAATCAAGAGGAAGCACACCTTCCTCTATCAAAGATAATATTAGGATGTAATTCCAAAAGGTCTTAACCAAATTTGCTTATCATTGCAGAATGGATACCTTCCCTTTACTTATTAAGGATTAAGGTTCATTTATAGCCCCATAAAGTTTTACAAGTTATCATCATCATCTCATCTACCCAATAACATTTTTTTAGCAAGGCATTAATGTTTCAATTGAATATCCAAACATGAATGCCAACTTAAATAAGTTGCATTAAATAAGGGGAGTAGTTTATCTAGGTCCCATAACCTCTAATTCATCTTATATCAACCCGAGAGGGTTCATTACTTATATATGAGAACAATTAGAGATAATCTTATCATTTCCATTCACATAATACTCACAAAGACCACATATCAAGATCAAACAAACCCACAATACTTTCATTCATCAAGTGGAATACATACATTACAAGTCCAACACTTCATACCTTTCCAATGTCATATAGAGATAACAAAGTCAATTCAAATACAACTTTACTTTCCCTCAAATATATTTCAATAAAGGTTCACATTTCATCATAAAGAGATCCAACCACTTTGATAAATAAAGTAACATCCTAAGAGATATTTTCTCCTTTCCTCACTTACGAAGTCCATCTGTAAAAATTACTAGCATGGGTCAGTTCATTGAACTGAGCATGATAAGCACTATTCATTAAAAATGATGTGCTTTTAGATAACTTTTCCATAAAAATAACTCAACTATTTTAGGAAGAGTCTTGGGCAATTAAGAGGTTATTATCAAAAGAAAATACAATGCACAAACCAAGAAGGAGATCAAAAAGATATTTCCTACAACATGAGTAAGGTTAATTCCGATAACCTAACCACATAAATTATTTATGTCACTATCTGAAAGGGATACATCCATTTAAGATCTTCTAGTCAATTTTCTTACCTTATTACCTTACAAGGTCAGTCATTCAATGAAACATTTAAAACAAAAAAGGATAACTTTTCTCTCTATCCTTTAAGCATAGATAATCAATAATTCATGCAAAAAATATTCTCCATCATGCATCACTCATTCATAAAATTCATCCTAAATCTAAGATGCCACAAAATAAAATATATAAGATAAGATATAGTTTAGGATTTGTCAACCATCCTAAATTACACTGAGCCTCATAACTGAGTAGCTAAATTCTTCACGACATTAGGTTTCCATAGAAATTAAAACTTTAACACTACTATATGCCCAAACCAAGATTAAGAACTTACAACAATCAAATGAAGTTTCATTCCATCTCCAAAATGATTCTACATTAGTATCTAATAACAGAGAAAGAGAGAATTTTAGAGTAATTTGAACTTCATACAGTCAAATTTAACCTTCTAAGTAATTTATCTGACAAACATGTTTCATCCAAAAAATCTTGCCTAGAGATTTTAAAGTAATTTTTAACTTCAAACAGTCAAATCAACCAAAATGTCACAGCCATATCTAAGGGAGTCATACCAAATTTCAAACTGTTATCGTGACGGGTCCCCTGTTAATTAACGACAACCCAAGAAAACAAAAAAATGAAGAGTTAGACTCTTCAATACATCATACCAATCAAGAGAGTAGCTACAATAGCCAAAAATACCTTGGTATGAACTATCCCTGTCTTCCTGGGTCAGAGGAATGATAAAGTATGTCACAAATAAAAGATAATTTCAACATCATCTCAAAACCTCTAACGAGAATGAATAACGAAATTGACAACCTGAAATGAAGTAAAGATGTCTTAACAAAGATAATCCTAAACCAAAAGTGCCTGCAGACTTCCCACAAATACAAGACTGAAATAGAAGTGTTGATGCAACCACACAAGACAAGACGGTAATAGAAGTAAGGAGAACTGAACTAACGTCTCCCATCAACTGAAAAAAATTTCTACTACAAAAAAATGGATGAATTAACAAAATTTCAAGTCGTGAACACTACCGTGTTACTGTTCAAAATTGTCAAGGAGTTTACCTTTGCAAGAAACCAAATGGAAACAACTCATAAGTTTCTATAAGATCAACAAAAGATGAGTCCTATTGTACATTGTTCCTTATAACTGAGCCCAAAAAATAAATCACTACAGTATTTGTTCCATATGGAAATCACTCAGAGATTCCATTTATTCGTAGAGAATGTTTGATATTAAATGGTTAGACAACACTTCCATGAACCTATTTACATAAAAAACCAAAAACCAAATCATACTCAGAATAAGAATCCATTCATGTTTTATTTTATTTTTTACTTTAATGCATTCCAACAACCCTTCAAGGAACATTTTTAGGAATGCAAATAATATATTCCCAATAACCTAAACAAACATCCTAGATTAACTAGTATATTATTGGTACTTCCCAGAAGTGTTTCCACTAAAGTGAAACAAAACTACACCAACCTGTTCCACGATTAAACAACCAAGTAGATCAAAAATTAAACAACCCAAATAGAGATCCAACAACTTCAAATATTAAGAATAATTCACACAGTAAAAACGAAGATGAAACCGTAAACCATCTACACAAGTTCTCACAGAAGAACAAAGTAATATCAATTTAAACTATCATAATGAGTACACACAGAAAACCCATTCAAGAGTTAAACTATTTCAACACATCGAACCCTTACAACATTAGACAGGGTTGATTCTCATTCACAAAAATAGTCTAAGATTCACAATAGAAAGAGACCAACTCAATATGCAAACAAACCCATATCATCCCAAGTAGAGCAGAGTTATTTTAATGAATCACTTAAATAAAAGCAAGACTATTTAATGAGTAGAGCCTATCATGCCTGATATAGCTTCTTCCTGATGTGTAGAATATTTCCCAACTAAGCTTCAACAACTTCTTATTCTCCACCCAAAATTAACCACCTCAACTCTTCTGCTTCTTCTTATACTTCCACAAAGTCCAAAATAGATCAAGAATGCAAAAATAACAGTAGTATCCAAAATAGAAATTTTGGTTTGAAGAATAAAAAAACCGCATGCGAGAGATGAAACTCGAAATGAACTGAAGATCAAAACAATCAAGCCAAAAACCCGTGATACATCTTTCCTAGGTGGTTTCTTCACCAAAATTGAAATCAATTAATGTGAAGGACAACCAGTTCCCTCCCATTTCTCCATGCCACCACCATCCAAGTTTGGTGAGACTTTAATTCAAAATTTGCATGCAATTTCCATTTAGTGGTGATGCTAACTAGGCATCCCCTAAACTCCTAATGCCTCCACCAAAATTGGTAGTCCGTAGCATTTAAACCAAAATCAATTCCAATTAATGCCTTGAAAAATGACGCCACCGACCTTACCAATTGCCAAGTAGTCCATAGGTACCCCCTTAGGTTAGCAATAGTTTAGGTTAGAATTAAACTTTAGTTCCTAGGTAGGTATTATTTACCTTAGGTTATAGTTCAAACTTAATAAATATAGAACATTCCAACTTAGGTTAGATCTAACCCTTAGGCTAGGGTATCCACCTCAGTAATTTACTATTAGGTCTATGATCCTTATACGCTATACAACATTTAACCAAGAAGGCCCAGGCCTATCACCCTAAAGCCTGTTGCCAATCAAGGACCCCTAAGAAGAATTTTTCATAATTGCAAACAAAACAAGTCCCAGTCAACTTCACCTTATTTTTAGAATGTCTAAAAAAAAGACGAGAAAGTAAGAAGAACTGAAGCATACCTTAGATCAATGGAATTGATCCAAGGTTTTGCTATTTACACAAGATAAATTATGTCTACACAATACAAGTTCATCACCTTCTTAAAAGTGAATTTAAGCTATACAAAGAGATGAATGGACTTATTTTCAAGTAAGCGAAATCACAACCAAAATGATCCTTTTCAACAAATAATGAATTATCCATTGCAAACATGATTTCCAAATATCATAAGAGTACTCATTCCTAACACAAATCACATGTCAACATTTTTGATGTCAAAATTGGAAGTCATCACGTAACAATCATGTCAAATATGTTACAAATATCATCCATTCAACATTCATTAACAAGTGTGAGATTTTTAAGTGTGAAATAACCATCCAAAGAAACATAAAACAATTTAGTACACATGAACAAAAGATATAAAGTGGGAAAACCTTAAGGAAAAAATCCCCACTGAACCTTTACATATATTACACAACAAAAGGAGTTTGTTTATTGAAGCATCTACTTCATAAGGATAACCACCCCTATAACTCTAGTTATACATGAACCCCACAAGGAGCAACAACCTCTAGTTTAATAGGGAACCAAACACGAAAGGAGGCGATAACCCATTGAGATGACAAATAAACAAGTCATCCACATGAAGATGAATATCACTTAAGTACTTGTTCCAAAAACTGAATGTGATCACTTTTCAGTTCATTCCTCTCAAAACTCTTCTAAAAACACACCTTCTTCTTCACTCAAACATGCAACATGTAGTTATGATTAGGTGAAGTGAACTTATATATCTTCTTATCTTACCTTCTCAACACTTCATGCATCTTCTTAACTCTTCTCTAGATCCTTCACACCACTCTCACACTCTCCTCTTTCTCACCCACAACACTCTAATCACTACTAACTCAAATGAGCTAATACACTTCACTTTTATACATGACTCATCTCATAAAAATTAGGATGGAAAATTCCATTAAGATAAGTAATTCATAACATAAAAAAATATTAAATTTATTTATAAATTTCATTCCAAGACCCATATAGGTCATCATAGGCCTAAAAACACAATACTTCTCAAATAGGCCTAAAACACAAGTTGTCTCTCCAACGGTCAAAAATTTGAATTTCAAGCCATATGAAAAAATTACCAAGGAAAGAAAAAACTCTTTACACATCAAAAACACCATTTAACAATCATCAACAAGATCAAGAACATCTATAACCCCCATCTTCAACACGTACACTCCAAATGGACAAGCATATCCTATTAGGTCTCAAGAAGATAATTTATAGTCTTTAAGAACGAGCTGGTTCACACCTAAAATCACTTCACCAAGGTTCATGTGGCATATAAAAACATTATATCATCATCAAGCACCTGAAATAACTCACTTCAACCTCCAAATTAGGGTGTAACACTCTAAAACTTCTTCATCTCTTAAACTTCTTAAACCAACAAAAAGGTCTCAAGAACCAATCTTAAGATAATCAAAATCTAACACCTCAAGGTAAAATTCCAAGCACAACCACCACTTTAAAAACTTAAAGGTAAAAATGATACACCTCCTCAATTACTCATAACCATATATCAAATGAAGGAATATGATCTTGCATACCACTTCCAACAACCTTCTTGACATGGTGAATACGGTTGTTTAGTCCATTAGAGATTAGAAATGAATACACATAACTTGATCAAATGAAAATATCAACCACATCATATAATACTTATACCAAATATCTAAGCTCACAAAACATTACTACACCATGTAAAATATCAAAAATAACTCAAACCTCAAAGACTAGTTTTGACCTTAGAAGGACATTAGTGGTAGGTCACATTGGATGAAATATTTCACCCATTATTTAGTGTCATCTGGTACTAAAATTCAAAATCTGATCTTGATTCAGTTTCGTCCTTGAATTTATACCTAAAGTTCTAATCCTCCAACTCAGCTTCGTACTAATATTCAAACCAAGCAAGATCAACTTGGATGTGTTGGACCTCAAAGTATGCTTCCCAAAATTCCTCTACAATGTCACGGATCCATTGAGTGGACTCAAAGATGCTCTGTAAATGATCTAAAGGGGCACAGTGGATAGCACACAACTCAAGATCGTGTAGGATGTCATATTGTTCCCAATACAATGGATGACAGACAATGGGAAATGAGTTGATACTAGTAATCTCGTGACTTGGACCATTTATTTCCATCTAAAACAATCCATGCTGGATAAAGTGTCAGAGATAAATATATTCATAATAACTTATAAAGGATATGAAAGTAAAACAAAAATAATAGGAATCACTTGGTGATTCGGTAAATATTACGAGAACTAAGAAAGTCAAGTGATTGACTAATTAAATTAATGTTTCAGGCATACAAAATATTAAGAGATGATATATAATAAATGAACTGATGAATAAAAGTACCTAAAACCTGATGTGGGGTGAGGAGAAACCTTCGACCTTGATGAAAAATGATACACGAAGCTAAAGAACTTTGTAATTGGACTGACAAGATGCTGATCTGTAAGAGCTTAGGAACAAATTGGAGATGTTTGATGAATGTTGGGACGTTAATAGAAGATAATGTGATTACTTTGATGCAAAACAATACTAATGAACTCCATAAGAAATTTCTCACTTGAAAATGCAATTGGTTGATCCCCAAAGAGATATTGAAAAATTCTCTTAAGTAATCGCCGATGATTACCCGAATCGCCAACAATTTTGGTCTATTTAGATTTGGATGAAAAATGGTTGAAACAATTTTCCAAATCAAGGTTTCTTGTTTTGAATTTTTAGGGGTGAGTTGTTAATTTTTTGGGAAGTGTTGGGTTGGTTGGAGACGTGTCAGATTGGTTTAGGGAAGTGATGAAATAGGTTAGATATTGTCTAATTTAGCTAGGTTTGTTTTAGGATAGATATTAGGTGGTTATTTAGTGATTCATTAAGTGTACAAATATAAGATTATATAGGATAATTGGTATATAATAGGATATTGATAAGATAATGAAATATGTATATTTAGGATATAAAGTATTAATATATACTTAATTAATTAAGGATAAATGGGTATCTTGTATAACTTGAGATGTGGAATAATAATGTGTTAATCAAATGAGGGGGTTGTGTTATGTAGGACTTAGGATCATGTAGGTATTGATATTTAATTAATTTAAAGGGGAAAAATAAATGTGTTGATTAAATAAAGAGAAGAGATGTATTTTTGGAATGATGATGTGATTAATTAATTTAAGAGGTGGGTGCATTATATTAAATATTGATGTGTTTAATTAATGATTTGAAAAAGATGAGGGAACACTATATTTTTAGTGTCTAAATTTTCCTCTTTTTGTCTAGCGTTTTTATTGGAAAAGCGTTAGACAGAAAAAAATGAAAAGTCGATTTGTATGGGTGATCCATTGCGCATATAATACAGGGAAAACCAATGTTTATATATCATGTGTTTCAAATAAAGTTACCCTAGTCCAAGGGATATTGAAATAAATTGTGCTACTCTTGAGGGACCAAATGATAGGGGACCTAAAGGGTTTGATACCTATAGTCTTGTGATTCATGAAGGGAGGTTAAATAGGTGGGACGATCAAGTGATGGGGGCCAAAGGGCACATGTACTATAGACATATGACAGATCCCGATGTTGATTTTGTTGATTTGATTTGATGTTTCAAGGACTAGGGTCCTTTGAAAGGGACATATTTATAGGGAAATATGATAAATTGATAAAAGTGGGCATGGATGTGAAAAATGGGGGAAATCGCTAGCGATTCAGCCAATCACTAAAGATTATGGTAATCATCGGTGATTGTTTTGGGTAAAAATTGGGGCTATAAATAGCTAATTGTAAGGTTATTTGGCTCATTGTTACTGAGCTAAAAATGGAATTGTAGAGTGATTTGTGGTGAAAAAACGTGTTTGCGAGTGGAAAAGATGAGATTTCGACATCATGGCCTCATCTAGCAGACACCAAAACCTACTTTGGCTGAGGTAAGTGATCTTAACTTGCTTTTCGTGTTTTTTTCTAGTTTTAGGATTTTTTTGTCATTTTTGGAGGGGGAGGAAATTCCCTAATTTGGAATCGCAGCAATCGTCAGTGATTCATGAAATCTCCAAATATTGAAGTGAATTCTTGACAATTCAATTGTGATATGGACAATTTGTATCTTTGATGATAAAGTATGTTTTTAAGAATTTTTCAATTTTGTATGGTGTTTTTGGTTCCAATTTAGTTATTGGTGTTTGATGTATTGATGCTAATGTGGTTAATGTTGATTATATTTTATGATGATGTTGATGTTGATGTTTTAATGTAAAGATGTTTTTGATATGTTGTGGATGATATTTTTGATATTTTTGATGATGATGCTAATGTTTGACTATGTGTTTTGTGTTTGTAGGTAGATGCTCAGTTGACTATCCATGATCGTATACCACTGATCTTGGATGAGGTGAGGGCTGACATGATAGATGATGACCTGGGAGCATATTAAGGAAGTGGTTTTGGTGGCATGAGGACTTATAGGTGGATTCATAGATGTCGTAGTTTGATGTTGGCATTGTTAGAGTAGTGGAATCCTTCCACCTGTACTTTTTGGCTTCCTACAGGAGAGATGACCATCACCTTAGAGGATGTTCATCGCATTATGAGATTTCCCATATGTGGAGAGGTCATTTATATCATCAGTGATGCTGAGAGAGAAGATGTGATGCAAGATTTTATGGTAATGGGGGATGGGATGTGAGATATTCATCAGGGGAATTTGAGTCTGCAAATTTTATGATCACGGGAGAGAGGGTTGTACATAGATGATATTGATGATGATGGCACATCTCTTTTTTTGCTTTTCTAGATTCAAGAGGTGGTTGTTTTCCAAGGATGATGACAGGATTTTTGGCATTGATAATGGACCACCACACAATGTTTGAATGGGGGTATACTTCACTAGCATAGAAATTCAGTGAGTTATGGGCTTGGAAGGCCCACAAGTGTTATGGGATAGATGTTGGGTTTTTACTACAATTTTGGGCATATGAGCATATTTCTATTGCTCGACCATTTGGATTGCCATAAGGTATTGGTGAGACACATCCTAGTTTTATGAGATAGAGATAAGACATGGGACGGGGGAAGAAGAAGAAGAGGGCCGGTTATTATAGATATTTGGTAGTAGGACTATAGGTAGGGGATGTGGTGTGGAGGCCATACTTAGATTTCCATGATTGGCTTGAGTACCTAGATGAGTTGATAGGATTACAACAAGATATATTGGTTCCGAGTCAAATATAAGGAGAGGATGAGCTTCTACATTTTGTTCAGTGTGGAGCGATTCAGATTGATACGGGATGCACCCGAGGATCCCGTATAGTATAGATGGGATGGGGAAATAAATATTAAGACTCCTAGGGCAGTGGTGATGAGGCCCATGATTATTGTTGAGTAGCGGGGGGCTATGGGCCCAAATGAGGATGGTGATATTGTGTCACTTGATGATGCGGGGGTGAATTCGGATTATACAACATTGTAGACTCGAGCACTGAGAGATTTTGATAGGGCCCAATTTATACAACAGGTGAGGTAGTTACGTGCTTGAGTGGAGGGAGGAGATCAAGCTTAGGATGCTATTCTATTTTTTTATGACAATAATGATAGTGATGAGGAGGATGGTGATGGTGATTTGGCAATGGCTATTGCAGTGGTGATGACTGAGAAGGCTATAGTGAAGGGAGAGAGACATGTGGAAGGTAGAGAGGATGGAATTATGGGAGATAGGGATGCTCTAATTTTAGAGAGAGAACGTGTGATTACCGAGTTGGATGGTGATATAGGCCTGAGTGAGAGGATCTCGACCATAGTTGAATCGGGATACTAATGATAGGGATAGATATTGTCAGCATTGAGATACACTAAAGAATATCCTAGGGATAACAAGGTGTTTTGTTTTGGGTGTAGATTCGGTGGTGATGGCCCGAGGGCAAGCGAGATAGAGAGAACGTGTTGGTGGATTGAGGCCACATGATAGTGGGTAGGAGCTATAGAATAGTGGGAAGAGAGGAGATTCTAAAGTCCCTAAGATTATCTCTATGGCTCATCATCGGACATTACGGACCAAGCTACAATATTATGTTGATATGGTGACTCGCGACTATTCAGCTTCGACATTATATGTTGATCACTTAGCCACGAAGGCAACAAGCCTAAGTACTAGTGTGGTGAGTGTGGGTCACCCACCTTAGAGGCTAGAGATAAGAGATGATAGTGTGGGAGGATACGGTGGCGATACTAGAGTTTTTGGTGATGCAGGTGTCTAGGGTGGAGAGGGAAGTATTGTCCTTGGTAGTGAGTTTCTTGGAGATATCCATTTTACTGATTCATGATATGTATTGATGATAGATTTGATGTATGTCATTGATGATGATTTATGGCTCATGGAAGCCTTGATTTTTATGACATTAATGTATTTGTGTTATGAATTTTGATATATATATGATGATGATGATGAGGTTTATGGATTATTTTCTTTGATTCACATGTGTTGTGTATTACATGTTTTTTAATTTAAATTTATTAATGTTAGATGAATTTTTATTATATGTGATGTCAAGTAATATAATTTGTACATATGTTTGATAAAATGTGGTTGAATGTTTAATTAATCAAATAAAATACAAATGTGATCTTAAAATGGATTGTATCAAGAATGTGACCAAGTAAAATAGGGTAAAAATGAAATGATTTCCCTATTATGGATTTGGTATATACGTGATGGGTTTTGGTAGTGTGAAAACACTTGCACTTGTAGCCTTAATAAATGTTAAATAAGATTATCAATGGGTAATTACACAAATTCTTAATAAGATGTGGGATTAGTTGAATGTACCTTCCTAGGACATGAAAGGGGTTTTGTATATGTAGGTCAATGCGGGAAAATGGTTCTCCTTTTCAACAGGTTCATAGAGAAATGCCCCAACTTTACATATTTGATTTTGAAGCAAACTAATCAATGTGGGAAGTTTGCTATTATGGGAAAGCTGATCAATGCAGGAAGCTCTCTTGGATGCTTTTGATATTGATGTATTTTGAAGGTTGATCAATGCAGAAATCCTTTTACATGGGTAGCCATCCTTCGAGGGTATGGTCTACAATTTTGATTTTTGTAAAAAATAGCCATCCTTCGAGAGATCAATCTATGATTTTGATTGGTATCTATCCTTTAAGGGATCAGTATACTATTTATATTTTTGGTAACAATTTTATATTTTGAATAGTTGTCCTTTGAGGGATCAGTCTATTATATTTTTATTTTGATATGAAGCATCTAATGAATTTATATACATTTTTGAGCTGAGAGAAAAACATAATAGACTATTTTGAGGAGGGGAGAAAATACATATATGACTTACATGCTCCATGTCATGTCTTTAGTTACTACATGGTAGGTGGATGTAATGATTAATGGGTTCTTATAGAAAAGGAACTTGTCCAAAGTGAAATATGTGATGAATAGAGATATGGTATTCATCTTTAAGGTAATATTAGGATAATGACGGACAACATGCTTCCAAATCATTACTGTGATAAGATGAATGGTTTGATGGAGTGACAAGATATTAGATATAACGACTATCATGACGATAAATCATTTAACAGTAGAAAGGTTGTAAGTGTAAGTAATTTAAAGGTTCCTTTTCAAGTTCACCATTAAGGGAAGTGAGATGATACGCTCCCGACCCATACTTGTGAGTAATGTTGTATGGAACGATCCAATTAGGGGAAAAATTTCCACGTTTACTTCATTTTAGTTGAGTGACATTTTGATTTTCTTTAAGCACAAGATCACCAATTTTGAAGTCATGTTCTTTGATATGTTTTTATAGGCTTGTTTAATGTGTTCTTGATAAACTTGATGATGTTCAAGGGCCATTAGACATTTTTCATCTAACAGTTCAAGTTTTGTTAAGTGGTCTTGGTGATATTCTTCATCTAGGATAAATTCTTTAAGTGACACACAAAGTGATGGAATTTAGACTTCAAGAGGTAGGAAAACTTTGGAACCATAAATGAATTAATAGGGTGTTTTTCCTATAGGAGTCCGGATGCTAGTTTGATAGGCCCAGAGAGAAAATGAGATTTGGAGATGCCAATTCTTTCCCACATCGTCTACTATTTTCATAAGGATTTTATTAAGCATTTTATTATAGGCTTCAGTATGTCTATTTTCTTTAGGATAATAGGGTGATGAAAAACTAAGCTTGATTTTGAAGGTGTCACAGAGCTTCTTAAGTTCTTTATTTTAAAATATTTTCCATTATCTGTAACAAGTTTATGTGGAACACCAAAACAACATATAATGTATTGATATATGAAATTGGTGATAGGTCCTAATTTAGTTGAGGTTAGAGGAATGGATTCAACACATTTCATGAAATAATCAAGTATCTATGATAAAAGAGTGATGTTGTTGAGATGATTTAGGATTGATAGCACCAATGAGGTCTAACCCCCATTGAGAGAAAGGCCATAAGTTTTGAGTGGGTTACAATGATTGACTAGGGACATGAATAAGGTCTGAATGGAGTTGGAATTTGACACATTTCTTAACATATGCACAATAGTCTTGTTATCCAAAATGTGCCCCCTGCTCATTTTGTGGCTAACTCCTTTCATCCTTCCTTCTCTTGTTCCTCAGACATAATATTTTGCTTTTAAGGAACTCAAAACCTTCTAGAGATGACACCATTGGATAGAGCTCTTTCTTAGCTTTCCAAAAAGGTAAATTTTTCCTCCTAACTCCATGTATTTTTGAAGTTATGGCTTGGCGGATTTTTTGTGGGAAATTTTCCCCTTCAAGGCCCGCAGCCAATGATATGCCGCCACGTGTCCAGGGAGGTGGCGGGGGTCGAAGGGGAACTTGGTTCTTTGCCAAGTCTTTTAGAAAAAATTCAAAAGGGAAGATTTTTTTCACAGGCCCGCCAACGAATAAAAACATGCCACGTGTCCAGGGGAGCATGTTGAAAATTTTGGCTAAGTGTTGGCGCATGAAAATTTTTGAAGGAAGGGCCCGCGCCCAGTAAAAACACGCCACATGTCCTATGGAGCCAGACCGGTGGAGGGTGGAGGAGAAGTTGGATTTTTGCAAAGTGCTTCACCAAAATTCAAAAGGAAAGTTCAGCCCGCTGCCCCCGCCAGCCAATTATATCTCGCCACGTGTCACCGGAGCTGGAATGGCAGCGCGGAGGAAATTGGGAACTTTTCCCAAAGTGTTGGCGCAAAAGGAAATATTTGCCCCAAGGGCCCACTAATTATATCTCACCACATGTCCTAGAGTGGTGGAGCAAGGGAGAATTTGGGAAATTTTCCCAAGGAAAAAATAAAGGAAAATTCAGAGAGGAAAGCCCGCTCCCCTTATTGCGAGCCAATAGAATCTCGCCACGTGTCCAGGTGGCGCCGAAACTTAAGGAAAGAATGCGAGTGAAATTTTAAGAGGGAAAACCCACACCCAATGGGGTTATGCCATGTGTCTAGGATGGAAATGTATCAAAGTGACCCATGGAAAAATTAGGAAAGATGGGCCGTGTCCAATCAGCGCTTGCCACGTGTCCCAAGCTCATCGGCCCCGCGGGGAAGTTTTGGAAAATTTTCCAAAGTGCAAAGTGAAGGAAAATAGAGCAGGATGGGCCCGTGGCCAATCAAAATGTGCCATGTGGCACCTGGAATGGTGAGGCATGGGGATTTTTTGGGAAATTTTCCCAAATGCAAAAAAAGTGAAAAAATTCAAATTTTCACTTGTCAATCCGATTTGGCCCTGTTTTGACCTAAAATTTCAAATCGCCATAACTTTCGATCTAGAGCTCAGATTTTTGTGTTCTTTATATCAATGGAAAGTTGGTGAAATTATCTACAAGATTATAGGGTCAATTTTGAATTTTGATGGATTTTGGAGGGAGAAAATCCAAAAATGCCTCTAGACGTGGTCGTGGACAGAAATGACGCGTTTCAACCACCGTTTTTAATGAAGAATGGCTCACATTCTCTCCCAACATGGTTAAAAATGTCGGGAATGGGTTTATAAGGATGTCCATGTTGTTTTGAATACATTTTTGTCAATGGTTGAATCCCTTCCATGTTTTCCCGTGTTTCTCTCTCCTGGGCTCGTCCCTTGCACTGTAAAAGCCAGATTTGGCTCATTTTCAAAGGGTTGAATATTTTTGTGTATGGCAGGTCCCCTTTCTCTCCTTGAAGGTGATTTTGGTGGAATAACAGACCTTTTCTAGGAACTGTAACTTTATTTTGCCTCTCAGGTGTTGTAATGCAAGTGATTTTGATGTTAAAATAACAATACAGGCCCTGTGATTAATATTCCATCCTCTGCTGGTGTTGTTTGACTAATTTCTTATTCTTCATTATAGTTATCAGTTTGTGCATGAGGTTTTGTTGCATTTTATGAACTATGTCAATCTGTAGTAGTGAGAAATGCTCACCACTCCTTTGGTGCATCACCTATTAGCATTAGTTTTAGATTTTTGCATTCTCTATCTTTGTCCCTTTGGAATTTAGAGTAGAAATCAGGGATTTAAACCTCTACAATTGTGCAAGTGATATATCTGATCAGAGGAGTTGAGGAAGCTGTTGTCGCAAGCTCACATCACCCCGGATGTAGATCGAGGCTTCTAGGTTGATCACTCTAGCATCCGAGTGTGATTACACAACATGGAAACCTCTCTCCAAATGTGGGACTTGTGGCGAGAGAGGAATCTCTAGATTAGAGGTTGGTTCCTCAAACTCCTATGATTTAGATCTATATTTTGACCAACTACGAGAGGTTGAGATACTAATCCTACTCTAAATTGTAGGGAGACAGGGGATAGAAATGAAAAAATGAAACTAACTAAAGGTGGTGATGCACCAAAAGGAGTGGTGAATATTTTTGTCAAGCAAATAGACACAAACCAGAGATTGCAACATAAAACATACACAGGCTGATAAGATATAATTTAGGATCTGAAATGAAGCAAATAATACAAACAGAGGACTGAAACTCATTCACAAAGCTTGCATTATTATTTCCAATGTCAAAACACTGCATTACAACCTCAGAGAGGTAAAAACTGTTACAGTCTTTGAAGAGGTCTGATTTTTTCCTACAATCACTTATTGGAGGTGAAAGAAGAAGATTTCTATGCCAAAAAATGTTCCCCGAAAATGAGCCAAAACTGGCTTTTACATTACATGGGTCGAGCCCAAGAGACAGAAACGTACAAAAACGTGAGAGCCCATTCCTCCTTGTCTACAGATGCATTAAAATGGCATGTGGAACCTTACAAACCCATACCTGTCATTTTGGTGGATTGCGCAGGAGAATGCGACCCATTCTGCGTTAAATTCGATTCTTGAAATGTCACTCGCCGGCCATGAACACGCGTCGAGCCATTTCTTAACTTTCTCTCTCCTAACTATTTCCAAAATTCAAGATTAACCCAGAATCATGTAGAGAATTTTATAATCTTTCCGTTGATATAAATAACGTGCAAATCTGAGCTCTGGATCGAAAGATATGGTGATCTGAAGATTTAGGGCACAAAACAGCAAAAATGGATTTTGAAGTTTTTTCCCGCTCTGCCACTGGATGACACGTGTCAAGCACCGATTGGATTCATAATTCTCTCTCCTCTACTCACCCGTGGGTTTTCCTTGAAATTTTTCTTTTTTGTGATTTTGGAACATTTTCCACTTTTCCCCCGCGCCCCCACCACCTAAGACACGTGGCATGCATTGATTAGTCGACAAGGGCGTGGGAAGACCTTGCTTTTAGCTTTTGGGCCAAAACTTGGCCAAATTTTCCAAATCCTCCCTAGCTCCACACTCCCTTTCTCCTTAGGACATGTGCCCTCTTTTTATTGGCTCGGGCTGACCCTTCAAACCTCGCCCTTTGAACTTTTGGACATTTCCCCTTGTGACACATGTCATGCTGCGATTCATCCATGGGCCTGCCGGCTTTTGCGCGTCCCTTGCGTCCCTTGCGCCCGCTATCCCAAACCGCTTGGGACAAAAACTTGATCTCGCACGATTGAGCTTCCAGCCCTGTCCCTCTTTCGGCCAACGACACGTGGCGTAATTTGATTGGCTCTCGGTTCCTTGGCTCCCGCATCTCGCCCGTGCCACGGCCCGACTGTCCCAGTGCTCTGTTCTCTATTTCGGCTGATTCGGGTGGTTCGCGTCCTCACGGCCTAGATGTCCCAACCTTATCTGTGCAACAGTTAGTCGATTTTCTTTTCTCCTTCGGCCGAACCGGCTTTCCGCGTCCCAATGTCCCAATCGTCCCTACTGCTATGAGGACTAGGACTTAGCCATTTTTCATGATTTTTCCTGGCCCAAGCTTGTTTTTTGCAACTTTTTACCTTTTCTCAGAACTTACTCTTTTCAACCTAGACAGGAGAGTTAGAAAAAATATGAGGGGACCCTAGAACATGATTTTTTTCCCTGAATCAATCTATTTGCCTGGGACTTGAGTATTCTGATGCATGTTATCAAATTTACCCTAGGGTGAATTTTGGATAATAGGACCAACCTCTAAAGCGGAGATTCATCTTCCATTTTTACAAGTCCCACACTTGGGGAGAGGATTTAATGTTGTGCAATCACACTGGATGCTTAGGATGATCAAATTAGAAATCGATCAACATCCAGGGGTGGTGTTGATTTGCAACAATAGTTTTGGCACACCGCGTGGGACCTAGAAGTCTTTATCTTTATTGCAACAAAATTGATGTGCATTTTTTGCAAGTTCCTTTCTTTAAAGAGTTATAAACTACACATCTGGTGACTTTGAGGAAGAAGAATCAACTAGTTTTTAAAGTCTTGCAGACACTGAAAACTCATGAGAAGAATCACTACAAGGTCAAGAGTGGAGAAGAAGAGGTCTTTGTTTGAATATCTACAATTATCTCCAAGAAGAAGGAAAAGAGGGAGGAGAATTCAAAGGTCTCCATCTCCACCAAACAGAACTCTCTCAACTCCTCCACTGGCAGCCCTTTCATTCAATCAACAAGGGTTCTAAGGCCAATCGAATGGCGCAAAACAACCCCTATGTAAATTTCGGAAGCAACCCACTTGCTCTCAATGCGCAAAATCCAATCCCGGTTGCAGCATTGAAGAACATTCCATACTTCATTTGGAGAAAATCAAACCACTCCACGGTGATCATGTTAAGGACATTGCCAATATTTGTGTAATCCATGAGATCAATGAGATACAATTCTTGTCAAACCTGCTGGCATCCTCATTCAAAGGGAAAGCTCTGCAATGGTTCAGGATTCTTGCCTCAGGATCTATTCAAAATTAGAACCAGCTATGTATAGCCCTCCATGAGCAGTTTGAAGAAAAGGGAGACAACTTGTCCCTTTTGGAAATTTGCAACCATCAAGAGAGCTCCAAATGAGCGGTGACTAATTTTAACCTCATATTTCAAAGAACTTGGGAGAGAATTCCGGTGGCAATTAGGCCAACAATGAGAAGGTGCTTTCCTCTATTACCTTAAAGCTTTAAATTATGATATTTCTATGTTGATTCAATCCATGGGAGGCGCAACTATCCCCATTGCTTATAGTATTGCCATTAGAGCTGAAAATTGTTTGATTCAAGCTGGAAAACTAGCTCTTAGGCCTCTAATGCCATTGTTTCCAAGTTTAGAGAGCCCAAATACTAATCAAATGCCTAATTTAGCTCCTATTCCCACCCCTAGAAATCAGAATCCAAGTGAAGCTTCTACTTCATCTTCTAGTGCCTTGAATGAACTTCAAGAAGTCATGAAGCAGTTGCAAAATTTAGGTAATGAGCTGGTCACACTCAAGAGGCAGCAAGCCCAAGGTTTTAGACCTTCTTTCCAGCCCCAATCTTAGCCTAACAGGCAGCCATATCAACCCCAAAGACCACCCAATCTAGCTACAAATCTAAATCAAGCAAGGCCTCCTGCCAATAGACCATTTCAGCCTTATAATCTCAATGCTACATCTGCCTCTAAAGCGTTAGTGCCAGTACAAAACAATATGGCTCAAGAGTATGATTGGTGTTTCCCATGCAATGAACCTCATAACTAGTCCATGTGCATCAATGGTGCCTTGAATCAAGCATTAATGGTGACAAAAACTGGTGGAGAGGGTGAAGGTAGTCAAGGAAGTAACCAACAACAAGACACATTCCAGCAAGAGTCAGCTCCAAATGATACCACACTTGTAAACTGGCAGGCAGAAGATTTTTGTGGCATGAATCAGATGGTTTCCCAAAGTGTTGCAGCCAACACAAGGTCAAAGAGGAGAAATTTGGGTGAAGAACAGCCATTAGCCCTAAGCAATCCTTGATTTTCTATCACTCCACAAACTATTGGCAAACAAAATTTAAATCTGAACACACAAGGACTGCCCAAAATAGCTCCTAGGCCGACTCAAATGCCAGTTATTACTACCCATACACAAGGAATAAATGTGTAGACCAAGGGACAACAAATATATGCTTCATCCCCATTCAATATTATTGATCAGATGAAGAAGACAAATGTAAACATATCAATGTTGGAATCACTATCTATCCCAGGCCAAAGAGATTTGCTACAAGCTGCCATGAAGGACTGGTTAACTTCAAATCAGCAAGTCCAAATGCAAGAGAAGGTGCTCACAAATGTTGCCCAGCCTGAGGGGAATCATGGAGGACAGCAAGGTAAAATGTTAAAGCCCCTCCATTCTATGTTTCATTGATCATTGGAAATCAATTAGTACACAATTACATGATTGATTCCAGAGCAAGTAGTTCGTAATGCCCAAGAAAATAGCTGATCAGTTGGGAATTTAGTATGAAACCATATCCAAAGGGGTAGTGTAATTGGATGGGACAACAGTGACAACAGTTGGAGTGATAAAAAACTTGAGTCTTACCTTGCATGCATGTCCCAACGTGATTGTTTTGCAAGATGTATCAGTAATAGACCTTCCACCACTCTTTGCCCTATGTTTGTCAAGGGATTTCACAACCAAGATTGGAGGTTACTTGTTTTTGATTGGTCACACATGTTTTTCAGAACAAGATATGGAACCAAAGCCACAATCAGGTCTAAACCTATTGCAAACTTTCACATTGAGCCTTACACTCCAAGTCAGATCAATGCCAATTGTTCAGTGTTTGATCAAGAAGATCACCCAAGCACTGATGAAGCTGACACCAAGGTAGGAAGCATCCCAGATCTAACTCTTGATGAATGGGCAAAAAAGGTACATGCTTTTGATCCTTATCAAGAAATAGAAGAATTTGAGTTAGGATTCTATTTCATGCATGAAGAAAATCAGCTTATTCCTAGCATCACCAAGCCAGACCACAAGGATGACAATGAGGTATGGTAATTATTTTTTGATGGGTCAAGGAGTAGACAAGGTGCAGGAGGAGGAGCTATTCTTGTTTCACCTCAAGGAGTTAAGTATTACTCAGCTTTTAGATTTCAATTTGCATGCTCTAATAACATTGTTGAATATGAAGCTTTGGTGCAAGGAATTTGCGCATTGGTCAATCAAGAGAGGAATAAAGAACTTGCAGTTCTTTAGTGACGATGAGTTGATTGTCAACCAAGTTAAGGGGAAGCATGCTGTCAAGAATGATCTACTCAAATGCTACAAGAATAGGGTGTGGGACCTCATTGAAGATTTTGAGGGTTTTGGCATAAAATCCATTCCTAGAAAAGAGAACCAAGCTGTTGACATGCTTACAACAGTTGGGGCAGCCTTTGACATTGTTGAAACATTCAAAAGGATAAGGTATAGCTAAACATCCATGTGATTGTGAGGCCTTCAGTGCCAGACAATAATGTAAGTTGGCAAGTGTTTGAAAATGATCAGCAAATCATCCATTTCTTGCAAGAAGAGGCTGAGCTTTCAGCTAAAAATTAGGAAACGTTGGAGCAGCAGTATGGTGACCAAGTGGTGCAGCTGAGAACCAACAAGCTACCAAAGGGACTTATTACTTTGGAGTCCATTTTCAACCCTAATGATCAGTTTAGGAAGGAGAAAGAAAACATCCAAGTCAAGGGAGAAGATTCAGTGTCCATCTTGTTAGAAGAAGGTAAATCACTCCAAATTGGTAAGATGACAACTGAGCAAGAAAGGTATGAGTTCATATAGCTTTGTCAAGAATTCCCTGATGTGTTTGCTTGGAGCTATGAAGATTTGAAAGGGTTCAATCTCGAGTTAGCTCAACACACCATTGAGTTGGATCCAAATACTAAACCCATCAGACAAAAACAAAGGCCAGTCAATCCACACATGGAGCCCCTCATGAGAAAAGAATTGAACAAGTTGATAGAATCAAGAATCATATTCCCTATCAAGCATTCTAGTTGGGTTGCCAATTTGGTTCCAGTAAGGAAGAAGAGTGGGGAAATCAGATTGTGTGTTGACTTTAGGATCATTATCCACTTCCTTCCATGGAGTAGATTTTACAAGTTGTTGCTGGCTCTGAAAGGATTTCATTACTTGATGGCTATTCAGGGTATAATCAGATTATGGTGAAGGAAGAAGATCAGTTCAAGACAGCCTTTACAACCAAATGGGGAACTTATGCATACAAGAAAATGCCATTTGGGCTGTCCAACGCTGGAGCTACCTTCCAAAGGGCAATGGACATGGCGTTCAAAGGTTTGATTAATAACATAGTGCTGATATATCTTGATGATATCACTATTTTTTCAAAAAATGCAGCAGACCACCTCTTTCATTTGAGACAAGTGTTCCAAAGGTGTAAAAGATTTGGAGTCTCCTTGAATCCTAAAAAGTGTGTTTTTCTAGCTCATGAAGGAAATCTCCTTGGCCACATTGTCTCCAAGGAAGGATTAGCAATTGATCCAGAAAGAGTTGAAGCCATAAGGGCACTACCATTGCCAAGCCACAAGAAGGCTCTTCAAAGTTTCTTGGGGAGAATAAATTTTGTTCGGAGGTTTGTCCCAAATTTTACAGCCCTTGTCATGCCTATCACCAAGATGTTAAAGAAAATCATGGCTTTCAAATGGACAGCAGAAGGCAAGGAGAGTTTTGAAGCAATCAAAGGAGCCATCTCTCAAGCCCCGACTCTCATCAACCTGGATTTCTCCAAGGATTTCATCCTCTATGCATTTGGGGGTGATGATATTATTTCTGCAATTTTGGTACAGCAGAACCAGGACAATGATGAGTAGCCAATTGCTTTCTTCAGCCAAATCCTGGAAGACTATGAGGTGAGATATTCTTTCATTGAGAAGCATGTTCTTGTAGTAATTAGGAGCTTGAAGAAATTCAAGCATTTAGTCTCAAACAACAAGGTTCAGTTGTTGGTTTCTCATGTGGGAGTTAAAGACTTCCTCCTCAACAAAGACTTGAATGAAAAGAGAGCAGGTTGGATTACTCGTGTCATGGAGTATGACATTGAGATCAAAGTTACCAAGTTGGTAAGAGGAAAAGGATTGTGTGAGCAACTGATTTTTGGAAAACAAAAAGAAGCATGTAATGAGAAGGAGGTTGTTTTGGTGCTGCAAGACAGCCGTGAGCAAGGAAGTGCACAAGAAGAAAATAATGGTGTCCCCACTCCTTCTGGACCCAAGGTATAATGCACTTCTAAGCATGGGCCTATGCCCTCCAGAGATGAACAAGACCCAAAGAAGACACTTCAGATTGCAAATTGTTCCATATGCCCTTGTTGATGGTGTTGTTCAAAAGAGATGTGAATGGAGTCTTGTTGAGATGCATTGGCACAAATCAGATTCATAGGGTGTTGGAAGAGTTCCATGGTGGATCAGCTAGTGGTCATTTTGCACCAAGAGTGATAGCTCTAAAGATCATGAGGGATGGTTATTATTGGCCCAAGATTTTCAATGATTGTTATGCATGGATCAAGAGGTGCAAGAACTGTGCATTATTCATAGGTAAAGAGAGGCTAGTTGCCCTTCCATTGCATCCAATTTCAGTTGACCAGCCATTCATGCAATGGGGTTTAGACTTCATTGGAGTCATTAATCCCAATTCAAGCGAAGGGCACAAGTGGATTTTAACAGCCACAGATTACTTCACTAAGTGGACTGAAGCAACAACACTCAAGGAAGCAAATGAATCTAGCATCCTAGATTTCTATGAGGGAATAACAACCAGATTTGGCATACCAGCTACAATAATATCAGATAATGCATTGGCATTCATTGGATCCAAGGTGACTGAATGGGCTATCAAGAATGGGGTCTATCTAAGTACTTCATCAAACTATTACCCCCAGGGTAATGGCCAGGCTGAGTCTACAAACAAGAACTTGTTGAGAATCATTAGAAGGACTCTTGATGAAAATCAGAGGTCTTGGCATACTAAATTGAAATCAGCCTTATGGGCTGATAGGATAACTCCCAAGAGATCTACAGGTAACTCTCCATTCAAGCTTGTTTATGGGAGAGAGGCAATTTTGCCCATGTCACTTGAGTTGCCAACATTGGAACTCATGAAATAGTTGGAGTTGTTGGAATTTGAGCCCATGGAGGTCAGATATGCATAATTGATGGAGCTCCAAGAAATCAGAAATCAGGCATCCCAAGTAATGGAGAACGATCAGGCCTTGATAAAGAAGACCTTTGATAGAAAGGCCAAGAATAGATCCTTCCAAGTTGGAGATCTAGTGTTAAAATGGGATGCAGATAGAGCAAAACCAGGAAGGCATTCAAAATTTGATGCCATTTGGAGTGGTCCATACGTGGTCACAAAGTGTAAGGACAACAATGCCTTCCAATTGTCTTCATTGGATGGCAAGGAACTACAGATTCCAGTCAATGGAATCCATCTAAAGCATTGCTATTAAAGGGAAATTCTCCACCTTGTAAATATTAGCTTAGGTTTTCATTCCTCCAAGTGCTTGTGCACATTGTTTTGTTGTAGGTTAGTTTTCTTTCCCTAAGTGCTTTGGCACAAGCTTGTTGTTCCTAGAGATGTGTTTGCGGGCCTTTCTCCATCAGGTGATATTCCATCTTCCTCCTTGCAGTGTTCTAGTCAGTTGGGGTACCAAATAGAGAAAAGATGACTCCATGCCCAATGGATTGCTTCAGGTAACTGGTAACTTCATCTAGCAGGCAGATGACCCCTCTGAGTCGCCAAAATTGTTATCCAAAATGTGCCCCCTGCTCATTTTGTGGCTAACTCCTTTCATCCTTCCTTCTCTTGTGCCTCAGACATAATATTTTTCTTTTCAGGCACTCAAAACCTTCTAGAAATGACACCATTGGATAGAGCTCTTTCTCAACTTTCCAGAAAGGTAAATTTTTCCTCCTAACTCCATGTATTTTTGAAGTTATGGCTTGGCGGAGTTTTTGTGGGAAATTTTCCCCTTCAAGGCCCGCAGCCAATGATATGCCGCCACGTGTCCAGGGAGGTGGCGGGGGTCGGAGGGGAACTTGGTTCTTTGCCAAGTATTTTAGAAAAAATTCAAAAGGAAGATTTTTTTCCACAGGCCCACCAACGAATAAAAACATGCCATGTGTACAGGGGAGCATGTTGAAAAATTTGGCTAAGTGTTGGCGCATGAAAAATTTTGAAGGAAGGGCCCGCGCCCAGTAAAAACACGCCACGTGTCCTATGGAGCCAGGACCGGTGGAGGGCGAGAGGAGAAGTTGGATTTTTGGCAAAGTGCTTCACCAAAATTCAAAAGGAAAGTTTAGCCCGCTGCCCCCACCAGCCAATTATATCTCGCCACGTGTCACCGGAGCCTGGAATGGCAGAGCGCGGGAGGAAATTGGGAACTTTTCCCAAAGTGTTGGCGTAAAAGGAAATATTTTCCCCAAGGGCCCATAGCTAATTATATCTCACCATGTGTCCTGGAGTGGCGAGAGCAAGGGGAGAATTTGGGAAATTTTCCCAAGGAAAAAATAAAGGAAAATTCAGAGAGGAAAGCCCACTCCCCTTATTGCGAGCCAATAGAATCTCGCCACGTGTCTAGATGGCACCAAAACTTAAGGAAAGAACGTGAGTGAAATTTTAAGAGGGAAAACCCACACCCAATGGGGTTATGCCATGTGTCTATGAAGGAAATGTATCAAAGTGACCCGCGGAAAAATCAGGAAAGATGGGCCCGCGTCCAATCAGCGCTTGCCATGTGTTCTAAGCTCATCGGCCCCACGAGGAAGTTTTGGAAAATTTTCCAAAGTGCAAAGTGAAGGAAAATAGAGTAGGATGTGCCCGTGGCCAATGAAAATGTACCACGTGGCACCTAGAATGGCGAGGCATGGGGATTTTTTGGGAAATTTTCCCAAATGCAAAAAAAGTGAAAAAATTCAAATTTTCACCGCCAATCCGATTTGGCCCTGTTTTGACCTAAAATTTCAAATCGCCATAACTTTCGATCCAAAGCTCGAGTTTTTGCATTTTTATATCAATGGAAATCTGGTGAAATTATCTACAATATTCTAGGGTCAATTTTGAATTTTGATGGATTTTGTAGAGAGAAAATCTAAAAATGCCTCTAAAGACGTGGTCATGGACGAAATGACGTTTCAACCACCGTTTTTAACGAAGAATGGCTTGCATTCTCTCCCAAAGATGGTTAAAAATGTCGGGAATGGGTCTATAAGGATGCCCATGCTGTTTTGAATGCATTTTTGTCAATGGTTGAATCCCTTCCATGTTTTCCGTGTTTCTCTCTCTGGGCTCGTCCCTTGACCGTAGTAAAAGCGATTTGGCTCATTTTCAAAGGGTTGAACTTTTTTTGTGTATGGAAGGTCCCCTTTCTCTCCTTGAAGGTGATTTTTGTGTAATAATAAGACTTTTCTAGGAACTACAACTTTATTTTGCCTCTCAGGTGTTGTAATGTAAGTGATTTTGATGTTAAAATAACAATACAGGCCCTGTGATTAATATTCCATCCTCTCATTGGTGTTGTTTGACTAATTTTTGATTCTTCATTACAGTTATCAGTTTGTGCATGAGGTTTTGTTGCATTTTATGAACTGTGTCAATCTATAGTAGTGAGAAATGCTCACCACTCCTTTGGTGCATCACCTATTAGCATTAGTTTTAGCTTTTTTGCATTCTCTATCTTTGTCCCTTTGGAATTTAGAGTAGAAATCAGGGATTTAAACCTCTGCAATTGTGCAAGTGATATATCTGATCAGAGGAGTTGAGGAACCAGCATCTAAATTGGAGATTCATCTTCCATTTTTACAAGTCCCACACTTGGGGAGAGGATTCAATGTTGTGCAATCACACTGGATGCTTATGGTGATCAAACTAGAAATCTGATCAACATCCGAAGTCTTTGCTGATTTGTAACAACAAGTCTTTAGTGATAGTAGGCCAGTAGTATCCTAATCAAATGATACATTTACCAACGGAATTTCAGCTGAAATTTCCATCATAAATACTATCATGGACTTATTCAATTGCTTTGGTTGATTCATGTGATTTAAGGCACCTTAAGATACCATCAAAACTATGTTTATAAAGGAATCTTCCTATGATGAAAAATTGATTGTCACATTGAAGAAATTATCTTTTAGTGCTACATGATAAGTCGATGGGATTTTTGATTCAGAAGGTAGTTGTAGATTTGAGTGTACCACAAATCAGATTGATCATCATCAACAACATTGATAGGATGGAGTTCATTTTGATGTCAGGGATAATCTAATCTTTGAATGACCACATATACTTTAGAGGTATATTTTGAGTCTTGATTTTAATGGGATGAGGGCTCCTAAAGAGGCCATTGTATCTCTAAATTTATTGGAGGATTGAGGGATGGTTTGGATAGTGTAGTGATCAAAAGCACCAAGGAAAATGTCAACATTTGGCTTTGTATTTTTTAAGAATTCATTTTTACACCGATATTATCCTTTAAATTAACTAATAACAAGTTGTGAATCTCCATATATGTTTAAGATGTGAACACCTAGGAGAATAACATTCGTAAGGCACATGAATAAATATTTGTATTCTTCCATGTTATTAGTACATTTGAGGTTGATTTTAAATGATAAAGAATGGGAATTCCCTAAGAAGGTATGATAACAACACCGCCCCTCCCCTTGTTGTCACTTATTACCATCAAAGAAGGGATTCATCTTGACACGAATAAATTCATATTCATCGAAACTACTGATGGATTCATCTAGAAAGTGTTCATGAGGAGGTTGATTGTTGGGAAGGGGAATGTCGGTGAGCTGGTCTAGAATAGCCTGGCCCTTAATAAATTTTAGTGATATGAACTTGAGGTCAAACTATTTCATAATCATAATCCATTAGGTGATACGATCGCTATGATATGGTTTAGAGTGCATGGTTTTGAGTGGATTGAAGCTAGTGACAACATAAGTTTTGTGATTAAGAAGATAATGACGTAACTTAGAAGTGGAAAAGTATAAATCACAACATAGATTTTCAAATTTGGTGTAATGAGTTTCATATTCATGGAGTGTGTGGCTGATATAATATACAACTTGTTCATGAACTTGACTATCACGGTGAGCGAGCATGGATCCTAGAGAGTGTCTCAAGCGAGATATGTATAGGTAAAATGAATCTCCCTTGTGAGGTGGGGTAAGCATAGGTGGTGATAGAAGATATTGTTTAATTTCATCGAAGGATTTCTAACAATCAAAATCCCAATGAAAGTTTATGTCCTTATAAAGAATATGATGACACAAATGACAATGATAAGAAAGTTGGAATATAAAATGTCGGATGGACTATAGTTTACCTTGAATACTATGTAGTTGTATAAGATTGGATGGTGGAGGCATTTCAATGATGGAATTAACCTTTGATTGATCAAGTTCAATACCTCAAATAGATATGATGAATCCCAAAAATTTCCGGTGAGGACACCGAAAACACACTTTGTAGGATTGAGACAAAGGTAATATTGAATGAGACGAGTAAAGATTGATTCAAGTACAGTAAGATGATATTTACATTGCTTGGACTTTCCTAAATTTTCATTGACATAGTCTTTGACTATTTTGTGAATGAGGTCATGAAAAATGTAGGTCATGGCATGTTGATAAGTAGCTCCTGCATTTTAAAGACTGAATGACATAACATGGTAGCATAAGGTTCCCCAAGGAGTGATGAAAGATGTTTTATGTTGATCATCAATGGTGATAAGAATTTTATTATAACCAAAAAATCCATCCATAAGGGAGAGCATTTCGTGGCTAGCTATTAGGTTAATGAGTTGATCTATGTTTGGAAGAGGGAAATCATCTTTAGAAGAGACAAGATTAAGATCCTTGAAGTCTTTGAAAATTCTTAACTTACCTGAGGCTTTAGTTAAAGGAATGATGTTAGAGATCCATTGTGGATAAGAAATGGGTATGATGAAATTAGCAGATAAAAGGTGTTGTAAATATTCTTTGACAAGGATAGCTATGCGAGGATGCATCTTACATATTTTTTGTTTAACGGGACTACCATCGGGATATGTGAAAATTTTAGGATCAATTATGGGCATATCACTATATGACTAGGAAAAGGCTTGATAATATTTTTAAAAATGAGGTGAAGTCATCTAGTTCTTGTGAATTAAGTGATTGACTAACCTTAACTATACGAGGATCCTGAGGGGTTCCTAAGTTTACGTCAATGGTGGATTCGTTAAGGAGGGTTGGTGTATCAGACGAAAAGGTTTTTGAAGGAAGTGATCCTCATCTCCCATATGGGAAATGATATCTTGTTCATCATGACATTGAAGGATATTTATAGTGGGTAAATATTCTTCAACCATTTCTAGCCAAATAAGAGGTAAGGTTTTGATGAAGTGGTTGGATTGATAAGTAAGTGGTCCTAAGGATATGGTATTGACTAAAAATAAATTTAGACGGGATGGATACAACATCATCTATGTCCATAGGATCTTCATGTATGTCCATGGGATCTCCAAGGGCTATATCTATGTCCATAGGAATTCCAAGGGTTGTGGATGACGATAGTTTTAGTTCGGTGATATGCACAGATGTAGTGGGTTTAGATGGGTTGGATCCGGGTTTCTCATAACCTAAGCCATATTTCTCATAAGTTTTAAGGGAGCATTGGATAATCAAGTTATGTGTTCCATGTTCATAAAGGCCAAGGAAAAAACCCTTCCATGCAAAGTAGTGAAGGTACATACAGGCAAAACCTAGATTATCTAGGGATTTGAAGTATAATCTGAAAAGAATGACATGATTTGGATTGATAGAGTGAGATAAAGCATGATAGCATACCCTATAAACAAGGTTTGTTTTAAGATAAGAGGGACCATAAGAGATAACATCTCCTATGTTAGGCTCATACATGGGTTTCTTATCAGGATAACCATAAGTTTTTAGTGAAAGAATAGAATTGAGCATGCGATGGTGATATTCCCCAAGAGTAAGGTGTTGTACAACATCACTAAGGGAGGAATCATCTAGTATTTTGGAGGAAGGAATGGATGTGCTAGTAGATGCTTTGTTAGATGATTCTGATGTGGATTTAGGTACTAGGACGTCATTTGGATGATATGTCATATAACAGTCGGTGAAGGGATTCAGATCTATAGGGACTATAAAGGTTTAACCTTCATGTTCATATTTAAGACAACGGTGGAATGTATGGGGAACACACTGCATAATGTGTATCTAGTGATGCCCTAAAAAATGTTATATTAGAACTCCCCTTCTATAATGTAAAATATTTCATGTAAGGTTTTAGTTCCAACTTTAAGTGGCAAAATAACGGTGCCTAATTGTGGGTGCGCAGAGTTTCATCAAAGGACCATAGAAAAATTGGAGTTTGACCAACGAAAAAAGAGATAATTTAAGTTGATTGAAAGCAATGGATGTGTAGACACCAAAATTGGGTCACACTCTCCTTGGTCCCTCGTTAAATAAACACCTTGAACACATTTACCTAACCATGGCCCCCTTCACCCCACTCTAATATTAATTTAATTAATTTAATTAAATTAATTCATTATCCTCACAATATTTATTATTTTAATATCCTAATTGAGATAGTGCCCACATATCCACCTCATCTAGCCACCTCACCCTAAGACCTATTCTTAGTAAGTTGTCATAACTAACTAAGACCTACCCAAACCCTAAAAATCAAAGCCTACATTCCCTCTAACCACATTCCCACATGATTAGAAGGATACTTCCATTCTAATTTGCGGAGTAAAAAGAATGAGATCCCAGAAAATAAAAAGGATCTACCCATTTTAGAAAACCTAGGAAATCCCACCCTAACCAATGCCGGTCACCCTAAACCACCATCGGTTAACCTGGAACTGCCGTCGGTTACCATTTAACCCCTAAAAAAACCTTATTTTGAGGTTGGCACATTTCGAGAGGTGAGAGACATCTTCTAAGAATGAGTGACGAAACCAAAGCTGCATGCAAGTAGAACTAGCATCTGTACATGCATCAGAGCATCCATAGCTAGCACCAAAAGTAACTACAGAGCCATTGTTCCTTCATGGGAGCATCCGAGGAAGTGCCAACACCACACCGAGTTCCTTCCATTTGATCACCCACCATTGCCAACCAGACATCAAGCTCATACAAACAGTAAGTTTTGTTAACCTGCATTGGTTCATTATCATTTGAGTAGATCCTTTTACTTCTGTTAGTTTCTACTCCCATTCCCATTCCCCACCATTTTACCTCCATGCAAACTTGACCATCCCTTTACCCACACCCATTGAATTTCCATATCCAGATTTTAATCATTCATGTGCATACCCACGATCCACATAAACCTTTCCATTGAACTTCCTTTTAATATATCCTCAGATCTATCACCTTGCCATGTTTTTATCGAGTTTCCTCTACCCCAACCATACCATCACCGGATCACCTAAACTGACACCGGTTATACAGATCAACGTCGGTCTCTTTTTTACCGAAACCAAAAGCAGAGCCTAAAACCTCCACCAAATACCCAAAACATCCTAGAACCTCACTCGACCCATATCGGTACCATTCCCGACCAAGACCTTAACCTTCGATTCGAGTCATAGCTTAGCATGTTGTGAACGAATTTGCTTATTGTATATGAATGAGATACCTAAATCATTTTAACTACAGTAGTATTTTCTTTATTGTTAGCATTAAGTTGTTTTAAACAATGGATTGATAGCCATCTAAGAAGTATCACACTTCCGGATCTAGCACATGCTACGTAGTCCACTACATATCATTGTTTAACTATTATTTGGTGGTCTTGTTGTCTATTTCAGGTAGTTACTCCTAGCCAAAAGGAAGCTCTCATGATGGCTATGGATCTATAAGTCATACGCACGAAACAACCTTTAACCAACATCTTAACAAGTATTCCTCCTAGCCCTTTACCCTTATCTATTTTTTCAACATTTGAAGAAACGCTCTAGAATCAGGTGAAACATTTTGGCATGCCCAATGGGACCCATTCGGGGTTCTTTGCATTCTTTCATTTTCTAGGTGAAAAGGTTGTATGTTTTTTTCTTTTCTAAAAGTTCTTACATTAAATTTTCTCCCCTGGAACCTTCTCTTCTTCTATTGTCTAAAATCAATCATATTTTGGTGCTTTAAAAAGAACACTTCTTCCCTTTCATTAGTATCACATTAGTGAAAGAGCATCCCTTCTCCTATTCATATTTTTTGTCATCAAATGCAACATTTCAATTTGGGTTTAAAACTTATTTCATTTCATTCTGCTTCTCTACATTAGCTCACATTAATTGAGGGCAACCTATACGTTGGAAGTCATGCCCAACTGATGGTTGACAAATGAATCATAGAAAAGCACTTCCTTTCTTTCTCTCTCTCGAGTCTTACCAAACATCACAAAATTAAAAATATATACACATTCTTAAACAACATCTCACCCGGAAGAAGCTGTAGGTGATCACATGATCATGGCACAGTGGGCACCCCGCTGGTTATCTCTATCTAGTACCCCATCAGAGGATGGCCCACCCCCACCATAACATACCTAAAACCTCTCCTTGTAGATCTCCTTCTTCATAGGAAGCCATCCTCACCAAAAAAATTATATTCTAAAGTTCATGAGTCAGTCCTTAAATAGCATAAGCTAAACAAACATAATAGAAAAAACACTCTTAGGATCGTATTTTTCTTAGTGTTTCTGCTTGGCTTACATTTTGAGGTGAGAGGTCACGTTCTTCATTTTTTTATTTCCCTTGCATGCTTCTCATCATAGTTGGTGTATTCTAGCTTCATTTGAGTGTGCCTGGACCATATTCTCATCATTCTCAGAATTCTAGGTTTGATTCCACATTTAATTTTAACTCACAACCACATTTTCTTCATCTTTGTTTCAATTTCATAGTGACTGGTGTCGGTCCAGTGACCGTCATCGGTTACCTTCGATCGCCATCGGTTTCACTCAACTAGCGTCGTTCACTATTCTTTTGGTTAACCTACCCAAAAGGACACCTATTCACCTTCTTTGACTGTTCAGAGTCTCTGTCACTCTTATCATATTCACTTACCTGGTAATTCCATCAACATCTTGCATACTTGGAAAAGTATTGGCCTTTTTCCTTGTTTTGACCAACTATCCACTTTCCACAGTGACCAACCACAGTTACCTGTGATCAGCGTCGAGTTTAACCTAACCGACATCGGTTAGCCTATGTAATTTTCTAGCTAACATTTTAACCCCAATTCACCTACCACCGCTATTTATCCTATCTCTACTATATTTCTACATCATTTATAGAAATCAGTCCTACCATGTCAGTGCTTGTTCACATGGTGCTGACCCGAAGCCAAGAAAACACCCTCATATTCCACACCAATCATCAACCACTCCCACCTAGTCCTTCACCACCTTCTATTTTATCACCCATGGATCCTACCCAACCTATCACTATCACCACAAGAGATGAGGAGTTCACATGAATCCTTGACCAGAACCCTGTCGCCTTGTAGTTTTATCTTTCCCACTCATCCACTCGAGATGCCTCAGTCAGTTGATATATAGTATGCCCGTATTTATACCCCTATCACTCGCTCCTACTTCGCATCAACCCCTCTCGGCTCCATGCTACTCGCATCTGTCTTGCCCCTAGTCTTTTCTTAGCTAGGCCCCATACTCGCTTATGATTTGTAGACACTTAAAATCAGTTACTCAATTTAGTGTCCCTCACAGATAACCTGGGGCACGTTTATGTCACCACTATCCCCTTGGGATATTATCCGATTTGTGATTTAAACACCTATCTTAAATTTAATTCATCCCATTGTATCTTACCCCTGAGTAATTAAATATTAAACGTTTAAATTACACCTCTTCCCATGTATCCCAATCACTTATCTACCCCAAATTTATTCTATCTATGTATCACCCCTATTTTTCCTCTTCCCCAAGCAGGATATTTTCCGTATTTGGGGTAATTCTCATCTTTCTAGAAATCAATCATTTTGGCCATCTCGGGAGTCTATTCCGCGATCGGCGCCGACCCATACGGTCGGCGCCGATTTTCTAGGAGCGGCGCCGATTATAAAAGCAAGTCCAGAACTCAGTTCTAGGGACGGAAAAAGACCGAAAAATAGACGAACGCACGCACGAACAGAGAGAGACAGATCGCGAAAGAGACACAGGTTGTAAGAAAGATCTCTTAGCATCAAGGGTATCAAATGAGGGCAGATCCTGTCCGAATCAATCCCTGAGAGGAGCACCGTTACTCTGCTTCCATCATATCAACATCGCACGTATCCATCGATCCTCTGGTGACTCTGTTCCAGTATCTTACCGACTTTCGTACATCCAACAAACGTCGACTATCTGTCCATTACTTTCCAATTTCCGAATCTTCTTGCACTGTCCCTGATCAACTGATCTGCTTTCAGTCGACGCCGATTCTTCATAGTCAACGCCGATCACATCAGTCGACGCCGATTCTACATAATCGATGCCGATCATCCTGCAGACAGGTAAAAAGGACACAGGTAACACAAATCGGCTTTATTTTACAGTTTCCTGTTTTCTGTAGCTTTCTGTCTATTGTTTAAATTCGGTTTCATTACCATAATCAGAAATTCTAGTCTTATATGTACATATTTTATCATGTATGTTTCTCTACTTAATTGAAAACGTGGACTGACATCCGCCGAGGAAGCTTATCGCTTCCCGGACCCACTTCTCGGGCAGTCCACCCATATATCTTTTAACGCCATCTTTTTCTGTCAAGCATTGGTGTCTTGCAGGTTACTCGGATCTATTGTGTGAATTGCTCGTGTGCACCCGTCTTATCTACATCAACCTCCTTATCCGTCTACATCTTCGGATCTTGTCCATCAGGTATCGATTTCATTGGAGTTTTTCAGGGTTTTTGTGTTTAGTTTGGTGCATTAACTTGGACAGGTAACAAGCGTGAAATCCTTGATCTACATTCTGGCACGCCCGGTGGGACCCAACCAAAGTCCCTTATTGGTAAGTTCATTTCTTTTCTAGTTTTGAGCTTTGATTCTTTTTCTTCACTGATTTCTATCAGTTCTGCTTGAGCATTTCTTTTCGTCATTTCAATCTTGCTTTTTATGCGGAATCGTTATCTTGAAATTTTTCTATTTCCTTAGAATAGAAATTTTTCGTTTCATCATTATCTGGATACATCTTTCCGGATCTTGTTTGTTGTTTGCTTAACCTTTTCTTGCGGAGCACTTTGCTTGTTCGTGGGATTGTTCGAGGGGAAGAGCTCAACAACGCGCTTTTTGAAGTCCACACACCTTGGAGAGCTAAATCTACAGGTATTTCTCTTTTACGGTGTTTTCTCCTTTTTAGGATTTCTTTGTTGGTTGTCTATCACATCCAAACATTTCGATTTTTGGTGCTTAAAAGGAATTTAATCGCATTTGGGAAAAAAATTTGTTTGACTTGTCTTCATCGAAATCAAACACTTCATTTTTAAAGTGCTTAAAAATAACCTTTTCTTTGTCATTGCTGCATGTTTCTCATCTAGTTTTAATTAGGCTGGAAAATTGATCAAAATCGGTAGTGACACTATTTGATTTTTATTTTTCACCCTTGCACACAAAGCCAAAATCACTAGGTATAAAGCATTTAAACAAAAACTCCTTCCCTGGCCTCGCCTACTTGGAAGTGATATCCAAGAGGAAGAGCCTACGCGGTACTCAGGTCGCGCTATAAATTCATGGAATTTCTGGTATATATTGGCAAAGCACCCGACTCCCTTATCGCGTGCGGTGTGTGAAGTGCGGGGTAGGCCCCTATATCAAGCAACGTACCGGTCTTTTACTGAAGTGCCTTCGGGACTCCTCACCAAACATTCCCCAAACCATCCTTAGTTTGGCTATCTGAGTAGTTCCTGTTCTAAAAAGCCTTCCCTAATATTTTCTTTCTTAAAAGCATCAAAACTTAAAGGAGATAATCACCTACGCTGCTTGAATTGTCTGTGCATTATTTAGGTCAATCTTCTTTTCTGCGTGTTTATGACGGTTATCACTCGGTTACAATCTAGAAGAATGGCTCAGCTGGCCCCTTCTTCTTCCGAGATTACCACTAGTGTGGATGTTTCGGCACCCCCCAAACCTTCCTCGGGACCGCTGTTAGTTGGTTCCCCATCCTGGTCATATAATCCTTTCCATCAAGCCAAGGCAACCCCATCACGTCCAGCTTCCCCTAGTCCTTCAGAAACATCATCTGACTCAGAGTATGTTCCTCGCGGGGATCCTGAATTTCAGGTTTTCCTCGATCGCAATCCGATAGCCCTCATGGACTACCTAGTACACAAGTCTATTCAAATATTTGATCAAGGACCACCAATCCAGCAAGTGTACGATTATCCTCATGGACCATCCCAGGCCTTTGTAGAATAGTTTGCATCATCTCTCTCGCCTCGAGCCACGGAGAAGGGCGACGCCCCTGTGCCCCCCTTTTCTCTTCCACCGACCATATCGACTAGTTCTCAAATAGTCTTACCTATTCCTAACACCGCAGATTACCTCGAATATTTCACAACCTACTTTTGAGAGGTCCTCTGCCCTGGCTATAATGAATGCGTTTACGCACCCGCATATTGTTGTTAATTCATCTATGCCCTCCATTGTATCCCAAGGTCAATACCCCTTTATGAGCCAACCCCCTCCGAATAGTCGGTTGGTTCATGCTTCTCGTCCTCGGTGGGTCTTTCTTCCAATGTTCCAAAGAATAAAGTGACCTTCGCCCATCCTCTCTAAAGATCGGCACCCTTAATGCCTAATCCGGCAAGTAGAAGGCCCCTTTCGTGTTTTGTTCCCCAATATGTCCAATCAAGTCGGTATTCATGATCCTCAATCTGCCCCAATTCAATCAACAAGCATAGGAGTCCACCAATCACAGGCTCCATCCATCATCCAACCTTCATTTTCTCAACCACTTATTATCTCACAAACGCCTATACACAAGCTACTTCACAACAAATACCCCACCAAGTGTCACCGTAACCCCCGGTTATTCCTCTCTTCATCCTATCAATCAACAAGATGAATCCCCATTGACACCTCAACAACATCCACCATTTGCTTCTTATGTAGGACATGCCAAAGTGTGCCTCCTCCTCAATCGACATGGTTCAAATTCTTTTCAAGAAAATCACAGAGACTTGGAAGCCTCCACAAAAGGGGCTCGTCCTTCATACTCCTTTGAGGAAGTGTGTAATGAACCCATTCATCCCTCAGTGGCTTTTAAGCCTTATCCTCCCCAATGGGAACTTCCTAAATTTTCAAAGTTTCATAGTGGGAGGACCCTCAACAACATTTGTGAGCATTCAAACATGCTTGCTACCTCATAGTCCAAGATCAGGAGCTTATGCTCCGTACCTTTCCTATGTCTCTAGCAGGTCCTGCTTTAGACTGGTACAATAACATTCCTCAACATTCCTTGTTTTCTTTCTCTCAATTGGCCCAGATGTTTGTTGAAAACTTTTCAATAAATATCACGCATAAGATCTCGATTACAGATCTTTATAACATTCGACAATTCGATGATGAGTCTATTGCAGACTTTGTCGCTCATTGGAGAGGGATAATCAACCAATTGTCTTTCTCCCTTCCTCAATCCCAACAAATCGAGTTGTTTACTCGATCTTGTGCTAATCACATTTCTTCCACTTTAAGGATCCAAACTTTTCATACCTTTGAAGAAGCCTTTACAATGGCACGCAAACTTGAATCTCGCGCCATTGAACAAGGGAAGCTAAAACTTCGCTCTAAATCTAAACCCAATTTTTCTCGGTTTACCAAACCAAATTCTTCCCCTTCTAAAGACAAGAATCAGGGATCCACCAATGCCATCGTATTAAAAACATCACGAGCCGATACTACTTCTAATCAAACACCACGAAGAGACTCCTCCTCTTCTCGAAAAGGGACTTCATCATCTCGATCCTTCGCTCCATTGGGGGAATCATATGCCTCTATCTTAGAGAAAATGTTGGAAGTTCGCATGGTTGAACTTCCCCCTATTAGGAATATCGATGAAAGCCAAGAACGTCCATTCTGGTATAGAGAAAATGATTTCTGTCATTATCATAGAACCAAAGGTCATGACATCGAACGATGTCAGACTTTCAAAAATCTTGTCCAGAAATTCATTGATAAAGGCGAGCTCATTCTGGATAACCCAAATGCTCCCCCAAATCAGGCAATGGATGTTTTTAAACAACCCTTTCCTAATCATTCCCCGAACCATAATGCTTCAGAGTCTCAAAAACCAAACACTCATACTATCAACTTCATCTCTACTGAAGAATCTTCTTCTGAAACCAAGCCATCTGCGAATACATCAACCGAATCAGAACCTCCTTCCACTTCGCCAATCACTGAAATTCCACCATCTTCCGATAGCCCGTCTTTGAATATTCCTACATTGCTAGATACGGGTTCATCTCTCTCCACTCCTTTGTCTAACCTTCCATCCATACCCGAGACAGTGTCATCCTCATCTGTCTCATCATCGAACATTCTTTCAATGCTCGAGGCAATTACATCCCTTCGAGTTTCCACTACAGATACATCTACTTCTGTTGCTCCCATTCTCGCTGCAACTATGCCCCTGGTGAACGTACCTATAATTGTGCCAACTCCGATGGAAGCGTCTTCGATTTTGACTCTTCCTGTCTCTTTTCCAACAGTAGTTCCACCCATAATTACTGCACCAGAAGTAGTCCCTTCGCAAAGAACTACTTCTTCATCACTCACTTCTTCCACCACTAGTGCTGCTTCGCCCATTAAAGAAAAATCAAAAGAAGTAGCACCAACACCTATACGCTCGGTTCCTGAACTTAAACCGAGACAACCAAAATCTAACATTGCGCCATCAGTACCTCCCCACTTGCTTCCTCCGAAAAGGTTACAATCACCTTATGCCATTGAAGTTGTCACCATCCCTGAAAAAGGAAAGCCCATATTTCGAACCATCAAGACCCTTGGTGCTTTCCCACAAAAATATCTCTCTACGCCCCATAAAAGATTGGATTTATCCGCTGAGAAGGCATCTTCTTCTACACACTTATCAAAACCATCATCTTCTTCTACAACACATTCTTCACCAACACCCCGAAAAGCGGATTTACCTACTAACAAGACGCCACCTCTTCTATCAGGATCATCATCTTCATTACCAAAAGCCAGGGCGCCCTATGTCCCTCCAATTACACCTACTTTGGGAGCTTCTTCCTCATCTAAATCGACATTATCTAAATCATTAGTAAATTCAACCAAGCAACCTCCTTTATCTTTGAAGACCACAACACTTGTCACATCTCCATCATCTTCAAAATCTATTTTAGGGGCTCCTCCTCCACCAAAATCAATCATGTCTCACTTACTTCCATCTCAAATGCCCAAGTCTGCTCCTCCAAGTGTCCAAAAGAATAAGATGATCCCTAAAAAGACTGTCAAACCTAACATGCAGGTTCTTTTGCCTCGGCAATCTGTTAAGGCAAAAGAGGCACCTTCACCACCTCTATCCTCATCTTCATCTACTAGGTTTTACACCGAAATCCTTCGCCAACTTATCCAATCTTCATCTATATCCCTTCCTCTGATTAAACCCTATAACCCTAAAGGAGTTAAACCTACCTGGTTTAACTCTGATCTAATTTGCGCTTACCACCGTACCCGGGTCATGATACTAAGGAATGTAAAGCTCTTCAATCTGTCGTCAACAACCTTTTGGAAGAAAGTGATCTTTTGCTGGAGGAGGAGAAACAAGTATCTCCTGTCATCTTAGCTCCATCTGAGCCCCAACGATCCACTCAGACCTCTAGTGATTCCACTCCAATTGACCTTCCACCTTCTCAAATTGATACAATCCATATTGCCACTAGAACCCAACACTATGATAATCCATCTTCCTCTACAGCATCTCGACCACGGGTTATCATTTCTGCAGCCCCTGAAGGAGTTCCTTCTTCCTCATTAGCCCCACGACATCGGGTCTCTATTCGTGCTGCCCCTCGGGCTCAAATTCCCGTGTCAGTTGAGGAGAGTGTTATGAAACAACTCACTCAGGCTCCGGTCAAAATGTCTCTTTTTGACCTCATCCAATCCTCTCCACAACATCGCCAGGCTCTGATTGATAGTCTGCATCGCATCGCAGTAAATTCAGATGAGCCCCAGCCCTACGAGTTGGTTGTCGGATTGAATAGACCATCAACCGCCATTTCTTTTGAAGATTCGGAAGTTCCTCCTCTTTCTTCAGAGGATTTGGAGGCTCCCCTCTTTATCACAGTCCAAATCGACAACACCACGTTAAAACGCGTTATGATCGACAGTGGAGCTGCACTCAACGTCATCTCCTCGCACACATTTGAGCAACTTAAATTACCAAAAAACGTAGTGTCACCCCCGCCTTTCGCCCTTCGATCATTTAACGATCAGTTAGCAGTTACTTTAGGAACTGTGGTCTTACCCATTCGAGTAGGTAAGAAGCTGCTTCATGAACTCTTCTACATTGTCGAAGGAAAATTCCACTATAATATGATCCTCGGACGCTCCTAGATTTGTGCAATGCATTGTGTCCCATCCACCCTCCATCGATGTTTAAAATATCAATATGAGGGTAAAATATATACTCATCCAGGAGATCCCTTTCCTTCCACACAATGCGACATGACCACAAGGTCTGCCCCTCTAAAGGAAAATACTTCTTCTCCTGACGGGGCCTCATCTTCTTCCATACCTGCAACCAAACTACCGGATTTACAAAATCTAGAAGAGACATTGCAGCGTTTCTCACTTGGAGAGCTTCCTCTCTTTTCTTTCGACGCCCATCTCAATCCTAGTGAGTATGGTAGACCGGACAAACAACCTGAATATCAACTAGGTCTCGGTCACATCGTCACCATTGGTCTGCCCAATCAACAGACTAATTTCATCTATGGTGGTCTTGATACACCTCATTATCACCCAGATTCTCCCCCTAGAACCAAACCTTACTTAACAGGGTTTGATTATCTACAAAATCCCACGTTTGCAAAAACTTATCTATATCGATGCGCGTGGAAGGGTTTTGGTCTAGGAAAATATGAGCAAGGTGTGCATGACCTCACATCCATTCCTACTCTCATGCCACATCAAAAATTTGGTCTAGGATTTAAACCTCTTTCAAAAGCCACCGTCACTATTCTCGATGAGCCTCTTCCTATTGAGGAACCATCTTCTCCCGCTAAGTCAGAAGCATCACTCGATGTGGACGACGACATTTCCATCCCACCTAACTTTTTTTTTTGATCAATACCATTTCCTTAGGGCCGCTAGCCTATACGACTAGCAACCGGTCCGCTTCCATACCGTTAATCTTCCCTGAGATAGTTGGAGATGACTCTCCTACTATCAACACTATCCACTGTGCGGATGATGATTCTGTCCTCACCTATCTGGGGGCAGAAGATTCATATCTTCCCAAGACTATTCCTTCTGACACGTCTACGCTTCTCAACGAAGCCACTGTCGACCTTAATATAGGGACTTCTGAAGACCCTCGCATCATTAAGGTCGGCCAATCCCTTAATCCACAGGAGTTAGGAGATTTTACCACTTTTCTTTCCAACCATCATCAAGCCTTTGCTTGGTCATATGAGGATATGCCAGGACTCGATCCCGATATTGTGGTCCACAATATCGTTACCCTTCCCAACATCAAACCAGTTAAACAAAAATTACGTAAAATGCACCCCAGAGTAGCCCTTCTTGTTAAAGAAGAATTGCAGTGCTTACTCTCGGCTAACTTCATCCAACCCATCGATTATCCACAATGGGTTTCCAATGTAGTACTAGTAACTAAGGCTACTGGGAAAATTTGAATTTGTACCGACTTCCGGGATCTTAATCTTGCTTGTCCAAAAGATGATTTTCCTCTACCTAATATCGACCAACTCGTGGATCTAACTGCGGGTCATGAGATGCTTTCTCTTATGGATGGTTTCTCTGGATATAATCAAATTCTCATCACACCAGAAGACCAACATAAGACTTCTTTCATAACTCCTTGGGGGACCTTCTGCTATCACGTCATGCCTTTCGGTCTTAAGAACACAGGAGCAACCTATCAGCGAGCAATGACCTACATCTTCCATGATCTCTTACACAAAACTATGGAAGATTACGTTGACGATCTCCTCGGTAAGTCCAAACGTCGTCAGGATCATCTTTTCATCCTTGCACCTCTCTTTGAGAGGCTTATCCGCTTCTGTCTTCGTCTAAATCCAGCTAAGTGCGTGTTTGGCATTCTCACTGGTAAACTTTTAGGTTTTATCATTTCCATCAGGGGTATTGAAGTGGACCCCACAAAGATAAAAGCTATCCTTGAGATGCCTCCCCCTTCTAACTTAAAGCAACTCCGCAGTCTCCAAGGACGTCTTCAATCAGTGCGTCATTTTATCTCACAATTGTCGGACCGTTGTCAGCCTTTTCATCATCTCCTCCGTAAGAATGTTCATTTTGAATGGGATGAACATTGTCAAAAGGCCTTTGATGATCTCAAAGCTTATCTTCTTTCTCCACCTGTGCTTACACCTCCACGCGAGGGGGAGCCTTTCTATCTTTATATCTCTGTGACTGACCATGCTCTGGGAGCTATGATTTCGCATCGGGACACTTGTGGTAAAGAACAAGCTGTCTATTATATCAGCCGCACCCTCCATGAGTATGAAACACGTTATTCCGAAGCTGAAAAGCTGTGTTGTGCTCTCTTCTTCACAACTTCTAAGCTTCGTCATTATCTCCTTAATCACAAAACTTACATTGTCACAAGTGTCAATCCACTCAAGACAATTCATGCAAAGCCTTATCACAATGATCGTATCACTCGTTGGCTCATGCTTATGACTGAATTTGACCTCGAGTTTATCCCGCAAAAGTCTATCAAGGGTCAAGTTATTGAGATCAATTAGTGATGCTCCTCTTCCGAGACACTCAAAACCCCCTTGCTTAATTCCCCGATGAATATATCCAACAAATTGATTTTGGTCTATCTCCATTTAAAGTAAAGCTCTTCTTTGATGGATCCAAATGCCAGCAAGGGGGAGGTGCGGGTTTCGTGATGATTCCTCCTTGGAGTACACCTATCCCAGTCGCACACAAATTAAACTTTGAGTGCACCAATAATATGGCTGAATACGAAGCTCTTGTCTTAGGTCTTCAAAATGCTATTAATCTCGGTGCTTGTCATATTGACATCTTTGGTGATTCTGAACTCATCGTTAATCAAGTCACGGGTGTCTATCAATGCAAGAATGATATCCTTCAAAAATATCGTGACATCGTTCTTTCCCAACTCCAATCTTTCGATAAATTCACTATCCAAGCTATTCCTCACACTGCAAATCGATTCGCAGATACAATGGCTTCGTTAGCCTCACTTATCCCACCTTTTACCGAAGACTCGCGACTTTATGTGGCTGTGCAACGATTAGATCAACCATCTCATCTTAGGCAACTAACTTCAATCCATGCTGTCACAACCCATACTCAGAATGAGTGGTATCAACAAATTGTTGATTATCTATCTCATTCGGTGCTTCCTCTAGATCTGACTTCCAATGGTAGAAGATCTTTTATCCAACGCGCTAATCGCTATGCTATTCTAGGCGGGATTCTCTACAAACGCGGCTTTGATGGTATTTTGCTTCGGTGCCTCAAAACCCATGAATCATCTAAAGCCATCCAGGAGGTCCATGACGGTATCTGTGGTGGACATTTTAGTGGCTTAGCTGTGGCTAAACGCATCTTACGTTTGGGATATTATTGGCCTTCACTTAATCAAGATTGTTGTGAATACACTAAGAAATGCGTCAAGTGTCAACAACATTCCAATCTTACACACATCCCTAGTCAAGCTTTGCAACCCACGGCAGATTTGTGGCCTTTTTCGCAATGGGGTCTTGATCTTATTGGTCTCGTCAATCCCGTTCTTCACATCGTCATCATTCTATCATTACGCCACCGAGTACTTTACTAAGTGGGTGGAAGCTATCCTCTTTCTTCAACAAAGGCATTGGAAAATTAACGGAACGGAAAAACTCAAAGCTCGATACTTCGATAAAAGCGAATAACCATACAGAGCAGAATATATTTCTTCACAAAGTAAACATAAACAAAATACAGATATCTTGATCTCCAAATAATTCATGTACAATGCTTACAACGATATCGAACACATCGTCACACTCATAGTATTCTTCAAATTCTGAGAAAGATTCTATTATGATTAATTTATGATCACCATTTACAGTAATAAGAACATGAACTGTATCAAACATGATAGACTTACGGAAGAAAGACTTGAGATATTATTACGAGATGACTCCAAGACTTGTATCTCCAAATTCCTTAGCTAATTCGCGGATCGCTTAGGAGTGCTTCCCAATTCTGCGGTGTATTGAATGAAATGAGAGAGCTCCTTATAAAGGCTTTTCTCATAGCTTTTCACCGAGAACCGGCAAAACCGGACAACAGGGAACCGGGTAACGGAGTAACCGGTAGAAAGCTAAACGACCCACAACAATGAGTACACACCACTCATTAAAGTGCCTTTTGACAGTGGTAGGGTCCACCACGCACCGAGAAGAGATAAGAAGGAATCTTCTCTTTATTGAAAACACGGCAACAGGCCTGCCGGTATGGCCGACAAACAAAAAGCAAAAGCTAATCTAAGGACTATCAAAAGTAACCGACGGTCCAGGAACATCATCATCAGAGGACGTAGTGCTGTCATGTCTTGTTGGAGCTTCCTCGAGATTCCTTGTAAGTCGTTCAAGCCATATCCTGGAGATAGTGGCTGTTCCATCAGTGCTAGGTTGGAGATGATGACGTGTTGGAAAAAGATAGTGGTCCATGATGCGAAGGTCTTGTCCTGGAACAGGAGGATGAACAACCATTGTGTGATGAAGAATGATTCGGCGCCATAATGTTGCATTTGGACGTTCACCAAGTATTCTGATAGTGTTAGTTTTAACATAATAATTTACCTTGACAAACCAAGGTATCTTACATTGAATAAGAACATTACGAGCAATATCAGGATGAACATTTAACAAAGGAGAATCAGAAAGCTTTGTAGGTAAAAATTTTGCAGAAAGAATTTAAAATGATTGGATATATACTTCCTGTCTCCATAGCAGGGGCTCTGTTCCATAAATCATACTGAAGAGGATGCTCTTCAGTCCAGAGTCTGGAGTATTCAAATCTCCACAAAGTATTGGGCCTTGGGATTAGCTGCCTGAGTCTTAATCCTTCAACTGGTAAAGGATCTGGCATTTCACAAGTGTATGAAGATCTCCATTTCCAGTGTAAACAACATTTTACCATGGGATCTTGAAGAGTATGAAATTCTCTTCTGGAATTTCTGGATCAGCCAATCTGCATTCTAGCTCAGACATGGCATACTCATTGACAGATATATAATCTCTGGATAATAAAAATTCTGTGCATCTCTTGACATATTATGGTCATTGATCATAAGAGTATCAATCTATCTTTTCTTTTTGCTTCGTAATCCCAAATGGATCCCCGAGGTTCATGAAAAACCGAGTAACATTGATTATCTTGGAAGAATTTAGTTCTCGGCTGGCAAAATCTGCTAAAGAATTTGCTTTTCCAGAAATATGCTCTACAGAGAAATCAAAATTGTCGAACCACAAACCCCATCTCTGGAGTCTATTGAATGCTGACTTGTTAGCAGGATCTCCTCCGTTTAACCTTTTCTTAAAATCCTTCAAATCTGATCTTAAAATAAAAGACTCATTTTGAACAAAGAACAGAAATGATTTTATAGCCTTTTTAGCGGCTAACAATTCTTTATGAGAGGAGTGGTAATTTACCTCAGATCCTTGAAATGCACCAGAGGCATACCTGCATATTTTTTCTTTTTCATTTTCTGATTTCTCTTTTAAGACTGCTCCCCAGTATTGATCACTAGCATCACACTCAATGATCTTTAAACCTGATCCTGGGAGAGACATAGGAGGAAGATCAAGAACCTGGTTCTTGATACGCTGAACAGCAGATGTCATTTCATTGTTCCAGCTAGGAGCATTTTTCTTGAGTCGCTTATTCAGCAAGATGCGGTCAGCAGCAATATTTTTATAAAATCCAGCTATATAATTAACACATCCTAAGAATCTTTGTAACTGCTGTTTATCAAGAATTTCATCAGGAAAATTTTGGATCTTAGAAACTACATGTTTTTGCATCTCAATATTTCCAGAACTGATTTTTATTCCTAAAAATCAATGTCTTCTTTGAAGACTTCAAATTTTGTAGGAGACAGACAAATTCCATTCTGATAGACAGTATTGTAAAACTTTTCTAAATGTTCAACATGCTCCTTAGGTGACTTGGAAAATATAAGAATATCGTCTATATAGACGATCAAGAAATCAGATAACTCACCAAAAATTTTGTCCATGATCTTTTGAAAGATGGACGGAGCTGTTTTAAGGCCAAATGGAAGAACTTTCCATTCATACTGTCCTCCTGGTACGATGAATGCTGTCTTGTACATGTCTTCTGGATGAAGGAAGATTTGCCAGAATCCACTTTTCAAGTCGAACTTGCTGTAGACTTTTGAATTCTTGATTCTGCTTAGCAAATCATCTTTTGCTGGGATAGGATGTTGTACTGCTGCAATGTGTTTGTTTAGTGGTTTATAATCTACCACTAATCTCTTCTTATTTCTGAGCTGCTCACTCCTTTTATTAACATAAAAGGCTGCACATGACCAGGGAGAGTTAGATTCTTGAATAAAACCTCCTTTAAGAAGCTTTTGAATCTCTTCATGACATTCCTTTCGTTCTGAAGGAATCATTCCCCTATGGTGTGCTTTAAATTTTGGAACAATTTCATTTCATTTGCATCTCTTAAGAGTTGTAGATTTAGTGAACAAGCTGTGTCTTTTTTCGTGAACAAAAGCATGAGGATTGTCACTGCAGACATTCTTCTTGATCTTGGAAACTACTTCCTCAATGCTAGTTTGGCAGGTGGCAATAGATATCGTCATCTGTGACGACAAGTTCATATAGCAACAATTCAGGTTAATTGGTGTGATCCCGCAGAAGTAAGTCGCCGTGTGTCAGGTGCATTGATTAGGTTGATCCGATTGTATTTAACCTGTGCTCAATTATTTGTCTGTAACGGTTAAAATGGCTGATACAAATACAAGAGTCTCCTCTGTAGATCCCGATGACCAAGAACTGGTTAATCTTTCAGAAATATTCTCTGTAAATTCTGATATAGATGTTGTAGAAGAATCAACTCCTACTCCCGAGTGGAGATTACCTAAGAAGTCTTATAATGAAGTTTATGCTAAGCTCAATAAATTCCATCTGTTAGCAAGCACAGTCTTCAAAACCAGAGAATGTCACATACAGTCTCCAGGTCCAATATGCGTGAATATAATATTCCCTTGATTGATAGATCTGACATCAAAAGTCTTAAGCGTCAAAATACATATAAGTTTGCTCATGTCGGTTGTGTCCAAATCGGCATCACCCCTCTGTTCCGTCGCGGTCTAAATGCCTCCATACTTTGTTGTCTCATGGATTTGCGGTTTGATAACTTTAAGGATTCCCTCTTAGCAGCTATCCAAACAGGCCTTCATAATGGCCCTATTTCTTTCGAAGTATACCCAAACTATCCTGTCTCCCTTACTAAGGAAGATTTGTTACAGGATGTTCTAAAGCTTCATCTCGCCACCACTGGTCTTAATATGAGATCTGGTTCCTGCCCATTAGCCATCCACTATAAAATTATTTACAGACTGGTTAATACAATGTATCCAGCTGTCAAACATGGTGTCTCAAAAGGCAGCAGCGTGGTGTCACATGTAAATATAGAAAGTCAGAAAATCGAACCAGAATTGATTTCATGGTCAGATATAAAGGTTCCCAAAGAATGGACGTTGTCCAAAAATTCATACAGTCTTCCAAGCCCAAGCTTGAGAATGCTACAGCTGTCACAGAGAACAAGAATAATGTTACTTTGAGTGTCAGGAACAATTCTAATATTGGCTTATCCAGAACAAATTCTGTATCTTCAAATTCTTCTTACTTTACAAAGTAGGAGAATCATCAAACCGAAGCCTCTCGAACAAAGCAAAGAAAAAACTTTTCTTTGTAGCCACAGTTCTCTAGTTCATGATCCGTCTACGGATTTTCTATGGTGTTCTGAGTGTGAAAAATGGTTAGCCAAAGATATGTGCCCAATAATGGCCCTACAATCAATATGGCATCAAAAAGTACAGAGTCTTCTCTGCTGAAGCAGATCCCCATGGCGGTCTCTCCAAATCGGACTCAAAAGGCGTCTTTTGGTATCAAAGGACAATTGATAAGTAATTAGAACCATCAGAAAGTTCTAAAATGATAATCTGGACAAACAAGGCAGTCAAAGTAGTACACCAAGAAGTAACTGCTAATTCAGAGAAGATAGCTTCTCTTGAGAATATATTAAAAGCTATAGAGCTCGAGAAAAATGGTGATTCTACGGGAGCTTTAAAATTTTGAATGAAAGGGTAGATTCATTAGAAAATCAGTTAGAAGAGTAGAAACTCTAGCCCAACATAATCACATGATAGTTTCTACCGAGTTACCTCAAGTTATAACTCGAGAAGATGACCGATTTAGTACTGACCCTTGGTTGATCACTCTACCAAGATCAAGAGTCTTGTTTCTACACGGTTAACTCATACAAATGAGTTAGTTGAATCCAAGTATGTCCCAAGTTTTCAAGGACAATGAAGAAACTCATCACAAGATTGATGATGTACAAGAATTTATGCAAGATCATATTCCTAGTATTCTCCCCAAATTACAAGATATAAATCAGAAAATTTCTGGTCCCACTGTAGAAGGTGATTGGTCACATGCAGTTTCATGGTGCGAGGTATGAAATGGCTAGAACTTCTAGTAAGCAACCTCATAAAGAAATACTAGAAGAATACAAGCCTTTGTTTTTTAAAGGTAAAGATAAGCAAATCAATATGCTCAAAATAGAAGCCCCTCAGGACTCCGGATCCTATGGTAATAGGAGAACCATCTGCTAGTCCTACAAAAGAACCACTTTGCATGGTATGACAAGAGTTCAGACCCTTCAGCCAAATTTCTATAAGATTGAATGTAGACAAATTGCTGAAATTAAGGAAATAGTTCATGGCATGATTGGGTGGGGAAATACACACTTGAGATGCATAGAAAGAGTCCTAGAAGTATAGCAGCCTCTATTGCAAACGGTTTTGTTGGTATTTTGAAAGAATGGTGGGATTTACTCCCTGACAAAGAATCTATCTTGCAAGCAGGCTACACGGCTCTTACTGCAGTAATCAAAGAGTTTATAGGAAACATAGATGATGATAAAATGATGAATACAGCTATGTTTCTTAGAGCACAGTTGTGTGATATGTCTAGAGTCAAAGAATATCAATGTTTCATGCAAAAATTGTATTACAACTCAGGAAATATAAATGATGAAACAATGAGGCTCAGATATATTGAATCTTTTCCATCATATTTTTCCACACAGTATAAAAAGGCAATGCATGGATTTAATGCTTCTGAATTAAGCTTTGGTGCTATCAATCAGCTTATTGATCAAACCAATGCCAAGCTCTGCAAAGAGAAATGGGAGAGAAAGAAAACTCTCAAACATCAAAAGGCTTTAGGCAATCAGTTTTGTGAGCAGTATGCTCTTGAACCTTTTGGTTGCCCTGATCTCGAAATTTCTCCTCATAAACAATCTTCTTGCAAAGATTGTTCTTTTTCAAAGGGGAAGGATCCATATAGAAAAAGAAGAAGTTTTCAAAATTCAGGTTTAAGCATAAAAAGATTCTTTTAGAAAAACTTCCTTAAAGCGGTTTGTATTCCGAAAGAAAAAGTACATAGGAAGGCACAAATGATTCAAACCAACGTGCTTCATTTGCAAAGGCAATCATTATGCAAATAAATGTCCACAGAGAAATTCAGAGAAAGGTAAAGCCAAAATTAATGCTTTATCCATTAAAGGAATTAATGAAGAAGAATATGCTCGTTTCAGATACAGATAGCTTTTCCTCTGATATTTCTTATGTATCACTTGATGGAGAACAATGTAATCTTATACAGCAAGTATCAGATTCAAGTGATAGTTCTGATGATAGTGGATATGATACCATTCCTTCTTTTGCAAATTTTGAGTTAATATGGTATCTAACTTTGCTCATCCTATGATGCCTCCAAGTGCAGAATTACTCAGAAAACAATTAGAATGTTTTCAGAGTGAGTATGATAGTTGTCCCCCTTGGGACACTACAAGGAAAATGTCTCTACGAGTAAAAAGCTCGAGAGAAATGCAAGATAAATATTTGAGCATGAATGAGTCGAAGCAGAAAAGAATGCAAGAATATTTTGAGCGGGATATTCATCTAGATGAACCATATGATCCTGTCCCGTCAGGACCTCCATTCCAAGAACGCGTCGAGACGACGTCGATTCCCACCAGGGAAGATCAGGTCCATGGAGAGGACGAGGAAGAGGTAATCCTCCTCCCAGATCATTTTCTTTCTTGTTTCCTGAAGAAAGTAATCAGCAGCCTGAGAACAAGAAGCTGATAAAGCCTCTATAGAAGTATACAGAACATGGAGAAAGAAAAGACTAGAACTACTGGAGAAGGTCATCTCAAATGCCACTGAAGAATACACAAGACTTCTTGCAGAAGAAGAAAAAGAGAAAAAAGCTTCTGAAGAAAGCTTAGAAGAAACTTATCAGCATATTGCCTTTCAAGGAGAAGAACATGCAGAGGTATGTACAGTCAGTTGTACACAAAATCCTTTTGTTGCTATTACCATATGCATTCCAAACATTAAGCCTTATGTCTTAGATGCAATGGTAGATACTGGTGCTGAAATAAGTTTGCTTAGAGAAAATGCTATTCCTTCAGATTGTTGGAATAATACCAACATTAAAATTAGATTTGATAAAAGAGAAGTTGTTTCAAAAGCAATGGCAACAGTTCTTATTAACATTGAAGGAATCTCCATGAATATAAATTTTTATCAGCATAATATGGAGAACTATGATTGTCTATTAGGAGTGGATTTTCTGAAAGAATGCAATACTTTCAGTATTTCTAAAGATCATATATCTTTGTTTAATCCTCCTATTCAAATCCCAAGAAGGTACTCTTTCCAATCCATAGTACCTCTTCCAGAAAAGAAGAAGGCAGTAAATAATATATGGATTCATAAATCCATTGCCACCTGCCAAACCAGCATTGAGGAAATAGTTTCCAAGATCAAGAAGAACGTCTGCAGTGACAATCCTCATGCTTTTGTTCACAGAAAAAGACACAGTTGTTCACTAAATCTGCAACTCTTAAGAGATGCAGCTGGAAATGAAATTGTTCCAAAATTTAAAGCACACCATAGGGGAATGATTCCTTCAGAGCGAAAGGAATGCCATGAAGAGATTCAAAAGCTTCTTAAAGGCGGTTTTATTCAAGAATCTAACTCTCCCTGGTCATGTGCAGCCTTTTATGTTAATAAAAGGAGTGAGCAGCTCAGAAATAAGAAGAGATTAGTGGTAGATTATAAACCACTAAACAAACACATTGCTGTGAGACAAAGACATAACACATCATTTGTCGTTTTGGTGTTCCACACAAACTCATCACAGATAATGGTAAGTCTTTGAAGAACATTGATTTGCAGAACCTCTGCAACGCTTTCAATATCAAACTTAGTTTTTCTTCTCCATACTATCCTCAAGCTAATGGTCAGGCCGAAGCTTCCGATAAAATTTTGCGTAATATCCTCGCAAAGGTAACTAGTCGAGCTGGTAGGGATTGGAATTTACATATCCCTTTTGCTCTCTGGGCCTATCGGACTAGCATTCGTACTCCTACTAGTGCTACTCCCTTCTCTCTCATCTATGGGTCTGAGGCTGTTCTTCCTTTGGAAGTCCAAATCCCATCTCTCCGTGTTTCTCTTAGAGAATTTGTCTCCGATGAAGACTATCGTCAAAATCGTCTAGCACAACTTGAATTATTAGATGAGCGGCGTCTCAACGCTCTTGAACATCATCAAGTCTATCTCGAACGTGTCAAACGTGCTTATAACAAGCATTTGCAGCACCGTGACTTCAAAATTGGGGATCTTGTTCTTAAAGAAAATCAAAATGTCACTACACTCGAAAGAAGTCAACGTGGTAAGTTTGCTCCCAACTGGATGGGCCCCTACATTATCACTCATAAGTATGGGTCTGGGGCTTATCGTCTATCTTCCGTGGATGGTATACCTGAAGCGGAACCTCTTAATGCCTTGCATCTACGGCCCTTCTATTATTAAAATTTATCTTACACAAGTCTAGTCGCAACACAGATCTTTCATCCATCTAAACAACCAGTCATATACTTTCATGGTGATTCGAAACTATGTGGTTCTCCGCCTATTGCCTCTTTTACCTTAAAATATGAGTATCGCGGCTCTACTCATTGCATGTTTCTTTTGGATATGTTCCTCCTCATGGTAGGAATACCTTAATCACCACTTCATCTATCCCAAGTGCTTATCTTAATCGGATCTACTCGGGGCATGAGTGCATGTTCTTCTATGTTCTCTTCCCCTCCATCTGATCTATCTAGGTCTAAACTCAGCTTCTTCCAAAAAGATTTTCAAAAAAAAAAAAAAAAGAAGAAGAAGAGAAGAGATGCTATCCAAAAAGATAGACTGATCCCTTGAAGGACAGCTATCCCTACATTATCAAATGAATCAAAAAAAAAAAAATATAGACCATACCCTCGAAGGATGGCTATCATTGAAATTCAAAATACAGACCGCTCCCTTGAAGGCCAATGGTTGTTTCTCAAAGATATATTCAAGGCTTCTTGCAATTAATCAGCCTTTCAGTCAGTTTATACACTTTTTAGCATCACTGAAAGACTTCCCGTATTGATCAGTCTTTCCATATCAAGCAAACTTCCCGCATTGATCAGTTTGCTTTTCTGCCAAAATCATGAAGCTGAGATTTAAGACCTTTTGTAGATCATATGGAGAATCCTATTTTCCCACTATGGACATGTATTCTGTCCCTTGTAAATTCCGACAAGGTACGTACTTACTGTTCCTTTCGTTTCCCTCCTAGATCTGTTTTGCGGCTAGTTAGTGTCAGATTCATTTTAACCTCATATAGGGCCTTACATGCATGATATTGTGATTTCCTATCCAGATTCTATCTATGGTCGGTTGGGAGTCCAACTTGTCATTTTCTTTCTTATCCGGGTATATTTTCTTTATTCCTAGTCAAGGTCGTTTTCATTACCTCCTTGGCTCTCGCAAAGAGTATTCCCCATTATTCTTTGTTTTTCATCTAGTCAAATTGACATTTCACATGTTAATTCAATCAAGATTTATCTTCTATCTAATTTCATCTTATCTATCAAAGCATCTATTATCAACACATCTATTTCTGGCTATTTATTTTCATCAAAATTAAATTAACATCTCAACCATGCCGAGTACATCAAACACATCTATCTATCTATCCATCAACATATCAAAATCCAAGTTACGTTACATCTATCTATCTCTATTTTTCATCAAAACTATATCCACACATCAATCACATCAAATCACATCTATTTCTATCCTCTATCGGTCTATATCTATCTAATCACATCTATTTCTATCGCCTATCATCGGTCCATATCTATCCAATCACATCTATTCATCATCTATCAGTCTATATCTATATCCATCATAATTACGCCACATCTATACATGTATATCAAAAGCATGAGAACAATTATATGACAAATAAAATGATGAATCTATATATACATGTGTGTCTGTACAACAAAAATGGGTGGCTTTCAATCAAGCCATCTATACAATGCCTTCCAATCGAGGCTACATCACTATACAGATACAAAATATATCAATCTCTATATCGTAAAGTCCGATGCATGGAGGACACTATCTCCTCCACCCTCCTCTGGACCAGGCTGTCTCTCCTGACCGCCGCCTATCGAGCTGGATGCACCTGCTGCTGGAGGTCTCGGCCCACCTCGGTCTCTCCCGGTGCTCCCTCCGCCTGAGGCCCCGCTCGCTGTAGCCGTCGCCGCTCTCCTCCTCGCCCCGTACCGAGGCACATCTGGGGCATGCTGCGCTAAGGCATCCTCATAGTATCTCACCTCAGCAAGGAGAGACTGATATGTGCTCAAGCTCACGGTACCCGGTGCTCGTAATGGTGCTGCTGGTGCTGCTGGGGCTGCTGGCGCTGCTGGTGGTGCTCCTCCTAGGGTCGTACCCTGCGTACCAGACTCCGACATGGTACCTGTCTCCCCATATTTGGCCCTGAGGGCCTCCCTATGTCGATAATAGCGATCCCTCTGCTGGATCACTGTATCTCGCTCCTGGCGAGCGGTGTCTCTCTCCAAAATTAGGGCATCCCTCTCCTCTGTCAGAGCCCTGATCTCCTCAAGAGCTACCTGATGTGTCTGTGTCAGGGTGGCATGCTCTCCCTCCAGTCTATCCAGCATCGCAGCTATGTCCTCCTCGTCGGCATCTATAGATGCCGGGAGATGTCGTGGAAGCTCTGTATCATACCATGCAGCATAACCCTCATCTACCCCTGCGTCATCATCGCTGTCTGTAGAGGGTGGGGCCTCTCTCAATGGATCTGCCGGGATCAAAATTGGCAGATCAGTCTCCCTGCTATCCCGCCTATAAGGCGTGTAGGTGGTCGGCACTGTCTGCACTAGGCCGAACTGTCTCAATACTCTCACAAACGGGACTCGCTCCCACATATCCAGGCCTGCGGCCCCTAACCACCCTGCTCCGTCTCAATGCCACCAAGTGGGCATCCTGACCAGCCCATGTCGGAAATGCCCGATATGGCCTCCAGATGACCTGATCCGGTGTCAGCGTCCTGAAACGCTCGCTGTACCAGTCAGCCGATCTCCCTGTATCCCCCATGGCCATGTCTGCCCGCCATCGCCAGAATCCATAATCAACACCTCCCACTGCTGCTGGCATCCAAGGAAGCCCGGATGGCCTGATCACTGCTATGTGCTCGTATGCCCAGCAATGGAGCACAAAACTGACATCTATACCCGTCCTCCGGCCTGTGGTGTACATCCATAGCTCATGGTATATCTGAGCTATCAGGGCATCCGCAAAGGTGAACACCTGCATGAACTGCAGAATGTCGCAAACACAGTCTAATAGCAATAGTGGGAATCTCCCACCTCCTGAATCTGGAAGAGCAAAGTAGGATATAGCCATCTGAATCAGCACTATCCGTCTACTCCGGGGACTATCCTGTCTGTACTGTGAGGCTATCCTCACTGCCCCGGACACTATCTCTGAGTCATCTGCCCTGTCTCCGTATAATCGAACTAGGGCCCTCTGCTGCTGCTCTCGCGGTGTAATCTCGATAGGGTCCCCAGTGATCGGCAATCTCAGAATCCTGTATATGTCCTCATGGGTGATGGTCATCTCACCCGTCCTAAACCAAAAAGTGCACGTGTGGCTGTCCCACCATCGCACTAGTGCCCGCATCAGCTCCACATCTCGCGGCACTCGTCTGTAGTATCTGAAGCCCCCGAGCCCGGCTAGCTCTAAATGACGCCAATCTGCCTCGGTCACATCTGGGAGAATAGTCTCCAGTAACTCGGGAATGGCATCCCTCATGTGTAGAGCCTCTCGTGCCTGCACCCACGACAGCAAGAACAATATTAGTCTCAAATCACAACATCCAAAACAACAACAAAAAAATTTCATCTATTCCAATCGGCGTCGATTTAATAAAATCAGCGCCGTTTGTTTCTAGTCGACGCCGATTAATAACAATCGACGCCGCTCGACCACCAATCGACGCCGATTATACCAATCGATGCCGACTGACTGGCCCGACAAAAATCGGCCCCTGGCCCCCGAGCAAAAAAAAAATATCAAATAAAAAAAAAAAAAAGATAAACTAAGAACAACGAGGTTCTAGAAGAGCCACTTACCCCAGGTCGTGTCCTCCTGCGCTTCTGACCGCTCCCAGAGGCTTCCATGATGCTCAAATCAAAATTCTGACTCTCTCTGAATCAATCGTCACGATGAAAATAAATCGTTTACGTTTTCCGTTCGCATATTTATATGCGCTACTATTGGTCGACGCCGATTTTTTTGATCGACGCCGTTTATCTGGGTCGTCGCCGATTTCTATGATCGCCGCCGATTTTCCGTATCTATTTGCCATAGTGTTGATGCTTGGCTTGTTTGTCTATCTGATCATTATTGTGTGCTGAATATTGCCTTTCGGCACATCTTTCCGATATCATTGTCTATTTCGGGTTTGTTCCCTTTGCGTGGGACACTCGTACTTTTTGGCAGCTTAGAGTTAAACGGGTCTGTAGGCACTAACGTCGTTTGCTTTGCAGACCGTCTAGTGGTCCCTACCAATGTGTCTCTCTTTAGGTGCTGACTTTTTTGCAGTTCTCCTTACACTCATGGGTCTGTAGGCACTAACGTCGTCTCATGAGGAGACCGGCTAGTTTGCCCTACCAATGTGAGTTTCTTAGGTTGCTGCCTTTTTATTTATTTTTATGCGTCATCAATGATCAGATCTACTCCAGACATCCGACTGGGGCATCCTGCATTTCCATCTACCTCTTTTCAAACTTGGGATCGCCTGTTCTATCACCCATCCCATCCCTAGTTTGAGGGGGATCACATCATCACTTGTTCTTCCCTTCTTCCATCTCTTTGTTTTTGCCTCATAACCTTGCTTATCGCAAGTTACTTGACAAAAAGGGGCAAAATGTAGACACTTAAAATCGGTTACTCAATTTAGTGTCCCTCACAGATAACCTGGGGCACGTTTATGTCGCCACTATCCCCTTGGGATATTATCCGATTTGTGATTTAAACACCTATCTTAAATTTAATTCACCCCATTGTATCTTACCCCTGAGTAATTAAATATTAAACGTTTAAATTACACCTCTTCCCATGTATCCCAATCACTTATCTACCCCAAATTTATTCTATCTATGTATCACCCCTATTTTTCCTCTTCCCCAAGCGGGATATTTTCCGTATTTGGGGTAATTCTCATCTTTCTAGAAATCAATCATTTTGGCCATCTCGGGAGTCTATTCCGCGATCGGCGCCGACCCATACTGGCCGGGCGCCGATTTTCTAGGAGGCGGTGCCGATTATAAAAGCAAGTCGAACTCGGTTCTAGGGACGGAAAAGACCAGAAAAGCAGATTTAACGCACGCACGAACAGAGAGAGACAGATCGCGAAAGAGACACAGGTTGTAAGAAAGATCTCTTAGCATCAAGGGTATCAAATGAGGGCAGATCCTGTCCGAATCAATCCCTGAGAGGAGCACCGTTACTCTGCTTCCATCATATCAACATCGCACGTATCCATCGATCCTCTGGTGACTCTGTTCCAGTATCTTACCGACTTTCGTACATCCAACAAACGTCGACTATCTGTCCATCACTTTCCAATTTCCGAATCTTCTTGCACTATCCCTGATCAACTGATCTGCTTTCAGTCGACGCCGATTCTTCATAGTCAACGCCGATCACATCAGTCGACGCCGATTCTACATAATCGACGCCGATCATCCTGCAGACAGGTAAAAAGGACACAGGTAACACAAATCCGGCTTTATTTTATAGTTTCCTGTTTTCTGTAGCTTTCTGTCTGTTGTTTAAATTTGGTTTCATTACCATAATCAGAAAATCTAGTCTTATATGTACATCTTTTATCATGTATGTTTCTCTACTTAATTGAAAACGTGGACTGACATCCACCGAGGAAGCTTATCGCTTCCCGGACCCGCTTCTCGGGCAGTCCACCCATATATCTTTTAACGCCATCTTTTTCTGTCAAGCATTGGTGTCTTGCAGGTTACTCGGATCTATTGTGCGAATTGCTCGTGTGCGCCCGTCTTATCTACATCAACCTCCTTATCCATCTACATCTTCGGATCTTGTCCATCAGGTATCGATTTCATTGGAGTTTTTCAGGGTTTTTGTGTTTAGTTTGGTGCATTAACTTGGACAGGTAACAAGCACGAAATCCTTGATCTACAATGACTACCACATCTCGTTATACCCACCACATCCATTATACCTTCGCCAACCACCCATAACATAACCTCATCCGCACCTATTATTTCATATATACCCATAGCTACACAACCACCCCAGTGTTGGTGACCCCTACCCCTTTTCAAAACATTTTTATTTCTATTCCACAATCCTTATCCCCCATTACCACTAGGGTCACCATGACCCTTCCACCTCCATATATGTACTATTAGCATCCTCCTATTTCATCTATCATTCATTCTGGGTACATACCCCTATTTCATTCCCTCCTTCTCAATCTACCTATATGGCAGCACCATATACTGGAATGCCACCCTCATCATATGCCCAACACCAACCCTCTTACACTACAAGAGTCACCCAACCATCACAACCTACCAATGACCTAATCAAGTTAATGATGGACAAGATGTAGACATTGGAAGCATCAGTTTCTAGCTCCCGCAACACTCTCACCTATGATGAGATTTGTAATGAGCCTATCCACCCATCCATTCCTATCCACCCATATCCCATGCATTGGGAAATTCCTAAATTTAACCACTTCAATAGAAAAGAAGACCCACAATAACATTTGCGGTCTTTCAAACATGGGTGTTATCTGATCGCCCATGATGACACTTTGCTTCTGAGGACCTTTCCCATGTCTCTGACTGGGCCTGCATTAGATTGGTATAGTGGGTTACCTAGACACTCTATCTTCTCATTTAATTAGGTAGCCCAAGCCTTTTTGGATCACTTCTCCATTAACATTGTTAAGAAGGTTACCATGACTGACCTCTACTCTACACGTCAGTATGACGATGAATCTATCACTATTTTTTTCTTGTTGGCGTAGCCTGATCAATCAACTCACATTCCAACTACCACAAACCGAACTCATAGAGCTCTTCACGTGGGATTTTGCTAGAAATATTTCATTGACCCTGTAGGTCTAGACTTTCGAACCTTGATGAGGCATTCACCATGGCACGAAAGCTAGAGATTTAGGCCATCGAAGAGAAGAAAATCCAACTACGCAATAAGAATTTGGCATTAAAATAAAATGATTCCTCTTCTACTTCAAAACCTTAGAACAATTATTCAAAATCAAGGGAACCACTAACACAGTGGTACTCAAGGCCGCCAACTCATCCATCAAATCAGGCTAGTCCCTCATCTAATCTTTATCTTGTCCAAAAATTTTAATTTAGACGGGAACAACGGAAATATATCCAAATTGGGGAACCTTATTCTTCTATCTTAGAAAAGCTCATTAAAGTTGGGGCCATCACCCTTCCTCCCATAAAACCACACACTGGTTTTGACCCTGCTTGCCTCACACCCACATGGTATAAAGAGCATGACTTCTGTAACTATCATCGAGTAAAGGGTCATAGTGATGGAAATTGCATCAATTTCAAAAACATTGTCCAAGAAATTATCAAGAAAGGTGAGTTAACCTTGGATAATCCCAACTCACCTGCCAATCAAAACCTACACATCTTAAAGAAACCATTCCCTAATCATGCCCCTTCTTCCGATCAAACTGGAGAGACCTCAACTCATGATAGCCATACCCATGAGGTCCATGCTATTTTCAGCGATGCACCCATTGCTACCCAATTACCTCATATTCCTTCCATCGAGGAAATCCTAGCCCGAAGTCCTCCACTTGCACTTGAACCCACCTCACCTATTCCTCCACCTACACTTGAACCCACCTCACCTATTCCTCCACCCACAGAGGAACACCCTTTGTCCCCTCCCTCACCTGTGAAGGAGCCTCCTGTTAACATTGAGATCATTTCACCTTTGGCTTCTCCACCTAGAGAATCATCACCCGCAGTACATCTCCGACCCACGGAAGAGGCTTGTTTATCTCCTCCACCCACAGAGGAGCACCCATTTTCTCCTCCCCCTATCAAGGATCCAATAGAAATACCTTTTCCTCTAGGTGATCATTCTCCATCAGCTACCCAAGATCCTACGGACTTACTTTCGGATCTCTTACCCATGGAAGCCAAAGCTAGCAAATTCCCCATCTCTAAGACTCATTTTATGGGAATTGCCATTGGATCCTCATCAACCTCACCTACAAGCGAGTGCCTTTTTCACGCCTAGCTGATCACCTAGATTATGTGGATAGGGCCTTACTTTGGGGGCGTCTTCTACTTCCTATCTCAACATAAATGCAGATGTCACTTGCTGACACTTCCACTATCTACCCAAAAATATTTCAGCCAATTGAACCAAACAAAACTACAACTATCAAAAATTCCACCACGATACCCCTCATGACTCAACTCACACCTCTACCCATAACCCAACATGCATCTAAATCCAAACCCACACCTACATCATCTTCCTTACCTAAACCTATTACTGCCTTAGGGGTCATCCCAACCACCAACCTTACTCATCCACCCATAAAATTAGATTTAGCTACATCCTCTAAAGCCAACACCAAACCTACTCGACCCCAAATAGAAGAACCAATCCCATAAATCTCATACTCCAACCTCACCGATTACACCTTCATCACCTTCACCCTTTCTATCCGTCCTAGGACCTCGCCCCTCCAGTGTGGTTAAGAAACCTAAAATTACCGGTAAACTAAAAGTGCAGTAACCCACTCGGCCCTCGTAGACCTCTACCATACCCAAGCACCTAATGCGACTTACACCCACACCTATAGCATCTTTACCACCCATACCTCCAATACCATCGATAGCTTCTACATTACCCCGACATTTCAATCTCTTTCCCTCATGCCTCCTTCATGACCCATGCCAGCTACCTTCATAGCACCTCTGTTATCCCCATGGGTGACACGCCCCCTTCTCGCCATCCACCTTTCCCTCTAGAGCTCGTGTGCCCGTATCACCTTTACCCAAGAAGGTGCAACATAAAGACAAAAATCTGCTACCCTCCAATAAGGTAGTCAAAACAACCACACACTCTCCTACCAGTTCATCTACCATACCCCTACCCAAAAAAACATGACCAACACCTAAGATCACACCAACACCTAAAACCATAGCTTGACCTACTCCCCCTTGTGTAAAGACCATTCCTCTATAGTCCTTTGTGCCTACACCCAAACCCACCTTCACTTCCCATTGCGATCCACTAGTGGGGTCCTATGCCAAAATCTTAACCAACCTCCTTGAAACTTCTATCATCACATTACCACCTCTCAGACCTTATGACCCACTCAAACCCAAACCAAAGGGGTTCAACGACACCAAAATTTGTGCCTACCATCATGTGTTAGGGCACAATGTAGAGAACTGCAAAGCTTTAAAAACCGTTCTTATCCAGTTGTGTCCTCCCAAAGAAAACTTTGATGATGATGACCTTCTCGATGAGGACCCCATTTCACCAACACCCATTCCCACAACTCTTCCCTCACTGCCTACTCAACGACCTGGACCTTTACCCCCACAGCTCCTAGAACCACCTCCAAGATTTGAAATTAACATGGTTCACATCAAATAACTCATCAAACCTCCACCCAAATGTCAGTGTGCTCAACTCATCTCATAAGGTTCCTTCCCGCCACTGGGATTTTTCCCTTCATGTCACTATACCTTTCATGGCTCACCTACCTCACCTACCTCCCACCTCAGATCAACATGATCCACGTTGCTACCCATGCTTAGAAAGACAAAGGCAAGGAAAAGGAAACCGACCCACCGACCAACCCTATACCCAACATACCATCTACACCTACACCTAAAATCACTATCCATGGCCCCACATATCCTATTTCTAATAGGGTTACACATCGTGCCATGCTCAAACAATTACACCAATCCCCCCTCAAAATGTCTTTGTATGACCTCATCCAAACCTTAGAATCCCATCGTCAAGCTCTCATGGAGGTCCTGTAATCTATTGAGGTTTTACCCAATGACCCTACACCCGTAGCCTCCATTATCACACCCCATCATGTAGCCTCTCTCACCAAATTACCACCTTTATCCACACCTCCACCTACTCACCAAGTAGCCTCCCTTAGCTTCCCGAGAGGAAGAGATCACATCACACTAAACTAATGACCTGGACCTAGCTCTCTTCATCTCTATCCACATCGATGATGTACGTATACGATGTGTTATGATCAATGGGGGTGTAAGAATTAATATAATTTCCTCCCATGCATTCACTCAAATGTGCATACCAGACAATTACATGCATAAACATCCTATCATGTTGCGTTCATTCAATGACGCTATCACCTCTACATTTACCATCATCATCCTCCATGTTCACGTGGGACCCCACACTATTCCATAGTCATTTTATGTCTTAAGGGGGGAATTTCAATCACTTATTGCTTGGTAGACCCTGTATTTTTGTTATGGGTTGTGTTCCTTCCACTTTGCATCGTTGTGTAAATTTTGAGCATGAAGGACACACTTATACCATTCCAACTGATCCATCACCTTTCAAAACTTGTAACATGCTTTACTAACCCAATGACATGCTTATACCCATTAAGGCATCTACCTCCATGACCACTACCTCTTCACCTACACCTCCACTCACTAGTGCAGCCACTACCTCAACCACACATACCTCCTCCATTCCTACCGCTGCCACAACCTCCATAGCCAAACCATCAGCCTCCCAATCGTTAGCTCCACCTCCGATCGACCTCTAACACATCATCTATTCCAGCTACCCACATACCAACCACCGATCCCTTGGAAGGAATTTTTCAATGCCTCACTTTGGGGAGTATCATGTATATAGCATCAACACATTCCTTACTCCACAAGAATATAGAAGTCTTCACCAACACCCTAGTTATGATCATCATATAAGAGAGCACCTCTATGGTCCTCCCCACCTTCGTACCAATCTCACCTATGGGGATACTTGATTCTACCACTTACACACCTAAACCACCGTCACAAACCTGCACATTTTCTGCTAACCTCTAATCACTTACCAATCACCATTTCACCCACACCTTCTGCACCGATGTATGTGGAAAGGTTTTGGTTTTGTATTATATGAGTAAGGCCACCATATTGTTATTCCATGTACTACTCGCAAACATAATTACTGTAATGGTATCAAATTTACAGAACCACCTACCAAGAAGGCCTGTATTGAACTCATTAAGGACATTAGCCCCTCTCCACCTTCTTCACCACCATCACCACCTTCATCGTGAGTCGATAGATCCAAAATCCATTCCTCCTAAAAAAATTCTTTCATAAACACCATTTCCTTAGGGCCTCTTACTTATCAATGCGAGGGTGAGGCTCCTTCTTTCTCTTCCCTTCTGTATCATGAAATGATTGATCATGATACACCTTCAATTAACGTCATTCAATGTCGAATGATGAATCTATACGCACCTACCTTGGTGCAAAAGAATCATATATTCATTGGTCATTACCATCTGAGATGCAAACCATGTTGAAGCAGAATCGACTATCAAAATCAAAATGTATACTCAGGATGACCTGCACATCCTAAAGATTAGTCAATCTTTAGATGCTACTGAACAGGAATCCATCACTTCCTTTCTCAAAACCATGACCACACTTTTTCTTGGTCTTATGCAGACATGCCCGGTATTGACCCCACCATAGTGGTCCACAATATTGTAACCATTTCCGATGCTAAACCCATCAAACAAAAGCTGAGGAAAATGCACCCTCGTATTGCTCTTCTGATCAAATAATAACTTTAGTGCCTCCTTTCGGTTTCCTTCATCTTACCTATTGATTATCCTCATTGGATTTCTAACATTGTCCCTGTCACTAAGGTGATAGGGGGACTCCACATTTACATGGATTTCCATGACCTCAATCTAGTTTTCCCAAAGAAAACTTTCCTTTACCTGGTATTGACCAACTAGTTGACCTTACCATTGGTCATGAGATGATGTCACTCATGGATGGATTCTTGGGTTATAACCAAATCTTGCTTGCCCCAGAGGATCAACACAAAACCGTATTCATCACCCCTTGGGGGACCTTCTACTATCGAGTTATGCCTTTTGGCCTTAAAAATGCTGGTGCCACATATCAGCAGGCTATGACCTACATCTTTGATGACATCATGCATCATATATTAGAAGATTATGTGGATGATCTCCTAGCCAAATCTAAATGCTGCTCTGAGCACCTCGCTATCCTAAAAACCATCTTTGACCGCCTTATTAAATATTGTGTTCACCTTCAACCCAAGAAGTGTGTCTTCACGGTTATCTCAGGAAAGCTCCTAGGATTTATCATCTCCCTACATGGTATAGAAGTTGACCCTGCTAAAGTCAAGGCCATTCTTGAGATGCCTCCACCCACTAACCTTAGACAACTCCGTAGCTTACAAGGTAAGTTGTAGTCTATTCGTTGTTTCATTTCACAATTGTCTAATCAGTGTTAACCATTTCATCATCTTCTCAAGAAGGATGTCTCTTTTAAATGGGATAATGACTACCACAAAGCTTTTGAGGCCTTAAAATAATACCTTCTCCAACCACCCGTACTCATTCCACCTAAATATGATTAACCCTTCTACCTATACATCTCAGCTACCGATCACTCCTTGGGGGCCATGCTCGCTCATCGTGATGAACAACACAGGGAGCAGGTGGTTTATTACATAAGTCATACTCTTTTAGACTATGAAACCCAATACACCCATGCTGAAAAACTCTTCTTAGCCTTAGTTTTCATTGCCACGAAACTCCGCCATTACCTACTTAATCACAAAACTTATGTTGTGACCAACACCGACCCCTTACACTTCATGTATGCCAAACCTTACCAAAATCAACGTGCCACGTGCTAGCTCATGCTTTTGGCTGACCTCGACCTCAAATTTATCCACCAAAATTCCATCAAGGGCCAAGCCATCGTCAACCAATTGGCTGACGCACCTCTTTCGGGGATCAACCTTCTAATTTTGACTTTCCAGATGAGTCAATTGCTTCCCTTTCCTTGGACGAGCCCACATACCAAATGACACTCTTCTTCGATAGTTCCAAGTGTTAGCATGGGGGTGGGGTAGGTGTTATCCTCATTCCACTTGATGGTGAACCCATGCCTTTGTCTTTCAAACTATATTTTGATTGTACAAACAATATTGCCGAATACAAAGCACTCGTATTAGGTCTCCAAGCTACCTATGCCTTGGATGTCAAATCCATCAACATCTTTGGTGATTCCCAATTGGTTGTAAACCAAGTCAATGGTATATACCAATGTTGTAATGAGACACTTCAAAAGTATAAACATCACGTAGACATACTTTTGACCACCTTCGACCACTACGCCCTTCAAACCATCCCACATTCAACCAACAAATTACAGATACCATGGCTACTTGGCTTCTCAAATCCTCGCTTCACCTACTAATTCTAAAATATTTATCACCATACAAAGACTCCAATCACCCTCTTATTTACCTCATGAGGTTTACTCTATTGGAACCGCTACCCCTAACCCAAGTGACCTTTGGTATAAACAATACTCAGACTACCTTTCTGTTCCATCTTGCCTCCCGACCTCACTCGTAATGGACAATGGGCCTTTCTCAAAAGGGTCTCTCATTATGTCATCATGGGTGGCCTCCTCTACAAACGTGGCTTTGATGGCATTCTCTTACGGTGCCTTACGAGTTCTGAAATTCCTTATACCATTAAGGAAGTTCATGATGGCATATGTGGAGGTCACTTCAGTGGCCTCACTATTGCTAAGTGTATTCTTTGCCTAGGCTATTACTGGCTGACCCTCAACCATGATTGTTGTGACTATGTCAAGCATTGTGTCAAATGCCAACAACATGCCAACCTTCATCATACACCTAGTCATGCCTTGTAGGTCACACGTGACCTTTGGCCCTTCTCTCAATGGGGTTTGGATCTTGTCAAGAGATCAATCCCCATTCTTCCCAATGACATAAATGGATCATCAACGCTACCAAAGACTACACAAAATGGGTTGAGTCCATACCTCTCATTTCCACAAAATCCAAAAAATATGTGAATTCATCAATCATCACATCATCTGTCGCTTTGGTGTCCCACATTGCCTCATCATTGATAACGACAAAAAATTCAAAAGTTAAACCTTGCGAAAATTTTGTGATGCCTTCGGCATTCAGCTAAGTTTTTCATTACCTTATTACCCACGGACCAATAACCAAGTCAAATCCACCAAAAAAACTGAACAAAATTCTCATGAAAGTGGTTAATGATATTGGGAAGGACTTGCATACGCACATTCCTTTTTCCCTATGGGAATACCGCACTAGTATCCATACTTCCTGCTACCAAACCCTTTTCTATGGTCTATAGTACAAAGGTTGTTCTACCTCTCGAGGTCTAGATTCCATCACTTTGCATTTCTCTCCATGAAATTCTCACTGATGATGAATTTTGTCGGGACCATTTAGTGCAACTTGAGTTACTAGACGAACACCCACTTAATGCTTTGTACCATCTGCAAGTTTACCAAAAATGTATCGAATGTGTCCATGAGCAAACCTTCCAAGTTGGTGACCTTGTCCTAAAATAAAATCAACATGTAACCAAAGAAAAAAAAGTAAACAAGGTAAATTTTCTCCTAATTGGCTAGGACCATACATCGTGACTCATACTTATGGATCAAGTGCTTATCATTTATCTTCACTCGAGGGTAAACCCAAACCTAAGCCCCTTAACGCCTTGCATCTTTGACCATTCTATTGTTGACTTTTAGTCCTACCTCACCTTCTACCTCTTTCCATGCTTGTCCCTTGAGTGTTATCCACTTCCTATGCCATCACCAATGATTAAATAAGAATCATGTGCATACCCGTCACTTTTTATCTTCTCTTAATTATGTGTACCACGGCGCTGCACATAACATGATTCTCATGGATACTTTTGTCTACCTTTAGATGAGATCCCATGGTCGTTTCACCCTACTTTCTGAACAAGAATTTTATTCTTCACCTTAGTCTTGTCCATGACTTAAAACCTCTCACATGGGATCCAACTCCTTGAGACAAAATTCTAATAAAATATGACTCCCTCAAAAGGACATCTTTCTCTCTACCATTGCTGCTATAAATAAACTGCTCCCTTGAAGGACAACTATATAAAGCTCTTTCAAAAAAAAAGACAAGAATCTGAAGCTTCCCACATTGATCAGCTTCACGAAGACCTCAAGGAGTTAATTTTCTCATCCCATATAGACTTCCCTTATTGATCAGTCTATCTCAAATATAAGTCAAAACAAATAAAAGCTTTTTCTTCATGGACTTGCCCATTGTGACCTCAAATCTCTTGCCACAAGGCATGATACCTACTACCATATAAAATACCACTTTTCACCCTCTCACCATTCACACTCTCATTTCCTACCGCCTCAAGGGACCTCATGGAACCATGACATTTGGTGGTCATGCGACTACTTTACACCTTTAGAATAATCGATCATGCAATGTCTTTAGGATCTTATGTTCATCAACCTATCTCAGGTATGACTTACTCGTTATGATCCTAACCAATCAGGTGGCTTTCTTACCTCCTCTTCTCTTTTAACCTTCCTTATTACGTATTGATTACCTTATACAGGACTTGGTCCTCGACGCTTACCTTTGGGTCATCTTCTTCTTCCACCACACTCAACATCACTTCTACCAATGAGCCCACAATTCACCCATACCTAACAGACCTAGACTCAATCATGCCTATAACATACCCACCCATACTCTTACCTCCTCACATTCTTCCCTAGCTTATGGGAGAACTACATCGGCTTGAGGTCCCTTTTAGCCGGGACTATGTAGGTAGCACTCCAAGGGCATGGGGCCCTTGGAGGTTAGCTCGGCCACTCTCTACCCTAACCAATTCATCTTTCATTTTCCTAAATCACATTCTACCCTCCTTAGTTTCCTTTTTATATCATAAATTGGAAATTAAACCACACAAACAACAATTTTCTTCACATTTTTATCATCATTAAAACATACATTTATTATGACTACCATTTATGTACTATCATCATGCATGTATTATAAAACATCTTAAACATGAGTACGGGATCTAGTCCTCTCACTAGAGGCATGATGTGCCATGTACTCTCCATAGGATAGAAAATCTATCCCGGCCGCTATCAACTGATCTTGATAGTATCTAGCCTCACCTAAGGCATCACGTAACCTAGATAGGGGTATTGTTTGTGGTGGCCCCATCGGCCTCAACCCCTGTACCTATCCTATGGGACCTATCTTGATACCTATGGAGGTGCCATCGGCCTCACACCCGTGCCTATGTTTGAGCCTATAATGCCCGAATATGTGCCTATCGGTGGCTAATTGGCCCTATAAACTCTGTAACCTACACATGTAAGGTGACTACTGCTAATCTTCACCCTCTCCATCTCCACCTTGGGCCATCTAGGCCTGTAGATTGGCCACCTGTGCATGTAATGCGGCCACCTCTACCTCTGATCACTGCTAGCTGCCCTTGTACCATCCCTAACTATGTAATCAAGGTTGCCACCTGCCCCTGTAGGGTGTCTCTCTGCATAGTGATGGTGGCTAAATAACTGGATTCCGGGCCTAGGAGCTATTTCTCCTAACTAGGAAACCCACCACTATCTATACATGTCATCACACTTTGGCATTATCAATTTTCTCGGGTCTATAACCTACTCCTCCTACCCAATAGGTATTGTCAGCTGTGGAAGTGGCAGTGGTCTCTCCACATCATCCCTCCAGTACTATGGGAAGGGTGGTGGTATATCTGTAATAGTCCAAATCAGCGTCGGACCCTATCTATGGGGATCATCTCATGCTCTCCTGCATGACACCCCTCTATCCATCTAAGTAGCTGAAGGCCAGCTAACTCCTCAACCATCTATTTGTATGAGGGATAACCCACATATGGTCTCCATATAATATCTACCCTAGACAATCCCTCCAGTAGCCTCCGGTAATATGCTACATCATGTGTAGCCATGTTTGATCACCACTCTCAATAACATGCACCCATTGTCTATACCCCACTTGTACAAAACCTAGCTGAAAGGAATCTGCTCTAGGAATATCCAATGGACACACACAGATAATGTGCTCATAGGCCCAACAAATGAAGAATGAATGTATATCATAGGAAATTGAACTCGAAGTGGCTATATGCCCATAACTCTCTATATAACTACAGGAATGTTGGCACCTAGGAGAATCGGGTCCTCTCCATCATCATGTCATGTAACACTCCCATCAGTGATCGTGGGAATCTCCCACCCTCTACATCCGGTAGTGCAAAACAACAGACTGCCTCCATCAATAATACTACTAGCCTCATCTCCTCTGGATGGGCTAGGTACATCTCTCCATAGCTCAAGATGGCACTATGGAATGTCAGCTCTACCATCCCTCCCAAAACACCATCAGCATCAACTCCTCAGATGTGTTTGAGGAGATTGAATATACCTGCTTACTCACTATAGGTAACCGTAGGATCCTGAACACGTCCTCCAGGGTGACTATCATCTTACCCATCAGTAGGTAGAATGTGTTGGATGTTGAATCCCATTTATTAATAAAGGTGACCATCATACTCAGCTATCAAACTATATCCGGTAGCGTCGGAACCCACTCGGACCCACCTTCTCAACATACCCGCAACTCCTTGGGCAGCCATTTGTGCCTCATCATCACGAGTAGGGGTGACACTGTCTTGCATCCTCAGCTGATCTCTCACCTACATCCAACAAAACAATCACATTATTCAAGCTCAAACCATACCCACAATCACCTACACCCATTACCCTACCTATTTTACTTCACTACTTACCTGTTTATCCCATGGCCTAACTACCTACCCAACCCAACCCACACCTACTCACCCTAACCTTACCCAACCCAACCCACACCTACTCACCCTAACCTTACCCAACCCAACCCACACCTACTCACCCTAACCCTACCCAACCCAATATCACCTTCCTACTTACCCAATCCACCCCTAACCTACCCTAACCCTACCCAACCCAGCATCACTTTACCTATTTACATGCACCCCTCACCTACTTCCATTTTGACCCACTCCCCGACCTTACCTACTTGCCCACAAGTCTCGACACTTGGTCCCAACCGCCCAGCCCTTGCCTATTCCACATTTTTAGGTGAGTGTTTTATCCCCCAAGCGGCATCGGTCCTCTAGAACGACCACGGTTTACCCATAACCGGCATCAGTCCACCGATTCGTGATGATTACGATTAGACTTTGCGCGTCGGTCAACATTTGACCGATGTCGATCCTATCTCGGTGACACCCCACGGAAGCATGCCTAGCTTTCCCATTTTTTTCATTCCTCACCTCCCCACCCCTCCCACCTCTTCTACTCCCTACCTCTACCCTTCCCCATCCTTCTTTTACCCAATTTACCCTCCTAGCAATCCAATTTCATTTCCCCCTCAACCCCATTTTTCTCCAAACCTGACTTCTACCCTAATCTACCTCACAAAACATGAAAAGGATTTGAACCTTACCTCATCTCACTTTCATCTCTATGGTGGCACCTCTGGTCAGCTGCACTGGTGGTCCCCCTAATCCCTCTCCTACCTCTACCATCACCAAATGACCTCTCACTCTCTAACCAATCAATCCACTCCAATCGATCTAACTCAGCTCGTGGATCCACCTATCACCCAACTATCCTCCACCACGATGCTCACCAACTCAGTCTTCAGTCTCACCTTGTCACTTTTCACCTTTTTCTATCTCTTCTGTCATTTTATCCTCTTTTTAAAAAGATAAATGAATTGAAAAAATGCATATTTTTCTCTTTTATAATAACCCCGAGTTAACCGGCATTGTTTTACCATAACCGACATCGGTCCTATGCCCTAGCTTACCGTGGTCGGTCTAGCTTTACCAACATTAGTTACCTTAAACCATCATTGGTTTCCCTGCTTAGTCTTTTTCCTACCCCCTACCCCTAATTTTTGACCTGAATCCTTTTTTATCCTACACTCACCTCACTTGGCCACACCACTTGACCTTCTTGACCTTACCCTTTATCCCCTCACCTCATCCTCATTCGGGGACTCGTTATTTTACCCATACCTCAGCCCTACCCGTGTCATGACCTGGACCATCGCTAGTGACCTTTAACTCCATGTGTTCGCTATTCCTTGTCACAAAGTTACCTATGTTGATTACCATCTTGACCTTACCTTGCCTCTTTCCATGACCGTTTATCGACCCTTGACCTTTGGTGTCTGGAAACATACCTAAACGTTCTGCACTGGACATGCGTCATGTTGCACGACCATGTCCTATAACTTGGATATCAGAATCACCTCAACTTTGTTTGGATAAACCTATCGACCTTAGACAATGTAGAGTTTTCCTACTCTTCAACATAGTATCGTGTTGTAGTTTATACATGTGCATGCGTTTGACTGTTACTACCTTTGACCCTGAACCATTACCTAAATTACTTGAGTGGACATTTTCCCCCTTTTTACCCTCATTTCCGACCTTCCTCTTCATCACATTCACCTTTTATGAAACCACTCACCGGTTACGCCTTCTACCTCATCGGTTCCTAGTTTGAGGGGATCACCTTTACCCACACATGGGGCAACCACGTCTTATTTTTGTCGGCGTATCGATTACAAATACAAGCTACATGACAAAAAGGGAAAAAATGTAGACACCAAAATTGGGTCACAGTCTCCTTGGTCCCTCGTCAAATAAACACCTTGAACACATTTACCTAACCATGGCCCCCTTCACCCCACTCTAATATTAATTTAATTAATTTAATGAAATTAATTCATTATCCTCATAATATTTATTATTTTAATATCCTAATTGAGATAGTGCCCACATATCCACCTCATCTAGCCACCTCACCCTAAGACCTATTCTTAGTAAGTTTCCATAACTAACTAAGACCTACCCAAACCCTAATAATCAAATCCTACATTACCTCTAACCACATTCCCGCATGATTAGAAGGAGGATTCCATTCTAATCTATGGAGAAAAATGAATAAGATCCCATAAAATAAAAAGGATCTACCCATTTTAGAAAACATAGGAAATCCCACCTAACGATGCGAGTCACCTAAAAGCGCCGCCGGTCAACCCGGAACTACCATCGGTTACCATTTAACCCCCAAAACAGCCTTATTTTTAGGCTGGCACATTTTTTAGAGGTGAGAGACATCTTACGAAAATGAGTGACAAAACTAGAGCTGAATGCAAGCATAACTAGCATCCGTACAAGTATCACAACATCCATAGCTAGCACCGAAAGCAACTACAGAGCCATTGTGCCTTCACGAGAGCATCTGAGGAAGCATCAACACCACACCAAGTTCCTTCCATTTGATCACCCACCATTGCCAACCAGACATCAAGCTCATACAAAAATTAAGTTTTGTTAACCTTGGGCTAGTTAATTATCATTGAGTAGATCCTTTTACTTTTGTTGTTAGTTTTTTTCTCCCATTCCCATTCCCGCCATTTTACCTCCATGTAAACTTGACCATCCCTTTACCCATACCCATTGAATTACCCATATCCAAATTTTAATCATTCTTGTGCGTAACCGGGATCCACATAAACCTTGCCATTGCCCTTCCTTTTCATATAGCCTCAGATTTATCACCTTACCAAGTTTTTATTGAGTTTCTTGTACCCCGACCATACCATCACCGGTTAATCTAAAGCGACACGGTTATACCAGATTGAATTCGGTCTCTATTTTTACCATAAAAAAAAATAGAGCCTAAAACCTCCACCAAATACCCAAAACATCACCGATCCTCACTTGTGACCCATACCATTACCACGACCAAGACCTTAACCTTGATTTAGTCATATCTTAGCACTTTTGTTGTGAATGAATTTTCTTATTTTAGACGAATGAGATACCTAAATAATTTTAACTACATTAGGATTTCCTTTATTGTTAGCATTAAGTTGTTTTAAACAATGGATTGACAACCATCTAGGAAGTATCACACTTCCCAGATATAGCACACGCTAGGTAGTCCACTACATATACTGTTTAACTATTATTTGGTGGTCTTGTTGTCTATTTTAGGTAGTTCCTCCTAGCCAAAAGGAAGTTCTCACGATCAACTGTGGATCCGAGAAGTCATATTCGTGCAACAACCTTCAACCAGCATCTTAACAGGTAGTCCTCCTAGCCCATTACACTTATCTATTTTGTCAACATTCAAAGAAATGCTCTAGAATTGGGTGAAATAGGATGATATAAATTTTATGGTTATTCCCCCATCAATCACGACTCTTGATAAGGATATCATTGATTTGAACATTGATAAAGAGTGGTAAATCATGTTCCTATGGCCTAAGCGAGGGAATCTTATACGACTCAAATGATATAGTTGTGGGTGATTTAAGGGATCCTAAAAAGTTTGTGAAAGATGAAGGGTCATATGTTGGTATTGTTATTGATTGTAGGACTTCAATAATCACTTGCTTATGAGAAGGTGACATCTGCACTGCGGATCGTAAAGTGAAATTTTGATAGGATCTTGGTGTAACTATTTAATGACAACCTTTTGTATTGAGGTGGATGATGAGGGTGGTGCGGTGAGTATTGAAACCTTGGATTTGGGTGACATTATTTGAGAGCTATAGAAATAAATAATTTAGGCTTTTAAGTAGAAGAAGATAACTCGGGAGATGGAGGCATGGCAAAAAAATTTTATATTTCTTAGGTTCAGATGGATCTATGTCATAGTTATGTGAACAAGTGGTAATGTGTACATCGTCAAACTAATGAGAATAAATCTCAGACATGGGATCTTTTGGTTTAGATGAAGATGATGAAGTGGTATGCGGTTTGGAATGAAGGAAATCAAGATTACCACGTTTTTGAGAAATTAGGTTAAAGGCCTTTGGTCTTCTATTGAATGTCCTCGTCTCGATGGTAATTGTAAGAGATATTGAATTCATACCATTTGTGTTTCCATCCTTGTGAGTTTGATATTTTGAGAGGTGGTAAAGTTATAAGTGATTTTTGAAGGAAGTCTAAAATAATTACATAATGCCCCTTAGGCCCAGGATATAGATGGTAATGAAATTTTACGTATCTTATCCTCTGATGGAAGTAAGGCTTTGATTTTGGGTTGTTGGGTTGTCTGTTATTGAGGGGTTTTAGATGATGTGGCAGATGAAGGAAGAAGGCCTAATGGAGAGGCTTGGTTATTAGGGTAGTTACTAGGAGTTGAAATGATCCTTATAGGAGGATGTGTAAGAATAGGCCGAGGGAAAAAAAATGGTATGATTTAGGGAAGGTATATGAAGGAATTTTGAAAAATTGGAAATGCCTTATTTTTAGGTCCTTTTGTGGTTTTGGATGAGCTGGGTATGGATGTAGAGGTAGTTGTTGATGAAGGAAGGGGGTTTGAATGATGTGGTTGATGAGATCTAAATGAGTTGTGGATTTTGTAGGTTTCAGATTGGCTAATGTAGGGACAATTGGTTTTGTAGATGGAGGATGAATGTGGTTTGTAATTGTCTTGGGTGGAGGTGTTTGTGTCATAAATGTTTCGAGAGGTATCATAGTTATATTTGTAAATGAAGGTGTAGTCATAGGTGTGGTTATACTAGAAGATATGATTGGTGGGGAAATGGATTTAGTAATAACATGTGACAAGGATGGGATATAATATCAGTAATGTTTATAGTAGATGGGGACTTGGTAGACGTAAGTTTAGGTTCAATCGATGTTTATTCTATAGATGTATGTATTGGGTCAATAAGTATGGATGTGGACTCAAAAACATGTCATGTTTTGGTAATGGTGTTGATAGTATGATGAGAATGGACGACATTATTTTGGGTTTAATTGGTATATGTGGGATGATTTGGAAAGGGTTGTTTAAATATGCCAAGATTTTGATTTGGGAGTGCATTTTGATTATCTAAGTGAATTTCACCCACGCCAATCAAATCTTAGAGGACATTACGAGAATGTGTGAATTTTTTTGTAATAATCGTTATCTCGATACTAAGAGGGTTTGGATACAGATGTATCGATAGGTTAGATGGGTGGGAGAGATATCATGTTTGCAACAAGTAACTTATCAAAGACTGCACTATAAGTCTCTCCTATGGGTGTGTAACTACATTGTTGATGGGAATGCTTGGTAGTGGGATTTTCCTTAGGAGTGAGACTTGACTACTATAGTGTTAGTAGATGATTTGGATTTTTTAGGATTGGAAGATGAATTAGATGGGAATTCAGTTCATGGTTTCTTAGGACAAAGTTTAATGCGACCATCTTCTAGGGCTCACAGTTCAACTTATAGACCATATTGAAAGATTCATCAAATGTCTGGAAATATTGGATTTGTAACATTGTTAAAATGTGTTTAGCACATGAATGATAGAAAAATTCAATTAGTTCAATTTGTGGTAATGGGAAGGATAATTGATTAATTATACCCCTCTCAGTGGGAAAAAAAGTTGGAAATGGACTCGTCCTCAAATTGTTTAATTGCATATAAGTCATTGATAGTGATTTTACAAGATATGTTTATGGAGAAATTTTCTAGAAATGATTGTGCGAGTTGTGACATTGAGAAAAGGGAATACTGAGGGATGTTATTGTACCGATCCGGGGGTAGGACTAGCAAGGGACATGGGAAAATTCCTTAGCATGATATCTTGATCATGAGCTATTAGATAAAAATCATGATGGAAAGCACATATGTGTTGCTGGGGATCCTCCTTACTATAAAATTTTATAATCTTGTGAAGTTCCCAATAGGGTGGCTATGCTTTGTATGGAATTGAAGGGTGAATGGGCTCATTGCAAATTTGGTCATAAGAGAGGACATTTTTGGGTCTTGATGAGGTAGCTTCAATATTGGATATGCGAGTTCATGAGGTCTTGAAGTGGATCACGGTTGTCTTTGATTCTTGTGAAGATGAACCAAGTTGAAATGAGAACTGGCTAGGTTTTGAATATGTCTGATACTTGAGGAATGTTTTCTTTGGTAGGGAATATTTTGTTGTGGAATATTATAAGTAAGTGGAATGTTTTGTTGGGAAGTTTTACTTAGGGATATTATATTGGGAATAATTTATTATGGGATATTTTGTTGTGGGATGTGTTTTGATAAGGAATGTTTTGTTGAAAAGGACTTCACTATTGAGGAATGTATTGTTGTGAAACATATTGTTGAGGGATATTTTGTTGAGGGATATTTTGTTGTGGGATGTTATAGGTAGGTTGGGACACTAAAGGTTGTGAAGGTTGAATATATTGATAAGGATATGGGATAGATGTAGTGGTAAATGGTTGCAAATAAGGAGGTGGTTTCTAAAAATACATTACAGAGGCAGCGAAATATGGTGCTTGTTGTGGGATGTTCTGCATGGGAATAGATTGTGGTATAGAAATTAATGGTTGCGATGGTTGTGGAATATGTTGTGAGACAAGGGGTGTAGTAGATTGGACTGAAACAGGATGAGTGGTGGTGATAACACTAGTATTGATTAAGGGAATAGATGCCAAAATGGACATAGTTATATTTCGAACATTGCTAAGCTGGTTGAGCTACGATAGTAGAAATGGTAACAAAACTCATTGGATGTGTTTAGGTAACTGGGGATGTTGGAGGGGTAGAAAATGAAACACTAGTATTGTTTTGTGGAGGTGTTTAACCAGTGGAAGGCTCAGGTGAAGATGTATATTGTTGGGAAGTTGTGTCTTGAGAAGAGATCATACAAAGACTAATAATAGGAATGGAAGAAGGAACTTCCGATGTTTCCAAATGACTTAATGGTAGATATGAGTGTATTTTTGAATGATAGGTTGGTGTTTTAGATCAATAAGATTTGAAACCCCAGATGAAGCATTAGGTAAATATGGAAGTGGTTCAGGTCCATATTATTGGTTTGAATCAATAAGACGTGAAGAAATAGATGAAGGATCAAGGATATTTGAAGATGGTTTGGAGTACAGTTGTTGGTTTGAATCAATAGGATGTGAAAAAATAGATGAAGGATCATGGATATTTTAATATGGTTTGGGTACAAATGGTTGGATTTTAACAACCATATTTGTAAGATAAGTGTTGAGAGAAATGGGGTTTAAATCCAACATCTCTTCAAAAATAGGGTCTCCTCTATCATAAAAAGGAGGTTAAAAGATTTTGATTATGAGCTAGGGGAGTATGGTTGTTCAATTTCTTCTTGTTCAGATGTATGGAAGATTTGACTACAAAACTGATGTGAAGAATGTAAGAGACATTGTCACATTTCTTCATTGTATTGTTCCTCTATTTCATTCTAGACTTGTTGATGTACAAATAGAGGAGTAGATGTGATTGGTTGATGAAATGGGTTTTGTTGTTGTAATGGTGTAGAGAATGTAGTAGGTAATGGTGTAGATACGGTAGTGGATAAAGGTGTAGGAAATGATGTAGAAATTTGAATAGATAATGGGATATGTTGCAAAGATGTAGGTAATGATTTAGACATATTTTCAGAATTTTGATTGCGAGGCTTGTTGTCTAGTTTGTACCATAGTAAACAAACAAACACTCACCTAGTAAAAAAACAACTAAATGGGTTTATTACAAACAACATGAAAAGATAAGAAAAATGATTTTTTTATAGATTTTCTTTATTTAATTATGAGAAAGTGAAATTTGTAAAATGGCTACCGAAGGTCCTAGGAAATGGTGAGCTATGGTTGGTTTCAGGTGTGTTTAAGGGCGGATTCCCAGATATACCTAGAGGTACATGAGGCCTAATTATGTCTTGTTGTCGATATGGGCTTGGTTTTGGGGCTTTCCTCCTCACTTCATTGTCCTATTGCAAAAAGGGAGTCGGGTGATGTGCCAATATACAAAAAAATAGGTGCTTATACTCAACAGGAACATTGAGTTGGTTTCCTTATTGGGTGATGAAACCCCAATAGTTATCACTTATGTGGGAATTTTTTGAATGCATATTATGTTTGATTGTGTGTGGGGAAAATAAAGTGAATGTAACCAAATTAACTTCCTAATTAAAACTATGTGAGAAAGACGAGAATGCAATTGTTATCTTTAAAAACCAAAATGAAATGTCTATTTCAATGAGGAAAATCATCCAAGTATACAATACTGAAAGCAAAGAGATGGATTTAGGACTTACCATGATAAACGATTCCCATTTATTTTAAAGAAAATAATCCAACAATCAAGCGAGTCAAAGTGGCTACAACAACCTACAAAACCGGATTAGCGAAACAACAAAAATAGGAAAAATAAAGATTAGGAGGCAATATGTAAGTAATAAAATATCCTCGGATGAATCACCAATGATTACAGAATCGCGGTGATTACACAAATCTTGGAGATTATTAAACAGAAATCGAGATATGGAAAAACTTTGATATTTTCGATGAATAAAAGTTTTTCTTTCAATTTTGAAAGTGAATGTTTTGAAATAGAAATATAAAAACTTAGATTAAAATAAAACATAGAAATGACCAGACGGTAAAAACTTGAAGATAATCTGCAAACTAAGCAAAAGGATTGAGAAAATCATCAATGATTGATTGAATCATTTGGCGATTCACACGATCACTTGTAAATTGTCCAAATCGTTGGTGATTACTATGCAGAGAACCAAAAATGAAAAAATATGCTATTTTTAATGAAATTAACAATAAAATAAAGGGCCAATTGTCCCCTTTGGGCATGCCAAAATGTTTAGAATAAATAATGGCTCTTGACTTAATTCACTAAGCAAGAAAGTGAAATTTAACCAACCTCAAAATGATGGGGTTTAGTGATACCCATGGATGTGACTAATGGTAATTGATATTGTGCTCCATATACAAAATGATGTAGGATATCTTCCTATGAGAACACCTATAGATCACAAAAATTTTGAATCCTCCAACTCGGCTTTGTGCGATATTCAAACCAAGAAAGATCATCTTGGATGCACTGGACCTCAAAGTATGCTTCCCAAAATTCCTCTACAACATCACGGATCCGCTGAGTGGACTCAAAGATGCTTTGCAAACTATCTAAAGGGGCATAGTGGATAGCACACAACTCAAGATCGTGTAATATGTCATATTGTTTCAGTACAATAGATGACAGAGATAATGGGAAATGAGTTGATACTAATAATATTGTGACTTGGACCATATCTTACCATCTAAAACAATCCATGTTGGATAAAGTTTCAGATATAAATAGATTTAGAATAAATGCTAAAGGAGATGAAAGCAAAACATAAATAACAAGAATCTTTGGTGATTCTAGGAATCGATTGGAGATTCTAAGAATCATTTGACGACTCTAGGAATCACTAGTGATTCTGGTAGATATTACTAGACTAATAAAATCAAGTGATTGACTGATTAAATTAATGTTTCATGAATAAAAAATATTTAGAGATGATATATAATAAATGAACTGATGAATAAAAGTACATAAAACCTAATGTGGGGTGAGGAGAAACCTCTGACCTTGATGGAAAGTGATACAGGAAGCTAAAGAACTCTGATTGGAGTGATAGGATGTTGATCTACAAGAGCTTAGGAACAACTTGGAGATGTTTGATGAATGTTGGGATGTTACTAGATGATAACGTGAACACTTTGATGCACAATAATACTAATGAACTCAAGTAGAAATCTCAGAATCAAAAATGCAAGTAGATGATCCCCAAAGAGAGACTGAAAAATTATCTTAAGTAATCGTCAAGCGATTACCCAAATCATCAACGATTTTGGTCTATTTAGAATTGGATGGAAAATGGTTGATTTTTTTTTTTCCAAATCAAGGTTTCTTGTTTTGAATTTTGAGGGGTGAGTTGTTAATTTGTTGGGAAGTGTCGGGTTGGCTAGAGATGTGTCGGATTAGTTTAGGGAAGTGATGAAATAGGCTAGATATTGTCTAATTTAGCTAGGTTTGTTTTAGGATAGATATTAGGTGGTTATTTAGTGATTCATTAAGTGTACGAATATAAGATTATATAGGATAATTGGTAGATAATAGGATATTGATAAGATAATGAAATATGTATATTTAGGATATAAAGTATTAATATATACTTAATTAATTAAGGATAAACGGGTATACTATATAACTTGAGATGTGGAATACTAATGTGTTAATCAAATGAGGGGGTGTGTTATGTAGGACTTAGGATCATGTAGGTATTAATATTTAATTAATTTAAAGGGGAAATATTAATGTGTTGATTAAATAAAGAGGAGAGATGTATTTTTGGAATGTTGATGTGATTAATTAATTGAAGAGGTGGGTGCATTGTATTAAATATTGATTTGGTTAATTAATGATTTGGAAAAATATGAGGGAGAATATATTTTTAGTGTCTACACCTTAATACACCTTATGATCTCATAAACAAAACCTTTTTTTCTGAACCATGCACCAAGAACATGCATATGCCAAGACACCATGCCACTACAACACCTCATAACACCAAATAATCTCACTACTAATACACCTTAACTCATTTGACATTAATGAATCACCAATGAAAACATCATGCACTAACCTAAGCAACTTAACACCATTTGACATCAATACCACTTGACATCAATGATAATAATAATGTCACATTGTCCAAAAATCTCACCCTTATTCATTGATGAAAAAAATCTCAGAAACATTAGTGGCAACCAAAATACAAATACCTTGAACCCAAACTTATTATTTTTGAGTAAACTCTCCTACTTTGACATATATGAAAAATGCTCCTACAACAACTTGAAAACTCAAAAACAAAAATGCATAAAAATACTTACAATATCACCCTTGGTTTGTACCTAACTTTTTTTCATTAAATATTACGGATGATCCATGGATCGGTCTCAAACATCCTCAAGGATTCCCCTGAAAAACACTTACTACTTTGGTATTCATGCTTTTTTATAGAAATTCTCTTGAATTTGAATCTCTAAAAATCATGCCCTTATTTTCTTCACATTGGACTTACTTAACATTCATGATTGAAACCATCCCCCTAAGAAAATGTACCTATTTTAATCATACTTTGTAACTTCAAATAACCTTTTCAACACACTACTTAGAGATACATTCTTAATCAACCGAAAATTGCAATTATTTAACTATCATAGTGTCATCCTAATTTTTATATCTTTGTTATTCTTTGATCACTTAACACTATTCATACATACTTGTAACAGGGACTCAAAACTTGTACCTTATTGTATTCATCTCAAACATTATTACTTAATATTTTCTCCTGTGGGTTAATGTACACCTTGTTTCTTCACATATTTACCGGACCTTATACACTATCTTCATTCTTGACTAAAAGTACAATCCTTCTCATAATAACACCAAGCCTTATCTTGACATAAAGTGAAACCAAGACTTAAATAAAACATATAGAGCATACTATGAATCCCATTCATTCATGCACTTGATGGTATGATAAAGTCATCATATCACTATACAAAACACTCTTCAACTTGATCAACATTATCTCTAAGAATAGTATTTATGCTTATGAAGATCTACTCAGCTACCCTTACCTAATACACTATTTCATAGGTTTGTACACCTCCAAATTGACTATCCCAGCTAGTATAGACTATTATAGGTCTCAAAACACTGTCTCATGATTTGTCAAGCCATTATAAAAGACACAACTACCCTTAGAATCTCAATACAAAGTAATATTTTCATCAACCCAGATCGATAGACTTTTAACCTTGAATAACATAACTACCATGCACTTTTCTTAGTCAATAAGCACAAAATATTAATGAAAATATTTTCTACCATTTGTAGAGTCTTTAACCATCCTTCTATTACAATAAAATTATCAACAATGGAACATTATTTAACAAACATACTTGATCATATTTCTCACTGTCATTCTTTTTTTAGAAACTAATCAACAAACTTGAAACATCATAACTTTCTCCCCTCTGGTTCATGATTTCTTACTATGTTTGAGACCTTACTTCATCAACATGTCTTCCTACTATTGTGCATTTACTTGTTCTTCATTTCTATCCTTTTGATCTATACTGAGACCTAAATAAGGTCTTACCACTATAATCTCAACAAAATCAAATCATCAACTTACTAACACTTTAATATATCTTCCAAGACCTATCAAAAACAACATTCATCCTTGTTTTCATGATTTTATGTGTCTTTAAAACTCTGTCGAATTGATCCTTCATGATGATATATTGTAACCCATTTCATGAGATGTCATACACACAAGTATAACTATCATAGATATTTTTTATACACAAAACATTGCAGAGGTCATGTTGATATTATTAGGCAAATCATAACTTATGATCACGTGAAAAAAAATACTACCAAACTCCTACCATGTTAATAGTTACTCCTTGAATTCATGACCTTAATACACCATACTAATAGATACTTCATAGCTATCAATAATTTAAACATTATTTTTCACTTCTTAACGTTCTCATATAATTAGACCAAAAATATATATACCTTAGATTATCATGACTTCATGAATTAAAGAAAAATCCTTGTATCCATAGAACTCTTCCCAATGACTATCAACTCAAAAAATTGAGCAACTCACGAGTGTAATGCATACCTATTTATGACTTAATTAGTGTCGTATTCATTATGGAAATATATTTCTCTTGAACATATAGGCTAAACTCATATTTGACTAATAACTTTACTAAAAAGACCTCAATGATGCACAACCTTCATGTTTTGAGAAAGATAGACCAAAAAAATACTTCACACAACTATGAATACTTCATCCTTGTTAACAATATTATTGAAACACATTTAATACACCAAATTACCTTCAAATATTGTATCTTACCAAGATGTTAATATGAAAATCAAGGTTTCTGTCTCTTAATTATGCATACATGTAATCCTTCATTATTTTTTTAGAAATTCATAACAACAAAGTTAGGGCACATATCAATAATAAATATGTCAAGAAATCATCATGTTTTAAGCTGAAAAGGAAATGTCTCCATGAATCCTAGTGGAGGAAGTCCATATAAATGGATAAATTCAATAGTACCAAACACCCTTGTCCTCATGGGATAGGTAAGTGTAAACACCCAAAATTACATGTGCTATATTGTCAGAAAAATAGTTTAAAAAGTCCCCAATGATGATTGAATCCTTTCAAGAAGGTGTTCAAGCTCCAAATCCCATTTGTAGTGTATATTTGTAGCCTAGATAGCCTTACTTAACTTTTCCTTGCATTTTTCCATCTTCCCCCTTCTTTCTGTGCTCATTTTGGCGTTAATTATCAAAACCGCTACCTTGAGTGGGTGGCGGTTTGCAAACCACCGCCTAGGTAGGGCGGCGGTCCTAATCAATTTTTCCAGAATCTTCATGTGTAAAATTGCATGTGACGATTCACTTAAGTTTGCTTTTTGAACGCATCATGTGAGCCGAATTTGCTAAAAATAGCTTTGTTTGCTTGGTTCTCCTTGCTCCTTCTATTTTTAAATAGATTTAATGAGTGGAACTACCTCTTCATTGCCTTGTGCATGAAGTAACCTCCTATCCTCCATTCCTATATATTCCATGCTTGTATTCAAGCAAAAGGCTTAAGAATTTTATGTATCTTGCATTGTTGTGCTGCCATAATCTTGCTAGGAATTGCATAGCCAAGTTCAGATATCTTGTGCTATCTCTCTTCTCCTTACATTATGTCCAAATTACTTCCAAGATAACCTTGCTCAAGTGCCATCCTCTTGTTGTTGTTCTTTGCATTCCCAATTCTTTGGACTAACATGAACACTCGAGAGAGAATGAAAGGAAAGAAGCGAGGGGACAGAGATACGATACTACTAGATTTGTCAAAGCTATTGCTCTTCCAGGTTGGAATTATGTATTTGTTTTCTCTGTTTTTTCAAATTGTCAATTGCATATTAAATAGAGTAGAGAAATATTTCATTTAAATTAGATAGATAATTGTAATTAGATCAAATCAATAGGAAGTTTTCTCTTCAACATTGCCAGGGAGGCTATGGGGGAATAATAGCTCTGTTAGAGTCATGATTTGTTCTTCACTTCTGAGGTAGGGTTGGAAATATTTTGATTGAATTAGAATAGATCTTAGATTTAGATTCACACATCTACACAGATAGTTAGCTACATCCAGCTAATTATTTGTTTTAAACTAGTTTATTAGATTAGATGCATTGTCTGAAAAGTTAGAAAATAACAAAAAAATTATTTTCCATAGAATAGATTTTTTTTGCTTTATTCGATATATTGAGAAAACACAAAAATATAGGTTAGATTTCCTTTGATAGATAGTTTATTTACCAAAAAAAAATCAATTCATCTTGCATGACCATCAATGGTCCGCAATAAGAAAATACTTACAATTGTGATCCCTTGGTCCCACAACCCAATGGGCTAGAGCTAATAACTGACATTGACACAAGTTTGTGTTTAACAGTCTTATGTACACCTGCCACATATGCTGAGAAAATAAGACAGAGACATTGAACATAGCTGCTAATCAAGCCTACGACTTTTGGACTACTCCTGGAAATAGGATTTGATTGCATGCATGACCATACAAGGGCCTCAACCTCAACGAGTCTTTGGTTGTGACCCACAGGTCCTGCAACCCAATGGGCCTACTAGTTAGTTAGATATTGACACTAGTTTATGCACATTGGTATTCATATCTTCACCACTTCCACCGATATTATTACACAACTTTCATTGTTGAACATAACAACCGATCAAACTAACACTTTCTATACAAGACTATAAAATTTCCCTTAGTTCCTGCAGCTTCACTACACCTCTTGTCTCAATTTCCATGACCTTGCCTAGAAACCCATATGAGGCACCTGCGTTACTTTCCACGTATTTTGTAACCAATCAATGGAATCTCAACAAAACTAGACATCGATTAGAGTCTCTAAGCAACTATCATATCCGACCATACAATCACACCCCTTCAGGTTAGGAGAGCATTCTTTGCCTTAGATTCATAGATTCTAGTATTGCATGTTGAAGACATAAGGTTGCCCAATTATCTTGATCATCACCATCAATTTCACTCCCATTTCAATTCCACACCGGCTGTCTTAGCATGACCTCGGGAGGTTGGGTGCGAAGAAGGTCACGTGTTGATTTTCTATCGTACAAATTGGTGAACCTAACATGAAGAGATAGTCTCTAAGTGTTTCCACTTTCGTCCATCCTTTATTCTGCGGGTATTCTTATACCCCGAATATGTCAGGATATGATGAGTACGGTCAACCCATCTTGGGTTTCGACATGTACTATTACCAATCAAATATCCCACAACAATCACCTTCACTTTCAACATGGGCGAAAACTGCTCATCCACTCAAAACCCTCTACTTTAGGGAACCAATGTTGGTTCTTTTATACATTGAAGAATCTGGATCAGGTCACTCAGACTTACCCCCTTGAACAATCAATTTCAAATAACATGACATTCACTAGTGAGGTGATTTCATCTCCTTGGGTATTGTTTTGATAGCCCATTACCATGTAATCTGATCAACTCCCTCATCTTGATGAGGAGTATTTAGGATGATATGCTTGGAGTGAGCAAAAATTCAAACAAATGAACCAATCTTTCGATAGGTTCCAAAGACAAGTTGATGTCCTACTTGAACAATAATGTTACCCCACCACGGTGACAATACAACCAATGAGGGGTGAAAACATCATGAACAATTCATAGCAAGATACCATACTCGACATCAACCTCCACGGGTTCAACCAAAGGTATCTAAGAAAGGTACCGCCTCGTTAATAGGTGATGTCATTTCAGCTTTGGTGGATAAAGTCAAGGAGTTAGAGATTACCTAGAATACACGAGTTCATATGCAGGCAAGCATGTACTCCTCCCTTCCCACATAACTATGGGCAAATACCAACCACCACTAGAATCCTCCCATCTACATGAATACTCGAACCATGGGGATTTATTAACTAGGACAGGTACCTTAGGTATGCCCCCTCAAGTCATATATGGATACCTACTGATAGGCATCATTCGGAAGTGCATTCTCAAATGCTATACCAACCGATAATATGACGGTCCCTAACTTCACGCCTTCGGTTCCCATATAAAAGTAATCAACGCCCTTATGTACACATGTATTATAAATCTCCATAGGGGGACATGTACACCTACCCAAGTCCATATGGACAACCGTAGGGGATTTTGTATGCCCCACCAAATGTCTATGTTGTCTCATTTCAGCAACCAATGTAGCCCCCACCTCCCTAACAAGGGTCTTCAATGGTGGAAACATATGCAATGGGGACTTATTCTAAATATCTCAAGGAACCCATAGATTTCTCCATTTTAGAATTCATGCTCCCAAGACCATTTCCTGATCTCTCGAAGTTCAAAGGGGAAGGTAATACTAATGCCCACATCAAGGCTTATGTAATGGCCATTCAAGAGCTGCTCCCATGGGATGAAGTCATTGCAAATATTTTCCCTAAGACACTAGAAGGTATTTATTTTGACTGGTATTATAGGATACCGGAGGCTTCAATACACTTGTTCAAACAACTTGTATCATATTTTATCAAAGATTTTTATATGAAGAAGATTTTGTGAATAGGAATCAGATAATTACTTCATATCAAATAAGAACATAATGAATCATGTAGCCCACTTCATTCAAAGGTGGCGATATATTCTCTACTCTTCTGCAAGTGCTCTAAACATGGATCAAATGGAACTTTGTGATTTGTTCCTTCACTCCCTCAATAGAGAGACAAAGGAAGAGGTTCAAAATTCCCGCTAAGGAGCTATGAAGAGGTGCTAGAGGGTGCTCTTCGGATTGACCAAGCGGCCATGATAAAGTGGTCGTAAGACCTATAGAGCAAATGGGAAGTTAGTCACTCCTGCTCAAAGCACTCTCTGGTTACTCCAACAACAAAAATAACAATCAAGGACCAAAGATCCTTAATAAGAATCATGGAGTCACGACCGATGTGTAACTGACCAGCCCAAAAAGCCTAATGTTGTTAATCCCACTGTACATGTGCTACAAGTAACAACAATAATGGAAACAATCAGAGAAACAATAATTTCTCACCCTCGGTAAATGCTATGGATTTTAATTGTTCCCAATAGAAGCAAGAACCTTAGCCACAAAGACAAATGTAAAACCCAAGCCCTAGTCAATACCCTAATCAATTTTAGAATCAGGGGTAAGGGTTCCAAAGTGTTAATTATAACAGTCAACAACCAAACAATAACCATAGTTTCAAACCATAAAAAGGAACAAACCAAAGGCCTCGAGATTACGATCCTGACTTGTATTATGGTTTCCATAGGGTCCATGGGCATGACGCAAGAACTTTTCGTGATTGTAATAAGTTTTTGTAGTGTTTTCCAAAAGACCAAAGATAGTTATTTGTTGACATGTTTTTGGCAAACCCAACTGCACCTAGTCAAAACACCTATATGGGACCAGTGTCTCCACAAAACACACCATTGGGAATCTTCAATGATCCTCTCCCCATGTGTCCAAAGGATGGTAGAATGGATCCCAATGGTTCGAATAAAGGTATTGTAATAGGGACTCATGATCATGAAGCCTCAACTTCATCAAACCCATAGGTGGCACCTCCTTTGGATGGTCACCAACAAATGAAGATCATAGGTTTGGTTGAGTTAGACATTGAACCCCAAATTAACGCTGCAACAAGAACCAAAGACTATTCTTTGCAACCAATCTCGATTTATCCAGTTGTGTCAGATAATGCTCATGACACACTAAGCAAGCTAGTAGGGGCTTATGATTTGATCAGTGATCTAACCAAGACCTTTTCACACATTTCCTTTTTGGATCTATTGAAGAATTCCCCTACTCATCGAGCCACTCTTTTGGAAGTGCTAGGTCTTGGCCATTTGATTAACGTTACCCCTCTGCTAGAGGTGCACAGATAAACCATATAGATTTTGATGTTTTCCCTTCAGGCAACCCGAAAGGGATATTGGGTTTGTATTTGACATAAGTAAGATGCCTATGGATGTTGAAATAGCTTGTAGAGGTGATCCAACCTTGTTTTTATAGGTTTGGATCTACAACAACTATGTAAAATGTGTGATGATCGATGATGGGGCATTAGTTAATATAGTCCCCTTCTCTTTTCTTCAGAAGTTAGGATATGGGGAGACTAATTTCTCCTCGATGCGAAACACATTGAGGGGTTATGATAATCTTAAGGAAACCTTGATTAGAACCATAGTATTACCAATTACTCTTGGGCCCAAGATGGTGCTTACTGAGTTTTATATTATAGATCAGGAAACCAACTATAATTTGATCCTTAGCTGTCCTTTGATCCACTACATGAAAACAATCCCCTCCACTCTATTCCAAGAGGTTAGATTCTTGCATTTAGGGAAATTTTTTATTGCTCAAGGTGATCTAAAGCCCTTTGATATACATTTGGCCAACTTGAAGAAAAATCCAGGGTCCACTTTGAATTCGAACTTCCTACGAACTAGTTAAACAAACCAAAAAGTGCGGTACTAGAAGAAAATTTGGTTCCCACAACAGAGTTAGAATTTATGGGTTTGATCGAGGGTATTTCAAAGTAGTCAAGGATGAAAACGTTGTTGTAGAGATGGTATCATTAGGAACTACAACAAATATTGTTGATCTATTAGAAAAGGATTTTCCTATCCTTCTCCCCTTCGATTCCATGGGTATGGGACATGCCTTGGGACTTGGTTCCCTTCTAGCATATGAGGTTTGCATGGTGGAGGTAACCGAGGTAAAAGGATAACTTACAAAGGATGACTCAACATCCATCTTTCCGAGTAGTTTCTAGACCCTCCATTTTGATGGATCCAAGTTTTTCTTCGGTCTCGGGTAGGCACGATCCTTACTTCACCCGAAGGAAGGGTTTTTCCTTTTCTTTCAAACTAAATTTTGAATGCACAAACAATGGGGCTAAGTATGAGGCTCTCCTATTAGGTCTCATTGTAGCTAAGAGAATGGGAATCCTCAATATTAGGGTGTTGGGTGACTCACACTAGTCACAAATCAGATATCCGAGGTATACAAGACTAGGGATGAACACCTACAACTCTACAAAACAACCATGTTGGGCCTAACTAAGGGGTTTGACTTTATATCAATCGAGGTAGTTCCACGTGAATAAAACCTTCTAGAAGACTCTATAGCAACTTCTACCTCACGCTTCACCCCAAGTAGTGACTTAGAGGACACCAACTTCATGGTTTCAATCCACGCTGAATCCTTGATTCACAAAGTGCCAGTAGCGTCAATGTTGACATACATGGAAGCTGAGGATCAACTTGACTCTTCGAGACCATGTTGATGGGGAAGAGTCAACTTTAAGTTATTTAAACGCTTTGGTAGAATTATATCTTACCTATCACGAGGTAGACCTTTCCCTAATTCCACGTTCCTCTTCTTATTTTGGGAATCGATGATTGAGTCCTCTCCGGAAAAGATCTTGAGATTTATGAGGTAGAAGAAGAAGGGGACTTGGAGTTACCTCTATCCCTACCTAATTTTGAGGAGGGTAACGTCTCCTTAATTGAGGGAACAATTGATATAAACATCGGAATGGAGGAGGAGCCAAAAATCTTTAAAATAGGGTCCTTTTTAACTCCAGAGGAAGTAGAAATTCATACCCAAATCCTCAAGGAACATAAAAAATCCTTCACATTTAGTTACAAGGAAATGATGGGAATTACACCACACATCATAGTTCACAATCTCATCACCAAGCTAGATGCCAAACCAATTAAGAAAAATTCAAGACCTATGAAGCCAAAGGTGGCCCTTATGGTAAAAGAAGAAGTAATGAAGCTTCTCTAGGTAGGATTTATCAAGCCAATTGATTATTCACAATGGGTATCTAACATTGTCCCCATTCTCAAAAAGAATGGAAAGATCCATATTTGCATAGACTTCACGGGACATTAACAAGGCTTGTCCCAAGGATGATTTCCGCTACCATCCATTGATGTTATCGTTGATGCAACAACTAGATTTGAGTTGTTGTCTCTCATGGATGGGTTTTTAGGATATAATCAAATCAAAATCTCTACTAAGGATCAAGCTAAAACTACATTTATAACTCCTTGGGGAACTTATTGTTATGTCATCATGTCATTTGGTCTTAAGAATGTTGGCGCTACATACCAACAAGAAATGACCTACATATTCCATGATCTTATTCATAAGATTGTGGAATCCTATGTAGATGACTTGTTGGTCAAGGCCAGAGTGCTTCAATCACCCTGTGAGGTTCTTCATATCATTCTCTCCTACTTGATCGAGTATGGTGTCATTGAATCCAGAGAAATATGTATTCGGTGTAACAAGCGGTAAGCTTATGGGTTACATTATATCTTCACGAGGGATTGATGTTGACCTGGCCAAAATGGGTTGTGTTAGAAATGGTTCCACCATCGGATGATTCGGTATTAGATATTTTCTTGGGAAACTCAGTGTAATCTGAAGGTTCATCCCTGACTTGACCTTCATCATTCATCTAATCAACAATTTGTTGAAAAAGGATTATAGCATTGATTGGATGGAGGAATATGACGAGGCATTTTAGGTAGTTAAACAACTCTTATTGTCCCCTCCAATGCTAATGCCACCTAGATCATATCGCCCTTTGATCTTATATTCATGAGCTACACACATTTTGCTAGCCTGCATGTTGGCTCAAGAGGACGACAATAAGTGGGTAAGTTTACTTTATCATTCAGACGCTACTTGATTATGAGACACCCTACACACAGGCAGAAAAATAATGCCTTGCCATACTTTTGCAACCAAGCATTTAAGACTTTATATGCTCAATCAAGAAACATGGGTCATTGTCATGTTAGACCACTTACAAACATTCCTCATGCAAGGATCCTTGTCTAAAAATGCTTGGTGTTTCATTACATTAATGGGTGAGTTCAAGTTAACATTTTTAAATCAAAAATCTGTTAAGGGTCAAATCATTACAGATTGGTTGGCTGATAATCCATTAGATGGGGGTGACTTTATAGATCTAGAAATTCCTGATGAGTGTGTATATTTCTTTGAAACCAAGCCCCCTATCTCTGTATGCCCTTGGTACACTGACATTATCAATTTCATCATGGACCACACATACCCAGAAGGGGCAACATCACAACAAAGAAAGCGGGTACACATCATTTCCGTTAAGTACGTTATTTTAGAATAGGTTCTTTATCGAAGATCCTTTGACGAAATGTCACGAAATGTGTTGACGCCAAAGAATCAAAAATATTCTTTATGAGTCATATAGTGGGGTATGTGGAGGTCACTTTGTGGCTATGCCACTTCCAGGAAGATACATCGAGATAGGTTATTTCTGGCCCACCCTAGAGCATGACATGGTAGAGTTTGTGTGTAGATGTCACAAATGTCAAGAGTTCTCCCACAAGATCCACATACAGGCATAAGATTTACAACCAATTATAATCCCATGGTCCTTCTCCACATGGGATCTGGATTTGATTGGGAAGTTATCTCCCTCATCAATAGATGGCCATAATTTCATAATCACGGCCATGGATTACTTTACCAAGTGGGTAGAGGCCATGCCCCTTACTATTGTTCTTGGCTCTGTAATTGTTAAGTTCATCCTGAACTAGATCATTTGTAGGTATGGGGTGCCACAAGTCATTATTTATGATAATGACACATCTTTCAAAAATGACGAGGTGTGTGAGTTATGTACAAAGTTCAAAATAAGTCATCACATGGCTTCTCTCTACTACCCTCAAGCTAATGGACAAGTTAAGATGACCAATAAGACTTTAAAGTCCATTCTCCTAAAAACTGTTAAGGAGAATAAACGAGATTGGCACCTAAAGCTTTTTCTAGCCTTGTGGGCCTACCAAACATCGGTTAGAACACCAATGAGGGCAACCCCATTTTCCTTAGTATTTGGTGCTGAGGCAGTTCTACCACTTGAAGTCAAAATACCTAGTTTCCACATTTCACTACATGGAATCCTAGGAGAGGAGGTTTATCAAGAAGCGCGACTCTCCCATTAGAAAGTCTCGATGAAGCTAGACTGAACACTAAACAATGACACAAAATTTATGCTGACTATATGGCTCAGAAATACAATAAAAAGGTGTATGAACGTGAGATCTATGAAGGAGATTTGGTATTAAGACTTGATAGCCAAATAGACAAGAAGACCAGCAAGGAAGAAAGTTTAGACCTAGGTGGTTAGGTCCATATCGAGTATTCAAAGACTATAAAAATGGTGCATTCCACTTGTGTACACTAGAAGGTGAGGATTTTAGCGAATCCATAAAATATCTTCACCTAAAGAGGTACTACGCATGATCCATCAAAGCATTCTCATATGTACATTATTGCATCTACATTGTATTTTCATCTATTCATTCATTTTGTAAAAAGTGTGATCAAGGAGCTTATTCTTATAGAAATTCCTAAAAAATTCTAAAAATATTGGCAAAAATTTAAAATCATGTCTCTTCAAACCTTCATAAAATCATCAGTTGTTTCTGAATCATTTATCAATCCAAACAAGATAAGACAAATTTTTTATGGTAACCATACCAAGGCATGCATACTTAGTTCTACTTTTGGTCTCTTCTTAGGATAGGTGTCTTTTGTTCATGGTCTATTCTAGAAGCTTCATGGTGTCACATCTATCCCACATACACCTCCTTGGAAATAAAGTCATTCTAAAAATTTTTCCCAAATAAGTAAGTCAAATGCAAATTCACAGAAAATTTTATTTTTACACATTTCTCTACCCTACCAACCTTCAGTGTATATCCTGTGTCTCTTACTAGTGACGTAGGGTTGGGAAATGAGGGAGATGCCCTTACTCATCGATGCCTTTTCCATGGTGATAAGCCCACACTTCCTACTGGTAGTGTGGGGCAAGGTGTAGAGGGTCTCTTTGATAAAATTGAAAGTTACAAACTAGTCAAACATTGTGGAATCATAAATAAAAAACAAAGTGAGTTAGATGTCCAAAATTCCAAGAGAGTTTAAAACCCAAAAACCAGATTTTGTCAACCAAGTGGCCATCTATAGATCCAAGTCTAGATAAACTGCAAATCAATTCACATTCTAAACTATGAATTAGATTAAGTAGAGTAATTTTGTAGCATCCCAATTTGGTTCTATCAAACCTCTATCTTTCTCTCATCACTGCCATTCAACAAATTTCATATTTTTTTCCCTTTCTAACTCTTGGTGCTGAGCCCTCACATCTTACTAGTTGTGTGGGGTTAGGAGTGGGGAAAGCACATCTATTTATCATATCATTATATCATCATGTTTTATCAAGACAATATGAAGTACCGAAGATTGTAAAAGAAGCTAAGTTTAAGATCACATTGTGTTTGCATCGTCATATATCAGCATTATGAAATACAAAAAGAAATCATTCTGTTATCATTCCACATCCATTATATACATTCTGAAAAGCATTGAAAATAAAAAATTCTAAATATCTAGAGTACACATGAAAGGTAAGCGAAAGAGAGTCAACCCGGATATAATGGAATGCCAAACCAAAAATAGAGTCTATATATATCATAGTAGATCAAGTTTGTGTACAATGTCATCATGCACTAGGCATGGTCAAAATGCTCACAATGAGCCTGAAATATACAAAAAAATTATATAATGTCAAAAATGGTATCAAAGCAATAAAGGCTCAACGACCTGTCAATCCTTATGGGATCCCTCAGATGGTGCGTGACCACATCTAGGGATTTCTGCGCTGCTATGAAAGAGTTGAGAATGCACTTAATGGTGTGAGTGCTCTTGGTGGCACCTTCTACCTGTAGCCTCACTATGAGAATGGCTCCACATCATCAGGCACTTGGTAGTATCATATCTAGCTACCATGGTACGAAGGGAGGTCACTATATTTGAAACCTTTCGGATAGGAGAAAACACATTACTATGTCACCGATAACTAAGGGTTGTCTTGAATCCATGATCAGTCAACTCGGCCCGAGTCTTCCCTAAGGGGATCAACATGGTGTCCACACATACCCAACGAATAAGCTCTCACCACTCATGTGTGGATGCTGCAAAAAAAAGAGAGATAGTGAACCAAAAATCACAAAATACAAATGAAAAGGAGAATGCTAAGTTAAGCAAATGAAAATGAATAGAAAAAATTAAGAAAGGAGTATTGAACATACTCGAGTCTCCAAGCATCCATGTGGGATTAGTGGCTATTGTGGTAGGTTTTGTTGGTGGTTGCATAGCCTCACCAAATCTAGAGGCATGACATTGTCGATCACAGACTCATCATCCCCTCCAAGTTCCTCCTCCAAGACCAGAGTCTCTCTCTCCACACTCACCTCCTCATGTGTTGCTCTGAGGATCTCCTAAGTATCATGCCACTCAGGGTCACTATCAGCTCCCTCCGAAGGTCCTGCCCCCTCATCCCCCTCTCTAACCGAGTCCTCCTCCATATCATCTCCCACATCCTCCTCATATTCGGAGTCCAAATCGATCATCTCATCCTCCTCTCCTTTGTGAGAAGGAGACACCCCAATCTAAAGTAAGGGTGCTTGAGGAGTACTAGCTATCCACTGAGCCTGGACTACACATCTAACTACAATAGGAACACTAGGAGTAAAAACTGTCCAACCAAGATTCCCTCTAGCACCCCTCTGTGTCTCTCGAATAGTCTTATAAATAGGCTCCAGTGGAGGAAGCATGATAAGGTAAAGAAGACTGAACTGCTGAGGTACCCAGTCAAATCGATGAATCTCTACTCTCCCAGCTCTGTCAACTAATTGGCTCATGGAAGAGCAAGCTACCATCATCGTAACCTCCTCACCCCATACCCTTGCCATGTCCTAATAACATGTGGTAGTAATGTCTCGCTATAGTCGGGAGGCCACGATCGATGTGGTGTCTAGAGCACTGACATGCCTATCCATTTAGTTTCCTAAACAACCTCTAGATCTGATACCTTTACCCCTTTCTATAAGGGATGAAATGCTCATAAACCCAACTCATAACCAGAGTAGGGTGGCTCAAATATTTTCCTGTAATCTAACCACTCTAAACAAATCATGGTATGTATTCCCAGGATATCGCCCCCATGCATACTTACGGCCAAGTGCCTCGATTTTTGTAATGATGGGGGCCCAAAGAAGATAAAAGCGTATCTCCTCACTCGTCCCCAAATAATCTTGATGACAAGATACCCATGATGGCTCTCCGAAGGATAGGAATGGGAGTAGTATCAATGGACCAAACCTTCATTCCCTTCTTTGAGCAGATGAGACAATGGCATCTCCCATATATGTGGCCCACTATGTCATCATGGCTCTAGACCCCATTGTCTCTTAAGTTAGTCTCCTACCAAGTCTTGGGAGTACAATGATGCGGTATACATCCTTTGGGGTAATAGCCCACTCCCCACGACACGTGGAAACCGAAAGGTATTACGGTATGCATCTTAGTAAGAGAATAAGTCACACAAAATGTGATTGGCAGGAGCAACATGGGGCACCTATGCTATCCACCAGATGTCTACCCGATGTAAAAGATCCTGTCTCATCCGGGTCAGCTGATCTAAAATCTCGGAGCCAATCACACTCTCTCTCTATGCTCCAGCGTATGTACTCCACCTTTTTTGCATCCACCAAAACATGAGAAAAGAGCAAGTTAGTAAAGTACATCACATGATAAGCTCATCAAAAACATAGTAAACTATCAAAAATCCAAAAAAAGTAGTGTTTTGAACACATTTTGACATTCTCGTCCCGAACCGCCACCTAGTGCGGGGCGGCGGTTCTAGGACCTCCACCTGCCTTAGGTGGCGGTCCTGTGACCGCCACCCTACTTTGGGTGATGGTCTGAACCAATTTTCAAAATGTGCCCTTAACCCTAAAAATGACCAAAAATGATGAAATTGACCATTTTTGATGAAATAAAAGCATGCCCTATGGGCACCCCCCTTAAAGACTCATTCAAGACACTTTGAAAATATCCCCTCTAGGTGAACTTTTCAATGTTTTAACTTTTAGGGTACAAAAAGACAAAGGAGGAAATAACTAACTTGAGTGCATGCATTGGTTGATCTCTCACTCATAGAGGCATGATCATGAATGTATTGGCTGTAATCTCGCGTCAAGAATGGCCACCGTAAATCCAGAGCTCCAAATCAATCAAAATAACCAAATCAACAATGCACAAATGAATTGAAAAATGAGTTTGTTTTGATATATATATGTTATTTCTAAATTTGTTTTGAATGTGTTTGTTTACGGTGATGGAGCATTGGCGTAGGTATATTTCTACATCCTTGCGTAAATAGTATGTATTCTTATTGTTTTGATTTAGTGTTTATTTGTCTATTTTTTATCTATCTACACTTGAGTCTTTTCTCCCTTTTGCAGTAACAGAATTTGGATGGTGACTCTTCGGCACATGGGCATGTCAGGTATAACTTATGACTCCCCATTTCAGGAACACTATACTCAGACTCTACATTTTATGCCTCTTTTATGGCTAAGACATTTCTCCGAGGGGGCAATATGTACACACCCAAAATTGCACGTGCTACATTGTTGGGAAAACAGTTACAAAAGTCCCCAATGATGTTTCGAGTCCTTTCTAGAAGGTCTTCAAGCTCCAAATCCCATTTTCAGTGTATATTTGTAGCCTAGATAGCCTTACTTAACTTTTCCTTGCATTTATCTAGCTTCACCCTTCTTTCTGTGCTCGTTTTGGCGTTAAGAATCGAAACCGCCACCCAGGAAGGGTGGCAGTCCTTAAACCGCTGCCCTGCATAGGGCGGCGGTCCTAGTCGATTTTTATAGAGTATTCATGCGTAAAATTACATGTGAAGATTCACTTAATTTTTCTTTCTAAATGCATCCATGAGCCGAATTTTCTAAAAATAGCTTCATTTGCTTGGTTCTCCTTGCTCCTACTATTTTTAAATTGATTTAATGAGTGAAACTGCCTCTTCATTTCCTGGTGGATGAAATAACCTCCTATCCTCCATTCCTATATATTCCATGCTTGTATTCAAGCAAAAGGTATGAGAATTTTGTGTATCTTGCATTGTTGTGCTGCCATAATCTTGCTAGGAATTGCATAGCCAAGTTCAGATCTCTTGTGCTATCTCTCTTCTACTTGCATTGCGTCCAGATTACTTCCAAGTTGCCCTTACTCAAGCACCATCCTCTTGTTGTTGTTCTTTACATTCCTAATCCTTTGGACTCACATGAACACTCAAAGAATGAAAGGAAAGAACTAAGGCATGAATACGATACTACTTTGGATTTGTCAAAGATCTTGTTCTTCTAGGTTGGAATTGTGTGTTTGTTTTCTTTGTTTTGTCAAATTTTCAATTGCATATCAAATAGAGTAGAGAAACAATTCATTTCAATTAGCTAGATAATTGCAAGTAGATCAAATCAATAGGAAGTTTTCTCTTCAACATTGCTAGGGAGGCTTTGGGGAACAATAGCTCTGTTAGAGTCATGATTTGTTCTTCACTTCTAAGGTAGGGTTGGAAATATTTTGATTGAATTAGAATAGATCTTAGATTTAGATTCACACATCTACACAGATGGTTAGCTACATCAGACTAATTACTTGTTTTAAACTATTCTATTATTTAGATGCATTGTCGAAAAGTTAGAAAAGAACAAAAACATTTATTTTCCATAGATTAGATTTTTCTTTGCTTTTTGTTCGATATATTGAGAAAACACAAAAATATAGGTTATATTTCCTTTGATAGATATTTTATTTACTGAAAACAAATCAATTCATCTTGCATGACCATCAACGGTCCGCAATAGGAAAATACTTACAGTTGTGATCCCCTGGTCCCACAACCCAATGGGCCAGAGCTAATAACTGACATTGACACAAGTTTGCACTTAACAATCTTACGTACACCTGCCACATACGCTGAGAAAATAAGACAGTTAGAGACATTGAACATAGCTGTTAATCAAGCCTACGAATTTTGGACTGCTCCTGGAAATAGGATTTGATTACATGCATGACCATACAAGGGCCTCAACCTCAACGAGTCTTTGGTTGTGACCCACAGTCCTAGCAACCCAACGGGCCTGCTAGTTAGTTAGATATTGACACTAGTTTACACACATTGGTATTCATATCTTCACCACTTCCACCCGATATTATTACACAAATTTCATTGTTAAACATAGCAGCTGATCAGCTAAGAATTTCTAGACAAGACTATAAAATCACCCTTAGTTCCTGTAGCTCCACTACACCTCTTGTCTCAATTTCCATGACCTTGTCTAGAAACCCATATGAGGCACCTGTAGGTTACTTTCCACATATTCCACAACCAATCAATAGAATCTCGACAGAACTAGACATCAATTGGAGTCTCCGAGTAGCTATCATATCGGACCATCACACCCCTTCAGGTTAGGAGAGATTGCTTTTCCTTAGATTCGTAGATTCCAGTATTACATGTCGAAGACATAAGGTTACCCAATTATCTTGATTGTTGCCATCACTTTCACTCCCATTTCAATTCCACACTGGTTGTCTTGGCACAACCTCGGGAGGTCAGTGTGAAGAAGGTCACGTGTTGATTTTCTATCATACAACCACCATACTTAAGATTCTACTTACTTATTTGTTTTGTCTTCATATATCCATCATCCCATGGTAGTATTCTTGTCTTGAAAAAGGATTTATTAAGTTTCTTCACAATAAATAGACTTCTTTAACTAGTAGGCTCATCATGGCTATAGCAAGCTACTTTAAGTTCTACCTTTTCTTTCTCAACATGGTTAGGTATTACACCTTCCTTCCTCTCATAGATAGTATTCCTCCATCTATAGTATCTTGTAACATGACATACATTGTTATAATTAAAGAAAACAACATGGTTCTTACCTCTAGGAGTTTCATTTCTCAAATTCTATATAGGTGCCTCTTGATGAAAATATCTAGAAATATAACCCATCTTGTGGAAGTTATAACAGGTATAGTCTATTGACTGATATGAATGGTCAAGTATACCATTGCTCCATAGATAAAAAAATTTGACTATATTTCTACATTCCCTAGCTCTGTCACAAAAAATTTTGCATAAGGGATGTTTAACCTTTAAAGTTACCTTTAACGAGAGGGTAGTTTTAAATAAATTTTTACCATTCTGTGAAATTTCTTGCCTAAGTTTTTCAGGAATCAAGAGTTTTCCAAAGTCTAAAATTTCAGACTTCGAAATGTGGAGGTTCTCTTACTTCAGGTTTTGTGTCATTTGTAAGTAAATTTTTTTCTTAAAGTTCTAAAGTCTAAAATCCCGAAGTTCAAATTTCAAAACTTCGGGCTTTCGGGTTTCAGAGTTCTCTTTGACATTTTCAATCATTTTCATGTTTTAGTTCGAACTCCAAAATTTTGAAGTTCCAAAATTATGAAGTTCCAAAATTTTGGAACTTCAATTTTTAGGTTTTAGAGTCTCACTTTACACTTGGGGCTATTTTCGGACTTCGGGTTTCACATTAGAATGGTCATGCTTGCATTTCAGATTTCAGACTCTCCACATAACATTTAATTCCCAACCACCCCACACATGTTGGATTTCAGGCATTAATTTCAGGTTTACCTATATAAACTTGGATTTTCACCCATCATTTTCACCTAACTTTCACTTTGACACCTTAATTTTTACCGCACCATATCGTACTTTTTAGGCATCACTTTCAAGGTAATTTTTTGGGTTTTCTTTAATATTTTTGGTTTAGATTGCCATGGTTTTTTTGTTCCTTTCCATTCTTTTTCTTCTTTCTTAAACATGGAAGCCACTACTGATTTGTTGTTCATTTTTGTTCATTTCAAACATGTTGTTTGGTCTTTCATTCAATCTTGTGAGCTTTGAATCATGTAGGAATCAAGTCTCATCAAACCCAAGGATTTGTAAAAACCTCATTTCAAATCTTCAGAACCTTTAGATTTTGGATTTTGTGTTCTTTAGTTAGTGTGTTTTTTCGGTGGTCTCGCTTTTCAAGGTCTATGTTTTGAGGTATGCTTTTCAAAATTTTGGAACTTTTCTTTTTGGAACTATGAGGAGTTTGGTTTCGGAGTTCATTTTACAAGTTAGCATAATTTTGGACCTTTGGAACTTGTTTATTTTAAGACATTCAGAACTTGTTACATTTTAGACTTTCAAAGGTGTAATTTTCGTGTTTTAGAACTTGTTGCTTTTCGGACTTTTGGAGGTGTTTTTTTAGGTTTTGGAACTGAGAAGAGTTCAGATTTTTAGAGTTTTAGGCTTCATATTTTTGGAGGTTTTGTTTTCGAACCTTCGGACTTTGGTGTTTCAGAGTCTTCAAAATTATTTCTATAAAATATTTCAAGGTTTGATCTAGTTCCAAATAGTGAAATGATGCCAACTTATTTATAAAAAGGTAGGTAAAAGATGAAGTATACATTTTTAGGAGTTTCCCTCATACATGCCTCTCCTCAAATTTGGGAAACATAGTACTTGCACAATTGGATATGCTATAATTTTGGGAAAGACTAAAAGCCCCTAATAAAAAATCTTGGATGCAAGCCATATTTGATAGTGGGCTTTCTCTTGCCACTAATTTTCCTTCATCCATTCATTGCATTGAGTTTGTCTTAGATACAACATCTCACTTCAATAATGCCTCTAAATCACTAAAGGATGATGATGATAAAGTTGTGATTAGGGTGGACACCAATTTTTTTGAAGACTTATTCAAACTTCCGGATGTCGAGGAATATGCAATAATTTCCCCAGAGTACTGGGATATGGAATCTGAACTATGTACAAATATCATGATGAAGAATTATTTGGCCAACAATTTTACTAATCTCCCCAAAAAAATTTCCACTTAGACTCCATCCAGAAGTCAATGACTTTATTGTGCTTTTGAGTAGAGTTTTGGGTCTCACTTCAGCAAGAGAATTTCAAGAGTGGATGTTTCTTTACATTGCTACCATTAAGAAACATAAGGAGTTTATAAGATGGGGAGAACATATTAGTAGTTCAATTTTTTTAGTTGGGAAATGTCTTGACTTCAAAAAATTCTTCATGACTTCTTTCCTCATCTATGCAAAGTAGCTACCATGGGATAATTTAATGGATTGAATACAAAGGGTGTTAGGAGCATTTCACAAATTTATGATTTTTATCCTCAACTAACAATGGAAGAATGAAATAAACATTTCCACAAAGTTAATGATGTTTTTTTACTGTCTTCCTTTATCGTTTTGATAAGAATTTGTACAATCATAAAATTTATGATGAAGCTTTCAAGGAGGTAAGGGAATGGGGAGCCATATATCTCCAATTCCCAACATTTACATATATTATGGTTCTAGGTTTCCTAGGTGCTCCTAATAAATTACCAAGATGCCCGAATGATAAATGGGTCTTGTTAGAAATGGTTTATCAGTTATTAGATTATCAAAACATTCCAAATAAATGAAATAAGGTAGGATTCCAATTTCCCATTTATATTGAAAGATACACTTGTGCTAGTATTTACAAGGAAAATAATGTTGATGGAGAAATGTCTGAAGTTACCTTATGAAATTTCCACCCTAGAACTAACTTTGATTATTGGGGAAAATTTAGCAAAATAGGGTTGGCTAGCTCCCATGTTCCTTAGTTAGAAGATATCTAGATCCATTGTCGAGATGAGGTCATCATTAGACAATGAGAGTTTGAAAGGTTAACTCTTGATGAAGTTAAACAATATGGTATTGCAAATGTTCTGATGGAATCAAAGATGAGGATGATGTGCTTAAAACAGTTTTATAGTAGTGATAACATTGCTAATTAAACATTACCATGGATTAATTGGTATCAAGAAGAATATTCTAATACAAAGGAAACAACGAGGCCCATTTGGAAAATAAAATATGAATGGATAGATACCTTGGGAATCTCACCCAAAGGGTTAGACCAACCTATAATAATAGAAGCCCAGCCAACCCTAAGTTTCCCTAAACCTACAAAAGGTAAGAGGTATACTCAGAAGGCCACCACAGCTCCAAGGAATATCTCATATGTTGTTGGTGGTTCTTCTCTTGAAAATATCCCTACTACCGGGTTGTATCTTCTATAGTGCAAGTATTTGAAGTTATTGATCTTAGTGCTTCTCTAGTTGTATCACAAGGTTTTCCACTTTCTCTTTCACTACCATTATCACCATCCTTAGCTCCACCACCTCCATCATTGTCTACCATTCCTCTTCTCATCTCTTCTTTTACATCTCTATCGATGCCCTAAGTTTACTCATCCTTTCATGTTCTCTCAGTTGGAGACATGATTGGGTCTCCACTTTCTACTCCATTTTCTTAGAAAATTCCATTTCCATTTCCTATCCCATTTAATCTGCTCCCAAAGCTATTCTAACCCCTGTACCATTTATCATTACCACCTCCATTTCAACTGTTTTACCCAGTGCTATTATTTTACCTAGTGATCTAAGTTCAGCTATGACCATGCCACTTTTGACTGCATCTCGTTATACCTAAATGGCTATATCACCAAACCCCTAGAAAAAGAATAAGGTGCCCCTTGTAGATGTGATTAATTTGAGTGTGTTGTAACCTAATTCAAAGAGGCGGTCAAACGCCAAAGATTGTTTCTAACTTATCAATAAGCCAGTCAAGAGAAAGGTTCATGGAGATAGCCACCCCCGCTAAAGGAAAAACCAAAGAAACCATTACCGTAATAGATTATCAAATCTCTAGGTTTTCATTAGGAAAGGAAACACATGAGGGTGAAAAACAAGATGTTCAAGTGGCCCTTGGGAATTTTTTAGAAAAGTATGACAAAGATAAGGCTTTTAAAGATGAATTGAAAGAAAAGGTTGAGCATATCACTGCTCTTTTGAAGAAAGTCACACAACCTACTCCAACCATAGATCCTTTAATTATGAATTCTATGAATATCTCTTCCCTTCTTTAATAAAAACAACTATGGAACTATACAATGATTTGCAGATGGAGAAATTTTTTATTCAAAAGCTAGATGAAATCCTCTCTAAAGATATTAATAATTTGAACCTAAATTTGACTACTTGGGAGGAAATTAGAGATATGAATCCAGATCTACTTCTCTAGGAGGGTGTAATTGATAATTTCTCTAATTTTTTTGAGTATCAAAATGCCATGGAATTCATATCTTAGGTGTTGCAGGATTTGATCAAGAAATTAGAGGATAAACATGTTGAAATAGTGGATGGACTAAGTGACATTTCAGAAGAATTTGATAACATCAACTGTAAATTTTTTAACGAAAATATTGATTCTCTTCCGATTGATCATATTAAAGCAAGTTTCAAAGGTTTAGTTAAGGAGGATGATGAGGTAACTAAAAATTTCAATATTAATTCAATTTACAGGTTAGTTTCATGTTAGAATTTCATAAGCCAATGAAGAAGGTGGTGAACAAATTGAAAAGGCTTCCTAGTCAAGGTTACGAGAGAGGTTGATACAATAGATGTCATAAATAATTATGCATGTGGGACAAGAGGAAGAAGAGATACAAGGAATTATCAAATTTTTCATTGATTACAAGCACCATTTGGATATGTGGGAAAAGGATCAAGAGAAACCTAAATAAGAAACAAATGTTGCATGTCCCAACTAATACTGGAGGCCATTGTTGGAATGGCTCCAAATCTCCGAGTCGATTAAAGTTACAGCGTTGACTTGGTTAAACTCGCATACAACAACTTCAAGTATTTTTATGGGAGCTTGTTCCCTTGAACTTAATTGCACTCTATTTTTAGTAACTAGTTAGTTAAAGGTTCAATCTGTAATGGCTTAACCTCTTAAACTTATAAATAGTTAGATGCATTAATTTTTAAGAGACTTTTAGATCATTTGGGGAGTTACTCTTCAATCTTAGAAGAGTGCTTCAGATAATTTGATCCTTTTAATTATATTCAGAACAATATTTTACTGTGAAATATCTGGTTTATTGTGTTAATCATTGATCAATTCATAGCTTGTGAATGTTTAATTCCTTGATGTGATTGGTTAATCTACCTTTATCTTAGTTATCTTATTTCAATCTATGTGAAAATGATATAGTTACTTTGAATATCAGTTGTGGAAAAGTTATCTCCTTTCTATTATAAAGTTACATTATTATTTACAATCATAGATGGAGGAAGATTGCAAGACATGTGCATATCATATATTGTTGCGAGGCATTGATTGTACATTTAATTAGGTCTATATGTTAAGTATACTTGGTGCATCACTTCATGTTTCTTATGTTTATCTCTAACTTAAAGCCTCATAAATGGAGTATATTATATTTACTTTAAAAAAATTAGCCTTGCATATTGATCTTGAATCAAGTTCTCTAAGTCTTAAAGGAAGCCGACCTTATCCAGAGGCTCATCCCAAGGTGACAAGGTACCACACATTGGGGATGTTCCAATATTGCACGAGATCATTTAGACATTCAATGAATGTGTGATCCATGTGACAAAAATTTTTGACACGCCTGGTGGGATAGATTTGGTACTTATCTTCATACTTTCATGAATCAAAGTACACAAAGAATTCATTTCTCGAGATTTTGAATCTCAGTGTGTTAACTTATACGAAGAATTTAGATAAGAGATTATGCGATATGAGAAGGAAATTATCAGCATATTGAGTTATCCTTGTCTCCTCTAAGAAGAAGAAGAGGCATTTCAACATCACCAGTTACAACATCACCATGTAGAGGTCATTCAAATCCTCCTTACGGAAGGTTCCCTCCACCTAGGAACAATCAACCTCTTGTTAGAATGGCAAGGAACCAAGTGTTTCCTACATTCAATGCAGGAAACCCTCTTCTATTAGCCCAACGGGATCCTATACCTGCTACATGCACTCAAAATTCTACCCTTTTACATAGGAAAACTCATATTACTCCTATGGAACATATTCTTGATGTGGCCAACATTTGTGCAGTACATAATGTTACAGAAGAAAACATTGCGGTCAGACTCCTTACTACTTCCTTCAAGGGAAAATCACTTCAATGGTTTCGTGGGTTAGAGGTTGTTACTATAACCACTTGGGATGATTTCATGGAGAAGATTTGTAAACAATTCGAATGTAAGAGTGACCACATGTCACTCATGGAACAACTCACTACCATAAAGAGAGCTCCTCAAGAGTACATGAGTGATTTCAACTTTTGATTCCAAAAGAATTGGAATAGGATTCCAACACTCATAAATCCTTCTCCTAATAATTCATTTTTGTATTATTTACGAGCTTTGAACAACGATATAGTAGTTATGATCCAATCCATGGGAGGGACCATACTTCCTGATGTTGGGTTAGAGGTTGGTACTATAACCACTTGGGACAATTTTGGGGAGAAGCTCTAAAAATAGTTCAAAGACAAGAGTGACCACATGTCACTCATGGAACAACTCACTACCATAAAGAGAGATCCTCAAGAGTACATGAGTGATTTCAACTTCTAATTCCAAAAGACTTGGAATAGGATTCCAACACTCATAAAGCCTTCTCCTAATAATGCATTTTTGTATTATTTATGATCTTTGAAAAATGATATAGAATTTATGATCCAATCCATGGGAGTGACCAAAATTCTTGATGCCTATGAAGTGGCAATAAGGGAAAATAAATATTTGATCCAAAGAAGGAAAATTTTACCCATACCTCCCATGCCTTTGTTTGCTGAAATTTCAAGTAATCAACCAACCATTGCCCCCTGTTCCATCAACTTATAGCCAACCGATTATGATCGCACATGTTCCTTCAAACTATCTGGTTGAAGTCAAATTACTGCTACAAAATTTTGGAAATGAACTCATAGCACTCAAGAGGAAATGGTCTCAATATTCTCATTCGTACCAATCACAGAATCAGCAATATCAATCAAATCGTCCACCATTTCAAGGGAATAATTAGGTGCAAAATCAAGTCACAAGTCAAGCCAGAAAATGTCAAGCCCCTAAATTTCAGGAATCCCCTTGCTGCTAGTTCTTCTAGAGCTATTGTACAAGTCTAGAATAATCTAGTTCAATACTATGAATGGTGTTATCCTTGTTCTCAACCTCACAATCAAAATCTTTTCCCAAATGGAGTTTTGAGCTAGGAACTTATGGTTCAAAGTGTATCTGCTCCACCAAAGGAAACAAAAAATTCATCCACACAAGAAGCATCTAATCAAGCACAGGCTCATGAGGAAACCACTTTACTAAATTGTCAAGAGGATGATTTCTATGGTTTGAATATTGATTCTTCATCAGTCACAACAAATACCCACTCCAAAATAGGGAAATGGAATCCCAAGCTTCCAAATTTGATCAAGCATCTACTTCACATCCTCGGTGTAAGAAGTAGTTGATATAAATGTGGGAAATAAAATGTTAGAATCACATCCTAGCTAGGATGTGAGGAAAGAAGGATCTTCGGGCATCATAGTACCCAACAAACATTTTCCAAAAGAGGATTCTAACACCCAAAGAAATATCAGCAAATTAGGAGAAATTCCCTTTAGTATTGTAGAACAGATGAAGAAGACCAACCTGAGTGTTACCATGTGGGATGCACTCTCAATTCCTTCTCAAAGAAACTTGTTGCAAGAGGCTCGAAAAATTTTGGTATAACTAAAAATCATTAGGTCATGGAGTAGTAACTGCTACAAGTTTGTGTCAACCAGAAGGGAAAAGTATTGTTGAGAAGAAAAACACCACCATTCTATATTTCCCTGATCATTGGTGATCATTTGGTACATAATTACATGATTGATTCTGGTGTCAGTAGCTCAGTCATGCCCAAGAAAATTACAGATGTGCTAGGAATCCAATATATGCTAGTCTCTAGAGGAGTTGTTCAGTTGGATGGACACACGCTACAAACCGTTGGAATCATCAAAGGACTTTAACTTACTATAAATGCATGTCCCAGTTTTTTGTTCACATAAATATATCGATCATCAATATTCCTCCTCTTTTCGCCATTTTCATATCACGAGATTTTACTGCCAAAAATGGTGGTTACCTATTAGCTGACTAGTCACATATGATTCTTAGGACTCAGTATGGAACTAAGATGAATATAAGGGCATAAAAAAATTTCATAATCATGTGGATCTCCATACCACTAGTCTGATTAATGGGAATTACACCATTCATGATCCAGAAGAAGAAGATGTTGATCACAAACCAACCACTCTTGTGGAAGAAGTCCCAAACACTATTATGAATGAATTCAGTATAAATCATCAGTATGACCCATATGATGAAGCATTAGCAGAAGAAGAATTTGGTATGTTGTTTTTAGAAGAGATGGGATTGGGTACATATTGTATTCACGAAGAGGATGTGATCATACCACAACTCGTCAAGCCTCAAAACAGCTCTGAAGGAATTTAGAAACTATTTTTTGATGGCTCGAGGAGTAAAAATGGATTAGGTGTTGGTGTCATGATGATTTCTCCATAAGTAAATAAATATTTTTCATCCTTTTGATTACAATTTAGCTGCACTAATAATGTTACTGAGTATGAGGCTTTGGTACAAGGAATTCAACTAGCCCTAAAAGGGGTATCAAATCTGGATTATTTTTAGAGATAGCGAGTTGATAACGCATCGGGTACAAGCTCGTAGTGCATCAAAAAATTATCTATTGAGATCTTATAAAAACAGAGTATGGAGTTTGATTGAAGACTTCAAAGCTTTTAGGATTCACACGGTTCCTAGGAATCAGAACCAAGACAGATATACTTGCAACTATTGGCTCACAGTATGAAATTCCTACTGATGTAATGAAGGAGGGAAAATAGTCCTGTTAAGATGGTTTTTTGTCCAACAATTCCTGATAATGTAGGAAGTTGGTAGGTTTTTGACAGTGATGAGAAGATCATTCTTTTCTTGCAAGAAGAAGCAAAGTTTGTTTTAAAAAATCAAGCTAAGTTAAAAGAAGCATACGGTGACCAAATCATTCAATTAAAAAGTAACAAATTACCAAAGGGTCTGGTCACTCTTGAGTCCATTTTTAATTCAGATGATCAAGTTAGAAGGAAGAATTCTAATATGGTAATCAAAGAGGATGATTTTGAAGAAGTTGAGGTAGCAAATGAAAAAGTTCTGAAGATCGAGAAAAGTGTGTACCCCAGAGGAGAAAGAGGCTTTTTCAAACTTTTTCAAGAATATAATGATGTTTTTGCATGGATTTATAGATATCTACGCATGGTTTCGATCTAGGTTTGGCACAACATACCATCAAACTTGATCCTAGTTCCAAACCAGTCCATCAGAAATAGAGGTCGGTTAATCCCAAAATTGAGCCACTAATGAGAAAGGAGCTGACCAAGCTTGTTGAGGCTTGCATCATTTTCCCAATCAAGAATTCCTCTTGGGTAGCAAATCTAGTTCCTGTAATAAAGAAGAACGAAGAAATTCAGTAATGTCTAGACTTCCAGGATTTGAATCATGCTTCTTTAAAAGATAATTATCCTCTTCCATCAATGGAGCAGATTTTGCAAACGGTGGCTGGAGCATAAAGGTTCTCCTTTCTTGATGCATATTCAAGTTATAATAAGATTCTGGTCAAATAATATGATCAATTCAAAAGGATTTTATAACCAAGTGGGGCACGTATGCCTATAATAAAATGCCATTTGGGTTATCTAATGTTGGCACTACCTTCCAAAGGGCCATGGACATGGATTTCTAGGGACTAATCAATGATATTATCTTGGTGTACTTGGATGATATAACAATGTATTCCAAACATGCGAGAGGATCACATGGCTCATTTGAGGAAAGTATTCAAGAGGTGCAGGGAGTTTAGAGTTTCTTTAAATCCCAAGAAATGTATTTTCATTGTACAAGAAGGTAAGTTGTTAGGGCATGTGGTATCCACCGAAGGACTATCCATTGATCCGGCTAGAATACGCTCGATATTGTCCCTATCTCTTCCAAGTCACAAGAAAGGAATTTATATTTTCTTGGAACAATAAATTTTGTGCGGAGATTCATCCCTCAGTTTATAGCCCTAGCCAAACCATTAACAACCATGTTGAAGAAAAATATACCTTTCTCATGGAAAAAGGAAGGGAAGGAGAGTTTTGAATCCATTAAGGCAGCCATTTCTCAAGCACCTACATTGGTGAATCCAAGGTTTGACAGGGATTTCATTCTCTATGATTTTTCCGGTCAAGAAAGTATTTATTGGATTCTCACTCAGAAAAATAACAAATCAATGGAATATCCGATTACCTTCTTTAATCAATACCTAATGGTTTACGAGCTCAAATATTCATTTGTTGAGAAACAAGTTTTTGTTGTTATTCAGGCTTTGAATAAATTCATATACATGTTGTCTAGTAACAAGATACATTTGATGATGTCTTAATCTAGAGTTAAAGTTTTTTGTTAAATAAAGATGTGAATGAGAAACGTGCCCAATGGTCACTAAAGTGATGGAATACAACATTCCCATTAACGTTACTAATCTCATCAAGGGTAAAGGTTTTTGTCAACAATTAGCTGTAGATTTGGAGTCAAAGGTAGAAAAATACACGATGCTCCTTAGTGAACCTTAGGATGATAACCAAATTGATTGGCTATCAAATATGAAATTCTTTCTCCTTTTAGGAGAATACCCTGCAAGCATGGACAAAGTTCAAAGATGAAGCTTATTTCTTCAATCTATTCCTTACATTATGGTGGATAATGTTCTCTTTCGAAGGGATTTGAATGGTGTTCTTCTTTTGTGCATAGGACCATAATAGGTAAATAAGGTACTAGAAAAATTTCATAATGGTCTATTCGGAGGGAATTATATTACACACATAACCTCTACTGAGATATCATGAGATTCGAGTTACTACGCGCAGGATTTATTCAAAGATACCCATTTTGGGTATGGAAATGCAAAGAATGTGCTTTCTTTGTAGGAAAGAAGATATTAGAAGCCATGCCTCTTCACCCAATTCAAGTCGACCAATCCTTTTTCCAATGGGGGTTGGATTTCATCAAGATGATTAATCCTCCATCAATTGATGGACACAAATGGGTCCTCACCACGATGGATTACTTCACTCATTGGATGGAAGCTATGGCACTTAAAGAGGGAAACGAAAAGGCTGTCCTTAATTTTATGGAGGGGATAATGACACATTTTGGTGTCCCATTTATAGTAATTTCAGACATAATGTAATGGCATTTCTTTGTTTTAATTTAACCAAATGGGCTTCCAATAATGGGGTTTATCTAAAAACTTTATTTAATTATTACCCATAGGGGAATGGATTAGATGGAGTCCAATAAAAGAATCTCATACGGATCATCAAGCATACAATGGAAACCAATAGAAAAACTTGACACACTCAGCTCAAAACCACCCTACGGGAAAATTAGATTACACCCAAAATCACTATTGGTAATTCACCTTTTATGATGGTATATGGAAGGGAAGCAAAAATCCCACTATCTCTTGAGCTTCCTTCTTTGGAATTGACACATCAATTGGAACTTATGGAAAATGATTCAATGACAGTCAGGTACTCGAACTGATGGAGCTAGAAGAAACAAGGAACAAGGAAATGAAGACTCTATAACAACACCAATCTCAAGTTAAAATATCTTTTGACAAAAAGGCATCCAACAAGGAGTTCCATGAAGGATATTTGGTTCTCAAATGGGATGCTAACAGGGCCAAGCCAGGTATGCATTCTAAATTTGATTCCCTCTGGAGTGGACCATATATCATCACAAGTTGCAAGGAAGCAAATTTGTTTTTCTTATCCAGACTCAATGGAGAATAATTTCCCATTCATGTGAATGGGATTCATCTCAAAGCTTTCTTTTGATAATTTTGTGTGTGTACAATGTTTGTTTTTTTCATTTCCTCTAAGTGCTTTGCACATTGTTTTTTTTTTTTGTTTCTTTTCATTTTGTTTTATTTTTGGTGTGTGCTCTGAATATATTTTTAAGACTCTTTTTCCCAATGGATTATATAAGGCTACTTTCCTAATGCTTAGTAGGTAGGAATTCCCTAGATGTCACCAAAAATGTTAACCTTTTAAGTTACCTTTAACGGGAGGGTAGTTTTAAAAAAATCTACCATTTTTGAAATTTATTGCCTAAGTTTTTCAGGAATCAGGAGTTTTCCAAAGTCCAAAATTTTAAACTTCTGAGTGCAAAGGTTCTCTTACTTCAGGTTTTGTGTCATTTGCAAATAATTTTTTTTCTTAAATTTACGAAGTCTGAAATCTCAAAGTTACAAAATTTCAGAACTTCGGGCTTTCGTGTTTCGGAGTTCTCTTTGACATTTTTATCATTTTCATGTTTTAGTTCCAAAATTTCAAAACTTTAGGTTTCGGATTTGAGTCTCACTTTACACCTAGGGCTATTTTCATTCCTGAGTTCCAAAGTCTGAAATCTTGAAGTTCTGAAATTTCAGAACTTCAATCTTTCAAGTTTTGGACTTTGGGTTTCACATTAGAATGGTCACACTTGCATTTCATATTTCAGACTCTCTGCACAATATTTAATTCCCAACCACACCACACATGTTGAATTTTGGGAATTAATTTTAGGTTTATCTATATAAACATGGATTTTCACTCATCATTTTCACCTGACTTTCACTCTAACACCTCGATTTTTACCGCACCATATCATACTTTTTAGGCATCACTTTCAAGGTATTTTTTTGGGTTTTCTTTAATATTTTTGGTTTAGATTGCCATTGTTTTATTTTTTATTTCTTTCCATTATTTTTCTTCTTGCTTAAACATGGAAGCCACTTTGGCCGATTCATTGTTCATTTTTATTCATTTCAAAAATGTTGTTTGGTATTTCATTCAATCTTGAGAGCTTCGTATCATGCAAGCATTGAGTCTCATCAAACCCGAGGATTTTGAAAAATCCTCATTTCAGAGGTTCAAAACCTTTAGATTTTGGAGTTGGTGTGCTTTTGTTGGTGTTTTTTTTTGGAGGTCTTCATTTCAGAGGTGTGTTTGTGAGGTTTGCATTTTGGAGGTCTACGTTTGAAGGTCTACATTTCAAAGTTATGCTTTTTCGGCATTTCGGGCTGTGATGAGTTCGATTTAGAGTTCAGTTTTGGATTTAGCATCATTTCAGACCTTCAGAACTTGTTTATTTTTGGAATTTTGGAGGTTTGCTTTTTAGGTTTTGAAACTTGTTGCCTTTTTTACTTTTGGAGGTGTGCTTTTTAGATTTTGGAACTGAGAAGAGTTTGGATTTTCAGAGTTTCAGTCTTCATCTTTTCGAAATTAGATTGTTTTCGGAGGTTTTGTCTTCAGACCTTTGGACTTCGGTGTTTCAAAGTCTTTAAAATTGTTTCTATAAAATTTTCAAGGTTCGATCGAGTTCTAAACCCCGAACTGATGTAAAATTCTTCATAAAAAGGCAAGGAAAATACGAAGTATACCTTCTAATGAGTCTCCCCTCGTACATGCCTTTCCTCATATTTGGGAAACATTGGAGACACAGACTTGGGATAGTTGGATATGCCAAAATTCTAGGAAAGACTAAAGGACCCTAATAAAAAATCTTAGATACAAGCCATATTTGACTGTGGGCTTGTTGTCTCTGCTAGTTTTCCTTCATCCATGCATTGCCATGAGTTATTCATTGATGTAACAACTCACTTTGATAAGGCCTCTAAATCAATAAAGGATGATGATGGTAAATTTATGATTAAATTTGGACACCAATTTTTTTCAAAGACTTATGCTAACTTGTCGATGTCGAGGAATATGTAACAATTTCCCCAAAGGCTGCAATTGAACACTGGGATAAGGAATCAACTATGTTACTAAGCTCCCCAAAAATTGTTATGCTCAAACTTCATCTAGGAATTCAATGACCTTATTGTTCTTTTAAGTAGAGTTTCAGGTCTCGCTTCAGCAAGAGAATTTTAAGAGTGGATGTTTCTTTACATTGTTAACATTAACAAACATGAGTTTATAATATGGGAGATAACATTAGTAGTTCAATTTGTTTTCAGTTGGGAAATTTCTTGGATTTGAAAAATTCTTCATGATTTATTTCCTCGTCTATGCACCAAGCTGCCATGGGAGAATTTAATGGGTTGAATACAAAGGGTGTTAGGAGCATTTCATAGATTTATGAGTTTTATCCTCAACTCACAATGGAAGAAGGAAATAAACATTTCTATAGAGTTAATGATTTTTTTGTCTTCCTTTATCATTTTGATAATAATTTTTACAATCACATAATTTTTTATGAAGCTTTCAAGGAGGTAAGGGAATGGGGAGCCATATATCTCCAATTCCCAACATTTACATACATTAGGGTTCTAGGTTTCCTAGGTGCTCCTAATAAATTACCAAGATGCCCAAATGATAAATGGGTCTTGTTAGAATTGGTTCGTCAGTTATTGGATTATCATAAGATTCAAAATAAATGACATAAGGCAGGAGTCCAGTTTCCCATTTCAATTGGAAGATACACTTGTGCTAGTATTTACAAGGAAAAGAATGTCAATGGAGAAATGTCTAAAGTTACCTTGCAAACTTTCCACCCTAGAAATAACTTTGATTATTGGGGAAAATTTAGTGAAACAGGGTTGGCAGTTCCTCAGTTAGAAGATATCTAGATCCACTATCGAGATGAGGTCATCATTAGACAACGAGAGTTTGAAAGGTTAACTATTGATGAAGTTAAACAATATGGTATTGCAGATGTTCTGATGGAATTGAATATGATGATGATGATGTGCTTGACCCAGTTTATAGGAGTGATAACATTGCTAATCAACCATTACCATGGATTGATTGGTATCAAGAAGAATGTTCTAATACAAAGGAAAGGGCGGGGCCCATCTTGCAAAGAACATATGATTGGCTAGATACCTTGGGAATCTCACCCAAAGGGTTAGACCAACCTATAAGAATAGAAGCCCATCCAACCCTAAGTTTTCCTACACCTACAAAAGGTAAGAGGTCTACTCAAAAGGCCACTACAGCTCTAAGATCTCATTTGTTATTGGTGGTTCTTGTCTTACAAATATCCCTACTACCAAGGTTATGTGTTATACAGTGAAAGTATATAAAGTTATTAATGTTAGTGCTTATTTGGTTATATAACAATGTTTTCCAATATATCTTTCACTACTAGTATCACCATCCTCAGCTCCACCGCCTACATCATTGTCTACCATTCCTCTACTCATATATGATTTTTCATCTCCATCGATAGACCAAGTCTTCTCATCCCTTCATGTTCTCTCAGTTGGAGAGATAATTGGGTCTCCACTTTCTACTCCATTTTCTCAAGTAACTTCCATTTCCTTCCATTTCCATTTCCATTCCCATTTCATCTACTCCCAAAGCTATTCTAACCCTCACACCATCTATCATTATCACCTCCATTTAAGTTATTGTACCCAGTGCTATTATTTTACCCAGTGCTCCAAGTTCACGTATGATCATGCTACTTTCATGTGAATATGTTATACCTTAATGGATATATCACCAAACCCCCAATAAAAAGAAGAAGGTGCCCGTTGTAGATGTGATTGTTTTGAGTGTGGTGGAACCCACTCCAAAGAGGAAGTCCAAATGGCCAAAGATTTTTTTTCACTTATCAATAAGCCAATCAGGAGAAAGGTTCATAGAGATAGCCATCACCATAGAAGGAAAAACCAAATAAACCATTACCGTAGTAGATTATCAAATCTCTAGGTTTTCATTAGAAAAGTCAACACATGAGGGTGTAAAATAGGATGTCCAAGTGGCCCTTGGGAATTTGTTAGAAAATTATGACAAAGATAAGGCTTTTAAGGATAAATTGAAAGAAAAGGTTGAGCAACTCACTGCTCTTTTGAAGAAATTCACACAACCTACTCCAACCATGGGTCCTTCAACTACGAATGCTCTACATATCTCTTCCCATCCTTATGATATCTCATATCCTGAAATTGAGAAGATAGGTCAGAAGGGACAATCATTGGATGGGTGGATTGAGTGTATGCTCCAGGAGACCAACCTTTTAATCAAAACATTTGTGGAACTATATAATTATTTGCAGACGGAGAAAGTTTCTATTCGAAGCTAGATGAAATCCTCTCTGAAGATATTAATAATTTAAACTGAATTTGAATACTTGGGAGGAAATTATAGATATGAATCCAAATATACTTCTCCAGGAGATTTTAATTGATAATTTCTATAAAAATTTTGAGTATCAAAAGGCCATGAAATTCAGATCTCAGGTGTTACAAGATTTGATCAATAAATTAGAGAATAAATGTATTGAAATAGTTGATGGACTAAGTGACATTTCTCAAGAATTATATAACATCAATTGTAATTTTTTCAACATGAATATTGATGCCCTTCGATTGATCATATCAAAGAAAGTTTCAAAGGTTTAGTTAAGGAGGATGATGAGGTAACTAAAAATTTCAATATTAATTCAATTTATAGATTAGTTTCATGTCAGAATTTCATAAGCCAGCTGAAGAAGGTGGTGAACAAATTGAAAAGGCTTCCAGTCAAGGTTGTGAGAGAGGTTGACATAACATATGTCATAAATCATTATGTGTGTGGGCCAGAGGAAGAAGAGATACAAGGAATTATCAAATGTTTCATTGATTACAAGCACCGTTTGGCTATGTGGGAAAAGGATCAGGAGAAACTGAACAAGAAACAGATCTTTGCGAGGTCCTAGCTAAGCCTAGTGGCCATTTTTGTAATCACTCCAAAGCTATGATTCATTCAAAGTTGTAGGGTTTAGTTGGTCAAACCCATGTAATAAATTTGTTATTTTATTGGAGCCTATTCCCTTGAACTTAATTACACTCTATTTTTAGTAACTAGTTAGTTAAAGGTTTAGCTATAATGGCTCAACCTCTTGAACTTATAAATAGTTAGATGCATTAAGTTTTAAGATACTTTTAGATCATTTGGGGATTTACTCTTCAATATTGGAAGAGTGCTTCAGATACTTTGATCCTTTTAGTTATATTCATAACAATATTTTCTCATGAAATATCTGGTTTATTGTGTTAATCATTGATCAATTCATAGCTTGTGAATGTTTAATTCCTTGATGTGATTGGTTAATCTACCTTTATCTCAGTTATATTATTTCAATCTATGTGAAAAATAATATAGTTACTTTGAATATCAGTTGTGGAACAGTTACCTCCTTTCTGTTATAAAGTTGCATTATTATTTACAATCATAGATGGAGGAATATTGCAAGACATGTGCATATCATATATTTTTGTGAGGATTTTATTGTGCTTTTAAGTAATTCTATCTGATAAGTATACTTGGTGCATCACTTCATTTTTATTTTTTTATGTCTAACTTTAAGCCTTATAAATTGAGTAGATTAGAGTTACTTTCAAATGTTTTAGCCTTGCATATTGATCTTAAATCAAGTGCTCCAAGTCTCAAAGGAAGCTAGCCTTCTCTGGAGGTTCATCCCAAGGTGAAAAGGTTCCACACCTTGGGGATGTTCCAACATTGCATGGGATCACTCAAAGATTCAACAAGTGCATGATCTATGTGACAAATTTTTTTGGCTCACTCGGTGGGACAAAATTAGTACTTCTCTTCATACTTGCATGAATCAAAGTACTGGTGACTCCATTTCTCTATATTTTGTATCTCAGTGTGTTAACATATGTGAAGAATTCAGACAAGAGCTTCTACAAGATGAGAAGGAAATTATCAACATATTGAGTTATCCTTGTCTCCTCCAAGAAGAAGAAGAGGCATTTCAACATCACTAGTTACAACATCACAACATGGAGGTCATGCAAATCCTCCTTAAGGAAGGTTCCCTCCACCTAGTAATAATCAACGTCTTGTTAGAATGGTGAGGATCTAAATTTTTCTGCATTCAATGTAGGAAGCCTATTCTATTAGCCTAATAGGATCCTATAACTCTTGTTGTACTCAAATGTCTACCCTTTTACATAGGGGAAACTCATATTACTCATGCAAAACATATTCTTGATGTGGCCATCATTTTTGCAGTATATAATGTTATAAAAGACAACGTTGCGGTTAGAATCCTTTCCACTTCCTTCAAGGGAAAATCAATTTAATGGTTTCGTGGGTTAGAGACTCGATACTATAACCACTTGGGACGAGTTGGGGGAGAAGCTCACGAAAATAGTTGGCGAGACAAGAGTGACCACCATTTGCTCATGGAAAAACTAAATACCATAAAGAGAGATCCTCAAGATTACATGAGTGATTTCAACTTCCAATTCTAAAATACTTAGATTAGGATTTTGGCACTCATAAAGCCTTCTCCTAACAATGCACTTTTTATTATTTATGAGTTATAAACAGTGATATATCAATTATGATCAAGTCCATGGGAGGGACCACACTACGTGATGCCTAAGAAGTTTTAATAAGGGCTAATAAATATTTGATCCAAGAAGGGAAAATTTCACTCGGACCTCCCATGCCTTTTTTTCTTTGAACTTTCAAGTAATCACCGATAATTTCCCTTGTTCAATCAACTTCTAGCCAACCGACCAGTTATTACTACACTGTTCCTTCAAATGATCTTGTTGAAGCAAAATTGCTACCACAAAATTTTGGGAATGAACTCGTAGCACTCAATAGGAAACAATATCAATGCTCACTTTTACCAATAATAGAATCAACAATATACGTCAAAGCTGTCCACCATTTTAAGGGAATAATTAGGCACAAAATCAAGCCGCAAATGCCATGCCCCTAAATTTCAAGAGTCCCCTTCTGCTAGTTCTTCTAGAGCTATTGTATTAGTCTAGAATAATCTAGTTCAAGACTATGAATTGTGTTATTGTACAATGGAAAAGTGACATGCGAGCATAAGAATCTACAAGTAATTATTCCTCATACCCGACCTCCCAAGGTCATGCCGAGATAGCTGGTGAATATGGAATATATATGGATATAGACAAACTAGTTGGGTAATCTTATATCCTCAATACGCATGGAATCTATGAATCTAAGGTGAAGAAGGCCCTCCTAACTTGAATTGGTGTAATGGATTGCTCAGATATAATAGTTGTTTGGAGGCTCTAGTCAATGTCGAGCTCTATCGAGATCCTATTTATTGGCTATTGGATACGTGGGAAGTCACCTATAGGTGCTTCATGTATATTTCCAAACAAGGTCATGAAAATGGTGATGGGAGGAGTAGTGAATTCTCCGGGTTTTATGGTCTATTCTCGGTCTAGTCCATAGAATTAACCATAAAACCTCGGAGAATCCACTACACCTCCCATCACCATTTTCATGACCTTGTCTAGAAATATACACAAAGCACCTACAAGTCACTTCCCACGTATCCAACAGCCAATAAACATGATCTCGGTAGATTTCGACATTGATTAGAGCCTCCGAACAACTATTATATTTGAGTAATCCATTACACCAATTTAGGTTAGGAGGGCCTTCTTCGCCATAGATTCACAGATTCCATTATTGTGTATTGAGGATATAAGATTACCCAACTATTTTGTCTTTATCCATATATATTCCACATTCATCGGTTGTCTTGGCATGACCTTAGGAGGTTAGGTACGAGGAAGAGTTACTTGTAGATTCTTATGCTTGCATGTCACTTTTCCATCGTACAAAATTGGTGAACCTAACGTGAAACAAACAATTCTTCCTCTTTTATTTTTATTTCTTTCATCCACCTTCGCTCTTTCCCATTATTCTGCGGGTATTCATATACCCCTTGAATATGTTGGGATACGACACATATGGTAGACCTCTCTTAGGTCTCGAAGCAAATTATGGTCAAACAAATAGACAACCATCACCCTCACTTTCTGCATGGGCTGATAACTATTCAAGTAATTACTTGTCATATCAAACTCCCCCTCAAATAAATAGTTCTAGTTCTTCGTTCCGAATTGAGGATTTGGATCATCTTGCACAAACACAACAACCAGAGCCCTCAGGCTCTAACAATATGATGTTTACTAGAGAGTCTACTTCATCTCCTCGGGTCTTGTTCAGACCACAGATTAGTAGACAGTCAGATCCACTCCCATTTTTAGATGAGGAGTACTTAGCATGCTACGCTCGAATCAAACAATGCTTCCAAAACATGTATCCACCGTAGGGAGTGCAAATACAATCGATACCCTACTCCAAGAATACCCCCATTCCTCCACCTATGGTAAATGCCCTTGGTGAAGCTTGGCAGGGTAATGATCAATTCATAGCAGGGTATCATACCCCTTTACAACCTCAAGGTGCACAACAAATGTCATTAAGGAAAAACATTGTGTCTTCACCAATAGAGGTCATTTCATCTTTAGTTGAGAAGGTTAGAGAGTGGAACTCACTCAAGAAAACTAAAATTCATATTTTGGGCAAACAGAATCCCCAACCCTCTACATCACCCCGTCATTGACCTTCTTACAGAGCAGGCATGCCTCCTCAACATCCGTATAATTACCCACAATAAAAGCCAACTAGAACCGCACTTTCAAATGCCACTCCAGTTGAAAATATGATACCTCCCAGCTTAGCACCAAATAACCCATACCAGAGCAATGCTCCTCCCTACTTAAACATTTATTCAAAATCACCATAGGGAGACATGTTCTCCTCTCCCGGGATGTTCACTCAACCACAAGGATTTCCTTATGTCCCTACAAATACATATGCTATGCCATATCAACAACCCATGCCACCCCCACCCCCTTAGTAGGCACCATCGATGGTCGAAGCCTATGCGGTAGGGACTTACTCAGAATATTTAAAAGAGCCCCTAGACTTCACCATACAAAGTGTCATGCTTCCAAGACCTCTTCTTGATTTACCCAAATACAAAGGGGAGGGAGATCCAAATGCGCATATCAAGGCCTATGCCATGGCCATATGAGAATTACTCCCTTGGGATGGGGTTGTTGCCAAGATATTCCCTAAAACCTTAGAGGGTATTGCCCTTGATTGGTATTACAGAATACCTAAAGCCTCAATACACTCATTCAAACAACTCGTGTTAGATTTTATCAAATCTTTTGACATGAACAAATTGTTAAGAACAAGAATCAAGGAATTCTTACATATTAAACAAGAGCATAATGAATCCGCTGCTCATTTTATTCAAAGATGGTGTACGGTTCTCTACTCATCAGCAAGTGCTCCAAACATGGATCAGATGGAACTATGTGATTTATTCCTTCATTCCCTCAATAGAGAGATAAAGGAATAAGTCTAGAAGTTCCCAATCAGAACTTATGATGAAGTACTCGAGAGTGCTCTCTGAATAGATCAAGTGGCAATAAATAGTGGTCGTAAGAAATATAGAACAAATGGAAAATTAATCACTCCCAATCAAAACACTACGTCCTATCCTAATGCCGGGAATACCAATTAGGGACCCAAAATCCTTGACGAAAACCATGGGGTTACAATAGATGGAATCACTGATCAAGTCAAAGGAGCAAATTTTGTGAACACCATGACACCTACTAACAATCAACACAATAATAACTTCACTTCAGTGATCAATACGGTGGATTTTAATCATCCTCCACCACAACAATAGAAACAACAGCAAATCTAGTCACAAGGCCTTTCTCGAGGCCTAGATGGATATCAAAACCAAAGCCAAAGGCCACAACCTCAAAATTACAACTATAACAATCAGCAGCCTAACTGAAATTTTGGGCCACAACAAGGTTCAAACCAATGACCATGGGACTATAATCCCAATCTATATTGTGGCTTTCACAAAATCCAAGGTCATGATACTAGGACCTGCCACGACTACAAAAAATTCTTACAACATTTACCAGATGATCAAAAACAACTCTTTATAGACATATTTTGGCAAGTCCTACACTACCTATGCCAAACACCTATATGGGATCAGTTTCCCCTCAAAACACACCTCTCAATATTTTCAAAGATACTCTCCCAAATAATTCTAACATTAACGAGTTAGGTCCAAACTAGACAAACAAAGGTGTTGTAACAGGAAACAATGATCATGAAGCTTCAACTTCATTAAATCCACCAGTCGCACCCCAATTAGGAACTCGACTGCAAACTAAGATAGTTGGTTTGGTAGAGTTAGACACCAAGCTACCCGTAGAAACCATAACAAGAACATGGGATTACTCTTCTCAACCAACTCCAAGTTATCCATTGGAACTAGACAACATTCAACAAACATTGGTAAAACCCATAGGTGCCTATGATTTAATTAATGATTTAACAAAAACCTTCTCTCACATCTCCTTCTTGGACTTGTTAAAGAACTCTCCCACCCATAGGGCTGCTCTCTTAGAAGCATTAGGCCTTGGTCATTTAATTAATATTACCCCTCCTCTGGAAACACAAGTAAACCATGTAGACTTTGACGTCTACCCTCCAGGGCAGCCGAATAGGGATACTGAGTTTATATTTGATAAATGCAAGATGCCAACATAAAATGAAATTTCACGTAGAGGTGATCCACCCTTGCACTTGTAGGTTTGGATTTACAACAACTACGTCAAGCGTGCAATGATTGATGATGGGGCAATAGTTAACATAGTCCCCTTCACTTTTCTTCAAAAGCTAGGATATGGAGAAACAAATTGTTCTTCAACACAAAACACACTAAGGGGATATGATAGTCTCAAGGAAACTTCAATCGGGACTATAGTGCTACCAGTCACTCTAGGGCCCAAAACAATCCTCACTGAATTTTATATTATAGATCGAAACCAACTATAATATGATTCTCGGTCATCCATGGATACATCACATGAAGGCAATCCCTTCCACGTTATTCCAAGAAGTAAGGTTTTTACACCTAGGAAAAGTCTTCATCGCTCAAGGGGATCCTAAACCCTTCGATATACACTTAGAAAACCTCAAGAAAAAGAAAGGAGTCCATACAGAGTATGAGCTTCCCAAAAATCAATTAAACAAACCACCTCCAACAAAAGAGTTAGTCCCAGTCACCCCGGACATTCCAGAGGTTGAAGTTGTTAAACCAAAAACATTTGAGGTGGTAAAAATAGATAAAGGTAAGTCAATTTCTATGTGGAAACAGTCTCCACTAAAACCACAACAGGAATTATGAAACTCTTGGAGAATGACGAGCCGATCTTTCTCCCATTTGAACCTCAGGGAATGGGTAGTCTTCTTGGTATAGCATCTCTTCCTCTCGATGACCTAGATCTAGATATGAACATGATATAATTAACAAATGAAGAAGGGAAATTTAAAATTTAAACGATGCCTATCAAAACCATCTCTATGCATTTCCCTGTTCTAAAGCTCCGGCTTCGACCCATGCGCGTCGAAGCTAAGTTTTCCCTATCGTCAGGGCAAAACCTCATCATTCAACAAAATTTAAAAATAAACACAATGCTCCATATGGGAGAAAAGGTCAAGAAGCATAGTTGTGCTCACCCACATGCCATCTCTCAAAAACATGACAAAGAGGCACGTGAATGCCTCTTTAAGAAAAATGTTTTTAATAATGGGACATATAAACCTCTCGGGAAATGGTTGTAAGTTCAAACCTAGAATGGTAGGCCCTTATCAAGAGAATGAAAACTTTGAGGATAATGGTTCTCCGTTGTGTACTTCTAGGGGTGAAGAATTCAATATTCGTCAACTTTCTTCACCTTAGACATCATGACATATAGTTCCACCTACATTTTCATATGTACATGGTTGCAGTTGCATTGCATTAGTAACTTAGTTGTTTCATTTTGTTCACTCATTCTGTAATGTTGTGGTCAAGGAACTTATTCTTAAGCAATTTATTACAAGCTTCTAAAAATATTGGCAAAAGCATTCAAATCATATCTCTTCAATTTTCATAATATCATCAAATGGTTCCAAAATCATTTCATCAATTTGATAGACAAAGTCTTGACAAAAACCATACCAAGGCCTACATACTTGGTCATACTCATTATTTTCTACTTGGTTAAGTTGTTCTTACCTACGGTCTATTCTAGAAGCTTCTTGGTGTCACATCTATCCTTCTTACATCTCTTTGAAACAAGGATACTCCAAAATCACAAATCAGAAATATCAAGTTAAGTCAAAAATGCTAAATAAGATAGAATATTTTATTCTTACACACTTCTTTTCCCCACCAACCCTCGGTGATGAGCTGCAACTCTTACTAGTGGTGCAAGGTTGGGAAAGGAAAGAAGTGTCCTTACTCACCTATATCCTACCTTTGGTGACAAACCCATGCTTCTTACTAGTGGTATGAGAGGGGTATGGGGTCTATTCACACAAATTAACAAATCTTGGTATTCTAGAAATACAAATCAAATTATATTAAGTGAAAAAATGTCCAAATTCCAAAGAGATCAAATCCTCAAAACCAGATTTTGTCAACCAGGTTGCCATTTATAGATCTAAGTCTAGATAAACTGGAAAGTAAGTGGCCTTCTGAGCTTGGTGGTAGTTCTGAGTAGGGTAAGTGTGTAGGTCTAAGTTTGGTTTCTATCACTGGTTTGTCTGTCTCTCATCATTCCATTCAGTCAAACTCATACAATTTGTGCCCTTCCCAACTCTTGGTGTAGAGCCCTCGCATCTTACTGGTTGCATGGAGTTGGGAATGGGGCAAGTTCATCTCTTTATCACTATACATTCATCACGTTTTCCAACATAAGAAGAAATCACAGACATTTCCCAAAGAGGTCGAAAGTTCAATACTACAATGTGTTCGTCATCACATATCAACATTACAAAAGCATACAAAGTAAAACATTTTGTTTACTATCATTTGTTATCCATTGCATACATTCTGAAAAGCATGAAAACAAATACTCTAAAAACATCTAGTATACATATGGAAACGAGTCACAAAATTCTAGGCACCAAGAGTCTAGATCCAAAAGATATATATATATATATATGGTGTTTCATGTACAATGCCATCATGCACTAAGGCATGGTCAAAATGCTCAATGAGCCCACAAAATACAAAACAAACATACAAATATCGACCAAAAGTCACTACAAAAAGACACTATGATCTCTCAATCTCTGTGAGATCCCTCAGAGGGTGTATGGCCACGCCTAGGACTCCTACTATGACAATGCTCTGAATGGACGGAGGGCTCACAATCACAGCCAATAGTTTTGATATCACTATGAGATCGACTCCTCCTCATCAAGCACTCGAAGTCTTATATCCAGCCAGCTCGGTGCAGAGGGAGGTAATGATCTTTTCCACCTTCTAGATAGGGGCAAAGACATTTGTATGTCAACCAGCTGCTGAGGGCTCCCAACATCCTCAGTGAGCTCGGCCCGAGTACCATCAAAAGGGAGCAATAGAGTGTCAGTGCACACCTAGTGAATCAAGTCTCACCATCCCTCAGCAGTCGCTGCAAATAAAAAGGAGAAACACACAAGTTAGAAAGTTGTCCAAAATAAAACCAAAGATAAAAAACAACAAAAGGAAATAACAACTAAAAAATTCTAACTAAAGCAAAGTTGAGAAAAGAGTAGTAACTCACTCGGATCTCAGGCCTCTAGGTAGGATCTCTAGGATTTGTGCCTACCACTGACACTATTGCTAACTATCATCCCTCTCCCACATCTGGAGAAATGTGACGGCCTGCCATAGACTCGTCATCTCCCCTAAATCCTGAGAAGGCAACTCCTCTGAAATCAAATTCACCTTCTCTGCGCTCTACTCTGCCCTCTCATCCCGCAGGATATCCTGAGTGTCATACCACTTAGAATCATTGTCATCCTCCTCACATATCCCACCGACTCTAGTCTCTATCTCCTCCATCTCCTCCTCTGTCTCTCCCCCAGTGAACTCCTCAGACTCGGAGTCCACGTCAATAGGCTCATCTCTGCTATGGGTAGGACCGGCGGCAATCTGAAGTAAAGGTTTCGAGGAGCACCTGCTACCCTCGAGCACAAATCACCCTCCTAGCAAGCTGTGATGGGAACACCAAGAGTAACCACAATACAACCCCAACCTCTAGGACCTCCACGAGCCTCACGAATAGATCTATACACTGCCCCTGCTAGAGGAAACATGTTGATGTATGGGAGGTTGAACTATTGTGGTACTCTGTCAAAAGGGTGGATCTCCAACTTCCCCATCCTATCTACCAACTAACTAGTAGTGTGGCAAGAAATCAATGTAAAAGTCTCCTCTCCCAATAACCCTGCCATGGCCTGATATGGAGTAGCCTCCATGTCTACAAAGTGGTCAAAGAGACCATTGTCTAGTGAGGCACTCTAAGAATGATTAGCCCTGTCTTCCTCGCTGCCCCGACAGCCCCACAATCCTCTGCCTGTACACCTCTCCCATACACAGTGATGTGCTCATACACCCAACTCATGAAAAGAGTAGGGTGGCTCAATGACTGTCCCTATAGTCTGACCACCATATATAAATTATGGTAGGTGGTCCCGAGGATGTCTTCTCCCCAAGTGTAAATGTGGCCATGGCCCTCAATCTATATAATGATGGGAGCCCAACAATATAAGAGAGTGTCCCCTCCCTTGTCCCTAATCAATTTCGAAGCAAGGATGCCCATGATAGCCTTGTGGAGCACATGAATATCTGACTCAATAATGGAGTGGACCTTCACCCCTTCTTCGACCCCATGGAAATAATGACATCCCCCATATAAGTGGCCCACTGAACCACCTGAAATCTTGACATTTTTGTGTTGAGAGACAACCACCTCCCAAGAATCGGGACCCCCAATATGCGATAAACGTCCTCTAGGGTGATAGTCCACTCACCCCTAACTCCTGGAAATCAGAAAGTGTTTTGATCCACATCCCAATATGAAAATAAGTCACATAATATGTGACTAGTAGGTGCAACATGAGGGACCTATGCAATCCTCCAAATGTCAGCCCTCTAAAGAGTATCTCACTTTGCCTGAGTGAGTGCCTCTAACACTATTGGGATCCAATCACACTCCCTCTCTCGAATCCATCGATGTATTCCTCTTTCTTCTGCAACCACCCAAAAACACAGAAAAGAGTAATTTAGTAACAAAATCCGACTAGAAAAGCTAACAAGAACATGTAAAAATGCTAAAAATGTAAAAACAAGTAAATAAAACATCTTTTTTTGCATTCTGTTGTGAACCGCCGCCCTATGCAGAGCGGCGGTTCCATAACCACCACCTTCTAGGACGATGGTCCCATAACCGCTGCCCTGTGTAGGGTGGCGGTCCTGTCCCGAACCCACGAACGGCTTGCAAGCCCTAAAAATGCATTAAAAATGCACAAAAACACCATTTTTACTAAAATAAAGACCTACCCTATGGGTGCCCCCCCTAGAGACTCATTTAAAACTAGCATTTTCAAAAATAACCCCCAAGACAAATATTTTATCATTTCTACATTTTAGGTTCAAAAACAATAAATTGAGAAGAACTAACCTGAGACTTTACGGGTTGATGTTCTGCTCTCGGAGGCATGATCACTATCTCACCATGAATGTTTTGACTATACTCTCGTTGAAAATTGTCACCGTGGGTCCCAGAGCTCAAAAACTATCAAGTCAATCTGCACAAATGAATAGTAAAATGAGTTCATTTTATATATATATATATATATATAGATTTCTAAAAGTGATTATGAAGGTCTTTCACAAGGTTGGAGTGTTAACAAAGGTAAGTTCTAAACCCCGCGCAAATGGTAAGTCCTCATTTCATATCAATTTAGTTTTATTTCTCAATTTATTTTATCTATCTGCACTTGAGTCCCCTTTTTCATTTTATAGATAGCGGGATTTTGGATGGTGACTTTCCGACACACGGGCATGTCAGGTATAACTCCTAACTCCCCATTTGGGACCGCCATACTCGGATCCACCATTTTATGCCTCTTCATGGCTAAGACACTTCTCCAAGGGGGCAATATGTACGTACCCAAAATTGTAGGGTACTGCACCACTGGAAAGATGTTACACATACCCCAATGATGATACAAGTCTCCTCACAAGGTGTTCGGGATCCAGAAAAGCTCACCAAGTATACGTTTGTATCCCATATGCCTCATCGGCCTCCGCATGCTTTGTTCTACCCTTTGCCCCCTCTTTCCTTACATTTTGGTCTTAAGTGATGAGATCACCGCCTTGCCGGATGGTGGTCCGTGATCGCCACCCCAGACAAGGCGACGGTCCAGTAAACACTACCCTATGCAGTGGGGCGGCGGTCTGTACGCATTTTCCGAAAGTTCTAATGATCACGTCAAACGTAAAATTTCAATTTCTATCCGCATTTTTAGCTACTTTGCTTTGCATTTATGTTTTGGCTGCCCTATGAATAGTGTTTTCACTTTGTTTAATGGTAAAAGAGTTTCATTCCAAGTTACCTTCTAGTGAATGCATTTGCTATAAATAGCCAACTTGTTTTCAATATGTATGTACCCAAAATTGTAGGGTACTACACCACCGGAAAGATGTTACACATACCCTAATGATGATACAGGTCTCCTCGCAAGGTGTTTGGGATCCAGAAAAGCTCGCCAAGTATACGTTTGTATCCCGTATGCCTCATCCGCCTCTGCATGCTTTGTTCTACCCTCGGCCCCCTTTTTCCTTGCATTTTGGTCTTAAGTGATGAGACCGCCACCCTGCCAGGTGGCGGTCCCATGACCGCTACCTAGGATAGGGTGGCGGTCCTGTAACTGCCACCCTGTGCAAGGCGGAGGTCATGTACGCATTTTCCAGAAAGTTCCAACGATCGCATCAAATGTAAAATTTCAATTTCTATCGCATTTTTCAGCTACTTTGCTTTGCATTTATGTTTTGGCTACCCTATGAATAGTGTTTTCACTTTGTTTAATGGTAAAAGAGTTTCATTCCAAGTTACCTTCTAGTGAATGCATTTTCTATAAATAGCCAACTTGTTTTCAAACAAATGGCCCCTCTCCTTCTCTATTTAATCATTCAGTCTTTTGAGTTTCTTGCTTAGAATTCCAATAGTTTCATGTTTTACATCCATTGTTAGTCTTCCTTTGCTATTTAGAGGTCATTTGATCTTCTTGTTTCAATCTTGCTTCATTGTTGTTCCATGCAAACTAGTTTAGAGTAAGGTAGTTTCATTCTTAGATTGGAATCCATTTAGAGTTGTAGGTTTTGTTTAGTCACAAAAGATAGTTTCTAGAACTCTCGGCGTATTTGTGTTGTATTCTCACAATAAATCCCACTAGGAATTGCATAGTCAAGCTCTGTTCACTTGCACTATCTCTCTCTTACTTGCATTGTATTCGGTCTATATCCAAATATGCCATTGTTTGAGTGCCTTATTCTATTGATGCTATCATATACACACTTTTCTAGATTTAAGAGAACATGAAGGAATGAGGAGATCACACTAAGGGGATGAAGTCACACACAACTGGATTTACCATTGTTCTGTAAACTCCATGTTTGAGCTATCAAAGTTCTAGTTACAATGTATCAAAAGAGTAGTAAATTATTTATTTTAGTCAAAGCTCACTCTCAATATCACTCGAGAAGCTATGGGGATTAATATTTTCGAGAAACTATGATACATTCCTCACTTTCGAGGTAGGATCGAGAGCCTTTTAATTTAAAACAATTAATTGCTTAGATATTTAGGATAAATTCACAATCGCACAAGTAAATAGCTACAGGGCTACTTTGTTTGTTTTAATTCTGCTACTAGATTAGTTCTCCATTTTCTAAATATATTAGAATAGATGCTCTTTTAATTTCTTTAAAATATTTCATCGAAAATACAAAAATAAAAGAATACATGCATAGTGTAGATACATCTTTCATAATTAGTTTATTAGTTTTAGTTAAAAGTTGAATCATTTTGCATGACAATCACGGGACCTAGAGAGCCCAAAGAATACATATTTGAACCAATAGTGCCTCAACCAAATCTCCCCACAACACTAGCTGATATAGATCAAGACCTTAGGATATAGGTCTTTCAAGCAATGGTAAACCTACGAGTAATTAGTGAACAACTGAGAGAGTTAAATATTGAAGACAACAAGGCATACACATTTTGGTCAAATCATCCTAACTATAGATTGCCTTGATAGGGCATCCGTATGACTGTACAAGGATTCGAAAGAGAACAAGTATTTGGTTATGATCCTTTAGTTCCACAACCTAACGTAGGAGACCTCCTCGTTGACATAGATACTAGCTTACACATTCAAGTTGCCAGAACACCTGTAAGGTATTCTAAGAAAATTACACAACTCCTAGTTCTAAACATAGAGGACAAAAAGGCGTATGATTATTGGATAGTCGAAAGGAGAGATTAACTCTTCACATGACCATAGGAGGTCCGACACAACCATGAACTTATGGTTGTGATCCACAGGTCCCACAACCCAACGGGCCTATTGATCGATCAGACGTTGATGCTGGTTTATGGACACTAGTATTTAGGTCCTCACCGCTCCCACCAGACATCATTACACAATTCTCCTTATTAAACATAGCAACCAATCAAGCTAAGGATTTATGGACTAGACCAGAGAATCGACCATAAAACCCTGGAGAATCCACTACACCTCCCATCACCATTTTCATGACCTTGTCTAGAAATATACATGAAGCACCTACAGGTCACTTCCCACGTATCCAACAACCAATAAACAAGATCTCGGTAGAGCTCAACATTGATTGGAGCCTCCAAAAACTATTATATCCGAGCAATCCATTACACCAATTCAGGTTAGGAGGGCCTTCTTTGCCTTAGATTCTCGATTCCATTATTGTGTATTAAGGATATAAGATTACCCAACTAGTTTGTCTGTATCCATATATATTCCACATTCACTAGCCATCTTGAGATGACCTCAGGAGGTCGGGTACGAGGAAGAGTTACTTGTAGATTCTTATGCTCGCATGTCACTTTTCCATCATATAGTTATCATTTTTCTTAACCTCACAATAAAAATATTTTCCCAAATTTAGTTCAAAAGATTGAGCCAGGAACTTATGGTTCAAATTGTATCTACTCCACTAGAGGAAATAGAAAATTCATCCACACAGAAGCATCCGATCAAGCATAGGCTCCTAAGGAAACCACTTTGCTAAATTGGAAAGAGGATGATTTATGTGGTTTGAATACTGATTCTTCATCATTCATAGCAAATACCCACTCCAAAAAGAGGGAAATGGAATCCAAAACTTCCAAATCTGATCAAGCATCTACTTCATAGCCTCGGCCACAAGAGGTAGTTGATATAGATGTAAGAAAGAAACTTCTAGAATCACACCAGCCAATTTGTGAGTAAAGAAGGACCTTTGGGCATCAAATTACCTAAAAATCATTTTTGAAAAGAGGATTCAAATGCCCAAAGAAATATAAAAAAATTAGGAGATATTCCCTTCAATATTGTAGAATAGATGAAGAAGAGCAACCTAAGTGTTACCATGTGGGATGCACTCTCAATTCCTTCTCAAAGAAACTTGTTGCAAGAGGCTCAAATTTTGGTATAAGCGATGCGGATCATCAAGTCATGGATCATTAATCGCTATAACTTTTTGTTAGCAAAAAGGAAAAGTATTGTTGAGAGAAAAAAAAACCACCATTCTATATTTCCCTGATTATTGGTGATCATTTGGTACATAATTACACGATTGATTTAGGTGCTAATAGCTCATTCATGCCCAAGTAAATTGTAGATGTGTTAGGAATCCAATACAAACCAATCTCTAGAGGAATTTTTTATTTGGATGGAACAATGGTATAGACCGTTGGAATCATCAAAGGACTTGAAATTACTATTCATGCATGCCCCGTTTTTTATTCACACAAGACATATCGTTCATCAATCTTCCTCCCCTTTTTTCCATTTTCCTATCACGAGATTTCACTGCCAAAATGGGTGGTTACCTATTAATGAATGATCATATATGATTCTCGGGACTCACTAAGAGCCAATCTTTGATAATCATGTAGATCCCCATACCGCTAGTCCGGTTATTGGGAATTACACCATTCATGATCCAGAAGAAGAAGATGTTGATCACGAACCAACCACTCTTATGGAAGAATTCCCAGACACTATTCTAGATGAGGTAAGTATAAATCATCAGTATGACCCATATGATGAAGCATTAGTGGAAGAATAATTGGGCCTGTTGTTTTTAGAAGAGATGGGATTGGGTACATATTATATTCATGAAGAGGATGTGATCATACCAAAATCTTCAAGCCCCAAAATAGCTCTGAAGGACTTTGGAAACTATTTTTCGATGGCTCAAGGAGTAAAAATGGTAGGTGTTGGTGTCATGATGATTTCTCTAGAAGGAAGTAAATATTTTTCATCCTTTCGATTACAATTTAGCTGCACTAATAACATTTCGAGTATGAGGCTTTGGTATAAGGAATTCAACTAGCCCTAAAAAGGGGTATCAAATCCTTGATTGTTTTTGAGATAAGCGAGTTGATAGTGCATCAGGTATGAGCTTGTAATGCATCAAAAATGATCTATTGAGATCTTATAAAAATAGAGTATGGAGTTTGATTGAAGACTTTGAAGCTTTTGAGATTCACATGGTTCATAGGAATCAAAACCAAGATGTGGATAGAATTAAAACTATCATCTCACATTATGATATTCCTACCGATGTAATGAAGTATGTAAAATAATCTGTATGGACCAAGATGTGGATGCACTCTCAATTCCTTCTCAAAGAAACTTGTTGCAAGAGGCTCTGAAATTTATTAGTATAACTGAAAGATCATCAAGTCATGGATCATTAACTACTATACATTTTTGTTATCCAAAAGGCAAAAGTATTATTGAGACAAAAAAATTCCACCATTCTATATTTCCCTGATTATTGGTGATCATTTGGTACATAATTACATGATTGATTCTAGTGCTAATAGCTCAGTCATGCCCAAGAAAATTACGGATGTGTTAGGAATCCAATACACACCAGTATCTAGAGGAGTTGTTTAGTTGGATGGAACAATGGTACAAACTATTGGAATCATCAAAGGACTTCAACTTACTATTCATGCATGCCCCAGTTTTTCATTCACACAAGACATATCGGTCATCGATCTTCCTCTCCTTTTTCCATTTTCCTATCACGAGATTTCACTGCCAAAATGGGTGGTTACCTATCAATTGAATTATCATATATGATTCTCGGGAATTGCTTAGAGACCAAGGTGACTATAAAAGAAAAACCAATCTGTCATAATCATGTAGAGCCCTATACCACTAGTCCTGGTTACACGGAATTACACCATTCATGATCCATAAGAAGAATATGTTGATCACGAACCAAAAACTATTGTGGAAGAAGTCCCGGACATTGTTATAGATGAGTTCGTATAAATCATCAGTATGACCCATATGATGAAGCATTAGCGGAAGAATAATCGGCATGTTGTTTTTGAAGAGATGGGATTGGGTACATATTGTATTCACAAAGAGGATGTGATCATACCAAAATCTTCAAGCCCCAAAACAGCTCTGAAGGACTTTGGAAACTATTTTTCGATGGCTCAAGGAGTAAAAATGGAGTAGGTGCTGGTGTCATGATGATTTCTCTAGAAGGAAGTAAATATTTTTCATCCTTTCAATTACAATTTATCTACACTAATAACGTTTCGAGTATGAGGCTTTGGTACAAGGAATTCAACTATCCCTAAAAAGGGGTATCAAATCCTTGATTGTTTTTGAGATAGCGAGTTGATAGTGCATCAGGTACGATCTTGCAGTGCATCAAAAAATGATCTATTGAGATCTTATAAAAATAGAGTATGGAGTTTGATTGAAGACTTTGAAGCTTTTGAGATTCACACGGTTCGTAGGAATCAAAACCAAGACATAGATAGAATTGAAACTATCAGCTCACAGTATGACATTCCTACCTTGATGTCTTGAAGTATAGAAAATAATCTGTTTAGATGGTTAATCTTCCGGTGGTTCCCGATAATGCAGAAGTTTGCAAGTTTTTAACAGTGATGAGTAGATCATTCTTTTCTTGTAGGAAGAAGCGGAGTTTTTGCAAAAATCAAGCTAAGTTAAAAGAAGCATATGGTGACCAAATAATTCAATTAAAAAGTAACAAATTACCAAAGGTTCTGGTCACTCTTGAGTCCATTTTTAATTCAAATGATCAAGTTAGAAGGAAAAATTCTAATATGGTAATCAAAGAGGATGATTTTGAAGAAGTTGAGGTAGAAATGAAAATTTTCTGAAGATCGGAAAAGTGTGTACCCCATAGGAGAAAGAGGATTTTGTCAAACTTTGTCAAGATTATAATGATGTTTTGTATGGAGTTATAGAGATCACCATGGTTTCGATCCAGTGTGGCACAACATACCATTGAACTTGATCCTAATTCCAAACCAGTCCATCAAAAACAGAGGTCGGTTAATCCTAAAATTGAGCCACTGATGAGGAAGGATCGACCAAGCTTGTTGAGGCTTGCATCATTTTCCCAATCAAGCATTCCTCTTGGGTAGTAAATCTAGTTCCTGTAAGAAAGAAGAACAGAGAAATTTGGTTGTGTGTAGACTTCAGGGATTTGAATCGTGCTTCTTTAAAATACCATTATCCTCTTCCATCAATGGAGAAAATTCTTCAAATGGTTTCCGGAGTAAAATTGTTCTCCTTAATCAATGGATTTTCGGGTTATAATAAGATTTCTATCAAAGAATTTGATCAATTCAAAAATTCTTTTACTACCAATTGGGGCACGTATGCCTATAATAAAATTCCATTTGGGTTATCTAATGTTGGTACTACCTTCCAAAGGGCCATGGACATGGATTTCCAGGGAATAATCAATGATATTATCCTGGTGTACTTAGATGATATAACAATGTATTCCAAACATGTAGAGGATCACATGGCTCATTTGAGGAAAGTATTCAAGAGGTGCAGGGAGTTTAGAGTTTCTTTAAATCCCAAGAAATGTAGTTTTGTTATACAAGAAGGAAATTTTTTAGGACATGGGGTATCCACCGAAAGACTATCCATTGATCTGGTTAGAATATACTCGATATTGTCCCTATCTCTTCCAAGTCACAAGAAAGGACTTAAAAATTTTCTTGGAATAATAAATGTTATGTGGAGATTCATCCCTTAGTTTGCATACCTAGCTAAATCATTGAAAACCATGTTGAAGAAAAATATACCTTTCTCATGGAAAAAGGAAGGGAAGGAGAGTTTTGAAGCCATTAAGGCAGCCATTTCTCAAGCACCTATGTTGGTAAATCCAAGGTTTGATTCTCATTCTCAATGATTTTTCTAGTCAAGAAAGTATTTATGGTTCTTACTTAGTAAAAATAATGAATCTATGGAATAACCGATTGCCTTATTTTTTTAATCCCTAAAACATTACAAGCTCAAATATTTATTTGTTGAGAAATAGGTTTTTGATGTTATTTGGGCTTTAAAGAAATTTAGACACATGTTGTCCAATAACAAGATACATCTAATGGTGTCTCAATTCAGAGTTAAAGATGTTTTGCTAAATAAAGATGTGAATTAGAAATGTGTTGAATGGGTCACTAAAGTGATGGAATATAACATACACATTAAGGTTACTAAGATCGTCATGGGTAAAGCTCTATGTCAAGAGCTACCTATAGATTTTGAGTCAAAGGTAGAAAAAGACACAATGCTCCTTAATGAACCTCACGATGATAAGAAAATCAATTGGATGTCAAAGATGAATTTTTTTCTCCTTTCGGAAAAATACCCCTGTGAGCATGGACAAAGTTCAAAGACGAAGCTTCATTCTTTAGTCTATTCCTTACGTTATAGTGGATAATGTTATTTTTGAAGGGATTTGAAAGGTGTTCTTCTTTGGTGCATAGGACTAGAATAGGTAAATAAGGTACTATAAGAATTTCACAATGGTATAGCCGAAGGAATTACTCTACATGCATAACTGTTACAAATATCATGAGAGTCGATTACTACTAGCCAAATTTATTAAAAATACCCATTTTTGGGTAAGGAAATGCAAGGAACGTGATTTATTTATAGGAAAGTAGAGATTGACAGACTACCTCTTCACCCAATTCACGTGGACCAACTCTTTGTCCAAAGTGGGGGTTGGATTTCATCGAGATGATTAATACTCCATCAAGTGATGGAAAAAATGAGTCCTCATCGCGATGGATTACTTCACTCATTGGATGGAAGATGTGGCACTTAAAGAGGGAAACAAAAAAATTCCTTGATTTTTTGGAGGGGATAATGACACGTTTTGGTGTTCCATTTAGTAATTTCAGACAATGCAATGGCATTTATTAGTTTGAAATTAACTGAATGGGCCATCAAGAATGGGGTTTATCTCAAAACTTCATCCAATTATTACCCACAAGGGGAATGGATTAGTCAAGTCTAGTAATAAGAATATCATATAGATCATCAAGTGTATAATGGAAACCAATAGAAGAACTTGGCACACTCAGCTCAAAACCACCCTGTGGGCAGATTGGATCACACCCAAAAGGGCTATTGGGAATTCACCTTTTATGCTGGTATATGGGAGGGAAGCAAAACTCCTACTATCTCTAGAGATGCCTTCTTTGGAATTGGCACATCAACTGGAACTTATGGAAAATGATTCAATGACAGTCAGGTACTCTAAACTGATGGAGCTAGAAGAAACAAGGAACAAGGCAATGAAGACTCTAGAACAACACCAATCTCAAGTTAAAAGATATTTTGACAAAAAGGAATCCAACAAGGAGTTCCATGAAGGATATTTGGTTCTCAAATGGGATGCTGACAGGGCCAAGCCATGTATGCATTCTAAATTTGATTCCCTCTACAGAGTGAACTCTATATCATCATAAGTTGCAAGGAAGCGAATTCATTTTTCTTATCCAGACTCAATGGAGAATAATTTCTCATTCATGTGAATGGGATTCATCTCAAATATTTATTTTGAGAATTTTGTGTGTGTATAGTGTTTGTTTTTTTCATTTCCTCCAAGTGCTTCGCACATTATTTTGTTTGCTTTTCTGTTTCTTTCCATTTTTGTTTTGTTTTGGTGTGTGCTCTGAATATATTTTTAAGACTATTTTTCCCAATGGATTGTATAAGGCTACTAGCCTAATGCTTAGCAAGAAGGCATTCCTGGATGTCGTTAAAAATGTTAACCTTTTAAGTTACCTTTAATAGGAGGGTAGTTTTAAAAAAAAATATACCATTCTGTGAAATTTCTTGCCTAAGTTTTTGGGAATCAGGAGTTTTCCAAAGTCTAAATTTCAGACTTTGGAATGTGGAGGTTCTCTTACTTTGGGTTTTGTGTCATTTGCAAGTTAAAATTTTTCCTAAATTTTAGAATTTTGAAATCCCAAAGTTCCGAAATTTTAGGATTATGAAATCCCAAAGTTCTGAAATTTTGGGACTTTGGGATTTAGGGTTTTAGAGTTCTCTTTGACATTTTTGATTATTTTCTTGTTTTAGTTCTGAACTCGAAAGTCCGAAGTTCTAAAATTTTGGAACTTTAGGTTTTTAGGTTTCAGAGTCTCACTTTACACTGGTGTTATTTTTGTTCCCGAGTTCTGAAGTCTGAAATCCCAAAGTTATGAAATTACAAAACTTTGGTCTTTCAGGTTTCAAAATTCAGTTTTCACATTAGAACACTCACACTTGCATTTCAGATTTTAGACTCTCTGCACAACATTTAATTCCCAACCACACCACACATTTCATCTTTTGGGAATTAACATCAGGTTTACCTATATAAACTTGGATTTTCACGCGTCATTTTCAAATGACTTTCACTCTAACACCTCAGTTTTTACCGCACTATATCATACTTTTTAGGCATCGCTTTCAAGGTAGTTTTTGGGTTATCCTTAATCTTTTTGGTTTATATTGCCATGGTTTTATTTTTTACTCCTTTGTATTATTCTTCTTCTTGCTTAAACATAGAAGCCACTATTGATTCGTTGTGTTTTTGTTCATTTCAAACATGTTGTTTGGTCTTTCATTCAATCTTGTGAGCTTTGAATCATGTAGGCATCAAGTCTCATCGAACCCAAGGATTTTGTAAAAACCTCATTTCAGATCTTTGGAACCTTTAGATTTTGGAGTTGGTGTGATTTCATTTGTGTTTTTTTTTAGAGGTCTAAATTTCATAGGTCTACATTTTAGAGGTTTGTGTTTGAGAGGTCTATGTTTGAGAGGTATGTTTTTCAACATTTGTAACTATGAGGAGTTTGATTTCGGAGTTCATTTTCAGAGTTAGCATCATTTCAAACCCTCGAGAACTTTTTGCTTTTTAGACCTTCAGAACTTGTTGCTTTTTAGACCTTCGGAACTTGTTGCTTTTCAAAGCATTTCAGAGGTGTGTTTTTGGGATTGAGAACTTGTTTCTTTTGGAATTTTAGAGTTTGTGATTTTTGGGTTTTGGGAACCGAGAAAATTTTGGATTTTAAGAGTTTCAAGATTCATATTTTCAAAATGATATTATTTTTGGAGGTTTATTTTTCAGACCTTTGAACTTCGGTGTGTTGGAGTCTTCAAAATTATTTCTATAAAATTTTCAAGGTTCGATCGGGTTCGAACCCCGAACTGATGTCAACTTCTTCATCAAAAGGAAAGGAAAAGATGAAGTATACCTTCTTAGGAGTTTCCCCTCATACATGCATGTCCTCATATTTGGGAAACATTGGAGACACAGACTTGGGACAATTGATTATGTAATAATTATAGGAAAGAATAAAATCACGATAAAAAAACTTTGATGTAAGCCATATTTGTGGTGGGCTTGTTTTCGCTATTGGTTTTCCTTCATCCATGCATTTCCCTGAGTTTGTCTTGGCTGGACCATCTCACTTTGATAAGGACTATAAATAGGTACAAGATGATGATGGTAAAGTTTTGATTTTATTTGGACACCAATTTTTATAAAGACTTATTCAAAATTTTAGATGTCGAGGAATATGCAACAATTTCCCTAGAGGCTGCAATTGAATCTGGGATAAGGAATATGAACTATGTTACTAAGCTCCCTAAAAAATTGTTTAAATGAGACTTCATCTAGGAATTCAATGACCTTATTGTGCTTTTGAGTAGAGTTTTAGGTCTTGCTTCAGTAAGATAATTTCAAGAGTGGATGTTTCTTTACATTGCTACCATTAAGAAACATAAGGAGTTTATAAGATGGGGAGAACATATTAGTAGTTCAATTTGTTTTCAGTTGGGCAATGTCTTGACTTCAAAATCTTCTTCATGACTTCTTTCCTCTCATGCGGAAAATGCCACGGGAGAATTTAATGGTTTGAATACAAAGGGTGTTAGGAGCATTTCATGATTTATGAGTTTTATCCTCAACTCACAATGGAAGAAGGAAATAAACATTTCATGAGAGTTAATGATGCCTTTTTTACTATCTTCCTTTATTGTTTTGATAAGAATTTTTACAATCACAAAATTTCTAATGAAGCTTTTAAGGAGGTAAGTGAATGGGGAGCCATATGTCTCAAATTCCCAACATGTACATACATCAAGGTTCTAGGTTTCCTAGGTGCTCCTAACAAATTACCAAGATGCTCGGTGATAAATGGGTCTTGTTAGAATTGGTTTGTCGATTATTGTATTATCATAAGATTCAAAATAAATGACATAAGGTAGGATTCAGTTTCCCATTTCAATTAGAAGATAGACTTGTGCTAGTATTTGCAAGGAAAATAATGTCGATGGAGAAATTATGGAATCACAAAAATAGTTATGGAAAATTAGTTAGAGAAGCTCTATGACTATTCGGGACATGAAACGCACGAGTGGAATATGGTGTATATAATGTGATGTTAAAGGTGTCAAAACCTGGTCATTGGTGTTGTCATTGATGTCAAGTGGAATTGATGACAAAGGTGTGAATGGTGAAGTGAATCTCAGTCAGAGGCATGAAGGTTGATTGGTAGTGATCTTGTAAATTCTTGGTATGAATGTAAAATGTGTCCAAAGTATCCATAAAGGTGTTTCAGAAGTGTGAGGAGTGTTTCTTAGTGCTCTCCAAGTCATATCCTTGTGTTCAAAGTGGAAAACAAGATGGCAGGCCATGGTGTATGATTCTTTACAGGTATGTATGAGATGGTGTTCCAAGCCTGTGAAGGATGTAGGAACCTTGTGAAGGTATGCAAAAGTTAAAAATCAGGGTATTCGATACTTAAAGGAGACCTAGTGTAAATACAGAGTGAGAACATGCCTAGTAATCACAAGAAAATGAGATGGGTCAAGGAGATGTAGAGGGATTCATGAAAAACCAACAATGGGAGATGGTAGAGGAGTGAAATGTCATGCAGATATGTGTCTAATAGTGGTCTACAATATTTTGGGATTGTTCCAAGGTTGTAAAGGATGAAGAAGCAAAGTATAAATGAATCATGAAAATATGCCTAGTAAATAAAGTATAGTTTTAGACAAAACTTGTACATACATGAGTGTGTTAGGTCCTTCATGAAGAAAGTTTTTGTGTTCCAGATAGCTCTTTATGTCTCGTAAGTACTCAAAAGTTTTTTTGAGAAATATTTGTAATTTTTGTATACCCTAGAGTGAATAAATGTGTCTTGACATCCAAATTTAATAAGGTCGTCAATAACGAAAACAAGAAGAAATAGTCAAAAATAGGAGATCATTGAGGTATGGAGATAGTTGGTGTTCTTATCTTAGGAATCATATTGATTAGTTGTGTTGAAGGATGTAGGGTTTCGGTACATGTGAAAAATCTTGAAGATATGTGATGCTAAAAGAAATAAGTAGGTTATTGATATAGATGCTTTGAATATAAAGAATAAATGGATGAATTCGCAGTGTAGAGGGATATAGAATCGTGAAATGTTAATATTCATGAAGAAATGCAGTAGGTTGTGAATGTTCTTGAGGCCATGAAATACATATAGATTAGATGAATAGGAATTTAACACATGATAAATGCTAGATTATGGCTAGTAGTAGGGAGTGTTTTATCTACATGTTTATTTCGTGACTTCCCACATGTAAAAATTTGATTAGTTACTGAGGATAGGTCCATCGACTACTAGTAGGAGGTGACACATGATAAAAATCAAAGACATCAAATGGACACATGTTGGATTTCTAGAAAGTTCTTAAGAAGATGCACCTAATGGATGTGAGGTTTATGAAATCAACCAAATTTGATAGTATTTAGGGTCCATGATAGAGAGTCAAAGCACGGTTAGAAAGAAACATGGTGGAATAAGGGGATGATATTTGGTGGCACTATGTGTTAGAATTCTAGGTAATATGAAAGCACTTGGCATCCCATGGACTCGGACCCTCCAAAATTAGTCGTATTTAAGAAATATTTTGGAGTCTGCAAGCAAGAGAGACAAAAGATATGTCGGTGAAAGGAAGAGATACGTGGACCAAGCGAGATGGCACCACTTGATGATGATCTTATAATCGAAGGAGGACACATGGAAGTATTCCACCATATATTTGATAGATGACTCCAAGTGGACCTGAAATCCCTAGAATGAGCCAAGGTTAAGATATTTTTAGGTCCACAACGAGGGAGAAAGAGTCATCACAATCAAGGAAGAACGTGGCGAGTTAGGAGATGACACGTGGCTCATGAATAAGACCTAAGGATGAAGGAGGGTGAAATAAGTCGATTTTTTAAAATTCAGATAACTTGAGCTTGAACTAGTGAAATTTCTTTAAAACATGTACAAAATTCTATCTAGTAGTCACCTTAAAAATTCTTCAAGTTTTAAGTTGATTCATCAAGGGTGATTTGAGTTCATCTTGAAAGTTCTATCAAGAGAGGGTTTCATCTTTTTACTGACTTTGTAAGTGAAACTAATGCATTTTTATAGTTGAAGACTTGGGATTTCATGCAAAGCTTCACAATGTTAAGGGATGGCTCAATTAATCTTGGGTTTATCTTGAATTGGGTAAACATACTAAAAGTATGTGACAATGGTATAAATGAGAACCAGTCTCCTTGTTCTTTGTCTAAGTTGATTGAATGAATGAAAATTTCTTCAAGAAGTTTTGAAATAGTTAAGTATGATCAACATGAAGAAAAAGGGAGTTTGAAGAAGTGTATTTAATGCTTCAAGTGCATAACAGTGTTGACACATTCCAGTCTTGTTGAAAAAAATGTGATTTTGGTTATGTTTCCAAGTCATGGTTGATGCATAAGTGAAGTTTTAAAGCCTTGTTCGAGTGAAGGAAAATATGAATATCTCATAATGAAGCTCAAGAGCCTCTTGTAACACATGTCAAAATGTTTTCCACCTAAGTAACTGAACTCATTACTTTACATGTCAAAATATGTAAAAATGAATGATTTATTAAATTTAGATAAAGGTTTGGTTAGCCAATGTTAGTTACAAATGAAGCTTAGCAAGATTCTATATGACATTCATGATCCCAAAGGTATATTGATAACACATGGAGTTTTCGAGAGAGTATGAAAGTGATTTTTCAGATGCAATTATGGTTACCATAGATAATTTCCCTTGAAGTTATCTTCATGTTCCTTATCTACAAGTTCTTAAAAGAAAATGTGAAGAGTTAGAATACATGAAATGTCAAGAGTCATGTTTAGTATCCTTCCTTGTTTATTTAAGTTCAATTTTTAGCATGAAAAATTTATTGAAAGAGTGCATATATGAGTTCTTGTTTTGAGAAAATAAGAAGGTTGTTATTGTATTAAATCTATGAAAAAATCATAAGATAAGAGAAAAAAGAAGGTGAGATGAAACAAAGATCACATCAGATTGATTTATGCAACCAAGTGGAGAAGGTGGTCAAAGTCTTATATGTTCAAAGTATGAGTTGTATCTCAAAGATTTAGGAGTGAGCTTCATAGCAAGTTGTTTCTTGCAGAAAAAAATTCAAGTGGATATTTGGCACAAAATTAGTCGATTTAAAGCTCAACATGTGGGAGTTATTACTTCTCTGTAAGTTGAAGCTTATTAAAGGCCAATTGATGTTGTACTAAATTTGGGAGTTGAAGCTTCCATATAAGTAGTATCTTTTCATATACTCAATGGTTGCTTGGTAAAAATTTTGGAGTTGCATCTCCAGGTTGATTTTAAGCTCAAACATGAAATCATGTAACATTTGTAGGACATTTTTTTCCTAAGCCTAGTTCTTGGTTTCAATGGGATTTTGTCCCTTATGGGTTTCGCACCTCAAATTCTATCTCCTCATGTGTACATGTGTGTTTTTTCTCTCTTTCCTTCTCGTGGTTGAATTTTCCTACTCTTCATGGTTTACATAGTTAAGTTTGATTGATTGAATAAATGTGAATTGGTTTAAAACTTTTAAACCACAATGATTAACCCCGTCGGTGCCTACAGGCATTAATCTTTGCTACAATCACCAAAGTTAGGATCTACAAGAGGAAATTAGTCCATGTCATGAAACTCATAGGGAGCATTGGAAGAACATGCCAATAGAAGGAAATACTAAGGATAGATTCCTACACGGGGCGGTGCGCGCCTTTCTTATAGTCTTGTGAGATCTGTCATAAGAATCATGATGTCACGAAACTATCCTATTTGCAACACATGGTGATGAAGAATATATCTATGTGGTGTAATATTTTTGATGCACACATGGATGATATAAAGGATTACCGGTTAATAGATCAAATTTATGAGTCATGTAATACTATATTATGACAAACCATGGTGGCAAGTAGTTCTCAAGTGGAGGAAGATCAACCTTCCAAGAACGTAATAATGGAGGAGGTGGATTTTGTGGAGGATATAGGAGTAGGGGTCATGGTGTTAGAAGTATATTTATGTGTAGGTCTTGTTATACTTATGGGTCCCCCGATAATTACGATTCGATTGTCCCCATAATATAGTGTGTGTATACTATGGAAAGTAACATAATCTTGAGGATTATCGACTTGTATGAGAACATGTGTAAGAAAAATAAGAAGGATAAGGGCGCGAGGATGATCAAGGTGCAGCACACAAATATTGATCGGTGGATGTATAAAAAGACACCTAATCACGAGTTAAAATCCATGTTGGATACTACACACATCGAAGCAACATGCACGTGCATGCCTCTTAAGTCCAAGCCACTCACTTTGGGAGAGAAGAATTGACACATGACAAGTATCCAGATGCATCTCATAAGAAAGAGGTCTATCATGAGACTATGATAGCCATTAGCTTGATTGTAGGGTGAGATGCGGTGCTTGAAGGAGTAGGTGTGCACGTGGGAGCATGTGAAAAATGTGTAGCTCCCTCATAATGTCGTGGAAGATTTGAAAGAGTTATGTAAGATGTTACACTAGGATAATATCATCCTACTACTAGGAGAATGGATGCTTGAAAAGGTTTCACGTGTTGGATTTGAGTGTGAGTGGCATATACTACATGTAAATTACCACTACATAACCATGAGTATGATAAGGAAATTATGTTGGATGCAGTGCTTGAGGGGTGGTTGGTAAGAAATATTATGATAGATACAGGTGTTGAGGTGAATGTGTTGAATTTGGATGCATGGAATCAAATGGGGAGACTAACATTGTAGCCATATTCAAATGTGTTGTATATGGTGAACAAGATGAGGGCTATTCTAGTGAGGTCTTAAAGGATGTTTCCATTACAATTCAAGGATCCAAGTTTACTAGAGACTTTGAGGTATTGGAGCTTGTTGAAGCAGACAACTTTCTAGCACTACTTGGACATCCTTGGTGTTATGCGAATAATGTTGATCCATGTTTCAATAAGGGATACATCAGCTTCAAGAATAAGGATGAACATGTGATTATACCTCTGGATGAGGAAAGAGCTAAAAATTATGTCGATCCCTTGAGTGAGGAAGATTTGAATACAATTTATGCACACACCGTAATGCGAGATCTTGAGACTGTGGAACCATCAAAGGAAGGCATTGTTCGAGTGGAATACATGTAGTTAATCATCGATATGATAGGTTTTTCTTGTGATAATTATTTCCATGACACATGAGATGGTCAAGCATGAGATGAAACAGAGAGTACTCAGGATGATCTAACCACACATGGTTAGGTAGAAAATTTTAGTTACCTAGATATACTAGTGAAGAAAATCATGAATATTTCTTACGCATCATGGAAGAACACTAGAAGAAATAAGGTGATTGAAGGAATATGCTGGTTTATACATTGTGCATAATATAAATGAGTGGGTGGGAGACACACAGAGATAAAATTTTGGTGGCAAGAAGTGAGAATCACCTTTTCAACAAGGTTCACTCGAAGCAATGTACCTACACATATCTATGAGTATGATGGGAAGACTCCTACTTTGGTACACATTCATAACTGTGAGAGAAAATGGACAAGGCCTAAATGTTTTACCACCATATTTGTGGGTACATAAGTTCTATTCCACTTTGGATGGATACGCATGGGTGTGGTATGTACATGCTAAGCTCAAGCAAGAAATAAAAAGCTAGCAAGATATGAATGTAGGTATTTTTCAAATATTTATTTCTTTTCTAATAAACCTCTAGTATATGAAGCATTGCAAATCATGAAGCACATCACATTGAGGGATAACGTGAAAGAAAAATAGCTCATTCTCAATTTACTTAGAAAACATGATTCTAAGGCACACCAGATATCTTGAAGAGATAGAGGAGATACATATGGGCCGCACTTGGAAAGGGAAGAGAAGGATAAAATGATGTATCTCATTGATGATGAAGAGGTTGATAATTTGGATATTATCCATACGGAAGGTTTACTTGAAGTAATAGACACAACGGGTGAAAAGGCTCATGAGTACCATGTACCCATGAAGATAATGAAGGTAGACATTGGTACTAAGGATGCACCCAAGGTAGCCATGATTGGTGATTCTTGGTGAGAATAGGAGATAGAAAATATTATAGAGCTCTTACACAACTTCCAGGATTTGTTCCCACGAGGTTATCATGAGTTTAAGGGAGTACACACCTCATTGGGAGAAATTAATATTAAGCTTAAATAAGGTGTGCATCCAGTTAGGAAGAGGCCTTACAACATGAATATGAACCTGCACATAAAAGTGAATGAGGAAATTGATAAGATGCTTAAGTTTAGAATCATTGAAAAAATTGAGGAGTCTTGAATGGGTTATCCCTATGGTTATCAGTATAAAAGAGGATGAGTATATCAGGATTTGTGTATATTACCAAGAAATTAATGATTCATGTGCTACAAATCCATTTCCTACACCATTCATAGAAGACATCTTTGAGGTAGTTGGTGGGCGTGAGATTTATTCTTTCATAGATGGTTTTGTAGGCTATCATCAAGTGTGCATTATGTGGGAGGATCAAGAAAATACTACTTTCACCACTAAATGGGGAATTTTGAATATTTTGTTATGCTCTTTGGATCAAAGAATGTGCCGAAATATTCTCACTCATCATTATGCGGGACTTCAATGTTTTCATTCACAAGTTCATGTAGGTATAATTGGATGACTAGACTATCTACAAGATTTTCAAAGATCACTGTGACAACTTGAGACTCATGTTTGAAAGGTGCAGCAGTTGATATTTTCTCTTGACATTAAAAATTGTATCTTTTCTACACCTGTTATAACTTTTCTTAGACATATCATCTGCAAGGAAGGATTATTGGTAGACCCCACCAAGATATCTTTGATTATGGGATCATAGGATCTTACCAATCAAAGTGAAGTGTGTGGATTATTGGGGCATACTGGTTATTATAGAAAATTTGTTAAGGGATGTGAAAATATTGTTGTGCCACTCAAGGAATTTCTTAAGGCTAAAGTAAAATTTCATTGGGGTGACACGTAATAACATGAATTTGATACATTTAAGGATAAGCTTACCACTACACCAATTTTCCACTTTCCTTCACAAAAAAAACATTTTCATGTACATGTTGATTCTTGTGGCACGACGATTAGTATAGTCTTAGCACAACCTAGAGAAGGAAATGTGGATCATCTCATTTGATTTTCAAGTAGAAAGTTGACACCAGAAGAGAAATATTATAGTACCCCCAAGCACGATGCATTTTCTATGATCTATGCGCTTCACAAATTTTAACAATAATTTTTGGCTACACCATTTAGTTTCTATACCGATCATATGGAATTGAATTATTTAGTTAACAAGCCTATTTTGCAAGGGTGTATCTATCGGTGGATACTTATTTTTCAGGAGTTTTATTTCACATTTGTTATAAAGCCAGAAAGAGAAATTCAGTGTCCCGATCACTTATCACAAATCAATTTTGGCAAGGACATGTAGAGTATTAAAGACACTATACCCGATGCATAGTTGTTCATATTAAATTATGTTCCCATAGATCCGGAAGACATGGTAGTATTTTTATGCATTGGACTTGTGCTAGAAGGAATTAATTACTTGGAGAAAAATAGCTTGCTATTCGCGTAACACCTTATCATCTAATTGGAGGAGACTTGTATAAGATAGGCCATGATGAGGTTTTGTGCTTTGGTGTGTTTTGGAACATGAGCATGATATGATTATGGAAGAGGATCATGGAGGTATTACAAGAAGAAATTCTACATCAAACGTGACTACACACAATATTCTTATGGATGGATTTTTGTGGGAATAATTTTACAAGGATACCAAGGATTTTGTAAAAGCAAGTGAACATTGTCAACAAATTAGCAAGCCTAGAAGTAGGGATGAGATGCCCTTGCGACCTATTGTGAGTACAAAACCTTTTGATAAGTGGGTTTTAGACTTTGTAGGACCTATGGCACCACATGTGTGTAGGACTGGATTGCACTATATAATTACATGGGAAGAGACGCCACCTACAAAGGATTGTACTACAACTACAACATCAAGGTTCCTTTGGGAAAACATCATTAGCAAGTATGGTTGTCCATATAAATTAACCAAAGTGATAGAGGAACTCATTTTTTGAATAAGACAATCATAATTCGTTGGTAGAGTTTATGGTGGCATACCATAACACCAAACCTTATCACCCTCAAGCTAATGGTACTATAGAATATTTCAAAAAGATTTTGGGACAAACTCTTACAAATATTTTGATGTTGGGAGAAAGATTGGGATGATAAAGTATCGATTTATTTTGGGCTTACGAGTTCAATGTATAAATGGTTAAACAAATCCACACCCTTTTAGTTGGTGTTTAACATAGAGGTGGTACTACCAATATAATTATTTCTACCATCCATGCGTATTGCACACGCAGCCTAGATTATCATATGAAAAGGCTATGTAAGAATGCATAGAGAAACTAATATAACTAGATGAGTGGAACATCATTGTGTGTTAGATACGGAAGACAGAGAAGGCGTGATATAAGGATTGGCATGATAGGAACATTATCACAAGAAATTTGACATTGGGAAGATGGTCCTTCTATATGACTCCAAGTTTATGCACCACCCTAGAAAATTGAAGGTGCATTGGTTGGGACCTTTTATAGTAACCAAGATACTCGAATTAGGTGTGTGTCAATTATAGGCAATAAATGGAACCATGTTTCTAGGTTATTTAAATGGGAGTAGGTTGAATCCGTAATAAAAATTAGCTTCGAGTGTTTATATTAAGGCAACATGGCCACTTATATTAGATTCCCCTATTATGTTTTATGTTTTTGTATTTGAGTTATTTATCTTTTTATTTAGTAGTAATAAGCACTCGTATATGTAGGAAGATGATTACTATCTATTGAGATGATGTGTAGAGGATATCACATGCATTTAGTGTGGGGTGAACCAGGTTCATGCACGTAAAAAATAGAATCGGTTGGTATTAGGACTTGTAAGAAAGTTGGTGCAGGTGTACATGCAATGATGGAAATGTGGGATCTTTGTGCACACAAGAAAAGGAAAAAGGTGTCATATGTGTAAAGAATGATGGAATAATTGATCATGTTAAAGACCATGCAAGGAAGAGGCCACGTATTATAACGCGAGGTAGACAATATAAGAATGGACTACTTGGTATAAAGCACAAAAGAAAGATGTTTTGTGGTGCAAGAAAGCGCATGCGAGGATGTCTACGAATTAGAAATAGTAAGTGTGTCAAAAGGTTATGAATGCAACACATGTAAGAAAGAAAAAATAATAGTTAAAGATACAAGTATGGAGGTAGGTGAGGAGAAATTAATGTGATAAAGTTTTGGAAATCTATAAATAGGATGTCAAATATGATTCATTCTTTACCTTTCCTTGGGAAGAATTTGAGAATTGAAGAATGTGAATTTGAGCAATTTTTGTAAACTTACGTGAATTTACATGATAAATTGAAGAATCGAGTAAGCACACGACCTAATTATGGATCTCCTTTGGAAGAAAGTTTGAAGCATGAAAAATGCATGGAGGGTTGTGAATAAGGGTTTGTAGGGTTCTTGACCACGGGTACCCAAAAATGTAATTAGGGCATGAATTTGATTTAATAAGCATAAGGAGTAAGAGTAGGTAAGAAGAATAGAGTAATCTATTAGGTATAGTTAGTTGAGAAGAAGGATTTTAGGAACCTATGGCATGATGGTTTAAGAGGAGAAGTAGGAACCTTGCATAGATAACAAAATGGAACCGAGAAGAGCATTTGTAGTGGCGACTAAGGTTAAAGGAAAGAAAAAAATAAATAGTGATTGAGGTGGAAGAAGCACTAGAAGAATGGTACTTTCGAAATGTAGTATCCAAGGCACGTAATTATGGGACATATATGGGAGCACCACATTAGAAAGTGCAAATTAAATGACTACAATCATCTCTCATACTCAAACAAGTGTGAAATCTAAAACGAATTAATACGAGAAGACAAACCATAGGATGTCTAATGGAAAGGTGATCTATGATTATAAAGAATACCAGGTCTTGGAGGGATCGGGAGTCCTTTAACTATATGAATTGCCATATTTTGGCAAGCCTGAGAACCTCTACCAATGGTTGATGTCACAAGTCCATGAGGAATTATTCTATTTTGCAAGTAGGAGGATGCGCGTTACCACACAGATGATTGGGATCGTCCTTTGGATTTCACAATTCAAGTGTAGAGATAGAGACAGCTTGGATGAAGAAGTGGGGGTAGAATTCGAGTGTCATTACACTAAAGTACCAGAGAGGGGTTCACACAATGGATATTACCAAATTAGTTGACTGGTTGTAAAGTTTGTTTTGTGAATGGTTACAAAGTTGGAAGAACGAGAAGAGGTGGACCCGGTGAATAAAAGATGACTCCACATGGTATAGAATATGTCTAAATAGACGTATATAACCTCATTTCCTTCATTGTAGAAGGAATAATAAAGGAAACATGTGTGTGTGACATGATAACCTAGGGAGATATAATCCTTTCAATTTTATTTTAAGAAATTGGATTTCTAGAAGACCCAAATGATAACATGTGCAAGTACACCACAGAGAAAAGATCCCTGTAAAGATATTTTTTAGAGCACACCTACAACAAAATAAGAAAATCTTATAAACTACAAGTGGAAAGGTGGTATAGTAGGTGAATGCGCAAGGCATTCAAACATGAATGGTGCATCCCAAGGAGTTTCCCTCAATTTTAGAGGGACAGAAGCGTTTTTGGTGGAATAACATTTCGGCCTTAGTAGATTTTACTTGAACACTGGTGAAAAACTCCCTTGGTAAATGCTTCCATATATGTTCATAACAAGATACTTCTAGGAATATGTGCACGAGGTTTCTTTGATGTGCACAAGATCAAGTTTTATGTGAATAATGTAGATGTTGATTACCATATGTTGTAAAATAAATATGTATATCTTGGGAAGGTAGCATATGTAGAGACTATGATACTAGATGATATCAACATAATTTCCATGACCTTGGAAACATCGAACAAAGAAGCGATGAATGTATATATATACTTAAAGCCTAAGTTAGTAGATGGAATATATATTGAGGATGAATTAAGGATCCTAGACTCGCGAAAAGGAAAATATACGGTTTTGCAAAAAATGAGTGCACGAGGATACACCTCCCAGGGATATATAAGAGAATAAATATGAAGAGGAGGAGGAGGAAGAATATGAGGCTGCACTTGATCAAGGTTACATGAGGATACTACACATGTGGTGAATAGACAAAGACCCATAAACCCGGGTTGCGGGACCTTCAAAAACAGAAAAGGAGGAATCAAAGGTCACCTCACCCATGCCCATCCCAGAGAAAAAGAAAAAGAGGTGAAAGATGGTGCACAAGAAGGAAAATAATGAGGAGAAGGGTATAAAATATCCTGTGTGGGAGGAAGAAATGAGAGAATAATAATATTTAACTATCCATGATTTTGAAAAAGAAGAGGCTAAGGATGAGACCATATAGATCAATGCAGAGGTGCTTAAGGCACATGGAATAAACCCCAGGAAGAAGAGTAAGGTGACGGAGATGGATATCGACAAGGGATGAAGGAGTTTCATGTGGTAAGGGAACCAATGCATGAACTTTGGATGAGAAGAACATACTAATAGTATGGTGCACTTGCAAAAGGAGAAAGAAAAATGAGGTTGTGCACATATGAAAATTAAATTATATCAATGACCAATCGAAGGTGTTGCATGCAAGATTTCAATTTTTGTCTTGAATGAGAAGATTTATGGATGGGAAGTGATCAACCCTGTAGGTGTATTTATGTGAATGAGAAATATTCTCTCACGAGTATAAAGACTCACATGAATGAGACCTGAATTTGAGATCATCGAAAAATTATTCACTAAGTTCAAGATGAAGAAGGCACCAAAGGATATTTTCATGGTGCGGTTGATGAGAACTCACTAATGAACAAGATTGAAATTATTTGAACAAAATGGAAACGGAGGTAGCAAATAAAATTTTGAAAAGGGGGCCACCATTTGCGTATTACTTGAAGATAAGAAGGATAAAGTATATGAGTTTCAATGACTAATAGAGGTGCTAGAGAAGGTGGAGAAGTGCTCCAATTTTGTCCTTAACATGGCCGTTTAGATTATGGATGGAATCATGACAACGAGCCTTGAGTTTGAGAAAATATAAGGATACGTGCACCCCTCAACACTTCATTATTTGGAGGATTTGGTGGATGTATTTACAATATAAGCGAGTGTGCAGGCGACATCACTAGAAGCCTTAGCCATTGAAAAGGAGAGGAATATAATGTTTATAGAGTGAAAAATTATGGATTATGAAGCTTTATGCTAGATAATGAAGGATGCACTAAAAATGTAGGATGGGCCTTCGATAATTATCAAGACATTGATTTCATCATCAAGGCACATACTACTCAAGAGAAAATAGAGTTGGGGTGCATGCAAGACATAAGGAAGGAAGGGAAGCTTAGATGTGAAGAAATTTTGGCAGAGATTGCACAAAAATAGGATGCTCTCGAAAATGGTCTATAACACTTATGAGACTAGGCTTAAATAATTGCGATCCTAAGTCATGTGAAGAATGGATGACATAGAGGGATTGATCTCAGGCCTAGTTGGAGTTATAAGGGAAATAATGTAGAAGGGAGAAGATATGACCCCTGAGAAAATGATGGAGGTAAGGAGTAGAGATCGGGCATGCCAAAGTATTCTTTCATTATTTTTGTGTATGCCACTATTTTTTGTGCTCATATATTCTTTATTCTTAAATTCAATTAATCATTGGTGAGATATTCTTTGTTCATTCTTTTTAAAGATAAACAACATACCTAGTGTGGGGTAATGTTGATGGGAAAATTGACTAAGTACCCAGAGAGGCATGTAAATGATTACGCACAAGAATGTGTACAAGTAGAGGGATAGGGATAGTGAGCGGGAGGTTGCATATGGATGTTGGACATGGTATCACATGGGAATGCACACATGCAGAAAATAAAGTTGGGACTCGGCCGATTTTTCAAAATGGGCTAAAAATAGACTTGGAGTATGGATCAAGAAAGTATAAAAGCACATGCAAAAAATAATTTGTGGAGGTTAATAATAGGATTAAAGAAAGTATTATCTTTAGAATTAATTTACTATTAATAGAAGTTGTAAAAGCATGCAAGATTTATACACATGGATATTTTTAGAAAGACAACATGTGATATATTTTTGTGAGCATGCCTATTATTAGGAGAGTGCATGGGTGGTGAAGGGAAAGTCCCCGCATGTATATATACCTGATGTAGTTATTTTTTCTTAGTAGTTCCTTCATGTTTTAAGCAGAGTCATGTTGTTTTCTTTATAGATCTAGGGGTCGATGCTTGCGCTCATGGTTCAATGCACTAGTACATTGACTATTATGTATTCAACTTCTATTAAGTAATGAATTCTAGTTTGTAATGGATAATTGTGGATGGATAATGATTATTGACATCTCTGATTATGGTGTTGTAATGGTGCAATTGATCTTGGTGATTATATAGATTGTTCTTCTTCCTTATTATATGTGTTTCTAAGATACTGTGGTTAGAATGATTATCTATGGATAAATAGTTGATTACTTAATAACATGATGAACATGCATGTTAAATCCCTACTAAAAACACACAAAGGAGGGGTCTGGTAACTATGCACGCTTTGGGTGAACATTCAGATCTATCCGAATGAGGTGTAAACACGCACAAAGTTTGAGTGAAACTAGAGACTACAAGAATAAGGGCTTCAACTATATAGTTTCATACACAGTAAACTATGACACGGGTTGCACTTATGTCATTTACATCTCTCTCTCTCTCTCTCTCTCTCTATATATATATATATATATATATATATATATATAAGGTAAAAACACCCCAATAATATTCATAAGGCTTTGGCTATGTTATAGCACCAAGGACAACACACATATGAAGGATAACTTGTTCAAGAGGAGACTATAATTACAATGCCTAGGGAAAATGACTGTACTCACACCTAATGTGATACGGTACACATAGTGTAGCCATTTCCTCACATGAATGTATCTAAGTTATGGACATGATCATGCGAGGATTTTTGCCAAGTAAAAATAGGTAAACAAATGGTAATAATCTTAAGTCTTTTCTTATCACGAGAAGGGTTTTCGAGGGTGAATACATCACTAGTAAGAGGATGGCACAAATAATTATCATTTTATTACTATCCACATGCACAAATAATATTACTCGAGAAGAAATCCACATACTCAAGATAGTGTTTCACCATTATTGTTCCTATCGGGGTTTTGCAACAATGAACTATGCATACATGCTATTATGAAATTCTGAATTTGGACTCTTATTTACCTTAAGCTATGAGGTGTCATTGACTAAAGGAAGTAGGATCATCCTAAAATATTATTTTTCTACGTCATTAAGGTGATCACACAAGAGGGGTAATCCATAAAAAAAAAATCTCTAAGGTTGGCCTTTTTTATTTTTCTTTCTTACAATTCCAAGGTAATTAATGCAACACACACAAGAGGTTCATTTATTAATTTTCACATCGGAGCACACTATAAAGATCAATTAATTTCTAACTAGCATATACATCTACCCCCTTAACAATACATATTCTAAAATTAAGTTAACACCCATGACCACATGTTCATTTTCTAAACACCCCAAAATGCTAACAATTTCATTTTAATTCATATAGAGATACTCCTTTCTACCATACATGATGTAGGTTTCACAACATAGCTACAAATGAAATCAAGAAGATCATTTAGTAAAATTAGGCTAATTCTTTAAACTCGATATCAAAGAACAATTATAAGTTTATTAAAACTTCATGCATGACAAGGACAATTTTTTTTGAAAGCAAATAGTGCAATGAAACTTTACTGTAAACATATCAATACATATTTTCTCCCCTTATTTTTCAATAACATATATAAATTACAATAATACACAAAATGAATTACAACCATGCCATTTCACCATCTTCTTGCATCCTACAAAACCATGTGAGCATGGGTCAGTGAAAATCGCTGGCATGGATCCACCCTCCCTCTAACATGCTATCGTCATGCAATTTTTTTAAAGGATATAAAAATAACATAATTAATTTACATTTTTTGGAGCATGATTTCAATTCAAATTTAAGAGAGAGAAAGGAAGAGTAGAGAGAGAAAACATTTCTTTTTTGCACAAGCAAAGGGGTGAAAAAGTATCCTATCAAGTGTTATGTAAAGCAAACATATATGAACATATATATCATAGTAGATTACTGGTTTCCAATACATATCCTTTTTCTTTGGTCACAAGGGAGGTTAAGGACATGTCACATCACACCAATATGAAATTTCATTAACCATCTATTTACAGTCTTCGAACAACGTATTTTAAGTCCATATGCATGTAATCAACCACTATACTAGTCTTATCCCTAACACAAACTTTAGAGGGTCAACATGGGTCCATGGCCTCATATTGTGTTGTTGTGTAAATTGGTCAAAGTGGCCATAGAATGGGCCCACAAAAAGACCACCCAACATCATAATGAGGTGTTTAATTCCTCAATTCACTCTCTAATATATCACGAATATTGAGAAAAAATATAGATTTCAAAACCGATAAGTGGAGCTCAAACTAGATGCAACTTTCTAGAGCTAGTTGGCTAAATTTGGTTGTTTGTCCTTCAGCAATTAAGGCTAAGTGGCCTCCAAAAGGGGCCTACCATAAGGGTGTGGAAAATCCAAATGGAATGTTTCAAAGTCCCATCTTCTTCTCTACTAAATAGAGAAACACAAGGATTAAACAGTATCCAAAACCGATAAACGATGCTCAAACAAGGAGTATTTTTCCGGGGTAACTTGGGTAAATTTAATTGCTACCCAATAAAAACCTAAGCCAAGTTGGCTATGAAATGGTTACGCAAAAGTGTGTTTTTGGAGAGTACGGTTCAAATGAACCATGCAACATGATTTCGTGTATGAAAAAGAAGAGGTTTGAGGTTTCACATCTCATTTTCAAGGACCATGGGTACTAAAACCAAGGTGGTTTTGAGAGGGATTTTGTTGTTTTCGTGCAATTGTCTCTAACAATAAATTCAAAGAAGTAGCCTCAAGAACCATTTAGAAAAACATGGTCGATGTTTGTGTTGAGTGTTTCAAGGTTGGGATGAAAACCTCGTACAACAAGGAGTTACATCAGTTAAATTTAGGAAATGAGTTTAAGAGGCACTCTTTGCACGTCGATCTCGAGAGGTGTTTTTCATATTTGTAAAGGGGGTTATTTTGACCTTGAGAGGTAACCTCTTCTCTCTCTTTTTCCTCTGTGATTGGTTGTCACAAATGGTAAATGCATGAGCAATATTTTGAGTCAATTTATTTGGTTCACAATGGAACTGGACTATAATGACATCAAAAGGAGGTATTTTGTGGTAGGTTTAATTGGTATGATTTTAAATTTGAAATGATTCACCCGGTAGAAAATTAAATGTTTTAAAGTAATTGTTCATTTTTACTCAACCCAAAAATTATAGATGCAAGTTATGAAAGCAAAATTTATGAGAAAGGATGAAAAACCATGCCTAGGGAAGTAGAAATGGTCAAGGTTGTGGATCTCGGTTCCACATCTCAAAGAGGTATTTCATCATATGGTTTGCATGTGTTTAGAAAAGATTCTCCATTTTGCATGCATGTCTATCGGGTTGGTTGTTGCAGTTGTAATGTCTGAAGAAATTCCCTTTATCCATTGTGCTTCGCTAGATGTCCATCTCTTAATCAAATCTTCCAAACTTGGTACAGTAGGGAGTATGCTGGAAACAGTTGTGGAAGTTTAGATTTACCCTAATCTTTGTATTTTCTTGGAAAGTTTCTAAAACTATTTCAACAAAAATGTATTGTGCCTATCTTGTAATCAACAGATTCCATGAAACCACATATATTTGATTCATTCTAAAAGACATTTGGCATGTATTATGAGGACACATTCCTTCAAGGAATTTGTTCAAACAGATTCATGTGTTTTCCTAGGCTCTCCTCCTTTCAAAAATATAGAAAGAAATAAAGAAACAATGTAATTCCATTTTTGTTAGTTAGAAAAGGCATGTCACAGGTTGTCGTGGGGACTTGGCTCAAACCTCGTCAACATATTTCTTAAGGTCCCAAGTAATTTTCAACAAACCCATTTCATGCATAGGAAGAGAATATGCTTTGGAAAAATTGAGCTCCAACCCATTGGAGCATCTACATACATCCCCCTCCACAAGCCACGAGTGGAAATAAAGAGTAATAAAATAAAATGATATTACATGGAAAAATTCACTACAATAGGACACATTTTCCCTAAATATGCCTCCATGAGACTATATTTCTCCAACACATTCTCACAAATAGTTTGTGCACCTTGTGTAGCCATCCACATTCCTTTCGGTATATTTTATCAAACATTCCCGAGGATTTTATGCTCTATCTTTTACATACATGTTAATCATGGTAGAATTTCATTTTATATCCATATGCCCATGGTATTCAATTTTTTAAAGAAGACAACAAATAATGAACAAATTAAAAAAAAGGAAATTTATATGCTTTTGGTATGCATCCACATTTTGCATACAACTCCAACAAAGAACTAGTAAATACATCACCTGAAAATTCCCATTCAGAACACTAGCATGAGAATTGTTGGGATAGGAAGAGGAACAAACTTGCACCTATCACCATTCTTTTTGAAGTTTTAAGTACCCCTAGCGAATTACTTTTGTATATATTGCAACCCTAACATTGCATGAGACATTTTCAAATAGTTTATGTGCCTTTTTATGCGTCATCCTTTTGCATACATGTCTTTCACGATCTGGAAACTACAAGTCCGAAATATCCTTTTCAATACGATTGATATTATCTTTGCACGACTGGGAGAAGTGAGTGTTTCCAAGAGGAAATTGATTGGGAAAGGAGAGATGTTTGGTAAGTGTTCCTATTATCCAAAATAACCATCTTGGTTATTTAGGAAACTTGCACTTCTCTGTTGGCTCTAGATTCATGTTTGCAAGTTACGCGTGGCTGGTGCATGCACTTTTATGTTTCCTCCTTCTATCTCCCTCTTTTTCCCCTTGTGCACACTCCTCTACGCATTTCTTCCTCTTCCTCTTCCCCGCCTGTTGTGAAATCTATCACACACAGCCTTCCAATTTTGGAAATCCCCGGCATGACTCCCGCAAACATGCCGCTTTCTTCCCGACTCCTGCACATTTTCGCGTGTGCACTCATTTTATTTTGTGCTCTTCGAGCGTATTTTCCCTCGCGCACACATACTTTATTTGCGTGCTTCCCATTTTCTTCTTGCTTTTTTATTTCGAATTTTTGTGCGCCACCTTTCTAATATTTTGTTCCTCCTTGCATACTTGCATGGCTTAGAAAAATATGTGCCTTTCCTTCTTCCTAGCCTCCCTCCACCCCTCGCGTGCACAATGACAAACTTCTACATTCTTTATTCCCGTGATACCACTCTTACACATACACATAAGGCAGTAGCCTCCATCTCAATCAAAGTGTGCCACTTGTCTTAATCTAGGGACATGTCCGATAAAGTGCACCTCACATGAAAAATTAAAAATCACTAGTCGTGCTATAAATATTTATGGTGAATGAATGCGCGACACGTGGAAAAGACAAACCAACAGATAAACAACCAATTCCCGTGACCAATAAAATCATGCCACATGTCTTGTGTGTTCCTCTTACACTACAAAAATTCAAATTACCAAAAATTCTTCCATAGATCTTAAAATCATGTGTCCCTGGTCTTGTTGGAAAGCTCTTAACGTGGGATACAATCTAGGACTTTTAAAATTAAATTTCGGATGGATTTGCTAGGTGAAAATTTGAAAATGTGATTTTGGTCATTAATGCACACATCTAGTAACCTCAACCACCCAAATTTCATGGGATTTGTCCTCTTTCCTTTTTCCACAAGAAAAATGATGTCAACAGGTGTATTTGACTGAGATTTGGGCAGATTTACATGTATTTATTGTTAGGAAATTAGTGCCTCACATTATATTTGTATGGGTAATTAATTTTTGTAATTGTAATAGTCATTTAGGGTGAGTTAATAATGAGTTGTAAATAAAAACTAATCATAAGGTTTTTAATATGTTGTACACTTTATTATAACATCTTGTTTAATATGAGTGGAGTTGTTTCTAGATAGTAGGAGAAGTATCTCCTATATGTATGATCTCCTGAATGAATATGATTGATTATTTTTACTCTGCAAATTTGGTCCAACACTTTTAGTGGTATCGAGCTAGATAATCCAAGATGAGATTCTTTATAGAAATTTCCATGAGGATTTCTTTACTGTTCTACTGATCAAAAACCTATGAGTGGATCACCAGTTCTTCAATTTCCAATCTCCAAGTGTAGGGTTTACGATCCGGTGAGATCACCATAAATCCAAAGACTACCATGTCTTACCTTTTAAGAATGCATGCAGCCTATCAAATCATTTTAGAACATTTTAATGCTAATATTGTTGCCTATGTGCATTAAAATTGGATATATGTGTGAATTCAATCTACAAAATGTCATCATCAGTCTCGAGAATCAGTCATTATGTAGTTGATAAGTATGTATCATGTTTTGAATATAACATGCTCATCAACATCCTTGAGCTCATCCACCACATACATTACGTACATTGAATATGGTTCATCAATTGGTTGTCTCTTACAAATCTTCGATCATTTATTGTGGTCTCCATGTCACGTGGTTTCTCTTTTTGTGAAAAATTCATTCCACTTGTCCTCAAACTAATCGACGGTGACATACAACAGTTTCTGCAAATAAACAGATCTTGTAATTTTGCTATCAAGGATATGTATTTAGGTTTAGTTTATATTTTTTATTGTAATATAAGCATTACATTATTTTTATATTATTTTATAATAATTCACCATTTAGCAGTCTCGGATCACCATAAATCCAAAGACTACCATGTCTTACCTTTTAAGAATGCATGCAACCTATCAAATCATTTTAGAACATTTTAATGCTAATATTGTTGCCTATGTGCATTAAAATTGGATATATGTGTGAATTCAATCTACAAAATGTCATCATCGGCCTCGAGAATCGGTCATTATGTAGTTGATAAGTATGTATCATGTTTTGAATATAACATGCTCATCAACATCCTTGAGCTCATCCACCACATACATTACGTACATTGAATATGGTTCATCAATTGGTTGTCTCTTACAAATCTTTGATCATTTATTGTGGTCTCCATGTATCTTGTGGTTTCTCTTTTTGTGAAAAATTCATTCCACTTGTCCTCAAACTAATCGATGGTGACATACAATGGTTTCGCAAATAAATGAGATCTTGTAATTTTGCTATCAAGGATATGTATTTAGGTTTAGTTTATATTTTTTTATTGTAATATAAGCATTACATTATTTTTATATTATTTTATAATAATTCACCATTTAGCGATCTCGGATCACCATAAATCCAAAGACTACCATGTCTTACCTTTTAAGAATGCATGCACCTATCAAATCATTTTAGAACATTTTAATGCTAATATTGTTGCCTATGTGCATTAAAATTGGATATATGTGTGAATTCAATCTACAAAATGTCATCATCGGTCTCGAGAATCAGTCATTATGTAGTTGATAAGTATGTATCATGTTTTGAATATAACATGCTCATCAACATCCTTGAGCTCATCCACCACATACATTACGTACATTGAATATGGTTCATCAATTGGTTGTCTCTTACAAATCTTCGATCATTTATTGTGGTCTCCATGTATGCGTGGTTTCTCTTTTTGTGAAAAATTCATTCCACTTGTCCTCAAACCAATCGGCGGTGACATACAACAGCGGTTTCTGCAAATAAACACATCTTGTAATTTTGTTATCAAGGATAGGTATTTAGGTTTAGTTTATATTTTGTTATTTTCATATAACCATTACATTCTTTTTAGATTATATTGCAATAATTCACCATTTAGCAAATCTCGTGTTAAGTATTATTGTCATTGAGTAAAAAAATTAATCTAGTTAATCATAGTCACTAATGTGTTGGTCTTCAAAGAGTTTGTATTGTCTATAGTCATGTCATGTAATTAAACTATTACTTTTCTCTATATTTTTATTTTCTTAGTATAAAAATTGTGTATCATCAGTCTAAAGTATTGTCCTTGTCAAATATCATTATCCAGGTCAAAATAGTCATTCATGTATACCGTCAGTAATAGGGTCATAGTGTAAAAATTGATTCATTGTAAAAGTATGAATAATTTTAAAAAATGACTTATAAATGAATTTTTGGTTGAATACGACATTCTATTTAGGCATGTAATAGAGCCTCAATTCAAATTCGGATAAGCTATCAACTTGAAACTTGAGGACGAAGGAAAATGGAGGTTAGAGGTCAATCAACGGTGTCTGTCATCAATCGCCAATGCGGAACCACTTCAACAGTTTGGTGACATGTGCATTTTTGTTTACTTTTAGTATTTGCAATGTGATTTCCGCTATGTTTCAGAGTTCTAGTTTTAGTGTGATTCATATTTCAGTTGTTCTGTTTCAATAAGTGGACATTTCACATTGAGGGGGGAATATGATCCAAATGTTCCATTTCCATTGTATGAGTTTTTGGTGTTTGATGAGAATAAGTTTGGCCAATAGTAGGTCAAGAAATTTTGAATGGAGATGTAGGTGGAGGTTTTCGAGGAGAGATGGGGCCGGGGCACCACATCCATCATCCATATAGATCAACTCTCGACTACATAATTTCCTATATTATTCCGTGTGGTTAGATATTGATGAGGGATAATAATAGTACTTGGTACATCATGATGTGGTTCCAGGTAAACCACTTGTAAAAAAATCATTTTTGGTTTGTGGTAAACCACTTGCAAAACCACCACTTTTGGTTGTTGGTAAACTATTTACAAAACCATCACCTTTTGGTTTGTGGTACTCAAAATGTAAAACCACCATTTTTGGTTTTTGGTCAACCATTTGTAAAACCATTCGTCAAGTTTGTGATCATCCTGTGCAAATAACCGAGATGATGAACATGTGTAAGTACAAAAGAAGGTGTTCCCCATGTTTGCACTAAGGGGGGAATGTTAGGCAATTAGTGTCTCACATTATATTTTTATGAGTAATTAAGTTTTGTAAATGTAATATTCATATAGGGTGAGTTAATAATGAGTTATAAATAATAACTCATCATAAGGTTGTTAATATGTTGTACAAGTTGTTAGAACAAATTGTTTAATTTGGTGGAGTTGTTTCTAGATAGTTGGAGAAGTCTCTCTTATATGTATGATAACCCAAATTAGTATGATTGGTTATTATGACTCTGAAAATCTAGTCAAACACTTTCATTTATTACATGTTGTTAGTGGTTGTTGTATGGCGGGAAAAAATGTGTCTAGACACCATGCACTCTTATCATCTATTCAAATAGGGTATTGAGGCAATGAGTAAGGGACATACTAAGACTGAAACATAAACAAGTAGAATTAAAGGGTGTACAGGGACCGCTATGATCACATACCCCAAGGGAAGTAACCCTTACACTAGAACAACCTAAATTTTCCAAGGCCCTAATTTGAATAAGAGAAAGGAACCCTATGGAGGTATCATCACTATGGAGGAGATTATGAACAAAATAAGCATGAAAATTCTATGCTAACCAAAGTAAAACATGCAACATGAAATGAAGACCTCAAATACAATATCCTAACCTAACATGTGCATAAAATACTAAGCTAACTTATAGTAAATGGTGAATGTAGGAGACTACTCTATGAAAAATGAAAAGTTGGTCGAGCACTTACTTGTTGGGGGAATTCATTGATGCATCTATCTCCCAATTAGGGAAAATTTTAGTGGTGAATTTTTGTAAACTCACAAATATTAGGGGTTTTGAAAATTGGAAATGGAAAATTTTCAGTAGTCGAATGCCACCCAATTCACCTAAAATTTTGGCCGATAGTCATTGTATGGGTCACTTTACTACTTATTTACACTTAAAAATAAACTTATGCATGTATTTTGCCAACATTTCAAATTAAAATTTAATCATATTCACCAAGGTATAATACATATGGATTGGGGGTTACAAGGGGAGGTACCCCTTATAGGGTCCGGGGATGGCCCCCAGTGTGACGGGTCCAGAGAGGCCATGTACCTTGGTGGGGTTTCATTGGTAGTGCCCCGAAAGCCACATTTTAGATGTATTTATTCATTGTATTTATTCCATTTTTGGCACATAGATGACTATCCAAGCCTATTTTCCTACACCTATGATGGCCATGAAAGAGATGTTCATATGTGTATGAGAGAGATAGATGTATAAGGTGATCATCCATCACATTGTTGTTTAAACATGATAGATGATCGTCTAGTATTAAAGAGATGGTCATGGTAGTAGAAATGCGTCTATTTTTGGGAGAGACATTCATCTAACATAACACCTTCTAATTCCAGATAGATGGTCATCCAACCCAGTCTAATCCATTCAATCTAATAGAGAAGAGACAACCATCCAACCCAGTTTGTCTAATAGAGAAGATACGATCATCCAACCTAGTTTGTCCAATAGAGAAGATACGGTTGTCAGCCTAGCCTAGTCTTTCGATGGCACATGGATATACGTGTAACTCAACCCGTGTAATGATATATAGACTTCCATCTACATCCATCCAAATTTGTGAAATTGTAGAAAACTTCGACCTATCAAAGCTCCTTTACCGCAAATCATTTTTTTGATATTCACCATTTTTTGAAATCCGTTTGAGAGATAACTTTCAGGTGGAGAAGGAGACATAATCCAGTCCTATCTCAATATATATTACCCAAAATTGTAAGCAAACCAATCCAAACAAGATGAATCTCCAAGTCAAGATTCAAGATGTAATAAATCCTGAAGCTAAGCAAGGAGATGCAAGTTAGAGCAAGAGATAAAAGCTAATGGAAAATTAATTTTTGTAATTGTGTTCTCTTTATTTGTGAAAATGAGAGTTGGGGTATTTATATCAATGCCATCTCCCGCAAGTGAAGGCATTGAACAAGGTTTTGAATTTTCACCGATGCAATTTCCTACGGGAGATAATTTCAGCAAGAGATGGAAAAGCAAAGAGGGGTGTGAAAAGTGTCATGGAAAGCTAAGAATGAATGCAAGAAAAAATAAATGAGGTCATGAGAAAGAAATATGTCGGGAGAATGAGGGATACAATAAAAGGATAAGAGAAAAATAAATACATAAATAAGACCTAAAGTTGTTCTCTCTCCAAGTATCATCCTTAACCCAATTATTACTTGATTAACTATACCCCTATCCCGTAATGAGACCCTTAAGGAACTTGTTCCTAGAAATATATGCATTAACGACCTCTAACTTGATAAGAGAAATTGTTAGTAACAAGTATTAAAATAGAGAGCTAAAAAAATTAGGTGTATACATATGCCCCATTCGTTGATTACTATATGTAAAAATATCAAACACAGGGTAGTGAGTGGAAATAACGATACATAACACCAAATCTAAAAGTAATACCGAAAGTGAAATAAAGGACTAGCTGAAATGAAATATACTTACCAAAGTGTGTACTTGATAGTGTTGGTTATCATGCTACATACATGTGAAAACTATGCTTTGCTTAAAACCCCAAAAATACAAAGAAAACACCGAGTCTCATTAGTAAAATAATACATAAATCACCTAGCTAGGGGCATATGGGATCAATGTCAAGATTTGGAATTTGGAGATAAAGGGTAAAAAAGTGAATTTTTGCCAATGAGTGGAACAAGGTGTGTAATACGTTAAAATGAATAGGGGAAGCTTATGATCCCAATGTAAATAACTATGGGTTTTTAGGAGATTGGGAGTTAAAATGACAAGTATTTAAATATTGAGGAGCAACGCCGGAAATTGAATAGAAATATTAAGTTTATATAGGATTTTTGAGTTTATTTTCTTATTACTATTTTTGGAATTAAGAGAACTGAGATCCGAAATTCCAAATTTGGATATTAACGTGATGATATGGCATGAGTATGAGGAGGAAGAAGATCCCAACGAGGAGGATCACATAGTGGCACTCGACAATGGGTAAGTCGATACATTAAATTTTGTTAGGTAGATTAGGAGAAATTTGGTATTTTTAAGATTATGAAAATATTAGGCACCATTTTGATTCAAAATTACGTCATTAGTAAGAGTAAGAAAAATATGAGTGGATTTGAGAGGGTTTTATTTTTGGCTTTGTCTTTTACGGATGTTTACATTTAAAATTTTAAAAGTTACGCTTATCTGGACCTAGACACCATTTCCCCCTAAATCAATAGGGATTTTGGTATGAGGATATTCATAAATTTTGACAGGGTCGATGACACGAGGATTTTATAAAATCATGTTAATTATTATAATTTTAGATATTACATTGATTTTTTTATGAATCTAATGGCTATATTTTGATGATTTGTGAATGTAGGAGGATTGGAGGATCCACCTATGGTGAGTGATTAAAATAACATGGATTAATGATATTATTTCGGATTGACAGATGCAGAGGTAACGCAATTACTTAGATACGGCTTTGGGGAATCATGCAGATTCCAAATATACCATTGTGTCTAGATTTTTGTAGATTTTTTTTTGCAGCATGGTAGCCACAGGCCAACACCTTTCGGTGGTGGGAAGACGAGATAATGGAGATGACCATGCCACTTTAAGATGTGCATGACATATTAGGTTTTCCGATAGTTGGAGCTCGCATGTATTGTGATATCGCCATATATATTGTAAAGAGCATGGAATTGGCCACATGGTACACAATAAATGAGAGATATGACGAGGATTCTTAGCATTAGATGTAGCATAATGCATACTACAAATATTCCATTTATCTAGAAGGTTGTTATGTGCATTACCATAGCACGCATATTGTGTCATAAGGAAGATTAGACCATTCCAATATTTTAAGTGGTTGTATGCAGAGATGTGATTAACTAGGATGTTTTATTTAGATAGGGGAACACTATATGGGTGTAGCTGGGGCATGATCTATACAGGTGGTACAACAAAGGGAACAAAGGGCCATAGGTCCCGTGATATTATTGACAACATGGATCTATGAGATATTTCCCATGTATAGGCCTGCAACTATACCCCGGTCATGGAAGAAAATGCCTTGAGAGTAATCTATGTGGAACATGGGCGGATGGTGAGATCACTTCGAGGCATACAAAACACTATGATAGGTACATCTAGATGTGGCCATATGAAATACCTACATAGGGAATGTTTCTCGGTGCACCATTTGGCCATAGGTAAAGGATTTAGAGGTAGTTAAGGAGGTGACAAGTCATTCTTTGCATTGGGTAGAGACCCATTGGATAGACATGGTACTTAAACAATTTGGGAGTCCCGAGCCTACTATGGTACCATTACTATCAACCAACATACAATGACATGTGAGAGAGGATGTGAGTGTATTGGATATAGTACTATTAATTTGGCATTCAAGAGTAGGGGCCATAAGAAGATATGGACATGGGTAGAGATAGAAAGGTTGTGCAACTCGGGACCCACCGGATATTATTGCAATGGAGAGCTCATATGAGGTATCCGATGGAGGACCCACCATTTTGAACCCACATGTGGGTGATAAAGGCACGTTTGGTCTTAACACCATAGTTAAGATTTGGTTCCTTGACACCATTAGGGATTGAGATGACACTTCGGTTGTAGGACAAGCTTAAGACCCACCATAAAGGAGATGTGATTTTGGTTCCCGAGATAGGTGGGCACAATATGTTGGATGGATATCTCGGTGATTTGATGAGGTAGAGGATGTATAGGGTGGCCTTCAAGATGATAAGACTGTCATCGAGAGATCCGAGCAGCCAGGTATGAATGTGATTATTTTATTTAGGCACATAGATGATACCTTTGATGATTATGTCATAATATTGGTAGACTAGTGAATTTTGGGTTTTACAGAGTGGACAATATAGGAGTAGAACTCCTTGATAGAGAGTTCACATCACAAGATCCTTTCCCTAGTATTGGATATTCAATATACCTTAGTCATAATGGACCCCATAGTGTCATTAGTTGGAAAGTCAGTGGGAGCATTTTGATTAGTTGGAGAGCTTACCAAGAAAATGTGGAATAAGAGAGATGTGCATGTGATGGAAGACACCCACAACATAGATATGATGTTACATAGCTTATTACAAGAACAATGTTCCTTTTTTCCGAAGTAGGAAACATGTCTTTTAGATGCAAGGAGCATTGTAGAGAGGATCACTAGGCTGGGACGCACAACTAGCGAGAGCATGGGAGAGGCCTTTAGAGCTTGATCTAGGGTGGAGTCTCTAACTCACTCAAATTGAGTATCCAGTGCATGAACTTTGGCACAAAGCATTCGAGAGACCCCAAGGGGGAGGATGTTTGATCCACATATATATTGATGATGTACTATGATCGATCATGATTATATTTTTTTCGATGTATGAAAAACATATTCGATATATATATATATATATATATATATATATATATATATATATATATATATATATATATATGGTTATGATTATGATGGTGGTGTCATTGATAAAATTGATGAATGATGCTTTACTTATAAATTTCCTTTCTTTCCTCATGAATGTATGTGGTACTACTCATGGTACTTGTTATCTCTCGAAAGTGCACCCTATAGAGAGCGGCTGCAGTGTTATCTTACAAATTTTATCTCTCTTTTGTAGATACAATGGAAACACCTTAGGTCTATGAGTATAACTATTTTGAGGTGAGTCTCTAGTATCAAGGCCCATTCCTTATTGATATATCCTAAACTAATTTTATGGGGTTTAAGGCTAAAAGATGACTCTAAAAATGAAATTAAAACTAAGGTGATACATAACAATTGTATGAGGTATTTGGTCGAGTACATGCACAATTTATATGGGAATGGATTCTTGATGCACAAGACAACAGTTTTCTGTAGAATATTAAAGGAAAACACTTGGAGGTATTGAGGGAAAATATAACAACAATATTGCTAAGCTAAACATACACATTAATATCTTACGAAATTACTTGAATTTGCAATAGGGTAAGATGATTAATCGGGAATTCATATTCACGAGATTAATGGGAACATACACAAGACTGCAAATAATTGGAAAGGCAAAAATACTTCACATTCAAAGGGAAAAACTAGTAAAAACTACTTCAGCACTCTTGTATCTAAAATTCCTCCTTTGTGCTTTGCTAAGGCACATAATATATAGCAAAATTGATTCACCGATCCTTCCTAAAAATAGACTAAGGTTATACTCACCCATGCATTCTATTTTTATCCTTTATTTATTAATAAATAAAGGAATAAAATAAATCAAACTAATACAAAGAGGCATTAATAGCCTTTGATTACATCATAGTCAAACTACAGTTGACTATTCTATTTTTAAGAAAATAATGGGTGAATAATTTTCTAATAATAAATCTTGCTTGATGAGAAAGTTTTATTCCATGTGCATGCAATTTGTCTTCTTATCTGTTATGTCCTTTTATGAAGGCATGCAAGAAATCATCTCCTTGTGAGTGAGAAAAATTAATTACATTTTTTTCAATACCTTGCAAAAATAATACATCCAAATATCCACTTGATGGGGACCACCTCCAAGCTCGGAGTTACGATGTTGAAATTTCCTTTGTCTTCTAGTATGGTAACATGATCTCTTTTGCCACCTTGTGATCACATGGATAATTGCATTCTGAGTCATTTTCAAACCATCCACTAGTGGGGACCACCTTTGTAGTTGACTACTTAAGGGTACGAGGTATTTTTTGTAAATGTTAAGGTAAATATTCTTTGGTTATACTCCACCACTTACCTATCATTTAGCATATACTTATGATACTTGACAATGTTTTGGGTTCCATTGTAAATGTTTGGTCTCGAACCCTTTTGGGATCATTATTGTATTATAATTTTTGTCGTCCACCTTTGATTATTTGGGACATAGACTATGGTATAAGCCATAATCATAGTTTGATGATTCAGACCCTTTGCATATTTGACTAAAGATATATCACATACCTTAAAAAGGTCAAAGAAATGATTTAAAAAATAATTTGAGTTTGCCCATTTCATGATGGTCCGACCCTTCAATTGATTGTCGATGGCATTTTGAACCTAACCTCGGTTAGGGTTTTTTATTCTTGCCACATTGGTACTTGTTCTAATTATGGTTGTATAGTGGTTTTCAATGTAAACCGTTGATTCGATACTTACTTTTTTTTCTATCGTTGATGCTCGATCCGTGATTAGGTTTTCGACCCCGCAATTAAGATGGTATTGGCATCATAACCCTGGTGGTTTGCATTGATAGTATGTTGATCGGTGTTGGACATTGATCTTATGACATGCTTTATGTCTGTTTCTTCAATCTTGATATTTGGTTTCGATCTGCATTGAATGAGGCAATGGTATCATAACCATGGTATTTTGCTTCGAAAGTTGGTGAATTTTTCTTAGCCTTTGATTCTTACATGGCTTGATCTCCAAACGTTGGTTTCTAACTCTTGATTGAGTTAGGTTGTACTGAAGTTAGTCGGGTGAATTGAAAAATACCCGAGCTCCATCATTTGGTTATTATTTTCCTCACGAGATAGTGGCAAAGCCTTTGCAAATTCGTTTTAGGCCACCATTTTTTTTATTATTCGAGCTCTGTGGAGTTCTATGATTTCTTATGGCCATAAGGGCTCAAAAAATGGTATTTTCTTTTCATTTTTAGTTTTTGAAAACTCTATCCGCCATGGATATGTCCTTGAGCTTCTGTAAGTTTCGATTTTCTACCTTTGCTCGATATTTGTTGTTTTGACATCCACCGTGGTAGTCAATTATGAAGTTCTATTCCATTTCATGGCATTTCTCTTGGTAGCACTATGAAGGAATTCTTAGAGTTTTGTAACCTCACTTTTCAAGGTAAGTCTCTGATTTCCATGCTTTTACAAAGTGGCTTGAGTTAGCTCTTTATCACGATGATTTTTCTTTCTTGTTCTTACGGTCGATGCTTAGACCCACTTGGTCATATTTTATAAATATCTTGCTATTTTCCTTATACAAAGTGGGTTTTATTTTTCGACCATGTTTTGCATCGAAACTTCATGTTGTACAATGGATGTTATGATTTTTCGACTTGCAGAGAAAATTGATTATTGAAGTTTTACTCAAATTTTAAGCTCATTATGATTTGATTCTAGATCTTTCATCTTCGTACTTGAATGAAAAAATAAAAGAATTTCTATTTTGCTCTACTCTTTTGATTAAGTTTCTTGTACTTTTGGGTTTGTTCTCCATTGTAGCCTTTTCGAGTTGAGCCACGATCAAGTTGAGATCCATTTGACTCATTTTGGGTTCTTTCATTAGCTATGCTACTAGATTTTTGGGTTACCGTGTGAACTTTTATTGTTGCATTGTACCTTATGATTTCTCCAAACTTGGAAACTAGTTCTCCTTGTGGGTTTTTCTAGTTTTGTTTCATCCTGAGACTGCAATACATTGATGCTTTTGAAGAAATCCAAAGTGTCACCTTGCTCAAAGTTATATTTGCATTTGTTTGACTATAATACCTAGATATGGGGTCTCATATTACAGTGATTATTCAACCATTCCTCTATGCTTTTCTGAGTATACAGAGTCTTGTCTCGAATCCTTTTTGGGTTGTTTTCTTTCTTTGCATGATCTTTGTATGAAGCTCGGGCTCTGTTATAGCTAGCCATTTAAGCTCTGGTTGTTCATGCTTCAGACCACAAACCATAAAAATAATTAAACAGTGAACAATGTAAGCTCTTAGCTTTTGTGCATTGATGATTGTGTTATTTCTCCCCTGAAAATACACTCAGGTCCATGATTTCAGTTGCAATCTTTCTTTCCTAGAACCCCAAAGCTTATTTTGTTGGCATGTTGGAGATTTGATTTGAACAAATGAGTTGTATGATTGTGATTAGATAATGCTCATGCAAGGAAGATGTGAATCTCTATCTTCAAACATGATTGTGTATAAACTTCTTCCTAGCTTGTATTGTGTTTGATATTACAGATGAAAACATTGTTCTTTCAATGTTCAAACCTTGATGTCATATCTTTGAGCTTTGTACTCATTTGAAATCTGAAGTTTGTATTTATCAATTTAGAACTTGGTGAACCTGCAATCTGTTTTGTTTCACTCATATTGTATTCCTGCAAAGTATGTTGTTATGGTTTCATGAACTCAAATCTGTTTCTGTACTTATGTTGATCTGAAATTTGTACTGCTGAATGGCTTACATGCCTCTTTGATGAAAGATGATAACTCTGATTTGATTGATAGCATGTTCTTTCCATTTGATGGCTATAATTCGACTATAGACACTTCATGAATAAATTTCTCTTGTTTCATTGCATTCAATGTTTGAAGAAAGAACACTCTTTTTCTTGGAACTTCTAAGTTATTGGACATTCTGAAAATGACTTGTGTCTGAAATCTATACTTTCTTACAAGTTGTATGGATTTGTTTATTTTATCTTCTTTCTGAGTACATTTGAAACTAAAAACTTGTACTTATTCTTTTGAAAATAATGATATCAAGGATCTATTGTGCCATGCTTAGATGTATCATGCAAATGCATTCCATTATGTCCTTTCCTTCTGAAAGTAATGCTTAATTTTATTCATTAATGATCTTGCTTGCTTGTTCATTTTGGAAATTTAATTACAACCTTTGTAATCATGATCCTTCAGTGGCTTTAAGCTGGAAATAAATTCCATTCCTTGAATCTTTCATTTGTATCATTTCCTTCACTTGTATTTGAAATCTGCAATAGTCTTCTTCTTAGCTATATGTTAGTCTATTTATTGCTGCTATTACTTTTGGGAAGTGATAATGTGTCTAGCATGTATTCTTGTGCCATGTTCTAAAATTGTGACATGCATTTTAAATCTTCTTGAAAACTTGTACCTGCACACTAAGAGAAATAATTAGAAAACAAGTGAAGGCTTGAAGCCTTTCTTTTATTGTTGATTTCCTCTTGTGTAATATTTCTCAAACTGATATTCTGCTCATGAATTCCCTTTTGTACTTGACCCTGATTCAACTGTACTATGAGATGCTCCTTTTGATTTTATCTTTCATGTATTTTGTGTCTTGAAATAGAAAATATGTAACTATATTTCATGATAACTTAGACTACGTTTGATCCTAAAAGAATAATAAATAAGTAACATGTCGGTCTAACAATCTTGACTTGTAAGTCAGTAAACCGTTATCTTTGACCATGCAATGCATTATCTACTTTTTGCATTATTATTTGATTTATATACATCTTTTAAAGCATGTATTAGTTTGAAATAACATGATGGAAAGATGTAAAATGTCCATTTTACATGGCGAAGCCCTGTCAAAATTTTCTTAGATCTCTTTCTCATTTTGTTTCAGCTGTAATCTTATCTTTTAGTTAACTTCAACCTTTTAAATTTTGATTCTTCTACTTCATGTACCATAGGATAGAAGTCATTAAACTATGAAATATTTATCTATAGTGAGGACCGTAAAACATGATTTATTTCTTCTTGGCTACAACCTATACCTACACTCTTAAGAAAAGAGTTAGAAAATATTTATGCTTTTGGCTTCTCTTATGTCCATTTTTTTCTTCTCTCCTTATTTCTAAGTGAGTAAATCATGTATGTTATTCTGAGAAGAGTACTTTTATTAGCTGTTCCTTTGATCTTCATGTAAATTATATCTTTTTTTTAAGAGATCCATATGCATGAATTTGAATAGTATAGGAATATGGATTAATCCTCTCAGTAATCGATAGTTTTCACTTTTCTATTTTTTAGGTATAGTGCCTTAAGCAGTGAGATGAAGAGGGAACAAAGATGGAGATGGAGATGCCTCAACTGGAGAAGAAAACTCCAAGGAAATGATGGGTTCATTCATACTCCTCTATTTTCTCTTTCATGTACCTCTTTCTTCAATAGTTGTACTTTACTTTTTAGTTACATCCCACGGCTTGTGTGGGAACATTTGATATTCCTTATGAATAAAACATTGAATTCTGAAATTGAGTTATGTATTTATTTCTGCATTTCATCTTTCTATATGGATTGTATGATGAACTAAACAACCCAATAATATAATTGAATGTCTTAATCATGAAGGAAAGAACATTAAAGAATACCTATAACATCTAGTAATGAAATCGATTTGCTGCAATCTATAGTTATGATTATTGTTCCAAAACTTAACACTTCATTTATTCTTTAATTTGATGTCTTCATCAAGACAACATAGCTATCCTTCAGGGATTTGTGTTCTTTTGCTGAAGATAGTCATGAAATTACAAACTATGTGATCTATTACGTTTTGTGTAAAGTGCACATATTGCAGATTTCATGTAATCATTAATTAGTTCAACGAGATACAATATTGGTGAAAGAATCTCCCTAGCTTAGGTTTACTTCACCAATGCTATCAATCGTAACAATGTTTGAGTTACTCATTTTTGTACAAGTGTAAAAATTGTCAACATTTCGGTGATCTGCGGTGAAAGCTGCTCGCTAGCTTATAAACCAGTGCCTTGCTTTTGTCCATTGAGCATGGAGTCTAAATCATGTAACTAAAATCTTCCTTTCACGAAGGTTCAACCCTTAAAAATGAACTAAAATTGGGAAAGGGATCTGGTAAACTAGATCACGTGCAAGAATGCACTTATTGAATTGAAAAACATTGCAATGTGTAGGAGGCGCACTTTCTGAAGGGAAATCCTACTCTAAAAGAGACTTTGTAGGATTTTCAATAATAGTGTTTGAGAAACATACCATTCATAGGAATGAGAAGTTACTCTCCATTAAGCATCAAAAGATGAAAATTATTGTGTTCTTTGCAAACTAAAATCATGTAAGGACTAAGTTCCTCTCCATTTAGCATCAAAAGCTAAAAGCATTGTGTTTTTGTGAGCTAAAATCATGTAAGGACCACTCCAAATTGTATCGAACTTGTGTGTCTGCTCTGGATTTTCATGATCAACATCCCACTTTAACACAATGTCTCCTTCATTGAAGATTCTAAATTTGGATTTCTTATCAAAAGTCTTCTTCATTTGTTTTTGATTCTTTTCCATGTTTACATGAGCTTGATCTTTATCTCTTGTAATTCCATTAATTCTACATAACGAACCTGCATGATGTTTCATTCTCAAACAAATCCATTTGATGTAGAAAATCTAATTCAGGTAACTCAACTAAAATAGGCATTCTTTCTTCTCTTCCATAAACAAGCTTGTATGGTGAATTGCTAACTAATCTTGTAGGAGTCACTCTATCAGCCCAAAGTACTGAATTCAACATTAGATGCCAAGCTCTTTAGTTATCTTTTAGTGTTCTTCTTAATGATTATTAAAATATTCTTGTTAGTACTTTCAGCTAACCTATTACCTTTTGGGTAATAATTAGATGACAAACTTAAGTAAATTCCGTGGTTGTGACGGCCCAATCTATTACCTTTGCATCAAGAAATGCTAAAGCATTATCTAAAATGATAGTTACTGGAACACTAAATCTGTAAACTATACCTTCATAAAAGGATAGTATCCAAGTATCATTAGCATCTTTTAAGGCTATTTCTTCAGTCCAGTGTGTAAAGTAATCTATAGAAGCCAAAATCCACTTGTGTCCTTATGACGAAGGTGGGTTTATCATGCTGATAAAGTCAAGACCCACTGCATAAAAGGATGATCAACTGAAATAGGCTATAAGGGAAGTGAAGATAAACATTCTTTTCCAACAAAGAAAGAACATTTCTTACACTTTCTAATCCATTGAAACAATCCTTGAATATGCTAGGCCAATAGTAACAGATTTCATCATTTTTAATGTTGTGGTACGTCTTTGAAAAAATAACATCCTGCAAGTCCTTCATGGAATTCTAATAATAATTTCTGAATTCTATCATAATCAGCACATCACATGACAAGATTCTATTAATATGCTTTTAAATAACACACCATCAATAAAAATATAGGGTACAACTTTTAATATGAAATACCTTCATTTATTCTTGTCCATACCTTAGGATAGATGACACGCTATAGATAGTCAACTAAATCAGTCATCCATCTTGATTCCTAAACTTCTTGAACAAGTTCAGGTTGCTAATTTTCTGGCTGCACCATGATGTTTGATTGTTGATACGTAATTTCAGCATCTTTGTTTTGAATCTTCTGGTTCTATAGCCTGTTGTTTTTCCATATCAGCAATTAGATGTTCACACAAAACTTTACCTCAAACTATCTTCGCAACACGAATATTAACATCATACACCATGACCTTTGTTATCCAGCTTGCTCTTTTCTCATTCAATTATTTATTTAACAAGAAATCTTTCACACTTGGATGAGAAACAAGAACATGAATTTTGTTGTTTGAAAGCATGTACTTAAAAATACTTTAGTCCTCTAACTATTGAAAGTACTTGTTTTTCAAGAAAAGTGTACCTTGTTTCATAATCATGCAAACTTTTTCCAAAGAAAGCAATTGGCTGCTCAACATTTTCATCATTAACTTGAGTTAATATGGCTGATATTGTTTCAGCTCCTGCAAGTGCATACATTGTAAAATATTTATAAAAATTTGGATTTGCAAGAGTCAGAGCTTTGGAGATGGCTACCTTAATTGTTTCAAACCATTCTCTCCCTTCATTGGTCCAAGATAAAGTCTTATCTTTCTTTAACATAGTTGTCAATGGTTTCACCAATGCTGTAAAATCTGGAACAAATCTTCTAACAAAGTTGATTTTTCCTAGAAAACTCTGTAATGCCTTCTTGTGATGAGGTAATGATAGTTGTGATATAGCTTTAATTCTGAAAGGGTCAATTGCTAAACCTTGTTTAGAAACAATATGACCAAGCAATTTACCTTGATGTATTGAAAAGATAGAATTTAGTGGATTCAAATATATTCCAAACTGTCTACATAACTGAAAAGTCTGCCTTAGATGTATTAGATGTTCTTCTAAATTTTTTGAGAATACGATAATGTCATCTAAATAAACCAGGATGCATTTATTTAACAAGCTATGAAAATCCATGTCCATTGCATGTTGAAACATTGCACCAGCATTTGAAAGGCCAAAAGGCATTCTTTTGTAAGCATAAGTACCCCACTTGGTGGTAAAAGATATTTTATACCTATCTTCTTCTTGGACTAGAATTTGATTGTATCCACTATAACCATCCAAGAGAGATAATCCATCTACACGAAATCTGTTCTTAAAATATGATCTATATTTGGAAGTGGGTAATGATATTTTAATGAAGCTTTGTTAAGATCTCTCGAAATCCACACATAATCTAATTTATCCATTATTTTTCCAAACTAGAACAAGGTTATCTACCCAACTTGAATGTTTAAGCTGGAAAGATAATACCTGATTCGATCAACTTAGATAACTCTTTCCTCATTAGAGGCTCTATTTTGGGATTTACAGGCCTCTGTTTTTGCCTAACTGGCTTGGAATTTGGCTGTAATTCAATAGTGTGTTGTGCTAAACTGGGATCAAACCCTTTTAGGTCTTGGTATTTCCAAGTGAAAACATCTTTAAATTCCTTGCAAAGATTAATAAAAGAATGTTTTTAGCTAAAGAACATACCTTTTCGAGAAACAAATTTTTACCTTCATCAACTGAGATCTCCTCATAATTATTAGCATTTGTTGACATCTTAGTTTTGTCCTTCCTTAACTGATCATCACTGCTAAAGATGTCTTCTAATGTGACCAAACCTTGATGCACTTTATTCATCTTTAACTGAACAATCTGGTCACCATATAAGTGTTGTAATTTATCTTGATTTATTGCAGAAAATTTAGCTTCTTGCTGCAAAAACCTACAGATTTGATCATCATTTTCAAAAACCTGCCAATTCAAGTCATTATCAGGTATAGAAGGCCTGATAATTAGCTTAATATGAGGCTGAATTTTTCTATTTTCAATCTATTCCAGCACTTCAAAACTAGCACCAATTGTTGCAAGTCTATCTGCATGCTTATTTTCTATTCTAGGAATGGACTGGATATTAATAGCTTTGAAATCTTCCATTAAGTCTGAAACTCTATGTCTGTAAGACTTCATTAATGGATTCTTACAAACATTAAAATTTCTTACTTGATTGATAACCAACTCAGAATCACCAAAAATCTGTAGCATGCTAATACCTCTCTTTCTAGCCCAAAGTAAGCCATGAATTAACGCTTCGTATTCAGCCATATTACAAGTGCATGAAAAATTGGAGACTCAAAGCTAAAAAATACCTTTCATTTTTTGGGAAGTGAGCATCAAACTTGCTCCTTTTCCTTTCTTGTTCTTAGCTCCATCAAAATGAACCTTCCAAATCCCTTCTGCTACATTTTCTATTTTTGACAACAAGGGAATTGATGTGTTTTCTTCATGCAAGTAATACACACCAAACAAATGCTCTTCAAATTCTTTGAAAGGATCATGAGCATGTTCCTCATGTTTATTTTCATCCATAAATAGGTTAGAAACACCATCCAATGTTGAAACACGAGTTGTATTATCAAAATCAAACTGGTCTAAGGTTGCATAATTAGCTAATGCATTAGAAGCGTGAGGTTCAAAGTGAAATATAGCCAATGGTTTTGAATTGATAGTAACCTTGGTCCCATAACATGTAGTGAAAAATAAGAAAGACTAATATGAAGAGAGATAACCTCCTATTTTTGTTGTGAAATCTCTTGATAAACATATAACAAAGTAAGGAGGTAAATCTACAACAGTAATATCTTACAGAATGGAAACATTTGGGAAAACATGCAATGTTACCTCTAGATTTTGATGACACCAAATGTATTGGTTGCAGTTCCATCCAAGTGAAATACACTCTTTTATGTAGGTTCGTACTATAGACCCAATTTTTCTACAATTACTTTCGGCATACCACTATCCACCATACGATTATGAACAAGATGTTCTCTAATAATCGGTGATAGATAAAATGGTGGTGGCTTCTTGATGTCATGAGCATTTAAAACTTTCCTTGTCCCATTGTTCCAAGGACCATGTCTACTTTCTGGACTTCCTTTTCTATTGTTTTAGAATAAATCTGCAGCTTAGCAAGTTCATGAGAAAGTAAATCTTGTTGTCTAGAATACTTAGAGTGTCCCACATTGAGATGTTAACATTATGATTTTTCATTACATCAACAATGTTAAAAGAAGCAACAGTTTTAGAGACAGATTCTATTGTTTTAGCATAGGATTTGGTGAAAAATGATTTTGCTTCAGTTGCTTTTGATATCTGAGGTATAAATAACCTTCTTGGATTAGGTGTAATTGTTTTTGCTTCTCTTTACCATCGACACACTTTCTATTTTTAGGAAAACAAAGATCTTGTTAGCTAGTTTTGGGCCTATAATTGTTGTTTTATTAGTGACAGTGGGTAGAATAGGCCTATTTTGTTGTTTTTACTTTCTGCATCTTTTTCTTGAGCCCTAGTAGTAACTGCAATGAAATCATTCTCACTAAAACTGACTAAGTTATGCTCATGTGCTTTCGAACTGAGTATCTTGTTGCCCGCCCTCCATTTGAGGCATGAACAATGTCTTATATTGAGGTTGTGTAACAAGACTTATGTTCAAAAAATCATTTGGGAAACTAGCAGCTGAATGAGGTTGATTACAAGGTTGACACCACTCTTCTGTAGCCATATTAACTGGGACTAAAGTGTTAGATGAACTAGGAGCCTTTGGGTCAAACTGTCTTTGCGTTGATAAGGCTGCCTATAATTTTGATTTTGTTGATAAGGCTACCTATTTTGTTGATTTTGCTGATAAGGAGCCTGATAAGGTCTGCTAGGTAATGCAAGCCTATTCTTAATTGAATTCAACTTGTTCCCCATAGTCTATGCAACACTTTAAATAAATCATCTAATGGGGCTGCACCAATAGGTTCTATAATCGTGATAGGTTGTGGGATAGGTGCTAAATCTGCCAAAAAAGGCATTGAAGGCCTTGGTGCTAATTTTCTGGCTTGAATAAGGTTTTTTCAGCTCTTATAGCAATATCATAAGCATCCAGAGAGTTTCACCTCCCATAGAATGAATCATAGTTGAAATATCATTTTTTAGTGCTCTAAGATAATAAAGGAAATCATGATCAGCTTGAGGCTTGAAACTTGCTGGAATTATTTTCCAAGTTATGGTAAAATGATTGTTGAAACTAGACATAAATTCATGGGGAGCTCTTTTTATGGTAGCCAACTGTTCTATGAGAGATAAATGATCTAAGCTATCTTTAAATTATTTCAGCAATTTTCCACCTAACTCATCCCAAGTTCTTATGTATCCAATCTCTAGATTTCTATATACCATTGCAAGGCTTGTCCTTTTATGGATGCAACTAAAATTCCCAAAACCACGTCTTCATGAGTAACATTATGGATGCACATATGGCTGCAACATCTTTGATGTGTTATGTAGGTGTAACCTGATTTTCACTGTAAATGAAGGAAAACTTTTCATGGCAGCATTAGGGATATCATGATAAAATGGAATTACTAAAGGGATGTCATTAGTAAAGGTCAAAAATCTCTAGGTGGTTGAATAGCCATTTGAAAAACTAGGATCTTAATAGAGAAATTGATACGTGGTGAAGGAATATTAGGAGGAGGGTTATCAAAACCAGGTCTATTAAAAGGTAAAGTATTGCCAACTCTTCTCCTTCTTGCAGAATTCAAACGGAAAGAAATAAACTCGAAGGAATTCCACTTACCGCTGATCTTGTAGTTACTTTAGGCATGGAACATGCTGCAATAATGGTCTCGAAAGCAGCCCTATGAGTCACTAAATAGATCTTTAAATATTTATAATAAATTGTTGCAGACTTGTTGCCCCCGAAAGTAAATTTTATCTATTGTAAATCTGTCATAGATCTGTTGTGAATATATGTAAGTTGCATGTAGATATGATTCATGGTCCCACCGGCATGCCAAAAAAAAAAATTATCTCTCAAAAGTGCACCCTATAGAGATGGCTGCAGTGTTCTAATATTGCAAATTTTATCTCTCTTTTTTGTACATACAATGGAAACACCTCAGGTTTGTGCGTATACCTATTTTGAGGTGAGTCTCCAATATCAAGGCCAGTTCTTTATCGATGTATCCTAAACTGATTTTATGGGGCTTAAGGGTAAAAGATGTTTGTAAAATGAAATTAAAAGCGAGGTGATACACCAAACTTGTCTAAGGTCTTTGACTGAGTACACACACAATTTTTATGGGAATGGATTCGTGATGCACAAGCCAATAGTTTTCCACATAATATTAAAGGCAAACACTTGGAGGTATTGAGGGAAAATATCACAACAATACCGATAAGATAAACATACATGTTAATATCTTACAGAAATTACTTGAATTCGTAATAGGGTAAGATGATTAATCAGGGAATTCATATTCACGAGATTAATGGGAACATACACAAGACTAGAAATAATAGGAAAGGTAGAAAATACTTCACATTCAAAGGAAAACTGGTAGAAAGCGCTTCAAAGCACTCTTGTATCTAAAAGTCCTCATTTGTGCTTTGCCAAGGCACACAATATATAACAAAATTGATTCAATGATCCTTCCTAAAAGTAGACTAAGGTTGTACTCGCCCATGAATTCTATTTTTATCCTTTATTTATTATCCTTTATTTTTATCCTTCCATAAAATAAATCAAACTAATAAAAAGAGGCATTAATAGCCTTTGATTACATCACAGTCAAACTGCAGTTGATTGTATTCTATTTTTAAGAAAAGAATGGGTGAATAATTTGCTAATAATAAATCTTGCTTGATGAGAAAGTTTTCTTCCATGTGCATGCAATTTGTCTTCTTGTCTGTTTTGTCCTTTTGTGAAGGCATGCAAGAAATCATCTCCTTGTGAGTGAGAAAAATTAATTACATTATTTGCAATACCTTGCAAAAATAATACATCCAAATATCCACTTGATGGAGACCACCTCCAAGCCCAGGTTTTGATGTTGACATTTCCTTTTTCTTCTAGTATGGTAACATGATCTCTTTTTCTACCTTTTGATCACATGTATAATTGGATTACGAGTCATTTTCGGACCATCCACTAGGGGACCACCTTTGCGGTTTTTACTACTTAAGGGTACGAGGTATCTTTTGTACATGTTAAGGTAAATATCCTTTGGTTATATTCCACTACTTACCTATCATTTAGCATATAATTATGATACTTGACAATGTTTTGGGTTCCATTGAATATGTTTGGTCTCGTCCCCTTTTGGGATCATCATTATATTATAATTGTTGTCGGCCACCTTTGATTATTTGGGACATAGACTATGGTGTAAGCCATAATCATAGTTTGATGATTTAGACCCTTTTCATATTTGACCACATATATATCACAAATCTTAAAAAGGTCATAACAATGATTTAAAAATAATGGAAATGGCTGGCCCTTTCATGATGGTATGACCCTTTAATTGATTTTGGTGGCATTTTAAACCCGACCCTAGTTAGGGTTTTCGATGCTTTCCATGTTGGTATTTGTTCTAACTGTAGTTGTACGGTAGTTTGCAATGTAAACCGTTGATTTTGTTACTTACTTTGTTTCTATCATTGATTCTCTGATCCATGATTAGGATTTTGACAATGTAATTAAGATGGTATTGGCATCGTAACCCGGTGGTTTGTATTGATAGTCTACAATCCAATGCTGGCCATTGATCTTCTGACATGCTTTATCTTTGTTCATCGATCTTGATCTTTTATTAGGTTTCTGATCTGCATTGAACGAGGTAGTGGTACTATAACCATGGTATTTTTCTTCGAAAGTTGGTGAACATTTCTCATCCTTTGATTCTTGCACGACTTGATCTTGAACGTTGGTTTCTAACTCTTGATTGAGTTAGGTTGTACCAAAGTTAGTCGAGTGAATTGAAAAATACCTGGCTCCATCATTTGGTTACTCTTTTTCTTGCGAGAGAGGGGAAAAGCCTTGGAAAATTTGTTTTAGGCCACAATTTTTTATTATTTGAGCTCTGTGGGGTTCTGTGATTTCTTGCGACCATAAGGGCTTGAACACTAGTATTTTCTTGTCATTTTGAGTTTCTAAAACTCTATTTCCACCATGGATATTTCCTTGAGATTCTATGAGTTTCCATTATTCTACCTCTACTCAAGATTTGTTGTTTCAATGTTCTCCATGGTAGTCGATTCTAAAGTTCTATTCCATTTCATGTTGCTTGGTGGCTTGATGAAGGACTTCTTGGAGTTTTGTAACTTCACTTTTCAAGGTAAATCTCTGATTTCCACACTTTTACAGTGGCTTGAGCTAGATCTTTATCATGATGATTTTCCTTTCTTGTTCTTACGGGTCGATGCTTAGACCCACTTGGTCATATTTTACAAGTATCTTGTTATTTTCCTTATACGAAGTGGGTTTTATTTTTCCGACCATGTTTTTCATTGAAAATTCATTTTGTATAACGAATGCCATGATTTTATGACTTGGAGCAAGAATTGGGTATTGAGGTCTTACTCTGAAATTTTGAGCTCATTATGAGTTGATTCCAGATCTGTCATCTTCTTACTCTAAATTGAAAAATAAAAGAATTTTTATTTTTCTCTACTCTTTCAATTAAGTTGCTTGTACTTCTAGATTTGTTCTCCATTCAAACCTTTTTGAGTTGAGCCATGATCAAGTTGAGATCCATTTAAATCATTGTGGGTTATTTCATTAGTTGTGCTACTAGATTTTGAGCTACTGTGTGAACTATTATTGTTGCATTGTACCTTATGATTTCTCCAAACTCGAAACCGGTTCTCCTAATGGGGTTTTCTAGTTTTGTTTCATCCTGAGACTGAAATACATTGATGCTTTTGAAGAAATAAAAATTTTCAACTTTCTCAAAGTTTATTTGCATTTGTTTGAATCTAATACCTAGATCTTGGGTTTCATATTACATTGATTATTCAACCATTCCTCTATGCTTTTCTGAGTATACAGAGTCCTGTCTCGAATCCTTTTTGGGTTGTTTTCTTTTTTTACATGATCTTTGTATGAAGCTTGGGCTCTGCTGTAGCTAGCCATTTAAGCTCGATTGTTCATGTCGGACCAAAACCATAAAAATATTTAAACAGTGAAAAATGTACGTTCTTATCTTTTTGCATTGATGATTGTGTTATTTCTCTCCTGAAAATACACTCAGGTCCATGATTTAAGTTGAAATCTTTCTTTCCTGGAACCCCAAAGCATATTTTTTTGGCATGTTGGAGCTTTGATTTGAACAAATGAGTTGTATGATTGCAATTAGATAATGCTCATGCAAGGAAGATGTGAATCTCTATCTTCAAACATGATTGCGTATAAACTTCTTCCGACTTGTATTGTGTTTGATATTGCACATGAAAACATTGTTCTTTCAATGTTCAAACCTTGATGTCATATCTTTGAGCTTTGTACTCATTTGAAATCTGAAGTTTGTATTTATCAATTTAGAACTTGGTGAACCTGCAGTCTATTTTGTTTCACTCATATTGTATTCTGCAAAGTATGTTGTTATGGTTTCATGAACTCAAATATGTTTCTGTACTTACGTTGATTTGAAATTTGTATTGCTGAATGGCTTAAATGCCTCTTTGATGAAAGATGATAACTCTAATTTGATGGATAGGATGTTCTTTCCATTTGATGGCTATAATTCTGACTATAGAAACTTCATGAATAAATTTCTCTTGTTTCATTGCATTCAATGTTTGAAGAAAGTACACTCTTTTACTTGTAACTTCTAAGTTATTGGACATTCTGAAAATGACTTGTGTCTAAAATCTATACCTTCTTACAAGTTGTATGGCTTTGTTTATTTTATCTTCTTTCTGAGTACATTTGAAACTAAAAACTTGTACTTCATTATCCTTTTGAAAACAATGATATCAAGGATCTGTTGTGCATGCATTCCATTATGTCATGTCCTTCTGAAAGTAATGCTTACTTTTCTTCATTAATAATGTTTCTTGCTTGTTCATTTTGGAAATGTAATTATAGACTTTTTATTCATGATCCTTGTGGCTTTGAGCTGGAAATACAGATCGATTCCTTGAAGCTTTTATTTGTATCATTTCCTTCACTTGTATTTGAAAGCTGCAATAGTCTTCTTCTCAGCTATATGTTAGTCTATTTATTGCTGCTATTACTTTTGGGAAGTGATAATGTGTCTAGCATGTATGCTTGTGCCATGTTCTGAAATTGTGACATGCATTTTGAAATCTTCTTGAAAACCTGTACCTACACACTAAGAGAAATAATTAGAAAATAGGTGAAGGCTTGAAGCCTTTCTTTTATTTTTATTTCCTCTTATGTAATATTTGAAACTGATATTTTGCTCATGAATTCCCTTTTGTACTTGACCCTTATTCAACCTGTACTATGATATGCTCCTTTTGATTTCGACTTTAATGTATTTTGTAAACCTATATTTCATGATAAATTAGAACTTACAAGTTGTAAATCTGTTATCTTTAACCATGCCATGCATTATCTACTTTCTGCATTATTATTTGATTTATATACATATTTTAAAGCATATATTAGTTTGAAATAAAATGATGAAAAGATGTAAAATTTCCATTTTACATGGTGAATCCCTGTCAAAATTTTCTCAGATCTCTTTCTCATTATGTTTCAGCTATAATCTTATCTTTGAGTTAACTTCACCTTTTAAATTCGATTCTTCTCGCTTCATGTACCATAGGATAGAATTCATTGAACTATGCAATATTTATCTACAGTGAGGAACGTAAAACATGATTTATTTCTTTTTGGCTACAACCTGTACTTGCACACTTAAGAAAATAGTTAGAAAATATTTAGGCTTTTTGGCCTCTCTTATGTCCATGTTTTTTTCTCTCTCTCCTTCTTTCTAAGTGAGTAAATCATGTATGTTGTTACAGAAAAGTACTTTTATCAATTGTGCCTTTGATATTCATGTAATTTATATCTCCTGTTGTTAAGAGATCCATATGCATGAATTTGAATAGTATAGGAATATGGATTAATCCTGAGCTCGTAACTAATAGTTTTCTCTTTTCTATTTTTTAGGTATAGTGCCTTAAGTAGTGAGATGAAGAGGGAACAAATTTGGAGATGGAGATGCCTCAACTGGAGAAGAAAATTCCAAGGCAATGATGGGTTCATTCATACTCCTCTATTTTCTCTTTCATGCATATGTACCTCTTTCTTTAGTAATTTTACTTTACTTTTAGTTACATTCCATGTCTTGTGTAGGAACATTTGATATTCCTTATGAATAAAACATTGAATTCTAAAATTGAGTTGTGTATTTATTTTTGCATTTCATCTTTCTCGTATGGATTGTATGATGAACTAAACAACCCAATAATATAATTGAATGTCTTAATCATAAAGGAAAAAACATTAAAGAATATTTGTAACATCCAAGTAATGATCTCCGATTTATGTAATCCGTAGTTGTGATTACTATTCCAAGACTTAACACTTCATTTATTATGCAATTTGATGTCTTCATCAAGACATAATACTGTCCTTTGGGGATTTGTGTTCTTTTTCTGAAGATAGTCATGAAATTACAGACTATGTGATTTGTTACATTTTGTAATAGCACACATAGCTGCAGATTTCATGTAATCATTAATTAATTCAGTAGAAACAATATTGACTGAAAGAATCTCCCTAGCTTAGGTCTACTTCACCAATGCTATCCACCGTAACGAAGTTTCAAGTTGCCCATTTTTACACAAGTGCAAAAATTGTCAACAATACTTAGGAAGAAAAATAATGATAATATTTAGGCATGAAATCGGGCAGAAGGAAGATTAATCAAAGTGATTTTAATGACCTAAGATAGGAAGAAAAAGACAACAATGATTCATTAAGAAAGGCACGGGAAAATCAAATCCAAAATAGGTAGAATCAAGACTACGACACTCCAACGGTAGGACATGTGAGGAAAAATAGACTACGATGATAAACATAAGTGGGGCGGAGAACCCAATAAAGGATAATATTTTTGGAGATGTGTGTAAAACCAAAGGGTTGCCGAGAGCCCAAGAAAAGGTGAGAGCCTAGATAAAGAAAGATACGGTGAAGGTATTTTAAAAGGAGGTGGTTATCCATGAGGGTGGATGAATGTAGACTATCGTAATGATATCGTCTACTTAGTTCACGATATTATTGAGGGCATGAGTCATGATGTCCTCAATAACATGTTACGCAATAGCTACTTGATGATTAACTTCAGATCCTGTGGCGAAAAAAGTTTCATCAATTTGGTCCTCCAAATGAGTGAGTATTTGATGCCAAATTTCATTAAGAGAGGGGAAAATCTTAGGGAAAGGTGAAGGACCATATGTAGGATGTGGTTTAGGTGGTATAGGGGAAGGTAGGAGGATCTAAGAGGAGTTAGATCTATGCTTTTTCCATGCAAAAAGGACTCAAGAACTAGACACATTCCATGCATAACTTTGACAAGTATGTGTCAATATGTGAGTAGTAACCATGATGTGAATAATACAATGTGAATGAGGTGGAAGATCATGTGGCCTTTCAAGCTTGATCTCGTATAACCTCAACTTCAAGCTTTTTGTATGTTTTCTATAACCTCTACAAACAATACATCATTACCTAGAGTCTTGTGCCATGTATAATATGGCTCCGCCCTATAAGGCTGAGGATCCATAAGGGAAAGAGGTAGGGAAGCATGTAAATGAACAGTATGGATAGACATAGATGATGTCGAGAACACCTAGTGCTTTATCATCTATATGTTCACCATATTCGTATTTGAAGCTAGATATATGATCCCCTTCTTTTATATGAGGAGGTGTGTTACGTGATTTAATGGTGGAGTCATGGGGAGAGGGCAAGGTTAACGAGAGAGTTTTCGAGGCTCAAGAACCAGTCTACTAGGAGGAGGCTCAACCGAAAGTGAATAATCTTATTATAAAATAATGAAATTCACATCATGAGTAAGCATGCTTTGGAGGGTTCTTTTCTAATGCGGACTCCTTTTTCAAAATTTCGGCATAACTAGCCAAATAGGTATCGTAAAAGCATAACCATACTCATAGTAAGGGGTAATGGTATCTATTGCGCAAGAATCAACTATGGCTTCTAATTGAGCCTTTTGTTCAGGTATAAGTTGAGGTGAATGTGAAATAGTAACAGGAATTAATGCCTCCTTATGAGGTCACAAGTTCGAGAGGAAGTTTTTAAATGAAAATATATGGTAGATCAAAAGTGTTGATTCTAATAGTAATCTCATTGGGTTCATCATCATATAAATCCAAGATATTGGGAGGCGTGCACTGAAAAATTCTAGATGAATCAAATTTCCACGAAGAGACTCTACCGGATAGTTAAAGCAATGATATTCATGGAATGCAATTGGTGATAGTTCTTGAAGGGTTGGGAATTTAGAAGCATCCTTTTGTTATAAACTGTCATAATTCAAGGATTTGGATTGCCTTGAATTTTATAGATTGCACCTTAATATGCAAACTTGGCACATTGGTTATGAGAATAGGCAACTATACACATGTAGTGGTTCTAAGGTCGACTAAGGTGGATGTTATAAGATAAAGGGAAATTGAAAACCATGACCTTCACATATAATTTCCTAGGAGGAATCGTGATGGGAAGCCAAATTCACCCCATAGGAGGAATCTACTGATGATCATACCCTTGACAAGTAATATGTGTGGTCTTAAGGTTGTCTATTGAGTATTCCAGGGATTTAATGAAGTCTAAAGATGTCACACATATGCCAACACCTTTGTCAATAAGGGAATGATTGAGGTTGTTTTGACTAATTTGTATAGAAATAAAGAGTGGAGGATCATCTTCCTGAAGAAAGAGTTCTTCTAGAATCAAGATAGCCATGAGAAAATGAATTTCAATTTGAGTATCCCTGGTATGATCCATACAAATGGAGAGTTCCTCACACTTGATGATTGATACTTTCCTTCAAACCATGCAGCGTAGGAGATTTTACTAAGGTAGGAGGGAAGGATATGTTCATGTCAAACAATGTAGTCATAAGGTACTCACAATGGTGAGGTGATGTATGATTGAGTTCTAAAAAGGGAATTTGACCAGGAATTTGAGACAATGCTTTCAAAGAATCCCACTTATTATTCCTAGTTTGAGTAGTAGGCTGAGAGTATTTAGGATCCTTAGAAATAATCTCGGAAGGAGTGATTATAGATATTTCAGAAATTTTTGTTTTTATGCTCAACACCATGGGCCTAGAAGAAGGCATCTATGGTTGGAGAAATATTTTCAGAGGCCTTCAAACCTATAAATTTTTGTCACGGGGGCTCGATGGTTTCTATAGGAGAGGATCCCTTATCCTTGAGAGTCTAGGTTTGAGAGACATAAGGGTAAATTACTCTATGGATTTTATGCTGAAATGATGGAGAGTATTCATACTCTATATATGCAATCACACGTCTCATGTAATTTATGGCCATAGTGTTCTCAGGAGGATAGTCAAGATCAACCATGTTTGTTGTGGAATTTTCTTATTTCTTAGATATTTCACCTAAACTATTGTTAGGCATAGGGTCAGAGAAAATCTTGTGTTATTCATTAGCTTGATTAATGGCATCATGACAATCCTTTTGTATTTGAGCATCTTGAGCCTTGACCACTTCATTCAAACTCTCTTTAGAGATGGCCTCATGGTTAAATTGAGATCCTAAAAAGAGTGTGATAGAATCCCTGTGAAGGGCACAAAAAATTTCATGAGAATGGCCCCAATTTGTGTGTGACCAAAACAACTTGTTCTCATCATGCCATTGAGGGATAGGTTGAGAAGGATCAAGGATCTAACTAAATGGTTTAGGAATACATTGTCTCAAGTCATCCTTGGTTAATGGTTGATAATAAGTAGGTTGGTTCTTACTACTATTGGATTTTTGATCAATGTAAAATACATTATTATTTGAAGAATCCATAAGAAGAAGGGTATCTGAGACCCGTAATCCATAGCATTCTTGTTATTTGAGTTTTGGAATATTTGAATTTGGTTAATTGATTAAGTATTATTAGGGGCCTTCTCAAATTCCCTCATGAGTTAATATTATGTTTTGGCTTGTTCAAAAGCTTCATCGGGGGAGGTAGGATAAAAGGACCTAACCTTATATTAAAGGCGAGGTTCTAGGGCTCACAGGAAGAGTTGGAATAAGATATCGTTTGGCATATTATGTTCAAATTTAGTGGAAAAATTCTTCCAACTCTTAATGAATTCTTAAGCTAATTCGTTCTCCTCTTGTTAAAAGTTAATGAAAGTTTAGGAAAATTATGATATTGAAACTTATTAACTAGGGATGTTACTAGATATTCTAGCTCCACTATGGAGTTAGGGGTAAAGTGTGATACCAATCCAAGGCATCCCTAATAAGAGTCTTATCTAAAAGTTTATTGGAAGTGTAAGAGTTAATTTTTATCAATTATTTATAAATATTGCCAACTTCCTTACTATGTAAAGTGGTATTGGTTGATCCACCATAAGAGATAGAAGGGAAATGCCTCCAATATTGATGCTAAAATTTAGGGTACTAGAGGCTATTTTGGACCCCCACAAGACATTGTTATGAATGAGATGTTGGGAAATAGGTGCCCCATTAGGTCCATTGGGAAAGGGAGGGGAATTACACCCAAATATCCCAGGTTATGACGGTTGGCCATTTGAACCATATTGGTTTGCATTTGGAGGAGTTGGGCTATAGTGATGTTTGTTAATGAATCTTTTTCTATAAGTGGAGGATAAGATTAGTGGGGTTAAAGATAGAGGCATTTTCAGATGATTCTTCCATAGTAGGCTTCCCATTATCTATCCTATTGTCAAGTTACTCGAGATACAATGTTAAGAATATGGTTCGAATGACTGACTTAGGTTCCCTTTTGTATTGAGGAAACTTATAAAGGAATTTTTTATTTTTAGGTGGAATATCTGAATTTTTCTCAATTTGAATCTCTTCCTCTTCATCACCTAAGAAATTAGTATTACGGGTGTGATATTTTTTCTGTTAGCTCTTATCACACAATAGTATGAATAGAAGGAAAAATTGATTCTGGGTGATTTATTTCTAGAAATGATTATTCATCGATTTGGAGAGCCCCCAGGCCAAGATACTCCTTAATGGAGAGTTGATCTTACCCAGAAGAAGCTTAAGAAAATAGGATATTGACAAAATCAACTTACGTAAAGGGTTTCACATGGGTTAAAGGTGTTTGTGATTAAGTGTGGTTAGAACAGACAAAATCGGCCCTATACTGAAATTGACACATGGGATAATGGCATCTAGAAAGAGGTTTTAAAATGATAGATAGGATTTTCCCTACAAAACATTGACACAAAGTTCGATGGCATATAGAAAAATTGTTTTTTTAGGGTTTTTTGGAATGTTTAAAGTGAACAAGACAAAAATGAAAATGGGCACTTTTAACGAGCTATGCTTGATCATTAGGTGAAAAAATAAGATTCACGTTGGGTTCACCAAGGATGTATGCTGTGAAAAATGTGTCTACAAACCATACACTCTTATCATCTATTCATTTAGGGTATCGAGGAAATGAGTAAGGGACACACCAAGACCAACACACACAAAAATAGAATTAAATGGGGTAGACGAGCCACTATGATCACATACCCCAAGTGAAGTAACCCTTACACTAGGACAACCTAAGATTTCCAAGGCCCTAAGTCGAATAAGAGGAAGAAACCCTATTAATGTATCAATACTATGGGGAATATTATGAAAAAATGAGCACACAAAATCTATGCTATTCAAATTAAAGCATGTTAGATGAAATAAAGATTTAAAATACAATATGCTAACCTAGCATGTGCATAAAATAATAATCTAGCATATAGTAAATGGAAAATGTAGGAGATTACTCTATGCAAAATTAAAAGTTGGTAAGAGCACTTACCTGTTGGGGGGAGGTTGGTGATGCATATATCTCCCAAAGGACCATACACTAAGAGAGAAAAACTTTCACGTGGAGAAGGGGAAAAAATATAGTCCTACCTCACTATACATGATCCAAGAGTGCAAGAAAACCAATCAAATAAAGTATATAATCTCCAAACCAAGAGTAAAGATGTAAGAAATCTAGAAGATGGATGAGAAGATGCAAATTGGAAGAAGATATAAAAGCTAATGGAAAGTTCCTTTGTGTAATTATGTTTTCTTTATTTGTGAAAATGAGAGTTGGGGTATTTATATCGATGACATTACCCATGGGTGAAGGAATTGGAAATGGTTTTGAATTTACACCAACTCAATTGCCCATGGGTGATGGCATCATTTAGGCATGGAAAATAAAATAGGGGTGTGAAAAGTGTCATCGAAAGAAAAGTGAATGCAAGACAAAATAAATGAGGTCATAAGAATGCAAGATGTCGGAGAATGAAGGAAAAAAAAGAGGATAAGAGAAAAACAAATAAATAAATGTGACTAAATTTTTTTCTCAATCCATGTATTATTCCTAACACAATGGTTACATGAATAACATACCCCTATCTTGGAATGAGCCACTTAAGGAACCCATTCCCAGAAATAGATGCACCGTGCAACCTATAACCCGAAATTGTTTTTGTTAGTAATAGGTATGAAAATACAAAGCGTAAAAAAAAATAGGTGTATATAATTGTGATCTAGAATTCAAGTTTTCCTTCTCTTTTTCCCTCTTCTTCTCTCCCATTATTCTATATATTGTTGAATAATGCTCATTTGTAAAGGTTTAATCCTCTTGGTATGTAAGACATTATTCATAGTAGTGTTCCTTTCAATTTTGAGTTATAGGAATGAGATCTAAGTCACTTCTTGTAGATTATGGCCTTCTCCTTTCATTGTAATTGATTGTGCATTTATTGGAAGCAATACAACTCTTTTTGTGGATATGTTTTTCCTAACTCATCTTGTTTTTAATTTAATTTACTTTTATTGCAACATTGGTATGTTGTTCATGTTTTTCATCTCTTATAGGGTTTCTTTTCTATCATACCCAATGAAAAGGAGATCTTGCTATTATGGAATGTGGCACTCATGTTTGCCCCTCCTTAGAAAATTCTCTCTTGTTTTCACTCATTTACGAGTGTTCATCCCCTTCTTTATGGTGTTATCACCTCCCTTTAGCTTTGGATGTCATTTCATACACCTCCTTCTCACCCTAGAGTCCCTTTGAATCATAGAGTAAAGTTATATAGTTGTATTTCCCTTCCTAGGAGTAGTTGTACCAGTAGAAATAAATAGAGGAATTCAAACTTTTTGTAAGTCTGTCTCAAGTACAAGATCCTAAAACTTGGAGAAAATCCCATGTTTCCTCAAAGCCTTAAATTATCGTGATTTATAATGGGTGCAAGTTTGAGCCTCAATAGTTATGAAGCACCTAGTGGAACAAGTATTGAAAGCTCACATTTCATTATTGATAAATTTTGGTGTTTGAATTGGTGATTTCTAGCCTTTGGAGGCTTGTTTCAACACATATAACAATACATGACATTCACATCTACTGGTTTAGGTAGTCTAAGGGCATATTTTATAAGAATAATTCAAACTAGATAGCATGTAATAATTGAAGAATCCTTTAAATATTTCCTATTGTCTCCAAGAAGGAGAAGTAGTAGAATCATCCACTGATTTCCATACCTCGCGTGCAAGGATATTTCAACCCATCCTCTTAGAAAAATTCCTTGCGTTCCTCCGAATATTTATACCCATATGAGCCATGACATAATAAAGGAATCTACCCTTTGTCAACTTTAATGGTGGCAATCCCTTAGCTCTTGGCACGTAACATGATATACCAGTTGTTACACTCAAAATCATTCCATTATTCACTGGTGAGAATCACACCAAATGTAGTGATCACATTCATCTAGTTCCAAATGATGACATAGCATTCAGTATCTTATATTCTTAACTCAAAGGAAAAACACTTCAATGGTACAAAATCCTAAGATCTAGCTCTATTCATTATTGGGATGAGCTTGGCATTGCGCTTTACAATAAGTTTGAGGAGAAATCTGATAACATCTCCTTATTATAAAAACTAACAACCATTAAGAGAGCTCCGAATGAGATCATGTTGGACTTTAAATTGAGATTTTAGAATCCTTGGGATAGAATCCCACTTCTTTTAAGACCAACCCCACAAGGATCTTTTCTCTATTTCTTAAGAGCATTGAATTCTTATAAATATCATGATATAATCTATGGGTGTTGGGAAGCTTCTTGATGCCTATCTTATAGCCATTAGGGAAGAAAATTCTCTCATCTAAGCTAGTAAAATAACCATAAGATTTCCTATGCCTTTTATTTCTGAGTTACCTCAAGCACCTTAGCCTTTCATTTCTCTCATTTATGAGCAAATTTCGCATCTCATTTCCTCCACATCCTACTCTCCCTAAATAAGAAAGAAGATGAAGAAATGAAGGCCTTAATTAGAAATTTTTCCAATAAAGTCATATCTTTAGAAAAGAAGCGAGCACAAGCATTTAGAAGAAACTCTAATCAAGGATTCAATCAAATCTATCAACCCTTTATAAATTAATTTCTAAATCAAAGGTATGGGAAAAATTAGGAAAACATAGATTATAGGTTGAAATTTAACACCTTCCTCTTTATATAGGTTCTCTTGCACAACCTCTTCCGCCCCCAATTTGAGTAAAGCATTGGTTCCAATACAAAATAACATGGTTCAAGAGACAAAATGATTTTTTCCTTGTAATTAAGTTAGTAGAACTACACAAATTTATTGGATGTACAATCCTTTATGATCCAAAGTACTTCAAGTAGCGAGCCATCCATGGGTACACACGAACTTGATAATGAATAAGCATGAGAGGTCAATCCTAAGAAAAATCTTATTTTATTTGGTTTTGATGATTTCTACACAATAAATCAGGCCATGGATAATTCAAGTAAATCACACGTGTAGGTTGATGATAATACGAGATCCAAGAAGAGAGTATTGGATACTCCCACATAACTTTCATATTCTATCAATAGGACTAATCTAGTTAACAAGAAGAAGAATGGAAATAATGTACCCAACAGTTTTAATGTGCATGTTGACACACGCAAGGTCATGTGTAATGTATCACATGAAATTTTTTGTATACCTCCTTTATCAACTCAAGCTTCGCATAGCCTCAAGCACCTATATCTGTGCATGAACCATCAAGAAAATAGAATGATGCACCTCAAATGTACAAGTCTATGGGCCATATATTCAACATTATGGATAAGATGAAGAATAATAATGTAAATGTAACAATGTGGGATGCTGGCTATTCCACCACAATGTGACCTCTTATATGAAGCTCTTACGCATTGCCTCAAGATAATCCAGTCATTCCAATAACTCGTGTTGCTATCAACTTGTGCAAGAAAAGGAGAAAAAATTAATATTTTTTTTAAAAACCCGACCTTTTACATGTACTTGATAATAGGTAAAAATATTTGTCACAATTGTAGATTGACTTAGGGCTATTACTTTTTCATGAAAATTTCAAATATCCTGGGCCTTAAGTATAGCCCTGTCTTTAAAGGATTCCTACAATTTGATGACTCAATTGTCAACATTGTAAGATTCATCAAGAATCTTGAGTTAACCCTACGTTCTTATCCAATCCTAACTATAAATCAAGATGTTTAGGTCATTGACTTGAATCCTTTGTTTACCATTTTCCTATCAAGATATTTTATGGTCAAGGTGGGTGGTTACTTATGTTTAGATTGGTCCCATATGATCCTAAGAAATAGGTATGGTAAAATATTTACCATAAAAGTTGAGACTATATTTTCATATCATGTTAAGTCATATGATCCCACTCCCCTTCAATCAAATTTTCTCTTCCAAGAAGACCAAGAACACGAGTAAGTTTAGGAAGAGAATATTATTACTCTTTCCATACCTGATCTATTATTAGATGAATGGGATAAAGAACATTATGAATTTGATCCTTATGATATAGCTATTGAAATTGGACTTGGAACCTATTTCATTCATGAATAATATGCCACACATTCTTGAAGAATAATCCTCTCTACCCACCCCACTCAAGAAGGAAAATTGTGATGGTTAGTTACTATGGAAGATGTTCTTCAATGACTCTATAAGTAGGAATGACACATACACATGTGTTGTTTTGATTTATACTAAGGATCATAAATTATTCTTCACACATAGGTTAAATCTTGCATGCTCCAATAACATAGAGTAATATGAAGCATTGGTTCATGGAATTCTCATTGCTAAAAATAAATAGATCAAGGCCTTATAGATATTTTGTGATAATGAGTTTGTCATCCATCTAGTGAGGAACCAATACACTAAAAATAATAATCTTCTCAAATATTATAAAATATAGTTTTAGACCTCTTAAAGGGATTTAATGATCTCAATCTATAGGTGGTGCCAACAAAATTGAATAAAGAAACAAACTTGATGGAATCCCTTAGTTCACAATTCTCACATGTTGAGGATTTTGTCTAAGGAATGCACAAAGAATAAATATGGTGATAAAATTTTTGTTCCAAATAATGAAAAATGATGGAAGGTGTTTGATAGTGATGTACAAATTATGAAGTTCATTCATAATGAAGTTGAATCCTCTTCAAAAATGCAATCTAACTTGTTTGACAACTATGGAGATCATGTGATTCAGATGAAAAAAACAAGATACTTAAAAGGTTAGTCACCTTAGAGAATATATTTTGTCTTTATTTTGAGTTCAAGGAAAAAGAAGAACGTGTGTGCAGATAAAGAAGATTGTCACCCATTCACTATTGTGTGTGGAAGATAATTGCTTCTTGGAAAGGTATACGTAGAAGAAGAGAAACATGCCTTCATCTCATTGTGTCAAAAGTATAGTGACATCTTCTCATGGGACTATGAATACCTCAAAGTATTTTATCCAAGTGTTTCTTAACACTCCATTGAACTTGATCCTAACATCAATCCTATCCAAAAAAATAAAAGGCCTTTCAATCCTAAGATAGATCCCCTCATAAGGAACGATTTATGCAAACTGATTGAGGAAAAAATCATAGTTCCTATAAAGTAATCTACTTGGTCAGTCGCAAATATTGTTCGGGGTCAAAGAAGAATGGTGAAATCAGACTTTGTGTTCATTTAAAATACTTGAATAAAGCTTCATTAAATGATCGATGTCATTTTCCTTCCATGCAAAATATTTTGGAGACATTGGCTAGCGTACACGGTGGTTTTCGATGCTTGATGGGTATTTTTGTTTCAATTAGATCATGGTCAAGGAAGAGGATCAATTCAAGACTAAATTTATAACCAAATGGGTAATATATTCTTATTAGAAAAAATCCTTTTTGTTTTTCAAATGCAGGGGCTACTTTCTATAGAGCAATAAATGTTTCCTTCAAAGGATATATCAATGAGTTCATCCTTGTTTACTTGGATGACATAAATTTATTCTCAAAGAAGAGTGTATATCACATCAGTCATCTTGAAATATTATTTGAAATATGAAGATAATTTGGGGTGTCTCATAGCCCCAAGAAGTGAAAATTTTATATTGCACCAGGAAAGTTTTTGGGGCATGTTTTCTCAAAGGATAACATTTCCATTGATCTGGAAAGAATCTCAACCATCTTATCTCTCTATTTTCTAGCTCACAAGAAATACTTATAATCATACCTTGGAAAAATAATTTTTTTAGGAGATTCATTCCTAGCGTTTCATGATTAATTAGGCCCATTAATATCATTGTCAAGAAATATTTAGTATTTAAATAGAAAACAGAAGAAAAATAAATATTTAACAAGATCAATCAAGAAATTTCTCATGCACCAACCCTTATCATTGAAGATTATTATAATGATTTCATATTTTATGAATATGGATCTAATACTAGAGTTATTGTTGTCTTGACTTAGCAAAATGACGAAGGAGTGGAGTATCTAGTGGCTTTCTTTAGACAAAAAATGAAGGATTATGAAGTAAAATACAATCACATGGAAAAATATGTCTTCACCATCATGCGCATGATGAAGAAGTTAAAAATTATCCTCATCACCAATCATGTCAAGGTTCTAGTCTCACATTTTCATGTGAGAGAATTCATTTTGGGAGTAGAAATCAATGAGAAAAGATCTAGAGGGGTGACCAAAATTATGGAGTATGATGTGACTATCAAGGACACAAAGTTAATAAGTGGTAGAGTGATATGTAATAAACTTTATGTGGATGCATATAATGATGAAGAGACCTCTTTATTTATGGATAAATGAATCTCACATGATAAAGTGAGAAAGATGAAAATCCTAGTGTGTGTAGATGGATGGATAACATGGAAATGTTTCTATCCTCTAGTGCATATCCTCCTAGTCTAGAAAAATAAAAGAGAAGACATCTAAGGATGAAAAATATTCCTATGTGCTCATTAATGGTGTTATCTTCAAAAGAAACATCGATTGTGTCTTTGATTAGATGTATTGAATATACACAAGTTAAAGAGGTGGCATAATAGTTTCATAATGGATTCTCTTGTGAAAACATCTCTACCAAAGAAACTACATTAAAATTCATTAATGTAAGGTACTTTTGACCTACGTTATTTTTTATTCACATAAGTGGGTCAAAAATGTAAAGAATGTGCTTTCTTTACGGGAAAAAGAAGTCACCAACACTCCCCTCCGATCAATCTAACTGAATCAACCATTTGTAAAATGGGGCCTTGACTTCATTGGCATGATCAATCCTCCTTCAAATAGCGTCCAAAAGTTGGTCCTAATAGCGACGGACTACATCACTAGATGAACAAAAGTTTTAGTACTTAAGAAAGCAACTGAGTCACCCATCCTTGAATTTCTCATGAGTCTTGTGACTAGGTTTGGCATCCTTCAAACCATTATCTCTGATGATTCAAAAGCATTACGAGGCATTTGGATTTCTTATTGGGCTCTTAGTATTTTGATTTATTTGAATACTTCTTCCAAATACTACTGTCAGGGAAATGGTTTGGAAGATTATACAAATAAGTACCTTATCAGAATTGTGAAGTGGATAATGGATATCAACTATAGTTAGTTTCATATAAAGATCTCATGCACACTATGGGAAAACATAATAATAGCTAAGAAGGTAATTGGTACTTCTTCTTACAAATTTATTTATAGTAAAGAAGTTAGGATTCATTTATCACTTGAGTTTCCTTCACTAGAGCTAGCCCAACAGAGTTAGAATTTGAGGGTGCAGATCAAAGATAAATCAAAGTGGAAGAATTAGTTGTAGACACAAAATCGATGCACTTGGGTACATTTCTAGGTCCTAAAGCATACTAATGTGTACATGATTCCTAAGAAAGAAAAATATTTGTCGACAACTTCTTTTAGTTATTTTATTACTTTATCTTTTTCCCCTTACTAGCCTTACACACCTTATAGCTTTGTCAACACTTAATTAATTTATATTTCGATGACCTTGGACACTAGAACCTAGTTAGGATAGAAGTGACTATGAACTCCTATCCATTTTGGGTGCTCTTGACCTTCTTTTCATCTTTCTTACCGTTTTGGGTCCTTTTCACCTCTTGGATATATTTTAACACTTTGGGGTAACCTTTTAGCTTTCAATTACGAAATTCAAACAAGGGAATCTTATATATACTTATCTATTTATCTTAAATAAGGGTCCAAACACTAAGAATTACCTATCATTACCTAATATTGCATTAAGGAACAAGAGAAATTTGAATACATTCATCTAGTACATCTATATAAGGGATGAGGTCTACATATATGTACATGGATTTTGACATGGAGTGCAACGATCGATCATAATATCACTCTTCAAGTGACCACTAGGGTCACTATGATGCCACATTCTACGTATTTTTATTACATTTGATGTGGTTTATGGACATGTGTAGGTAGATATCTATTTTTCAAGTTACATGTGATATGAAGACATTACGAGAGAAATCGAGTGACAAGATAAGATCAAAAGTGAAGATTTTGCAACCCATAAAATGTCATAACCTAAACATCTAATTGAAAACTAGTGCCCAAGAACTCTAGTCCTCTCATGGGTACTTCAGTCCTCTGATTTTGAATTACATAACCCCTAGTGAGTCTTGACTACATTGTTTCTAGCCAGATCCAATAGTTACCCGGTCCAAATCATCCCCAAATTGAATGGAATTCATCTAAGTCATCCCCCTCTTTCATTTTCTTAAGGTTTAATATTATTTCCTACTTATTTCTTGTCCATTACTATATATTATAATGTGTACATCATTAGTTACATTAAATTTACTCGAATTTAAGATTTTAATTTTGTTTGGATTAAATCATTTGGCCAACCCCACTCGTGATCAACAAGCTGAGATCCTTATTCAACACTAGATCTTAGTATTGTATATTACCTCTATCTTTCTTATCACCCTAGATACCCTTACATGTTTCAAATTTCACCAACATGAGTTTCTCTCTCCCTAATTTCTTGTAAGCCAATCCACGAATGTGAGCACAAAATACAATATATTTTTTGTCTAATACTTACATTCATCCTAACACTTCTCCCAAATATGTTTATCATAGATTCACTATGGAATTATATTTTAATGAAGAGCATATTACCTTTACATCTGCTGAAATTTATCCTCAATATTCTTTAGATATTTATCCACCTCTTTATATTCAAGCTTTCATCAATAATATAGGGGTTGAATGATTTTTAGTTGATAATGGATCCAGCCTTAACATTTATAATCTATCATTCCTTTGGAAAATTGGCCTCTCTGAAGCATCATTAATTCCCTCATATATTTTTATTTGCATATTTGATAATATTACTAAAACGTTCTTAGGGAAAATCACTCATCCCATTACTATTGGGTCATGCACTTTTCCTATCTCATGTCATGTAATGCCTATAATATTAATTACAACATTATTCTTGGATGACCTTGCATCCATGTTATGCATGCAGTCCCTTCAACCCTTCATGCACATATTAAATTCCTATACCAAGATGTGGTCTATGAGGCCTTGGTCGATCCCTACACTTTTTCCTTTTGCAACACTATTGATCATTCAACTACAACTCCTATTTCAGCCACATCTCCTCTTTATTTCATAAAGTATGGTCCTGGTATCGTATATGCTTCATTATGGTATCACTAGCACCAGATTAGGAAAATATGGAAAGGGATTCATAGAGCCTCTTTCCATTCCCACAAAATCCACCAAACTCAGTTATCATATATCTCCCTCCACTTACTACTTTTATTCCTGCCATATCTCCCCTAAGGTTTACACTACTTCACATACTCATGATCTTCCTTAACTATACCCGACTTTATTAGTGATCCCACTTCTCCCACTTTTCATGACTTAGATACATTCCTTAATAATAAATCTCTATTAGAATACATGACAACTTACAACCATTTCCACCTTACCATCACAAAAATCATTTTCCATATGTTCTCAATGTTAGAACCTACTTTGGAGAATCGATCCACACGACACCAATACCAATACTCATAATCCATTTCCAAATCCGCCACCATGGTATGGTCTCTCTCCTCTCATCATATAGATCTCCATCAATCTTACACTTGGGGGCATCAAAATTTCCCCACCCCCATAGTCACATGTTTTAATCAATAAGTTCATATCCATACTATTCACATACACACCTATACCTTACTTTTGCTTTGCACTTCAAGTTAACCTTTATCATAGAAATTTATCTTATCTACACTATGAGCACACCTTTCAACATATATTTATTATTATTTATTCCATTTCCATTCTTATGCCACTCATACACACTTTTTCCCTCATACTTACTTATGGATCCTTCTTGTACATACTAATTTTCATATATGGTACATACATCCTTTCATTTATTATACATACTCTAGCTATTCTTGCTCACCATGATCACATCTATTTTTCACTACTCTTGGTATACACACTTAGGGGGCATCATAATTTATCCCATATTATTATTTGATGTCTCTATCATCTACGCATATCTTATTTACTACAATACACTCTCTCTGCTTCACGATACATCTTTCCCAACATCTAATCTCAATCAAATACAATACCCTCATCACCTAATGACCCACTCTAGTTCACTGGTTCATAGTTGACTATTGAAGGAAAATTATTCAATGAACCTAACATCATCTACTCTTAGCTCATTTGTTAAATAATTTGTGCTTCATGATAAATCTTTTCAAATATTCTCACATCTTGGATACACACATTATACCATCATTACATGATGGCGGACTCTAGTTCCATGGTTCATACTTGAATATTGATGGTAAAAATATTAAATGAACCTCACATCAACTACTTTCACTTCACTTCACGCTCTGTGTTTCATGTCTATCCTTCCGGGCACTCTCCCATATTTGGTACACACACTATACCATCATTATCGATGACATGGTCTTTTCTATGGTTCATACTTGAATGTTGAGGGAGCATTCCTAAATGAACTTCATCTCACACACATCTCATGGAAGAAACATGGATCCTCTCATCTACACATATGGCATATCACAACACACCATCACATGCACAATGCATCTACACATCTTGGTTGTATTCACTCTTATTAGTTTTTTTATAGATAAAAGTTTTGGAAAGGCTCCAAGGGCCATATACAAAAAGATATTACAATGTCAGCCCAACACCATAAAAAAAAATCTATAAAAAAACAAGCCCGGAGAAAAACCCAACTTGAGTCAAGGAGACATTGACTCAACAACAAAGCTGTGAAACATAATAAAAAGGAACCAGCCTAGCTAGATGAAAAACCATCGATTAAAAACACTCAGAAGATCGGTCAACAAAGGAGTCCCGAAAATCTCCTCAGGTACTTTTAGCCCATGTCCTTGAACTTGGGCCTGTAGAGACATCTTGACCAGACCCACATCTTCATCCTCCAAGCTACTGACAACATACATTATTTTCTTCCCTTTTCCCACCGCAACCATCTCTTGAAGCACATCAACCCTATTACTTAGCATCATTAGCTCATCCCCGTGATGTTGTGCCCCACGAATTAAGATTTTATTTTCAACCTTCATCCGCTTCACCACATCCTTGATTATCAATTTTATTAGCAAGAAATATCACAAACACATTGGCTTCATTCAACCCCTCATCATTACTCGTATCCTTACTCTGACCCGCAAGAAAATGAAGATCCTCCACCACATCCAAATCCTTCCTAGCCCTATCCTTCAAAGCCATAAGCTTACCCCTATCATCCAGACTAACATGATCTTCACAATCATCCCCAAAATTGATAGTAACATCTTTAGAAGGAACAAGGGTACCAACTTTAAAGAGTAACATGATTAAACCTTGATGCAGCGGCACATCCACCATTTTAGCCTTGAAATATTTCACCAAAAACTTAGAGAAGTGAATAAGTAAAAGGGAATACTAACCTTCTTATTCCTTTGAAAATGATTTAACATGATGAAGTGTTGGGTGTGGAGTTTCCTATATTTTCCGTCAAGAGTAATATACTTCATAATGTTAAAACAAACCTCTAGCCACTACCAAGGCAGAGAATTATGAGCAATCCCATCCTCCATGTGAACAATATTTTCATCAGCACTCAGGAATTTAAAAACCTCTTCCTATCTTTAAAAACCTTGCAACTAGTACAATCCATATCAGTCACTTTTCCTATAAAATCTTCCGAGACCAAAAAAATTACACCATGCATAACAACAACCCCATTCTTCTAGGCCTATGAAAATTCCTTGGAGATATTTTCATTGAAGCCCTGAAGTCTCTAAAAGAAATGTGCCACACCTCCATTTCTAAAGATATCCCATATCATTGAATCCCTTTCCAAAGAAGTGCATGAAGACGGTTCCACCCTAACACGATTTCCACCCATAATGGTAAAACCAGAATCAAACCCAACAATAACCAGCCAGAGTAAAAATTCAACTATAAAATTCCCAACTTGGGAAATAAAGATATAGAATCCCACACAATTGGAAATGATGAAAAGGATTACACGAATCCACCCCTCACACTTAACATTAAAATCCCTCATCTTTCTGTATAAAGGAAAATCTTATTATCTGATGGTAAATCCATATCATCAAGCCATACATGCTCATGATGGGCTCAATCTCCCACACTTACTAATGAGTCAACACCAACATTAGCTTCATGGTAAACATGTACGACACAAATATCCTCAAATTTTGATACTAAAGTCCTAACTTCTTCCATGATGGGGTTTATATTAATATGATGCTTTAATTTCCCTTGTGTAGCATTGATAATATACAAAGAATCCCCTTCCATGTAGAGATTTTTAACTTGATGTCTATTAGCCCATCTTAAACCATAAAGAGCTACAAATGCCTCAACATAATTATTAGTTTTATTTCCAATAGGCACTACATAAGCCATAACTAAGATAACCCTATCATTTCTAATAATATCTACCACTCCAGCCAACCCTAAACTACTCTTAGACTCTCCATCAAAATTCAATTTCAACCAACCTCTCCTTGGTTTTTCCAACTTCACATTACGCCTTTCATTATTCTTTATCACCAAAGCCTACTGGGCACAATTACCAGACCCCAAAGCTTTAATAATCTCCTTTTCCACACTTGATACCTCTTTGGATTCCTTAAATCTAATAATAGACAGTTCGTTAGTCAAGGCTCCCAATATCAAATTCCCCACCCTTTTTGAGGATTTTTAGTTTCCCTAAAAATTCTATGATTTATTTCAAGCCAAATACCCCACAAGAAATGAGGTAACACCAATTTCTAGGATTTTTCAAACACTTAGAGGTAAAAGGGCCTTTCCATTGTTCATACCATTCAGCAAGATTTTCCAGAAACGCCCAAGAAACCTTAAAAAATCCAAGGATTTTAGAGCACACTTTTTGAGCATAGGGGCATTGAAGAAACAAATGTTGAATAGTTTCATTATTAGATTTACATAAAATTCACCTATTTGGAATCATCATACCTTTAACTGTAGATTATCAATTTACTTTTTTATGACATACCATAAAAATAAATTCACCTTAGGAATGAGATTCTTATCCCATAAAGAATTCCACCATGAATTTGGTTGTGGACCATTGCGGACAATTTCATAACCAGATTTCACTTGAGTACTCCCCATGCTTAGTTCCTTCCCATATACGAACATCTGGTTTATGCCTTGAAGGAATACAAACACCTCCTAGATTAATATTAAGATTTTGGAGAGCCTCCTTAATATCTTCTTCCTCTCCCTCCCATTGAAGAGATCTCTAGGTCTAACCACCATCCGACCTAATCGGATAGTCCCTCAAAATACTGCCAATAGTAGATATAAAGTAGTTTGCAACATTTCTCCATATCATTTGATTTATCAGAGGTTCCTCATTAATCCACCAATCCTGCCAAAAAATTATCATATTACCATCCCCTATTTCCTATTTACTTCCTTTTATAATAAATCCCCTACACTTAGTCAACCCATTCCAGAAACAAGAACCTTGTGGAAGGATATCATCTGACATAAAATAAACTTGCTCATCATACAAATATTTGGCTTTAAGAATATTATCCCACAAACCATCCTCATGTTGAATCCTCCAACCCACTTTAGCCATTAAAGCCATATTCATACTTTTTAAATCCTTCAAACCCAAACCACCTGCCTTTTTTTCCATAGTGACCCTATCCCAGGACACAAGGGGAATTCTATCCTTTGATTCAGTACCTAACCAAATAAATCTCCTCTGGATCTAAGTAATCACCATTCTTATCTTAGAAGGCATTTTAAATATAGACATAAGATAGACATGTAGACTTTGTAAGGAGCTCTAAAGAAGCTGAAGTTTTCCTGCATGTGAAAGTAAGGCCCCCTTCCAAGTAACAAGTTTCTTTTGAAATATACTAACAAGAGCATTCCAACTCTCTAGACCCATCCTTCCCTTAAACAAAGGCATACCCAAGTAAGAACCGGAAAAGAGGTGATTGGACATTCCATCATAATAGCAATTCTATTTTGAACTTCAACATCCAAATTCAAGGAAATTATAGAACTTTTCCGAAAGTTGACCAACTGACTAGTAACTTCCTCAAATTCTTGGAGAATAATCTTAAAGGCCATTGCCTCAGAGATAGTTGCTTTTCCCAATAAAAAAGTATCATCAACAAATTTCTGCAACGTTATAGAATCAAACCCATTTGATATAACAAGACCATGGAGATTTCTTTTTTATCTATGGCCAGCACAAAGTATGCTAAATGTATCCCCCAAAATGGTATAGATAAAGGGGAAAAAGGATCCCCTTGCCTCGAGATGCCTTCTGAAGAAAAATAACCTTTAGACTTACCATTAACAACGATAGAATACTTGGAAGTAGTAATACATTCCATGATCAACTTTATAAAGTGTTCATGAATTCCCAACCGATGAAAAATGATACTCAGAAATCTCTATGATATCCTATCATAGGATTTATTCATGTCCAATTTTAATAACATATCTTCCCTCTTAGAAACATCCACTGAATGAATAGTTTCATGAATTGTAATAACATTGTCCCGAATTTGTATACCTTGTAACAAAAGCTCCTCGTTTGGGGAAATAAAAGCATTCAAAAAATCCTTAATCTTGAAGGAAATTATCTTTGTAATTATTTTGTAAACAATATTGCAAAGGCTAATAGGTCTAAAGTCTGTTACCTTACTAGCACCTGGAATCTTTGGCACAAGGGTTATAAAAGTACTGTTAACTTCTTTCAGTAATTTGTAATTTCTATAAAATTCTTGGAAAATTTCTCCACATAATTAAACACAATATCCCAAAACTCATAAAAGAAAAATGTCGAGAACCTATCTGGTCCCAGAGACTTATCTCCTTTAATATCAAAAACAACCTCCTTAATCTCCTGAGCAGAGGGAATTTTCACTAACTCCGCATTCTCCTGCTAAGAAATAATAGGTTGAAAAAGATCAAAAATTTTAATTTCTTTAAGAATATCTAGTTGTCCTACCTCAGATAAAAATCCTGAAAAAACTTATGAATTTATTTGAAATCGCAACCTAATTTTTCAATTTTACTCCTCTCTATCCTCTATCTCCAACATATAATTCCGTTGTTTATGGATAGAGGCGGACAAATGAAAAAAATTTGTGTTCCTATCCCCCTCCTTAAACCACAAAGATCTTGAGTTTTGTTTCTAATATGATTCTTCTTTGTCTTCCAAATTATGAAAATCCACCAAGTAACCCTCTTTCTTTATTCTTGATTTTTGATCATAGTGCCCACTCTCAATAACTTAATCCTTTTTAAATTCTCAAAAAATTTCTCTTTTTGGGAAAAAATATTCCCAAAACTCCCTTATTCCAGATTTTCATTCTAGCCTTAACATTCTTTAGCTTAAACATAAGTTTGAACATAGCTTTACCTCTAACTTGAATTTTCCAGCATGAATGAATCTCCTCCCTCAACAATGGATGATGTAACCACATTCTAAAGAACCTAAAAGGTCTCCCAATAACTACTAAACCACTATTGGATTGAAAACAAATGGGACTATGATCAGACCCTATTATGGGCATAATAGAGAGAGAGCCATCAAGGACAGAGAACCAACTTATATTAATAAAAACCTATCCAATTTAATTTGGATAATCTCCTCTCCCATCCTTCTATTAGACCAAGTAAATTGCCCACCTCTTAATGCCATATCCATAAAATTGTAATTGGCAATGAAATCTGCCAGATCTGCCATGCTATCACTAAACATATTTGACCCACCTTTATTTTCGGTAGGAATAAGAAGAGTATTAAAATCCCCTCAATCATCCGATTCAACTCCTTATAATTTAAAAGGAACTACATAATTTCTACCTGACTTTTGTTTATCACACCTTTGAATTAGGAGCATATATATTAGAACATATCCAAAGAAAACCGGTTTCCTTTTACGAAAACAAAACAACAAGGTGATGAGTCGAATTAAAAATAACCAAACCTTCCCTGTCTTTTGAAAGCCAGAAAGTAGTAATCCCTCCCGAAGATCCCACAAAAGAAACACATTACATTTCTTAATCAAACCATAACTTATGCTTTTTATCATTCATTTTTTCCAATTTCATTTTTGTTTCTTGTATCAACAAAATGTCCATCTTATGTGTTTTTCTAAAATGTGACATTATACTCTACTTATTGGGATTATTTAAACCCCTAATATTCCAAGAAATGAGCTTCATTTAAATTTATTTGGAGATATGCTCTATTCAATAGAGCGTTGCCTACTTGAATCAATTTCTTTTTCCACTACTTTTTCCTTTTTCCCTATTTGAAACATTTCCTCTTTTAGTCCAGGGCCTTCCATAGTCAACTTTAAGTTTCTCCTGCTTCTGAGCACTCCTAGTATTAATATTTTTGTCTTCCAAATTATTTTCAAGATTTAAAGAACATAGAACAACCTATGAATCCAAGGGATCTTATTTTTCATTTGTTAACACAACATCTCTTTTTACCTTATCCTTCTCTAGATATTCCTGTACCAATATCTCCTCTTTTCCTTCTTCCTTACTGAATCGACCTTCCTCTTCAAATATTTTTGTCAAAATATTCTTATCCTAACTTTCACATAAAAATTGGTCTACAACTGGGTTTGGAGAGGTCTTCTCATTATTATCATACAAAAGTTCCTTATCTCAGCCTTCACTTAGATCTAGATTTGGAAGTATTCCCACCAAAGAGGCTGTTGATGTTCTATTTCAATTATTGAAGAACAAGTTCTTCTACTTCAAGAACACTAAAATTAAATTTTATTGAGGATGAACCTAGTTTATTTTCCACTTCCTTCTCTTTTTCTCCCAAATAGTCTGTAGTTGTTGCTTTCCTTTCTTGACCTCTTTACATTACCTCTATTCATGCCCCATCTTCCAACATTTCTGAAAAAACAATGAAGATGCCTCATATTCAATTTTTTGATTCCACACCCCAAAATTCAATTCCAATTCAATTTCCTTTCACAGAATAGTCCCAATTTGGACATTGACACAAAACCGTGCATACATTAACCTTGTTCATGCCCTAGTAACCGGATCAAAATTACCAATGATCCAATCACATTGGTAATAGCCTTTAGAATTTCCTCCTCCCAAAACTCCATAGGAATCCCAGGAAGTTTGACCCAAACATGAAGCTCATCCGGAGTTTCATTATAAGGATCAAATCGCGGGCTCCACTTCTGAACCAACAAACTGGATCTCCCCAAAAACCAAGGGCCTCCTAAAAGGATGTTTTTACAATCTTCACCATTGGAAAGATTTATTATGAAAAACCCATTAACATAAGAAGATATTTCCATAGATCCTTTTGGTCTCCACTTCCTTTGAGCCCATTCCCTGAACCACTCTACATTTGGTCGAGACCCATAAAAATTTCCAACCAGGGAGTACTCCATCCTAGATCTAGCTTTCTCAGCCAACACATCCGAATAGCCAAACTCAAAAGTCCATTCTTATCAATATCCTGAATAGTCGTACCTCTTGATTGAAGCCCAATACCTCCAGGATGACACAAAATTTTATCATCCCTAGAAGGAGAACATAATACATTATCATTATCAATTCGAGGAAGTGGGTCCCTTGTATGCGTCTTCTCAATCTGGGGGTCACCTATGTCCTGCGATAATTCCCACCCATTAGGTTTTTGAAATCCTCATCCTCACTCCCACTCCCACTCCTGCTCCATCATGCTTTATCACTCTTATTAGTTTTTAATACGTATATGTATACTTTGTTTCTTATGTTAGTTGGATACTTAGTATGCCATTATATTTTTCTATACACACATGCACGTTCACATGGTATCTTGAGGTGAATGTAGGAATTATACATATTCTTACATGATGCATGATGCTCAACACTACTCTTTACCGGTCCCACCAAGGATCCTACAAAAATGTACCTTTACTACTCTTATACTCTACACATCACATGTTCTATTGTTACATTATTTACTACTTCTCATTACTATCACTTTACTTGTTTCGATCTATACATCCTTTGAGATAAGACTTATCTTTCTAAAATTATAATAGGTGCTTCATGTATAGAATATTCTTTGCAAGATTACATACAACCATGGTTATATGTCACTTATTGCTAATATTGTTTTGCAATTCTTTGTGGGCTATGCCCTATATATTTTATCATTGTTTTATTATGGCTACTTTTTCCTTGATTGTCTTGTGACATTACGAGCTATGTCTAATGTATGAAACCCAATTTTGAGGTCTCTTTTGTTTGCACATTTTTTTGGTGCATTGTCTTCATTGTATGTTTATTTTCTCTAACTCTTATTTACTAGTCCATCTTATTTGCATGTGCCTTGGTTTCTACCATGCACATCCCCCACTTCCTATAATCATCCACTCTTAGATATGCAAATCATATTTAGTTCCTATCTTTTGGGCCACATGCTCCTACATTCATCACATGCACCCCAAATGTGGGGAACATCTATTGGGTGAAGAAATCACCCTTACACTAGCTTAGAGCTATAAATTATAATAGGACCGTATACTGATTGGTAGTAGCACAAATTCATGTAATGGTCAAGAATAAGACTTGGGACAAAAACAAACAATGGACACTAGTTCCTAGTACATATAGGAATGGTGGGCACTTGTGTCCCACTTGGGAGCTTTTGTCCTAGGGAAAAATAGACATTTTTTTATTTCAACATAGTTTCCAGTACAATTCTAAGTAAAAGTTACTTGAATATAGTTACAAAATTCAGCTTATCGATTCAAAATGATTACAAATTGGAACATTTCATCAACATTGGAGATTATTTGAGAAGCATCATAGATGGAGAGAAAAATAAACCTCTCTCAAAAAATCTTCTCTTGGTGTGAGATCACCTAAAAAACTCTCTTCGTGTGAGATCACCCAAAAAACTTGGTTTTGGTGTGAGATCGCCCAAAAACCTCACCCTTCAGAAACAAGACACTCAACTCCAACAACATCTCCAAAGTAAACAAGGAAAAATTTCTATCCTTTATTCTCTTATACATCAGGTGCACTCTTTCCTTATCTAATACTTCTTAATTATTTTACATACTTATTCACACGTTATGTTTATTTTTCATATACCAAACTTTGACTACTATTTCAATCTTCTTTTGTAGGTTCTTCCTTACAAAAAGGGGCTCACATCAATAAGAAAATATCTAAAAGCATGCTAATTTACATACACTTCACCGATAGGGTCTACCTCCCTTTCCTAGTTACCATGATTCACATTACGACCACTTCACACTACTTGTCCAATCGACACGTTACCACCTACACTTCTCTTTGGTTTACAAGATACACATATTGTATCTACTCTATGTTATTGAATATTCACTCAACATCATAATATGGGGAAAATGTAGACACAAAATCTATGCACTTGGGTACATTTCTAGGTCATAAAGCATACTAATGTATACATTATTTCTAAGAAAGAAAACTCATGGTTGAAAATTTATTTTGGTTATTTGATTATTGTATATTTTGTACCTTAATGGCCTTACACACATTACAACTCTATCAAAACTTAAGCGATTTATCTTTTGATGGCCTTAGACACTAGCCCCTAGGTAGGACAAAAGCAACCAGTGCTCATGTCCCTTCCGGTTGCTCCTCACCTTCTTTTCATCTTTCTTTCCTTTTGGGTCCTTTTCTCCTCTTGGGCATCTTCTATCACTTTTGGCTGGCATTTTATTTTTAGTCATAAAATTCAAACAAGGGAATCATATATATACTTAACTATTTCTCTCAAATAAGGGAAAAATGACTAAGCATTACCTATCATCACCTAAGCTTACATCAAGGCACGAGATAACTTTAAAGGAATTCATCTAGAACATCCATAATTGGGACAAGGGTTACATCACTATGCATACACAACATAGGAGGGGAAGTTCGTTCTATTCCATCACATAAACTCTCTACTTGCTACATTATATATCTAGCCGATATCGGTTTGAAAATTACACAAGGGAATCCTAGGGCATAATTACACACACACATATACACATAAATACATGGATTATAAGATTTAGTGCAACACTTGGTCATAAGATCATTCTTTAGGTGACCTGTTAGGTTCAAATTGACTCCACATTCTCGCTTATTTTTTATTATATTTAATGTGGTTTGTGGGAATGTGTAGGTAGATATTTATTTTACAAAAGTTACGGGTGCGACCCACGACATTATAGAGAATTCATAACGAAAAAATAAGATCAAAATTTAAGCTTTTCCAACCCAAAAATGGATAAAACCCGAACATCTAAGTGGACAGTAGCACCTAGTTTAGTCACTAGCACCCAAGCACTCGTTTCATCCCATGGGCACTTACGTCTTGTGTAGTTATGAGATATAGAACCCTCGGTGAGTCTTGATGACACTATTTCTAGCCAAATCCAAGATTTACCCAGTCGAGATCATCCCAAATTTACATGGAATTCAGCTAAGTCATCATCCTCTTTCATTTTCTTTGGGTTTCATATTATTACCTAGTTATTTCTTGTGCATTATTGTATATTATCATTTGTACATCATTAATTTTAGTAATACTTTGAATTTAAGATGTAATTTTTGTTTATATTAAATCATTAGTTATACTTCATGAACTAGGGAATTATGCCATGATTAAATTAGAAAAACATCTAGGATCAACCAAACAATGGTTTGATAGAAAGGATAGAGCTCATGATTTTAAAGTAGGTGATTTGGTCTAGAAATGGGATCTTGAATGAGTTAAACACGGGTGACATTCAAATTTTGATGCACTTTGGAGTGGGCCATATATCATCAGTAATTATAAGGAGGATAACTTTTTTGAGTTATCTCACTTTGATGGAGATGCACTATCAATCCCATTCAATGGGATTTACCTTAAGCATTTCCATTAAGTTGTTCCATTTCATCATGTACATAGTAGAATAGTTTTAATTCCTCTAAGTGCACGCTCACGCATAATGTAAATTGATATTGTAGGTTTTATTTCTCTCATACGATCTTGTGCACGCTCTTTTTGCTTGTAAATGATATTTCTTATACACAATCAGCTAGTTTTAGGGAAGGAAATATTCAACACTCCTTGCACACTTTCCATACGAAGTTCAAATAGTGTTTTATTTTTCCTCACAGGTGAATTCTTCAAATCATAAATCGGGATTTCATGTTTTAAGGATGAATCCATGCCCAACGAATGCTTCAATGCTACTCGATCATCTTCATCTAACAGGAATATATCTCTAAAAGTTTCCAAACTATTATCCAAAGTAACCCTCCCTGGTTATTTAGAAAAAATCAGTTCTATGTTGGCTCTAGATTCATGTTTTTAGGTTACGTGTGGTTGGTTTTCTTCCTTAGTGCATTCCCTTGGTTGTAGGATCATGCCTGCGCCTTCATGCACTCTCTTGGATCTTCCCCTTTCCTTCACCTTCTTATTTAAATTTTTCATGCGCTTTTACATTCCTCGCTTATATTATGATATCTCCCTCTTTTTCCCCTTACGCACACTCCTCTGCACATTTTCTCATCTTCCTTAACTGTAACACACACCCACAAACTTTCCTTCTAATTTTGGAAGTCCTCGGCATGAATCCCACACATATACACCTTTCTTCCTCGGTCCCACACATTTTTGTGCACAACCATTTTATTTTACTATATTCTCATACATTTTCCCTTGCACATACTTACTTCACGTACTTCCCATTTTATTCACTACAACATTCCATGCTTCCTTTTTTCGAATCTTTGTGCACCACCTTTCCAATATTTTGATCCTCACAAACTTACATGCCTTAAAAAAATGCACCTTTCCTTCTTCTTAACCTCCATTTACCCTTTCGCATGCACCAATATAATTTTCAATTAATTGATATCACACTTCCAATTTTGCACATGCACCTAATACATTAACCTCCATGCCAATCAAAATGTGCCACATGTCCTAATCTAGGACCTATCGATAAAGTACAAATCACATGAAAAATAGAAAAAATCATATATGTACTAAATCCTTATGGTGAATGAACGTGTCAAACATGAAAAAGACAAACCAACAGATAAACAATCAATTCTTGTGACCAATCAAATTGCACCACATGTATTGTGTCTTTCTCTTTGATTGTAAAAATTATAGTCACCATAACTTCTTCCATAAATCTCAAAATCATGCACATTTTCTCTTATTGGAAATCTTCTAAGATTGGCTACACTCTAGGATTTTCAAAATTAGATTTTAGAGGGATTTGGTAGGTAAAAATGGGAAAATGTGATTCTAGTCATTAATACACACTTCTAGTCAATGGAAGCACTCAAATTTCATGGTATTTTTCCTCTTTCCATCTTCCAGGAAGAAAATTGACATGGGCGGTGGATTTGTTAGAGCTCTAGGTTGATTTGAAGGCATTTATTCCATGTTATTTTTGTTATGAGTTGTAATTTGAGTTTCCCTCTCTTTTTACCTCTTCTTCTCTCCTATTCTTTTATATATATTTGAATAATACTCATTTTTATAGGTTGGACCTTCTTGGTATGCAAGTGCATTATTCATAGTAGTGTTTCTTTATATTTTGAGTTATAGCCTCGAGATCGATTCACTTTGCACGTAGATTTTTTCCTTCTCTCATTGTAATGAATTGTGTATCCATTGGAAGCAATAAATCTCTATTTTGTGGTTATTTTCTTCCCTAGCTCTCCTTTTGGTGCATTTAGTTTCCTTTCATTGAAATATTGGTATGCTGTGTATGTTTTATATCTCTTGCAAGATTTATTTTTTATTATGCCCCATTAAAATGAGCTCTGTAATGTTTCTTTTCACCGTGGCATGTATGTATTCCCTTCCTTAGAACATTGTATCTTATTTTCACTCATCTAAGAGTGTTCATCCCCTTATTTATGGTGTTATCACCTTCTCTTATCTTAGGATGTTATTTCACGCACCTCCTTCTCACCTGTTCCTTGGAATCATAGAGTAGAGTTAGATAATTAGATTTACATTCATAGGAGTAGTTGTAGAAAGTAGAAATAAGTAAAGGAGGTCATCCTTTTGGAGGTATATCTCAAATGCAAGGTCCCACAACTTGAAGATAGTACCATGTTGCCTCAAATCCATAAATCATCTTGATTTAGGACATGTTAAATTTTGAGCCCCAATAGTGTCCGTGCCCTCTCATGTTTGAAAGATACCCGCCACACTCCATCATTCCTCCATGCTACCTTGTGACACAATTATTCCCCCACATCATTTCTTTATACCCCTTCACCTACAACCATTTACAATCCATCTCCAACCCCATTTCTAAAAACATAAATATATAAATATTTTTAATTTTATCTTATTATTTCTAATTAAACAAATCCCCTTAGTAGTGGGGCACTACATATTTCTATTTTTATAATAAACACGGGATATATAAGATCAATATTTGGTAATTTATAGGTATTATTTGACTATTATAAATATTTTATAGGTTATCTTGATATTGTTATACTTTTTATTTTCCTAACCATATTATAGGTATGTGGGTATTAATATATTAGTGTAATATTTTAGAGGAAAACCTAAGTGTTAATTATATATAAATCTAAGTACTATATATATTCAAAATATTTAAGTTAACATCAATGTGTAGATCAAAGTTATCTATGTTAGCAGTGTGCAATGTATCTCAATTGAAGCAAGTGTTAAATGAAAAAAATGATAATGGGGATGCACTTAGCTATATTGATTATTTAGAATCAAATATAGATATGGATGAAGTATGAAAGGAATATGAATAATCTTCATATGATTTACTTATATTTTTGAATTGTAGGATGAATAGGGATGAAATTTTTACTTATGTGTGAAACCATTTAGTGGTTCTAAGTGGTGATATTCTAGAATTTTATGATTTCTTCCAATGTGATCAACTCAAAAGTGTCTTCCTATGAATCCTTAGGCCTTGAAATGTGTAAAACCATCTATATTATGTAAAATAATTTCAAACCATAAAAGCATTATTGATTGGTTGAAGTGAAATCCATACACTTCCCACATTTGCACTACTCTTAAGAGTCCTCAATTCACATGTAGTTCTATAAGAGATGTGATACACGCATGCATGTGCATGCACGTACTCACACACAAAAACATGGATGAAAATAACTTTGATAACTTGATCACTTGATAATTCTTTGTAGTGAATTTTCATTCCCATGATTGACTTGGCTTTAGAGACTTTTAACTTGGAAATATAGACTCTTGAACCTAGTTGGGAATAATTCAAACCTATGTAGGGGATTATCCTAATATGTATTTATAATGTAGGAGTTTTAGGAGATATTTGAGTTCATTTTTAAATATATTTCATTGATGAATCTTTGTAAGTTACATATAATTATCAAGTGAGTAAATGAGGGAATTAAAATTACTTATACAAGATTTTATAGGTTAAATTGTTCATTAATACCAAAATATAGGGAAACTACTAACTGTAAAAGATATCAAATTGAGAAAAGGATCATGTTATGGTTTGGGAAAAACTACTGGTTGTAAACCAAAGAACTTGGTAGTTTGGTCTTAGTTTTGATGTCCCGTATGAGTAGGGAGTTGTAAGGTTTTTTTATGTATTAGTTCTCATATTATTTATAAAATGTATTAAAATACTAGAGAATAATAATAGTAATGTAATTGTAATAGTAATACATGATGATATTTTTTACCATAAGTAGAATATTATGGACTCTAAACCCTAAACATATATGAAATATTTCTATTATGCACCTAGCTTGGGAAATTTGAAAGAGAGAAATAGGCAGATTTTTAAAGGAAGAAGGAATCAAAAATAATGTTCGAACTCATTGTTTTAACATTATTAATGCAAAATTCTCAAACATATCCCCAAATAAGAAAACTATTCTTCAAAATGAGAGTAAATTATCTAAGAATTGGGATTTAAGCCCTACTCAAACTAACCTTCCTATACATAATCCTAAGCTCCAAGGTTGGGCAAAACCTAGCAAGGAATGGATATAGTTTAATTTCTATGGGGCCTCCAAAGTAAACCCCATAAAAGTTGGTTATGGAGGTGTCTTCCATGATTTTGAAGGAAGATTAATTCTTGGGTATCATTAGAATCTTGGTATTCAAACGAATCACACCTTTCTTTGAAGTGACAATTGTTTCTTGGGAGGTCTTTATAGCCTATCCACACAGATTTGTAATATTGGAAGTGGAAGGAGACTCATTGAACCTTATTAACAACATTACTAGGAAAGGTACTACTTCTACATCTATCCAAAATTGTATAACTAGTACAAAGTAAATGTCTAACTTGTTTGAAACTATTAATTTTAAACATATCTATAGAGAGGAAAAATCTGTTGCTGATTATTTTTCCAACAAGGGGTTTAGTTGTCATGAGATGACATTAATCAATGACAAAGAATCTTTAGATACTAAGGTGTGAGAAAACCTCCAAAACGATCAACATGGACACATCACCACTGGGTAATAATGATAGGTCATGGTATGTTAAGGTAATAATGTATAAGATCCATATGAATTGTGTGAATTTATGGTGGGATGATGTGAAGATTTGGGATTTGATATGCTCATGTCACCTTAGGGCCATTATTTCTGTCTATGCTTGTAACATTGTCATTTCTAGGATTGTTCGCATCATTTTGATTAATCTAAAGTTAGGATTTTCTTTGAATTGGTACTTGTATTTCCAAATGGGGGGTGATCTTTTGAGAATTTATCCTTTTGATCTAGATGAGGTTAAGACAAATTCCATGGAAGTGATTGAGAGAAAGGGTTTCTCACCTTTTATCAAACTCTTTGAAGGTCATTATAAAAGTTTGAGTAAGGACTTCCTGAGCTTGGAAGACGACCAAAAAGGGGGCAGTTGTGGACATCAAAGGTGTACATATTGATATTACTGTGGAGTTTGTCACTAAAGTGATGGGTGTTCCTGCTAATGGTATGGAGGTTTGCAAGCCTAAAAAAGAAGCCACGGATGAGCTGGAGCTATTCTTGCAAGGTAATGAAAAACTCACCATTCATTTTTCTAGTTTTATTCGCTCTATTTTGCCTAAGACTTTTTGACAATGTGGGTTTATCCCTTATTTATTTTCTTACCCTAGAAGGCCATCATAAGTGTATCTATGCCTATCATTTTCCTATTCTTAATTATATCCAACTAGGCCATAGTTTTAGTTTACCATATTTTCTGTTTCACTCTTTAAGTGCTTCCATTACCCAGTTTAAAAAAATAGATTTGATGTCCCCTTCACCAAGGTTTTATCCTTTATAGAGTTAAAAGAGATGCTCTTGATATTGATAAATTAGGTACCCTCACAAAATATCTTGAGGGTTATGCCGAGGAAGAAGACTCGAGACTTGGAGGAGGAGGATTCTAGTGAAGATACAGAGTCTCAAGAAGGAGATTCATCGGGGGATGATAAGGATGTCATGGAAATTGATGCCACTCATAATCTCAGAGAGCTAAAATTGAAGCATGTTCCTATTTTATCTGTCAAAACAAAAGGTGAATCAAGCATGCAGGAAAATCAGGTTCATGTGAATGCCCAATTGGAGCAATGTAGATTGAATCTTTGGGTCAAGTGGGTCCTAAGAAAGGGGATACTCATCTTGCCAAGATGACCATGGATATTGAAGAGATGAAGGGTGACATGAGGCTTACAAAGAGTTTCATTCAGTTCCTCTTTAATGACTGACAAAAATGAAAATACAGGTCGAAAATGTTGCAAAAATAGTTAAGGGGGCGAGCTTCAAATTATGAAAGCTAACTACGGGAACCTCTCTAATGAGGTGGATCACATCAAATCTATTTTATATAGCTATATGGAATGGAGTTTTATCATTGTGAAATCCACTCTGCAACATCTCCAATCCCTTGGTCAGTTGGCCAATTCTTACAGGCTCATCGATGAGCATGGAAATTCGTAGAAAAGAAAAGGGGATGCTACTAGATGTGACACGACATCGTTGGGGGTAAACATTGAGTATCTGTCAAAGGAGTAGGTGAAAGTGCTAGATGGTCTTGAAAAGGCCAAAAATTGATGTTTGTCAGGGTGGCTATTATTATATTGTTTTTCTTTTAACTCTTCTATTAGTTAGTCTGTGGTTTTATCTTTCTTTGTTATTACTATTTTTGTTGTGTTTTAAACTGGTCTATATGCTCATGGAGGATCTTGGATGTAATAGTCGATATATATGTTTCTTTTTGAATGCTATGTAATGTCTTATCTATGCTCTTTTTGGAGCTCTGAATTGTAAGGGGTAGGGCCCCCTCAACCTTGTTTCACCTATAATAAAAAAAAGAGTATAATATTATGGGAGTATGAGAATAGAAGTGGCTTTTGATAACCACTTCGTAGAGTAAGTCATGATTAAATTTGTTGATTAGTGGTATCCCTTGATTATAAGTAATTATTCAACTATATATGTAATGTGTTATGGTGAATCTCATTGTTATGATTTTATCTTGTTAATTTATTCCTCTAATATGATTTGCGTAAAATCCATAAGAGTTCATTAATAAGGTAATATTAGACCACAACCATCATTATGTATGTTTTCTCTTGTGATATTTTAATTGGATGTAATTACTCATGAAATTATCATTAACTCCATATACCTAAATTCAATGTGTATCTCTTTTACCATTTCCATCCATGTCTATCGATGGATTCATAAAAGTTTCCTTTAATTTGAATCTTCAACCTTGCAATAGTATTCCATTTGAGGGGGTGTCTATAGTATGAGTGCATGATAACCAAATCATTATGAGAATACTAGACATGGTTAGAACTAATATATGACCATTCATTTAATTTTTGTTGATTTAATTGAAAAACACACCCCTCTTCATATTTTTATTAGTAAATTAATGTAATTAGGGATTTTATGACCCAAGGTGATTGGATTACAATTCTTCATATGTCTATATTAATAATGATTTAGTATATTTATAATAATTAATGGTTAGATATGTACTCATTATAACTAGAGACCTGTCAGATTTATGCACATTATGATTGGATACCTATACACCATTATACACTATGTATATCAAATGTTATGAGTAAATATGTGAATTCAAAAGCTTCAATCATAATGTTTTATTTTGTTAATTCTTCCAAATAAATAATTATCTAGGTTATAATAGGGATATTAAATTGTGTCATTACCAACATATGATTGTTAGTTAAATCCAATATTTTATTTTATTTTATGTTATTATATTAAGAGTAATAAAAAGTATTATGTCATTATGTCCATATTATGTTAGTAATTTCTTCATCTAAATTTTATTGTAAGAGATTCAAAAATAGAATAAAAATGAATTTGTTTATTTGGATGTGAATGCATTCTTGGTAGAAATTGAAGTTCGTGGTGTTTTTCTAGATTAAGGAGGGTATTAAAAAATTAAAATTAAAAATAAAACAAAAAAATTAAGTCAAAATAAATGCTCCATGGAAAATATTTCCATGCATCACATGTTCAAACTCAACTACAGTTCATCAAAAATATCTATGGGAGATTTTCGATGGAAAATTAATCAAACCAAGTAATGTAGATGAAACCAATAAAAGGAAATCAGAGATCATATACTAAAATACTTATTTTAATAGCGCTATATGACACCTATGTATACCATATAAAATTATCCAAGACTTTATATTGCATCTCAATAATTTTGAATTTGTTTAGATCACAAAAAGGAAGTATAACAATGACACTAAAGTAGAAATCATTTGGACTAAAATTGGAATATTGTGACAACATGATACAACATATCAAAGTAGGTTTCATTCCATATTAAATCAATAAAAATGATTAAAATTAATTTGAATAATGATGATGTAAACAATTTATTAGTAATATTATGTCATTTATTTATTAAAACGCTATTTTTACTTCGAGAATAATAAATCCTAGCATAGAAGACTTGATTTTATCTCGATAGATGAAGAAAATATAAATATAAATAATTGAAAATTGAAGGGAAAATGTTATGAATGTTAAAAATAGATTCAAAACTACTTTCAAATTAGATAGACATTATGATATAAATATATCTTCATTCAAGAAGGAAATAACTTCCAAATATAAAAAGAAAAGGGTTTTGTTACATTACTCCAAAACTTATGTATATGGTGTTATATGTTATTGATAAAGATTATAAGGTATCATTTTTAAAAAATTGAAAGAAAAGGAAATTATTACTAAAATGGAAAAGAAGGTAGTGATAAGGAACACCATACTCCCATACAATTGATAAAGACTTTATCTTCCATCCTATGGATGAACAATATTTCTACCAAGATAATATAGCATTAACTAAAGAAAGAGGTAATGAAGGAAGGAGACCAAACAACACCTCCCATTAACAAATAATTATGGGGTCTCATTATGTTATAGTGGCACTCACTTATGTTTTAATTTTTTATGTGGTATAAAATAAGAATAAAATTTCATACAAGTTCATGTGTGAAGTTCCTAATGTTCACCTAATGTGACCATTATGCAGAAGATTAAAATAAAAATATAAATGAAAGAGATTATTTTACAAAATCATGTGGAAGATGTGATTTTACCACTTCTTTTGATTGGTTAGGTTTATTTCGTCATGATTTATTTGATGAGTTTCCCTCTTCATGGTTGACTTTCTCCCATAATAAAGTTCACTAAGATGGCATATTAGAAATTCAGGACCATCTACAATCTCTAAAATAACATCTTGATATGTTAGAAGGTGGTGTTTCTTCCACGTTCACACCAAATGGGGGAATGCTAGGTTTTTATATGTTATTGATTACATGTTTTATGAAAAATATTAAACATGTGGAGAAGAATAATAGTAATGTATTTGCAATAATAATATACAAGGAGATTTTTTAAGATATGTAGAAGATTATATGATAGTAAGAGAGTAGATACAGTACTCACAACCACATCATAAAATGAATCATGATTGAATTTATAATTACTAGTATCCATTGATTATAGGGTCTTCTTCCATTGTACATGTAATGTGTTGTCTTTGAATAGAATTTTGGGTCAATTTTCATTTTATGATTAATATTATTAATATTTTCCCTCTAATAATAGGAGTGAGATGTTATAAAGTTCTCGACATGAAACTTCATATTTCTAGAAAGATGTGGAATATTGCAATTAATTATGTGAGTAATTGAGCACTGAAAATGAGAGATAAATTCATGTGGTAGGGATAAGAATATGAAATAAAATTTAGGTAGTGTTCACAATTAAAGATTTGGGTATCAATCCTATACTAAAATTATCAAGTGATAAATTACTAAATTTAAGTGTCTTCATACCCCACACACACAACCCCTCCCCCACCACCTCCCTTGCCACCTTGTCCCCCCACCTTTAAGATAGAAAATGAATATTTCTGTTTTAAAGAAAACAATACATGAGTTTGTAGACACACTTTTTTCTCAATGTGCTTGATTATCTTGATTTTTACATGATATCTATAGTGAAACTTATAACACAAAGTGTAGTCAATATCCATAGTAAAGAATTGAACTTTAAATTATAATTCAAAATGTATCTCGAAGCTTGAAAATTTGAAATGTAAATAAAACATCCAAGGATTACACATTATTGTATTGCATAAGGAGAAACTACTTGATGAGGTTAGTGGATATATATATTATAACTCAACCACTATAATATTTGGGGTGATCAATACCCAATTTGTTGAAATAGAATCCAAAGTAAAGAGGCATTTGGGTGTCACTTTACAAAACACCAAGGAAGAGTGACACAATGCTTTGTAGTCACCCTAAAGAACCTTCTAAAAAAGGAAGTGTGTCACATGATATATAACCGTCCCAAAATAAGTGAGAATACAAGTTTCACATGGATATTTGGTCACCCTAAGAATTATCTACCCATGGAACCACACCACTTTATATATATAGTGGTGTGGTTCCATGGGTAGATAATTCTTAGGGTGACCAAATATCCATGTGAAACTTGTATTCTCACTTATTTTGGGACGGTTATATATCATGTGACATGGGATGAGAATACAAGTTTCACATGGATATTTGGTCACCCTAAGAATCATCTACCCATGGAACCACACCACTTTATATATATATATATATATATATATATATATATATATATATATATTTGTTCCCTAAACATGAAAATATATAAACATTAAAAGTGAATGATGTATACTCATACCCCACTATAAGATGTCCTAATGTATTGAGTGTATAAATATAAATATAGAATAATGAGGAGGCCCATTCCCTTGTAACCTATACCATAAATTTTCTCGATATGTGTATAGTTGAAAGAGAATGAAGTAACCATGCTCCCCACTATTAATACTAAAATGAATTAAACTATGCTATGAATTATTCCAACTATCCTTGAACATATATCAAATAATTTGTAAAAACATGTATGTTCTAGAAAATTCTGATTTTTAGTTGAGAAATTTCCAAGGATGAAAGTATCCATCTTGTAAATTAACATATAATGTTTCCCTCCCCTATTGGGTTATTTTTATCTATAAAAATTTTGATCCTACTCTATATATGTTTTTCATTCTTGTGTATTTATAAATTCTACCATTCTATTCCAAATTTTTTATTTTTCTTATGTTCTTGAATTTCATAGATATTCATGTGATAACCTCACTAAATTCCCCTCATTTTCAAAAAGATAAATTCTAAATAATTCACAATGCTTACAAGAATTAAATTATTTTCATGTTAGATTTAGTATAAATTTATTATTGGATCACATTGAAGGTAGTTGTAGGTGGATACCATAGATATGTTTCTCCTATAAATATAACATAGTAAAAACAATAGTACAAAAAGATGGAAAACAAGAATAAAATAAAACAAACACAACTTCTTAGAATAAAAAAAACAAACAAGTATACAAGCATAAAATCATAAAACTACAACTATTGGTGTAGCATATGTTAGTCATAAAATAGGACAAATTCCACATATAAGGGGCACACGAGTTTCACACAAAAAACGAACATGAAAAAGGAAACATGGGCCAGTAAAAAGTAACACCAAAGTGTCACACACATAAGAGAGTACATGAGCAACATATAATCATACAACAAAGTAAGAGAATATAATCGTAAATAGAATCTCATATGCACATTTATCAAAATATATTAGTTTTGTATAATTCACATGTTATCTACATTAGTTTGAATAAATATAATAAATAGTATATTGATTATAACAATAACAAGGAATTGAAAATTAACATACAATGAAAAATAACACCTCATAGTGTAAATGTTTTCCCCATGGTAGTAAGGGAATTAGAAATGGACTAGGAAAACACCTTCTAATGTGTATAGACATATGTATGTCTTTCATCATGATCAAATACCTTGTGAAATGCTTGTTTTTAAAGAGTAAATGGAATATTATGTTTATCCAACCATATGACAAATGACATATGTAATGTAAATAACTAGAAAATCAAGTCATGTGTATGTTTTGAATCTTTATTTTCATAATATTTAAATATCTTTCTACATATTAGATTATTTGAATGTTTTTGTATTTTAAGAATATATATATCTTGTTGTAATTTTATGTAAAAGTGTTAGTAGAGTTTAGGAGTAATTATAGTAATCAAACAAAGGAATTACGTTTACAGGATTCATCATGGGATTTCATTCAAGTATAGAAAAATCGCAGAGTCAAGTACCTAGACTGTTAGTAACCACAATAAGGCATAACCAGTTAGGCATAAAATTTCCTTTAATTATAACATATTGAATTGTATTATTCTTGTATTATTTGAGTACAATATCACTAACTTGGAATTTAAAATTTAAAATTTGTTATTATATTTCCTCTTAGCATGCTCTTGATGCATTCGAATATGTTTAAGGACACGAAGATGCTTATCATTTAGCATTTTTATCTCATGTGATCATTTTTCCCGATAGTATTTGTATTTGATAATTCCTTTTAAGTATACTCTAAGAAATGCTATTTCCAATTTTTATTAGGAGAACAAACTATATACCATTGACTAAGGAAAAATGAGTAACACTAATAGGTGTGTAAACACTTTCATGGTAATGCTAAAGAGCATAAATAATCTAAATATGCAAGTCAAATCCATTTATATAATGGGTTTCTTTAAACATTATAATTATTTGTATTATTTTGCTTAGAATGACCATTTCTCTTATGATAATGAGTAGATAATGTTTATTTGATCTTGAACTTAGTGTATAATATCTTGACTATCTAAATTTTATAGGAATCACCACTATTGGTAATAATTATATAAGGTACTCCAGAGCATGAAATAATGTTATTGAATAAGAAATTACAAATGTCTTCACCCATAATGGATTTAAAGGGATAAATTTGACGTATTTAATATAGTACCATGTAGTAGTAATGATAAAATTATGACCTTGGTAGGTTAGGAATCAATATTGCCAATGAGATCAAATCTCCATAAAGAAAATGGTCATGGTTCCATGCACTATAATAGGATATAGTACATGAGACGGGGCATGCTTGAGATCACTATTATTTTGACATTGATCATATTTTTTATATTCATGCGATTCTTGTTTCATTTTGGGCTAGTAACAAATATTTTCATAATAACTTGTAATACATGTCCTTACCACTAAAATTTCTAGCACACTCATTATAATGTATCTTAGAAGCGCTATTTATGCCTTGTCACACCTTAAACGTAATAATAAATTTTTTTAATGATATCTTAAATAGAGACCCTAAATGATGACATATGGAGTTCCATGAGGTATTTTCTAGAAATTTTTTTGATAAATAAAGTTATAAATATTGGTATACCATTGAGGATTATTATTGTTGTGTATAATGGATAAATATTACAATACATCAATAGTATTTGAATTAATAGCCATATTTCATAGCTATCATATTTTAAATGTAGTGTATTCATCATTGGTATAAAAGGGTATGCAGGAGGTTTCACTAGATATTATATCAAAATGCATATTATCAAGATGATGGATATTATCAATAGAGAAGGAGGTGAAAGTTTCATTAAATATCTTATACATGTTATTCAGATCGAATTAACCATTTTTGCTATGATATATGTCTTACACTTGATATATAGTCAATTAGGAATCACACAAAACTTTAAAATATTTATTCCATAATTGTGAGAAATATATACTCCTAAAATCAAGGATTTATACTCAAAATTTTATGTGTACATGAAAATTCAAGTCTGTATGTAAATGCAATAGGTTCGCTATAGGGTGCGAGATAAAAAAACCCATCTCCTACATTGGTGGCAATTTTTTTAGTTTTTAGAGTACATGGTCTAAGTTTTTATATCAATATTATATTTAGTTAATTTGTCACAAAACTCTTTGTTTATAGGGAGGGTTCAAATAAAGGTGTCTTTTCTAACTTGTTGGTGATAAATTAGCCTTTATAAATTTTTGAGAAATTTTTTTAGGTCAAATTAAAGAAGAAACATGACCCATTTATCAATATACCTATTTGAGTATGATACATTAGTTAATATAGGGGATATAGTTTTATGATAACATGTGTCTCATTATTAAGTATATTTTTAGTTTTTCATCGACATGACATGTTCTAAACATAATATCTCTATGGTGTTGTAGTTATTCTCATAATTATGCACTATGTGGTTGATATAATAAATCATTCATTACTTAGAAATTCCATTGTATTATACTATAAATTCACAAGATCATGTTCACTTTGGTGGATATATATAGTATTAGTGATTAATCTACAATGGCAGGTATAAGGACAAGGAGATTGAGAAAGTATTCTTTGATTTATTAAAAGAAATTTTAACAAGCAACATCCCATTTAAACCTATTGATGCAAGAGAATCTCTCCCGATTCCTAATTTAGATGTGTCATGACATTTTTAGCTTATTATGCTGGTTATGAGTCTTAATTAGGCATTATAATTCATTTGAAAATGTAATTTTTAGTCTAGTAATTCAAAAATTTAAAATTTTGATTTTCCCACCTTTTTGGAAAATTTCACTTTTTGAATTGGTTTGAGCCATTTTGGCTTGTTATCATGGTGTTTAAACTATATTAGTGAGTCTATTGGATCAAATAAGTCATGACCAGGATATCATGGGCCATCTAAAGTGTTAGGAGTCATAATATTGGGTTAGTTCTTAAGTTCTTAGGTTATCTTCAATAAGTGAGTCTCTAAATGTTGTTATCAATACAAAAAAATGAGTTTTGAACGTCTTGTGGGCTCCCATTTGGTTAAGAGATGACTTTAGGATGTATATAAGTCATATTTGTAACTAAAATCAATCAACATTTGAATGAATGGAAGAGGAGATCTAATAAACCCGGGTTTTGTTGTTGCTAATAAGATAATATAGTGTTGAAGCCAATTGCATGCATGAAGTGATTAAAGGTTAAAGATAATAATATGTATGTTCTTCACAAGGAATCATATTTTTAGTAAGAAATGTTTTCTATTTGTTTTTATTGACTCTTGAGTTATTTCATTAGTTTTGGGGTGTGTTCATACTTGAACAATTATAATAATCTTGTATCAAACAATTGTGAAGAGACAATCAATTTAAGATTATTACTTTGGTGAGAAACATGATATAAAAGGGTGAATATTATGACTAATAAGGGAAAATTAGGTATGAATAGACTTTCTTACATTCTCAGAGATATTTGAAAAAGAATATTGTAATTGTGTTTTGTTAGAAATGCTTAGAAAGGTTTGAAAACCTTTATTCCTAAGAACAGATTCATGTAGGTTTAGGATTACTTCCATAGTTTGGAGAGAAATTGAAGCTCACTGTTAATAATTAAAGGGTTGAAATAGATTTTTTATAGAAATTTTTTCTTTATTTTGTGATTAATTACCTGTACTTAGGTTCAATGCGAAAACCCTCACTAGGGTTTGTTGAAAATTCTAATTGCAAGGTTTATACAGAGAATTAAGACCTTAAATTGATAAGCTAGCACCTAGATGGTGTCCTTAAATTTATTTTCAAATTTTTAACCTTGAAAATATTTCAAACTCCTGGAATTCTTTACATTTCCTCCCTTATGGAATTCTATAGGAAAAAAGGCCTTATTTCAAGCTAAAGTAAGCAAGAAAAAATGGTCATACTTTAGAGTTTAGCTTTGAAATTTGGAAATATAGTATAACACTAAAATGGGTGTCTAAAAAGACTTAGAGTTAGTCTTAAGACCTTCTTAAACAAAAAAATCTTAGAAACTAGTCTTAAAGGGCTATTAGGAAGGATATTGAGAGAGGAAAAGTAATTGCTAGAAATTTAACTTAAACTTGGAGTCCGAAAACCAAATTTACTACACACCATAAGAGGAAAAATGGGTAACCAATATAGGTTTTGGTTTTTCTCATTTATTATTATATATCTCCCAACACCAACTCACCAGTGACATTGTTCTTGAGAATCTATTGAAGGCAATTTTTACCTAGGTGAGTGCTTTAAACATTTATTTTATTTTCCATCAATTTTGTGAGTGAATTAGTATGGAATATGACATGGATTCATCATTCATTGATATAAATTGATCAAGTAATCCAATTAATAAAAAAATCTAGTTTGGGAAGCTATGGAGTTGAGAAACTATGCTAATTTACAAGATTGAGGGAAGGGTTGTGATATTGGGTTAAACTAACCTTGTGGATTGATTGTTAGTGATTATTATCTCCATGATTTGGTATCAGAGTGGAGGAGAGAGGAATAATGACAAGAAAGAAAGATAGAGAATAGAAACAAGTTATGGAAAAAAGGTTTGTAAGAAGAAGAGGAGATAGTCAAAATTACACCAAGAATAGTAACTAGAGAAGGTCAAAGAAGACAACCTAGAGATAATGAATGGATTTATATATTAAGGAATATAAAAGATAGGTTGGGAGCTTTATACTTTTCTCGTAAAAGAGGCGTGGTCTTGCGAGAAGGAAGTGATAAAGAAAAGGTGGTAGAATAAAAATAGCAAAAGAGGAAGGACCTAATATGAGGCTCTAAAAAGTAGTCATAAGAGGAGGTTCTAAGCCAAAGATGAAGGTACTAGAGTATGGAGGAAGCCTACATATAAAAGATTTGATATACTGGATTTCTAATATGGATAAGTAATTTTATTTTGAAGGCATATCTTAGAACAAAAAAGTGAAGTTTTCTTTTACCAAATCGACAGGACTTACATCTATTTGATGGGAATTTGTGCAATAAGAAAGGAGCGGAGGAAAGGAAAAAATAATACCATGGAACATAATGGTTTCAAAGTAAAGTGATGATTTTATTCCTACCGATTATCAGACTAGTTTGTTCAAAAAATTGCAAAATTTAAGGCAAAGAGAAATGAGTGTGGTTGATTATACTAAAGAGTTTTATAAGCTAGCAATGAGATCATGTCATATAGAAGGGGATGTTGAAGAAGTATATATATATATATATATATATATATATATATATATATATATATATATGTGAATGGATTAAGACTCAATATTGAGGATGAAATCAATTTATTCACCATGAGAAAAATGGAATAAGAATACCTAGCAACCTTGAAAGAAGAGGAGAAGTTGTCTAGAAAACAAACACAATATTTTAGAGGCAGAGGTAAAGAAACAAGAGGTAGAAGATAGAAATCAAATAGAGGACAAAAATATGAAGCTCATGGAGAAGAGGTAAGTAGTTCAAAAACACAAGTCACTCCAAGAGGTTGTTATCCTAGAGGTGGTTATTCCTAAAGAGGTAGAGGTGATTTTACGGGAAGGTATTTCAGATTCAATAAGTTTTGTGGTCTTATACTATTTGAGTGTCTCAAGAATCCTCGGGTAAGTAGCAGTAGGGTGAATGAAGCTAGAAATTAGATTGTGAAATCTAATGAAGAAGAAAGTGTGGCATCACCATTACTCATAAAAGAACCTGAAATAGGAGAATCCTTCATGATGAGAAGAGTGATGATGAATGTAAGAAAATAATGTGAAGAACTAGATCAAGGAATAACACTATTTAGAACCATGTGTAAATCTAGAGGTAATTTTGGTAAATTTATCATTGACAATGGTAGCATAAAAATATACTATCTTATGAAATTATTGAAAATTTGAAATAAAAAATATTGGAACATCCTAAGCATATAAGGTGTATTCAGTCTAAAGAAACCATCAAGTGTTGGTTAGTGAGTAGTGTTTGGTTAATTTTCAGATTGGTAGGTATAGAGATGAAGTTATTTGTGATGTGATGCCTATGGATGCTTTTCATCTCTTGTTAGGAAGGCCATGGAATTTTGATAGAAGGGATATTGATGATGGATGGGCTAATACTTATACTCTCACGAAGGATGGAGTTAAACATACATTGAATCCACTTAAGGACAACCAAGCATAGAGTGAAACCTATCCTAGAGTTATGTTAATGAGCATGAAAACACACTTTCAGTAGAGGAATGAATATGGTCTTAAAACCATGAAAGGTACAATTGATAGAGAATATGGAATGATGGAAAGTATATTAGGTACAATTAAGAAAATATGGAAGTAGTTAAGTGGAGAGTAAGAATATCAAAGCAATTTGCAATGAAGAGTGAGCAACTAAGGTGAGGTAAAAGGATCTGTAGATCTCAAGAAAGTAGAGGAAAAACAAGACATCTTAGGAGTATAAGAAATAGTTAAGAACAAACACGGCTTCAGGCATGATTAACAAATTAAACAATCAAACCTTGATCAAGGTAAAACCATTCATGGAGGATGGAAAAAATAGTCCAAGGAGGAAAATAATCACAAATTCAAGAAGGCATTCATAAAAACAAGTTGAAAAAATCAAGGATAAGGTGGATGAGAATATATTTTATCAATATAATTTCTCTCTAAGTACTCTATATGCAGTTTTCATAGCTAAGGTGAAGATGAAACGGTAAAAATAAGATGATAATTTCAAGAAAAAAATAATATTTTCCAATGTTAAGGATGTGATGAATCAATAAATTCAAAATGATGACGAAAAATATTGTCTAATAGTCATGAATGATGAAAATTCATCTCATATGAACTTGGATCAAGTGTATATTCTCATGAAAAGGTGTAGAACATAAAAAAATAAATCCTAGAACTATCTCCTTGATCAAGAAAATGACTATTTCAAAGGCTAAGAAGCTTGTAGAAGACATAAAATAGATGATGAAGTCCTAACATGTAGGGAATATAGTCAAGGATCACCTCAAGAAGATCAAATCCAATTAGAAGTAAAGGAATAAGAAGACAAGCTTGGTGAAGCTTCTCATCCCTTGAGAGTATGCAAAGTAGATCTCTCCCGAGTCATAATTTAGATGTATCACGACATTTTTGGCTTGTTAGGTGGGTTTAGAGTCTAATTTAGGCATTATAATTCATTTGGTAATGTCATGTCGATTCTATTCATTAAAAAATTCAAAATTTTGGTTTTCCCTCCTTTTAGGAAAATTTGAAAATTTGAATTGGTTTGAGCCTTTTGGCTTGTTAGCATGGTGTGTAAGGTGTCTTAGTAATTCTATTAGATCACATATGTCATAACAACATTATCATGGGTAATCTAAAGGTTTAGGAGTCATAATATCGGGTTAGTTCTTAAGTTATTAAGTGTCTTCCATAAGTGAGTCTTTAAATGATGTAATCAATACAAAAACATGCGTTTTGAAGGTCTCATGGGATCTAATTTGGTTAATAACTAACTCAAGGATGTATATAATTCATATTTATAACTAAATTCAATCATCACTTAAATGAAGGGAAGAGGATCTCAAAGAAACCCTTGGTTTTTATGTTGATAATAAGATATTACAATGTTGAAGCCAAATTAGGTGCATGAAGTGATTAAAGGATAAAGAAAATCGTATTTATGCTCTTCACAAGAAATAATATTGTTGGCAAGAAAATATTGTTATCTGTTTGTATTGAATTTTGAGTGATTTCATTAGTTTTGGGGTGTGTTCATGCTTGAACACTTTTCCAATAATCCTGTAGCAAACATTTGTGAGGAGATAATCAATTTAAGATTCTTACTTTGGTGAGAAAATTGATCTAAAAATGGTGAATATTATGACTAATAAGGGTAGATTGGGTATGCATAGACTTCCTTCCATCCTCAGAGCTATTTTAAAAGAAAGATTTTAATTTTGGTCTGTTATAAATGCTTAGAAAGGTTTGAAAACCCTTGTTCCTAAAAATAGTTTAGTTAGGTTTATGATTACTTCCATTATTTGGAGATACATTTATCCTCACTCTCAATAAGATAAGTTTTATAGGGTTGAAATATATTTTTTATATAAGTTTTAGGGGTTGGAAACTATTTTCCTTGATTTTGTGATTAATTACCTCTACATGGGTTCATTGTGAAAACCCTCACCGTGGTTTGATGAAATTTCTGTTGTAAGGTTTATATAGAGAATTAAGACATAAAATTGGTAAGATAGCACCTATAGGGTGTCCTTAAAATTATTTTCAAAGTTTTATCCCCGACAAGATTTCAAACTCCTGGAATTCTTGGAGTTTTCCTCCTATTGGATTGATATAGGATAGAGGCCTAATTCGGAGGTTAAAGTAAGAAAGAAAAGTGGTTGGAATTTATATTTTGGATTTGAAATTTTTAAATCTAGTATATAATACCTTATGAAACAAAAATTAAATATTAGGAACTAGTTTTGAAGGGCTACAAGGAAGTAGATTAAGAGAGGAAAAGTGATTACTAGAAATTTATCTTAAAATTGGAGTTGGGAACCAAATTTACTACACACCAATATCGCCCAAATGGGTTCCCAAAAATAGTTTTGGTTTGTCTTATTTGTTAGTATGTATCTCCCAACACCAACTCACCAAAGTGACATTGGTCTTGAGAAGTTAGTGAAGGAAGTTTTGGCCTAGGTAAGTGTTTTGAATATTTATTTTGTTTTCCATAATATTTTTTGGTGAATTAGTATGGAATATGACATCGAGTCATGGTTTATTGATAGAAATTTATCAAGTAATCCAATTAATCTAAAATTTTCAAATTTATAAAGTTCTAGACTTGAGAAACTAAGGTAATTTGCAAGATTAAGGGTAGTGCTATGATATTTAGGTTAAACTAACCTTGTGGATTGATTGCGATTGATTTTCCCCTACATCACCTAGTTTATATGTTTAATATTCATGTGAAATGATGCATCTTATTGGCCAATTGTTCCACAAAATTTAAAATTACTTGAATTTCAACTTGAATGGAGCATAATTGTCTCAAATTTGTAGGTGGAGGCATATCATAAATTACATAAAAATGGGTTTGACCTCAATTATAGGTTGAGAGAAAATAAATATGACTATTTAACTATAGGTAACACGAAATCCACATTTATTAGGATTTAATTGTGCATTGTATTGTAGTAGCTACTAAAACATTTTCCACAAAGATATATCATGTTATTTTTGAAAAGTATATATTATGAAGTTATCATTAGAATATATTTCAATTATATTATGTAATCATAAAACATATGTGTCTTAATACATTGATATATATCCCCAACATTCTATAACCAAAAGGCATAACTATACCAAAAACATACCCAGGGAGCTGTAAAATACATATTCTCATTATCAATGGGATTGATTTTTATTTTATTGCATCGATAAAATTCATCCATGAAATATAACATCTCATATCCCATAGTGGATTTCATGATCAGATCAATATGAGGTAAGGGAAAGCTATCCATAAGAATAGCCTTGTTTAAGTCTCTAAATATTGTATACCAACTAATTTCACCATTAGGATTTGACAAAAGTAAAATGTTAGAAACCCATTAAGGATATTTTGTAATGTGAATGATCCCGACATCTAAGATATTTTCAATCTCATTATTAACCATAATATCCACTCGAGGATTCATATTTGTAATTTTTTTGTGTTGTATTAGCATCATGATGAAGAAATATAATATGCATATTGATACATGTATCATGTCACTATAATTACATATAAAAAAATCCAACATATCATGTAATATTCATTAAATGGATGTTCCCTAATCATCTTTTTGTGTGGATACCAATAGTACTATCCATCGATCATCAATGGTGAAAAATTAAAAGTATTGGTTTATTCATTCAAAAACTAATATCTTCAATAAATTATGAGGTGTGAATGGTGTCAGAACCACCAAGTGAGGTGCTAGAAGTATCACCTTCACTAAAATATGCATGAGATTTTTTGGGATGATGAAATCTATTTTATTGAAAGAAGGGAGAGAGAATATCATGTTCCCCCAAGTACTTTATAAGGTATAATATATTATAAAATTCATACATGGTATGGATATTAGGTAAAGCAATATCATTAGTTAGGTCAATACAAATGAGCTATAGGGTAAAAGTTTGATGGAATTCATACGCATATTGGGAAGGTATTCCTAAAGTAGTGATGAAAAAAATGGAAGGATCCTTAATAATTTTATGAGATTTGTAAATAATACCCTACCATGTGTTTATTATTCAGATTGTAATGGGATCAAAAATACATTTCTCATTCAAAAAAATCCCTTTTCAAGTGAATCCCATTCTGCACAAATACTTATAACCTTATCTATGTTTAGGGAAATGAGGAGACCATGATTTGGATGTTTACATGTAATGAGAAGAAGGATACATGTAAGGAGTATACACATATTTTTTATACATTAAAATGTAATACTTTAAGGGTTCGTGATGTATATAAAAAATATATATAAAACCTTGATAAGGTTATATTAAGAAACTTTAAGGGTTCATGATATGCGAGAAAGTATAGAAAGAACCTTCATAAGCATATTTTAACAAAATATAAATAGTGGATGGGATTTGATGTATATAATGTATCTAGGGACATCCTTAGAGGATCTATTAATTAATATCATTAGGAATAATTTGACATACATTATCAAGGTTTTCTTCCCCAAATTCAATGTAAATGTGATTTTCCCACCCCATAATTTATCAAGATATCCTTTGTTGAATGAATAAACCAATGCTTTTAATTTTTTCACCATTGATGATATATGGATATTACCTATTGGTATCCACACAAAATATGATTAGGGAACATCCATTTTATGAGTATTACATGATATATTGGATTTACTTATATGTAATTATAGTGACATGATACATGTATCACTATGCATATTATATTTCTTCATCATGATGCTTATTCTTAACTAAGTGGATATATAGCTCTACTTGAATATACAAATTGAGACTAATATAAGTTAAATTATTAAAACCACACATACTCATATTAGATTAGGTGAGATCATCTAATAATATTCCCAATCTAGTAAGGAAATATGTGTTGCAAATATTGAGTCCTAATCCATTATCAACAATTAAATTCTTAACTAAGTGGATATCTAGTTCTACTTGTATATACAAATGGAGACTAATATGTATGATATGTTGTCTTTATTAAATAATAAAATATTTATAATGGATACCACATATTGAGGCTCTATGTCTACATATGACTTTATCATTATAGGACACCATGGATAATATCATTACATGAAGGATTATGGTGAAGTATCTCAAGGAGGGATATTTTAGTATTAGTAGAAAAATAAATGAAATAAGAAATAAGAATAAACCCTAAGATAAAGATAATAAACATAAAACAGATTTATAATATAAATCCTAATTTGGAATATGGTAAAATAGGAAAAATAGGTTAAGGATTTGTTCAACAAATAGCTCTTCATGAAATTACTGTACCCAAAATGAATAAGAATTTCGGTTGATATTTAAATTTTAGATTATGGTAAGAAAAAAGAGATATATTTAGATTCATTAAATTTACATTATGTGAAAAATCTAATATGCATATATTAACAATGTGCAAGATAGATCAATCAAAACAACTACTAGATGATACACACAACAAGAAGGGATATGCATTTAGATATATTACGACTCTAAAAACTGAACCATCTATGGAAAAATGATGAAATCAATCTTCATATGCTTTATTTTTGACTTTGAAATATCATGGTGAGAATGGACGATGTGGTTGATTATGTATGAAACAATTTTTCTCTTTCATATATGTTTGGAATTCCATACAATGAATTGTGGGCATGTGTAGTTGAGTAAAATGTGTTGTCCAATGAAACCATATGTATTGAAAATGTGTGAAACTATTTGTATGATTTGAAATAACTTCAAACTATAACCATGAGTGGAAACCCATATAAAAATTTTAATGGTTGGGTTGATGTGTAATCCATACATTGCCTACATTATCACTACTTTAAGGGACTTCAAACCCCACACGATTCTCCATCCGCATATGTGACATCTATATGGATGAAACTATATTTGATAAATTTATCACTTGATAATACTTTGTAATGGCTTGGCATGATTTTTTTATTTTTATTTAAATACTTGTAACTTTGGAAGCTATAATCTTGAACCTATTTGGGATTTATTTAGACCTATGTAGGGAATGATCCTTATGTGTATTTATATTTAAGGAATATTTGAAAATATTTTATTGTTTTTTCAAAGATATTTTATTAAGGAGTCCTTATAAGTGTTGGGTAATGTTTGAGTGAGTAAATGAGTGCATTCGAGTTAATTGTATAGGATTTCATAAGTATATTTTTTCATTAATTCCAATTTATAGGAAATTGCCAACCCATAAAATATATTAAATTGTGAAAATTGCCATTACGTGGATTCCGATGAAAATACTAGTTTTGGACTACATTTTTTTTGTAATTTGGGCTCTATTCAGTCATCAACTATTGTTGTCCATTGTTTCTAGTAGTTTTCATTGATGTCAAAGTTAAATTACAGAAAAGGGTGTTTAGGTTTCATATGAGTCTCCGTGATGTGTTTATCTAAGGTCAAACATGAAGGTTGATTGGTAGTGTGTTTATTTGGTGATGTTCTATGGTGTCTAAGCATGGTGTTGAGTATGGTGCAAGAATGGATGGTATTTTTATGTGTCTTGAAGGTTTTCACAAGGTTAAGAAAGGTTGGTATGATGTGTAAGAAGTGTTTAGGTGTCTGCAATGAGTCATCATGGCTAGTTCATGAGTTTTATGGGTTGATTCAGTCATTCTAGGCCTATCCCTAGTCCTAGGGCATGGTGTATAACATGGTGGCATTATAAATAGATAAATGTAGTCTTACACAAGTATGGGATATGTGTTGGGATGTTGTAACACATGTATGAGGATTTTCAGGTCATATCTCATCTGTTAAGTGCATGTTCATGGTCCTTGGGAACCAAGATGGTGAAGATTACTCATGTACACATAGGTAAGTCTTAGTGGCTTGATATTTTCAAACATATTTGAGTGTGAATGATACTTGGGTTATTTATAGGAGGTATCTACAATGCTTCAGGTCAAAATGACTAAAATTTCTCAATTTATGATGTTTTTGGTCAAATCGAGTTCTAAAGAAGGAAAATCCATCTCGATATGGTATCTTGTTTTTCTCACCAACTCACACAAACTTTGTATGGTACCATAAGAATTTGGGGATGTTTTTCATGGAATATAGAATCTTTTTTTTTTAAATAATGAATTAGTTTTGACGTCTCATCTTTATGAACAATCATTAAGAAGTCAAGTTGTTTTGAAATCCTAGTTAAACCCTCCTAGCAGAGTGACTTAGAAGTTTAACTTTATATGGTATCAAAGTTCTCTTGGAATCCAGAATTGATGCATCGGGGTTGTAGAGGATTCCTAGGATCTCATTTTTCTAGGTGTTTGGTGACCTAGCTATTTGAGGAAGAGAGAGAAAACCTTAGTTTTGTGGAGATTTGTAGTTTGAGGGATGAGATAAAAACTTCAAGATGAAAAGTAAATTATTACAAGATCCTTGGGAGATTCTATAATTATCCATGAAAATTTTTAGGTTTTTTCAGTGGATAAAATGAAAGATACATGTCATCAAATTTAGCCTACCATTTTTGGCCTTAAGGGCTAAAAAGATAGTCTATTAGTTGAGGTAAGTTTGATGATTTTTCATGTTAGAGTAGTTTTCTATGGTAATGGACAGTTGATAAGAACCTGATATGATGTATTGGAATACTTGGTTTGATATGGAGAAGTGGTTTCTTGTCTAATCCCTAATGGTCTAATTAGCCTTATTAGGCTTTTTCAAGAAACCGACTAAAACAAGTGTGATAGAGTGAATTTATCCATGTGCGATATGTATCTTAATATTTGAATATGTTTTTCATGTATCCCTTGATTTGTTCCATGCTTATTTTTATTGGAAGTTACCTTATAGGTGTTTGGAGTTAGATTCCTCAATATTGGTTCTTGAGTCCTTAGAGCCTGAATGAGTAGTTATGGAGATTGGTATGTTTGGATGCCTTAATATTTGATTTAAAGATCCTAATTAGTGGTTTAAGATAGTAGAAATAATAATATTTCCATTGATATGTGGTTTTTCCTTGGTGTGGTGATTTAATGTGTGAACTAGCTCAATTTTGAAGACCTAGTTTTGGGGTCTTGAAGCCAGTTTGAGCAGTGCTATAAAAGGAGTCATTTTTGGGTATTTTTCCATGATATGAAGGTTTTAATGTGTCTCATGAGTTATATTACATCAATAAATTATTTTTGTGTCATTTGTGTTATGGTGATGAGTTTTGGTACTCCAAGTCATTCACTTTTGGAAGGTTATTTTTAGGTGTTGAAGACCTAGTTTGAGATGCTTGCTTCTTAGAGAGTTTCATGATGGAGATAGCTGATGTAGAGGTTCTTGGGATTACTGAAGGATTTTAAAGGGTTTTTTTACTTGCGTAGAGATGATAAATCCATGAAAAATTTTCCTTGTGCCTTTTAAGATCATTATCTACTCGTTGGTTGTGTAGGCTTGTGTTTAAGGCCTACTTAAGATGCCTAGTGCTTGTTCTTGATGTCTTGACCCATGTAAACCTACTTCTCCCTTTGAGATTATTTATATTATGATTTATATGTATTTTTTTGTTGGTATGGCCAACCTACATGGTCATTGTATGGATGAAAATTGACATGCAACCTTCAACCGCACTCCACCCCGAGGTCGTGTCGGGGCATCCGATGTGGAAATATGTGTGGCTAACTATAGGAGGATCAGTGACTAATATATGGTAGTGTGATCTCCTAGTAGCTAAGTTGGAAAAGGGGAGATTTAGAGGCTATGAATGGGTAGCGTAAATTCCCTATGGTTTGTCTAACTGAATCTCAATGTTGAACTAGTTTGAAGTGTCTAAATTAACTAAGATGAAACTAACAATCTATGCTACTGTTGAAAGGAAACTAACCTAAACAAATAAAAAAACTAAAACATTACATTCATAAACAACAATTTACTTCTATTTTAAATAATAAAAAATCTTTCTACACTAAAACTAAATAATAAAAATAACTGATGTGGTTATTCACATGTGCTAAGTATATTGAAACTAAACTATCTTAAAACAAGAAATTTTCTAAAGGATCTATGATATGTAGAAAAATCCTATAAAGATTCTCTCCTTCAGATCCATAGGGATGGGAAGAAGAGGATATGTCACTGAGAGCTGTTATTAATGATTTAAACCCTCTTGGAAATTAACTAATTACTTGCAAATGAAAGGTAATTGATTTCTACTCTATTTGATATGATGTAACAATGATATATTGTAGGAATGAAGGAAATAAAAAAATCCAACCTATAATTCACAGAATAGAGGTAAATCTAGTTGTGTGATGAGTTGTCCCCTCAGTTTATCCTTTCTTTCTCTATGTGTCCATATGAGTCCAAGGAATTGGGAATGCAAAGGAAACATCAGGAGAAGACACTTGAGCGATGGCATCTTGAAGGTATTCTAGTTGCAATGCAAGTGGAAGAGGGATAACACAAGTGAACAAAGCTTGGATATGTAATTTCCAACAAGATTGTGGCAGCAATACTATGCAAGATACACAAAATTCTTAGGCCATTTGTTTAAATACAAGTATTAAATATATAGGAATTGGTTGGAATGTGCCTTCATACACAAGGTAGCCTTGGAGTTCCAAATCATTGGGTGAAGAGGCAGTTAAATATAATTAAATCTATTTAAAAATAGAAGAGGGAAGGAATACCATGCAATCAAGACTATTTTTAGGAAATTTGGTTCACAAATGCACCTTGGAAGTCAAGTTAAGTGAAATTACGTGCGTTAAAACCACACATGAAAAGTTGTTAAAAAGCATGCGGGACCATTTCCCTACACACGGGAGGCGAGTCACGGGACTGCCACCCTTCTGGGAAGTGGTTCCAAAACCACTACCTAGGCGGGGTGGCATTCCGACACTAAAGGCCAAAACATGCATAGAAATGAGTGGAAAGTTGGAAGAAAGGGTTGAAAAGTTAAGTAAGGATGTCTAGGTTACAAATATACACCTGCAGATGAGCTTCGATCATCATTGGGGAATTTTGTAACCGTTTCCCAACAATGTAACACATGTAATTTTGGGTGCGTATAGTCATGTCTTACCTAGGAGAGTCTATAGGCAACTGTCATGTATATATAAGCTAGTGTAATTAGTTATTTCGACTAGTTGTGATTATGGGGATGTGAGTGAGCTAGAGAAGGAAGAATATGAGCTTATAGGGGTCAATGATAGATATAAGAAGAGTGATTAATACTTGATAAATATTTAGGATCAGATATCTAAGAGAAATAGATGTATTTATCCCATGAAGAAGTATTGAGCGATTTAGGAGAGTGCTTGTTTTGAGAGGGTTTGAAGAGAGAAGAGCTAAATTTAAGATCACTATCAATTGTGGGAGAAACATATTTTTAGTGTTTTTCCATTTTCAAGCGGTTGAGTTGGGTTTTGATAACCTTAGGAGGTTGTATCCTCATTATAGGGTTGGTTCCCTAATAAACTAGGGGTTGGTGTTCCTTGTGGGGTTGGTTCCTCCCAAAAGAAATCTTTCATGATGTGCAATATTCATGTAATTCCTTTTTTTTAATATAAGAAGAGGTTATAGGGATTTTCTTCCCTTGATGATTTCCACTTATATTTGGTGTCTTGTGTTTTCTCTCTTATCTCATGATCCTTTGAATTGTTAATTCACATATAATAATCTCACATGTGGTTACGTATTATGAATGGTTAATTGAATAATGAATGATATGACATGGTAAATTAAGTTAAAGTTTTATATGACTAATTCACCCCTCACCCCCTCATTATTTATGCCTATAACAAGTGTAGGCATGGAACAAGGTGGTGAAATGTTTTGGCATGAAACTTAAGGGTGATAGAATGCTTTATACGTATGAAAGAGATTAAATGAGAAACTTACTAATTAATATGATGAGATAAAATCATGGAATATGGCCAATGATAAAAATTGATCTTGAAATATGCACGTAAGTCAGGATTTATGGATTAAGCCAATACAAACATTATCAAGTGATAAATAAATAGATTTGGGTTTCTAAAAAGATATGCAAAATTTCTATCTTTAAGGTTGAGGGACCCTATAGATTCCTTAATTTCACCTATCAAATAAAAAATGATGATTAAAATGATAGTATATGAAACTATTAAGGCATGTTTTTCTATAAGAGTGATATTGATGTATGGAGGATTCTTGTTATGTAATGCCACATGATATTTTTGTATCTTTACATATTTCCTTTGCATAATAATTCCATATTGTCATGAATTTAATATGGTTGTGCTCTATCATAGGGTGTGGAAAATATACCCTATCACGTACATTACAATCACAATTAAAATTGTTAAATATGTATATTCAATAAATAGAATTACTAATATTATTTTCAAAAAGTCTAAATATCATTAATACTAAATTAAAATATTAAATCTACTTGTTTCTTCTCGAGATAAGGTATCCTTTAAAATATTCAATTCATATTTTATATTATGAATGCCATCTTAGTAATGTTATTAATGTCTTTCTTTATTTTATTAAATTCTATCTTCAATAAATTCAATTAGTGTTAGTAACTTGTAATGAATTTTTTAACTCAAGTTAACAAATAAATATCAAATAAAAAACTTTTTTGGATTTTACACTTTAATATTTATGAAATGAAAACTTATTCATCTACATGTTATAACATACTAAATCATGTAAGAATATATGCAAAAATTATTTTTGAAAATTAATATAAAAGTAATATATAATACTAAAAAAATTCACATTGTCTTTTTGAACACCTTCATGTTCATTTATCACATTAACTTGACATCATTTATTCATGTTATGAAGCATTTCAAATTTTCCTCGAAAATTAATTTTTATGGTTTATACATGCTTTAAACAAATCTAGACCTTTTTTTTTTTTATAAGGGGTAAATGTAGGGTTTCAAAAGGTCCCTAAAACCTTACATCAATCTTAAAATATATTGTCACACCCACGTGTTGACACACAAATACAACAACAAAACTACCATAATTTTATTTTGGCTTACATTTTTAATACATTACTCCACATGGGATCACTTAGGATAACTCAACATCACATAAGACATTTAAACAAACATGAACCCACATATATAACATGGAAACACATGATGCACATCAAGTCACATTTTCCCCAAATGACAAGGTTAAAAATAATAATTCAACTAGAATGTAAAATCACGTATAAGCACTTTCCATGACACGAAAATTTGATTGTTTACATATTTATTACATTCATATTTCATTATTGACCTTAATTATTTGAAAATAAATTAACATATAAACCTTCAATTTTATTTAAAAATAGATTTTACTTTCTTTATTTCATTTAAAACTTTACTTATTTTGGTTCCATTTGATTTTTCTCGTTTCTCTTATCACAATTTATTTACATAGCATGATTGTTGATAAGAAAATTTAAACACAATGAATGGGGAGAGAAATGGACGGGGAAAATTTGAAAATGGTTTTGAGTAGGAAAAGGATAGAGAGGCGAGTGCGAGGTTTCATGGGAGATCTGCGGGATGGCGGGAAGGATGCACTGATTTACCACGAGAAAGTGAAAAGGTGGATCTAGACATGGGACCCCCTATCACATGGGTGTGTCGAGTGGTTGGAAAAGCAAAAAAAGATGTATATTCTATCAATCTCAGCTTGGTTTACAATGAAAATGGTGTTTTCTTGGAAATACCGGAACAACTATCCAATCGGGTGAAGACTTCAATGTGCAATACCATTTTAGCCAAGATACCTAGTAGTAGACTGAATATTGAGGAGTTCAAAAATGGGCTAATAGAAAGTGAATGCCTAAAGGTTATATGGAAATAGTGGCATATGCTAGTGCCTTATTTGTGATTAATTTATACTTAGAAGAGAATTTATTTTGAATACTTTTCGAGAGGTCCATGGTTCATGGGCAGGAGATGGTTCAGTTCAAAAATGGCATCCTGGATTCAACCCATTGGAAACAGTTATTAAAAAATATCTTGTATGGGTTAGGTTACCAGGCCTACCTATTGAATATTGAGATTTGGATATCCTACGAGGATAAAAAAAAAGCTATTGGGGATTTGGTCATAATAGATCCAGTTACATGTGCTAAAATCATACTTTGCTTTGCATGGTTACGTGTTAATGTGGCCTCTGAAACTTCCTTACCTAGAAGCATTGAGATCAAGGAACCTTGAGGGGTGCATAGCAGAATATTGACTATGATTTTTTAATGTTTATGTGCTTCTCATGCTTCGAGGTGGGACACAATATAAAATATTTTCCTAAAGCTAAAGAGGCGGCTACCCGAAATATTTTCTTAAAAAAACAAAGGAATTAATAAGGAAGCTATTTCGAGTAAGGGAGTCATGCAACCAAATGGAAGTGGGCCATCGAAATTTAATCCATCATGGAAACAAATAAGTAAACTAGTGGAGATTAAGGACTAGATTCTAGAAGACCCAATACAAAACACAAAAAATAAGTAGTTGAAATAGGTCGGGAAGGAGGTCAAAGCAAGATGGAAGAAAATAAAGATCCTAAAAAGGATGAATATGTGGTTATCTTTGAAGATTGTTAGGAGGATAGTATTGTTGGATATATAGTCCCATATATCATGGATGCAAGTTTTTTTCCTAAAGACTAGGATAATCACTACTAGTGATTATTATGTTCAATATCTTAGACACCATTTTGGAGGACATTCCTATAGTGGCGGAGGATATACAATGTGATCTTGAGTCCTCTAAGAATACCCCAAAGTAAAATCTAATTGAAGATACTGAGGTTATAGAAATGGTAAAATAAATCTCCATAAAGGTTTTATCTAAGATCCATGTCCCAGAGACAAATTGTATACCATCTCCAAAATAGAAACCAACCCCGAGGACTAGATCAAAGGTGGATGTAGGTGTCAATAAAGCATCCCTAGGAAGACTGTTTGAAAAGGAAAAAAGGGAGAGATCTTCTAAGAAGGACATTATGGAGGGGTGAAGAAAAAAATTGTCGGTAGGTCTTAAATCCTCTCACTCTAAATGATTTTTTTATCTTGGAATATAAGGGGCCTAAACCAACCCTATAAGCATAGGATTTTGTTTGATTTCAAAATGAAGGAGAAACCTGATGTTATAATGATACAAGAAACTAAGATGAATCAGGATAGGATGAAAGATTTTCATATTTTATTTTAGAAATAAGATGGTTTCCAATTTGAACCATCTACTGAGGGCCTTCGAGGGTATTTTTTCATGCGGAATAAGAAAATATTATAAGCCTCCCCCCTCATCAATAGTCAACATCATATATTTATCTGTTTCACTAAAATCATCTCTAGAAAACAATTTATTCTCTCTAATATATTTTCTCCTAAAAATACAACAGGTAGAAGATTGATTTGGGAAGAATTTACCACCTTTAGAAGGATGTTTAGTGATTTAAAATGGATTATAGGAGGTTATTTTAACACTCCTCTCATTCCTTCAGAAAATAAAGGAGTTAATGTGTTTACTGAGAGTATGGAGGACCTTGGGAATTTTATGGGATGGAATGATTTGATGGATCTGAATCTAAGTGGTTCAAAGTACACTTGGTCCAACATGTGTGAAGGGGAGAACTGATCCAAATTAGAGTAGACTATTTTCTTGTGAATCTCCAATGGATCCATGAGCAACAATATACTCTATCCTCTCTAGCTCACATTGGTTTGGATCACAATCCTCTGATTCTTAAATTCAATATTAGGGAGTAACCTATTGGTAGACCTTTCAGGTTTGAAAAAATGTGGACCACTCATCCGAGTTAAAAAAATGATAGAATAATTTTGGAGTTTGGAAATCAAAGGCAATAACATGTTCAGGGTGGCTGCCAAACTCAAAAATATTAAGGTAAATCTCAAAATTTGGAACAAGTAAGTTTTTGTCAATATCTTTCTCTAAAAAATTAGAATAGTAGAAGATATTCATGTTATGGAAGAAGCCATGGAACAGGGAGGATGGGGCATGGAGGAAAAATTAAAAGAAGAATAACTACTAGCTGAATACCATGATATTATGCACAGAGAAGAGATATATTGGAAGAAGAAATCTAGAATTACTTGTCTTAAAGAGGGAGTAAGGAACACCAAATTCTTCCATATCCAAAAACTAAAGAAATACAATGGTGAAATAGCTACCGAGGATAAGGAAATCTCTACCACTATAGGAACTTGTTTGTTGAATATCTTCATTCAGATGAAATATCTAGAGTGGAGATCATTAATATTTTTCAACCTGCTATTAGCCAAGCTGAAAATAGTGAACTCATAGCCACCCCTTGTGAGGAAGAGATAAAATATTTCCTTGGTGATATGCAAGGGAAAAAATCTCATGGCCAAATGGTTTCCCTGCTTTCTTTTTTCAAAAGTATTTTGATATTGTTAAGAAAGAAGTGGTGTTAGTCGTCTAATATTTTTTCCACTCTTACAGCTTGCTCAAACAAATCAACCACACTTTTATTGCCCTCATCCCAAAAAATAAAGGAGATAAGGAAATTATGTCTTTTAGATTAAGGGAGACTCTTATTAATTTAATCTCTCCAAATCAAGGGGCCTTTTTACCTGAAAGACAAGGACTGGACAACATAATTACTATTCATGAGATGATACACTTAGTGGATCTCTCAAGAAGGGAGGATATGATTGTGAAGTTGGATATGTAGAAATCCTATGATAGAATATCTTGGGATTTCTTGTACTCCCTCCTAACTTTATTGGGATACCACCCCCACTTCATAAAATGATTCAATCTTGCACTAAAGAACAATTATTTTTGTTTTAATTAATGGAAAGCCGAATGTCTTCTTCAAATCTAAAAGGGGATTGAGGTAAGGGGATCCCCTATCACCTTTCCTATATATAATAGTTTTTGAAACTTTGAGCAGGTTATGTTCTAAGGATTGAAGAGTTGGGATTTTGGAAGGTATAAAAGTGGCTCATGGAATTGAAAACCAAATCTTGCAGCGGGTGTTTGATGATACAAATCTTATGGGTCAATTTTTTGTTCAGGAAGCTAGGGATATCAAAAATCACTAAAAATTATGAAAAATCTACGAGGCAGAGGATTAAATTTATAAAGAGCTCTTTTTTCATTAATGTTGGGGAGGAGCAACAAAATATCTTCGGGAAACATTCTAGATTGAAACATCAAGCCTATCCACGATACTTACTTGGGAATGTTCCTTTATAGGAAAAGGTTTGAGGAAGAAGGGTGGAATAAACTAATAGAAATATTTCATAAAAAACTTTCCTCCTAGAAAGGTACTCTTCTCTTACAGGCTAGAAAAATTTAGCTTCTTCAAAAAATTTTACGAGGGCATTGTTGTTTTTATTATGTCCATATTCACTCTACTATTTAGAGTGAACAAAGCTATTGAGAGCATAAAAAAGGTATTTATGGACTGGATCGTGAGGAAAAGAATATAAACCCTTTAGTTTTCTGGGATAAAGTCACTCAACTAAAGGACAGGGGTGGTATGGGATTAAAAACATTCAACTCATAAATAAAACACTTATAGGTTGGGTGGAGATTGCACAAAGAGGAGGAAACCTAGGTCAACAAATTGAAAATGAAATATTTGTGGCCCTTTGGTGGTACTTTGTCTCTCTTCTCTAATATGGAGCTTCGTAGAGGTTCTATATTCTAGAATAACCTCGACAAACTAGAAATTTGCTGATAAAGGGAAGTAAGTGGAATCTTGGAGATGGGTCTAAGATAACATTTTGGGAGGACCCATGGATTTTGGATGGTTCCATGAAATTGGTTGAACCATGGAGTGAGCATTGGCCTTTGTTCACTCAAAAACATGGAGAATTGGTCTATAATTATTGGGATGAAGAGAGAAAGTGGATATCCCTCCTCCCTTCCCCTCAATTCTTAGGGGATATTCAGCCCTTTCAATATTTAAATAAGAGGCTTAAGTATTTCCATATTCCCCATGATAGAGCTTAGGATGAGATGATATGGAAAACCATGGATATATGGGAGTATGGTGTTAAGTCTGGTTATTTGTTAAATTTTGAACACATTGAACCTAATACTCTTTAGAGGAAGGTTTGAAATAATAATATTATCCCAAAAATCAATATTTTCTTCTAGAAAGTTGTAAAATGTAATATTCTTACAATTTATAGGCTTATAAAAAGAGGAATGATTATAATCAATAGATTTGGCTTCGAAAATGTAATGAAAAGTCTATTCAAAATCTCTTCCTTGAATGTCCTTTTTCTTTTCAAGTTTTCTCTAGTGTTCTTGGTCTTTTTAAAATGAATATGGTCCTTCCTGAGGATGTGGCCCTTCTTCCTTTTCAATGGTGCTTCATTTTTCAGATTGCTCTGGTTATGAAAATTTGGAAACTTTCTCTCCCTCACACGTTATGGGGTTTATGGCTGAAATGAAATAACAAAACTTTCAGGAAAAAAAATTCCATCTTGGAGAAGGTGATTGAAAAGGTGAGATGGTTCCTTAAAGACAATGCTCAGATTTTAAATCCCAAACAAGATAAAAATTATCTGGATTGGGAAAAATATATCATAAGGTGCATGGATTTCACACCTTACAATCCTGAGAAGAAGAGGGTTAACCAAATGGTCAAATGGTCAAAGTCCCCCGATGGTAGCTTCAAGCTCAACTTTTATGGCTTGAAAAAAATGATGAATGAAGTTGTTGGAGGAGGGTTCCTGATTCGTGACCAGAGGGGAATTTTCATCAATACCTACACATGCCCCATTGGTAATCATACCAATAACTATGATGAAGATAATGCTATGCTTTAATGGGTCATGATGTGAAAATATTTAGGATTAAAATCCATCATCATAAAAAATTGACTCCTGTGTGTGATCAAATATCTTAAGGATCATAGTAAGTATGGGTGGAAGCTCAAAAACATGATCAAGGAAGCTCGCGGTATCTTAACATCATTGGATAAAGTGGACTTTCAACACATCTACAGAGATGGAAATAAACCCACAAATGCCCTAGAAAACCAAGGTAATGACATGATAGATTTTATGATGTGGTCAAGGACATGTATTCCCTAGGGACCCATTAATAATCGATTAATGATGATATGAATTAGGAGGTGGAATAATGATGATGACCAAGCCTCTTATGCTTGGTATTTTGGAAATACCTCTCTTTTTTATAATGTATATGATTCACTTCATTTGGAATTTTTTTTTTTTTTTTTGAGATTGGTGTCTTCTATTGCGTGTTTAAAGTTGGAAAGTTTGAAAGAGCCATGGGAAGTGACAAGGTCCTCATCTTGAACCTACCACTTTCCTTCACCTCAAAAATGGAAATGCCTTGTGGAAAATGCTGCACAAATGGTGATTTACTAGGTACATTCATCATTTGAAAGGTAATGTCCCTGCTCTCTCTGTCAATTTTTCTAACACTTGGATTTACAGGAGCTTTAATTTTAGAGGGGTTCAAATTGGGGTTTCATAGGAAGCCATAAGCGAGATAACGGGTCTAAAAATGGAGAGGATTAAAATCTTTAAGGATAAAACCCATAAAAAGCATAAAATTCATACTCTTTTGAAAGTGGAGAGAACATTGTGGCTTATGATGATGGTATCTCTTGTACCTTCCTCCATGAACGATGGTTGGATGTCTATCTTGTGGTCATGAAATACTTAACCTTAGAGGGGAAAATTTTAAAGGTATTTTCCCACCATCTATCAATCCTTAATTACTTCGCATAAACCGGACCATAAGCTAGTCCTTATTCCTCAATAGGTCTCTGCTCTCCATTATTGAGGAATTCAAAAACAAGAAACTTTACATCCCTCTTCATTAAGGCTTAATTCTTCTGTTTGTCCAAAGAATCCCACTGATTAGAAAATTAGTGAACCCAAGTCGGATCATGAACCCTAGCTTTGGCACTTGATCATGTGAGGAAAAGGAAATATATTGAACCTATTGAGGGGGTTGTGGATGCTCTGTACAATCTTGAAAAGGGTGGTCAGAATGTGGGTGAGAGTTCTAGTAAAAGGGATCATGATTTTATGGACTGGGAAGCTAGACTGCTTCATGTAGAATCCACTGTTGATACTATCATTACTGTTAACAAGAATATCATTTAAGAATTAAAGGATTTTCAACACAAGATTGATGTCTAACATAAGAGTATTGGGGGTATTCAAGCATATTTTGTTATGAAGGAATAAAGGATCTCTATTTAATAAGATCAAGTTATCAGGGTGGATACTAAGCCCAACATGAATCTCATGTTGATTAGTTCTAAGAGTGATGATTCTGAGATGGACGAGGGCTTTGATATGGAGGCGGTGAACACCCAAGTTGAAGAAAAGGATTAGGTTAGCATAAAAGAGGGCATGAACACTTAGACAAGGGAAAAAGAGAAAAAATACCAAAGTGTGTGATCATCAAAGTGGTGGTAGGAAGGATGGTAGGATAAGTACCGAGCTTGAAGAAGGCCTCGAGAACTAATTATAGACCTTTGGCTATATTTTTCATTTTTTTCTATTGTTTTTTTCCTTTGTGGATTTCTTGTCAAAAATGTACTATTTAATATGTAGAATTTATAGGATTCTAGATTTTTTTGGTGGTATGTCCTCAAGTATTTTCTACTTAACCTACAAGTCTCGCTATTTATTTATTTTTTGTTTGAAACTAGATAGTTTTTTCACGGGGTTTTTTGGTCCCATTTTAAAATGAAACTCTTTTTTATATTTTCTAAACAAGGAACATTTAAACACACTTGAGACTAATAATACTTGTTATAAGGATTCATTATTAACGGTCCCGCTTACTTGGTTTTGTAATTTACCTTCGTTGTAACAAGGGAGATTCACATGAAATAAAAGGAATTCTATTAGGTCAAGAGTGGACAAAGCATGATTTATTTTATAGTAGCATTTAAACACTAATGTTACACTCTTTTCATTTTTAAAGTTATTACAACTAACTATGTATTCTAACTACTTAACTTAAATACTTAGTTTGCATCGTTCATGATACGCAAAAGAGGGTTTGCATCGAGTCAAAAGGGACAAGTCTCAAATTCCCCTTTTTATAATTTTAATCATTTAACATTATTGTTTAAACCATGATGATGGGTATGGTGAATATGTTCATCCCTTAAGTATTGCAATTTTCCCATTTAATAGGTTGAATGATCACTAATGAGGCACTATTTTATTTTTATTTATCTTAGTCATTTTATCATGTTGGCATCATTCAAGGTGTATGTGACATTTAACAATTGTTCCAAAATATCCTCTCATTTACTCATGTTCTTATAACCCTTATGTCATTACATTGAATTCATATTGAATTCCTTTTAGAACAAATAAGGTTCATATAATACTTGTCCTTCACTTAGACATCAAGATTCTAAGGAGTATGATCTCACACTTAACAAAGTTTATATTATTCTTAGGAAATTTAAGTATTAGATGCATGTTACAAGGAGACATTCAATTATAATTTTATACATCCTATTACCTTCTAGCCACTACCCTTCTCGTTGGGAAAACATACATTAAAGTGTATTTCACCCTAATTCTCATGAGAGGTCCATGATTGACTAATTTCATTAACACCCAAAGGGGTCTACACCAAACTAATAGGAAAAACTTAGGGAAACCAAATATCCTTACCCCGCAACCTTTGCACAACCAAAGGTACTTCTTGCCAAGGTAACACTTCTATTTGTGAGGAGAATAAGGGATTCAACTCAATAGTTTCATACATAGGTAACTTACAACATAGGTTCCACTCATGTCATTTAAATCTCTTTAATGAGATCATTTGAAGGTAAAAACACCCAAAAATATTCATAAGGCTTTGGTAGCTTTCGCTAGAGCACCAAGGACATCACACACATGAAGGATAACTTGTTCAAGAGGAGACTATAATTATGATACCTAGGAAAATGATCATACTCACACCCAATGTGATAGGGTACACATAGTGCAACCCTTTCCTCACACGAACGTACCTAAGTTATGGACATGGTCTTGCGAGGCTTGTCCCAAGTATAAATATGGATGAAATGGGTAATAGTATTAAGTCTTTTCTTAACATGATAAGGGTTTTATAGGTCCAATACATCACTAGAAAGTATATGACACACACCATTATTAGTTTATTACCATCCACACACACAAATACAATTCCTAAGAGGAAACCCACATACTCAAGATAATGTTTAACCATTACCATTCCTATAGGGGTTTTGTGACAATGTCGATATGCATACATGTTATTATGGTAACTTAAATTTGGACTCTTTTTTCCCTTAAAATAGGAGGTTCCATTGAGTATAAAAAACTAGGACCATTGTAAAATGTCAATTTTCTATGTGATGAAGATGATCACACAAGAAGGGTAAATCATACAATATTTTACTCTAAGGTTTTCTTTAGGTTTCCTTCTTCCAATTCAAATATAATTAATAAAAAAATTAAAGAGGTTAATTTATTAATTTTAACACCTAATCACACTATAAAGATCAATTCATAAACCAAAAGTTGAGTTTGAGGATTTCAAAATGAAATGCAAAGAAAGCTCTAGATTAGGGCATAAATCTTGCAAAGTTTCAAAGGAAGAGGGGAACAAACATCAGGCCAAAGGGAAGAGATTAATGAAGCAATATGTGAGGCTTGGAAATAGTTATAGAGGGGGAAAAGAGGCACTTGCTAGGAAATAGTTAATATGATAGCCAAAAACACCTCTTAAGGAACAACAATGCTCACGAAATAGATCCTCTAAAATAACTCCAGTTATCCTTGTGAAATATGTTGAGTTGAAACCTAAAGATGAACCCTATAATCATATCCTATCTAATAATCCTTAGAAAATCATCAATGGCATGGATTCACAACAAAATAAGGAAAAAATCCTTACGGAGAGACAAAGCCCCTTAGTTGTCCACGAAGAAAATAATAATAGTAAATATTCGATTGACCTCAAATAAATAACCAGCGAGATTACGAATCCAAAATGGAAGAAGGATAAATTTCTTAGAATGGGGAGGAATAAAAATTCCTACCCTCTAAGATCCTAAAGATAAAGAACTTAACCATTCACCGAGAGAAGTAAACCAATAAAAAGGAGGTGAAAACAACAAAGAAAGAAGACAAGGAGAATGTATATCTCAACAAAAGTGTAAGTTCTCCTAAACCTTTTTTCACTACTCCTAAGATTGTTCTTTGAAAAAGGAAAGGAAAAAGTAGACCCGGGGATTCCTTTGGAGTCAAAACTCACAAATCAACTACTAATGTTGGACCTAATAAAATAAAAGGCATAAATACTATGGGAAAATAGCGGAAAAGATCCACGGAAAAGATGTGGCTCGGGGAACTCAACTCACTTTGGACAGGGATCCAAAGAAAACAATTTTCAAATATAAATGAAGATAATATCCTATAACGTGAGAGGTCTAAATGGAATTCATAAGTAGATAAATTTAAAAAAAAATAAAAAAACCAACAGACCTCAAATGTTAGCTATTCAAGATACCAAACTTTAAACCGAGTCTATGAAGAAGGTTCAAATTGTTTTTGCAAACAATAAAATTTTCATTACGTAAGCTCGTATGGTGCCTTGGGAGGTATTTCTACTTTCGGGATTATAAACACCTTAAGGGAAAGATCATATATGAATCCAGAAATAAAATTTCTTTCCTCTTCTCTCAAGTAAGTACACCTAATGACTCTTTGTATTTTCTCTAATACTTATGCTCCCAATAGTATTAATGAAAGAAAGAATATTTAGAATGAGCTAAAAAAATTTAGGAGAAATTTTTCGATTATAAATGGCTGATCATGGGTGACTTTAACATCCATCTCTCACCCCATAAAAACAAATGAGGTAGATAATACTTCACCAGCGGTATGGATGATCTTGCGGATCTCTAAGAGATACCAATCTAATGGATATTGAGTTGGAAGGAGCCAATTTTACTTGGAGTAATAGACACATGGGAGCTGATTTAATTTAGGTTAAGTTGGATTGTGCATTAATTACTACTGAATGGACTCTCAATAATGAATCTAGGTTTTCTCTTTGTCTAAAATCGGATCAGATCATAATCCTAGTGTCCTCCATTTCTTTGAGAAAGAGAAATATGGGAGATACCCCCTCCGGTTCGAGAATATGTGGATGGATCATCCCAAAAAAATTTAAAGGATCAAATATTGGTGGAATATCCAAATTATTGAGTCTTATATGTATGTTTTGGTTCAAAAACTCAAGAATGTTAAAAAATAAATAAAAATCTAGAATAAGGAAGTGTTTGGAAATATCTTTGAGAGGAAGAAGAAAATTCAAGAGGATTTGTCAAATTTGGAAAAAATAATTTACGAGGAGGGTATGGAAATCAATGACTACTATATGGAAAAGAATGCGCTAGATGATTACCATACAATTATTGCCCAAGAGGATACTTTTGGAGACAAAAGTCCAGAGCGCTTTGGCTTAAGGATGGAGACTAGAACACAAAGTATTTTCACTTAACCACTATCCGACATAAAATCCAAAAACAAATTAATGAAGTTACAACTAAAGATGGAGAGATCAACAATGAGCCTTTCATAATCAACGAAGAAACAATTTTGTCTTATAAGAAGCTATTAAACAAGGATCAAACCCGGGGAGGGGATTCAAAAATACTAATTTTATTAAAGACATCTCCAATAACCTTGTGGATGGATCCTTCCTCAAGAAATTAACTAAAAAAATTCTTTAGAGGAGCTTCAAAATAATGTATTTTCCATTGAGGGATATAAATATCTTAGACGTGACTATTTTCCCATAAGTTTCTATCAAAAATACATGTAAGTATGTAAGTATGATCTCCTCTAAGAGATAAATGAATTTTTGGAATAGGCAATTTGTTAAAAGAGATTAATAGTACTTTCATTGTGCTTGTTCCCAAGAAAAAAAGAGCCACTAAATTCAAAGACTTTTGACCTATCAAGTAGAGCTAATTTTTGTACAAAGTATTTACTAAAATCATTTCTATTAGGTTGCATCCTTACCTTCCAAGTCTCATTTCATAGCAGCAAGGAGGTTTTATTGAAGGCAGAGTCATTTGCAATGGTATCATTCTTGTCCATGAAGTTTTCCACTCTATGGAAAAGGCCAAGAAAGAAGGAATGATTGTCAAGTTGGAGATGAACAAGGCCTTTGATAGAGTATCATGGTAATTCCATGACAATTTCCTCAAAAAAATAGGATTCCCTAGGCAGTTCAAGAAAATCATCCACGAGTTGCATATCTACCATTATATTCTTGGTGTTGGTAAATGGATCTCTGTAATATTCTTCAAGAGTAGGAGGGGTATTAAATAGGAGACCGGATGTCTCCTCTACTATTTATCCTCATGGCTGAAATCCTAAGTAGGAGAGTTACTTATTGCTTATTCACTGAAAGAGCTTAAAGGATTTAACCTATCCTCTTTGGATATTAATGTGGCTAATCAACATTTTGCAAGTGATATAATTTTTATCCTCATCAAATATTTGGTTGAAGCCAAGAAGCTCAAAGAAATTATTCTATACTATGAAGATGTGTTGGCGTAATTAATAAACTTTGACAAGAGTTCTCTCTACTTCCTTCATACTTGACTTCCAGAACAATAAGATTTTAGATATCCTAGGATGGAGGATCAGCTCACTACTATCTTCCTACCTTGGTATGACCCTCTCTCATGTAAAAATTCCTAATGAGGTATGGAATAATCTTATTGAAAGATTTCAAAGAAAATTAGCTACATGTGTAACACCCTAGACAACTCTTATCTCCCTCTTTTACATTTTAAGTGTTGACATGTGATTTTCTAGATAAAGACGTGTTCTTTTGACTTTTGAAGATCATGCTTGATAAGGATAAATAATTTCTATTCTTAAAAATCATTAGACTAAAATATTATGGTTATCAAGAATTCATTTTTACTTTGGAAAGGTGAGCTATAATCGGCTTTAAGAGTTGCGAGACTTATTTCTTCTTGACTCATCCTTGGATCAATTTGGTGATCAATGAATGTTTCAAATCTTCTTCATAGACTGAATGGTAAATTGACATTCAGTAGTTTGAGGACATAAAAGAGTGAACTTTGTTTGTTACAAATTCTTTTTTCTTATGTGAATGTATTTTTGTTCAACTGTATGTTTGTGCTCGGGTATTTGGTGATTGATCTCGGTAGAACATTAAGGACTTAAGAAAAATTCAATTCACAGAGGAGGATTTTGGAGTCCTAAAACCTAAGGATTATCCTAACAGTATCCTAAGCTAGGTAAGAACACCGATGTTCTAGCTATGTTTACTTATTTGGATTTTTATTCTAACCTAAGCCTCTTATTCTAATTTGTTTGGTTGGCGTCCTAACCTAAGAATTGTGCTAAATGAATAAGGGAAGGATTACTAAAGTGATGTTAGGATATTTTTAATTAATACTTGATACTAAATGGTTAAGAATTGAACCTAACCTAAGGTGGGAATTACTATTGGTAAATGTTTTTAATACCTAAGTTGGTTATTTGTAGACAAACCTAAGTTTTAGGGGATCCATCCTTAACTATTAAAAGGGAACCTAAGGGGTCACATGTCTCTAAGGTGATGGTTCCAATGGCATTTAAATGAGTTGATAGGGTTTAATGGATGGAAGTACTGCCAGATTTGGTAGGGGCTAGTTGACTTGGTGGAGGCATACGTGGAAGCTCCACTAAAAGATGGAATTGTATTTTTGGATGGAATTGGCATTCGCGATTTAGGAGAAGCAGTGGAAAGGAAAGATAAGTGGGAAATTTGGAAGTAATGGCATTTATGGAATTGATGTGCCTCAATCTTAGTGTGTAAACCATCTTAGAAACTTGGAAGGCGAGTTTGTAGGAGCTTTTTTTTTTCATGCATTACGGATTTTGCTCTGCATGGAGCTAATGGTTCTTCAAACCAGTAGTTTGACCTTAACTTCAAAGCTATTTTTATTTTTATGGTCTATTTTTGATCAAAGGAAAGTATATGAGGAATAGGAAGAAAAGATGTTTGATTATTGATCTTTTGTGGAGGAGAGAAAGAGTTGGAAGCTCGGATGGAAGTATTCTTTGATTTGGCGAAGCACTATCAGGCATGATAGGCTCTAACTATTAATATTCTTTGATTTCTTCTAAATGATTCATTAGAACAAATCTACTCTCATGAGATTCATGTTTTCATGTTTTTTGGTTATTTTTCTTGCTGGGTTTTATGAATCCTTGTGGTGTTTTGATATGAAACCATGGAAAAAATAATGTTGTTTTGTAAACCTTCTCTCTGTGCAAGTTCTATGACAACATGCATGTGAATCTTGTATGCAAAACTTGTTTTTGTAGCTCTATTTTCATTTTGGAACTTGTATTCAAGGTGGTTGTGCTTTGAACTGACATTCATTGCCTTATAAGGTTCTGAACTATATAGGAACCTTGAGTTCTATTTGATCTTGTTTTTGGGATTTGTGTTTGGTTATAGAATTGTGTTGGAGCTTCGTGTTTTTCAAAAATAGTGTTGGAAACTTATGCAATGCTGAGTTGTTTCTTGAAGTGTGAATTTGGCACTATACCCATATATCATTTCTTGTGAAGTTCTGAACTTTTGTGTGAAGCTCAGTTTTGACATTGTACTCTTATTTAAACACTTGAATGTTATGAGCTTGTATTTGGGTCGATGTATTCAATTTTGTTCTAGTATTTTTGTGTTGGATTATTATTTTATTAAAAATATTAAGCTTTTAATTCTTTATTTGAGAAACTTACTGATCGGGAAGCTGGGTGATAGCTTGTATGATTCATTTTGAAATATTTCGAGATTTGGTGTTGGAAACGTCTTGTTAAAAAAATGAACTTTGGTTTCATGATTGTATTGTCTTCTTTGAGATGGTAAAGGCATGAGAAATAGAGGGGGTATTCTTTCCCCTTGATTTTAAGGATCCCTACGTTCTAGGTTGATAGTTTTGTTTGAAACTAGGTCACCTCTGTCAAAATTTGGTGGTTATGAAGTTCTGTTTCATATTTCTATTATGTTGCATTGGAAATACAATGGGACATCTTCTGAATTTAATATTTTTGGGTTCTTACTCTCTCTTTTGATTCTTTAAAATAATTCTGGGTCTCAATGGAAGGTTGAGTTATTACCCTTAGACATTGAAATTATTCGGGAAGTATACTTTCTCTGTTAAGTTGTTTTGTGTTTGGTTCTTTTGAATCAAGAACTACTTATCTTTTGTATTAAGTGGTAAGAATTTTTAATTCTTGATCTTGGGTTCGTGGTTAAATCTGAACTTGATAGTTGTTGTTTCAAGATTTTATTCGTGTCTGATTCAGTGAATGAGTCTTTTGGCTTCTTTTTGAGAAAGAAAATATATATTTATTCTATTGGGATCAATATGTTGTTTTGTGACTTTACTACATTTTCAACTTTGATTTGATTTGAAACTAGAAATTCTTTTGTTCAGTTGAATGAAATGATTTATTATTAGATGTTTCCTTATAAAGTTTCCTTTTCTTTGTCTTTTGGATAAGCTCATTGATTGAAATTTTTGGCACTCTATTCTCTTACGAGATGGTGATTTCATTATGGCTTGTTGGTCTATTTTGTTCAAATCATTGGTTGTAACGATAGTAGGTAAATTGGTTCTCTTGAGAAGTGAATGCATACTTGTTTTATCGAATATTTTTGACTAAACCTCTCCTTATTTGGATGGATAGGAGTAGGTTTTGTCTTTAGTACTCTATCTTTTGGATGAACTTGAGTTGATATTAACTCCTTTATGGGACTCTACCTGGATTTTGAACGTTAGTTTCAGATCTTTAATTGGTAACTTCTAACATATAGAATTAGGAATGGAATTGCAGCTATCTTTGTTTGACTTTCTATAACTTCTTGGATTGATATGAAATTTTGTTTAGATGTATATCTTTAATGTTGAATTTTATAAGATTGATATCTGGAAAGGAAACAAATAATTCTTTTCATGAAATTGATCTTTTTTTTGGATGTTATAAGTTTGGGTGTGAGTACGTAATGGTTTTTCTTATTCTTGCTTAAGATTTAGGTGAATCATCCTAGAATGAACCATGCTGTAAACACTTCTTCTGTCTTATAGAAAAGATATATGTTGTATTCTATTAGGATAGAATTATGAAATAATGGGATGGCAAGATCTACTATTTGTTTAAAAGTTATTGATAGGATCAATTGAACTTTAAGTTTTTAGGTAGATATTGTGGATTATATTATGCTCTTCTTTTAAACGTGGATCTAGATTTATTGTTGTACTTCTTTTCTGTTTGGTATCACTTATGTTTATTGTATGATATATTAATTATCTCATTAAAGTAGTGTTTCTTTAATGAAACAATTAGTGGAATGCACTTCATTTTAATGCTTAGTGCTTATCATGCTCAGTTCATTGAACTGACCCATGCTAGCAATTTTTGTAGATGGACATCGTAAGTGATAAAAGAAGGAAAAAACTTATATGATGCACTAGCTGATATAAGTCGATTCTTTGTAAATAATTGATTCATTCTTTAGTTGTATTGAAAAAAAGAAAAATTTGTATACTTTAGAAAATGAAGATTGTTGTTATGTAGTACGCCTAAAGTGCATAGTCTTGTAAATTTTATAAGCTACAATGATGAATTGTGAGTTATGATTTATTTTCATTGGTTGTGTAATTTATCTCGTACTTTATTGAAGGACATGGAAGTCCTATCTTGTTGAAATTCTTCTTATTATTTTATGTTTATCTTGTTACCTTTGATAAGATGGATAATGGGAACTAGTTAGATTTCCCTTATAATGACGGAAATTTTAAGTTGCAATAGATGATGTTTATTATCTAAACAATATAACATGGTAATGTGATGCATAATGCACATACAAGTATAAACTATGGATAATGTGAATGATAAACCCTAACACTAAAACATTTAGAGGAAGACTCTTCCTCTCTTAAATGAATGTAAACCAAAAGGGATTAGTGATAAGATTTTAATTCATAAGACTTCATTTAGTATGAAGTATACTTGAATGGACCTATGTGGTTGCTAAATTTCCCTAAATGTGAAATTACAATATTTTGGAACTTATGTTATTGTTGTCCTATTTTGGTTAATTGCTTGTTATACTATGTAAGCAAACATTAAAAGCAATCATGAGTTAAAGGAAGTTCTTTAATACTTAATTAATACAAGTATAGAATAAGAACTTAAGGAGAGTTGGAATAGAGCTTAGTAGGGTTACTAAAACCAAAGTGTATTAATCCAAATTAATAATTTATTAATAACCTCCTAGGAGTATGTACATCTCGATGAGGTAGTTTCTGTAGGATGTTGGCACACGCCAACTGCAGGGTTGTACTTTCGAGAAGACTTGGGTCTTCTAGAGAATATAGCATTGCAGTTGACATGTGGCAACACCCTTCTACATTGATCATCTAGATCTACACACAAATAAGGACTTGAACTTAATTTCTCTCTACGCCATGTTAGTGGCATATATAGGATAGGAAGTAGCTCCTAGGGGCTTAGGGTACATTTTCAAATCCAATTGACTTAGGTCAACCGAATATGCCCATTTACCCTAAGTCATTGTGAGCATTTTCCTATAATAAACTATGTTTCTATCTAGGGCTAGAGTTAAACCACGGGACAAGTGGGTGACGGTAGTTAGTAAAGACTATTCTTAATAACGAGAGGAGTGAGGTGAAGGACATATTATGAAATGACGAGTATGTCATCTAGGAATAGTGACATAAATAGTATGTTGAAAATCTTTGGCCAAAGTATCAAAAGCTGCTGGTTGCATTATCCTACATCACCTAGTTTAAAGCAATGGGATATCAGATGAATATTGGTAACAAATATTTAGATACATTCTTTAAACAGATCACTTAATACCCTTTTTAGGGTAGGAAAACCAAGTATACAAAGTATATGATAAGTATTCAATACTTAAAGTTAACATAAATAGATTGGTAGATTACCAAGTTATGAAATGAATAGATCGGTGGATCACCGAGTCATTTACACATGCATATGGTTATCTGTTTGAGATTGATTGGCATGGGATTTTTGTTCTAAATAATGCTTTATTAAGAACAAAGAATATAATATATATATAATTTGTCTTGTTTCTAAAGTCTTAAAATGGGAATGTTACATCTTGGTATTAGAGCTAAAGGTTGTAGCTCTTGGACCTGTTGTGTCCATAATTTGATGAAACTTAAATTTTTCTTGTAACAGAAAATGGTTAGAATGAGAGGAAATGTTGTAAATAATCCTCCCCTTGAGGAAGGAGCAATAAGCTGTCTAGAAACTTGATGAGATCCTTACGCCTGTTGGACCCAAGAGATTGTTTGGCTATACTTGAACAAGTAATGGGAAATGAGGAGGAAGATGAAGTTGATAACAATAATCAGCCACCTGCGGGGACAATGCCAACTGGGTGTTTATAATAACAATGTGAACATACACTACCATTCACTGAGAACAAAAAGACTAGGTTGGCAAAATTTGAACTCACTAACGATATAAAAAGGATAAGTCCACACAAGTTTGATGACACCACATTAGGAGATGGGGCCAAGAATTGGCTCAATGAAATGGATAAATAATTTGCAATAAGGAATTTCTCAAAAGAAACAAATGTGATATGGGAGCATATCGGTTTTCTCATGAAGCATCTTCATGGTGGGAAAACCATAAGGATGAGTTAAATATTGATGAAGCTAATATCACTTGGGATCAATTTAAAGGATACTTAAGGAAATGATGGCTTCTACAACTTTACTATGATTAGAAAATGACTAAATTCTAAAATTTAGCTCAAGGAAAGCTAACTATAAGCTGATTATTGGGAAGCGATTTACAAAAACTCCTTAAGTATGTACCTTAGTACCAAACCGATGAGAAGTTTAGGATATGGAAATTCATCATGGGACTAAATCCCGTTATAGGAGGAGAGGTGGATGTTCATAGCCTAACCATGATGGAAGGGGTTGTTGAAAAATCCATAAGGCGAAACAAAGGTGGAATTAAGGAAGAAAGTTCCCAACTCCTCTACATCATCTCTTGCACCTAAGAAAGGACCATAGAAGAAATTAGGAATGAAAAGTAAGAAAGAAACAACAAAAAAATTTGCTGGTAATGCACAAAATAACCTTGTTAAGAACAATAATAATAGACAGAAGTCTGTGGGGGTCGAACGATAACTCTAAGGCTGGAAATAAAACAAAGCCTAGGAAGGGACCTATAGGAGGCTATTATAAGCTGTTGAAAATACCATTATGTGAATCAATGTCCTTTGAAGAAGGATGATCACAATCAGCACCACAAGATACATGCAAGATGGTGACAAGCACTATTTGAGAAATAGGCCACACCCATAGAAGTTCCAGTTAAGTTTTTGGCTTACCTATAACTATTCTTTTTGATACGAAGCTACTAAATGTTTTATTTCTAGTAAATTAAAATCGAAACTAAAAATAAAAGATGGAAACATGGATAAAACATGGACTATACAAAGTATGGGAACAATGTTGTTCATATGGTTAGTATATGTCTTTTTAGAGCAGTCCTTGATTTACGTAACTTTTCCACTGAAGTTGATCTTTATGTTACACCTTTGGGGTCTTATGATGTAATCATAGGTGTTAATTGGTTAGCAGAACATAAGGCTAAAGTGGACTATTTTGAAAAACACATTAGTTGTTTAGATGACCTATAGAAAATGCAGAGAGATTCAAGGTGTGAAACGTGAGATTTCTATTAGAAAACTGTCAGCTATGCAACTTAAAAAGGCCAAAAATAAAGGTTGTACCTTATATGTAGTAAAAATTACTGAATCAACAAAAGAGAACAACAATGTTATGGAATGATATCCACTATTACAAGACTTTAGTGACATATTTCTAGAAGAATTGTTAGGTATTCCACCCAAAAGGGAGTTTGATTTCACTATTGAGATCAAGCTTGAAACTAAACCTATTTCTAAAGCACCGTATCAAATGACTACAACAAAATTAGTAGAGCTTAAGGCTCAATTGCAAGATTTTTTTATAAAGGTTTAATTAGACCAAGTGTTTCACATTGGGAGCACTGTAATTTTTTTGAAAAGAAGGATGGAACCCTTAGATTGTGCATTGATTACAGAATGTTAAACAAAGAAACAATCAAGAATAGGTACCCACTCCGTAGGATTGATGATTTATTTGATCATATGCGTGAAGAATTGGTATATTCTAAGATAGATCTTCGATCCGGATATCATCAATTGTGAATTAAGGATGAGGATATTCATAAGAAACGACTTTGAACAAGGTATGGACATTATGAGTTCACGGTTTTACCTTTTGGATTAACTAATGCACCGCAACATTTATAAATTTAATGAATAATATCTTTCAAGAATACTTGGAAAAATTTGTGCTCGTATTCTTAAACAACATTTTCATATATTCTAAAATTATTGAGGATCATCATGAGCATTTGAAGATAGTTTTGGAAATATTAAGAAAGAGACGGTTATTTGGTAAGTTTTCTAAATGTTCTTTCTATGACACATGAAGTACACTATTTGGGGCATGTAATAAGTAAGAATGGAATTCTTTGTAGATCCTTCAAAAATTGTAGCTATAATGGAATGGCTGTAACCAAGAATGTACGTGAAGTTAGAAGCTTCATGGGACTTGTTGGCTATTATAGGAAATTTGTAAAAGATTTTTCTAAGGTAGTTGCACCAATAAATTCCTTACAGAAGAAAGATAAAAAGTTTGTTTGGAGTTAAAAATGTGAAATTGCATTCCAAACCTTGAAAGAACAATTAACTACATCACCTATTCTTGCAGTGCAGATCCTAATGAATATTTTATGGTGGTGAATGATGCTTGGTGAAGGTTTAGGAGGAATTTTGTTACTTACAAAATGGTCATGTCATAGCTTAAAAAAGTAGAAAACTTAAGTTACATGAGTTGAATTATGCTCCTCATGATTTAGAGCTTGCTTCCATTGTTCATGCACTAAAAGTTTGGAGACATTACCTTCTTGGTAAACCTTTTGAATTGAAAAATGATCACCTTGGACTGAATTATATCTTCACTCAGCCAAATCTTAATGCAAGACAACAAAGGTGGTTAGAGTTTTTGTCTCAATATGATTTTGACATCAGTTATATAAAGGGTAAAGAAAATAGAGTGGTGATGCTCTAATTCGTAGGAAGCACAATTATACTCTTATAAAATTAAGCACTCGGTTTAAGGATGAAGTAAAAAGTGTTATGGAATCTAACTCTTAGTTTCAGCAAGTAAAAACATTGCTTGCTACAGATTCAAATGATTTGAGGTATAAAGGTTTTCACTTTGATAATGAAGGAATCTTACAATTTGAAAACAAAGTATATATACCTTCACTAAATGATTTGAGAAAGAGATTGTTAGCGAGAATTTCATAATTCACCTTTTTGGACACCCTAGCATTACAAAAATGCTTTCCGATATAAAACAACAATATTTCTAGAAAGGGATAAAAAGGATGTTATAGACTTTGTGACACATTGCCTTGAATGTCAACATGTTAAAGCCGAACATATGCACCCATCGGGTTTGTTGTATCCTCATAACATACCACAATATAAGTGGCAAGTAATAAGAATGAATTTTGTACAAGGGTTACCTATTTCAAGAAATAAACATAATGTTATTTTGGTAGTTATTGATAAACTAACAAAGGTAGCACATTTTATTCTTTGGGAATCTAAAGGATGATTCTCCTATTTTGGCTAAAATATTTGTACATGATATTTTCAGATTACATAGAGTACTGAACTAATCATATCGATAGAGATCCTAGAATGACATCAAGGTTTTGGCAAACACTTAATGCAACTCTAGGAACTAAGCTAAATTTCAGTTTTGCGTATCATCCGGGAAGCAGATGGACATACCGAAAGAGTAAATAAAGTATTAGAAGATATGATACGAGATGTATTGTATGGATCAACAGTTTAATTGGGAAGAGTATCTTCCATTAGTTGAATTTGCATACAATATTACATATCATGCTTCTCTTAAGATGGCACATTTCGAAGCATTATATGGAAGGAAATGCGAGAACTCCTATTAGTTGGGACAACATGGAGGATAGAGAGGTACTTAGAACTGAAATCCTTATTAAAATGGAACAACAAGTTAAATTGATTCATGAACACTTAAAAGAAGTAGCGAGATAAACAAAAGAGTAATGCTGACTTAAAGAGGGTTGATAGGAAATTTGAATGTGGTGAGAAAGTATTTCTTCGGGTTAAACCGAAAAAAGTTTTATAAATTTTGGCAAGGCTGCCAAGTTATCACCTTTTATGTGGGACCTTTTGAGATAGTTAAAGTAATCAACCACCGTAGCTTATCATTTAGCATTACCTCCTACTTTTCATGAATGCATGATGTTTTCCATATTTCTTTTCTTAATAAATACATGTCAGATTTATCACATGTGTTAAATTGGAATTCATTGTAGGTCTAGGACCCATGAATAATTGTGGTTAAACCCATACGAGTGATTGAAACTCGCCAGTTGAATTTGAGAAATCATGAGATAAGTCAATGCAAGGTCCAATGGGACCATTTTAATGAAGAGAGTGCAACTTGGGAAAACCTTGAGGATATGAAAACCGATTTTCCATATCTATTTGAATAGAGTTGATTCTGTTGACTGATAAAAATTTGTGATTTTATCTTTATATTATAATAATTATGCCAGTTTTGGGTAGATATTTATTTGTTTTGAATAAACAGCTATGTAATGCTGATTTCTAGAACTTAAAAATGCTGATATGTTTTTGACATATGGTAAGAAAAGTGAATAAGTTGATTTTCCTTGATGCAAACTATTTGTTAAAAAAATGAATGAGATAATCATCGGGACGATGATTATTTTTAGGAGGGAAGCATGTAACACCCTCGATAACTATTATCTCCCTCTTTTGCATTTCAAGTGTTGACATGTGATTTTCTGGATAAAGATGTGTTCTTTTGACTATTGAAGATCATGCTTGATAAGGATAAATCATTTTTGTTCTTAAAAATCATTAGACTAAAATAGTATGGTTATCAAGAATTCATTTTCACTTTGGAAAGGTGAGTTGCAATATGGATTTAAGAGTTGCAGACTTATTTCTTCTTCTAACTCATCCTTGGATCAATTTCAGTGATCCAAGGAATGTTTCAAATCTTCTTCATAGATTGAATGGTAAATTGACATTCAGTAGTTTGAGGGACATAAAAGACTGAACTTTGTTTGTTACAAATTCTTTGGTCTTATGTGAACGTGTTTTCGTTCAGCTGTATGTTTGTGCTCGGGTCTTTGGTGATTGATCTTGGTAGGACATTAAGGACTTAGGAAAAATTCAATTCAAGGAGGAGGAGTTCGAGTCCTAAAACCTAAGGATTATCCTAACAATATCCTAAGCTAGGTAAGAACACCTATGTTCTAGCTACATTTACTTATTTGGATTTTTATTCTAACCTAAGCCTCTTATTCTAATTTGTTGGGTTAGCATCCTAACCTAAGCATTGTGCTAAATGAATAAGGAAGGATTACTAAAGTGATATTAGGCTATTTTAATTAATACCTAATACTAAATGGTTATGAATTGAATCTAACCTAAGGTGGGAATTACTATTGGTAAATTTTTTTAATACCTAAGTTGGTTATTGCTAGACTAACCTAAGTTTTAGGGGATCCATCCTAAACTATTAAAAGGGAACCTAAGGGGTCACATGTCTCTAAGGTGACAGTTCCAATGACATTTAAATGATTTGATAGGGTTTAATGGATGGAAGTACTGCAAGATTTGGCATGGGATAGTTGACTTGGTAGAGGCATACATGGAAGCTCCACTAAAAGATGGAATTGTATTTTTGGATGAAATTAGCATTCGCTAGATTTAGGAGGGTGGCAAGGAAAGATAAGTGGGAAATTTGGAAGTAATGGCATTTATGGCATTAATGGGCCTTGATCTTGGTGTGTAAACCATCTTGGAAACTTGGAAGGTGGATTTGTAGGAGGTTATTTGGTTTTTCATGCATTGCGGAATTTTATCTAATTGGTTCTTTGAACCAACGGTTTGACCTTCACTTCAAAGCTATTTTGGTTTCTATGGTCTATTTTTGATTGAAGGAAAGTATATTAGGCATAGGAAGAAAATATGTTTGATTATTGATATTTTACGGAGGAGAAAAAGAGTTGGAAGCTCGGCTGGAAGTCTTCTTCGATTTGGCAGAAGCACTATCAAGAATGATAGGATCTAACTATTAAGATTATTTTCTTTCTTCTAAATGATTCATTAGAACAACTCTTCTCTCATGAGATTCATGTTTTCATGTTTGTATGGTTATTTTTCTTGCTAGGTTTTATGAATCCTTGTGGTGTTTTGATATGAAATCATGGTAAAAATAATGTTGTTTTGTAAACCTTTTCTCTATGAAATTTCTATGATAGCATGCATGTGAAGCTTGTATGCGAAACTTGTTTTTTGTAGCTCTGTTTTCATTTGGGAACTTGTATTCGAGGTGGTTGTGCTTTGAACTGACCTTCTTTTCTTTATAAGGTTCTAAACTATATGGGAACCTTGAGTTCCGTTTGATCTTATTTTTGGGCTTCGTGTTTGGTTATAGACTTATGTTGGAGATTCATGTTGTTCGAAAATAGTGTTGGAAACTTATGCAATTCTCGGTTGTTGCTTGAGCTGTGAATTTGACACTGTATACCGTATCTCATTTCTTGTGAAGTTATAAACTTTTGTATCAAGCTTGGGTTCGACACCTTTGTACTATTATTTAACACTTGAATGTTATGAGCTTATATTTGGGTCAAGTGTTTTTGTGTTAGGTTATTCTTTTATTAAAATATTAAGCTTATAATTCTTTATTTGAGCAACTTACTCACCAGAAAACTGGGTGATAGCTTGTTTGAGTCATTTTGAAATCTCTTCGAGATTTGGTGCTGGAAACGTCTTGTTAAAAAAGGAACTTCGGTTTCATGACTGTATTGTCTTCTTTGAGATGGTAATGGCATGAGAATTGGAGGGGGTGTTCTTTCCCCTCTATTTTAAGGAATCCTACGTTCGGGTTGACATTTTTTTGAAACTAGGTCACCTCTCTGTCAAAATTTGGTGGTTATGAAGTTCTATTTCAGATTTTTGTTTTGTTGCATTGGAAATAGAATGGGACATCTTATGACTTTAACATTTTTTGTTATTTCTCTATCTTCGATTCTTTAAAATAATTCGGGTCTCAATGGAAGGTTGAGTTATTACCCTTAGACATTGAAATTATTCGGGAAGGATACTTTCTCTATTTAGTTGTTTTGTGTTTGGTTCTTTTGAATCACAAACTACTTATCTTTTGTATTAAGTGGTAAAAATTTGTAAGTCTTGGTCTTAGGTTCGTGGTTAAATTTGAACTTGATAGTTGTTGTTTCGGTATTTTATTCTTATCGATTCAATGAATGATTCTTTTGGCTTCTTTTTGAGAAAGAAAATATATATTTATTCTCTTGGGATCAATATGTTGTTACGTGACTACATTATGTTTTCAACTTTGATTTGATTTGAAACTAGAAATTATTTTGTTCTATTGAATGAAAAGATTTATTATTAGACCCTTCCTTATAGAGTTTCCTTTTCTCCATCTTTTGGATAAGCTCATTGATTGAACTTCTCGGCACTCTATTCTCTTACGAGATGGTGATTTCACTATGGCTTGTTGGTCTATTTTGTTTGAATCACTTTGGTTTTAATAATAGTAGCTAAGTCAATTTTGGTGATAAGTGAATGCATACTTGTTTTATCGATTGTTGTTGACCAAGCCTCTCCTTATTTGGATGGATAGGAGTAGGTTTTGTCTTTAGTACTCTATCTTTTTGGATAAAATTGAGTTGAGATTAACTCCTTTATCGGACTCTTTGGATTGTGAACGTTAGTTTCAAATCTTTGATTGGTAACTTCTAACATGCATGATTAGGAATGGAATTGCGGTTAGACTGTTTGAGTTTCTATACCTTCTTAGATTGATGTGAAATATTGTTTAGATGTATATCTTTAATGTTGAATTTTGTAAGATTGATATCCTAGAAAGGAAACAGATAATTCTTGTCATGAACTTGATCTGTTTCTTGGATGTTATAAGTTTGGGTGTGGTACATAATGGTTTTTCTTATTCTTGCTTAAGATTTAGGTGAATCATCCTAGAATGAACCATGTTGTAAATACTTCTTCTGTCTTATAGAAAAGATATATGTTGTATTCTATTATGGTAGAATTATGAATTAATGGGATGGAAAGATCTATTGTTTGTTTAAAATTTATTGATAGGATCAATCAAACTTTAATTTTTAGGCGAGATATTGTGGATTGTATTCTACTCTTATTTTAAACATGGATCTAGATTTATTGTTGTACTTATTTTATATTTGGTATCGCTTATGTTTATTATATGATATATTAATTATCTCATTAAAAAAGTGTTGCTTTAATGAAACAATTAGTCGAATGCACTTTGTTTTAATGCTTAGTGCTTATCATGCCCAGTTCATTGAAATGAACCATGCTAGCTATTTTTATAGATGGACATCGTAAGTGATAAAAGAAGGAAAAAACTTATATGATGCATTGGATGATATAAGTTTGATTCTTAGTAAAGAATTCGATTCATTCTTTAGTTGTATTGAAAAATAAATAAAAAGTTGTATACTTTAGAAATGAAGGTTGTTGTTATGCAAAGTATGCCTAAAGTGCATAGTCTTGTAAATTTTATAAGCTATAATGATGAATTGTGAGTTGTGATTTATTTGCATTAGTTGTGTAATTTATCTCATACTTTATTGAAGGAGATGGAAGTCCTATCTTATTGAAATTCTTCTTATTATTTTATGTTTATCTTGTTACCTTTGATAATATGGATAATGGCAACTAGTTCAGTTTCCCTTATAATGATGTAGCTTTTTAAGTTGCAATAGATGATGTTTATCATCTAAACAATATAACATGGTAATGTGATGCGTAATGAATATACAAGTATAAACTATGGATATTGTGAATGATAAATCCTAACACTAAAACATTTAGAGGAAGAATCTTCCTCTCTTAAATGAATGTAAACCAAAAGGGATTGGTGATAAGATTGTAATTGATAGGACTTCATTTATTATGAAGTCTACTTGGATGGACCTATATGGTTGCTAAATTTACGAATGTGAAATTACAATATTTTTGAACTTATGTATTTGCTGTTTTGTTTTGGTTAACTGCTTATTATACTACGTAAGCGAACATTAAAAGTAATCATAAGTTAAAGTAAGTTCTTTAATACTTAATTAATATAAGTATTGAATAACAACCTAAGGAGAGTTGGATTAGGTTTTAGCAAGGTTCTTTGAAACTAGTGTATTAATCCAAATTAATAATTTATTAATAATCTCCTAGGAGTATGTACATCTCGATGAGGCGGTTTACGTAGGATGTTGGCACATGCAAACTACAGGGCTTTAATTTTGAGAAGACTTGGGTCTTCTCGAGAATACAACATTATAGTTGACATGTGGCAACACCCTTTTGCATTGATTATCTAGATCTACACACAAATAAGGAATTGAACTTAGTTTGTCTCTAGGCAATGTTAGTGGCATATATAGGATAAGAAGTAACTCCCATGGGCTCGGGGTACCTTGGCACATCTAGTTGACTTAGGTCAATCGAAAGTGCACATTTACCCTAAGTCATTGTGAGCATATTCCTATAATAAATTATGTTTCTAACCGTGGCTAGGGTTAAACACAGGACAAGTGGACTGACGGTAGTCAGTAAACACCATTCTTGATAACAGAGGAGTGAGGTAAAGGATGCATTCCAAAATGATGAGTATGTCGTCTACAAATAGTGACATAAACAATATGTTGAAAATCTTTGGCCTAAGTATCACAAGCTCTTTGGTTGCGTTATCCTACATCACCTAATTTAAAGGAATGGGATATCGGATGAATATTGGTAACATATATTTAGATATGTTCTTTAAGAAGACCACTCAGTACCTGGTTTAGGGTAGGAAAACCAAGTATACGAAGTATACAATAAGTATTCAATACTTAAGTTAACATAAATAGATCGGTAGATTACCGAGTTATGAAATGAATAGATCGGTGGATCACCGAGTCATTTACAGCTGCATATGGTTATCTATTTGAGATTGATTGGCATGGAATGTTTGTTCTAAATAATGCTTTATTTAGAACAGAGAAAATATATATATATATAAAAAATTTCCCTTGTTTCTAAAGTCTTAAAATGGGAATGCTACAACATGGAAAGGTGTAGTCCTTTCACGGGATGGAAAATGAATTCTAATAAATTGTACCTTTTAGAATCTCCCAATATATCTTATGTCTCTTTGTAAGTTCCCTAGGAGGTGATCCATAGAATTGAGAAAATCCAAAAACATTTTTTGTGGAGTAGTTTTGAAGATCAAAATAGGTTTCATCTTGTAGCATGGGAAAATTTTGGATAGCCTAAGAAATATGGGAGTCTTGGACTAAAAAATTTTCAGTACATGAATAAAGCAATGATATCTAAAATGAATTGGAGACTTTTGAAAATAGATATTCCATGGACCACACTTGTCAGAGCCAAATACTTAAATAATGTGAATGGCGATTGGATTCATAAGGATGATTTTCTTATTGGATCTCAATTTTGGAATGATATTATTAACTCTATACATTTGCTAATCACTGATAGCAAGTGGAACTTAGGGAATGGAAAGGAAATTTCCTTTTGGGATGAAAAATGGCTCTTTGAAACTCCACTGAAAAATAGAGAGGATTGGTCTCATCTGGTAATACCTTATTCAACTATGATTGGTAAAAAGCTCAAGAAAATTTCTAAAGGCATTAATTAGATCCGATTACCATTGTTAGATCATAATCACACTAATCCTCTCTAGAATCTTCAGCTAGATCTTAGTTCTCATCACTTTACTACTGAAGACGTTGTTGATGAAATTTTTCGGGAAAACTCCTTGGAGGGATCTTACTCTATCAAAATTGGTTACTGTATTTCATTAGACATTATTCATTTTTCCTTTGACTAGAGAAAGGTTTGGTTCAAAGAGCTAACTCCTAGAATTAATATCTTTTATGGCTGAGTATCCAAAATAAAATAAAAGAGGGAAACATATCCCCAATAGGTGCAATTTATGTAAGAGAAAAGAGGAATCAATGAATCATCTCTTTCTTCATTGCAGGTACATTGTGGAAGTCTGTAATTCTTTCTTTAAGGTCACGAGGGTAAACTAGGTTGTACCAGACACTCTATTTTCTACATGGAAACAATGGAACTCTCTTTTCACTCATGTTGTTGTCAAAATAATTTGGATTTTGTCTTTCCCTCATATCATCGGCTCATTTGGAAAGATAGGAGAAATAACATCTTCAATAACAAAATTCCCTTTATAAGTAGGCTCTTTAATCAACTTCTTGAAGGTGTCAAACAAGACATTACTAAATTTAGACCCAAGAAAAACATTAATTAGAATGATAAGGAATTTGAATTTCTTAAGAAGTGGAACATTCATAGTATAAGCATTGAAATAACACCTCTTAATATTGAGTCCTTAGTTTCCTAGATCCCTCCACCTAATGGATGTTTCAAGATTAATTTTGATGGAGCCTCTAAGGAAATCCTAGGAAATATGGAGGAGGGGGTTGCATCAAAGGATAAGAAGTAAAACTAATTGCATCTTATGCGGGGCTCGTGAGAGTCCACACCAATCATTACTCGGAAGCTCTAGCTAATCTTTGGGGAATAATATTGGCTTACTCTCTTAAGTTACAAAACATTGTTATAAAGGGTGATTCAATGAATATTATCAATTTATTAAAAGGGTCTACTCATGCAAGTTGGTATATTAAAAATTTTATTGATGAAGCTAAACTTATTATAATGTCCATGCCTAATTACATCATCACCCATACCTAAAGAGAGGGAAATCATTTAGCAGACACCCTTTCCAACATCATTGTCCTTGTTAATCAATTCAAATCTTGGAACCTTCTTTCCTCTTTGTCATCCAATGTCCAAGCAATAATTAATAAGGAGAGAAGGTAATCAAATCTAAGTGAACATTGGAGCTTGGAGAACCTTTCTTGTCTATTTCATCACTACCTCTCCTCACTTTTGCATGGCCAAGTTCACTCAAGGTGCTCCTTATAAGGATGGATGAGATAAACAAGATAATTCAAGATCTGAAAGAGGAGCATGAAAAAATTAGAAATAGACAATGTGACATCCTTTATATTCTAAAGGGAAACATGGATATTTTGTCTAACCTCACTACTTGGAGAACCTTTCTTGTCTATTTCATCACTACCTCTCCTCACTTTTGCATGGCCAAGTTCACTCAAGGTGCTCCTTATAAGGATGGATGAGATAAACAAGATAATTCAAGATCTGAAAGAGGAGCATGAAAAAATTAGAAATAGACAATGTGACATCCTTTATATTCTAAAGGGAAACATGGATATTTTGTCTAACCTCACTACTATGTTAGAAAGCAACAAAGGGAAGGAAAATGCTAAGGATTACACCTCAATCAAGGAAATTAGGGACAACTTGCATAGTCTCAAGAAGAATATGACTAATACCACAAAACTCTGGTTGGATAGGCTCTAGTTTTTTCACTTTCTTGGTGACATGCTTCAAAGTTGATGTTTTGTTTGGTTTTGCTTCAGTTCAGCTAGGGTTTTGCTGCTCTTTTGCTTTGGTCTAACAGTACCCCTTTTTCTCTTTTTTATTGATTCTCCTTTGATGTGTTTTCTATCCTCTTTTATTTGGTTTTAGTTTGAATATCTGTGTTTTAGGCCCCTTGTAAATCTGGGTAGGATCCCATAAAATTGTTTTTATCTTAAACAAAAAATATATCAATTCATTTCCAGCTAGCATATACATCTGCTTCCTTAACAATACATATTCCAAAATTAAGTTAACACCCATGACCACATGTTCATTTTCCAAACACCCTAAAATGATAACAATTTCATGCTCATCACAAAATTCAATAATTAACATTTCTATATATTAAAATGTTGTTGATATATCCTATACAATTACATTGTTTCAAATAACATGTTATTATGAAATCACTAGTAACACTTCACTTTCTCCTTGCTTCAGATACCTACAACCAACACATGGTCAACACAAACCGTTGGCATGAAATCTAACAAAAATACAACATAATTAAAGTTTTCATATTTTTTCCTTCACATGATTATAATATTTATCACACAATAAGAGATAGTTAGAGATAAATTTGTTTCCTTCATTTCAATTCATTTCCTAACTAGAGGGGAAGAGAGAGAGAGAGAGAGAGAGAGAGAGAGAGAGAGAGAGAGAGAGAGAGAAAGAGGCACCATTTTCCCTACAATAAAATTTCTCAAAAAAGAAACAAAACAAAGTTCCATACAATCATATATATAAGTTCCTACAAGTTTTATTGGTAGTTATTAGACTTGGGAGGATCCCATGACATTTTATCATATTTACTAATAGTTTGTGAAAATGACAAAATTTACCCTAAGGTCTAAGAAGTTGCATTTAAAAACTGATCCCTAATAGTTGAATGCACCATAAGATAAATATTATACCCTCTCCTATATAAAAATAATTCAGTTGATTTTATGGGACCTAGAACTAGGGAACAAGGTGTCGATGGAAATTTTTTTCGAAGCCATGGTCATAGTTGCACTAGTGTGAACTAGTCACCCTACAACCGGAGGCCTACAAAACCCACTTGTAAAACTAACTTACATGGTGTTTTCACATAAATAAGGGTTTAAAATATTTTTCATGCATAAAGGATAGAGTTTTATAGAGGTTGATATACATTTCTTCTCTCGGGGGAAAAACATAAATCCAAAACCAAACCCAACTTTTGAGTTTCAACAACTTCCCAAAACCGCAAGAAGGGTTAACGGGATCTTGGAGGGGTTAAAAAAGTTTTGAACAATCATTTGAGGGAATTATAAGGTTTTATGTGATACCCTACATAACATGGAATATAACAAAAAGTTTATTTTCTAATTCGGGGGTTACGAGAGTTGTTTTTGCGAGTCACCGAAAATCACGTTTGTTAAATTTTGTAAGGATAACATAAAAATAGTCTTCAAATAGTAAAACAATTTTTCTTGTCTTTTGTGTCATTTCCATAATCCATTATGGGTCTTGAAGCTATCTAGACATCTAAAGAGGTAAAACGGAAATTGGGTTTGCACTCAAAATCATTTCTTTGGTTGTGTGGAAAGAGGTAATTTTCTTGGTTGTGTTACAATTTTTTTTAATCACACAATAGTATATTCCTCTTTTACTTTATTTCTTAATATCATTGTAAAAATGAAAAATAGAATAGAAAAAATCATGCAAGTAAGGAGAGAAAACCATACGAAAGAAAATTGAAGTGGTAAGAGAGACTTCAATCCAGGTTGAATGTTCACAAGTTGTGAGTCCAACCTAAGCACATTTAATATCCAATCCCCACAAATTAACATGTGCTTCCTCATCTTTCATATGCATCTAATAGGGCAGTGACAAATCCTATTATCAACAAATCTTCTTTACTCCTTCCTTTAGTGGATTCCACTACTTTGACCCAAAAACTCCATTTAGCATAAATATGTACAATGTTTGAAATGTTCTTGGACTTTGGCATTAAATATGGACATAAAATTAACTTTACTTCCTCTATTACATTTCCAAAAAAAAAAATTGTGTAACCCATAACCATGGAATTCTATGAGGGTGTATTACTTTGACACCTTTTTCAAATAGTACACTTGCATGTTGTATACATCTGCCTTTTAAATACATTTTGACAAGGGTACTTGGAACTACAACATCTAGAAATCCCACTTTCCATTATGATTTGATGGTTGCAAACATGCTACAAATATATAATTTTACATAGACATGGTGGGTGCTAGAAATGGTTGTGGGATTTGGATTAAATTCTTCCAATCATATTTGTTAAAAAATTTATAAGACCTTTTCCCACATACCCATTTTGTGCATATCCAACAATAAATGCATTCCATGAGACTAAATTTGTATGAGGTTTTGGTTCTCATTCGAGCTTCGTCTAAAAGTGGAATTAGCCCTCGAAGTTTTTTCATTATCTTTAATTCTGCTAGTACACTACCTTATATGGATTCATTGACCCTTAAAAGTTTTTTTTTTGCCCCAATTTCGAGTCAAGAGTGATCCACGTCAAATGTAGATTTGTAATGTCATTAAAACACTTATACTTCAACAATTTTACATAAATTGTGGTATTATAATGGTCTACAGGTATAAAAAAAATGTGACCAAACTCAAATTGGTTTCTACGGAATGCTCAAACCTTCTAGCTAGGATATTTTACCTTTGCATAATTATAGTCGATACATATGTGTAGGATAAAAATCAATCTATTCCACTTGACTAAGTGGCATATTCATAGAATCTTCACCCTTGCAGGACCATTGTGCATATTTTTAGTATTGTACAAGGGTGCGGCAGATGCAAAATATTCCCCTGGTCCTCGATAAAGAGAATATTCTACATAATCTTATAAAAAGAGTAGGTATTCCTTGCACCATTGCAATTTGTAAATTTGCATCTCATATGAAAATTTTTAAAATGCACCAAATTCACGAAGCCCGAGTGAGACACGTGTAAAGACAAGAAAGCATCTCGTGAATGCTTGCACTTAACAATTTCACAACTCATGCATGATTTCAAACCGCAACCAAATGCCGAGGATCAAAGGTATTATCAACACCATTCAATATTGGACATCCCCTTGCACTTCAAATTTTTTCTTCCTTTTAATTGATGTAGAAATGTGAAGTGTGCCCTCATCCCCACTCGCCGGTGAAGAAGGACATGTGAATGTCTCACATTCAAATAAAAAACATAGATATCAACAACCAAGCTTCGCCATTAATGTATTTCATTTGAGAGACTATATGTTTGTAATTTTATTAACTCTTTCATACTTCTACTCTATTTTGAAAAAATCAAGTGTTCTAGAGCCTTCAAAGATCAAATTTTGGTTGTGGGATTGAAGCGGTAAATTGTATAGAGTGGTGTAATGGGAGAATTGAGGTGTTATGTGCGTATATATGGTTTGAAATTGACATCTCAAATACACACAAACATGGGTATGTTTTCATAGCCTAAGACTCATAGGTTTTCATTTATTCTTGAAATTTGTGAGAAATCCTAAGGCTCCTATTTCTTCTCCTACATATGAAATCTTACTTTCTCTCTATATACTTAGGTTAATTGAATTATCTATTTCTCACAAAATGAAGATCAAATTGGCTAGTAATCCAGTTAATTCCCATATCACAAGTAACTTTAGATGAGATAAAAGATACCAATCTAGGGAATGACAACCTTGATGATTTTGTACAAAGAGGTTAGGGACTGAAAAGGAGTGATTTCATGGAAGCATGTTAATAGAATTTATTTGGCTTCCACCTTCCCGCCTTCAATTTAATGCCTAGAATTAGTATGGGCTTGTGTAAAAACTATATCCCAGATACTATGGAGGTTTTGGATCGTAGTGTTGCTTTAGGGTTCTATCATTGTCACTTGAAAAATTCAAGGAAATATTATGATTACCCAAAAATAATGAGGTGGTGGGTATTATTATTAAATTGAAACAAGATTCATGGAATTTTAATCATCTTAACTTCTCCAAAATCATGAATAGTCATTTATTACTAAAAGCTAAGAGATCTCATACTAGAGTCCCTAAGAAGTTGGTGGGTCATATTTTCTTGTAGAGGTTGAGGACCTCATTACTTTGCTAAGTATAATAATAGGTTTAAATGTTGCCTATAGTTTTTAGGAATGGATGTTCAGTTACATCTAGATTATCCTATTTATCAAATAAAATATTTTTTTGGTTGACCTCATAAGCAAGTCCATCCATGACCGGATCATAAATATTCTCGTGTAAATATGAGAGGGATATACACTAAGATGTAATTATATATGACCTCCTACCTTATTTATAACATTACATGTCACAAATCTCTCCCATGAATTTCAAGAAGGAGGTAATTATAATACTATAAGGTATATAATGTTTATTCTCAATTGAATTTGGAGAAACAAATGGGTAATTTCATAAGGACACATGATGCCATATTTGTACCAATTATTTTTATTTTCTAGCTAGAGTGACAAATTTTTAGAATATCTACGGTTGTAAGAAAGGTAATTAATTAATATGGATGTTAATTCATACAATTCCTATTTTTCACCTACATACGAGTAATTTTCTTTTAAGGTACCCCTTACGTGTTCACTAGGTCTTTAGATGATAAATGTGCACTTGTCAAGGTTTATAGGTAGTTGGAAGAGGTACAAAAATTTATTACATGAAAATATAAAACCAATATCAAATTCCCTATCTAGATTGGAAGATATACATACTTTACGGTTGTTAAACCTAGACTCTTGGATGAAGAGATGAACATGTTATAAATGGATAATTTTCAATCAAGACCCAATTATGACATTATATGGGTGATGAGTACAGTATTGGGAGGCTCATATCAGTATGAACCACACTATGAAGACTTTTGGATGAATTGTAGGGATGAGAAGTAATTCAGATTAACGAGACTTCTCAAGAATGACTTTGCAACAAGTAATTGATTACATGGTGTAATTTTTCCCTTAAAGTCTTCTATATGATAATAAAGTGGTGAGTAAGTATTATATTGACATGAAGATGGCTGGGAATCCTATGGAACCATTAGATTATAATAAACAAGAGCCAACACAATTACATATATGAACTATAGATGTAATGAGGAAAACCATGACATGGATGATGCAAAAGGGGTTGGATTTGTCATTATAAAATAATATGGTACTAAAATAATCCATAGATTTAAAAATTATTAGTGATTATATCCCTCCTTTAAGGGAAGGGGAAAGTAAAATAGACCCTTTTAGGGAAAGTAAAATAGAAGAGTAGATTGCAACCACAAGTAAGACAAGTACTTGATGTCTCTTCTAACACAAAAAGATGAAGAAATGTTGATAAAAAATATTAAGGATACCCCGATTACCCAATTAGTCTAATTGTAAGCAAGGGTTCCACATGCCTCAAAACCAAAAACATCTACAAGTAACCCTTCAAGGACCTCCTAGCAATAGAAAATTAAGGAGAGGGTCCCTACCACATAAAAATCAAGAGCTTAAATCAATAGTGGGATTAATGCAAACATAGGGTGGAGAAGAGGAGACCATCTTAAAATTCTATAAAAGAGTTAAACTTATAAAACCATTGGTAATGGGAAGTTCTAGTGCACTTGACTAAAATATCTCCAAGTATCTTTCATTTTACTTAGAATTTTTTTTCTTTTCTCTTTTCTTATCCTTTTGCTTCAATTGTTGTTTTTGTGTCACCCTAGAAGCCACATATCCATCTCTTTTAACACGAATCACGCAATGTTTACCAGCGTTTTTCACCACCATAAGCTTGATATTTTATCCAATCCATCGAGTAAGAATAGTTTGTTTTCAATAGGAAGCCTATTAGTTGGCTTGTGCTCAAGAAAATGGTTTTGCCTTCTTCAAACAGATAGTTTCTTAGTGTTTCTGTTAGGAAGGACGATATTTTATCCAATTTTATGCCATGCATGCATGACTCGATAAATCCCGCTAGGAATAAGCATAAGCCAAGCTCTATACTCTTGCGCTATCCCTCTCCTACTCGCATTATATTCAGCCTGTATCTTAAGCTGCCTTTGTCCCAATATCTACTTCTGTTGATGCTAGCATTACACGCTTTTCTGGATCCACGTGAACACGAAGGAACGAGGAGATCACACTGAGGGGACAAGATCACACACACCATCGGATTCACCACTGTTCTACAGAATCCAGGTTCTAGCTTTCAAAGTTCTAATTAGAATCATATCAAATAGAGTAGTTAATTACTTTATTTCAGTCAATCTTACTTTCGATATTGCCAGGGAAGCTGTGGGGATTGATAGTTTCTGAGAGACTATGATTCTTTCCTCACTTCTGAGGTAGGATCGAGAGTCTTTCAAATAGATTAGATCAGTTATTTCATTGCTTAGAATAGATTTACAACTACACAGGCAAGTAGCTATACTCGGTTACTTTGTTTGTTTTAAAATTTGACACTAGGTTAATTGTCAATTTCTAGATATATTAAAATAGTTGCTCTTTCAAATTCATTTTAAAATTCATCAGAAAATAACAAAAATATAGAAGTTATATATGTTATAGACATACTTCACATAGTTAATTTTATTTTGCTGCATTTAGTTTACATTATTGCTTTTGTATGACAATCACGGGACCTAGAGAGCCCAGGGAATACGTATTCGAGCCAATCGTGCCCCAACCCAATCTCATCACATAGCCATAACTGATATAGATCAGAATCTCAGGATCCAAGTCTTCCAAACAATGGTAAACTTACAACAAATCAGTTTCCAACTGCACGGGTTAAACATAGAAGACGACCAAGCACACACATTTTGGTCAAATCAACCAAACTACAGATTACCCTAGATTCATATCCGCATGACTGTAGAAGGGTTTGAAAGAGAGAAGACCTTTGGTTGTGATCCTTTGGTCCCACAACCAGATGCAGGAGACACTCTCAGATATAGATACCAGCTTGAGAATTCAGGTTGCACAAACGCCTGTAAGATATTCTGAGAAGATCACACAATTATTAATTCTGAATATAGAAGTTGAAAAGGCATATGACTATTGGATATTAGGGATTAGGGATTGATCCCACACATGACCATAGCAGGACCACAACAAATACGAATCTACGGTTGTGACCCACAAATCCCACAGCCCAACGAGCCCATAGGTGAATCAGACATAGATGTTGGCCTACGTACACTAGTATTCAGATCTACTCCACTTCCACCTATCATCATCGAACAGTTATCCTTATTAGACATAGTAGCTAACAAAGCTAAGGAGTTCTGGACTAGGCCAGAGAATCACCCATAGAGTCAATTATATTTACCATCCGCCCTATGACCTTATCTGGAGATATACACGAAACTATCCCAGGACATTTTCCACGTATTCCACAACCTATAGACCGAATCACGCCAGAGCTCGATATTGATTGGAGCCTTCGAGTAGTCATCCTTGCTGATCGATCTATCACACCAGCCTCAAAGTTAGAGGGCCTTTTGCCTTAGATTCACAATTTCCACTAGTGCGCGTCGAAGACATCAGATTGCCCAATTAGCTTGTCTGCATCCCACACATATTTAATCCCCACCGGATGTCTCAAGCACGACCTCGAGAGGTCCTTGATATTCCCACGCTGGACTTTTCCATCTTACAAAATTGGTGAACCCGAGGAAAGTTAGTTTAGAGATTCCCATGTTATTCCAGTATACTTTTCACTTTTCCATCATTACACAACTTCACCAACAAAATTGGTGAACCCGACGTGAAACTTTCTACTCTCTGGCCTGGAGTCAGATTTCTACTGGTTCTTTCAAATTAAAATGACTCTTTCATCTTTACTACCTCATTAGCTTTCACCATCACCTTCGCTCCTTCCCATTATTCTACGGGTATTCATATACCCCCCGAATATGTCGGGATTCGATGCATATGGTAGGCCTCTCTTAGGTCTTGAGGCATACTACGCTCAACTGAATGGACAATCATCACCCTCGCTCTCAGTATGGGGTGACAACTACTCAACTAACCAATTATCAACACAAACTCCATCTCCAAGGATCAGATATAGCTCATCTTTCCAAACAGAGGAGTTGGATCAGCTCGCTCAAACACAACAAACAGAGCCTTCAGGCTCGAACAATATGACGCTCACAGGAGAGTCTAGTTCATCTCCTCAGGTACTACTTAGACCACAAATTAGTAGACAATCAGACTCATACCTAGGTTTAGATGATGAACATTTGGTATGTTATGTTAGAATGAACAACGTTCTCGAAGTATGTACCCACCTATAGGAGGTTTACAAACACAACCCGAGGTCTCTTTTCAAGGAAATACCTCCATGCCACTACATATAGGAAATGCCCTCGGGGAAACTTGGCAGGGCAGCGATCAATTCATAGCAGGATATCACATGCCTATACAACACCATGATATACAACAGACGCCGCTAAGGCAAAACACCGTGACTTCACCAAATGAAGTCATTTCAACGTTAGTAGAAAAAGTGAGAGGGTTAGAACTTGCCCAGGAAAATCACCATTCTCAACTCATGCAGGCAGGAAATTCCAAACCTAGCCAAATAGACCTCCTCACAGGAATAGGTACGTTAGGCATGACCCCTCAGTATTCACAACAAACAAATGCCGATTAGAACCACCATTTCTAACACCATTCCAATACCTCCCGGTCTAGTACAAAATAATCCATTCTTGGACAATACCCCTTCATACTTAAACATGTACTCCAAATCACCACAAGGGGATATGTTCTCCTCTCCCGGTATTTTTACTCAACCACAGGGGTTCCCTTATGCTCCTACCAATGCATATGCAATGCCATATCAACAACCCATTCCACCTCCACTCCCTCAACAGGCACCATCAATGGTCGAAACCTATGCGATAGGGACATATTCAGAATACTTGAAAGAGCCCTTAGATTTCACCATACGAAGTGTCATGCTTCCAAGACCTCTTCCCGATTTTCCCAAATACAAAGGTGAGGGAGATCCAAATGCACATATCAAAGCTTACGCTATAACCATCCGAGAACTACTCCCATGGGATGGGGTTGTTGCTAAAATATTCCCCAAAACTTTGGAGGGCATCGCTCTCGATTGGTATTATAGAATACCTGAGGCTTCCATCCATTCATTCAAGCAACTCGTCGAGTTCATCAAGGCCTTTGACATGAACAAACTATTAAGGATAGGAATCAGGGAATTCTTGCACATTAAGCAAGAACACAATGAATCTGTCACCCATTTCATCCAGAGGTGGCGCACAGTTCTCTATTCTTCGGCAAGTGCTCCAAACATGGATCAGATGGAACTATGTGATCTATTCCTTCATTCTCTCAGCAGAGAGGTGAAGGAAGAAGTCCAGAAGTTCCCACTAAGAACTTACGATGAAGTACTTGAGAGTGCTCTCCGAATAGATCAAGCGGCAATTGATAGTGGTCGCAAGACATATGGAGCAAACGGGAGGTTAATCACCTCCAACCAAAACACTACAACTTATCCTACTACCACGAATGTCAATCAAGGACCTAAAATTCTTAACAAAAATCATGGAGTGACAACGGATGGAGTAACCGATCAGGCTAGAAAGGTAAATGTTGTGAATACTCCACCACAAATAAACAATCAACGAAACAATAACTTTACTCCAACAATCAATACAGTGGATTTTAATCATCCACAACAACAACAACAACAACAACGGCAAAGCCCTACACGGGATCCAAATCAAAATTCAACTAGGTATCAAAACCAGAATTCAAACCAAAAACAACAAATGCAAAACTTTAATAGGCAACGGTTTGATCAAAGTTTTAGGCCACAATATACACCAAGCCAACAAACTAGGAATTACAATCCTAACTCCTATTGTGGTTTCACAAAATTCGAGGCCATGACACTAGAACATGCCGTGACTACAATAAATTCATGCAACATTTGCCAGAAGAACAAAGACAACTTTTCATAGATATGTTCTTGGCAGATCCTACTCACCAGCGCCAAATACTTTTACAGGGGTAGTTTCCCCTCAAAATGCACCCCTCAAGATCTTCAATGATCCGCTCCCAAATCACAACAATAACAAGTTAAATCCAAGTGGGACAAACAAGGGTGTAATGCAGGAAACAATGATCATGAAGCTTCAACTTCACTAAATCCATTAGTTGCGCCACAATTAGGAAGTCAGCCACGACCTAAGATAGTCGGTTTAGTGGAGTTAGATGCCGAACTACCCATAGAAGCTGTAACAAGGACACGAGAGTATTCCTCTCAGCTAAGTCCAAGCTACCCGCTAGAAACAGACAATATCCAACAAGTATTAATAAAACCCGTAGGTGCTTATGATTTAATTAATGATCTAACAAAAACCTTCTCGCACATCTCCTTTTTGGATTTATTAAAGAACTCCCCTGCTCACAGGGCTGCTCTTTTAGAAGCATTGGGTTTAGGTCATCTAATTAGCATCACTCCACCTCCCAAAACATAGGTAAATCATATAGACTTTGATATCCATCCTCCGGGGCAGCCGGATAGGGACACCGAATTCATATTCGAAATAAACAAAATGCCAACAGATGCTGAGATTGCACGCCAAGGTGATCCGGCCTTACACTTGCAAGTGTGGGTCTATAACAATTATGTGAAATGCGCGATGGTTGACGATGGGGCAGCAGTTAACATAGTCCCTTTTTCTTTCCTTCAAAAGCTAGGGTATGGAGAAACCAATTGTTCCACGACTCAAAATACGCTAAGAGGCTATGACAGCCTTAAAGCCACTTCAATTGGAACTATAATACTACCGGTCACCTTAGGACCCAAAACAATCCTGACTGAGTTTTATATTATAGATCGGGAAACTAACTATAATATGATCCTCGGCCGACCATGGATACACCGTATGAAGGCAATCCCTTCTACGCTATTTCAAGAAGTAAGATTCTTGCATTTAGGAAAGGTGTTCATAGCCAAAGGTGATCCAAAACCATTCGATGTACACCTGGCTGACCTAAAGAAAAGACCAGGCATACACTCGGAGTTTGAACTCCCAACGAACCAACTTAATAAACCTACCGACGTGAAACCAGAAGAAAAGTTGGTACCTACGACAGATCTCGAAACTATGAGCCTAGCCAAGGCAACCCTAGCCCCCAAAGATGAGGCTAACACTATAGAAATAGTATCATTAGGAACTACTACAAAAATTGTTGAATTACTAGAACAGGATCTACCAATGTTCCTACCATTTGATTCTGTAGGCATGGGGTGCACCCTAGGTGTTGGCTCTCTTCCAGTAGTGGATCTCTGCATGATAGAAGTAGAGAATGTTAACACAACAAGTGTCCCAGATCCATGTTCCCAGCTAAGTATTGGACTCTCCATTTCGATGGAGCTAGATGTCGTTATGGAGCTGGGGCAGGTGTAATCCTTACTTCTCCCGAGGGAAAAGTCCTACCATTTTCCTTTAAGCTAAAATTTGAATGCACTAACAATGTGCCGAGTATGAAGCCCTTCTCCTTGGCCTCATCCTAGCTAAGAGAATCGGTGTTGATAACATCAGAGTGTTAGGAGACTCGCAATTGGTAGCAAACCAAGTCTCTGAAGTATATGAAACCAGAGCTGAGCACTTACAGCTCTACAAAACTAGCTGTATTGAATTTAAGCAAGGAATTTGACTTCATATCAATTGAAGCAATCCCACGCGAACAAAATCTTCTCGCCGATTCAATAGCAACCTCAGCATCACGCTTTACTCCAAACAGTAAGTTAGAGGATACCCATTTCATGGTATCCCTTCGTGATGAACCATTGATAAAAACAATGTCAAATCCTCTTTTAAATGGAAATGAAAACAAATCTACTATCCTAGACCACATCGATAGTGATACAACCACTCTTGATTTCTTAAACACCTATGCGGCATTACATCTCACCCATCACGCAGTAGATTTATCTTTGATCCCGCATTCATCTTCCTATTATGGGAATCCCATGACAGAGCTTCCCCACAAAAGGAACTCAACATATACACAGTCGAGAATGGAGATGAGCTGGAGCTACCCCCAGCCCCGCCTGAGTTTGAAGAAGGTAACGCTTCTCTAATCGAAGAAACAATTGATATTAACATCGGAACGGAAGATGAACCAAGGATATTGAAGTTAGGATCCTCGTTAACTCCATTAGAAGTAGAAATACACACTCGGATCCTCAAGGAACATCAGAAGGCGTTTGCATTTAATTATAAGGAAATGACAGGAGTTGCACCCCACATTGTGGTACACAACCTCGTCACTAAATCAGATGCAAAACCGGTTAAACAAAAATCGAGACCAATGAAACCCAAGGTAGCTCTCATGGTAAAAGAGGAGGTAATAAAGCTCCTCCAAGTAGGATTCATCAAACCAGTCGATTACTCTCAATGGGTATCTAATATCATTCTCGGTTCTCAAAAAGAATGGAAAGATACGCATCTGCATAGACTTCCGAGACATTAACAAAGCATGTCCTAAAGATGACTTCCCATTACCATCCATAGATGTCATTGTTGATGCAAACAAGCTGGATTTGAGCTTTTATCTCTCATGGATGGATTCTCGGGATACAATCAAATCAGAATATCCGAACAAGACCAAGCTAAAACCACATTTATAACTCCTTGGGGAACCTATTGCTATGTTGTTATGCCATTCGGTCTCAAGAACGCTGGCGCTACATACCAGCGGGCTATGACGTATATATTTCATGATCTTATTCATAAAATTGTGGAATCCTACGTAGATGACTTGTTGGCCAAGGCCAAGAAGCGTTGTGACCATCCGGAAGTGCTTCGCGTCATTCTTTCACGTCTGATAGAATACGGAGTCACGCTAAATCTAGAAAAATGTGTCTTTGGTGTGACAGGAGGGAAGCTCCTAGGTTACATTATATCATCACGTGGGATCGATGTTGACCCAACCAAAATTAAGGTGTTCTCGAAATGGTCCCACCTTCGGATGAATCTGGAATCAGATCATTTCTCAGAAAACTTGGTGCGATCCGGAGATTCATCCCGGACTTAAGTTTCGCCATTCATCCAATCAACAATCTACTCAAGAAAGATTATAGCATTGATTGGACCGAAGACTGCAATGAAGCTTTCAACGTAGTTAAGTGTTTCTTGTTATCACCACCTACGCTAATGCCACCTAAGCCAGATCACCCGTTAATTTTATATTCGCGAGCCACCAATGTCTCGCTAGCCTATATGCTGGCTCAAGAAGATGATGACAATAGAGAACGTGTGATCTATTTCATCAGCCGGACATTGCTCGACTATGAAACACGCTACACACAAGTGGAATGAGAATGCCTCGCCATAGTCTTTGCAACAAAATGCTTAAGACATTACATGTTAAATCAAGAAACAAAGGTCATTGTAAAAACAGACCATTTACGAACTTTCCTCACGCAAGGGTCCTTGTCTAAAAAGGTTGGGCGCTTTATAACCTTAATGGGTGAATTTGAATTAACATTCGTAAATCAGAAGTCGGTTAAAGGAAAATCATCATGGATTGGTTAGCTGATAATCCATTAGATGGAGGTGATCTAGTAGATCTGGACTTTCCAGATGAGTGCGTATACTACATCAAAACCCGACCTTCTATCTCTGAGTGTCCTTGGTACACTGATATCATTAATTATATCATGGACCATACATATCCAGAAGGTGCTACACCACAACGAAGAAGGTGGTTACGCATTATCGTAGCTAAATACGTCATCATAGAACAAGTCCTCTATCGAAAAGCATTCGATGGAATGCTTCTAAGATGTGTCGACACAGAAGAATCCAAGAAGATTCTCCATGAATCTCACAAAGGGAATGTGTGGAGGCCACTTTGGTGGCCATGCCACCACTCGTAAAATACATCGAATGGGCTATTTCTGGCCCACTCTAGAACACGACGCAGTAGAGTTTGTACGAAGGTGTCATAAATGCCAAGAATTCTCTCATGAGATTCACATGCCGAGCACAAGCTCTACAACCAATCGCTACTCCATGGCCCTTTTCTACGTGGGGCCTAGATTTAATAGGGAAATTCTCTCCCTCATCTATAGATGGCCATAATTTTATAATCACGGCCACCGAATATTTTACCAAGTGGGTAGAGGCTATGCCTCTTACTACTGTACTGAGTTCGTAATCGCCAAGTTCATTTTGAACCAAATCATTTGCAGGTATGGTGTCCCGCAAGTCATTATCTCAGATAATGGGACTTCTTTTAAGAATGACGAAGTTCATGAATTATGCAATAAATTTAAAATAAGCCATCATACAGCCTCCTTGTATTACCCTCAAGCCAATGGACAGGCTGAGGTGACAAACAAAACATTAAAAGCCATTCTCCTTAAAACGGTGAAAGAAAACAAATGAGATTGGCATTTAAAGTTATATCCGGCCTTATGGGCCCACCGAACCTCAATAAGGACACCAACAAGAGTGACTCCTTTCTCGCTAGTATTCGGGGCAGAAGTAGTTCTCCCGCTTGAGGTTGAAATACCCAGTCTCCGCATTTCATTACAAGGGATTCTAGATGAAGACGCTTATAGAGAAGCACGTCTCTCCCAACTAGAAAGCCTAGATGAAGCTAGGTTAGATGTTGAACAACGGCACAAGAGTCTATGCTGACCGGATGTGCCGGCAGTATAACAAGAAGGTCTATGAACGTGACATATATGAAGGTGATCTAGTTCTAAGGCTAGACAACCGGATCGATAAAAAGACTAGTGAAGGAAGGAAGTTCTGGCCCAAATGGTTGGGCCCATACCGAGTCATGAAGGACTATGGAAATGGTGCATATCTCCTATGTACGCTGGAAGGTGAGGAATTTGGTGAAACAGTCAATTCCCTACACCTCAAATGATTCTACGCGTAAGCAACTAGCACTACTTGTATAATTATATCTACATTGCATCTTCATATAGATTAGGATCATTTTGTCCGCTTGTTTCATACAAAAATTGTGATCAAGGAATTTGTTCTCAAAGCAATTCATTACAAACTCATGATGTTGTTGGCATAAACACTCTAATCATACTTCTCTATTTCCATGATATCATCAAACTATTTCAGAATCATTTCATCAAATAAAGCTAGATATGACAAGGTCTTAACAGTAACCATGCCAAGATCTATGGGTTTATTCTCACTTTTGGTTTCTTCTTAGGATGGGTGTCTTGCCTATGGTCTGTTCTAGAAGCTTCATGGTGTCACATCTATCCCGTATGTATATCTCTTTGGAAATAAGAACACACTGACATTTTGCTCAAGTAAACAAGTCAAATATAGAATCAAACAGAAAATTTTAAATTTACACATTTCCTTGCCCCACCAACCTTTGGTGATGAGCTTGCGTCTCTTACTAGTGACGTAGGGTTGGGAAAGGATGGAAATGCCCTTACTCGCCTATGCCTTGCCTATGGTGATAAACCCACGCTTCTTACTAGTAGCATGGGGCAAGGTGTAGGGGGTCCTCATGACAAACAAACGTAAAAGGTCATAGACAAACAATTCAAATCTTGAAGTCTTGAGTCAAAAACAAATGAATCAGATGTCCAAAATTCCAAGAGAATTAAAAATCCTAAAAACCAGATTTTGTCTACCATGTGGCCATCTACGGATCTAAGTCTAGATAAACCGCAAAGCAAGTTGCATCCCAAAACTATGAAGTCACTCGAGTGGAGTGGGCTTGTAGCATCCTAATTTGATTCCGTCAAAGCTTTGTCTATCTCTCATCAATATCATTTCAACACATTTCATAGCTTGTGCCCTTTCTAGCTCTCGGTGATGAGCCCTCACATCTTACTAGTTGTGTGGAGTTAGGAGAGGGGCAAGTCTATCTGCTCATCATACCGGTTTGTCTTCACCACTTTGCCAAAACAAATATGAAGTATCCAAAATTGCTTACAGAAACTAAGATTCAAAATCACATTGTATCTACATTATCATATATCAGCATCATGAAATACAAAAAGAAAGTAAAACATTTGTATCATTTGTTCTCCATTGCATACATTCTAAAGAGCATACAAGCATAACATCATAATTTACATGAGGAAACTGGAAAGGAAACAAAGCCATGAATGCCAAAAGTCTGATCCAAAAAGAATATATATATATATATATATATATATATCAAAATTTCTGTACAATGCCATCATGCGCTAAGCATGGTCAAAACGCTCAAAGAGCCCGGGATATACAAAAGAATATATCATACAAAATCTAGGAGAGCCAAGTGGCTTCTCAACCCCTATGAGACCCTCCAAGGTGCACGCCCATGCCTAGGACTCCGGCTACGCCGGTGCTTTGAGTGCACGGAGGGCTCAGGATCCGAGGGGCAGCCGCAGTCTCGCCACGAGAATGACTCCTCATCAGGCGCTCGGCTGTCCTATACCCCGCTAGCTCCGTGCGGAGAGTCGATACCATCCTGGCCACATGCCAGACTGGGGAAAAGATGTCAGTGTGTCTACACCGGGCCGAGGGCTCCCAAAGATCCACAGACAACTCTGCGTGGGTCCTCTCCATGGGGATCATCAGGGTATCCGTGCATACCCCGCGAATCAAGTGGCCGCCACTCATCGGTCTCGCAAACAAAGGAGAAAACAAATTAGAAACAAAACAAGAGATAAAATACAAGAGAAAACAAAAGGAGAGATAGTAACTAAGGAAATCCTAATTAAAAACAAACATTAAAAGGAAGGATGGTAACTTACTCGGATCACTAGGCCTCCAGGATGGATCTCTAGGGTCAAGCACCGCCACAGATGCCGCCGCTGACTGAGGTGCTCCCCCATGGCTGGAGCAACGTAGCATCCTACAACGGACTCATCCTCCCCACCATGGCCCTGGGAGAGTGGCTCCTCTGAAACTAGAGTAACTCTCTCTGCACTCTGCTCGCCCTCTCTCGCTGCATGATATCCTGAGTGTCATGCCACTCAGGATCACTGTCCTCCTCAGTCTCCTCCTCTGTCTCTCCCCCTGTAAACTCCTCGACTCAGAGTCTATGTCGATGGGGTCATCGCTGCTATGGGCAGGACCCATGGCAATCCGAAGCAAGGGTGCCTGAGGTGCACCGGCTCTCCCTCGAGCACGTACTACCCTCCTGGCCGCAATAGGAATGCCAGGAGTAACAACTGTCCAACCCCGGCCTCTAGGACCCCCTCTGGCCTCTCGAACGACTCATATATATCGGCGCTACCGGGGAAGCATGCCCATGTAGGGTAGGCCAAACTGCTGAGGAACTCGGCCAAAGGGGTGTATCTCCACTCGCCCCACTCTGTCAATAAGCCCTGTGGTGGAGCAGGAGATCAAAGTAAGAGCCTCCTCACCCCATATACCTGCCATGGTCTGATATGGTGTGGCCTCCATGTCATCGGTGGTCAGAGAAGCAACTGGCTGATGAGGTGCTCTGAGCACCGACATATCTGTCCATCTGGCTGCCCTCACAGCTCCGGATCTGTCACCTCTACACCTCTACCATAAGGAATGAAGTGCTCATAAACCCAACTCATGACTGTGGTGGGTGGCTCAAAGATGCCCTCGTAAAAACTACTACCCGTATAAGTCATGGTAGGTAGTCCCAAGTATGTCCGCTCCAGGCATAAATCCGGCCATGGCCCTCAATCTGTGCAATGATGGGGGACCAGCAATATAAGTAATGTGTCTCCTCCCTTGTCCCCGATCAATCTCGAGGCAAGGATCCCCATAATAGCCTGGCGAAGCAAGGGGATGGGAAAACTAGGAATAGATCGAACTCTGACCCCCTTCTTCGAACCCATGGAGATGACTGCATCTCCCATATAAGTGGCCCACTGTGCTATCTGGGCCCGTGAACCTGCTGTCTCAAGGGTGAGTCGTCTCCCAATGATCGGGACCCTGTGATACGGATAAACATCCTCCAAAGTGTGATGGTCCACTCACCTCGGACCCCTGGTAATCGGAAGGTGTTCCGATCAACATCCCAATAGGAGAATAAGTCACAAAGAATGTGACTGGATGGTGCAACATGTGGAACGCGTGAGATACGTAGTATCCCGGCCCTCTGAAGAGTGTCCTCCTCATCCTGTGAAAGTGCATCTAGTACTGCTGGGAGCCACACACACTCTCTCTCGGCTCCACCGAATGTACTCCTCTCTCGCCTGCATACACCCAAAAACACACAAAACAAAGCAAGTTAGCATCCGAGTGATATTAGAAAAATCATGAAAACACATAGAAATGCTAAAAATGCAAAAACAATCTCAAACAGGTGTTCTTTTGGCATTCTGTTCAAAACCACCACCCTGAGCAGGGAGGTGGTTTTGTAACCACCGCCTTAAGGGCGGAGGTCTTGTAACCGCCACCTGAACAGGGCGGTGGTCATGTAACCACCGCCCTGGGCAGGGCGGCGGTCGTGGCCCGAAAACCCACGCGGGTTTTATACCCTAAAAGAAGCCTAAAAATGCCAAAAGAGGACCATTTTAACTAAAACAAGGCCTACCCAGTAGGCGCCCCCCTAGATGGACCTTTTGAACCTAACATTTTCAAAAATAACCCCCACGACAAAGATTTTAGCATTTTAAAATTGAGGGGTAAAAACGATAAATTGAGGAAAACTAACCTGTGATCTCGCGGGTCGATGATCTGCACATGAGGCATGATCACTATCTCACCATGAATGTTTTGACTCTACTCTCGTAAGAAACCATCACCGTGGGTCCCAGAGCTCATAATCAATCAAATCAACACGCAAATGAATAGGAAAATGGGCCCACTTTCATATATATAACAACCTGACTTGTTTTGAAAAATTTTTTTTCGTAGGTTTGGAGCACCGATGAGGTAAGTTCTTACCCCCGCACAAATGGTACGTCCTCATTTCCCATTATTTTAGCATTTATTTTCCGATCTATCTTGTCTATCTGCACTTGAGTTCTCTTTTCATTTTGCAGGAAGCAGGAATTTTGGATGGCGTCATTTCGACACATGGACGTATCAGGTATAACTTCTAACTTCCCATTTCGGGACCGCCATACTCGGACCCACCATTTTACGCCTCTTCATGGCTAAAACGCTTCTCCGAGGGGGCAATATGTACGTACCCAAAATTGTAGGGTACTGCACCACCGAACAACGTAACACGTACCCCAATGATGATACAGGTCTCCTCGCAAGGTGTTCGGGATCCGAAAATCTCTCCAAGTATGCGTTATCATCCCGCATGCCCCGCTTAGCCCCCGCGTGCTTTGTTTTTCTCTTTTCCCTCTTTTCTTGGCCTTTTTCTCTTCAGTTACGAAACCACCGCCCTGCCTGGGCGGCGGTCTCGTGACCGCCGCCCTAAGCAGGGTGGCGGTCCTGTAACCGCCACCCTACTCAGGGCGGCGGTCCTTTACGCATTTTCTAGAATGCTCTTTTAACACGACTCACGTAAATTTCAACGATTCACCAGCTTTTTTTCACCGCCATAAGCTTGCATTAATGATTCTGGTTCCCTGGAATAGTGTTTTGCCATTGTTTATAGTTTAAGAGATCAATTTGGTTTTTACCTTGGGTAAATGCAAATGCTATAAATAGTTGGCTTGTGCTCAAGCAAATGGCCCCTCAAATTTGCCTCTGAATTTCTCATTGCAATAGATTAGTCTTTCATTTTACTTAGAATTCTTAGTTTCTTTCATTGCATGCTTAGTTAGTGTTGTTTTTGTTGTTAGAAGCCACATATCCATCTTGTGCAAGTGTTGTTGATATTTTATCCAATCCATTGGAGTAGAATAGTTTGTTTTCAATAGGAAGCCATTAAAGTCAGCAGGTTTTGTTCTTCAAACAGATAGTTTCGTGTTCGGACGTTTTTATGTTGCATGACTCGCAATAAATCCCGCTAGGAATTACATAAGCCAAGCTCTGTACTCTTGCGCTATCCCTCTCCTACTCACATTGTATTCTGGGCCCAGTATCCTAAGCCGCCTTTGTCCCAATATCTACTGTTGATGCTAGCATTACACGCTTTTCTGGATCCACGTGAACACGAAGGAACGAGGAGATCACACTGAGGGGACAAGATCACACACACCATCGGATTCACCACTGTTCTGCAGAATCCAGGTTCTAGCTTTCAAAGTTCTAATTAGAATCATATCAAATAGAGTAGTTAATTACTTTATTTCAGTCAATTTTACTTTCGATATTGCCAGGGAAGTTATGGGGATTGATAGTTTCTGAGAGACTATGATTCTTTCCTCACTTCTGAGGTAGGATCGAGAGTCTTTCAAATAGATTAGATCAGTTATTTCATTGCTTAGAATAGATTTACAACTGCATAGGCAAGTAGCTATACTCGGTTACTTTGTTTGTTTTAAAATTCGACACTAGGTTAATTGTCAATTTCTAGATATATTAAAATAGCTGCTCTTTCAAATTCATTTATAAAATTCATCAGAAAATAACAAAAATATAGAAGTTATATATGTTATAGATATACTTCGCATAGTTAATTTTATTTTGCTGCATTTAGTTTACATTATTGCTTTTGTATGACAATCACGGGACCTAGAGAGCCCAGGGAATACGTATTCGAGCCAATCGTGCCCCAACCCAATCTCATCACAGCCATAACTGATATAGATCAGAATCTCAGGATCCAAGTCTTCCAAACAATGGTAAACTTACAACAAATTAGTTTCCAACTGCACGGGTTAAACATAGAAGACGACCAAGCACACACATTTTGGTCAAATCAACCAAACTACAGATTACCCTAGATTCATATCCACATGACTGTAGAAGGGTTTGAAAGAGAGCAGACCTTTGGTTGTGATCCTTTGGTCCCACATAGCTAGACACATAAGAGACACTCTCACAGATATAGATACCAGCTTGAGAATTCAAGTTACACAAACGCCTGTAAGATATTCTGAGAAGATCACACAATTATTAATTCTGAATATAGAAGCTGAAAAGGCATATGACTATTGGATATTAGGGATTAGGGATTGATCCACACATGACCATAGTAGGACCACAACAAATATGAATCTACGGTTGTGACCCACAAATCCCACAGCCCAACGAGCCCATAGGTGAATCAGACATAGATGCTGGCCTACGTACACTAGTATTCAGATCTACTCCACTTCCACCTATCATCATCGAACAGATTATCCTTGCTAGACACAACAAGCTAACAAAGCTAAGGAGTTCTGGACTAGGCCAGAGAATCACCCATAGAGTCAATTATATTTACCATCCACCCTATGACCTTATCTAGAGATATACACGAAACTATCCCAGGACATTTTCCACGTATTCCACAACCTATAGACCGAATCACGCCAGCAGCTCATATATTACAAGTATCGCCGGTGTGACCTGACAACATGAGGAAACCTCTCTCCATCGTATGGGCAATATAATGTTGGATCTCATAAAGCACCCTTCGATGCAGATCAAGCTTCTAGGTTGATCACTCTCTAGTATCCAGTGTGATTGCACAACATGGAAACCTCTCTCCAAGCGTGGGACTTGTGAAACTGAGAGAGGAATCTCTAGATTAGAGGTTGGTTCCTCAAACTCCTCTGATTTAGATCTAATGCTTGCACAACTACAGAGGTTCAGATCCTAATCCTACTCTAACTTGCAAGGAGACAGGGGTAGAAGTGCAAGAAATTGAAACTAACTAAAGATGGTGATGCACCAAAAGGAGTGGTGAAACATATTTGTCATGCAAATAGACACAGACCAAAGTTCACAACATAAAACATACACAGACTGATAAGGTATAATTTAGGATCTGAAATGAAGCAAATAATACAAACAGAGGACTGAAACCCATTCACAGAGCTTGCATTATCATTTCAGTGTCAAAAACACGCATTACACCCTCAGAGAGGTAAAAGAAAACTGTTACAATCTTTGGAGAGGTCTGATCCTTGCATCAATCACTTGCTGGAGGTGAAAGAAGAAGTCTGCTATGCCCAAAAAATGTTCCCCCTTTTAGAAATGAGCCAAATCTGGCTTTTACAGTGCAAGGGTCGAGCCTAGGAGACAGAAACGTACAAAAAATGTGAGAGCCCATTCCTTCTTGACTGCAGGTGCATTAAAACAGCATGGGGGACCTTACAAACCCATACCCTATCATTTTGACCGAATTACAGGAGAATGCGACCCATTCTGCATTAAATCTGGTCGTTGAAATGTCACTTCTGGCCATGAACATGCGTCAGAGCTGTTTCTCAATTTTCTCTCTCCAAACTACACCAAAATTTAAGATTAACCCCAGAATCACGTAGAGAATTTCATAAGCTTTCCGTTGATATAAAGAACGTGCAAATCTGAGCTCTGGATCAAAAGATATGGAGATCTGAAGATTTAGGGCACAAAACAGCAAAACAAATTTTTAAATTTCTTCCCGCGCTCTGCCACCTAGATGACACGTGGCATGCATTGATTGGTCATCAGGGGCATGGGGTAGACCTTTACTTTTAGCTTTTGGGTGAACTTCTTGCCAAATTCTCTAACTCCTCCCCGAGCTCCGCATTCCTTGCTCCATAGGACACGTGTCCTCTTTTGATTGGCTTGGGCTGACCCCTCAAACCTCGCCCTTTGAATTTTGGGCTTTTCTCCTTTTGACACATGTCATGATTTCGTTGGTCCGCAGGTCTTCCGACTCTTTCGCGTCTACCGCGTCCATTTGTCCCGAGATGTCCCAGTGCTGTCTGGGACAAAAACTTCGATCCGCCTGAAATGGGCTTCCCTGTCCCTTTTCTGCCGGTGACACGTGGCGTGATATGATTGGCTCTCGACTTTTTCGGCTATCTGCATCTTCCGCGTCATATTGTCCCGGATGTCCCAGTGCTAGAGTTCCCCATTTCGGCTGAACCGGCCGGTTCACGTCCTTCGCGTCTTCTTGTCCCAAATGTCCCAGAGCAGTTAGTCGATTTTCTTCTCCTTCGGCCGAACCGGCTTCCCGCGTCCCACACGTCCCGCCCGGATGTTCCTTTGCTCTGCAGACTGCCTGGCGGCCTTTCGGCTGATTCACGCCCGATGTCCCTCACGTCCCGACTGTTGCGAGGACTAGGACTTAGCCATTTTTCATGATTTTTCCTGGCCCAAGCTTTTTTCTACAACGTTTCACATTTTCTCAGAACTTGCTCTTTTCTTCTTCGGCCAAGGGAGTTAGAAAAAATTTGAGGGGACCCTAGAAACATGATTTTTTGCCCTGAATCAATCAATTTTCCTGGGGCTTGAGAATTCAATGCATGTTATCAAAATTTACTCTGGGGGTGAATTTTGGATAACAGATTATTCATATCTCGAAGGAGGAAAACCTTAAGGTGAAACAAACATCACTATCCACATGGGGCCAAATGATTCAAGTGATCCCATGGATGAATCGCTAAAGATGATCAACAAGGTAGTTGTAATGCATGAGGTAAAAAAGTCTAGGAAAAGGAACATATCCAAGAGAAAATTCAAGTGTTAACTCATACAATTGTGTCATCTAGAAAGCATGAAATAGATAACGAAAAATTTAGCGGGTAGGGGTAGGTACTTCACAAACTAAGCCAAAAAGGGAAGTAAGGAATTTCTCCTACTAACTCCAAGGATATTGTAGCCATACCTAGTCCATCTCAAAAAGTGCCAAAAACATATAAATAGGGTAATACCACTACATCATGATGGTTGAGAGTTGTACTCCCAAAGGAAGGAAAAGTGAAGATTCAATCGAGAGACTTTCAAGATTGAAAATGTTTTATTATCCAAGCAACCTAGGGCCCCAAAGAAATAAAGGGTGTTTTCAAAAACCATTATGGATCCCCAGGGGCATAGAATATTAGAAATTGTAACCCCCAAAGGGGATATATTAAAGAAAAATCGACACCTAGTGATTACCAAATCAATCACATCCCTTTAGGAAAACATATTGTAGAGGTTTTGAAGCATGAAGCTTTAGTGGACATAGGAGGTCTTATTGAAAATATTTACAAGGGTAAAGAGACCAATAAAAACTAGAGAGGTTGATATTTTTTCAACCTATATTCAAAAGTGCCTACCATCCCCTTCTAAGGGTCAAGAGATTACAAATTCCATAACTCCAGAATCCTTAGTAGTATTAGATGATTCAAAAGATAGAACAAATGCTACTAAAAATTAGAGGAGGAATTGTTCAAATCAATCACTAAATCCATTAGAATCAATGTGGAGTGTTACAAATAGATCTATGAGAAGCTAGAAACATCCAATGAGTAAATGGAAAATTGAAAATATGAAATTGATTATTCTTAGAAGAAATTTTTGTAAAAATCGAGTCAATAATCCAAAAGGATGATAAATTATTATAAAATGAAACTATTATACCCCCTGGTCACAAAGGACAACAACGTATGTATGAAGGATCCATAATGTTAAGAATACAAATTTTGAGGGGGTACATCGACAAACTCACTATAGTAAGGGATAATACAGGTGATTGTAGTGATGATATGGATTCCAGATTTGGAAGTATCATGCCCATTCCAAACAGGTCAAATTCGAGAGATATAGATGTAGACAATTTGATACAAATTCTTCAGGAAAAGATAAAGGGACGGCCACAACTTGATTTTTCATGTTTCAATTATGATTCCATTCAAAGACTTGTTCATTTTGAAGGAATGGTGAAAAAATAAAAAAAAGGTAAAGAAAATAAAGGTATCATAAATGAATTTGAATTTCTTTTTAGAGAACAAGGACTTGTGTTTGTTTTCCACACTAGTCTGGATGAAAACATTCTTATTGGTATGTTTAAAATGTTTGACATCTACATAACAAAATTGAAACAACATCATGAAGGTGAACCAGATGAGCTAGATTTCGCATAAAATATTTAAAAAACATGTAACATTTGTATAAAAAAATTAAAAATGGGGATTTTATAGGGATCCTACCCTCGTAATTTATAAAACCTTTTTTTTGTGATACACATATAAAAGAGTTTTGTGTCCAATATAATATCGTTAATTTCTACAAATTCCTCTACAAAATTAGGGAGACGAGATTAAAGTTTATTCTTTCTATATTCGAATTATTTTTAATACAAGGCACCATATGTGTAAGTGCATGGAAATGGGGGCCAAAAGGGGGTCTTAAGTAAACACTTTTTTATAAAAAAATTTAACTTGTACAAGTTATTTGAGATAGTTATACTCAAAATTTGAAGACGTTATAAGAACATGAATTATAGCATTTGAGTCTAGTTTCTAAACTACTATTTTTTTATAATGGTTAAGTGTAAGTGGGTTAAATATATAAAATGTAAATAGGTGATATTTTTTTAAAAAAACATAGTAGATGGTCATTCATGCCCCTCATTTCTTGAGCACTATTTAGTATTTTTGAAAACCCTTTGGTAGAAAGATAGATAGGAGCATCTAGTTTGGGATAGATTTTTTTATATTTTTAATGAGTATTTATTTTTATGATTTTTTAAGTAAAAATATTTTGAAAATTAAAAAATAATGGATAGTCGACTATGACCCCCCTAACTACCTCAAAAATATCAAAAATTATATATTTTTTAATATGTATAGAATTAGGCCTAGTTTAAGACTGTATCATTGTTTTTCAATTTGGAGAAGTGAAAACAAGATAGATGAAAAAATATAATCATTTACAATCACTACAATAGAAGTATAGAAGACAAATTTTGAAATAAATATAAATGTAAACCTTAGAATAGTTAGAAAAATATAAAAAGTATATATTTAGAAAGAGGATAGTTTTATTGACGTTGTAGGAAAGTTTTTAAGAATGATAGGAAACATTTTGTAGGATTTAGTATGATGGAAGGTGATCATTGGCATATTTTTCAAAAAAACATAGGTTGTGTTTTTAGAGGTCCAAGGAACAGGTTTAGGAAACCAAAGTAATTCAAATATTGTAGAATCTTGGGTTTGGGCATAATAACACTTACGTGTTATAATATGTATGCATTCATTAGAGTATAGTCATGATATGTGTTTTGGTAGGATTTTATTTACATAAATAAATTTTGAAGTTTAAGTTTTTCATTTATTATTATTTACTATACTTAATTTTATTTTAATAAATATAAGAAATTAGGATCACTCTACACCTTATGGAACTAGTCTCACAACTCCATGAGTCATGGTTTAGGAGATTATTTTTGTAATATAATCTAATCAGTACATATTTAGTTTTGAGGACTTCATCATTCAGCCTAAATCTTTTAGCGTTTAAATTCTATAATCAATGTCTATTTTGGAATGAACATAATCATTGTTTAGGTTTTGGGTCCTTTTGGACTGTGTACTGAAATTTGTAGGAGTGTTAGATGTTTCAAAATTATATTTTACAAACCTCACAACTCTCAAAGGAAATAATAGCTTCTCAATCATATGCACTCATGAAATGCCTTATAATATATAACTAATCAACACACATTTATTGTACATAGTGTCATTGGTGTTATCGTTGATGTCTAGTTGCATTGATGGAAAAGGGTGTCTAGGTGGCATAAGAGTTAGCATGAGGTTTTAATCATCAAGAAGCATAAAGTTTGATTAGTATTGCTATGTTTTGGTGTCATGAAGTGTTGTATTGGTGAAGTGTTGTTTTGGAACCAAAAGGGGCATCTTCACTGTTTTGAAATTATTCATGACACCTTCAAGATTTAGAGAAAATGGATGTCTCCAACATGTAGAGGATTATCATAGATTTCCAATGCCTATTTTTTTCCCTCATAAATCATTACAAATATCCTAGAATCTTCTAGAGAAGTCAGGTTTCACCATTAAAGTGTTTCTTCCCTCCACCTAGAAAACCCGTTGTTGAGCAAATAGTCCTTGAATGATCAAAACTTTCCTAAATCTTCCTCAATTATCTTAAACACCTATATTATTCCCTGACATCACCTTTGGATTCTTAATATCTTTCCAAAACTCTCCTGTAGGGTGTTTTATTAGCTCAAAAATGCCAAAATAACTAGTATGGAAATTGAAAATTTTGAAGAATGACAACTAAGCCTTTAATTGAAAATAAGGCTTCTCAGTCACTTTGCATCCTTCCTTTGGTGATGTAGAAGTATCTTGTTAATAATAAATTTTTACTTTCTTAGGTGACTATGGGTGTCTTGGGTCCACTTGATATGGTCATAGGTTGAACTATTCCATTTGGACTCTATAGGAAATAATATGGTATTTCCCTCTAAATGTATAATTTGAATATTAGAAATAGCTTTAGGTATGTTATAGGCTTGGGTATTAAGTGGCATAGTCCTCTTAGACCGCAATACCAGATTTGGAGGTTAGAGACTATTTTGCAAAGCATTTTCATGTTTAAATGTGATTTTTGGAATGTCTTGTTATCCATAATAGTGTTCAAGGCTTCATGGAACCCTCAAAGTGTCCAAGGAATGGAAAATCGATATAAATAATTACTAGACTAGACTATACCCTATTTTAGAAGTTTAGCAATATGTAGCATGAACATAATTATAAAATGGAATCATTGAGTCTATTTCAGGTATTTATCATGAGGACTCGGTGTTGCAAAACTCAAGAAAAGGTAATAAACCATCTAAAGGTGGATTTCTTAAATTAAATTTGTGTTCACAATCATAATCTGTGTGTGCCTAGTCTTAAGGGAATAGAGTATAATATTCATTATAAAAGTTAATACTTATGAATTGTAGAGTCCTTGATAAATTTGGAGGAAGTTAATAAGAAGGCCAATAATTTCAAAATCCTCAGTACAGGTTATAATAAGAATAAAAGAAAATGAATGTAAAAATATAATATAATAGTGTTAATGGATAGTGTGAGGGTTTAGAAGAATGTAATTTTATAAAAATAGTCTTTATTCCATTTGTTTAAAGTTGGTAGTTTCTCGACAAGTTGGATGAAGGCATAAGGGCATTAAGGACTCATAAAATTAGGTCATAAGGACATAGTATTGAGTGGTTAGTAGGTAAAGGAAGCAATGTACAATCGTTCTTATTTCTTATGACTCGTTAAGACCAACCTAAATAAATAGTTGTATTAGGAAAGAAACTCATAAGGAAGTTGTATTTATCATTCAGTGGAGTGGTGTTAGAATGTTTTGAATCCTTGAGGAAAGGGGTTAAATCCTTATACAAATTTAATCAATAATACATGTTGAATTTCATGCACAATGTCATGAAGAAGCCTATAGAGAGTAAGGGTTTGTATGAAAATCCTTAAGTGAAAGATGAAGATTTGAGTGATTTGTATTAGTGATTAGGATAGGGGTAAGAAAAATGAGATGAGTGGAAATAATATTGATTAAAATTCAAGGTGAAGGTGAAAAATAGATTTGATAATATTGTTTAGAGATTAAGAAAATAATGAGTCTTAAAAAGCCAAAAGTTCAAAATGTAGAAAGATGATGGATAAATGAGTAATGAAGCATTGAGGTGTGATTGAGTAAGGTGTATTGGTGTGTTGAAAGGTGGATGTAAGATTATTTAAGACATTAGAACAAGGGAAAATTTATATATATATATATATATATATATAATATATATATATATTGTTCTAATTTATGTAATTCATATAACACATGTTTTTTAATAATTGTTCTTTAATTCAAATAACGTAATTTAGAACACACAATACTTTTAAAACCAATGTTCTTTGTTCACATATTTATATATGGAACACACATTCAATGCCATTCAATCATATAACAGTATACCATTTGTTTCTGTTATGAAAGAACTACCGATCTCCCAAGAACTACTCGATCTCTCATCTCATGACTCGGCTACTTACTAATCCTTCATGTTAATCCATGCATTGTATAATAAGTATACTTGGTTCTATTTACCATTTTAGGTTATCGAAGTGTTCCATTTAAGAGGCCTATCTGAATATTTGTTACCGATATTCATCTGAAATCTTGCTTCTTAAACCAGGTGATTAGGACAACGCAACCAGCAGCTTGCGATACTTTGGCCAAAGATTTTCACATGCTTTAGCATGATCATATTCCTAGACATTATACACATCAATGGAATACGTCCTTCACCTCACTTCATCTGTTATCTAGAATGGTCTTTTCTGACCTTTGTTGGTCCTCTCATCCAAGGTTAAACTTTAACCCAAGATAGCAATATGAAAGAGTATAGGGAGGCACTCGTGGTGACTAAAGGTACATAAGACATACTTTTTCGACCCTAGTCGATTGTGTGTGTCTAGTTACCTTTAGTCTTCTTGAGTCACTCCGTATACAAGGTCACATTCCTAACTTGGTCCAAAGTAACTTGGTCCAAGCTTATGTAAACTTTGATGATTCGATTCGGAAGGGTGTTGTAACATGTCAGCTGCAACATTGTGTCGTCATGAAGGCCCCGCCTTCATGAAGACACCATATTGTAGCTGGCGTGTGCCAATGTCCTACGGAATCCTCCCATCAAGGGTTACACATCCAGCTAAAAGTGTGATTAGATTCTTAACTTTAATTATTAAGAATGAGTTTCAGCAACCATGTTGATCCTCTAACCTCACTGTTCATTACAGTTGCATAGATATAAAATACTTAAATTGTCTCATAGCTTAATATACATTCACCCTTCATTACCAAAGGATTGCATATTTTCATCTTAGTTCTTTAATTTAAGCTTTAGAGTTACAGTCCACTACAGCTTAATGTAGTAAGATCAATTTACTAAGCTTAACCAAGTTTTATTCGCAACTGATTTTAAATTCAGAATTCCATTTCATTAGATGTCATTTGAATGAGGTCTATTCCCAATTGAATGTATTCATTTATTCTCTATAACCTTACTTCAATTAAGGTTTGTTATGAGGAAATATGATTCTTCATTCAAAATATCCTTTGGGCAAGACATCCCAAGGAATTTTATTGAAATAAATACAGAATTTCATTTGTCCCTTCATTAATATTCATTAGTTTATAATCTAATTCCGAATATTATTTATGCAAGAGTTCATATTTATTTTACTCTTTTACTAAAGTCAATTTAAAATCCATATTGACCTAAGTATTAACTAATTGCACGTTCCAACTTAAAAGTTGTATTTAAGTAAAGAATAGACATTATGTCCCTTTAAATCTAACAACCATCATTTGAATAAGTACAAATTCAACGAATAAAATTATATTCTCAATCATATTCAAACAGTTCCAAGGTGGTACAACCATTAAAATAACACACCTTCTCCTTTTACTCATTCCTCAAGATTAAAATTTATACATTTTACAAGTCCATACAACCGGACTTCATTCATGCCAAACAACATTAACAACTCGAAAAGAAAGAAGAATACAACTTTTTCTTTTTCCATTCCCGGAGAAGAATAATAAAATCTCAGAAAAGATCCATCCCTTAGTTAATCAGAAGAAGCATCATAAAACAACATGTCTTCATTTTTACTCATGGAATCCATCTGCAAAATTTACTTGCATGGGTCAGTTCATCGAACTGAGCATATTAAGCACTTATCATTAAAATGAGGTGCTCTTGATTAACTGTCTCAATAAAAGAACTCTGCTTTTATGAAACGTTTTTGAAATTGAGATGGACATCATCTATGCATTAAGTGCCGATAAGGATGAATAATTTAACAACCAAATCCCAATAATTATCATCACAATCAGACAATAAGATTTACTAACAACTTTTTCCCAAATAATTACTGTAAACATGCAACACTTTATTCACATTTCCTTACTATTTTCTTCCAATAACGCAAAGAGTTCATTCCAGATTTAGACAATTACTACCAAGAGTATTTTCTCTAAATAGTTCCAGATTAAAAGCATCTGTAAGAAATGATACACACACACACACACACATACATATTGTTCTAATGCAATTACTATCAACTCCATTCCCTCATTATAGATGGGATTCCAAAGAAAGAATTAACTAAATTTTTTAAATAGAACTCCTTCACTTTTATACTACTCATTTAATTTCATCCAATTCAAATGCAGAAGAGAAAGGTAGTCATACACCGTGACAACACTGGTGTTATTTCCAGAATTCAACAAACAACATAGTACTCTTTCAATTTAGAAAGGAAGAAAAACAACAGATAAAATGTAGTTGCTTATGCCAAAGGCAATAGGAAATTTATTCAATATCAGATAATAAATAATTTCAACTGGATAAGAGAAGAAAATAATTATTACTTCCGATTACCCACTCAATAATCTCTTTCTTTTCATCACAACCGAACTGGATGATTTGAACAAGAAGAGATAACAATCAATGATAACAGTCAAGGAGAGAGAACAATTAAAGTCAATAATCGAATGAAAGAAGAAGATTCATATTACCTCTTCTCATTGCTTAGCCGAGTATCAACTATTTAGTGCAGACCTGTTCCAATAGGGTGATTCCTTCTAAACAAGTCTATTTCAGTATTCATAACTTACTAACTACCATTCAAGGAAGTATGCCAAAATTCATTTTACATCTGACCCGCAAGTATCAATAACAACAATGCACCTCCAAATAAAATCGTTTCCTTTAATTATTCACCAAAAATGGACATTTCCATCCAGGTATGAAACAAGTAAGAGTGTACAACAAGACAACTAAATCATGATTTCACCGTAATAATAAAAGGAATCATTTTTCAAACACCAGAGTAAGAAATCAACTCAGATTCAGTTTTAATGAAAACAATGAAGAAGTTTAGTAATACTGCATATATTATATATATATATATATATATATATATATATATATTCACCATTAAATTCAAAGAAGAAATAAAATGATAAGCTCTATTCCATCCATCAAATAACCAGATTACTCTGTTCCAGGTTTAAGTAAATTATTCCCAAAAATCATTCATGGGTTTCAAACCAAATAAGGAGACATTGCATCATTTTACATCAGGAAAGAGTAAGGACGATTCATTAAATCCGATGTCCCTAAAAGGATTCGCATCCCTTACACTGTAATACGATAAGAGAAACAATTCACACAATAGTTCCATATAAACATTCTCACGGTTTTTCAAAACCATTGCACATACAAAACTTAGGAAACAATTTACACATCATAGTTGCCTTCATCAATCAAACCCATAATGGGTGATAAAACCGAATACCCATTACTGTCAAAATTCAAACAGCAAAGATAGATTTCATTTCATTTACCCTTCTAGTATGCATCAAGAAAATACCCAAATCGTATTTATCTCCAAAAGACAACTCAACCCAGAAATCACATCAAACATATCAACATTTTCATTTTACAAAAACACCCAATATAAGAGCAGAGTTCTTTTAATGAAGACGCTTAACAAAGAGCAAAAAAATGGTTTAAAGAAAAGAGCCTATTATGCCTATAAAACTTTTTTTAGTTAGCTCGTAGAAGATCACACGCATCGAGCTTCTCCCAAATTTCTTCCTCCAACAAGTTATCAAACAACAAGGTCTCTTAACTTCTTCCATGTTTCCATACTCAAAACCACTCTGAGAAATCAAAATCGAACGACAATGGCCGGAAGAAAATTTGTAGTTCAAAAGAGCAACAAAAGAAATGCAGAGCAGAAACTCAAAACCGAATGAACAACAATAACCCACAAAAATTCCTCTTTCTTCTTTCCAAGGTGAGGCGGGTGTCAAAACCAAGACCATAAATGCATTGAATGCATTACTTTTTCCTCTTTCCCCACGCCACCACCGACTCAGGTTTGGTGAGGCCTTTTTCTCACAATTTTGCTTGTAATTCGAATTTAGTAGCATGGTTAATTAGGAGCCTCCATCTTCTCTACTCCCGCCAAACTTGGCATTTAAAACTTCAAGGACATCATTTAATGTCCTTCATTAAAGTTTAAAACCTTCCCTTCTTATCCTTTCATTGACATGTATCCATAGGTCCCCTCCTTAGGTTAACAATAGTTTAGGTCACATTGTCCATAGTTAGGTTTCCATCTAGGTCGCAAATCATTAGGATTTGCAATAATTTACATCCTTTAATTTATAAAATCCTCCTAGGATAGTTATTAGGTCATAGGTTAGAACTTAACCCCGTAGTATTTTACTTAATAGGTTCCAAGTAAGTTTTACCAACTTACGTTCATAACTAGTATAATTCAAGACGTTCCATCCAACGCATATATATATACCTTGTTCACTTGCATCAAAACTCTTACTACCTTACGCTTTCTAGCATTACAATTTGTATGTAGTTTGGAAATCGAATCTTTCCATTGGAAGCATGGTCTTTGAGTAATTATACCGTAACTGTGTTCTTTAAAATTTACAACAATCTCAACTGGTTCCAGACTTCATTCTAATTAGAAAGTAAATCGACAAAGCGACCACAAGGAAGGCCAAAGCATACCTTGGATCAATGGAATTGATTCAAGGTGTGTTGTCAACAAAAATATGAGTTCATCAAATACAAAAGCAAGTCTGTAGTTTCACACTTTTCCAAACACAAGTTATAATGACCTCCGTCCCAAGTAACAAGTTACAATAAGCAAGGGTTCAGATTAGTAACACATTCTTTTTAAGATTAAAAGATATATCTTAACATAATAATCCTCATTTCCATAGTTACAACATCACGAAAAGAGGTTATCATAGTAGCTTCTAAAAATCAAGACGTTACATTCCTCCCTTTTTAAAAGAATCATCATCCCGATGATCAAATTAGCCAATTCATAGAGTTTTTAGGACAAAATTCAATTATCGTCCTTCCATTCATAAGTTCATACCAAAATAGATTTAATCTTTAAAACAGTGTTTTAAGATAACCGTAAAATAGACCAGTAATTGTCCATGTTTGGTAGAATTATTAGTTTTTGAATTCAATTTCGATCAAACAAGTATGGAAAAGTAGATCTCATTTCTTTGAGATTTTCCCAAGTTGCACTTTCTTCGCTAAACTGGTCCCATTGGACCTTACATTGATTCACTTCATGATTTCTTAAGTACAACTGGTGAGTTCCCAACACTCAAATGGGCTTAACCATGATTATTCCGGGTCTTGGACCTGCAAGGAATTCCAATTCAACACATGTGATAAATCTGATACGTATTTCTTAAGCAAAGAAATATGGAAAACATCATGCATTTGTGATAAAGTAGGAGGTAAAGCTAAACGATAAGCTACAGGGTTGATTATTTCAACAATTTCAAAAGGTCCCACATAACGAGGTGATAACTTGGCAGCCTTGCCAAAAGTTATAGAACTCTTTTTCGGCTTAACCCAAAGAAAGACCTTCTCACCAAGTTTATAATTCCTATCAACCCACTTTAAGTCTGCATAACTCTTTTGCCTATTGGCAGCCTCCTTTAAATGTTCACGAATCATTTTAATTTGTTGTTCCATTTCCGTAAGGATTTCTGGCCCAATTACCTCTCTATCCTCTATGTTGTCCCAGCTAATGGGGTTCTGCATTTTCTTCCATACAATGCTTCAAAAGGTGCCATCTTTAAAGAGGCGTGGTATGTATTATTATAGGAAAATTCAACCAATGGAAGGTATTCCTCCCATTTATACTGCTGGTCCATGTAATACATTCTTAACATATCCTCTAAAACTTGATTGACTCTTTCAGTCTATCCATCCATTTCTGGATGATATGCAGAACTGAAATTTAGTTTAGTTCCCAAGGCCACATTAAGCATTTGCCAAAATCTTGATGTCATTCTCGGATCTCTGTCCGATATGATCAATTCGGGTATTCCATGCAATCTGAAAATTTCATGTACAAACCTTCTTGCTAACACTGGTGCATCATCTTTTAAATTACCAGCAATGAAGTGTGCCACTTTGGTTAGTTTTTCGATGACAACCAGGATGATATCATGTTTATTCCTAGACATAGGTAATCCTTGAACGAAATCCATAGTTATCACTTGCCATTTACATTGTGGAATGTTGTGGGGGTACAATAATCGGCGGGATGCATATGTTCCACCTTAACATGCTAACATTCCAAGTAGTGTGTCACAAATTCCACCACATCCTTTTTCATTCCCTTCCAGAAATATTGTTGCTTGAGATCAGCAAGCATTTTCGTAATGCCTGTGGTGTCAGAAAAGGTGAATTATGAAATTCAAGCTAATAATTTCTTTCTTAAATCATTTTCCAAGGGTATATATACCCTATTTTCAAACCTCAAAATTCCTTCATTATCAAAATGAAATCCTTTATACTTCACGTCCTTGGATCTGTAGAAAGTGTTGTTTTAACTTCTAAAAATAAGAGTAGATTCCATGACATCTTTCACCTCATCTTTAAACTGAGTTCTTAATGTTATAAGAGCAGAGATGTGCTTCCTACGACTCAGAGCATCTGCTACCCTATTTTCCTTGCCTTTAATGTAGCTTATATCAAAATCATACTGAGATAGAAATTCTAACCATCTTCATTGTCTTGCATTCAAGTTTGGTTGAGTAAAAATATACTTCAACCCCAGATGGTCGGTTTTTAGCTCAAAAGGCTTACCAAGAAGGTAATGCCTCCACATTTGAAGTGCATGAACAATGGCAGTGAGCTCTAGGTCATGTGGAGCATAATTTTATTCATGTAACTTAAGCTTTCTGCTTTCATATGCTATGACATGGTCATTTTGTAACAGAATGCCTCGAGACCCTCTCCAGATGCATCTGTTACAACCGTAAAATCTCCATTTGGGTCAGGTACAGTTAGAATAGGTGTTGTAGTTAACTGTTCCTTTAAAATTTTAAAGGCAGATTCACATTTTTCATTCCAGACAAATTTCTTATCTTTCTTTTGTAATGAAGTGATTGGTGCAGCAATTTTGAAAAGTCCTTAATGAACTTTCTATAGTATCTGCTAGGCCCATGAAGCTTCTTACTTCATGCACGTTCTTAGGCACAGGCCACTCAGTTATAGCTATGATCTTTGAAGGGTCTACAGCTATCCCATTCTTGCTTATAACATGTCCCAAATAATGCACTCTACATCATAAAAGGAACATTTAGACAATTTACCATACAACCTTCTCTTCCTCAAAATTTCCAGTACTACCTTTAAATGCTCTTGATGCTCTTTGACATTTTTGGAGTATATAAGAATGTCATCCAAGAATACAAGCACAAACTTGTCCAAGTATTCTTGAAAAATATTGTTCATCAAATTCATGAAGGCGGCAGGTGCATTCGTCAACCCAAAAGGTAACACTGTGAATTCATAATGTTTGTACCTTGTTCTAAAAGTTGTTTTATGAATATCTTCCTCCTTTATTCTCAACTGATGATATCTAGATCAAAGATCTATTTTTGAATAAACTGATGCTCCATGCATCTGGTCAAATAGATCATCAATCCTAGGAAGTGGATATCGATTCTTAATGGTTGCCTTATTCAACATTCTGTAATCAATGCACAATCTAAGTGTGTCATCCTTCTTCTTTACAAAAATTACCGGCGCTCCCCATGGTGAGACACTCGGTCTTATCAACCCTTTGGTCAAAAGTTCCTAAACTAAGCCTTAAGTTCCACCAACTCAAGGGTGGTCATTCTGTAGGGTGCCTTAGATATGGGTTCGGTTCTTGGCTTGATCTCTATTGCAAAGTCAAACTCCCATTTGGGTGGAAGACCTGGTAACTCCTCCGGAAATACATCACTGAAATCTCTTAACAATGGATACTTTTCCATAAAATCATTATCTTCCTCGGCATTTTCATCATTCTTATGGCATACAAAGTGCAACCTCTATTTTTAGCCCTTTTTAGTTGCATAGTTGTTAGTTTCCTAACTGCAACCCCATGCTTTACACCTGAAATGACTTTGCTTTACGCAGTCATCAAAAACAACAAATCTATTTTTCATAACAATCGACCTTCACCTTATGTTCTGCCAACCAATTAACACCTATAATTATATCATATGACCCTAAAGGAGTAACATATAGGTCAACTTCTGTGGAGAAACTGGGCAAGTCAAGAATTGCCCCAAAAAGACACATATCGACTATGTATGGACAACATTATTTCCATAATGCACTTGTCCATGTCTTATCCATTCATTCAACTTTCCTTTTTAATTTCATTGCTATTTTAGTAGATATAAAACATTCAGTAGCTCAATATCAAAAAGTATGACTACATGTGTACCGAATAACTTACCGAACTTCTATGGGTGTGACTTGCTTTTCAACTTGTTTGTTAGCCACCACAGCATGTATCCTGTGTTGTTGATCACGATCATCCTTCTTTAAAGGATAGTGACTCACATAATGGTCCTTTCCATAGTTGAAAACAGCCTCCGATGGGCCCCTTCCTAGGCTCAAATTTATTTCCAGCCTTGAAGTTATCACTCTAGCTTCCATAGGACTTTTGTCCATTACCACTAATTTTTGCAAAGCCGCTCCACACACTATTAACAGGTTTGTTCATTACTGATTTCTTATTGTTATCCACAACAATTTTGTTTTTCATACCAAACCTTTTCCAGGGTCCCTTTTTGGGTGCGAGAGATGAAGAAGAGTTGGGAATCTTCTTCCTAATCTCCTCCCTATGAGCAAGAGATTGCTCTCAATTTCTGTTCTTGTCTTATTGCCTTTTCGACAACTCCTTCCATAGTGGTTGGACCGTGGACATCCACCTCGCCACCAATGATGGGATTTAGTCCCATTATGAACTTTCATATCTGAACTTCTCGTCAACTTGGTACTACGGTACATACTTAAGGAGTTTAGTAAACCCTTCCTAGTATTCTCGTCATCAAGCCTTCCTTGCGACAAGTTCTGAAATTCAGTCATTTTCCGATCAAAAAAGAGTTGAGGCAGCCATCGTTGCCTAAAGTAACTTTTAAATTGATCCCAAGTTATGTCTGTTTGACAATGTTCAACTCAACCTTACGGTTGTCCCACCATGATGATGCTTCATGAGAAAGCTGATATGCTCCCCATATCGCTTTGGTCTCCTCGAGAAGTTTCTTATTGCAAAGTACTTCTCCATTTCACTGAGCCAATTTTCAGCCCCATCCCCAAGTGTGGTTCCATCAAACTTTGGAGGACTTATTCTTTTATATCATTTGTGAGTTCAGCCATTAATCTTGCCCTTTTATTTTCAAGATGATTAGGAACGTTCACGTTACTATTATCAACACCCAGATTTCCCCCATTGGTGTTGTCCACAGGAGGTGGCTGATCATTTATACCAGCATCTTCTTCTTCCTCCTCCTCATTCCCATTGCTTTGTTCCAAAACAGTCAAACGATCTCTCATATCTAGTAGGGCAGCAAGGATCTCATCTAGTTTTTGGGTAGTAGCTGCTTCTCCACCCGGTAGTGGGTTGTTTGTAGCATTTCCTCTTGTTCTAACCATTTTCTATTCAATAAGAAAATGTAAACCTTATTAAATTGTGGACTCATTAGGTCCAAGAGCTGCAACCTTCAGCTCTGATACCAAGATGTAACATTCCCATTTTAAGACATTAGAACAAGGGAAATTTTTTTTTATATATAACATTCTCTGTTCTAATTATGTAATTCAAAACACATGACCAAGTTTTAATAATTGTTCTCTATCAAATAATGTAATTTAGAACACACAATACTTTTAAAACCAATGTTCTCTATTCACATATTTATAATATGGAACACACATTCAATGCCATTCAATCATATAACAGATACCATTTGTTGTAATGACTCGAAGAACTACCGATCTCCCATTTCATGGCTCGGAGTTTCATCGATCTCTCATCTCATGACTCGGCTACTTACCGATCCTTCATGTTAATCCATGCATTGTATACTAAGTATACTTGGTTCTCTTTACCATTTTCGGTTATTGAAGTGTTCCATTTAAGAGGCCTATCTGAATATCTGTTACCGATATTCATCTGAAATCCTGCTTCTTAAACCAGGTGATTAGGACAACGCAACCAAGCAACTTGCGATACTTTGGCCAAAGATTTTCACATGCTTAGCATGATCATATTCCTAGACGTTATACACATCAATGGAATACGTCCTTCACCTCACTTCATCTGTTATCTAGAATGGTCTTTTTCTGACTTTGTCAGTCCTCTTGTCCAAGGTTAAACTTTAACCCAAGATAGCAATATGAAAGAGTATAGGGAGGCACTCGTGGTGACTAAAGGTACGCAGACATACTTTGTCGACCCTAGTCGACTGCGTGTGTCTAGTTACCTTTAGTCTTCCTGAGTCACTCCGTATACAAGGTCACATTCCTAACTTGGTCCAAGCTTATGTAAACTTTGATGATTCGATTCGGAAGGGCGTTGTAACATGTCAGCTGCAACATTGTGTCATCATGAAGGCCCCGCCTTCATGAAGACACCATATTGCAGCTGGCGTGTGCCAATGTCCTATGGAATCCTCCCATCAAGGGTTACACATCCAACTAAAAGTGTGATTAGATTCTTAACTTTAATTTTATTAAGAATGAGTTTCAGCAACCGTGTTGATCCTCTAACCTCACTGTTCGTTAAATTGCATAGCTAGAAAAGACTTGAATTGTCTCATAGCTTAATATACATTCACCCCTCCTTACCGAAGGATTGCATATTTCCATCTTAGTTCTTTAATTAAGCTTCAGACTTACAGTCCACTACAGCTTAACGAAGTAAGATCAACTTACTAAGCTTAATCAAGTTTTATCCGCAACTGATTTTTAAATTCAGGTTTCCATTTCCTTAGATGTCATTTGAATGAGGTCTATTCCCAATTGAATGTATTCATTTATTCACTATAACCTTACTTCAGTTAAGGTTTGTTATGAGGAGATATGATTCCTCATACCGAATATCCTTTTGACCAAAACATCCCAAAGAATATTATGAAATCAGAATACAGAATTCAATTGTCCCTTTATTAATATTCATTAGTTTATAATCTAATTCCGAATATTATTTATTTAAGAGTTCATATTTATTTTACTCTTTTACTAATGTCAATTTAAAATCCATATTGACCTAAGTATTAATTAATTGCACGTTCCAACTTAAAAGTTGTATTCAAGTAAAGAATAGACATTATGTCCCTTTAAATCTAACAACCATCATTTGAATAAGTACAAATTCAATGAATAAAATTATATTCTCAATCATATTCAAATAGTTCCAAGGTGGTACAACCATTAAAATAACACACCTTCCCCTTTTACTCATTCCTCAAGATTAAAATTTATACATTTTACAAGTCCACAACCGGACTTCATTCATGCCAATCAACATTAACAACTCAAAAAGAAAGAAGAATACAACTTTTTTTTTTTTTTTTCCATTTCCTCGGAGAAGAATAATAAAATCTCGTAAAAGATCCATCCCTTAGTTAATCAAGAAGAAGCATCATAAAACAACATGTCTTCATTTTTACTCACATGGAATCCATCTCTGCAAAATTTACTTGCATGGGTGAGTTCATCGAATCGAGCATATTAAGCACTTATCATTAAAATGAGGTGCTCTTGACTAACTGTCTCAATAAAAGAACTCTCGCTTTTATGAAACGTTTAAAATTGAGATGGACATCACCTAAAATTAAGTGCCGATAAGGATGAACAATTTAACAACCCAATCCCAATAATTATCATCACAATCGAGACTAATAAGATTTACTAACAAACTTTTTCCCCAATAATTAATAACATAAACACGCAACACTTTATTCATCATTTCTTACTGTTTTCTTCCAATAACGCAAAGAGTTCATTCCAGATTTAGACAATTACTACAAAGAGTATTTTTCTAAATAGTTCAGATTCTTAAGTAAGAATTACACACAACATATCTGTAAGAATATACATATATATATTTATATTGTTGTTCTAATGCAATTACTATCAATTCCATTCCCTCATTATAGATGGGATTTCAAAGAAAGAATTAATTAAAATTTAAATAGAACTCCTTCACTTTTATACTACTCATTTAATTTCAACCAAATCAAATGCAGAAGAGAAAGGTAGTCATACACCATGACAACACTTGTGTTACTTTCCAGAATTCAACAAACAACATAGTACTCTTTTAATTGTAAAGAAAGGAAGAAAAAACAAAGATAAAATGCATTTTGCTTACGCCAAAGGCAATAGGAAATATATTCAATATCAGATAACAAAATTTCAAATTGGATAAGAGAAGAAAATAAGTATTACTTCCGATTACCCACTCAATAATCTCTTTCTTTTAATCACAACCGAACTGGATGATTTAAACAAGAAGAGATAACAATCAACAAGGTAACAGTCAAGGAGAGAGAACAATTAAAGTCAATAATCGAATGAAAGGAAGAAGATTCATATTACCTCTTCTCATTGCTTAGCCGAGTATCAACTATTTAGTGTAGACCTGTTTCCAATAGGGTAATTCCTTCTATACAAGACTATTTCAGTATTCATAACTTACTAACTATCATTCAAGGAAGTATTCCAAAATTCATTTTGCATCTGACCCGCAAGTATCAATAACAAAAACTCAATTAAAATTATTTCCAATAATTATTCACCAAAAACAGACACATCCATCCTAGGTATGAAATAAGTAAGAGTGTACAACAAGACTATAAATCATGATTTCACCGTAATAATTAAAGAAATCATTTTTCAAACACAAGAGTAAGAAATCTACTCAAGATTCAGTTTTAATGAAAAAAATGAAGAACAATGAAGAAGTTTAATATATATATATATATATATATATATATATATATATATATATATATATTCACCATTGAATTCAAAGAAGAAATAAAATGATACGCTCTATTCCATCCATCAAATAACCAGGTTACTCTATTCCAGGTTTAAATAAATTATTTCCCAACAATCATTCATGGGTTTCAAAACCAAATAAGGAGACATTGTATCATTTTACATCAGGCAAGAGTAAGGATGATACAATAAATCTGATGTCCCTAAAAGAATTCGCATCCCATACACTGTAATACGATAAGAGAAAATAGTTCACACAAATAGTTCTATCTAAGCATTCTCACGGTTTTTCAAAACCATTGCACACACAAAACTTAGAAAACAATTTACACATCACTGTTGCCTTCATCAAATCAAACCCATAATGGGTGATAAAACCGAATACCCATTACTTTCAAAATTCAAAAAACAGAGATGGATTTCATTTCATTTACCATTTCAATAAAGAAAACACCCATTTTCTCTAGTATGCATCAAGAAAATACCCAAATCGTATTTGTCTTCAAACGACAACTCAAACCAGAGATCACATCAAAACATATCAACATTTTATTTTTACAAAAACACTTTTATAAGAGTAGAGTTCTTTTAATGAAGACGCTTAACAAAGAGCAAAATGGTTTAAAGAAAAGAGCCTAACATGCCTGTATATTTTTTGTTAGCTCGTAGAAGATCATAGCCGAGCTTCTCCCAAATTTCTTCCTCCAACAAGTTATTAAACCAGGTCTCTTAACTTCTTCCACATTTCCACAGACCCATAAACCACTCGTGGGAAAGGTCAAAAAACCGAACAATGGCCGGAAGCAAACTTGCAGGCTCGAAAGAGCAAAAAAAAGAAATGCAGAGAAAAAACTCAAAACCCGAATGAACAACAATAACCCACAAAAATTCCTCTTTCCTCTTTCCAAGGCAGGTGGGTTACCAAAACCAAGGCCATTAATGCATTGAATGCATTACTTTTTCCTCTTTCCCCATGCCACCACCGACTCAGGTTTGGCGGCCTTTTTCTCACAATTTTGCTTGTAATTCAAATTTAGTAGCATGGTTAATTAGGAGCCTCCATCTTCTCTGCTCCCACCAAACTTGGTGTTTAAAACTTCAAGGACATCATTTAATGTCCTTCATTAAATTTAAAACCTTCCCTTCTTATCCTTTCATCGACATGTATCCATAGGTCCCCTTTTAGGACTAACAATAGTTTAGGTTACATTGTCCATAGTTAGGTTTCCATCTAGGTCGCAAATCATTAGGATTTGTAATAATTTACATCCCTTTTAATTTAAAATCCACCTAGGATAGTTATTAGGTCATAGGTTAGAACTTAACCCGTAGTATTTTAGTTAATAGGTTCTTAAGTAAGTTTTACAAACTTACGTTCATAACTAAGATAATGCAGACGTTCCGTCCAATGTGTATATATATACCTTGTTCACTTGCATCAAACCTCTTCTTATCGCCTTACGCTTTCCGTGTTACAATTTGTATGTAGTTCAGAAATCGAATCTTTCCATTGGCAAGCATGGTGCCAAGTAATTATACCTGTAACAGGTTCTTTAAAATTTACAACAATCTCCAGCCTGGTTCCAGACTTCATTCTAATTAGAAAGTAAATCGAAAAAGTGACCACAAGGAAGGCCGAAGCATACCTTGGATCAATGGAATTGATTCAAGGTGTGTTGTCAACAAAAATATGAGTTCATCAAATACAAAAGCAAGTCTGCAGTTTCACACTTTGCAAAACACAAGTTATAATGACCTCCATCCCAAGTAAACAAAGTTACAATAAGCAAGGGTTCAGATCAGTAACACATTTTTTTAAGATTAAAAGATATATCTTAACATAATAATCCTCATTTCCATAGTTACAACATCACGAAAAGAGGTTATCATAGTAGCTTCTAAAAATCAAGACGTTACATACCTCCCTTCTTAAAAGAATCATCGTCCCGATGATCAAATTAGCCAATTCATAGAGTTTTTAGGACAAAATTCAGTTATCGTCCTTCCATTCATAAGTTCATACCAAAAAAAATTTAATCTTTAAAACAATGTTTTAAGATAACCGTAAAATAGACCAATAATTGTCCATGTTTGGTAGAATTATCAGTTTTTGAATTCAATTTCGATCAAACAAGTATGGAAAAGTAGATCTCATTTCTTCGAGATTTTCCCAAGTTGCACTTTCTTCGCTAAACTGGTCCCACTGGACCTTACATTGATTCACTTTCGTGATTTCTTAAGTACAACTAGTGAGTTCCCAGCACTCGAATGGGCTTAACCATGATTATTCCTAGGTCTTGGACCTGCAAGGAATTCCAATTCAGCACATGTGATAAATCTGATACGTATTTCTTAAGCAAAGAAATATGGAAAACATCATGCATTTGTGATAAAGCAGGAGGTAAAGCTAAACGATAAGCTACAGGGTTGATTATTTCAACAATTTCAAAAGGTCCCACATAACGAGGTGATAACTTGGCAGCCTTGCCAAAAGTTATAGAACTCTTTTTTGGCTTAACCCGAAGAAAGACCTTCTCACCAAGTTTATAATTCCTATCAACCCGCTTTAAGTCTGCATAACTCTTTTGCCTATTGGAAGCCTCCTTTAAATGTTCATGAATCATTTTAATTTGTTGTTCCATTTCCGTAAGGATTTTGGCCCAATTACCTCTCTATCCTCTACGTTGTCCCAACTAACAGGGGTTCTGCATTTTCTTCCATACAATGCTTCAAAAGGTGCCATCTTTAAAGAGGCGTGGTATGTATTATTATAGAAAATTCAACCAGCGGAAGGTATTCCTCCCATTTATACTATGGTCCATGCAATACATTCTTAACATATCCTCTAAAACTTGATTGACTCTTTCAGTCTATCCATCCATTTCCGGATGATATGTAGAACTGAAATTTAGTTTAGTTCCCAAGGCCGCATTAAGCATTTGCCAAAATCTTGATGTCATTCTCGATCTCTCTATCTCGATATGATCAATTCGGGTATTCCATGCAATCTGAAAATTTCATGTACAAACCTTCTTGCTAACACTGGTGCATCATCTTTTAAATTACCAGCAATGAAGTGTGCCACTTTGGTTAGTTTTTCGATGACAACCAGAGATGATATCATGTTTATTCCTAGACATAGGTAATCCTTGAACGAAATCCATAGTTATCACTTGCCATTTGTACTACGGAATGTTGTGGGGGTACAATAATCCGGCGGGATGCATATGTTCCACCTTAACACACTGACATTCCAAGCAGTGTGTCACAAATTCCATCACATCCTTTTTCATTCCCTTCCAGAAATATTGTTGCTTGAGATCAGCAAGCATTTTCGTAATGCCAGGGTGTCCAGAAAAAGGTGAATTATGAAATTCAGCTAATAATTTCTTTCTTAAATCATTTGCCAAGGGTATATATACCCTATTTTCAAACCTCAAAATTCCTTCATTATCAAAATGAAATCCTTTATACTTCACATCCTTTGGATCTGCAGAAAGTGTTGTTTTAACTTGCTGAAAATAAGAGTCAGATTCCATGACATCTTTCACCTCATCTTTAAACTGAGTTCTTAATGTTATAAGAGCAGAGATGTGCTTCCTACGACTCAGAGCATCTGCTACCCTATTTTCCTTGCCTTTAATGTAGCTTATATCAAAATCATACTGAGATAGAAATTCTAACCATCTTCGTTGTCTTGCATTCAGGTTTGGTTGAGTAAAAATATACTTCAACCCCAGATGGTCGGTTTTTAGCTCAAAAGGCTTACCAAGAAGGTAATGCCTCCACATTTGAAGTGCATGAACAATGGCAGTGAGCTCTAGGTCATGTGGAGCATAATTTTATTCATGTAACTTAAGCTTTCTGCTTTCATATGCTATGACATGGTCATTTTGTAACAGAATGCCTCCGAGACCCTCTCCAGATGCATCCATTACAACCGTAAAATCTCCATTTGGGTCAGGTATAATAATAGGTGTTGTAGTTAACTGATCCTTTAAAATTTTAAAGGTAGATTCACATTTGTCATTCCAAACAAATTTCTTATCTTTCTTTTGTAATGAAGTGATTGGTGCAACAATTTTAGAAAAGTCCTTAACGAACTTTCTATAGTATCCTGCTAGGCCCATGAAGCTTCTTACTTCATGCACGTTCTTAGGCGCAGGCCACTCAGTTATAGCTGTGATCTTTGAAGGGTCTACAACTATCCCATTCTTGCTTATAACATGTCCCAAATAATGCACTTCTGCATCATAAAAGGAACATTTAGACAATTTACCATACAACCTTCTCTTCCTCAAAATTTCCAGCACTACCTTTAAATGCTCTTGATGCTCTTCGACATTTTTGGAGTATATAAGAATGTCGTCCAAGAATACAAGCACAAACTTGTCCAAGTATTCTTGAAAAATATTGTTCATCAAATTCATGAAGGTAGCAGGTGCATTCGTCAACCCAAAAGGTAACACTGTGAATTCATAATGTCTGTATCTTGTTCTAAAAGTTGTTTTATGAATATCTTCCTCCTTTATTCTCAGTTGATGATATCCAGATCGAAGATCTATTTTTGAATAAATTGATGCTCCACGCATCTGGTCAAATAGATCGTCAATCCTAGGAAGTGGATATCGATTCTTAATGGTTGCCTTATTCAACATTCTGTAATCAATGCACAATCTAAGTGTGCCATCCTTCTTCTTTACAAAAATTACCGGCGCTCCCCATGGTGAGATGCTCGGTCTTATCAACCCTTTGGTCAAAAGTTCTGTAACTGAGCCTTAAGTTCCACCAACTCAAGGGTGGTCATTTTGTAGGGTGCCTTAGATATGGGTTTGGTTCCTGGCTTGATCTCTATTGCAAAGTCAAACTCCCATTTGGGTGGAAGACCTGGTAACTCCTCCGGAAATACATCACTAAAATCTCTTAACAATGGATATTTTTCCATAAAATCATTATCTTCCTGGCATTTTCCATCATTCTTATGGCATACAAAGTGCAACCTCTATTTTTAGCCCTTTTTAGTTGCATAGCTATTAGTTTCCTAACTGCAACCCCATGCTTTACACCCTGAATGACTGCTGCTTTCTGCAGGTCATCAAAACAACAAATCTATTTTTCATAACAGTCGACCTTCGCCTTATGTTCCGCCAACCAATTAACACCTATAATTATATCATATGACCCTAAAGGAGTAACATACAAGTCAACTTCTGTGGAGAAACTGGGTAGGTCAAGGATTGCCCCAAAAAGACACATATCGACTATATGGACAACATTATTTCCATAATGCACTGTCCATGTCTTATCCATTCATTTAGCTTTTCTTTTTAATTTCATTGCTAGCTTAGTAGATATAAAACATTCAGTAGCTCCAGTATCAAAAAGTATGACTACAGGTGTACCGAATAACTTACCTAGAACTTCTATGGGTGTGACTTGCTTTTCAGCTTGTTTGTTAGCCACCGCAGCAAACGTGTATCCTATGTTATTGATCGCGATCATCCTTCTTCAAAGGACAGTGACTCACGTAATGGTCCTTTCCATAGTTGAAACAGCCTCCGACGGGCCCCTTCCTAGGCTCAAATTTATTTCCAGCCTTGAAGTTATCACTCTGGCTTCCATAGGACTTTTGTCCATTACCACTAATTTTTGCAAAGCCGCTCCGCACACTATTAACAGGTTTGTTCATTACTGATTTCTTATTGTTATCCACAACAATTTTTTTTTTCATACCAAACCTTTTCCAGGGTCCCTTTTTGGGTGCGAGAGATGAAGAAGAGTTGGGAATCTTCTTCCTAATCTCCTCCCTATGAGCAGAGATTGCTCTCAATTTTTGTTCTTGTCTTATTGCCTTTTCGACAACTCCTTCCATAGTGGTCGGACCGTGGACATCCACCTCGCCACCAATGATGGGATTCAGTCCCATTATGAACTTTCATATCCTGAACTTCTCGTCAGCTTGGTACTGTGGTACATACTTAAGGAGTTTAGTAAACCCTTCCCAGTATTCTATCACCATCAGCCTTCCTTGCGACAAGTTCTGAAATTCAGTCATTTTCCGATCAAAAAGAGTTGAGGCAGCCATCGTTGCCTAAAGTAACTTTTAAATTGATCCCAAGTTATGTCTATTTTGACAATGTTCAACTCAACCTTACGGTTGTCCCACCATGATGATGCTTCATGAGAAAGCTGATATGCTCCCCATATCACTTTGGTCTCCTCGGAGAAGTTTCTTATTGCAAAGTACTTCTCCATTTCACTGAGCCAATTTTCAGCCCCGTCCCCAAGTGTAGTTCCATCAAACTTTGGAGGACTTATTCTTTTATATCATTTGTGAGTTCAGCCGCTAATCTTGCCCTTTTATTTTTAGGATGATTAGGAACATTCACGTTACTATTATCAACACCCGGATTTCCTCCATTGGTGTTGTCCACAGGAGGTGGCTGATCATTTATATCAAGCATCTTCTTCCTCCTCCTCATTGCCCATTGCTTGTTGTTCCAAAATAGTCAAACGATCTCTCGTATCTAGTAGGGCAGCAAGGATTTCATCTAGTTTTTGGGTAGTAGCTGCTTCTCCACCTGGTAGTAGCGGGTTGTTCGCAGCATTTCCTCTTGTTCTAACCATTTTCTATTCAATAAGAAAATGTAAACCTTATTAAATTGTGGACTCATTAGGTCCAAGAGCTGCAACCTTCAGCTCTGATACCAAGATGTAACATTCCCATTTTAAGACATTAGAACAAGGAATTTTTTTTTTTTATATATAATATTTCTCTATTCTAATTCTAAATTATGTAATTCAAAACACATGACCAAGTTTTAATAATTGTTCTCTATCCAAATAATGTAATTTAGAACACACAATACTTTTAAAACCAATGTTCTCTATTCACATATTTATAATATGGAACACACATTCAATGCCATTCAATCATATAACAAGATACCATTTGTTGTTGTAATGACTCGAAGAACTACCGATCTCCCATTTCATGGCTCGGAGTTTCAACGATCTCTCATTTCATGACTCGGCTACTTACCGATCCTTCATGTTAATCCATGCATTGTATACTAAGTATACTTGGTTCTCTTTACCATTTTTGGTTATCGAAGTGTTCCATTTAAGAGGCCTATCTGAATATCTATTACCGATATTCATCTGAAATCCTACTTCTTAAACTAGGTGATTAGGACAACGCAACCAACAGCTTGTGATACTTTGGCCAAAGATTTTCACATGCTTAGCATGATCATATTCCTAGACGTTATACACATCAATGGAATACGTCCTTCACCTCACTTCATCTATTATCTAGAATGGTCTTTTTTGATTTCTATCAGTCCTCTGTCCAAGGTTAAACTTTAACCCAAGATAGCAATATGAAAGAGTATAGGAGGCACTCGTGGTGACTAAAGGTACGTAGACATACTTTGTCGACCCTAGTCGAACTGCGTGTGTCTAGTTACCTTTAGTCTTCCTGAGTCACTCCGTATACAAGGTCACATTCCTAACTTGGTCCAAAGTAACTTGGTCCAAGCTTATGTAAACTTTGATGATTCGATTTGGAAGGGCGTTGTAACATGTCAGCTCTGCACATTGTGTCATCATGAAGGCCCCGCCTTCATGAAGACACCATATTGCAGCTGGCGTGTGCCAATGTCCTATGGAATCCTCCCATCAAGGGTTACACATCCAGCTAAAAGTGTGATTAGATTCTTAACTTTAATTTATTAAGAATGAGTTTCAGCAACCGTGTTGATCCTCTAACCTCATTGTTCATTACAATTGCATAGCTAGAAAAGACTTGAATTGTCTCATAGCTTAATATACATTCACCCCTCCTTACCGAAGGATTGCATATTTTCATCTTAGTTCTTTAATTTAAGCTTCAGACTTACAGTCCACTACAACTTAACGTAGTAAGATCAACTTACTAAGCTTAACCAAGTTTTATTCGCAACTGATTTTAAATTCAGAATTCCATTTCATTAGACGTCATTTGAATGAGGCCTATTCCCAATTGAATGTATTCATTTATTCACTATAACCTTACTTCAGTTAAGGTTTGTTATGAGGAGATATGATTCCTCATACCGAATATCCTTTTGACCAAAACATCCCAAAGAATATTAACGAAATCAGAATACAAAATTCAATTGTCCCTTTATTAATATTCATTAGTTTATAATCTAATTCCGAATATTATTTATTTAAGAGTTCATATTTATTTTACTCTTTTACTAATGTCAATTTAAAATCCATATTGACCTAAGTATTAATAATTGTACGTTCCAACTTAAAAGTTGTATTCAAGTAAAGAATAGACATTATGTCCCTTTAAATCTAACAACCATCATTTGAATAAGTACAAATTCAATGAATAAAATTATATTCTCAATCATATTCAAATAGTTCCAAGGTGGTACAACCATTAAAATAACACACCTTCCCCTTTTACTCATTCCTCAAGATTAAAATTTATACATTTTACAAGTCCACACAACCGGACTTCATTCATGCCAAACAACATTAACAACTCGAAAAGAAAGAAGAATACAACTTTTTTTTTTCCATTTCCTCGAGAGAAGAATAATAAAATCTCAAAAAGATCCATCCCTTAGTTAATCAGAAGAAGCATCATAAAACAACATGTCTTCATTTTTACTCACGGAATCCATCTGCAAAATTTACTTGCATGGGTCAGTTCATCGAACTGAGCATATTAAGCACTTATCATTAAAATGAGGTGCTCTTGATTAACTGTCTCAATAAAAGAACTCTGCTTTTATGAAACGTTTTGAAATTGAGATGGACATCATCTACGAATTAAGTGCCGATAAGGATGAACAATTTAACAACCCAATCCCAATAATTATCATCACAATCAGACAATAAGATTAACTAACAAATTTTTCCCAAATAATTACTATAAACATGCAACACTTTATTCTCATTTCCTTATTGTTTTCTTCCAATAACGCAAAGAGTTCATTCCAGATTTAGACAATTACTACCAAGAGTATTTTCTCTAAATAGTTCCAGATTAAAAGCATCTGTAAGAACTTAAGAACACACACACACACATATACATATATATATTGTTGTTCTAATGCAATTACTATCAATTCCATTCCCTCATTATAGATGGGATTTCAAAGAAAGAATTTAATTAAAATTTAAATAGAACTCCTTCCCTTTTATACTACTCATTTAATTTCAACCAAATCAAATGCAGAAGAGAAAGGTAGTCATACACCGTGACAACACTGGTGTTATTTCCAGAATTCAACAAACAACATAGTACTCTTTCAATTCAGAAAGGAAGAAAAACAATAGATAAAATGCAGTTGCTTACGCCAAAGGCAGTAGGAAATTTATTCAATATCAGATAACAAAATTTCAATTGGATAAGAGAAGAAAATAATTATTACTTCGATTACCCACTCAATAATCTCTTTCTTTTCATCACAACCGAACTGGATGATTTGAACAAGAAGAGATAACAATCAACATGATAACAGTCAAGAGAGAGAACAATTAAAGTCAATAATCGAATGAAAGGAAGAAGATTCATATTACCTCTTCTCATTGCTTAGCCGAGTATCAACTATTTAGTACAGACCTGTTTCCAATAGGGTAATTCCTTCTATACAAGACTATTACAGTATTCATAATTTACTAACTACCATTCAAGGAAGTATTCCAAAATTCATTTTTACATCTCGACCCAAGTATCAATAATAACAACGAACTTCTTCAATTAAAATTTTCCTTTAATTATTCATTCAAAATGGACATTTCCATCTAGGTAATGAAATAAGTAAGAGTGTACAACAAGACTATATAAATCATGATTTCACCGTAATAATAAAGAAATCATTTTTCAACCACAAGAGTAAGAAATCTACTCAAGTTCAGTTTAATGAAAAATGAAGAAATGAAGAAATATATATATATATATATATATATATATATATATATATATATATATATATATATATTCACCATTGAATTCAAAGAAGAAATAAAATGATAAGCTCTATTCCATCCATCAAATAACCAAGTTACTCTTTCTCCAGGTTTAAATAAATTATTTCCCAACAATCATTCATGGTTTCAAAACCAAATAAGGAGACATTGTATCATTTTACATCAGGCAAGAGTAAGGATGATACAATAAATCCGATGTCCCTAAAAGGATTCGCATCCCATACACTATAATACGATAAGAGAAACAGTTCACACAAACAGTTCTATCTAAGCATTCTCACGGTTTTTCAAAACCATTGCGCACACAAAACTTAGAAAACAATTTACACATCATTATTTCCTTCATCAAATCAAACCCATAATGGGTGATAAAACCGAATACCCATTACTTTCAAAATTCAAACAACAGAGATGGATTTCATTTCATTTACCATTTTAGTAAAGAAAATACCCATTTTCTCTAGTATGCATCAAGAAAATACCCAAATCGTATTTATCTTCAAAAGACAACTCAACCCAGAAATCACATCAAAACATATCAACATTTTTATTTTACAAAAACACCCAATTATAAGAGCAGAGTTCTTTTAATGAAGATGCTTAACAAAGAGAAAAACGGTTTAAAGAAAAGAGCCTAACATGCCTGTATATTTTTTGGTTAGCTCGTAGAAGATCACAACCAAGCTTCTCCCAAATTTCTTCCCTCCAACAAGTTATTAAACCAGGTCTCTTAACTTCTTCCACGTTTCCACAGACTCAGAAACCACTCGGAGGTGGTCGAACCGACAATGGCCGGAAGCAAACTTGCAGGCTCAAAAGAGCAACAAAAGAAATGCAGAGCAAAAACTCAAAACCCGAATGAACAACAATAACCCACAAAAATTCCTCTTTCTTCTTTCCAAGGTGGGCGGGTGTCAAAACCAAGATCAATAAATGCATTGAATGCATTACTTTTTCCTCTTTCCCCATGCCACCACCGACTCAGGTTTGGCGGGCCTTTTTCTCACAATTTTTGCTTGTAATTTGAATTTAGTAGCATGGTTAATTAGGAGCCTCCATCTTCTCTGCTCCCACCAAACTTGGTGTTTAAAACTTCAAGGACATCATTTAATGTCCTTCATTAAATTTAAAACCTTCCCTTCTTATCCTTTCATCGACATGTATCCATAGGTCCCCTTTAGGGCTAACAATAGTTTAGGTTACATTGTCCATAGTTAGGTTTCCATCTAGGTCGCAAATCATTAGGATTTGTAATAATTTACATCCCCTTTAATTTATAAAATCCACCTAGGATAGTTATTAGGTCATAGGTTAGAACTTAACCCGTAGTATTTTACTTAATAGGTTCCAAGTAAGTTTTACCAACTTACGTTCATAACTAGTATAATTCAGGACGTTCCATCCAATGCGTATATATATACCTTGTTCACTTGCATCAAAACTCTTACTGCCTTACGCTTTCCGGCGTTACAATTTGTATGTAGTTCGGAAATCGAATCTTTCCATTGGCAAAGCATGGTGCCGAGTAATTATACCTGTAACCAGGTTCTTTAAAATTTACAACAATCTCCAGCCTGGTTCCAGACTTCATTCTAATTAGAAAGTAAATCGACAAAGTGACCACAAGGAAGGCCGAAGCATACCTTGGATCAATGGAATTGATTCAAGGTGTGTTGTCAACAAAAATATGAGTTCATCAAATACAAAAGCAAGTCTGTAGTTTCACACTTTGCAAAACACAAGTTATAATGACCTCCGTCCCAAGTAAAAAGTTACAGTAAGCAAGGGTTCAGATCAGTAACACATTCTTTTTAAGATTAAAAGATATATCTTAACATAATAATAATTCTTGAGGTAATTCAAAACTCGCAACTTCCCTTCCTAATTCAAAATGAAATAGGACCTAAATTTTGAGTTGCAGGCATAATTAGTTTTTTAGAATAGTTTCATTGATCGTAAAATGTGATTTGCAATGTTTTGGTGAAGTAAGGAGGTCAAGAAAAGGTAACTAATACTCAAAATTCATTTAAGGATTCATCCCCTATTTTGAGGAGGAAACCCATTTCCATGAAGAAAAACTTGAGAAAAAAGGTGTCCATGTACCATAATCATGCTTCCACCTGTATCATCTTTTCAATAAATTGAATTGTTAAGGATTCATCATCTTCAAGGGTGAAATGTGGATATCAAGGAGGGACTTGATGATCATCATATCCTGACTCTGTCATTGTACCCAAATCTCTATGAAGAACAAGATAAAATGAGCTAGTCATACCACCAAGGTATCTAGGAAAATCACACATGAAGTATTAAGGCATCATCTATCTCCATGAGAGACATATGAAAAAATACGTGTATGATATCATGAACTTAATTCCATGAAAGGATGATTTTAGATCCAGTAAAGGTGAGGGGATAATCTTCATATGGAGCACCATGTTTGTAAGAATGATCAATGATTTGAGTTCACTGATGCAATTCACTTGGTAATATTCATAAAAATTCATTCAAAACCTATTAGTGTGCTCAAACCTTAAGGAGGAGGTACATTACAATCACCTCATTTTTCCATAGGACATGAATCCCATTCAGGAGCAATCCACTATCTACAAAGTGGGGATATCATTTTAGTAAGAAGATAAGAATCATAGAATCTTTTTTGGTCACTAAAGTGAACTATGGATAATATTTCAAAATTGGTACCAAATCAAGTAGTGGTAGGTCCAAAATCACATCCAAAAGATTAAAAACCTCCAAAAAGACTATATGCATTGAGAAAACAAAGACTAACTACAATATATATGCTCCACAAGCTTTATGTCCTTTTTGAAATCCTGAAAATCAATAAGTAGTGAGTTGATTAGATTTTGAAAAACTATCTTATAGATTAGAAATTTTGGAGCTACAAGACTGCTTCCATTAGGTGCAGAGTGACACTAGTTTATTATATTTACTAAAATTCATTTAAAGTATAAGAAAAAATAAAAGTATAAATAAATAATTAAAAAAATCTTATACTTCTTAACATTTATTTTAATAAATATGCCTCCCTCCCCCTTCCAAAATTTCTATTACTCAAAACGTGTTCACGTTCCATGAAAGTAACAACACGTACTCATTTCCTAACACTAGAAATGTGTATGAATTATAACGTGTATATGTTATTACATGTATGCATTTTAGGTTTGGAAAATACCAAAACTTTCAAACCATAATGCGTACGTGTTTTGATTGATTTCATGTTTTTGTCCTCTTTTTTGGCCCCCAAATTGGTGCACTTACACATATACATATTATTTTTCATTTAAAATTACACCCATGTCTCGATATGGAAGGGAATAGCTGTTTAAGACAAAAATGGAACCATCCCCAAGTTGTGGAACCTTGCGCAATTGGGACGGATCTCTGGATAAGTTCAATTCCTCTACCTATGCCTAATGCTACTACTACTCCTAATGCTGAAAGAAAATTCTAGACTAAAAATGTCAAGGGACTAGGGATAGAAGGATGTGTAGAAAGGGAAATCCTAAGATGAGGAATGCGATAAAGCACCAGTGGAAAGGGTTAATCTCTCTCTGCAAGGGACAAAGGAAATAGAGAGGGTAAGGGGAAAAGAGGCCGAGATGGAGCATGCCATAGATCAACATGTGGGCTTGACTTTCAAACACGTGTAATACATGAACACAAGGACTACAATCAGAAGACACAAAACATTCCAAAAACACAAACAAAGAGATGAGATGCAATGAAAATGTGAAAGGGAATACAAGTGTTCCACAAAACATGTTTTTATTGTGGAAGGGATGCACAATCATTTACATTCATAGTAGGAGGTGAGAATACATTATAGAGACCACGCCAAGGTTTGAGACCCATGGGAATTTGGCCACCATTTTGGCATGGTGTCATTACAACAGAGAGGGATCATTTTTACAAATAAGAACTCTACTATTTATAAAAGAAGGAGAGAAGAGAACGAGAAAGAGAGTGAAACTATATTTAAATATTCAACCACCAATAATCGGTGATAAATGCCTACAAAACTTCATGCAAAGTGTTAGATGCACTTCCCATGTCTATTTGGCATGTAGAAGAAGGAATAAAGTAAGATCTGATTGAAATTTGGTGGTTGATTCGGATTAGATGTTTGCATTGATGATCAGAAACAAGTTTCTCTATTTTCCACCTATCAAATCCCACCTAAAGCTGGTTTTTAAAATTCCAACTCGTAGCTGATGTTAGAAAATTTCAAATAATACTGAGCACGTGGGAATCTTAGCATCAGTAATGAAGTTATGGATGTCAGAATTCTATAGGTCACTCTGACACGCAATGACACGTGGTGTGCAAGGAATTGACTAAAGGAGTCGACCAATTTTTCATTTTATTTATCATTTCTACCCATGTTTCACACACCTGTTTGTTATTCAAATTTGACACCCTATTGGTGCACTTTGATAGGTTGCATGTAGCACACTCAAGTATGATAGATTACATGGCACAGTGGGCATAGAAGAAGGCACAAGGCACGGAAGTAAAAGGAAGGCACACAAAAAGGAAACAAAAAGAATGCACGCAAAGAAGTGCGCATGTAGGAGGAATAGGAGAATACTTGTAGGGGAAATATATGCAAAAGGGACATGAGAATTCAACGAGCAAGGGCACATGGTGGTAGAAATAAAAGGGGGTATGCAAAGGAGTGCAAAGAAAATAAGAATTACAAGGTGCGCAAGCACGAAGGCATGTGAGGGACTTAGCCTATTTAGAAGTAAGGTCTATAGAGCTGTGCATGATAGGATATGAAAGAAAGTGGATGCACAGGAGGAAGGCACAAAGGAAAATGGAAAAGTAGATAGAAAAATGTAGAGAGAGAAATAACATAACCAAGAAGGAAGCAAGGTGCGAGGGTTCGCAAAAATAATGCAACCAAAAAAATTATGCCAAGGAGAAAGCTTGAATGTGCACAACCTAAAATTTGAAACATCGATTCATAATAAAATATAAGTTATCCAAAAAAATAGGAGAGTTATTTAGATAACAGTTTTGGAGACTTTCAGGGGCCATCTTCCTACTAGATGAAGAGACCAGTAGCCTTATAAGTCTGTTGGACATAGAGTCAAGTGCTAAACTTGAAGATCGATATACAACTTGAAAAACATCCCGAATTCACTTACAATAGTGTCTAAACTCCGAACTAAACTATTGCTCTCATGTGAAGATATTCTAACTTGGATTCACGAGAGTGAAAGTTGTGTTGGAATGTTGGAATTACCTCGCCAAAATTGAATTTTCATCCTAGGAAGAAACAAAAAAGGGGTGCACGGGAACAAAATGAAAGGAAAGGCACCAGTGGGAGTGCATTAAAATAGAAGCAAAACACTATGTACAAAAGATGAAAATCATACATGTCCCAAAGGTAACATGTAGAGTGTACATGAGCACTTTTGTTAGTGAAAGCAAACCTAAACTAACATACTCTAACTAGAGGAAAAGGGCACTCAAGTAAAACTTGCTATAGGAAGGGATAAGTAGCTGCCCTTCCTCACGAATTGTGACCATGTAATTGATTTTGTTTTGGACATGGTCTATAGTAAGAGTGATAAATTGTCTTGTAGATATTACTTCACCCTCCTCAAATTATCAACAAACAAAATATATGTCTCCTGAAGTTGGTCTCCTCTTAGATTCGGGAGGCACTCTGTTGTTGAGTTTTGGTGCAATGAAGTTCTACCTCATGCTTTGAAGTGAGCATGACTAGTGGAAAATTTGTATTCTTCTCTAGACTAGCCAAATATCAGATCATTCACAACCCGATCCTTGTGATTTACTATTACTTTGAAGATCAATCGCGTAGATGGGATTATCTTGCATACTTTCCTCCTAAAGAGGAGTGCTTGTAGGTTGGGTCACACAAACTGGGCACACATAGTTCTTCCTCTACAAGCAATTCAATCTCCTTCAGAACTACACCCTATGGGACTAAATAATTTTCCTCTGAAATAGACACCCGTATGAATTCCTCTTCCCAGGATCACTTGACTCGCATGATTCATGCCATTCTCAAACTATTCTATAGTCATCAAACATGATGGTGTTATTTGGGAAAGGTGCATTAGTAGGGATTGTTCATTTTATGGTACAGTTAGATAGTGGGGACTTGGAAGGAAATGGGAGGATGGGTGTGGAAGGCGAGGAAGGTGCACGTGTAAGAGGATTTGGAGCACACACAGGAGGGTTGATAGAAGAGAAAAGAAAGTGAGAGGATGGAGATGGGGAATTTTCAATGGGGAAGCACATAAGAAGATGGTAACATGTGTAGCGAGTTGAGAAAATGTAGGTGATGCGGATGAGTGGAGAGGGCTATAAGATGGTAGTGCATGGTTACCCCATTGAAATAGTTGTCGTATGCTAGATTTATGAACCTCCATTAGCTCCACCCACTTTGTAACTTGGGGAAACATCTTAGTAATAAAGCACAACTTCTACTAGGTGCTAAACAAGCTGGTACAAGGCCAATCCATGGAAAAGGAACCTTGTAGCAAAATTTAGCTTCCTTTATAGATAACTTGACTCTTAGCTACATCATGTCCATCTTCATATTTTGCACCTTCCTCTCAAAATCAGTTTATGCTATGGAGTCACCACTATCATTTGCATAAACCTATTCTTCATAAACATTTTGGTTGGAAAAAAGTGGGTTATATACATTTTCGAGGATAATGGGGATTATAAAAATGATTTGGAGGAGGACTTTGGAATTGTGGGGATGGAGAAAAATATTTCTTTTTCTACAAATGATAATTACATGAAGGAAAGAAGTCATGATTACAAAAATTCAAAAGAGGAAGGTGGAATGATGGAAGAAGTAAAATGAATGGAAGAAAGGGGACTCTGAGTCTGCGAATGAGAAAATGGGTGTATTTGGATCAGTGGAGTTGCCAAATGTGTTGAAATATGCCTCTAAAAGTTGGATCTCAAAAAACATAGTACACTTGTTGAGATGAAGATGTAAATATCTTCACTCTTGTCCCACAGGCATGCCAAAAACTATTGGTCATTCAAACTTGCACCCGCGTCTTAGATATGGAAGAGTTGAGTTTTTGAGACAATAATGGAACTTTCCCTAAGTTGTGGGACCTTACGCACTTGGGACGGATCTTCGGATAAGGCTGATTCCTCTACCTATGCCTAATGCTATTGTACTCCTAATTTTGAAAGAAAATCCTAGACTAAACATGCCAATGAACCAGGATAGAATTACGTGTAGAAATGGGAAATCCTAAGCCGAGGAAGCTGATAACACCAGGGAAAGGGTTGATCTCTCTCCACGAGTGGCAAAGGAAATAGAGAGTGTGCAATAGAAGAGGGAAGATGATGTGCACCATAAATCAACATGCAGCTTAGATTTCCAACGCACACAACACATGAACATGAGGACTACAAGTGGGAAGATGAAAAACATGCCAAAAAACACAAATAAAGAGGCAAGATGTAATGAAAATGTGAAAGGGAAGATAAGAGATCCATAAAACACACTTTTATTTCGAAAGGATACATAATCATTTACATTCATGGTAGGAGGTGAGAATACATTATAGATACCACACCAAGGTCTAAGACCCATGGGAAGTCAGACACCATTTTGGCATGGTATTGTTACAACAGAGAGGGATCATTTTTACAAAGAATAACTCTACTATTTATAGAAGAATAAGGAGATAAGAGAAGGATAAATAGAGGGAAACTCGGATTCAAATCTTTAACCACAAACGAGTAGTGATAAATACCTACAAAACCACCTACAAGGTTATCGGATGTTCTTCCCATGCCTGTTTGGCATGTAGAAGGAAGAAAGAAAGATTTGATTGAAATTTCATGGTTGATGTTGATTATATGTATGCACAAATGATCGGAAATATGTTTCCCTATTTTTCACCTATTAAATCCCACCGAATCTGATTTTCAAAATTCTAATGCGTAACTGATGTCAAAAAATTTCAAATGAGACTGGGCACACTGGAATATAAGAACTACAGAAGAATTTATGACTATCGAAGTCTTTGGTTGCTCTGACACGAAATGACACATGGATTGTGCGGATTGACTAAAGGAGTCACCCGACTATTCATTTGATTTGTTGTTTCCACATGTCATGCACCTGCTGGTTATCTAGATTTGGCACCCTGTTGGCATGCTTTGATAGGTTACATGTAGGAAACTCAATTATGACATATGACATGGAATAGTGATGGCGTAGAAGAAGGTGCAAGGCACAAAAACAAAAGGTATGCACGTGAAAGGGAAATAGAGGGAAGGTGTACATACAAGTGCATGCGTAGGAGGAATCGAAGAATACTTAAAGGGGGCATGTGAAGGAGCACAAATAAAAAGATGAATTACAAGATGTGCAAGAACAAAGGCATGCAAAGGACTTAGCCGATTTAGAAGGCATGTCTATAGAGGTATGCACAAGGAGTGCACGAAATGATAGGAAATAGAGTGGGCGTCTTTGGAGGAATGTTCAAAGGAAAATAGATAATGATATAGCAAAATGTAGAGAGAAGGGGAATAGAAGCAAGAAGGAAGCAAGGAATGCATGGCACGTAGAATAAATGGAGCCAAGAAAATTGTGCCAAGGGAGCAAGCCGAGTGTGTGCAACCTGAAATGTGAAACATCAAAGTCAGAATAAAATATAAGTTATCCAAATAACTAAGAGAGTTAATTGGATAACAGTTTTTGAAACTTTTTGGGGCCATCTGCCTACTAGATGAAGAGAATAGTAGCCTTAGAATTCCATTGGGCATGGAGTCAAGTGCTAAACTTGAAGATATTATATGTAACTTGAAGAACATCCTTGAAGTCACTTACAACACTGTCTGAACTCTGAACTGAACTACTTCTCTCATGTGAAGATGTTCTGACTTGGATTCATGAGAGTGAAAGCTTTACACGGATTGTTGGAACTACCTCTTCCAAAATTAAACTATCATCCCAGGAAGCAACAAAAAAGGCACGCAGGGTGCAACAAGAAAGGAAAGGTGCTAGAGGGAGCACATTGAAATAGAAGCACAACACTATGTACAAAAGTTTAAAATCATACATGTCCCAAAGGGAACATGTAGAGTGTGCATGAGCACTTGTGTTACTGAAATAAAACCTAAACTAGCCTACTCTAACTAGAGGCAAAGGGTTCTCAAGTAAAACATGCTATAGGTAGGGAGAAGTAGCTGCCCTTCCTCATGAATTGTGACCATGTAATTGATTTGGCACTAGACATGGTTTGTAGTAAGAGTGAGAAAATATCTTATAGATAGTATTTCACCCTCCTCAAAGTATCAATAAACAGAATATATACCTCCTAAAGTTGATTTTCTCTTAGATTTTGGAGGCATTATTGTTGAGATTTAGCATGCTAAAGTTCTACCTCATGCCTTGAAGTGAGAATGACCAGAGAAATCTCTTTCTTTGGCTCTATAATAGCTAAATATTGGATCGAGCATAGTTTGATCCTTATGATTTACCCATTACTTTGAAGCTAAATCCTGCAGATGGGATTATCTTGCATGCTTTCCTCCTAAAGGGGAGTAATTTCAGGTTGGATCGCACAAACTGGGACGCGCATGGTCTTACATCTACAAGTAAATCAGTCTCCTTGAGAACTATGCCCTTGGGACTAACCGATTTTCCTCTAAAATAGGAACTCGTATGACTTCCTCTTCTCTATCGGAGTCACATGAGTCATGCCATTATTTAAATGTTTTGAATTCATCAAACATGATGACATTGGTTGGGAAAGGCACATTGGAAGGGGGATATTCATTTATGGTTTAGTTAGATAGAGGGGACTTAGAAGGAAAAACGAGGTTGGGTGTGTAAGGCATGGAAGGTGCATGCACAAGAGGATTGGGAGCGTGCACGGGAGGGGTGATGGCAGATAAATGAAGGTGAGAGGATGGATGAGGGGAATTCTCAATGGGGGAAGTGCACAAGAAGTTGGGAACATGTGCAATAGGTTGAGATGATGTAGGTTGGTGTAGAGGAGTGGGAGGGCTGTAAGATGGTAGTGCAGGTTTCCCATTGATAGGGTTGTTGTGTGCTATATTTGTGAGCCTCCAATTAACTCCGCCCACTTTGTAACTTAGGGAAACATCTCAATAATTAAGCTCAGCTTCTACTAGGTGCTAAACCAGCCTAGTATAGGGCCCACCCATGGACAAGGGACCTTGTATTTAACTTTAGCTACCTTTATAGATCACTTGACTCTTAACTACATCATGTCCATCTCCATCTTTTATACCTTCCTCTCAAAATCAGTTTTTGTTAAGGAGTCACCACCATCATCTCGCATAAACATGTTCTTATATAAATATTTTGGTTGGTAAAAGGTGGGTCCTATAAATTTTAAGGATAATGGGGATTATAAAAATGATTTGGAGGAGGACTTTTTGGAAGCGTGGGGATGCAGAAAAATAGCTCATTTGCAAATGAGAATTCCATGAAGGGAAAGAAGTCATGATTGTACAACTTGAAAAGAGGAAGGTGGAATGATGGAAGAAGGTGTTAGTGTAGGTTATTATTTATCCTTTTATTTATTTATCAGGATAATTCTTACACTTTTGTTAGCCCTACACTTGTTGGGTTAGCTTTCTTAGGTGTACTAGTTGTGTGGAGTTAGCTTACTAGTCTTATGGAGTTAACTTAACTACCAGTATTAGTTAGTGGGAGTTCTTCACCACTAATTTAGGTAGTAGTTGCACTTCCCTCCTCCTATATGTACATCTTTCTTATTGAATAATTCAAGTCATTGTATTGTAATGTATTGAGAATTATGGATTATGATGGATTTCCATATATGGTATTTTAGCTCTTCTATTTTCCAAATGTAATGTGGTGTGCTATTATCGATGAGATCGTGGCTTGGAATAATCTTCTTATCATTCCTTTCATGGTATTAGATCTATAGATGATGTAGACATCTATCTGTAAGTTTTCTTTGCAAGCAAGGGATTATTATTTTCATGTATTTGGAATTTGTTAGCAATTTTTGCAACATGCATTTTTATGCAAAATAGAGTTGAAATTGGATCTGGAAGGTACCAAAACCATACAATCGATCGTAAAATTAACCATGTTTTGAGCAGTCAAATATGGATGTAGATATGTACCCTTTGGGTGCATTCTTTTATCATTGGATATAAGCGTGTACCTTCTAGATGAATTCTTTTACCCTCTGGATATTTCGGTTTTGGATGCGTCTTTTATCCATTGGACACAAATTTGTACCCTCTGGGTGCATTCTTTTATCTATTGGATATAATATTGTACCTTCCAAATGCATTCTCTTACCCTCTAGATATTTTTGTTTTGGATGCAATCTTTTATCCATTGGATGCAGATCTGTACCCTCTGGGTGCATTCTTTTATCCATTGGATATTGACATGTACCCTTTGAATGCAATGATTTACCCTCTAGAAATTTTAGGTTTTGGGTGCAAAATTTTATCCTTTGGTCACAAGCTTGTATCATGTGGATGCACTCTTTTACCCTTTGGACATTTGGGTGTCACGTGTACCTTTTAAAAAAAAAAGATCAGCATTAAAATATTATTTTAATAACAAAACCTTCTAGAGCTCATAACTTTTGATCTGTAGCTCGGATTAAGGTGATCTTTTTTTTTAAATTGTGTATTTTTTTGAGATCTACACATTGGTGAAATTTTTAAACACATATTTCAAATTTAAAAGGTACTTTTTCTCATTGTAATGTTTACACGCACTCAATTATAAAGTGCCAAATTTGGGAGGGTGTTGTAATCACTTGTGGACGTAATTTGGTTGAGCCCGACGTCCTCAACTTTTGGGTGTTGCATTCTTATATCTATGGGTGTATGCATTTATATATCTTTTTTTGTTGAGATATTCTAGATCTGTATTTTTGACACTTTATTTTTTGGCATGTTGACAGTCTCTCTTGTGGGGGAGCTATTCTGGTGAATCCTAGTGTTAGTTTGTCAATGTTCGAGTAGTTGATTTTGGTAACTCATACAGATCTATGGTGTCACTCTACCTATTCAAGTAGTATGGGAGGGTATGGTGTTGATACAAATTATTTGGGTTTCATGTCCTTTCCTTGTTACATGTTGATATTGCTTCTTCAAGTTTTGTGTCCTTACCTTGTTACCTTGGCTTTTCATGGATCATTGCACTCCTATTTATTTTGATCTCGTGTCCTTATCTTATTGCCTTGGTTGTTCTTGGATCATGGCACACCTATTCATAGTAGTTGATCGAATTATGTTTGGTTTTTTTTGAAATTTCGACATCACTCCATTAACAATCTCCTTGCATGGAGCTATTTTGGTGAAGCCCAGTGTCATTTATTTCGAGTTCTATGATCAAGTGTGGATTGAGACCATAATATGCACCAAAATTCTTTAGCATTGTACTTGTTTTTAGAGCCAAGATTCTTGGGATATCTTACAATGAGATTTTTCTCTCTTTACTTTGTTATTACTAGTTTTGGGTACCTTGCGGTCTCCATTTTCCCCAGTTGGTGTACATGGGTACCTCATCGGGACTTATTTTTGGGACCCACTTCGTTTCCACCCACCTAAGCTATGCTTACGGGAGGGTGTTAGTGTAGGTTATTATTTATCCTTTTATTTATTTATTAGGATAATTCTTACACTTGTGTTAGCCCTATATTTGTTGGGTTAGCTTCCTTAGGTATACTAGTTGTGTGGAGTTAGCTTACAAGTTATGTTGAGTTAGCTTCTCAGTTATGTGGAGTTAGCTTACTAGTCTTAAGGAGTTAACTTAAATACCATTATCGAGTTAGTGGGAGTTCTTCACCACTAATTTATGTAGTAGTATCACTTCCCTCCTCCTATATGTACATCTTTCTTATTAAATAATTCAAGTAATTATATTGTAATGTATTGAGCATTATGGATTATGATGGATTTCCATATATGGTATTTTGTCTCTTCTATTTTGCTAATGTAATGTGGTGTGCTATTATCATCGAGATCATGGCTTGGATCAATCTTCTTATCATTCCTTGTAGAAGAAAAATGAATGGAATAAATGGGAGAATGGTCTGCGAATGAGAAAATGGGTGCGTTTAGATTAGTGGAGTCACCAGATGTGTTGAAATATGCCTCCAAAGAATAGATCTCATAAAAACACAACAAAATTGCTGAGATGAAGATGTAAAACTATTCACTCTTGTCCCACAGGCATGCCAAAAATTGTTTTTCATTAAAACTTTTGTGTCTCGGATCTAGAAGATTCGAGTTGTTTGAGAGAAGAATGGAACCATCCCCAATTAGTGGGACCTTAAGTGCTTAGGAAAATATCGGGATAAGGCTTGTTCCTCTACCTATGCCTAATGCTACTCTTTGCTACTCCTAATGTTGAAATAAAATCCTAGACTAAACATGCCAAGGACCGGTATAGAAGGATGTGTAGAAAGGGGAAATCCTAAGATGAGGAAGGCGATAGCACCAAGGAAAGGCTCGATCTCTCTCCACAAGTGGCAAAGAAAACAAAGAGGGAATGAGATAAGAGGGCATACTGATGCATGCCACAAATCAACACATGGAATCAACCTTCCAGCGTGTGCAACACATGAACATGGGGACTGCAATCGAGAATATGCCTAACATGCCAAAAAATGCAAACAGAGAGGTAAGATGCAATGAAAATTTGGAAGGAAAGAAAAGAGTTCCAAAAACACACTTTTATTATGAAGGGACGTACGGTCATTTACATTCACGAAGGAGGTGATAATACATTACATAGACCATGTCGAGGTCTAAGACTCATGGGAATTCAGCCACCATTTTGGCATGGTGTCATTATAATAGAGAGGGATTGTTTTTACAAAGCAGAACTTTGTTATTTATAGAAGAAGAAGGAGAGAAGAGAAGGAGAAAGGGAGGGAAACTCATATTCAAATCTTCAACCACCAACAGCCAGTGATAAATGCTTGCAAAACCACTTGCAAGGTTGTCAGATGCACTTCCAATGTCTATTTGGTGTGTAGAAGAAGGAAGAAAGTAAGATCTGATTGAAATTTGGTGGTTGATGTCAATTATATATGTGCTTTGATGATAAGAAAGATGTTTCCCTATTTTCCGTCTACCAAATCTCACCTAAATCAAATTTTGAAAATTCTAACCCGTAGCTAATGTTAGTAGCTTTAAAATGAGACCGAGTGCGTCGAGAATCGAGTAATGAAACATAATTTATGGTTGTCAAAAGTATACAATTCACTTTGACACGCAATGACACATGGCACACATAGATTGACTAAAGGATTCTACCAACTACTCATTTGATTGGTCATTTTTGCTACGTGTCACACACCGAGTTAGTTTTCTAGATTCGGTGCCTTGTTGGCGTGCTTTGATAGGTTATGTGTAGTATACTCAAGTATGACATATGACATGGCATGATGGACTGGCATAGAAGAAGGTGCAATGTGTGGAAGAAAAAGGCGAGGCTCATGAAAGGGAAATAAAGGGAAGGCACGCGCAAAAGTGCACATGCAAGAGGAATAGGAGAATACTTACAGAGGACAAGTGTGGGAAAGGGACACGAAATTCAACCGAGGAAGGGTGCGTGGTGGCGAGAGATAAAAGAGGGTGTGCGAAGGAGTAAAAATAAAAATAGGAAGTGCACGAGGCATGCAAACACGAAGGCATGTGAGGGACTTAGCAGATTTAGAAGGTAGGTCTACAAAGGTGCACGCAAGTAGTGCACACACGGGATAGGAAAGAAAGTGGGTGCATAGGAGGAAGGCAAAAAGGAAAATGGAAAAGGAGATAGTAGAATATAGATAGAAGGGGAAAAAAATCAATAAGAAAGTAAGGTGTGTGGGGCGTGTGGAAGAAGCGCAACCTAGAAAATTGAGCCAAGGGAGTATGCATGAGTGTGCGGAACCCTGAGATGTGAAAAATCAGTCGAATAAAATATAAGTTATCCAAATAACTAGGAGAGTTATTTGGATAACACATATTTGATGTCACTTACCATTCCTTGGGTCTTTCCCTTTTCCATAACATCTTTGATTCTTTCTTTTGGGCCCTCTGAGTTTCAATCAAATTTTTTTCTTTCCAAAAGAGTTAGCCCACTCTGTTAAGTTGGATCCTCTAGTAAGGTATGATTTAGTCCTATGTCGGGCAGCAACCTTTGATGTTTGGGCTGACTTAGGTGTATACACTAGACTAATCATAGTTTTATGGAAATTTTTCAGAGTAGGTTGGTGTATCATAAGATTTTCTTTAGAGTGAGACTTTGTCATGGATTTTTCAAGCACAATAAGTCTTTTTCCACTTTTGAGAATCTACAAGAAATTAAAGTTTCATCCTCTTGGGGCACATCCATAAGTACTACAAGCACATCATGTGGAATTTCACACTTTTTCACCTCTAGGGTAAAGAACATCTTTGATACAAATATGAACTTATCATTGATAACTAGTTTGCGGTGAAGCTAGAAATTTATCAATTTGTTTGGTTGATCATAGTCTTTTGGGTGGAAGAAATTATGAAATAGAATCTAAAAGAAATAAAATAAAATCTATCTCGCACTATGTTTGGATTCATGGGTCTAAAACGCTCTACTTAGTCTTCAATCTTGAATCAAATCTTGAAAAATCCTTGTTTGGGCCTGATATATTGAAAATTTCTTATAAGGCTTCGAAGAGATCTTATATAAGATGTTTCCCAACTCTAATGCCTTCATTTCTCAAAGGAAATGTTACTAAGTATTTACCAAATATCTCTTCCCATAAAGACTGAGAGAAACTTTGAATTCTTAGGAAAATGACAGAATTTTATAGGATGTTGATCCTTGAAGGAGGTTTTGTAGAAAATCATGTTAGAATTAAGTGCAAAATTAATCTAAATGCTTGGCACAAACTAGGAAAAAGGAGGTGGAATAATCTCTACCAAAATTTTCATTCCCTCAGATTGGCTGAAATCTCACACGAGGGAGACATCATATCTCGAATAAAGTTATCACAATTTTCCATTTAATAAACTACACATTCTCAAAGGTATGCATCAAATCATTTGTCATGGCTGAACTAGAGGAAAAACCATTTTCTATGACTAAGCACATGAGTAAAATTGACAAAAGGGAAAACACAAAATAATTTGTTGGCATAAGATGGAATATCCTACACATGTCCACATCTCCAATTAAAATATAAACCGTTCGAAGTTGATGGTTAGAGGTGGAATATTTTTAGTTAAAAATGATTCTCTCCCATGTTGGTAAAGAAAAAATATCCTTGTTACACAGGTATATCTTTTCAACAAGCTTTGGGAGGAAATTGGGTTTTTTTCTTTCATGAAATTTTGTATAAATATGTGGTTCTATCCTCATAATTGGGGGTTTGTTTTCTTTGGTGATTTAAGAATAAATTTTTGCATCTCTCGATTTCCATCTCGTTATTTGGAAAATGTATGAACTTTGAGTTTTTAATGTCCTTGTGCCAAGATGGTTTCATTTTAAATCCTTTTCTAGGAATTGAAGGCATGTATAGTACGCATCCCCTTGTCAAGAAACTAATATTAAAATGAAACATGTATACTTATGATTTAGTTTGTATTTTGGTTTCTTGTATGTTGAGTGTTAATTAATGAGTTATAAATTTTACTGCAATTTATGTGTTCATTACATTTATATCTTGTATACTAGATCAATCTCTGGCCATTGCATCCTTTGGTCACTAGATCAATATTTTTTGCAATACTTACTCTATAATATATTATTTAGTTATAAAAACCTTATTGTAATCTTCTTGTTGAATGATTTTTGTTATCGTTAGAGTGTATCTTTTGCGTATGAAAATAGGAGCAATGAGTATTTCATTAGAACACTTACATGATCCTTTGTGTTAAGTGTTTTAAATTTTGTTTGGAGGTATTTTTGTTGATTGAGAATCAATGAATACAAATTTCTCTTTAAAATTTGTTATTACTTAATCTCATGTTCTTTACATTTTAAAATAGAAGGATATCATGGTGGTTATAGATACATTTTTTTATAGAAAATTGACCATCATCTACTCCCACTTCTTTACAAAATAAACATATATTACTAACCTACACCATCAAAATCATATTAAATATCCATGCACCATACTTGTATGTTGTTCCGGCATCATTGAAATACATTTTTCGCCTAAATTACCATTAAAAATCATGCATGAGAATCATATTCCACTATCTTTAGTAATATGTGTCTAATTTACTGATTATGTGTGATATCTTTATGACAACTCGGTGAGTGGATATCACTTTCATGACCATACACAATTCAGAGTAAACTACCAAAAATTTGAGAAAAATTAAATGCCAAAATATCTTTCTTTCATTCAAGTTACCTCGGGGTTTTTGCCCTTGTTAAAGTAGAGCTAAAAGTAGAAGGATTATGCCATCCCCTATATACGTGCCTCCTAGTCATCCCAAAACACGGTAAAAAAGAGAATGTCATATATATCCTAGATAAAAATGAAATACCCCAAAATATATATCATTCTCTAAGCCATCATGCCCTTTGAAATTGCTACTAGGTCCCAAGGTGTAAAACTAAGAACCAACATGCTTTTGGCACCGTTGCTAGGGAATAAACTATTATTTTATTTAAAAATTGTACTACTTATGAAATAGTGTGTTTGTAGATATATTTTGAATTCATATTATGAGTCTAGAGTGTAAATATCTAGTGACATCTCCTCTTGTTAAGGCCGGGTCAATCTAGTGTTTTTTGTTTAAATTTACCTACTAATAAATTTTCTATGATGCAAACTAGAAGGACTAATGTATTCATTCAAGTATTTTCCTATAAAGAAGCTATCCCATAGGAGAAGGAATATTTGGAAACTTTTAATTTGTCAAAGCATAAAGGATAAGAATATTTAACTTTTTGAATTTAATTCCCCATTAATTGAAAATTATTCCAACTCATCTCAAAGCTCAAACATCCATGCAACCATGTTTTCCATTTGTACTCCTTGTTTCAACAAAATCCTAAGATTACACTAAGTTTCTATGAACCTATTCATCTAATCAATAGTAACAAAATAGGTTTTATAGAAGAATTTGTTTCCCGAAGCTTTCATAACCTTCATCGTACACCTCCAACTTCCCGGTACCAAAATTGATTCCCTCATCGAAAGCAGCATCACAAATTTGACAGGAAGCTTAGAGACAAGAAGATCATGTTGTGTGTCATTTTGTAGCTAGGGAAGAAATGCAGCTTGCTCTTTGTCACTCAAATGTGGAGAAATGGGTAGCACCCTTAAGAGGATTTGATCTATCCTCACTACTTTATGGTTGTGCCTTTCAACCAAGGTGAGAGGACCCTTTTGTAGCCTTTTGTTTATAGAGGAGATGGAGATGTCCTTCTTTGCAAAGTTATTAAGAAGACCTTGAAGAAAATATGATCAATAAAAAAATCTAACTCTCACGAGTTGTCACCCTAGATAATGGAGATATTTTCTAAGCAAGGTTTAAGCTACTAAAGAAAATGAAAACATTATTTCTTTACGCATTTTTGGTAATAGAAATTATGCATTTGTACACACAGGACAAACAGGGGTAGTATGGGTAGGATTGGTTGTTTTTAAATGAATTTTGGTGGGAGGTGAGGAAGAGTGGACTTTGATTTGCCAGATATTTGAGATATTTTACAAAAATGGAAGGTTTGATCAAAATAATGCTTCAGAACAACTAAAATGTTCCTTTAACCAAAAGGTGTGCTTCAATGGAGGCCTAGATCAACATGTTTTCACACAAAATTTAAGAATCCAAAATGAAGGCTCAAATTGAAAAACTTAATTGAACATTATCAACCTTTATTTTATCACGCCTAAGATACCCTAAAAGGATAAAAACAATCTTATCATCATGCTAGGAGTAAAGTGATTTTAAATTTGTTTATTTCACTATCAAATGAAAGCTCTTCTAATAAATGAAATTGCAAATGCCACCAAACTATCACAAGGATTAGATCTTGTGTGATTCATAAAGATTTTAATGTAAGATTGAAAGGGGAATAAGAAAAACTATTTATAGAAATTCAAAAATGAAGCAGACACAATTTTTGCTCAAAATCAACAAAGATTAACTCAAATTTGATTAAATTCATCAGCAGGGGAAATTTTATAGAACAATCTCAGAGCTTGTCAATGGTTGTACACTTGACCACCTTGACATGATCAAATTTAACAAAAATAAATAAACAGGTTCCTCTAGATGATTTCTCAGAAAGATGGGCTCTGTCAAACTTTTCTCTTAGGAATTAACTCCGACCTCTAACACTCCAACCATTTGCATGAAAAATTCATGCAATTTATAACATTTACATTTCTACAAAAGATTTTCCCCCAAAACAAAAAACATTCAAAGCACCATTGTTTGTTACAATTTTGATCGTGATTTCCAGAATCAGATTTGCAAAAAAAAATTGTCAGGTTCTCAGAGGGAAAATCTCTTCAAATATTTCCAACATTCAATTCTTTCATCTAGTAAGTCACTCTTCATCTCACGCCAACTACTTCCTCCTCTAATCTGTCAAATTTATTTTTTTACATGCCAAGGAAGGAAAGATTGGAAAATCATATCAAACCCGATAGTCAGATCACATCTTAATGGTAAAATACATTTTTAGATCTTCCCCACCAAAATAAGATATCAAATTAATTATCCTCTTTATTTGACGTGTAGGAGACATCAAGAAATGATAAAATACCATAAAAAATTTGCATCCCTAGGAGCTTTGGAGTAAAAATTGCAGAAAATCAGATACAGATGCATAGTTGCTGTCAATTTCCCTTTTGAATTTGGACCGTCCACGTGGGAGATTTGAGTTAAGACGAGCATGGGGGTTTCCTTTTTACCTTTTACAACTTTTGGGAAAATTTTTGAAATTTTCTCTTTTTTTCTCCCTTCACCTTTGAAAAATGAGTTTGACACATGTGTCCCAATGTGGGTCCCAGGAGGAACCGTAGCTCATTTATGCTATTTTACCTCATTTTTTGAAAAAAGAAAATTTTCCAAATTTTCCCCGTAGCTCTCGCCTCTCCACCTTTTGAATTTTCAAATTGCTACATGTCTCAATGTCTCATTTTGAGATGGTCCCCAAAAGTAGAGACCCCAAACAAGCGCGGGCTCAACATGTGTCTGATGACTTTAAGTCTCTTTTCACGGAAATTAAAAATTTGAAAGTTTGCCTCAGAAGGCACCATGTTCTAAGGTTGAGACAGTCTTCTTTGACTATTGAAAAGAATGAGAAAAAGGAAGAGTGAGGAAGCCTCCAAGTGTCCTCCTGCGCTTCTTCAAAATAAAACTCAAGGGCTGGTCCCCAAACATGCGTGGTCCCTCCATGTGTCTTAGGCCCTTTAGGAAGTTGCTTGAAAATTCTAAGTAAAGGAAGGCTCGATGGAAACCTCCACGTGTCTTTATGGTGCAACTTCAAGATGGTCCCCAAGAGTGGAGACCTTGAATGAGTGTGGGCTCACCACGTGTCCCAGGCCTTATAATTTTTTTAAATTATTTTAAGTACAGTAAGAAGTGGAAATGGAAGCCTCCTTTTGTCCCTCTGTTGCATTTGTTAAGGTGGGACCCTAAGGTAGATCTTCAAATGAGCGCCAGCCCACCATGTGTCCATGACCCGCCAAAATTGTACCAACTACATGAATTTTTTTCTAATTTCGGAAAAGCAAAGCGGAATCCTCCACGTGTCCCCCCAACACAACTCCAAGGCCAAACCAAAAGGTGAGTCTTCAAATGAGCGTCATTCCTCCACGTGGACAAGTTTTGGGTTAAAACAATCCAAAGAGTTTTTAGAGTGCCCCACCGAGATGCATCCAACCAAAAAGGCCATGTTTCCACTGATGCAAAGATGTAAATTTGATGGGAGAAACACACCCTTCAAACCGTAAAAATGTAGGGAAACCACCGTTTGATGCCCGGAGATGAAATTTTCTTCAAGGACAGAGAATTTGGAAATGTTGTAAGTTCAAACATGATCCTCGAGCTACATTCAATCACATTTCCTCAGGTATTTGGACAAAAATGGCAGGGAAACAACACACAACTGTGGAAAATGGAAGGAAATGAATAGCCTAAGTTTTACGCCCAATTTATAGACACATTTAGATGGATAGAGAAATGAAAAAATAATTTTGGATCTTTAAGTGATCTTTGACCAAGGAGGGACTGATCATGAAACCAAATGGAGGACAGAGTCTTCAAGCACCAACACGAGGAGATAAAAAATGTGACAAAGGCCACAAACTAAGGGATTTTAATGACAAACAGGGTGAGATTAATTTGAGCACCAACATCAGCTCTAACTCGGGGATGCGCACTCCTGTGAGTGCCATAAGAACCAAATAACAGACCAAGTGCCAAAAATATCCATTGGGATAAAGGAGTCATCTTTTCAAGTAGAAAATCATAACCATCTCCTAAAAATGAATTGAGAAACCAGCAAAACTAGGTCACCAAGGACTAGAACGAGCAAAAACATAAAAGACAGAAAAGAAACCAACAAACTATACACTATACAAATGATGCTCACCTTGATTATGGGGAATCAATCAAGGAAATGTTTCAAATGCCTGCCATTAATAGGAAATTGAGCAATTCCCCATCCAAGTCTTTTAAGAAGAAGGTATGTTCACCAATTTGAATGTCAATGGAGTAAGGGCCCATCCATAATGCATCAAATTTACCATGCTTTCCCTTATCTTCATGCCTACTATCCCATAACAACACAAGATCCCCAATGCTGAAAGCTCTGGGTGTCACCTTTTTTCAAATAGCTTCTTCAAATTTTCTCTAAACTTCACATGCCTTTGATGGATGCCCTTCTTTCTTCATCAAGTTCAACAATCTAGTTAATACGAGCATCATATGGACTAACTTCTTGATCTTCCAGTTGTTGAATGAACTAATATGAGGACAATTGCATATGCAGGGGAAGCAGAGCTTGAGTTCCATACACCAATTCAAATGGAATTTTTCCAGTAGCTCTTTTAACAGTAATTCTATTAGCCCAAATAAAAACTTCAACTACTCACCCCATTTCCTTTTGTTCAGCTCCAAGGTTCTCCTAATGATCTTTAATAGATTTTTATTACTAGACTCTACTTTGTCCATTCCTAGGGGTTATAGTTGGAGGCATATGTCAAATTGATCCCATATTATTTACACATTTCCACCAAAGGTTTATCTCTGAAGCTCATGGCATTGTCAGCAACAATTTTAACTGGCACTCCAAACCTATAGATGATATGGTTCAGCATGAAGTCCATGATAATTTGGTGTGTTTCTCTCTTAGTGGGGATTGCCTCCACCCACTTAGTGAAGTAATCAAGTGGCTACAAGAATCCACTTATGGCCAACACTTGAAGGGTCTGAAATCTCACCAATGAAATCCATTCCCCATTGCTTAAATGGGGCTTCAATTGATACATGATGCAAAGGAAGGGAGCTTGAAGCTTTCAGTCTTCCAGAAAAATGCTAGCAACTCTCACATCTTCTAACCAACAAAGTTGTATCCTTGAAAAGATTTGGCCACCAATAACCAGCCCTCAAGATCTTGTGTGTTGTGAATTTTCCAGCAAAATTCCCCCCACAAACTCCTCCATGGAGATTAGCAATTATCTTTGGGGATTCATCTTCAGTAATGCACCTTAAGATAACTCCCTCGGGGTTTTCCAAGCTAACCCAAAATCAGTAATGACATATTTATGGGAAGCCAACTTAAGAGCTCTTTTCTGATTTTTACTCAAATAATCAGGAAGTATAGATGTCTGAGATAAAAATTATATCTTTGTACCATTTAGAACTCACCAAATTTTCAAGGACATCCACCCTTCCTTCTTCTACTTCATTCACCTCAATAGTTTGTAGGTTTCTCTCAGCCATAAGTTTAGCTAAGCCCAAACCTCTTACCAATTTCATGGTTTGGATATCCATGTCATACTCTCTGTAACTTGTTCACCCATCTGCATCTTTTTCTTGAGACCTCCATCTCTGATAAGACATCTTTCACCATGGTGTGGGGAACATAAGAAAAAACTTTAGAGCTCAAAATGTAAGGTCTGAAAACCTTTGTTGCTTTTACCAAGGAAAATGCTTGCTTCTCCATAATGGTGTACTTCAACTCAGCCCCTTGCAATGCCTTACTGAAAAAGGAAATTGGCCTCTTAGCCCCTTCATCATCCTTCTACAACAAGATAGATGCAATAGTGTTCTCTGAAGCAAAAGAAAACATTTGAAAAGGCTTCTTATAATCTGGAGCTGCTAAAACAAGGGCATGCTTTAATTCTTCTTTGATCCCATTGAAAGCTTGAATGGCATCCTCTTCCCATTTGATAACTTGGTCCTTCTTTAGCATGTAAGTAATTGGAATGGTCAACTCAACAAAGTTTGATATGAATCTTCTGATAAAGTTTATTTTCCCAAAGAAGGACTGAATTCCCTTCTTGGTTCTTGGAATTGGGACCTTGTTGATGGCCTCTACCCTCTCAGGATCAATCATGACACCATCCTTTGATACAATGTGACAAAGAAACTTGGCCTTTTGCACTCTAAAATGGCACTTCTTTGGATTGAGTGAAATTCCATACTCTTTGCATCTTATCAACATTTTTCCAAGTGCTACAAGTGATCACTTCTCTTTCTAGAAAACATAGTCACATCATCTTGGTAAACAACAATAAAATCATTAATGTAACTAGCAAAAGCAACATCCATTTCTCTTTGAAAGGTTTCTCAGCATTCATCAAACCAAAGGGAATTCTAACATAGACATAAGTTCCCCAAGGAGTGGTAAAGGATGTCTTAATTCTTTCTAATTCCTTCACAACAACTTGATTATAGCCAGAGAAACCATCCAAGGTAGAAAGCAGCTCAGAACCAGTCACTAATTGTAGCATGTTTTCCATGTTTGGTAAAGGATAGTTATCCTTCATTGATGCTCTGTTCATATTTCTAAAATCCACACACAGCCTGATATCACCATTATTTTTTCTAACTGGCACTATTTTTGCAACCCAAGAAGAATACCTTGTTGGCTGAATGATCCCCCATCCCTCAATTTCTTCAATTATTCTTGCATTTTAAGAGATAGGAGTGGATTTATCGGCCTCTGTTTCTACCTGAATGTCTTTGCATTAGATTCCAAAGGAATTTCATGTTGAAACAAATCCTCTCTGTATGCCTTTAACTCAGAATAAGACCAAGCCAAAGCAATCCTGATATTTCTTCAACAATTGGACATAGGACTATTTTTCCTCCTTGTTCAGATTTCTTCCCAACCAGATCTTCCTTGGTTTCTCCTTTGTACTAAGGTCATTCTCCTCAACATCCCTTGAGTCGGATATATTCTGTTAATAATGCAATCAACATTATCAAAGTTTGATTCAAGAGTAACCAACCCTCTAGGAATGGTATTAGTTTTCAGTTGGATGATGTCTTTTACCAAACAAAGTCTCTTTACCCTCTATTGCACACAACATTGGCTCCTAATCAATACATTGATAAAAAAACTCCCCTTTATTCTGCAAAAACCTTTTACTTGAGCATCATCATCAAAAAATTTCCAATGTTTAATGTTGTCAAGGACAAATGGCCTTGTTAACACTTCAACATCATATTCACAATATGGGGACATTGCACAATTATCAAACCAAGATCCCAATATTGCAAGCTTGTCTACCATAACATTGAACTTCCTATCATGATGCACAATGTTAAATGAATCAAACATCTCAATCAAGTCCAGATTGCATGCTTGTATTGTTTCATTCTCGATTTTTAGTAGCATACAATTTTCTGATTTGTTTAACAATTAGTTATGAATCTCCCTTAACAATGATGTCTTTAACATAGTATTTCCAAGTAATTCTCAAACCTAAAAACAATGCTTCATACTCAGCAATGTTGTTAGTACACTCAAATTTAAGTTTGAAAGAAAAAACAAAATCTTCCAAGCTTAGAGAAATCATAACTACACCAGTACCATTTCCAAATTTGGAGCAAGATCCATCAAACAACAAAGTCCATGGAGAGCCTACTTGTTCAAGACTCTTACATTGATCCATTTTTTTCTCTTTCCCATCAGCAAATCCAACAAAGTTATTAGCATCAACACTTGTGCACAACACTTCATAAGATGCATTGTTGAGATCTTCAATGAGGTGTAACATTTTCTTTTCTCCATACAACTTGGCAAGGCTGCCCTCAATTGGGATGGTGGCATAGGAAATATCCATTTGAACACTCCCATCAAAACTTGTAGCCCATTTTCTAAACAACAGCACACCCCACTTGGTGGGCAATCTCGAAAGACCAAGAACATTTTTACAGAGATAATATTCACAGATCTTCATTATCTTCCATTCAAGGTTGGTTACATATATATAGGAATTATAACTCCTATATTTAAGGATATAATGTTCAAGCTAACTTCTTGAATCTATTTCTAATCCTATTTATGTGAGTTTGGTTTAACAACCAAAACTCACACAACCAATACTAAAAAAATCTTAATATGAGTTGTTATTACAACTATATTTATATTATCCTTGATAATATAAATTATACACACATTAATAATGTAAACACTAATATTCATTCCTAACATTCACCCCCTAAGTCTAAACATTATTAATCTCTAATCTTCACCCCCTTAATGTGAAAACAGAAAAAATGCACCATAGAACTGGAACTAGAATCGTATGCCTCTACATACTTGTAGGTACGCATACTATTGGCTTGGATCTTGCTAGACATGACCAATCCACTTCACACAATGAACCCCATACCGAATGACCACACTTTCACCGATTCACCTACATATGTGAACTCAAAATTTCTCACTTTCACTTCTAGTGAATGATAGATTTCACCAGCCGATCGATGTTAGAATTATGACAGTCGAAGGACCTCTATAGTTAGAGGATCACTTCAGTTCAGCTACCCTCCTATACAACTGTTCTTAGCATCCAAAATACACATCTTCCACGTTTGAATCAAAACATGGGAAGGAAACCACACAACTAAAATAATAGAAAATACTGCCACCAAATTTGAATGTGACCTCGTCATTAGTGATTGATGAGAGGCATTGATCACCCTCCATCCTCCGATGCCTCCTACCTCTAGTAGATGAATTATTTACCATAAGTATTCCTCATCACTGGGACAAGAAAGTTCTTCATCTTTAGAATATTCATCCCAATCAGTTTCTTCTTCAACCAAAAAATCTTTTTGATCTATTTTTTCATCAAGTAGATCTTTTGCCCTCTTTTTACAATTCAAAATTACATGTCCTAATTCTTTGCAATAAAAACATTTAACCTTTCCTCGTGATGGAGCATGCTTTGAAGTATACTTCCCCTTTTTGATGATGTACTAGATTTATTGTGCACATATAAAACCTCCTCTTCTGGCTCAGAAGGTTCATTATGATCAAGAAGAGTAGAAATTACTCCTAAACCAATGTTAAGCTTTCTCATAGTAAAAATCATATGAGACATTTTTTTAGGAAAACTATTCAAAAGAATTACTTTGGCATCATCATCATTTACCTTTTCATTAATGTCAGTGAGCTGATTAAGTAGAGAGTGAAATTTTCTTATATGATCTGCCATTTTTGCACCTTCGTCCATCTTTAATCCATATAATTTTTGCTTCAGAGTCATCTTGGCACTTTCTGCTTCAGATCCAAAAAGCTTGTTTAAAGTCTCCCAAATTTCCTTTGCAAACTTTGTGAAGTCCACATGGTGTAGGTAAGCTTTAGATAGACCGAGACCAATGGTTCCCAAGGCATTTTGATCCTTGATAGTCCACTTTGCGAGATCCGTTGCATTTGTTGGTAGTGTAGTATTAGGTTTAATGACATCCCACAGATCCTTCTCAATCAAATTCAGTTGCATCTGAATTCTCCACGTATGAAAATCTCTACCTTCGAACTTCTCAACAAGACTGAACTTCTCCATTTTTACAAAAATTGACACACAAATAGAAAAAAATAAAAATAAAAAATGAAGGACGTCGGACGTCGGACGTCGGAGTAACATGAAAATGCGTCAAAAGTAAGCAATTTTTTTTTTTTTTTTTTTTAATTTATTTTTTTACAATATTTGACAATTTGACTATTTGACTATACACAAAATTTCTCTATTGACACTGGATTGGACAAAGATGACAATCCTAAAATCACCTATTTTGACATTTTTACTATAATGGATGAGACACTATTGTGATATATACTTTAGAAACTTGACCATCAAAGATGAAGAATAAAACCTATTATGAAACAAACATAGACTTTTACCAACTAGACAATGACTCATGACAACTATTACAAACAAATAACAATAATCACAGACATTTATTACTTTTGAAAGACTTGTGGAAAAAAACAACGACATTAACCGAAATGACTAAAAGAAATGGAGTAATGACAAAATAAAAAATTATTTGAAACCGACCTTAGATGACTGAGATGGCACGTGAGATCTATGAAACAATGGACTACTAGTAATATTATCTGAGTGTCAAGGTCAATGGATGTGGAAATCGAGACCAGATGTGGAGTACGAGTAGGCCTAGAATTTTAAATTATCTGTCCCTATTTTCATGCACAAATAGAATCCACCACACATGGGCTTGACAGATGCTATGATTTGATGGCCTGGCAGAGCTGCATGAAACTTGAAATACAATATAATACATGCACTTTTATTCTGATTCACACCTTTGTTTGTGTATGTTGGTGAAATCAGATATTCATGCATCAGCCCAAGAACATGGATGTCCCTGATCTCTGTGTTTTTAGATGCAAATGATTATAGATCATATGAATTATTGTTCTATGTAGGTCTGTAGAGATTTTTCTAGCTGTAGGGAGGAAAAAACTGAATGCATTCCTTAGAGATACATATTTCTTCATACACACCTTCTCCGAGTTTTCAACAATTCATGTCTTTCTTCCATGAGCTCCAAGAAACAAAAATTTTCATAAAAATAGCCACCTTTCTTCTAGATACCTCTCTAATATGCAAACAAATACCAGGATCTGATAGAAACCATACAACTTTGACAAATGACAACCAAGTAATAGGATTTGTGATGGTGAAATATTTGGGTATCCCTCACAATAAAAAATGATCAGACTAGCATAAATGGTCAATCCATTCACATCCAGTATACCCAAGTCCAAAAATAATTTGATGTGTCCCTCCCCTCTTCCTCTGTGCCTCTGGTTTAGAATACACGGGAATGCAAATGCAATATTGAGGAAATGAAAATCAGAGAACTTCCCCTATTGAATTTACCATCTTCGCTCATGATACCAAATGAAAGACCAACAACAGTTTTACAGAGATAATATTCATGGATCTTCATTATCTTCCATTCAAGGTTGGTTACATATATATAGGAATTATAGCTCCTATATTTAAGGATTATTTTGTTCGAGCTAACTCCTTGAATCTCTCTCTAATCCTATTTACGTGATTTTGGTTTAATAACCAAAACTCACACAACCAATACTAAAAAAATCTTAATATGAGTTGTTATTACAACTACATTTATATTATCCTTGATAATATAAATTATACACACATTAATAATGTAAACACTAATATTCATTCCTAACACAATTAATAATAACAACATCAAGTTTCAAGTTCCTACCTAGATACACTACAAGTTGTACCACCAAATCTTTCACACATCCCACCATTGGCACCTCTCTGGAATCCATGGCAGTACATTTCCCATATGCTTTGTTAATTTGATATCAAGTAATTTCATGACTTCCAGAGGCCTAACATTACATGATGCTCCCAAATCAAACATACAGTTGTGTAAAAATCTGTCCTTAATGATCAAAGTAGTGAAGAATGGATCTACATTTAGTTGAGACTCTACCAAGGATGTTCCCAAATAAACCTTAGGTGGTTCACCTAGTTCTTCCAATGTTGGTGGTGTTTCTAGCTCTTCAATGATTGGAGGAGTCTCCACAATGTTTACATTTCTGCCTAGAGTACTCTTCTCTTCTTTCAATCCCAAATACTCAAATTCCCTCTTCTTGTGCTCAGGAATCCTAAGTAGCTCAATAATTAGAACACTAACTTTGATTTGACTCAAAACTTGGGCAATGTCATATGGAACACACTTTGGCAAGGCAGCATTGGAAGGGAGATTGACAAACTCATCAGATGGCATGGGATTTTTGATAGTTTGGGCATGAGGAGAAGTATGAATCTTGTTTGGGACAGCAAGGCCTTTGGAAGGTGTATCTTTCTTAGGAACCTCTTTAGGAATACTAGTAAGCAATGGAGTTTTAGGTTTGGCTTGAGGCCCTACTCCTTTGACAACTCTACTCCTAGTATTATAATCCTTTTCTTGAGCAACAACAACGTTCATCAATAACTGCCTATCCTCCTCAGATGGGATTCCTCCATCATACTTCTTTATCATTAAAGCTCTTAAATATTCAAAGTCATTATTGGGCAATTCAAAAGCTTGTACAATATTTATTTCTAAAGTATGAGAGGGAGGAAGAAGAGGTACCCGGTGAATGTAATCCCAAAAATCAGTAGTAATTCTAGCACTTATTACCTCAGTTGAAGTTGCTCCTTGTTGTGAGCTTATAGAGCACTCCATCATGCATGCATCATCATCAGTGTTATCATCATCAGCTTCCTTTTCTACTTGCTGATCTACTTTACAGGGAGCATGGGGCATGAAACATCTATCACACCAATCAATTACATCTGTTTCTTCAATAACAACTCTAGCAGCCAAAGGATCAGACACCATTCTATTTTCCCTAGCTTGGGGATGTCTATTTGTAGATCCCATGGGTCCCTTGCCTCTGTCATCAAATCTCTGCTCATTTCTAGGATGATTGGAAAATATGTCTTGGCCTTGTTGCTTATGCTGACCTTGTGAACTCTGCCCAATTCCTTTCTCTGAATGGGCTAATTTATATGACATTTCTTTGATAGCCCTTGCCAAAGTTTTCACAACTTCCTCCAAATCAGAAGGCTTACTTGCTTGAGGTTTTTCATGGTTAACCAGCCTCACACCTTCCCTCTTAAGAGGTTTTCCAATTGCTTTAATGCTATTTTCAATTTGCAGAGCTATGGTAAAGGATTGCCTCAAGTTTGTAGGGTTTTTGTCCCTCAAATAGTAAGAAGCTTTCTTATCAAATGCATCCTAAATAATTTATAAGGAAAGATTCATCACATTGCCTTAAAATCATATGAAATTTCCTCAATGACTTATTAAATCTAGTGTTGAAGTCACACACTTTGAATCATTAGGATTATTTTTAATATTTTCAAATTATGACAAAAGAAACCTAGGGTTCATTTTGTCACCATCTTGCAATTTAAATGCATTATTCATTTCGGTCCAACAATCAATGGAATTATCTAGCAAAGCTTTATACCAATCCCTTGCATATTTTTAGTGCCCACATTTTTATAGCCTCAGTCACTATTGTTCCTTCTGCTCATAGACATGTTTGGATAGGGATTTGATATATGTTGGACAATATGTTATGATTTTTTACCTTCTTGGACATGGATGCATATTTGGGCGCGTAGCACCAATTTAACTCTATTAGCATGTTGTTAGTTTTCATTTGATGTTTTAGACATTAGTTTATGATGATGTTGTTTAGACCTAATTGAGATATGTTAAATGTTTAGTTTAGCCGCATGTTGGATTTTATGGATGTATGTCACTTTTATTTATCTTTATGGCTAATTCATGGGATATTGTGTGTAATTATACATGTTGTCACATTTTCAATTCTAGGATGATGGAGTGCTAGCATAGACTTCATTGGGCACTTAATTATATTGGATTTACATTGTATCGACGACATGTGTGTTTAATGTGTGCAATGAGTGTGCAGTGACATGTCACGAGAGAAAGTGGGATTCAAGCCAGCTACACAATTTTGCACAAGCAGCCCACGGGGCTAAGTCCTAGCCGTGTTTATTGTTTTGGTCACTGATGAGTGACCCTCATTTGTAATGTATTATGTCTTGTAATATTAATCTTGCTTAGGGTGTTTAGTTGTGTTGTAAACTTGTTTTGGGGAATTAATGGCCCCACTTACATTAAGTTTTGAGTTTGTATAATGATGTAATTAATCAAAAGGGATTAGGGTCACATGTGAACCCTTGGGTGGGCCCCACACCCTCTACCCTTGTGCCCAAGTGTGCCAAACCTGAAATTGGGCTATTTTAGGCATTTTTAGGGACCCCTTTTTAGTTTGGGAGTTCACTTAGCATGAAAATGGGTTTTTAGACCCCTACCTAATAGGTAGGGGGCTTATTTCAAGGCTTAGAGGGAGTTTCCCTCCCATTTTGCCTTCCTTTGGTCACATCCATGTAAGGTGGATGGGGATGTGTGTTTTGTTAAAAGTTGCACAAGTTTGTTTTGGTTATCATTTTGGGTAATTTGGGAGAAGAGGGTTAAAAGCTATTTTATCCTTTCTCCCTTTTATTTTGAGAATCTTTGACCTTGAGGGAAGAGAGGGGTGACACATGTCACCCCCTCATTTGTGATTATTTTTCTTGCTCCTCTTCAAATTATCCCTCATGGGGAAAGAAGAGAACTTTTTTTTGGGAGCTTTTGCTTGGAGGCTTGTGGATTTTGGAGCTAGAGCTTGCTTGGGTCAAGAAGTGGAAAAGTTAGAAGTTGGAGAGCTTTTGGAGGTAGGATCCTTGAGCTCATTTGTGTGTTTTATATCATGTTAGATATTAGTCTTGGTTATTTAAAATGTGTGTTGTTGCATGTTGATTTTAATTGTTGTTTTACTTTATTTTGCTCCATCCATCATATGGCATGATGGAGTTTTGGAGTTTGTGGGGGAAGAGAGAGGAATTTTTCCTCTCAATCCTCATGGCTTGATGGGCAAGCCTTGTAGGATTTTAGTTTACTCCCCTTAAATGGTTTGAGGTGGGGAAGGTGGTTCATATGGCTTGACCCTCCTTCCCCATTCTTGGTGAGGAAAACCCTTTAGGGTTTGAAAATCCTTCCAAGAAGGATTTGATGAAAGGATGGAGAAATAAGGAGGGTTTGAATGAATTTGGAGGAATAAGGAGGGTGTGGAGATCTTGGTTTTGTGTAACCAATGTTGGTTACCACTTTTGGCATTTGGAGAACTCCTTTCTTCTCTTCCCCATTTTAGAGGTAGAACATGGTTTCTCCTCTTTTTCATCTTTGCAAAATTGGTGTCTTGTTTTAATATTTGTCTTGTCTTATGTGAATGTAATGTTGGTTGTTCACCCTTACTCTTGTGCAAAGTTGTGGATAGTAGTCCTCTTTCCCATGGGCTTGGGGGAGGCTAGCATGTCTTCCAACCTTGGAAAGGCATGTAATGATGCCTAAAGGTTGGGTGGTTAAACAATATTTTTCTCCTTGTGTTGGATTCTTGGAAGCTTTTGAAGTTGGAGATCATGTGGTGGAAATTTGGAGTCTCTTATCAACTTGGCCTCTCCTTGTCATCTTCATTCTCCTTGTGGACACTACCCTCATTGCATCTTTATGAATGTGGCTTTGTGAAGTTTTCATCTCCTTGTAAACTCTCTTTTTATGTAAATTGGTATTACTTGTAAACTTGAGCAATCTCTCTTCAACATTGTAAAGAAGCTTTGTAATGGGTTTTCTTGAGTAGTTATGTATTTTGGGAATAAATTCTGCATATTGAGTTTAAGTCTCTTGGAAATGAAATATTGTAACAAAATGATTCATTTAAATAAGAACTTGTTGTAACTCTTATCTTTTGAATGAAAGTTGATTTATTGAATCTATCTTGTTATTCTTGTTATTGATCTCCTTCTTGTCAAATCTTTTAACATTATTGAGTTGGAAATAAAATACCATTTTTGAAGTATATCTCTTCTTGTAACCTTTGAAATTTAGTGAATAGCATAAAACAAATTTTACTATCTTTCCTTGTTAACTTAAGGAGATGTAAATATTAGTGAATCATGTGTGATCATATATCATTACTAAGTCTTAAATTGGTTTTCAACCTTTCTTCTCATTTGACATACCTTGCTACAATCCTCTTATCATATGTAATAGTGGATCATCTTAATATAGCTAGATTGAAAAAGTTTATTGAGTTTCCATACTTCACAAATTATGGAAATTTGTTTAATAATTTACATAGTTACAAATTAATTTAGGTATTGATCTAGTTATATTTTCATCCTATGATTCCTTAGTAATCATATTTTAATATATATTATGTTCTAATTCTTAAAATATAGATGTATTATATTTTACTTATTATAATATAAATGTATTATAATATATATATAAATATACTTTTTATACACATATATATACATATATGCACATATATATACAGAGATATATATATATATATATATATATATATATATATATATATATATATATATATATATATATATATATATAGTATATATATATATATATATATATATATATATATATATATATATATATATATATATATATATATATACATATATATATATATATATATATATCTCGTATATATAGATATATATATATACACACATATATATATATATATATATATATATATAGATATATATATATATATATATATATACACACATATAACATAATATATTAAACTTAACATAAAACTAAATGAAATTTGTGTTTTCCAAACAAAAAAATAGAGTTTTGGGAGGTCCGAGCCCTCCCACACCCACGCAGCCCACGGGCTCCACCGCCAACCCCCAAAATTTGCACAACACCCTACCTCCGCCCACGCTCCCGCCACAACCCCCACACCTTGCCATTGCCCCTCCCCACTCCATATGTGGTTGTTGTCTCCCAACCCGCACTTGCTGGGACACTGTGCAGCTCCCTCCCCGCTACCACACACACCCCCAACATTGCCACTACCACTTCCCTTCCCACGTGGCCACCAAAAACTCTTCCACGCCCACCCCTCTCCTTCCACATGGGTCTCCCCAAAACCTCCATTGTTGGCACCCTAAAACCACCACCTCTCTCTAAATCCACCACCACACATAGCTTTAAAATAAATTACATTTCAATAATGGGTTGTTATTTAGATTGCATAAAAAAGATCATGTAGATCAAATCCTTTCAAAACAAGCATAAAGCCTTCACAAGTCCTCAACCTGCACAAGAAAAAGGAAATCAGAAAACAAAATAAGAGAAAATGATATGGAAAAGGAAAACATAGAGAAATTTAGGGAAACCTTAGGGTAAATTCGAAATCAAGGGCCAAGATTAGATTTGATCCTAGGGAATAATAAGATTCAAGATAATAAGTTCCAAGGTTGTTTCAATTTCATACCAATAATAAAGAAAAACTAAAACATAGAAATAAATTGTGATGTGCCAGAATTAGTAGGAACTTGACAAGGTCATAACTTGAGCTCCGGGTGTCCGTTTTTTGAAACCACATGTTTCGATGAGATGAACGCAGCGGAAACCTGTCCTACCACTTGGGGCAATTTTCGGCACATTTTCGGGCCCTAAATCCGCCATCTTGAGGCTGAAAATTAGGATTTAAGTTGTAGTTCGGTTTTTTCCTATTTTTGGGCATTAGTTAATTTTAGTCTATTAGTTGCATTATGAGTTAGAAAGTTGGCAATTCCTCTAATTTAGGAATGTAGAAGATGCGTGGCAATTTCTGTGCCCGTACAAATAAGCATGCGAACTTACTAAGAATAGCAGGTTCTAGTAAACTACTAAAAATAGTAATTTCCGCCACCTAGAGTAGATTTAGTCAAGTTAGTTAGAGTTTGCTTGGCAACTCGAGTTAGGAGTTGTTTTCCTATTTAGGAAACATTGTAATTCATTATTCGATAACAAAGAAGGAGATCTATTTTCTTTTGGAGTTCATATTATTTCGCAGATATCAAGTTTGGTCATCTTTTGGCTACATTAAATTGTTAAGATTCATTATAAAATATATTTTACTTTCACTTCAAAAATAGAAACAAACACATCTTAACATATCTTATTTGAATATAAAAAAATTAAGTACTAATTTTTTCCTTTAAAAATATATTACAACAATCAATTATAGTATATTTTATACAAAGAATTAAACTAATTATAAATATTGTATATTACTATCTTCAATATTATAACATTTAACAAACAATAAATAGAAATTTCTACTAATATAATAGTTGGATAAAGTTTAATGGGTATAAATCTACAATTTTTTTAAGTTTTAAAATATAGCTAAAATATGTAAAAAGTGGTCCACAAAGCTAAAGTTCTAGGAATTTCAATACCATTACAATATTCATGACAATATTTTTGAATTTATGCTTATTTTCAAAAAGGAAGTAAATAGTCTAATATTGTTAAAACTATTAAAAATAGTAAGAAACCATTTAGCACCCTTTTCCTTTCCCCGTATTATCACCATCACTATTGTTGTTTCCATTGCCTCTAACACCTCTTCCTCCACCTCCGGCTCTAAATTGACCTTTAATACTTCCATCACCTCTTCTAAGAGAGTTGAGAACAAGTATGATACATTATACATGCCCATTATAGAGGATTCAATGTATCATATTGATTTATTCATGAAAGTGAAGAATCGAATGAGTTCCTAATAATATGAATATTATCTTATAAACTAAGGTGGAGTGATAGATGAAGATCCAAAATTTTGACATGGCTGTGCATTTAATCCTTATTGGTATTTAAGGTAATACTCATGAATCTAACATATCAATGATGTCTTCCACTACTACGAGGATTTTTTTCATACTTCTATTACAATGGAAAGCTCAACTTCCATTATAATCATTACATCAACTTTCATTCTTAGTGCTACTTTAGCTTCCACTACTTCTATTATCTCAACTTCCATTACACTTGTACATCATCCCTTGTACTCTTAAGTATAACCCTATTCAAGTCACTTAACCTGTTTATATAGTCATTCATTATATTTATTCTTATATTCTTTATTGACACTCATATTCATCACTACTTCCATTATCTCAACTTCCATTACACTTGTACATCATCCCTTGTACTCTTAAGTATAACCCTATTCAAGTCACTTAACCTGTTTATATAGTCATTCATTATATTTATTCTTATATTCTTTATTGACACTCATATTCATGGTGACACTCTTTATCCTTTACATCCATTTATTCTACAAAACAATGATTATTTAAGTAGTATATGGAAGTGTTTATTCTCTTCCATTTTTGGATGGAAGTAGAGATCAATGAGGGATCCTCTCCGATATAATACAAGGTTTTCTAAAATTTAAAATTTCAAACTTTCAAGATGGTTGTCTTATCAATTTAAATGTGATCTTAAATCTTGTAGTCTTGTACAATTTGAACCCTCGGTTGAGAAATTAACAAATATAATATTTACTTGGATTACCTACACCACCATTTCTCATTGAGTTATTTTTGTGTGTGTGTGTGTGTGTGTGTGTGTGTGTGTGTGTGTGTGTGTGTGTGTGTGTGTGTGTGTGTGTGTGTGTGTTTCTTTTTAAATTCATGTGGTTTTGATAGACGGGGTTCAATTTTTTATTTTTTTAATCAATAAAGTCATCCCTAGAATACAATAAGTGATATGATAATGCTAAATTCTTATTATGAGAAATTAAGAAACAACTTTTCTACCCAAAATTTTTAAAAGATAATAAAGAATGACCTGAAATGGAAATAAGAACAAAAATAAGGGAAGAAAATAAACATACTTATAATATAGAAAGGAAAATATTTCTCTTCTAAATTAGTTGTTGAGAGTTATTTGAATAATGTATATCAAGGAAAAACTACTTTTCCAACAAGTAATTATTTTAAGCTACTGTGAAATAAATGGATTAATAGTAAATTAGTAATTTTAGTGTGCTTGAATAATAGTGATATTTACCTATTATTTGAGGGGTTATTCTAAATTTTTCATGGGAGTTCCTTGAATGAAAATGGGATGGTAGGATTTTGTTGACAAAAATCATTAAATGTATGAGATATTTCCTCATTGTATCATGGTGTATCATATAGTGGTGATGGAAAAAATCAACTAAACATGGGATATCTTATATTGGTCTTGAGATTACATTTACTAATTAAATCTATCCATCATTCAAGAATTGATAAGTCCGAATACACATAAAAAGTATGATGTTAAAGTAACCTCAAATGATTATGTAATGTCTTAGATATATTAGGGGATATGATTGACTTAATGAGGTTATATTCTCAATTAAACTAGGTATTCCATCAATCTTATGGCGCATACCCTTAACATATTAAAATCTATATCCTTGAAATAATGTGGATATCCATGATTAATTGTGATATTGCCTTCATGTGACATGGGGATCTATTGACTTGTCTCGGGATATCATTGAATAATTGTGGGTTTCTATTTATTATTTTTAGAATGTTATATGTTGTACATCATGTATATATTAAATGTAAAATTTTCATAAAATTGTTAGATACAACTCTTTTTAAATTAATACATCATATTGCTACCGTGCATGAGATGATATATTTTATCATGGAAAATGGAAGTGTTGGAATATGTAATGAACCACTCTTGTTTTTTATTAATTATTTTTAGTATATTATTTTGGTAAAACAGTATCAACATCTAGGTGCTCGTTTGGACTCGTTTGAGACATGTCCATTGTAGAAGGACATTCGAGACGTGTCATTGTAACTCTAGTAATGAGACTTTTATACAGTATGCACTAGCTGTTTTACATATGCCTCCTCTTTCAATAATGTTTTGGAGGTGGGGGGGTCTGCAGTGGCTGGAAGTGTAGGCTGCGTAATTATCAAAGATGGTGAAACAGTATCAACATCTAGGTTTTGGTAATTACATGTTCCCTTGGGAATTTATTATGCAGAAGTGATCAATTGGGCCTGTGCTAGAGCTTTTTATGCAGAAGCGATCATTATATGAACCACTCTTGTTAATCATTATATTAAAACATAAAAAGAGATTTTATACATGTCCCTCTCCATATAGTCATGATGAAATACACCGAGGAAAATTTAACCTCAAATTATGGTGCGGCGTTCTTGAGATATTTTGGATCTCCCCGAATTAACAAAGGGATATATATGAATCGACGAGGGATTTCATTGAGAACTAATGAGGGATGACAGAAATCCTTGACCAAATAAGGTATGTACATTAATAACATAATAAATGTGTATTTTTATATCATTAATGTATCATGAAATTCCCTTGATGGATCGTGTCATTTTTTATGTTTTAGACAAAATACTTTTTGAACGTAGAAACACCATAAGTTTTTTTAGCTTAACACCACAAAACTATTTGATACATCCAAATTAGATGTATCCTATTTTTTACCACATGAAATGACATATGCTATTATTTTAATCTTTCTTGATGTTGATGATGAACGTTGAACTAATCATCAAAAGTGGTGAAAATTGATAGTTTCCATGTAAGTGATTCAATTCTAATGTTTTTAATAAATTGTCAAGTTCATAGTTTGTATTCACCTATCACTATCAAATCAAATTCCTAAAATATTAAATTCAAATCATTATTTCATGGAAAATTTGATTTAAGAGTAGTTGGGGGAGAACTAAGAAGTGCCACATCCATTCTTAATTTGCAACCATTCTATTTGAAAATGCATTGGGATCCTCTAATTATATCAGATAATTGTAGATAGAGAATTATATATTTAAATATATACATTTTCTCATAGCATTGACTAACTCATGGATTTCCACTATTTTTTAATTTCCTAGATAGTTAGATCTAATGACTTATGTACCATCAAGAATTTTCTCATAGATCTAATGACTTATGTATCATCAAGAATATTCACGAGAAAAGAAAATCTTGAATTTCAAGATAAAAATGTTAAATTTCCTCTTTGGATTCTAAAATCTTGAGCCTAAAAAAGTAATATCCATTATAAATTTAATTAATATACATGATTTAAATCCTCCATCACAATTTTTAAGTTAGAAAAACATCAAATGTTAACTAGGGAAGGGACCCCATAACCGCGCACTGTAACTTCGAGGGTGTCTATAGTCATGTAGGAGCTTGATTTAACCTCTAAAATACTATCAACGGATAGATATCGAATTTCTAAACATAAATATGTGCATTTTATAACTTATTCACATCTAATATAATATGTGGAAAATGAAATTTACAAAATGTAAAAAATGTGACATTTTTAACTACTGACCTATTATTGTTAATTTTTAAACTCACTTATTATTAATTTTATACTTATTAAATGTTTACTTGGTTTGTAAATTGTGCACATTATGTTTTGCCACTTGTTATCAATGGGATCTATTACTGATCACTTGGCAAGTTAATACGCCAACAGATTGTTCATTAATATTGCTAGTGGTAGTTGATATAGATGAGAATTGCATTAATTCTTCGCAGTACCGACTTTGGTTTTCCCTCCCGCGCACTCTTTCATGGTTGATACAGATGAGAATTGCTTTAATGGTTGCACATAATACTCAACCACCGCAGCCTGGTGGTTTTCCCTCCCGCGCACTCTTTCACCGCAGCAGATAATACTCATAAATTGATTGATTTAGATCTGTATCTACTTTTCAAGAGGTTTCAGTCGTCTTGGAAAGGAAAATACGGCCTGCCCCTGTGTAGTTTGTTGTATGCAAGAGAAAAGAAAAGGGGATAGAGATTTTGGGGTGCTTCATTCAGGCATGGCATCCAGCTGAATTGATTTTGTTTTTATACTTCTGAGAAACCCCTTCTACGTGCAGCAACTGTGTAACACGTTTCTTTCTTTTCATGTTCTTTATCTTTGATTTTGAGTAGATGTTGATTTATTTGAGATATTGAAAGTTCGTTTCATGTTATCCCACTGTTGCCTCTGCCAGATGTTCATCACCACAAGCAAAACGCGGTAAACCTTGAATAGGGTAAAGCTTTCTTTGATTATGGCCCTCAGTCAAAGGCATCGCCTGGTTAAGTACCTTTCAACCCCCGCAAAAAGCTTCTGACTGGGATAGAAATAACTCATTAACAGCTAAGTGCTTCATAAGTAACTGGGAGGGACCTTAAAGTGTGCCCCTGATGACCACTCATCCAGGTATCTGAATGAAAGCTTTGTGATAATATTGTCCCAACAGCTGCTAAATCCCTGCAAGAGACTGCTTGGAAAACAGAAGTATCTGCCAAGTCTTGAAGGTTGGCATCCTCCTGGAGGATGGAAGAGTATATGCTAAACGTGGGGGTATCACTGACCTTAGGAGCTTCACCTTGTATATTACAAGACACCCTGGAGGTACTGGACATTGATGTCTCATCAGCAGTGGAATTTGTTTCCAAGAAAACCTGTTGGAGCTGAATGTCAACATCTTTTCTGTTGTCATCTGAAGAACCAATCCCAATTTCTTTAGCTTCACTCTCTTTAGATGAATCTGATTGCTTCAAGTTGACTCTTGTATCGATTAAGGACACGTTTGTAACTTGAACACTTTGCTCGGGCACTGGATTGACCTGTACATTATGTTCTTCCTTTCTTGCCTTGATGGCCTTCAGCTGTTTTTGCTTCTCTGCTTCTTCTTCCACGATACAAGTCATTATGTATGTGTAGGCCTTTTGCAACAATCTATACAACATTAAGGCAGACACACGAGCCTGATCTTTAACAGCATCAATATCCCTTTCGTCCACAAACTCACACCGCTCAACAAAATGGGACGCTTTATCTGGCCTGTGCCTCAGGCAAAGTAACAGATGAGTCCGTTCAACATCTGTCCTTTTGCAGCCTCTTCTCAAACCAATAAGGGTATAATAATCAATTGTGTAAGGACTTGACAGTCTTTGTTTAATAGTATGAATCTTAGAATTCAAATATTGAAGGTTTCCGTGAATGTCCCTGAAATTGGCATTTGGGTGTTTCCATATAGGCCCTGGCAGCTTCTGGTGGCAAAGGATGGATTCATGAAGCAATTTAAGGTGCTCTAGATCCTGCAAACTCTCAGGGAAGCAATTTAAGGTGCTTTTAATGAGGAAAAATACAGTAATGATAGTGACCAGCTCAAAAGCAAGAGTTGTGCAAATTCTTTGAAGAAAACGCAATATGCAAAATTGTGTTTTTTAACACATTTATATTTTGGGAAATTCAATACTTCTTTTTTTTTTCTAACATCAGGAAAAGGGACTTCGAATTTGCTAATAATCAAGGTGAGCCTTCAATCTCAAGGAAATTTTGGTCATCTCGAAGAACAAATGTCACAAAATCTTTTGTAGCATGCAAGCTTTGGGCACACAAATTATAGCAACATAGAATTTCGGCCAGGGTTGCTGCATTAGAGGTTGGAATTTAATGAAGCATATTCATGTTAGAGCTTTCTAATCTTAGTATCGGGTTTCAGCTTTTGACTCCATCTTGCCACTTATCCCAGATTAGCAGTTCCACTAAACCTTCTAGGATATGAGGCATTTAAATTCCTCCCAGCTGATCTAGCTCTTTATCTGATTTTCATTTGCTATCGACAATATATATTTAACATCATGATTGCATCCTTCTACAATATGTCAATATATATTCAATGCCATGAGATTTTTATTTCTGTATGCTATCATAATCCAATTGTTGTATGCATTCATAATCAGTATACTTCTTACTTCTAGCCACCCTCTCCTAGGTTATTTGTGCTATCATCTTGCTTCATTTTCCTATTCCTATGCTCAAACATAATTAGTGAGGGTCCCTAAAGATGTACTTCTTTACTGCATTTCTAACAAAAAAATTTAATCTCTTGACATTAATTTGTTTGCAGGAATTTTGTGAGTTGCTGGATTCAAACATATGCAGGTAAGGTTGAGTGTGACCTTACTAAGGCAATGATCTATTTAAAAGAATTTAGATTGAATGACATGTTGATATTCTCTACAATTGTTAGAGTGAATGGAATAAATTTGAGTCCCTTGACATACCATTACAGTATATTGTTTTCCATTTCAAAATTTTTGATATATTCTTCCAGAAAAATTACAGCAAAGAAAACTTCCTGAAGTTTTACATATATAACATTTATAGATACTGAGTAAACCCTGCTGTTAAGGCATTCGATCATATTTTTTACAAAAAAATTGTTTAAGGCCTGAGGACTTGGGTATATTATGAATTTTACATATTCCAACTACCATTGGGGAATTTTGTTACAAGTTCGACAAAATTTGCTAATGCATACTAAAAAGGCAATGTAAAACAAAATTTGTACAACTTTTCACTTAATAGTTTGGCCAAAATCCTGGGAATGGTGGAGGTTGCACTTCCTCTTGACTCTTTGATGTGGTAGCATTCACAGATTGAACTGCAGTAGGTAGCATGGTAGGAGGTGTACCTTGAACATTTGCATTAGCTTCTAAAAGTTGGCCAATCTGATCAAGCAACGCTTGATCTAAAATTCCAGAATTTGTAACATTGCTTGTAGGAGAAGATGGGCAGCTAGATTGGTTATTAAAAATGGAAGAAAAAGCAGGCATGAATGTGTTATACATGCTTAACAAAATTTGATGTTGATCAGGTAGGGGATTTGAAGGACTACTCAATCGCCTATTTTTTCTGTCAGACTCCTTTTGTCGTTGTTGCCATTCCTTCATCCTTTTATCATGTTCTTTGGAGAGTTTGGCCTGCTCCTTTTTCAACTCATTCTCCTTTTTTCGCTGTAACTGGGCCTCTTCCTTTTTCTGCCTTTTCAATTCTCTTTCAATTTTAAGTTTCCCCTTCTTTTCTTTTTCTATTAACCTTTGCACTTTCCTTTCATCTGCCTGTTCCCTTTTCTTTGCCTTCAAATCTTCAATTTCTCTTTTTCTTGTCTCTTGTTCTTGAAGTAAATGCAAGTAGTCATCAGAGGTAAGTATTTGAGATTGCCTTCCAATTCTGATTGCATCATCATTTATCCTTACACGGGTGTGAACCTTCTCAATTGGCAGTTTTAAGAATCTGCTTACTGGTTTATATGCTTGGTTGTTCTCATCTTGGGTGCAGTTCACCTCTTGGTTCTCTTGAGTGGCTAAAAAGTCATCATCTTCAAAATTTTCTTTATCTAAACCATGTGTATCTGAATTCATGGCATCTATTTGGTTTGCATCATGATCTTCCCATGCCAATGTGTCAGCATAATAGTGCACCACCTCACTTGGAAGAGACGAGGGAGGGGATGGCATTAAAGTTGAAACTTCCTCATTGTTGAAATCAATTTGCATGCCCAAGTTAGCAGCCCCTTCTTTAATCCATTGAGGTGCACTGAATTGTGTTGGTAAACTCAAACTATCATCAATATCTACAGCTTCCTGTGTTTGGCTCACATGAGTTGTTGAACTAAGGTGACCATCTTCTTCATTAAGTGTTTGGGACTGATGAAAATCTGTAGGCATGCCAAAACACGTAGACTCAACATGTTCTTCCCTTATTTTTTGGTATTCCTCATTACCTACCACATTTTTTGCAAGTTCTTCTAAACAACATTGCACATCTGCTTCTTCCACTCCCGCCATCCTCAATATGTTTTCAACAGCTGCCACCTCATCTTCTTCAACATCAAAGGCCTCACTTGGCCTCATATCATTGGAAAGGGCATTCTCATCAAGTGGCCATATACCTGTCCTCTGAAAACCTGCCTTGATATTTTCAGGTGTAAGTGCAAGTTGGAAAGCTTGACTACCAAGCTTTGCCAATTCTGTCCTCCTTATTTCAAGACCTGGGTTCCTTGCCATCCATTTAGACCTCACTGTTTTAAAGTAGTTCTTGAATGGAGAGAACACACTAACATCTAATGGCTGAAGCTTATGGCTGGTATGAGCTGGTAGGGTCACAAGGTCAATGCCTAAATTTCTAGCCTCTTGGATTGTGCCTAAAGCTACATGGCTTCCATGACCATCAAATATGAGAAGATGCCTATTTGTTGGTGAAACTCCACCTGGAACTGATCTTGCAAAATGATGTAACCAATTCATAAACAACTCTTTTGTCATCCATGCATGTGGTTGGGCTGCCATGCATGCTCCAGGTTCACATCCAGCTATGTAGTTCTTCAGTTGTCTCTTTGCTTTGAAAAGATAAAATCCAGGAATGCTTTGTCCTGCTGCATTAATACAACATAAGATGGTAATCCATTCCCTACTTTTTGACATAATGTGTGGAACACTTCTGCATCCCAACTTAGCAATGACACGCATGCCACAATTTCTGCCTGCTTGAACACCAGTTTCATCACAGTTCCAAATTTTGTTTGGCCCATATTGATTTGCAGCATACATTTTTTGTAAGTTATCATAAAAAGCAGCAACAATTCTTGGCCTTAACATGACTGCTCTATCTCGGTCAAGGCCTTCTGCAGTTCTTATTGTCAAGTCAGGATGACGTCTTCGGAATCCATACCACCATGACTTTCCTGGCAGGCCATCTTTGAATGGATTTGGTCTGCATTGGCACATGTGCGCTACATAGGCCTTTAGGTGAATGACTTCAAGACCATGGCCAAGTTCTGCCATATCTTTGCACCAGGTAACAATTTCTTTCTCTTCCTCATCTGTCAAAATAGTTGGAGGTCCCTTCTTCTTAGTGGTTCTTTTTCCATACAACCAATCAGTCACATTTGTACAAGGGATTCCCCACTTAGTTGCTGCTTTTCGCGTGGACATTCCATTTTCCTCTACATCCCTTAAGGCATTTTTCATGTCAGCTTCTGTCCATTGCCCTCTTATGTATACTTTCTTTGTTGTAGCAGTACTTCCAATTACTTCCACAGTTTGATTAGTAATGTTGAATTCAGGATCTTGGGCAGCTGTGATTTTCTCATCAAAAGAAAATTCCTTACCTCTCGATGGATGCCTCATTTTATTGGAAGATGTTCTTTTCTTACGTATCTTAGCTGCATTAATGAAGGCAAAATTTTGTGCTTTGGCTCTTGACTGATTCTTCCTTTGATTGGCTGTGGTGGATTTTTGAGGTTGTTTCTCAGCAATGTTATCCTCATCAGACGAAATATTTGTAAACTGCACTCCCCTCTGCAAGTTGCTTCTTGTCTTTCTAACTGGTCTTTTGGCAGGCTGTTTTGCACGTGCCATTATGAAATGCAAGAAACTCTGATTTTTTCAATTAAACCTCTGTCAGCATATTTGGTTACACTATTTAAATACATGTATATTTTTAACAAAACTTACAGTAATCTTTTAATAAAACTGTTGTAATTTTTTTCTTTCCAGGAATCTACAGGTTATCATTAAAACTGCAGTTATGAATAATGATGACAGATGATTAATTGAAAAAACATAGGATTTGTTGTAAATTTACTGAGTTTATCATTAAAATAGTTATGAATAATGATGAACTGCTCATTTGGAGATAGAATATAAACACTGTGGATTTCTAGCAATAAAACAATTTATTGTTGATCATAAATCAAATCCAGTGTTGCTTATAAACTATCTAAATAAGCCATTATTGTTCATACCAATTTTAATGGTAAACTTTCTATTTTGAGATACAATTTATTTTACCAAAAAATATATGAAATAAACTTTTCTATAACATTGAAACAACATGAAAGAGATTTCACCTGGCTAGTGAGCAGCCTTTGCACAGCAAGAAAATGTAAATATCCAGCAGCAACAAGTTAGTGTTTGCACAACAAGATGTGAATCAATAGCTATATTCAAACTTTTTTTGAATAGGAAAGAAGTATATGACCCAGCTCTACTATTTATAGATTTTACTCAAAAAGTTGGATCCATGTTTGATCTGTGTGCTTGATTTCTATTGGCTGAGAGAGTTTGATATGGATTGGTGATCCATGTTTGATCTGTGTGCTTGATTTCTATTGGCTGAGAGAGTTTGATATGGATTGGTAATTTAAATGAATCAATTTCTTTGTTATATTTGAAACTTTGGTTGATCCGTGTACTCAAATTCTATTGGGGGGAGAGAGTTAAGTGGAGATGGAGTGGGAAATACATCACTTTGATTGTACAATTTTTAATTATATTTTTGAAATCTTGTTCAATCCTTCATTAATTGTGATTTTTTCTTGTAAATAGTGAGTCTTACAACACTTTTCTTGTTTGCAGGTGCTTGCATTTAATGTAGAGGATGACATTGGAGGTTGAAAGATTTTGGATGAATAGAATTTACATAGGGCAGATGTATGTACATAAAAATATAATATGATGTAAGCAAGTGGATTTAAGATTGAAAGAAAATATATTTATTATTGCACAAATAATTTTTTAACATTGTATATGTTGGAGCCTTAAAAAACTTAAATGGCACCAATAGTTGATGTTGAAATAACCTCTTTATATTAACATGTAGTGTATTAACTTACAGATGTGCACTTTATTCAGTGAGAATGACATGTATTTACACTTAAATATTGAAATAATAATAACTAACAAAGTTCACAATAACTAAAGAAAATATGGACATATTTATGTCATTTTTCATTTAATCTTTGAGGAAATAAGTTTCTACCAATAGTTTAAAACTCTGCTAAAATACTCTCAATTATTGGACCCTGCACGGTTATGGGGTCCCTTCCCTAGTTTATTTCCTAAAACATTATTTTCATCATAAAGTTGAGTAAGATTTATTAAAGTACAAAGCCAAAATCACTTAAATACCCATAATTACGCCGAAAGGCGTGAACTATGTTAGAAAGTCCGAGGGTCTCTGACACGTCGTACCGTCGTGCAACACTCCAAACTGTCTGCTTCATTTTCCTATTGTCGACCAAATTGATCTGAGCCTTCCACGCGTTTATTGAAGGTGCGTTCAAAAATGTCATTTGCGTGAATACTTCGTTTGCTAGCATTTGCTGGCATTGGTAGTGGCGCCGTTAATTACCGGCTATTTTTAATATGACGTTTGATTATTCTGTTCCACTTCCCCGGTTTGAGTCTCTTTTAGCCATCACCATGGAATGGGTATTTGTCTGGATAAAACATTTAATTCATAAGTAATGATTCTATTTTATCTCTTTTGTATTTTTTTAATTTTTAATTTATTTATTTTATAAATATATGGCAGTTCCGTATGGGTGAACTTTTTATCGGGGCATATTTTGGCCGCCACCATTCCCAGGCAACAGTTTACTTTGGTTCAGAGTAAAATGTATCCTATTTATTTCAACACCATGGCCTCTGGCTTGGTAACCTGTCTTATCACGCACTCCGCCATTCATCCATAGAAGCCTGAATCGAAATTTCAGAGTTGGCAGGGCTACACTGTTAATTTCTCTTCTATTTACGCTCGTCGACATGCTCGTTTTGGAGCCCCGAACAACGAAGGTCTGTATTAAACTCGCCTGGTGAGAGAGAAAAATATACAAGTGTATATAAGACTCATGATTTTTGTTTTGGTCGATGCGCAGGTGATTTTGAGAAGCTGAGGATTGAAAAGGAGGAGGGAAGGGGCACTGACATCGCAGCTATAGTGGATCATCCTCGTCATAGACCTGCAAACGGCAGAAATGGAGATGATGTGACGAAATACAGGATGGTGCTGGTGAACAGAAAATTAAAGCTTCTTCACAGGGTTTCATCCTCTGTAAATATGCTGACATTTATGAGTCTGTCATGGCATCTTGTGTATCTGTCATCTTATATTAAAAGCTGAGTCGAAGCGGGGAGAGAGAGAGTTCAGGCATTTTGGTGAAAAACATCGGCTATTTGTACAAAAAAGGTTGTAGATAGGGTGTTTATGTAAATTGATACTTTTGGTGACAGTTCTGTGCACACTGTAACACTAACGACTCTAACGAGTTTGTAATTAGTGTTCAAAGTTTATAGATTATGTAAGGATGACATCACATGTTTTTGCATTAATAATTATTTCAACTCCCAAAGTGGGCGACACAAAAATCTCTTTTAAGTAATAGTGTTGTAATTATTTTTGTTTTCGTAATTACGCCGAAAGGCGTGTTTTAAGTTAGAAAGCTTGGGGAGCTCTGACAACGTCCAATGGTGCACATACTCTACATCGTCGACCATCTTAACGGTGGAAATTACCCATCACCATTTCTTACTGTGCATAAATCAATAAAATAATAGAATCAGAAATTTCCGATTTACCCAACCGAGGGAGGGCGTTGCGCCCCACCAGCCTGTCACACCCTGCGCACCGTTTCATGTCTTTCCCCAACGTGACAATCCTTGTGTCCATTAAACCGTATGGTGTTAAAGACCGAGCACCTCCACGTCAATCGACAACATTGAAACCCTCGCTCGCCGCCAACCGTTGGATCATTCGGCGCGCGATGTCCCGCATTTTTTCATCATGTTTCGTAAGGCGGCGACAGTGGACGCGGATGTGCCGACAAAGCTTGGAATATTTAATTTTTTCCCGGCGAGATCCCACATTTTTTCATCATGTTTCGTAAGGCGGCGACAGTGGACGTGGATGTGCCGACAAAGCTTGGCATATTTATTTTTTTCCTTTTAAAAAAAGGCTAGACGGTGTACGCCCTACAAATAGGATTATTTTAATAATAATAATAATAGAATAATGGTACAAACTCACCGCTAGTGTGATTTGCATGTTGTATTTGATTTTCCCAATGTTGACTTGGTGCTTACCTATCTCTATACGAATAATAATAATTACGCCGAAAGGCGTGTTCTTATTTAGAAAGCTCGGGGGCTCTGACATCATTCAACGATACAGATCTTCTACGTCGTCGACCATCTAAATGGTGGAAAATACGTTGAATCTCCTCCGCATGGACCGATCTCTACCTTACACGTGGGTTTGGTGCGTTTTGCAAAAAGCGTGGAAAAATTTGCGACCGCACAGACCAATCTTTGCCTTACGCGTGGGTTTGGTGCGTTTTGCAAAAAACGTGGAAAAACTCACGGAAACAACCGATCTCTACCTTACGCGTGCGTTTGGTAAAAAATTGCCATTTATGGAAAAGGTCCTAGGAAGATGTAGCAACAAAACTTGCATGTGCCATAACTTTCATTTTGTGGCTCCGTTTGGGTATCATTTTCTCTAAAAGTGCATATTTTCTCGAGCTCTATGCATTGGTCGCAATATTTTTTATTTTCATAAAATCCATTTTTGCACCCTTTTGGAATTGCCAACTGTTATTACGCCGAAATATGTTAGCGTTTATTATGCCCGAGAAAATAATATTTAATACTCCTTTGCTGCATCTGAGAAAATAAGAAACGAAATCGCTAGTCGTTATTACGCCGAAAGGCGTTAGCACAAGGGGAAACCAACAAATTATTCACCGACCGAGATGCTTTGGTTGGCGATGTATGGGGAAACAAGATTCTCACATATGACATTAAAACAAAGGCACGATAATGTGTGTAAATATATGCAAAATATATAGTTGTATAGTTTGTATGCGTATTTTTATTTTTAAATATACGCAAAATAAAATGTTAAAAAAATTGTATGAGAATTTGTATTTGTCAATACATTCATCAAATTATATAGCTGGCAATATAGAGATATTCAAAAGAAGATTCAAAATGTCGATTTATATGGAGGTTTGTTTCTTTACAATAAGTGACGGAATCGCAAATTGTTATTACGTAGCAAAAATAATATTTTATATTCCTTTGTTGCGGCCAAGAAAATAATGTGCATTAAAACACAAGCACGATAATGTGTGTAATAAACATTCCTATTTTTGTAATTAAGTTATTACCTCGTTATCCGATGTCCCTCTAAAGACTCGTGTTCTCGCTTGCGCATGGACCTGAGAGCGTCCATTGGACGGAAATAGTACTATCCTATAAACAATCTCTCCATACTTACATCATTAGAGGCCAACACGCGTTGCTCTAGTTGTATATATAAGATTAGGGAATAGCATTTGAAAAATAACAAAGTTTTTACTTTTCGGGAAAAGAAAACAACGGTTTAGGTGTTGTTATAGACAATATAGACTGTTTCGTAGATGTGCAACACACAAACTTGATGACAATAACTCGGTTTGATTTGGACGATCGGACGAGGCATCCTGGATCGTGCGGTGACTTAACCATTCCCCTCAGTCACATTTTCATCGGGTCTAAGTTCGCGTGCTCAAGAGAATGAGGAGCGAGACGAGGCATCTCTAGATCGTGCGGGGACTTAACCATTCCCCTCAATCACATTTTCATCGGCTCCAAGTTCGTGTGCTTAAGAGAATGAAGAGAAAGAAACAAAGCAAATTAACTGAGCATTGTCTCATCCAAGGCTTGTTTAATGGCAGGCTCTAGCCGTTCGATTTGTGAATATCCCAAAACCACCTCAAACTGGAGCTCCCGATACGTCATCTGACAAGCCAGATTAAACGTTTGTCGTATGTTTTTCATGTTTTTATTAAGCTCGAGTTATTATCCTGAAAGGCATTTCCACGAGTAGAAGCCTCCTCCCCCTCTGACAACTGACACAAACATGAACGATTACAATTTATTTGGTTACCAAAGCACTGACATTTATCAATCGTACCCGTGGTGTGCAGTGGTTGGAGACAACTTGTCACATGTCAGATGACCAAAATTGTTGTGAGGCCTTCAACATTCTGCTCTTCCAACTCCGACTTTGTATCTTTAAAATTGAATGCATCAACTAATGGACGAGAAGAATGGTTGTGGAGCAGCTCTAATCGTCATATAACAGTCAATTGTCCATCTTTGCCAAGATCGATGTTATAATATTCGCCAGGGAATCGTCCTCCAGCTCTAGATTCCATGTGTTGAGATCCCGCACGTAAAAACTTGAATCCATCTCTGAAGTAGAAGAAAGGTTTTCGCCATCTTCTATGTCACATTTTTAAATCTTGTCATCATGACGGTTTGTCATGGACATATCGATAGATTCAAGATGTAATCCGAGAAGGACACGCAAGAACCGATCCATGATTCTTCGTCCATGGCGAGGAAAGTGTGTTGGACGAAACTTGCACCTTGGTCGTCTAAGGCCATAAGAGCCACCAAATCCTTCTCCATGTACTGGACAAGGCTCAATTCCCAGTCTTGTTGGGCCAACATAATGGATGCAAAGCCATGGTAATTACTAATTACAGAGTAAGATGAATTGATATTATAATTTGTGTTAGCTAAGAAATAATGATTGTTCTAAAACATTTTTGGGATTTTTAATTTTTTTGGGAAGTCATATTATCATCATTCATTATAAAATTGACATATACTTTAGCTTGAGTTAACCCCTCCCATGTTCCAACTACCGTAATTTCCAGAGGTCGCCGAATGCAATTACCAATTAACTTGGCTTGATTGTTTCCAATCCAAAAAACTCAAGGATTTACTTTGAAGAGAACCACTATTGAAATTGGGGGCATGAAAACACAACGAATTTCCTTCACAACTATATCGCTTGTTTCCACGTTGTCTGCCTATCAGATCTTGCCCCTTTTTCCACTCATGTCACATTTTATCAGCAACAATTTTGCAATCACGCTTATAAGAGGAATCCTGTCTTCGTTCCCTATTCTTAACAATCCCCTCTTATTCAATGGTGGACCTTCCCTTTCAAGCTACTCCACTTCTTCTGGACCTGAATCTTTTCTACTTCTCCACTTTTCACTACTTCATTTTGTTTTTCATTTACTACCTACAAATATCATATTACTTTGTTGTGTTTTTCAATTACTTTTCTCGCCTTAATAATATTTTGATTTCGGTGTTAACATCGCACACCTCACGTGCGATTGCTAGTACAAAACTCACAAGCATGCATGCATAGTAAATGAATGAACGCATTAATTTTAAATACATAACAAGGATTTAACAAATGTAGCATGAATACCATAATTTTATTAAGAAGATATGGCTTGGATTTATAGAGTAATAATAAATATATTCTACAACATCATCCAATAATACTATCTATCTTTGTAATTTAATAAAAACAAGTAGAGCCTATTATTAGGATTGGAGAGTAGTTTTTTTTTTAGATTGAGGGTAAATTGAGGGTGTTTGAAAGGACCCACATCCTTATACAATTGAGGATTTTTCTTGAGAGGAACCACAACCACGGTTCTGATGAAGGGGACCACTATTTAGGAACCCGATTGGAGCAACCATGAAACCATAGTGAAGATGCAACGGCGACCAACGACAACGACCGCATAAAGTGAGTGGGACAACCACCAAGTGATAGCGGTGAGAGCATCAACAAGTGAGCGGAGTAACCACCAACGTCGCGAGCGAGAGGAGAAACCACCAAAGCATCAGCGGTGAGAGGAGAGCCACCGGCATCGGCGGTGAGGAGTAACCACCGGTGTCAAGACAAGAAGAGAAGCCACCTCCCAGGCGAAACCACCTCCGAGGAGGATTGTGCCTCTGGGAATTTGAACTGGGTGGACAAGCACACAACTGACCATGTGACTTAACCGCACCACTCCCACCCCATCGGTAAAATTGGTTTTGGGATAACTCTCGTGCTATAATGCCAAACATGCATCGTCACATTGAATACAGGATTCATGCCTGACCTCGACCCCCATCGCATTAAACACCAAGCCGACTTGGCACCACATCGAGAGACCATCTCCACCACCGAAGCAACTGACCCACCGGAAGGCGCCTAGCCAAGTAACGACGAGCTATAGAGGTGGCCAGCTCTGGGGGAATGGACCCCGAGACCTCCCACATATAGCCCACATTCCCCACCACTAGGGTAAACCAGACGGGCTTAAAGTGGTTTTGGGATAACTCTTGTGCCGCAATGCCAGACATGCCTCATCACATTGAACACAAGATTCATGCTTGACCTTAACCCTCGTCGCATTGAACACCGAGCGACTTGACACCACGTCGAGAGACCACCTCCGCCACTGAAGCAGCTAACCCGCTGGAACTACCTAGCCGAGTAACGACGAGCTATAGAGGTTTCCATCTCGAGGGAATGGACCCCGAGACCTCCCACATATAGCCCACATTCCCCACCGCTAGGGTAAACCGGACGGGCTATAAAGTGGTTTTGGGATAACTCTCGTGCCGCAATGCCAGACATGCCTCATCACATTGAACACAGGATTCGTGCCTGACCCCGACCCCCGTCGCATTGAACACCGAGCTGGCTTGGCACCATGTCGAGAGACCACCTCCACCACCAAAGCGGTGACCCACAAAGCGCCTGGCCGAGTAACGACAAGCTATAGAGGTGGCCAGCCCGGGGAATGGACCCCGAGACCTCCCACATATAGCCTACATTCCCCATCGCTAGGGTAAACCAGACGAGCTTAAAAGTGATTTTGGGATAAATCTCATGCCGTAATGCCAAACATGCCTCGTCACATTGAACACAAGATTCGTGCCTGACCCGACCCCTATCGCATTGAACACCGAGCTGACTTGGCACCACGTCGAGAGACCACCTCCACCACCGAAGCAGCTGACCCACCTAGAACTACCTAGCCGAGTAACGATGAGCTATAGAGGTGGCCAGCCTAGGGAATGGACCCTGAGACCTCCCACATATAGCCCACATTCCCCACCACTAGGGTAAACCGGACGGGCTTGGATTAGAGAGTAGTTAAGTTTCAAGGAAATTTTGTTTTATATTAGTAATGAAGTCAATCAAGTGAATAATTGTTTTCATACTCCTACCTATCAATATATGTGGACAAGTGAGCACCAATAGGTGAATTATCCACATATTAAAATAAAATTAATACAACAAGTACATCTTAATCAATACCATAGTGTGTAGTTGATTAAATACACTAACGCCCCCAATTAATATGTACTATTTTTTAATTATTGGTAAATAGTTTTAAAGGGACTATACCTTGTTACATAAAGGGCTCACTAGCCTGATATAACTATGAAGATTCAACAAAAAAGGATCAAAATCTAGATATAACAGTGTTTCCAAAAGTAACCAAGAGCAGGTTACAACTAGAAGCAAAAAAGGACACAGACCGCAACAAAACCACAAAAAAGAAGCAACATCACAAAGAAAAATATCGCAAAAGAACAACATCTCTATTGAATCCCACTAGCCCAAGTGAGTCTATTTCTTGGATGCTCTTTCAATTCTGGATTGGATCGTCTTCAGCGAGGTAAATAATGCCAGAGTGGTTTTGTACGTTGAGTCCAAGTGTCCAACTATGAAAAGGTCATACTCCTCTCTTTCTCATTCCCCCAAATAGTTGTAGGGATCCCACTCAACATAGCAATGCTCCAAACTTTCTACTCTATAAAATCACTTATGGCTTTAAAGATAGCCATGTTGTGATCATGTCTATCTTTAGCTCTCCCCAATCTGGTATCTAGAGAGTTCAACTTCTTATATATATCAGTAAACTGATCCTTGCCATTGTCATTCTCTTCATCAAACTTTCTTTTCCCTTTTTGCTTCTCCATACACTGAAGGTCCTTCTTCATTTGTTTCATCTCTTTCTCCAGGGCTTCCAGTCTATTAGGCACTTGAGACTCCTCCTGATGTAGGGCCTTTTCAATACCAACATTGCTGATATGAAGCAAGTTTTGAGCAACCTCCATCTCTTTGGAGCTTTTGAGAATCCTAGCCAGTGAGAGGGGTGTTTGTTTTCATGGGGTTCTTGGATTTGGACTTGGAAGGGGTGGAAAGAGTGGGAGTGGGAGCAGAGGAGGTGGTAGTGAGTGGCTCACTAGGAGCAATCGGGAAGCCAGGGAACTTGGCAACACAAAGCTTGTGCAATAAAAAGATAAGGCCCTGATGCAAAGGAATAGCACGGGAAATAGACCATGAAATTCCTTCTAAAATGGTTTTAAAAAATAAGGTGTTTAACAGGGACCATTTTATAATGCCCTTCCAAAGAAATATATCTAACCATCATATTCGTCACTTCATCATACGGCGTGGGAATAGAACTTACCCTTATGCCCATGCAACAACAAACTCCATCTCTTCGCCCTTGCGGAGAGAGAATTTCTTATCCTCATCGATCATCGATCCTCTTACTGAAAAAATGGTAGCCCTCTAGTTCCAGGCCTATTACCTCAGCAATCAGCTCCTCATTGACAATAACCCTGTGCCCACCATACTTGACCCTCCTATCCTTCCAATCCATAGCAAAGTGAACCGAAATGTTTAGGTCATGACCCTGAATTCGTTCAATGAAATTTGAAATGCCTCCTTTGTGCAGGAGGTTCCAAAGTACCTCATTATTCTTCTAGGCCAAGTCGCAACTCGGCTCCAATTGACACGGCACCCCTCCCATTTTCTCCTTCTTCCTACAAATTCTACAAATATCTTGCTTGAAACCCTCATAAGAGTCTGCTATTTTCTTATGACTGTCCTATTTTTTGAAATACCTCCCACCTGTGCGAGGTTTGATGGCTTTAATGTGGCCGTAAAAAGGAGGATAAATCACACAAGTGAGATCTTTCACCTCCATTAAGACCCACTCCATGTCATAATTAAAATTACTCCACGTGTGTAATTCCATTATTATCCACATTAATGCTAGTTTGAACCTCCTTAGGGATGTTGTTTGCATTATCCCATATGGTAAGATTAATATTGATGCCCATATTGGCCAAAGTGTCCACAACCTTATTCCCCTCCCTATAGGTATGTCTAATGATGATATTCTTGATATTTTGAAAAATATTTCTTGCTTCCATAATGAAGTCCTTGATGGTCTAGCTAGGAGGAGAAGTTTGGTTTAAATGATTGATGATATTAAGAGAGTCCCCTTCCAAAATTAAGTTCTGGATATCAAAATCTTTGGAAATCCTTAGCCCCCAAAGAGCAGCAAGGGCTTCAGCATAATGATTCATCTGAATCCCCATTTTACTAGAAAAAGCAGCAACTAAACAACCTTTGTGATCCTTGATAACTCCTCCCCAACAGAAAGACCAGGTTACCCTTGGAAGTGCCATCAAAGTTGAGTTTATACCAGTTTCTCTCAGGAGGAATCCAATGGACCAAAGACCTATCAATGTTTGAGGTATTCCTAATCTACAAACTAGCAGTTCCAATCTTCCAATTGGAAAGAATGTATTCTTCGTCAACAAGATACTTCTTATTTTTGGGGGGTTTGAATCTCCCAATATCATCTTTAACAACATGCCCAATCTTAGCAAAGCTGAGCTTGCAAAGTGCTGCTTGTTATTTCTGAAGATGATGTCATTCCTATCTTTCCATATTCTCCAGATAATATGGGGCATGATCAGTTTCCAAAGTCTTCTCACAACACAATGTTTAAAAGGAGGATTCCATTGGGTCCAAAATTGGATGAAGTCCTTAGGTACCATCTAGAGAACATTGAACTTGGATAGGGCATAGCTCCAAATCATGGTAGCATAATCACAATGGATAAAAAGGTGTTTAATATCTTCAGAATCTTTTTGCATAGATGACACCTATTAGGCATAATGAATCCTTTCTTTATCAGGTTATCATTAGTAAGAATTCTACCTCTGAGCACAAGCCAAAAGAAAAAGTTAATTTTAGGGGTTAACTCAGTCATCCATATTTTGCTCCAATTAAATTCATTCTAGGTATTCTCAAAGTAAGAATTGTACCTAGATTTAACCGTATAGTCCCCATCTCTAGAATTGTGCCAAAAAATTTCATCTTTGACATCCACCTGATTCAAGGGGATGAGGTCCAACTGCTCCTGAAGAGAGGACAACACAGAGTTCAAATCCAAGCCATCCACAGAGAGTTGTTTCCATCTCTTTTGATTTCCATCAATTTCCATGTAATCTATGACCTTAGTACCATATTTATGTTCAGAATCTCCTTAGCTGCACCAAATCTATCATTGAGGCTAAAATTAGACCAATTATCACTCCAAAAACTGATGTCTCTGCCATTTCCCACTTTCCATCTACAACCTTGCTTAATAAAATTCCTGGTAAGAATCAAGTTGTTCCAGAAAATGGAGCCATGGGGAAGTAGTTCAAAATGTAGGAAGGAGGAAGTTGTTTTCTGCTCTAGATATTTAGCCTTAATGAGATCTATCCAAGGTTGTTCCTCCAAAAGCAATCTCCAACCCATTTTTGCAATTAAGGCCATATTCATTTTTCTAATGTCTTTTATGCCCAAGCCCCCAATCCTTTTAGGAGTGCACACTAAAATATGTACTATGCTTAAGGGAAGGATGTAACACTAAAATACCCCTCGATGACACCTTCCTTAAGTCCTAAACATTTCCTAAGCTCAACAAATTAGGATTTAACAAAATAATTTCAGAATATGTCTACAAATCGATCATATATTCGACAATGTTTAAGATCAACAACATTGTCTTGGATCAACTACCAAATATAATACATGTGTATCTCAATATGTTTTGTGCATTGGTTATACATTTGGTTATGGGAGATGTTGATGTCACTCTAATTATCACACAAAAGGGTTATGGGTTGGGACCATGGAAAAATGAATGTAGAAATAATGTACAATATCTGCATTGGCTCATGTCTTAAATAAATAACTATACTATGCTATACCTATATGGTAGAAAAAGAAAAAGTTGTTTATATTTTACATGACCAAGTCATGGGATATCTTCCAAGATGATAGACATATCATATATTTGACTTGGGATCTTATAAATCCCCTACCCAATAACTATCTAAATATCCTAAAATTGTTGGTTCATAAGGAGCATGATCATTTGATATTTTCCCCTAAAGTGTAATCAAAAGCTGGAGGTTATGATTCTTTAATTATATTCAATACCATAATTAGTAGTATCATGAAGATTATAAAAATGAATTTTGTATAGTTCGATGAATTTCATTAGGGTAATGACAATAGTGTGATAAAAGCTTCACAAAAAAATATTATTAGATTTTCCTATCAGTAAATTAGAATAAGATTCCAATAAACTACCTATAGAGTGTCCAACTAACTAAAGGAGCAGAAAATATGGTGGAAACCTTGAAATCTGATTGAAAAGAAGTTGGTGAAGACTTGTAATCTTCCATGTTGAAGTGATGGAGAAAGACATGAGAAAACTTGTATTGATGGATGAAAACACCTTTATAGGAGTAATGTAGAATAAAAACTTCGTCTCAAAATATTTGTTCAAATGTTCTTTGAAATCATGAATTCATTGTGTAGAATATCATTAATAAATAAGTCCTAAATATAGAGTATGACCATGAGGAGATTGATATCTATTTTCTTAGTGTAGAATGTAAAGTCAAAAAAACACTATGTAAAACTAAAATTGTTAAAAAAACATGTCAATATTTTTATACAAAGCTCAAGGATCCTATTTTAATAAATACATGAACATCTCAATTTGTACACATAGCGAAATTTACCATTTTGAACAAACCATGGAGGTTGGGAAATTAATATTTATTCATATAAATCACCATGTAAGAAGGGAATTTTGACACCCATCTCGTAAAATTCCCATTCCTCTGTCATAGATAAGGAGAGTATTAGACAAATAGAGTTCATTTTAGAAATAAAAAAAAGTTTTATGGAAATCCACACATTCAATATGTGAATTTAATTATCTATAAGTGATGGAAAAATACTTGAGAATACTTTTTACTTGATGGATGAAAATACCTTTATTACACCATGAATTCTGAATTTTTAGGAAGTAACGTTTAAAACCAAAATAACTTATCCCAAAATATTTCTTAAAAGTGATTTCAAATCATGAATATGTTATATATAATATCATGTGATAAATAAGTATTCAACATATAGGAAGACCATGAGGAGATTTCTATCTACTTTCTTAGTGTAGAATGTATGGTCGGACAAATAGTGTATAAAATTAAAATTAATAAGAAACACATCAATCCTTTAATACTATACTCAAGGATATTGTTTCAATATGTATATAGACATATCAATTTGCATACATAACTAGATTTATCACTATGAACATATCGTAGAGGTTGGTAAATTAATATTTCTTCTTGTAAAGCACCATGTAAGAGGGAACTTTTGAAATCCATCTAGTACACTTCCCATTCCCATGTCATAGCCAAGGAGGGTACTATCCAAATCGAGTTAATTTTAACAATTAGAAAAAAATGATTCTACAATTTGAGATTTAGACATATCAATGGTCCCCATATGTCACTTGTTTAGTTCAAGTACACCCACTTACACCTAACTATTTTTCTTCCTTTTGGAAGTGGAACATAATACCAAGTGTGGTTCTTGATCAAATATTAAATTTTTCTACCACAACTACCTACCATTTATGATGCTTAGAATCTTGATCAAAAGTCTTCATATCTTGTATTACTACCAAGTGTGATAAATGTGTAAAACCATATTGATGTGTATATACCATCTTGCTTAGATATTTATTATTTACTACCAAAGCACTAAACTCATTATGTACTATGAAAACCCATTTTAATTGAGGTTGTGCTGGTTGAGTAGGTGAATTAAAAACATTCTCTAGCAATGGCGGTGGAGGTATCAGCTACCCACCTTATGAATCATCATCAAAATTTTAGAGATTCTCTAAATCGAAGTATTTACAACTATGATTATCATCATAAGAAGATTCAAATTTGTTTTTGATTGAAAGAAGGTAATATAGTAGGTGCGGTGATAACCCTTAAGCTTAAGACTATTTATCAAACAATATATCACACTAAAATAGAATCTTATCAGTTCTTAGATCTATAACATAATATTTCTTCACATATTCATAGTGAAAAATAAAGGTACAAGGGTGACCCATAATTTCTATGGAATTTCACTTGTCATATGGTATATGTTCCCTTGCATTATAGCCCAAAACCTTAAAGTTTGAAACAACATGCTTAACACTAGACCCTTTTTCTTCGGTGTCATATCAAGTACTGTTTAGTGGGGAGTGTGATTTTTAATGTAGTTTACAAACATAATAGATTTTCTACAAAACCAAGGAGGAAAATATCTAGAATGCAACATAAAATTATCCATATAATTGTGTGTATAATTTTTTCATTTGGCTACACATTTTTAATGAGGGTGTAGGGTATAATGTGTTAACGTGAAATTCTGACTAGATAAAATTAATTAATCATCAAGTCCTTAAAAACTCAACTCCACTATTAGTTTTAAGAAAAATTATTTTCCACTCATAAATATTCTCTATAAGGGCCTCAAAATACTTAATTTATCAAATAATTCACTTTAGTTTTTTAGAATTAGACCCAAGTTATATGAGATAAAGCATCAATGAAGGTAATAACATATTTATGATTCTAAAAAGAAACATGAGTTAATTACATGATCTAATTGTAAAACAAATACGATTTATCTTTAACTCTCCAATATTTTCCTTTTGGAAATGAATCCAAATTTAATTTTCCTAGTACACACTCTAAATGATATGGATCAAGGTGTAAGAGGTTTAAGTTCCTCAAAACACATAAAATTTTCCAAAACTCAAAAAACTTATTAAAAAAATTCTCATTCCATAAACCATGCTAATCTTTCCCAACATTACAATTAACATTTTATTTCCCACTATCTCTAAAAACCCTAAAAATCTAAAAACTAAAATGTAAGAAAAACCCTTAAACCAAAACACCTCAAATGGGCCCTAAAATTTATCCACATGAAATAAATCCCCAAATGAAGGCTTCTACCAAGTCTTGAATTATTCCATAAAACAAAGAACATTTTATTAAAAGTATAAGTTATAGAAAATCCTAAAATAGGCCCCAAGCTAATTTTAGACCCCTATATGAAGGAATTTGGCCCCCAAAAAATTTGAAATGAAATCCAAGAAATTAGGACCAATTGGCACAATGAAGTAATCTTCACAATATAACTCCCTATAAAATTTCAAGATGATCCAATAGTCAGATAAAAGTTATGGTCTCTAGATGTTATTCTCATGCATCATTCTCCCCTCATTAAACATTTTTTTTCTTTTGTGAATTCATTTAATTGAATTCATCCAATTTTCCACTGTCAAACTTCTTCAAATCCCACTCAATCATCCAAGTATTTTCTTCTTTTTGAAGACCTTCCCAATATACCAAATATATGTTGTAGTTCTCATACCTAGTAGTGGTCGTCTTTTTTTCCAAGATGCGCAACACCCTCTCCTTTTTCTTTTTTGGAATCTATTGTTCCTATTTTTCTTCTTCTTCCTCCTCAAAATTTTCCTCATGACCTGGAAACTTCTACAATTTAGATACATTATAAATTGGTCAAAATAAAATTCATCAAGAATCTCCTCTTTGTAGGCATTATCACTCATTTTATTTAGAATCCTACATGGCCCAATATTCTTATACCTTATACTATTATATGTCCCCTTTAAAAAATATCCTTCATGAGGTGAACCATTACAATATCCACTTCTTCAAATGCATTCACTCTCCTACTTGCATTTGTAGCTGTTTTTTATTTTTCATTACTATCTTTCATCTTCTCCATCACCTCTACATACATTATTTTACATGTGATCTATAAATTCTTCTACATCATCACTAGTTTTATCTTGATGTGGTATCTCAATCAAATCCAACACTCCTTGGGGTTCTTACCATATAAAATATAGAAAGGATACATCCCTCTTGATATATTTATTGAGATATTATAAGAAAAATCAGCCCATTGTAAGGTCAAATCCCATTGTTTCAATTTTTTTACAACTATGCATCGTATAATATTTCCCAGGATCCTATTAAATATTATCTTTTTCAGTCTAGGGATGATATGCACTTCTGAAATGTAGTTGTGTCCCCATTTTCTACATAAATTCTTCCAAAAGTGAGTTAAAAACTTTGTGTCTGATATGAAGTGATCTTTCTTGGAACTCTATGCAACCTAAGCACTTCCAAAGAAAATAAATTTATAAATCTAGAAGCATAATTCATTATCCTACAAGCAATAAAATGTTCCATTTTAAAAATCTATCTACCACGATAAAAATGAATCATTTCCTCATTGTGTGTTAGGAAGTAAAAACACGAAATCCATACTCAAATCAACCCATGCCTCTGTAGGGACTAAAAATGACATATACTGAGACCAATATTTTATGCATGACCCTTAGTAATATGGCACACTATACATCTTGATGAAATACTACTTATGTACATGTTTACCTTCGGCCAATAATACTTCACCACGAGAGTAGTTGTCTTACTTACACCAAAGTTTCAGCCAAACACACCTTTGTCCAATTCTCTTATAATTTATTATCCCATTGAACCAAAAGGGAATCATAACTACTTTCCATTAAATAAATATCCATCTTATTGTGGACATAAAACTTGTAAATATATCCTTTGAAACTATTGATCTTGACACTATCGTTGCTTATTACACCACGATAGCTTTTCAACTACATGATTTTATTTGCATACCTCTTTGTCATAAGTTTATAAATTTTAATAGAATACAACGCATCTAGAAACATCCATCCTCTAACCCATAATGCCATAATATGATTTTCCCTTTAGGTCAAAATGTCATTTTTGGTCAATTTATATAATTCTATAAGTTGACCCTCTGTACATTTTTAAACCAACATGATTTGGGATAATTATTTTGGTTATATCATATTATTATGATCTAATACATCCCCTTATTCATCCTTTCATGAAATTAAAACTTTCAAAAGAATATATAAGTAATTCAATCATACTTCATTTAAAGAACATGACACTTTAAGTTCTCCTCATGTAAAAACAAGCACAAAAGGCTCTCCAATATCTTTAAAGTGAAAAATAACTCATGAAAATCTATTAGGGAAACACCCTTTATAGGTCTAAAGTCTCCTTCTAGGTATAGGAATATCCATCTTCATTCTACAAGCAAAAAAAGTCACCCTTCCCAAGTATTTGAGAAAGTGTGAAACTCAAGTAAAGCATTGTCAAAGAACAATTGTCAAGTTTTGATTGCACTATAGTAGATATCACATACTAAGAGAATGACATGTGGTTTGAGACCTCTTTGGAGTAGTAGTGATGTCAGTAGTGCACATGTGTATCAACAAATCACTTAGCTTTATTTTGTAGGAACTTCTTAAAATACAAGTGTTATATGGTTTGAGTAGATTTTACAGAGCCATTATGAAGGTGATAAAAAAGACCGAAACACAACAACATTTATTTCCAAGTAGGTGAAACACTTTAAGAAATTTTAGATCTTTTTTTCCAAGTAGGTCCAGGACTATACAAAAGGGCAGGACCATATGGATGTTTTGACCTAATTGTACGATTTTTACTAGGTTCAATTTTAGGTTCTATTTTTTGTAATGAAGCACTTTCAATCTCAGATCATCTTATTCTTATATTCAGATCACTCAAAATCTCCTATATCCACTTAGAAATAGCTAAGTAAAATTATCCGTGTGTTTTGGATAGTTCTTTAAGTCAATAGTCACTTTTAAAATCATTATTATTATTTGTGCAATTAATTTTGGAAGTTAATTAAATCATAATATCCACATGTTGCATTATTTCATCCTTTTTATGTATGTTAATCAGAAACACACTAAAAAATTAAAAGGGGATGAAATAGATTCATAAAAAAAGTGAAATCATTTTTGAACATGACATTATTTTTTTGTCTTCGATACCTTTTATTTATCATGGCCGATACCACTATTTTTCATGTCTCCTTGTATCATTTAATTCAATGGATCCCAATATCTAGAGAGACCCTAACAAACCTAGTGCACAAAATAAATTTCCCTGACAATATGAAATCTTCCCATGTGAATTCAGTTTTGAGTCATATTTTAGCTCTTTCCAGTAGTAATTATGACACATTTCATAAGGCTATATCATAGTATATTCAATATTTATACCATGCTTTTCAGTATAAATTTCAAGTTATTGACACTACAATTACATCTCTCACATATGAGATACAACACATCAAGGATACTTCCGAGTCCACATAATAGTTCTCTTCTATACATCATGATATTTCTAAGGCCAAATATATGTAATGTGATACAAGTTTTATGTCTATTATATGTTCTCATACAAGTGAGGGTAACATCCTACATAAATGAAAGAATGTGTATGTTCCACAAGATCAACCTCTTTGATTTGAAAAGAATGCTACACAACATGATATCTTATTTGAGATACTTAATAAATGCTTAATCAATTTGTTACCTACTAATTATTATCCATATTATTGACTTAAGAGAATCAAAGGTCAACTATTTTTTAATTATCATGGAATTAATGGATGTCATGATAATGATTGCAATGATTTACAATGAAGAATCCAACAACTTGAGCATCTAAGAATTTATTTCATTTGATATACGACATTTTAATACATACTCATCTCCAATTTACAAATCTCAAATGACTCCTAAAGATGATCCAAATATGTCTAGTGAACATAGTGTAATATCAAATGTTGTACCTTTTGTAATAATACAAGAGTCATATTTTCAAGAAGAGGATAAGAATGGAATACCTCCTTCATAATCACCATTATTAGTTGAAGAATTACATCCTACTATTATACAAACTACCAAAAATCATCATTAATAAAATATGACCAATTACACAAGGCCTCAAATAACTTATAGGATACAAAAAAATCTTAGGGTTAACACCATATTACTAACAGAAATCCATTCGAACAAAGATGATAACTGGGTTGATGTTTTGGATTATGATAACAACGATGATGAACAAATTGTTATGCTCACTTATTCTTATATGGATATATGTCATTCTCCACAACATGATATGATAATTTATAATCCATGATTCATAGCTCATAACACAATTCCATTCTCTTATCAAGTAAAATACAACCAATAACTTCACTCAATCTTAGTGCTCTATTTGATATCTTTTGCACTAGATTAGAATATCTTAAACAAGAAAAAATATTTACCATGAAATAAAAACAATGTTATTCAAACCTCATAAACTATTTCACACACCTCAAAATATGATGATTCAACTATTTAGATGACCAAGTTTCATGAAAACCTCTTTTGCCTTTACCCTCCTTCACTAGCTCGTTAACCCAAAATAAGTAATTTTTGCCTTTTAGCCTTCAATGACTTCTTTGAACTTTTTACCCTATTCCACAACTTCAATCAATGTTAAATAAAAATATTAAAATCCTTAAAGTAAGAAAATATCATCAATTTCTTCAAAACCACTAAACAATACCATTTCTAGTCTCTAAGACAATGATCTTACATAGTTCATGGTTAGAACAATCTAGAGGTCTCCAAACATGGTGAGCATAGTTCCTAGAACCCTTTATGCCCTAGAAGGTGTGTGGTAATTTTTTTACTCTAAGTCCCTTCTTAAGTCATGTTTCCACCATAGCTTATTTTTCCACGATACTTGCTCCTACTAACCATGCAACCCTTGTTTTTCTATGCATAATTTTTGTTCCACGGAGATTCAAACCAAAACATGAACATTCTCAGGTACCCATTTGCAAGTTTTAGTGATTCCCAAGGTTTCAAGGTCACATGACACACTTAAACCCTGTTTCTAGAAATTTATTATTTCCTATTAGGCCTCTTGACCATATACTTGCATTAGAAAGAATATTCTTAAGCATATCAACTAGGCGGGAACTATTTTGGTCTCAAATATTGAAAAATCCTTGTATGCAATCCTTCAATATCATTACTTGTCAATTTTTAATCTTAACTCCTTGAAGAATCCCTTCAACTAACTATTACTAACTAAACCCTAGCTAGGTCTTACTAGATTGTTCGAGGAGAACAATTTTTTATAAAATGCAATGTATTTAATCTCAAACCCTGAAACTTATCTCACAACTCTTCTTAAACTATCTGACATGTATGTTCTAATAGTGAAAGGTAACTAGTACTCTAACTTTGTAGAAATGTCCTTGAATCATTGGCATGTGCTCATCTAGAACACAATTCTATCTTCTTCAAACCCTCATATGTTTATAATTTTTAATGAAATTGTTTTTAATTTATGTCTTTCCCTCTAGATGCATATGCTAGCAATCCACACAATATACACTCACCATTCGCCACTTTTGAACTACCTTGATGCATAGTTACATGTTTTTTGCAACCGATAAGACCGAGATAGTCAAGGTTTCTAGAATTTCATAGGTTCTCCTACTTTCAACTAAAATATTCTTTCCCGGGGTTTCACATAGTTATCTTGAACAATATTATTACCTCAAAATTCATGGGTTTCTCCTATTAAATACCAGATTCATTGAATATAGGTACCTTGTAATGTCTTCCTTTGATAGAATACATTCAACATATAGTCATCTCAATGCATGCAAAGGGTTTAGATCGAATTAACCTTCCAAATTCTCCTCAAAGGTGATATTATGTTTTGAATAATACTCCTACCCATTCTATAGACCAAGATATTGTTCTTCATAGCCTATATCGACATATCTATAACTTTTCCTTAAATAATTCTATCAATAACAAAAATGATCAGTTCATCCACAAAGAGCTCTAACATATAAAGAGAAAAACAATATTTTTAGATTAAACCTCTCTAACATTGATCTCAAATAAACCCCTTGAATAAGCATCAAAATAGATCACAAATAACATCAAGAAAAACCAGAAATTTAAAAAGAAGAAGATCAATATACAATGAAAAAATAGAGTTAATAATCTATAGCTTTACATATGAAACTCCTTCTTGCCACCTTTATCCTCACCTCCTCCTCCTTGAGGAATACCTATAACTATTATTTCCTTGAATTTATCTCATCTCTCTCCATTTCATAACTCTAACCAACTTTTATATGACTCTCATGACTCTTCATTTGCTCATACATAGCCAAAATAGGCATGTCACATTCTTTTTAACACTTTATTGACTCATACACAACTCTAAGATTGCTTATAATTTTTTAAAAACATTTTCACATTCTTGAAAATCATCTAAAACTCTTTCATCCCCTTGACAAGACATATATTTCACCTTTACATGTTTTGAAATTTGAATTACCAAAAATGGAGAGAAAATCCACATTTGAAATTTTTAATACTTAGACAATTTAAGACTATTCTTCATGACTTCCACAACCTATAACACCTAATTTTATCTCCATACCCATGAAATGAGGATATTTTTCATTTTTATATTCTTTTGATGATGCTCCTGCATCAATCCACCTATCAATACCAATTACAAAAATAATAAAAATAGTCCTACACCTATTACTACAATAACAAAAATAGTCTTATCTAATGATCTATGGATCTCTACAGGCATGGTAAACTATCGTCTAAATTCTAAGTATGACTCTTAAATTTCTTTTGAAGGTAATATGCACAATAGTTCCTATAAAAACACTCATGATAATTTACACAATCTTGAGCCTATTTATGAATAAGAGGACACTATTTCATTAGAATATTTACATATTTTTCAACGTCTAGTTGTAGAGCATAAATCTACACAAATGGAAAAATATATCACCCCAGTGAATCCACCTCCTCATCCTCTTGATAAATACTTATGTTAGAACCCATGAGTCACTATGTTACACATCTAACATAACAACCATTCATGCATCTAGCATTACATTCTCACTCATGACATGTTATTGTTAAGTCATCCTAATAATTGATACATATAATCAATCTTCATCTACACACATTGTTATATGATACCTTCTAAAATACTCGGGGTCATATTTGGATCTTCCTTCCTTCTTTTATAAGAATAGGTTTCCTTACATGCCCCTGTGTACTTGATAAAGGTCACATTTCACACATGTTTTTAATTGTGTTAGTACTATTCCTAATCATCACAAACTATATCTTCAATAACAAGGAATTTTCCACACTAATAGAACTTGATATTATTAAATATCAATATTTGTCAATGAATCACTCTATTTATAGGTTCAACTTGAGTGTTGAGGGAGTGGTTATACACCTACACTACTTTTCACACACACACTCGGGGGCAATATTTATTCACATATTTAGTTGCATAATATCTATCTATTTTCTTCCATGTGGCATTCTTGGATCACTCTTCCTTATATTCAAAGAATAGGTTTTCATCTATTCCCTCAAGGAGGGCCTAAAATATTAAAACATTCAAATATTTGTAAAAATACAAAATTGGGACCTATATCTATAGCATACATTTTTGCACTTTACCTTCTACATGTTGTTTATTCCTTTAGTTTAATACATAGTATTTATTATTTATACACATTCTTTCACATGGTTATTGAACATGATGTAGGAACTCCATATATTAATACATGATGATAGGTGTGGTCTTTCCATTTTCATAGAATACTAACATCTAGGGAATCTACTTTACATGATACATCTAGGTGTTATATTTCTATAATAGTACCTTTCTTTCATCATCACACTTGGTTACATGTCTATATTGTGTATTTTCTATCTTTCAGAATAACAATACTAACACATGTTTTTTATGTAGGACTTACATTTATTGCTAGCTATTTTTATATCATATGCTATTCATTATTCGCATTTGAATCCACTTGGTTTTCCTAGATGTTTTCTAGTTGTGTGTGTGTATTCTTATTTTCTACTCTAATTATGTCATAAGGGGATAATTTTTCTTGCACCACCATGGGTGTCGAATGTTTATGGCATTATGCCTTATGTGTGGTTGTATATATCTTGTTTGTATGCCCAAGGGCCTTCATTATCTTGTGAAACCAAGGGTATCCCAAGTTTCTAGGCATTTTAACCCTTTTTATGACACGTTTTTCCATGTCTGCACTTCTTTCGACATTATATGCACTTGTCTTCTACTAACACATCATTTTCTATTATTTGTAATGTTGTTTTTATATTGAAATTTTTCTTGTTATCATGCTTCTTGGTATCATTTCTCTTGTTTTGTGCAATGGTTTCAACCATGCACATCCCCCATTATAGGTATAAGTTATTCTTGGTGGCCACCACATTAGTCATTTTAGAGTTTATATATAGATCTTCATATACTCACCTATGGGTCTACATCTTTTTGAGCTTCACACCTGAAATTCTTCATCACACATGCCTCAAATGAGGGGTTAAACATCTAGGGATTTATTCTACATTTTTAGTAGAAACACACATATTTATAGGCATAAACATATGTAGGGGCAGCCAAAAATGCCTCGAATTAGACTCGGGAACAAAAAAATTAGAAAACTCTATAGAGGTCAAAAAAGTATAGCTTATTCAAAACTATATAGATGGTTATAACCGTATCATATGGTTTTTCCCAAGGGTATTTTATTAATATATTTTAATAGTCTTAGGTTTTTCATCATTATTTACAACTTTTTATATGGTTTTATACTCATTTGAGAACATATTGACACATATTCATAGGGCATGAAGTATTTCATTCTCTCTTTACGCATAGTACTCGATTTAATTTTGATTTTTGGACACATTAGGGGCATGTGTTTCCTTTTTCCACTTATATTCCAACATTTAATTAGTTTTACTCGGTTGTGCACCCTGGGTGGGACCGGGGCCCCACGGGCGCTTGAGTACTAATCTAGGTGCCTCGATTGAGGCTAAAATGATATGGGATGATAGAAGTTGATTGGGAATATGGATGTAAGAGGTCGGTAATGATGAAATAAAATAAAAAAAGATGGCCAAAAGACGAGGGTTAATTAGTAATTTCTTCACTCAAGAACCTTCTAAATATTAGTATGAGACTAGGATAAATAATGTCTAAAGTGCATGATTTTGTGACTACATTTTAACCCTACTTTATGTTGGTGAGTGGAAATATCGTTAACATAAAGTAGATATAGATACTTACCCGCCTTCCATGGAGAGTGTAGTAGGAATGTTAGAAGGACTAGAGAAAGTGTGGAATGAAAAAAAGATGGAGGATCGTAGAAACTAAAGATGAAAAATACGCAAAGAAAAAGTGATGAGAGTGAACCTAGGGTGGAACACGTGTGTAGCCATTGATGTATGTGATGTACCTACATGGTTAGTAAAGCGTGTGTTGTCACAAAGTGTTGTTGTTGATGATGATGTTGTTTTTGTTTCCATGATTTGACTTCTTTTTTCTCATACGGTTAGACCTGCAAGGAGAAAATGATCAAGTGGTAAAATATATATGTATGTATGTGTAAAAATGCAATTTAAAAGATGCATGTACATGAAAGCATGTAAATTTAAAATACACAAATGTAAATGGAAAAATGTAAATGGAACATATACACATGATCCATGTCGAGAAAGAGAGTGTAGAAGGATATCCTATACTGTGATTTTTTTGGGTGATCTCACGACACGACACAGTCGAAGAAGTGTAGGGAGGAAACGCTATGTGTCCTCCAAGATCTAACTTCTTCCCTAAATGTGTGTGAAGAGATCTCTGTATCATCTTGGTTTTTTGGGAAATATGAATCCATTAGCCAAAGTAGTGTAGAAAGTCACACCCATTATAACATCCAAACATGTAACTTCTTCCCGAATGTTAAGGAAATCACGTCCTATAAAATCCATTATGTATGGGGTTAAAGGCGAGTGAGAACCTACTTGTTGTATATAACTGATCCATACTAGCGTAGAATCTTTGTTTTAGTATTTAAAACCCCAAATGATGCCCCCTCTTTGGGGGCGCATGCAACATCGCTGATAGGATAAATGTGGCCCCAAAAGAGGACCAATTGCATGTATGTTGTAACCCTGGAGAGTTTTGGTAGAAATTAAGGCACACAAAAACAAGAAGGCTAGCTAAATACAAGTGTGAACAAAAATGCATGTAGAAACGTGTGTAAACTACGTAAAGTAGTAATGTAAACATGCAAGAAGACAAGTAAGCCACAAAAAGTGGGATGCAATCATGAGACATCACTCACGATGTCACAAGACATGCAAGGGAATCATGGTCACATATATGCAAACAAATGTACACACCAAACAAAGGGAAAGGCCCAAAAACAATGGAAAACAATAGTAGACAATGTGACAAATAAGTATGGAATCTAATATCCCTACATAAAAAATTTTGCACATGAAGCATCTGCTAGCATGTTAGAAAGATAACAAGTATGTCAAAACTTGTATAACCAAGTAATGTAAAGTAATAAGTACAAAATGAAACATTACATCTTTGAGAGACAAACGTGGATGCCCCCAATGACCAGTGTAGGAAGGGTAGAAGGTGAGAATCCATGTTGTGTGTAAGAGACATGTATCTATGATCACAACTAGAAAAAGGTGTGAATGCGCATGTGTGTATGATATAGGTAAATGAGATACAAGTAATCTAACTAGAGTGTGTAATAAAGTGACAATGAACAAACACAAGTAAGCAAGAGTAAAAGAAACCATAATATGAAATATGTTATGGATGAATGGAATGGAATGCAAGATGAAATGATAGGAGCCATGTGCCCCCGAGTGAATGGAAATATATGAAGTGATGGTAATTTTGTTTTCCCCCTCAAGACTCGAGAATGAACCGTAAACTAGAATGCGTCATCGGGAAATGGTCGAATTTTTTGTTATGTCTAACACATTAGGGTGAGTGTATAGGTGTAGTGATGAGATGCAACCTAGAAATGATGTGTGTGTGAACCCTATAGCCGAAGCATATATCACGACCAGATGAATGTATAAGTGATGATTTAGCCTAAGCGTATATCACTATAAGAGGAATGGATGAGTGATTATTTATCCCTAAGCATATATCACTACAAGATGAGAAGGAGTGGTGATGTAACCTAAGGTGTATACCACTAAAAAATGATATAAAAGGTGATGATTTAGCCTAAAGTGAGTGTCACTAAGGTATAATGTAAGATGAAAGGTTGAATAGTAAATGTGTGATACGTGTAAGGTCCATTTGATTTGTAAACCCTTGGCGTCAGTATGGACCGAGGAACTAAATTGTGTCATCGGTTAATGAGTGTAGTATGTAGAAAAAAATGTAGTATATGCAATAATAAAATTGACCATGTGATGAGTGGAATGTGTAAATAGAAGTGTGTAGAATGCATTGCAACATGTGTAGAATGTGTACAATGTAATGTGTGTAGATAGAAAATAAATGTTTTGTATAGGATGATGTAACACGAGACTCCTATATGACGAGGACTAGTATAGTATGTAAAATAGTGCAAGTGTCAAAATGTTGTATACTAAATGTAGAATGTATGGTGTATGTCACGTATTGTGTGATGAAATGTAATTTGTAGAGCCTCTAGTGCAGTGTGTGGGGTTCGGTGTAGTAACCCCTCAACATTCAAGTGTGAACCAAATCATAAGAGTGTGTCATCGGGTAATGACACTAGAATGTATGATGAGTATGCCTAATGTGAAGATATGAATGTATAAGAATGTAAAATATGATGAGTGTAGCTATGCTAATATGAGGTTGGTGTAGATGGAGTACCATGCACCCGAAGTATGTGTGAATGCTAAGAATATGATGTAGTACCATGTAAGAATGATAATGCAAGAATGAGGGATATGTCTATGATACTAATGTGATGAGGGGGGATGTGTGAGCTACTATGCCCCCATATGCATGTGCAATAAAATCATGTAAATTCATTGAGAATATCATCATCCTCTAGGTCAAAGTCATATGTATAAGCATTGGTATCACGGTAAGCAATAATTTCGGTTGGTCATACAATGAACCGATGTAAGGTGTAACTTGTACATTCCCATAACGTACTCCTCATTGGTAAATGGAGAAAGTGGGAAAATTTGTGCATACCAATGAGTGATATTTTGTGAATAGAAGATAAATGTACTATTGAAAATAAAAACATGATAAAAGGGAATAAGAAAGGAAATGTCTAAATGATTTGAAAATGGTACTTAAAATTTTCTAGTACTTAGAAAATTATCGAGAATCTTAACTTTAAAAATATTTCAACTTGATCAAGAGTTATTTTTATCAATTATGGATGTTATTGAAATCCCCAAACTTAAACTCTTCCAAAAGATCAAATTAATCCTTAATTTTCAACTTAAGTGAATAAAATGATTCTATTACAAATCCATTTTAAAATTTCACAGTTGATTTCAAATTGAATTCTTGATTACAAATCTAAAATGTGCAATTCATTTGTCTGATGTGGGTTATGGATACTGAAATCTAATTCATTCCAATTTTCCATTTAAGTTCTTTCTTAGTAAAATTAATGAAATGATGAATTTTTATCTGATCAAAAGCATCACAAAACTGAAATCAAATCCACAACACAAGAACTTGATAACTAAGTTCACCCAAAGGCTACATTTACGGATTCACATAATGTGAGTCGATCCATTAAACAGCCAATGAAGTACAATATCTCTTCACTAATGACTTTATAGACCTTTATACCTACAAATGAGCCGATCTATGTCCCATGGAACTCTGCACAAAATTAGAAACTATCCCAAAATGATCCATGGATCTTAAAGTGTTTCTTTGTTGGTTTCCTGTGTAATTACATCTGAAAAATGTATACAACTTTAAATGTACAATAATTACATAAAATAGGTTTACATATTTGGAAACTAGAGTAAATTATTAACAACTTCCCTTTTTACTCCATGGTCTAGTTCACTGAAGTGTTTGGAAAATGCAGATCTATGTCTACTCCTCATGCTTGTTCTGTGAAATAGAAATGGAAAAATTCCTACACAGGAAAAAATATAGCACTTCATGATAAAATAATACCACCATCATCTTCATCTCAAAATTTCTAGCAACTTTTATTTTTACTCCAAGTTCTGAAAGTGCCTCCAAGTGCCTCAAAACTAAGCCTGAGTGCAAGCTGCCCTATCCGGTCTCCCCATTACACAAAGCACATTGCTCTATTTATCCTAACGAGCTCATATTCTATCCCTCCAAGATGGGAAAAAAATTGGTTGGCGAGGTGTGTTTGGGAGCCCGAGGTTAAGGGTTCAAAACCCATTGGCTCCTTTTGTGGCGGTGTTGGTTTTGCATTGTGGGGATAAGAATCCCACATTGGCTACGTGAAAGTGGACATTGTGGTTAAAAATGGGCTTAGCCACCCTACTTCCACGTGGCTTAGGCCACACCCTTTGACCTTTTGTTGACCAAACAATAATTGGCGAGTTGGTCACTATTTGTTTGTTTCGCAATGCTCGAGTCATTGGAATATAATGTGTAACCACAAAGTTATATGTCGAGTTTGTTGGCCAAGGTAACTCGTTATCCAATGTGATCTTCTCATGAAATAAGGAAAATTAATCCCCAACTATGAGGAATTAAATCCAAATAATTTGAAGCTAACCTAATCAATGTGGGTAATCCGTCGAGTTGTTAGGTCAGAGGACCCACCACGCCGGTGATCAAAATATAAGTCTTCACACGGCTTGACTAGGGCTCCCTCCATTAAAAAAGTTGAGCCTCTTGCTACCAAAACCAACTTTTTTACTCACGAAAAATACCGGAGATCGCAAACCACATGAATGAAATTATTCTTACCTTGTCACCAACTGCCATGTGTCACCTTTCCATTAGTCCACTCATTACCCTTTTGACTAGGGTTGACCCATTTAAGACCTAACTTTGATTGGTAATAGAATTTACATACAGAATCCATTTCTAAAGTTCAACATACCATCGAAAGGTCTCAAGAATCCCTTTAGCATGGTTTAGATTTAGGGAAGTTTAGGGAAGATCTAAATAGTGAAAAATCCTTTGGATCACCTTTGTATGAATATGATCTAATGTGCCTCAATATAAGTAAGATAAGATTACCCTAATGTGAGTGGAGAAGAACCAGGGGTACATGATAAATAGACTAGAAGATGAAATACATGCAAACCATAAGCAACAATAATATTGATAAAGCCATAACAGAGAAAACGGTTATGAGTAGAAGGATGAAGATCCTCAAAGGTGAAACCAAGACGAGCTAGACAATCATGGGAATTTATAGTGACATCGCATGTAGGACCAGATGGAATAAGTTCCCAATATGAGTCATTCATAAAAAGTATGCAAGTGAATGGTGGGTGTGCTAAGGAAGGTGGTGCATGTGAATGTGGATGTGATAGTGGGATGTCTATATATCTTGGACATGACCACGATAAGGAATCATATCAGTAGTGGTAGTAGGTGGCATAGAAGAAACTACATCTATCACACAAATGGTACCATCAAGTTGTGGTAAGTGAGGTATTTCTTCCCTAGGTTGGGGATCATCTGTAATATCTATACGCGGGATAGGAAGATTAGTGTTAGGATCCCAATCGCAATACTTGAATGAATAAAGGTAAAAAAATAGTGTATTCAATTCTCTCATGTAAGAATTTAACACAATTATGGACAATAAAAGTGACAATTTACATGGCACGAAGCCATGGCCTTCAAGTAGACGGTTATAGGACATTAGGAAATCAAAAATGAAAAATATAGTGTGGAAAGTCTTAGGACCAAAAGTGATGGGTAATGTAACATGTCCGAGAAAAGGATGGACAAAACCATCATAAACATGCACTAAAATAGTAGATGGACTGATATTAAGAGTGGTAAGGCCTAAAACCTCTAGAAATGACATAGGACACAAGTTAAGCTTAGATCCATTATCAATAAAAGTACACTTAATAGTGATGTTATACATATGAGAAATGATATGTAAAGGTGGGTCAATATCAAAAGTGTGAACATCAGAGGGAAGGTTAGACTTAAAAACTATATGTGAGGAAATGGTGTCGGCAAAGGCTTAATAAACCATGTCTAGGTGCATGTCAGCACAAATGCGAGTAGTGGAAATAAAAGGTTGGACTCTATGTAGTAAATCAATAATCAAAAGCAAGTAATCATTGATTGAGATACTCATGATGATAAGTAATGAATGAAGAATCTAAAATTGTGAATGATTGATTCAAGTTCACGAATTATTAACTAAAACTAACTAAACTAGATAATATGGGGATAGTTAATCTAAGCTATGAAAGGATGTTAATAAAGTAAATAAATGCAGTATAGAAAGTATGTAAATTATCTAAACAACTATGTAAAAGGATATGCTAAACCTAATGTGAAAGATAGAAGAGTAAAGAACTCACCTAAATAATAGATGCTCATGGGACTATGTCATAGTGATGACAGGAAAATCCAGAAGTAGGAATGTGCACGAAGTACCGAAAAGGATGGGTCTATAGGATCTAGCTAGGACCGAAGCACTTGGGAGAAGGACCTGGGGCACCTTTGGGTGATCTCGGTCTACAATATGGGTGCCCTTGACTATGAAAAATATCTGAAAATGATATTCATAGGGTGAGAGGTAGTCGAAACCCTTGCTTTACTGTCGTATCAGATTTTTGTACCATATCGGATGTCACCAATAATCCAAGATGATGAGAAGACTTGCAAAATACCAAAATAAGTATCAAAATCTAAAAAAATATGCAAATGAAAGGGTCAGACTGACCTCAGCTGCCACAACAATGGGATTACTAACTAATAACTTCACTACATTTCAGACCCAAATGTAGTTTTGGTGAGTGTGTGCATAATGTGCCCTAGGTGTTCTTGTGTCAGTCACACTTTGTGAAGTAGCGAGAAATAACTAAATGTAGGAAATGTAATAGTATGTGTGCATGGAATAGAATAGAATCTCCCCTCTATGAAGTCGATGTATATGTCCTAGCCTTGTGCCTTGTGATGAAGCTATGTGGATGTAAATGATATCTAATACAATAGATAGATGCAAATATAGATGAATGATAGTAGTAAGTGATGCTAGGTCACTCATTATGGTCTCATAACTTTATATTTATAGGTTTCTCTTAATCTAATTTCATAATTAACCCGAAAAGGCTGACCATAAGAAAGATAAATATCTCAAATGGCTAGAAAGATCCCAAAAAGTGGCGGAAAAGTGCAAAAGGATCTGGGGTGCCCCTGGTGGGACTAGGGCACCCATGAGCACCCCACTACTAATCTAGGCACCCAAGTCGAGGATAAAATAATGTGGGATGACAGAATTTGAATAGGAATATGGATGCAAGAGGTTGGTGATGATGAAATAAAATTAAAAAGATGACCAAAAGATGGGGTTAATTAATACTTTCTTCACTCAAGAAGCTTCTACATAGTAGTATGATACCGGGATAAATAATGTCTAAAGTGCATGATTTTGGGACTATAGATATAATTTTTCTATATTATTTTCACGTAAGGGTAAGATATCGAGTTTTGAATGACTTTGATACACGGTATTATTTCTTGGTGGGGTGCTCCAACTCCTATTTTTGGTTCTTATCTTTGGTATTTGTGTGTTGTGTTGGTATACCTAATGCATTGAACTCTTATCAGAAAAATTGGTGGCTGATCGCCGCTATTTATTCATTCGATTTCAGAAAATCTATAATCTCCAAGGCACAAGAATGGGAGCACATTCTATTTGTGAAACAAACATGTGTTTCCTTCCATTTTTACATCTCTTTTGAAAAATTTTGTTCTACATTTATTCATAGTAATTTCATGACATATTGAGTTGAATTTTAGTTTCATATCTTGGGATTTGACTACACTTTATTTTGTAGGTTTCATTTTGGAGCATGTCAAAACCACACAATAGGGTAATTCATAACAAAGTTATTGTGGGAAAATAAAAAGTATGTATACACACTCAAGTATATTTTCCTTTGAGAATGTAATTTTATTTTATTATTAAAGGGGAAAATATAGACACTCAAATTTGGAAACATATCTTTTACATTGTTGATCTTGAAAATTACACACTTACACATGTACAAATGCACTTTCCTCACTCTTATTTAACACACCACGATATATATTCAACTACTTTCTTATATTTTCACACCTATCTGTCATCAATTTCTAAATTTTAACAACATAAAAATATATATTAACATCCATCCTCTAAGCCATAAATTCAAAACATGCTTTTCACCTCCCAATCAAAATTGTCATTTTTGTCAATTTACATAATTCTACAAGTAGATTCTACCTTATGGTTTTGGACCAACATGTTTTGACCTTAATTATTTCATTTATATCACATTCTTATGATCAATATGTATTGCTTTTTAACCTTTCTTGACATAAAAAATTGAAAAGCATATATAAGCAAGTTAATCATACCTCACTTAAAGAACACGGTACTTTAAGAACTCCTCGTGTAAAAAAATCACAAAAGGCACTCCAAGCTCCCTAAAATATGAAACAACTCATGCACATGTGTTATTTTAGAACCTTCTATAGGTATGCAATCTTCTTTAATGTGTAGGAGTCTACATCTTCATTAGTTAAGTAAGAAAAGTGACCCTTCCTAAGTATTTGAGAAAGTGTGAAACTCAAGAAAAGAATTGTCAAAGCACGATTGTCAAGTTCTGATTGCACGAAGGTAGATATCACATGATAAGTGAATGACATGTATTTTGATCACTATTCATAGTAAGGGTGACAATGGATGTGAAGAGGTGTTCCTAAAACCCACATAACTTTGGATCTAAGGAACTCCTTGTACTATAAGGGCTTTAGGGTTTGAGCGAGTTGTGAGCCATTACGAAGGTGAGTGAATAAGACTCACATAATGACATAAATTTCAAGGAAGAAGAAGAAATTATTAAGTTACATACCAAGGATCTAAGAAGGTCATAGATTATACTGAGAAGGTTCATAACCATATATATGTTTTTGACCTAGTTATGCAGTTTTGACGATTTAGATCTTAGGTTCTAATTTCTATAACGAAGCATTTTCAATCTCATATTGACTTATTATTGCATTCAGATCACTCATAATCTCCCAGATCCAAAAAAATTATCCAAGTGTAATTATCTTTTGTATTTGTGATAGCTTCTAGATCAATAGTCACTTTGAAAACTATTATAACACTTATTTCAATAAATCTAGACTTATTCCTATCTAAAAGATAAAACATATAGGTAATATTGGAATCTAATATTACTATTTTTGGATTCTAAAATGTTAAATATTGGAATTTACTATACTCCAAAATCACATATATTGGAATTCAAAATTACATATATTAGAATTTATTATATCCAAAATCACATATATTGGAATCCAAAATCAAAATATTGGAATCCAATAATTAAAATATTAAAACTCATTATACCTCCTTTTGGAGTCAATATATTAGATTAAAGATTAATTTTTTTATTAGTGGAAAATAGTTTTTGAAAGGGACTATACCCTTGTACAACAAGGCTCAACAACTAGATAAAACAAATGTACTAGAAAAAAGATGATCAAAATCAGGATATAACAATAAAGTCCAAAAGCAGAAAAACATTATGCAGAAAAACAACAGAACAACAAACAAATAGCAATAAATCAACATCTTAACTGCCGATTTCTGCGCAAACATGATTTTCTTCTTGTTACGAACCATAATCCATTCATCAGAGGATTTCTGTAAAGGAATACAGACTTCAAGATCTACGATTGGCTGATATGTATCGTTTGAGCATTTAGGAGGAACATTCTCTTTAGCCTCTACAAACTCTTTTGGTTCAGTGTTTCCAGTCTTTTGTGCCTTACCCCGAGATGACTCCTTGTTTGCATGATCTGTGATCTCTCTCAAAGGGGTTTTGGGGACCATTTCTATTGTGTCTTCCTCCTTAGCATCAAAAGCAAGAATATCCTTAGGGTCAAATACCATATGTTCGGGAGGCGTTTTTCCACCAGTTAGCATTCTCATTTTTACGTTTTATCACCTCACAATTAGCGACAGAGTGTCCCAGAGAGAAACATCTCCTACATCTAAAAGGTAGACCCTCATAGTCCAAAGGCTGAGTCCAAGTTTGATTTTGTACCTTCATCTCAATGTGAGCTGGAAGATTCTTTGAAGTATCAACCTCAACAAGTATTCTTGCATAGGTTGTATGTGTGAAATCAGAGGTTTGGGAATCAATGTTGATGATGTTTCCTAAGGTATTTCCTATGGCTATCAGATAATTTTGATCCCAAAATTAGAGAGGTAGGTGGGGTAATCTGATCTAGATTGGTTTGTGGGAAAAAGATTCAGTAAGAGGATTAAATGATGGAAACCAGGGTTTTAAAATAAGGTATTTTGTTGGCAGGCCCAAAGTTGTTTAACAATGATATCCTTATCAGCTATGGATTCAGATTATAGATTAAATTAATGACTTTGGGAAAATTGTTTAATGATTTTAGGGAATCAAAAATTGATCTCAAAACAATAAACAGAACATGTTTTTGTTTTATATGGGATAACGACCACTAGGCATTATTTATGCTTTGGAATAAGGTTCTTATTAGTTTTAAATTGTCTTTAAGATTAAACTGTGCATATTTGAATAGTTAAAACATCTTGTGTCCTAGCGATACTACTAGGCTAATGATATTCAAGATATGTGAGACAATTCCAGGTTCATTTATTATGATGTGATTAAACCTCGGTGTAATAAGATAATTATGAAGATATTATGAAGAAATTAGCAAAGGAGACGATCCAAACTAGGAGAATGTGATTAGATATATTTTCATATTTAAATATAGATATAAAATTAACTATAAAACCATTCCATATATATTTTCATATTTAAATATGGATATGAAATTAATTAAAATTAACTATAAAACCATCCCATATATTTTCATATTTAAATATAGATATGAAATAAATTAAAATTCCTTTACTAAAGGTAGAATTATAGTAAAACCTTTTAAGAATTTTTAGAATTTTATTGTAGCAATATTCCCAAAGATGGGATCCTAAATTAACAATAGAAATCATAATACATCTCCAATAAATAATATCGCTATAATTGGGTTTTTAATCCAATAACATCATCCACATCCTTTAATGGTTGTAAAAAGGCCACAACTCATCTAACAAGTAGTTGTCTTCTGAATTAGAATCTATGTTGAATGTTTTAGAAATTGTGTAGTCATTGAACTTGTTTTTCTCTAAAGAGTCATCTATAAGCATTGTATTTTTACAATGGTGTGATGCATTAAACCACCACCAAATGGGGTTAATATTCTTGAGATATAATTTTGGATTCCCTGAACCTTCATAATCGGTGCGTTTGGACTTGACATAATCTTCCTGTCTAAATATGAACTTGAAACTTCTAACCTCTAATCCAATGTTTTGAAGGAATGAAGTCATCATGTCATCAACATTTGAATTTCTCGTCGATGTCCATAGTGCTATTTTGAAATATTTTTTGCAATGTTGCAAGAACTCTTTCACATTTGGTTTAAGAAAATAATTTTTTGTTTTGAGCTCGATGCTGCCAAGATTTTTAAATTTTTGTGTAATGAATCAGCCTTGTGGATGGTGTGTGCTAAAACACTATTTATATCAAATATTATCAGTTTCATGTTGCATGTGTTCTTATCTGCAAATGAAGAAAAAAATAAAATGGTTAAGGGCGGTGAATTAATCCAAAAATAAAAACACGTCCCTTTTGTTATTTTTATATCAAAAATCAAATAGTTGTAGGTGGTGAATTAGGTAAAAAATCAAAGGGCGTTCCTCATTTCTTATTCTACTAGGAATATTTTTTTGTATAATTTTTTGAATCAAATGCAATTTTTCAAGGCAATGAATCTTTACAAACCGTATCATAGTTATTTCATTTCATATGAATGTGGTATACACTTTTATTTTAGAAGGAAAAATAGTATTCAAGCATGCTCAAAATTAATTTAGGAATAGATATTTGATTAATAAAAATTTCTCGGATTTTTGTTATAATAAACAAATTCTAATAGTTTACACACACAACTTATACAATCATACTCTCAAATTATAATCACTTAAATTATAAATACTCCCAACTTATATTCGTACAATCTCATCATACAGAATAGTTAAGTAGTGCCTTCATGATAACATATGAATGTATCTTCTTTAGAATGTTAAGAAGTACTATTGTGATAAATTTTGAAATGATAAATAGTTATTTAGCATTTTATTGCTCCAAATATTTGATGCCCTCTATGAAATTCAATCCTTGAAACACTATTAGTGATAAGTTTTTGTACAAATCAGTCATCAACCACATATCTTTTGAACAATTTTCTCCTCTGCTTTTCATCCCAACCATAAAATTTTCAAGAGGGTTTCCTTTTGCACCTAATGTAATAAAAAAGTTTCTTTAGAATTGAAGGAAACATCATTTCTACTCCAAGCCTTTTCTAGATCTCTTATTGCAATTTCATTGACTATATTGCAATGCTACTTTCCCCAAGTGAGTATTGGGTTCAATTCAGTCAATAATTTATTATTACATATCTTCGGAAAATTTTCAACATCAGCAAAAGAGATATTTTCATACTAGCATCCCACTTCAAATTTTAGTGATAATAATTTTATAAATTCATTTAAGCCACCTCGCATGTTGATAATTTCCTTGTCAATCTTGAATTCCATTTCCTTAGAGTATGTATGGTTTTTCTCATATAGCAATCCCTCAAAATCTAAAATAAGTAAATAATACTTTTAGTTAACTATAGGAAAGGATACCCTCTCTCTCCTCTCTTGTTCATTTTAATGGAAAAAGTATCAGCAGAAGGATTTATTCTTTATGGTATTATCTGGTTACCTCAAAGTCTTCAAACCATCTTTTGATAATCTTAAATTCTCCAATTAGCATTTTTTAGATGATACAATTTACATTATGATGGCCTTAGTTGTTTAATCACGAATACTTAAATCCATTCTAAAATACTATGAATAATTCTTAGGTCAGCTAATAAACTTTAAAAAATCTTAGTCATTTTTTTAATACGCTAGTGATAGGAAAATCGGGATCTAAAAAATTCTAGGATGCGGCACCAAGAAGCTCCCCTCCTCTTATCTTGGTAAGCCCCTATTCACTAGGAAGGTTCCCATGGAATTTTGGAATTCACTATTTTTATGCTTTCAGAGGAAACTAACATGTTGGAAACGTGTTGTTATCTCTCAAGCGGGAAGTGCATTCTCATAAAGAGTACCCTCAAAAACATTTATATATATCTAATTTATCTTTTTAGGATTCCTAGTGTGATTATTGAAAAAATTGAAAGGATTCAAAAGAGGTTTCTATGGTTGGGAGTTGAGGAAAATAATAGAATTCCTCTAGTATCTTGGGAGCGAGGTTTGTCTTCCTAAAAAGTGTGGTGGGATTGGAATTAAGAATATCAGGTGGATGAACAAATCCATGATCAAAAAAATGGGGTGGAGACTAATTAAAGAAGACCTCCCATGGACCTCTATTATTAGAAATAAATATATGAGCTCAGCTAAAGATCTTGATTGGCTCTCTAAGGAAGAGATTCCCTCCGGCTCTTCATTTTGGAATGCTCTTTTAAATTGTAGGAATCTCCTCCTTAAAGGTAGAAGGTGGAAACTTGGGAATGGAAAAAACATTTCTTTTTGGAAAGATAAATGGATCACTCACCAGCCTCTCCAAGATATTGAAGGAGGATCCCAACTGTATGAACACTTTAAAAATCAGATTGGTGAAAAAGTAAGTGACTACATTATTAACAATAATTGGGTTCAACTTCAAGGTATTGGTATCTATTTGGTAAATCTTCAAATTATTAAGGAGAACCCAAATATTCTTAGAAGCCACAACCTCTCTCAATTGGATAACCAGATGGACTCATTTGGGAGAGCACTTTTGAAGGATCTTACTCGGTAAGATCTGGTTACTTTCTTTATCTGAGGTTCAACCTTCTCATTTTGATTGGAACAAAATTTGGATCAAGGAGCTAACACCAAAGATTAACCTTTATTTTGGCTTTTGATCCACAATAATGATTTGATTATTGATAACTCGGTGAAGAGGGGACCAAATTTTCCTAATAGGTGCATCCTTTGCAAAAATACTAAAGCGCCAATCACTCTTTCTTGCACTACTTTTTGCCACTTCTATTTGGAATTTATTCTTCAACTTCATGGGAATTAAATGGACCTTCCCTGACTCTATTGTGTCTGCCTGGAGACAATGGCACTTCCCTTCCAAAAATTCGGTGGTTAAGAAGTTGTGGAGCCTTTCTTTCCCTCATATTATCTAGACTATTTGGAGAACCCGTAACTCTGCTATTTTTGAAGATAAGAAGCCCTCTCTTCTCATAATTACTAATGTTCTTGTGGATGAAATTATGTAGAATGTATCTTTCTTTAGGCCTCTAAAGAAGATACACCAAAGTAGGGAGGACAATAAAATCTTGGAGAAATGGAACCTCAATATTTTCTCTATCAATATTTAGTAGAAGGTTATAATCAATAGGGATCATATAAAATGGTACCCTCCCCCTCAAGTTGGCTAAATCTTAATTATGATGAAGCTTCTAAGGGTAATCCTAGTATGTCTAGAGGAGGCAACTATATAAGGAATGAAAAATGCCATATAATCAAACTCTATGCTGGCCCTATGTTAATTAATTCTAATCATTAATCTAAAGCTTTATTTGTTTTATGGGGATTTAGGCAGGCTATAGATCTTAAAGTTATAAATTTAATAGTGGAGGGTGATTTGTTGAACATTACCAACTGTCTCAAAGGAATTAATCATGTAAGTTGGACCATTAAAAATATTATTGGTGAGGCTACCCAAATCCTCAACACCTTTCCTAATTATATTGTTCAACACACTTACTAGGAAGGAAATAATCTCTCAATATTATATCAAATATTGGTGTTAATATAATTAATATCAAAGTGTGGGATGCTAATGAAACTCCTCCATCTATAAAAAAACATAATCAATAATGAGAAGACTAATTAATCCTCACATGATAAATATTTAGCTCATGTGGAAGATTAATGATATGCCTATAAATACTCCCCTTCCTTGATTGAAATCATGAAAGTTATAATTAGTTGGGTGTATTCTTCTTAGAAGATGATTTCCAACATGGGAGGTGAGAGATACAGATTTGAACTCATCAGAATAGACGAATGGAAAAAAAATACAGAGCTTTGGAATATTATGGGAAGAGGTAGCTTCAAAAATTTTATGGAAAGGGTTAAAGGCCATGATATGCATATTTCTTAGGAATTTTCTAAGAACTGGAAGGAGAGGAAAGTATCTTATAAAGGAGGGGAGTTTGAAATAAATGAATACATCATCACACAGGTGACCGATCTGCACAGAAGGCCTTGAAGTTCATTAAAAAATATCGATAATCTAGTGGATGAGCAAAAATTCTTGGACAATTTTGAGTCTATAGTGCACACAAAAGGAATTTTCTTCGAAGACTCATAGCATCCTTCATTCAACATCATCATGATGATGGTGATGAAATTTATCACCATTGAATGAAGGTTTAAGGTAATGCCTCACTTCCATCTGATGTTTTTGAACCATTTTCACAGAAAATGCTCCATTAGTTTCCCATTATTCATTCTACATTCGCTAGAGCATTCTGTTAACCTTTTAAAATGGGGAAAAATATTTTAACCTTTACACCATGATGTGATTTTGATATTAGAAAATTTCTTTGATCATTTGATTCTTCACCCCCAACTCTCTAATCTTTCCTCCCCGAAATTCCTCCTACTACCCTTCCTCATCCACTATTCCCACCTCCATCCCCTGTCACCTCTGTCTCCTCTTCCTCTCATGTTCCTACCTCCATCCCTCCTGTATCTTTCCCCTCCTCTAGCAAGAGACCTCGTGATCTTCCTTTGGATAATCCCTATAGGAACAAGGTCCATAAATCTACTATTGATGATGTTGTTCTACATCCCCCTATCATTAGGGAGGGTGGGGTGATCCTCGGGATTCTATCCATGGGAAAAATACTCTAATCCCCCAATTCGGATGATCCAAGTTTTAGAGATGATCTTAACTCCCAAATGGACAAGATCAAATATATTAAAGACAATTTTGAAGCATGCATGGTCAAGAACGATGAAGGAAACATTGACAACAAAATGGTGGTGGAAATATGCAAGTGTGTTGCTAAAATGGAAAAGGATTTGAAAAATATTAGGATAAGAATTTTGATATTCTCACCATTATCAAGATCATTGTCAATTTCCTTTCTCTCATTACCACCCAGTTTGAAGATCAAAAAGGAAAGGAAAAATAAAGAAAGAAACTAGCCTCAGAGATATCAAAAGGGGGCTAAAAAATGTCAAGAAGAACTTATCAAATTTCATGAAGTAATTTTTGGTGGCATCCTGCTCTTCATGCTTTTTTCGTATCATTACTATTTTTCTGCTATAAATTTGTTGTATTTATGTTGTAATTTTTCTACCATTCTATTTTATCTAGGATACTTATTGGTGAATGATTGTTCCAGTCTTCTTTTGGTTTCTTAGTTTTTTATTGAATATCTAAGCTATGGCCTCTATGTAATGGGTAGGGTCCCAAGAATTTTTTTATCCTTAATATAAATATTTTAGGGAAGTAAATACATTTTATTTTAATCGGATGCATATCAATACTAGCCATTTGAAATAAAAAAACATTTAATCTTGTGGCTACCACTTACCAATTGAGCTTGCAGATGGAATTGCATTGCCTTTACATGTTGCTCAATCTGTTGATGCATGATTTATTTCAAATAAACAGTAATCTATTCATAATATATTCAATGCTATAGAAAATGAAAGAATAATTTAAAAACATAGAGGTCTTCGTGGTAATATGGTAAGTTCAATATCAACACTTTAGGATGATACCATTTTTGAGAGAGTTGGTATCTTGGCTAAAATATCCCCGATGCTAGTTTTTTGTTTAAAGATGTATTTGTAATAAACATTAATTAATTCATAATCAATTTCATGTTATGGAAAATGAAATCATAATTGAAAAAGTGTCATGGTTTCCATGGTAATATTGTAAGTATAATATCAATTACTCTTTGTCTCATGAATGAATATTAGTGGCTAATAGGCTACACTTATATTTGCTAAACCACCCTTTAGCAGACAACAATTTTGATCTATTGATGTGGATTAACAACCATTAGGCTATGCCATCATTAGCTGGACTACACTTTGTTGGATAACCTTTAATGAGGATACCCTAGTGTTGCTTGATATACCCACAAGAAGGATCAACCTTTATATAGTTATGTTTATGATGATGTTGAATCAAAAACAATGTTGATTCAATGTAAGTAGTTAATATGAGGTAGTGAATTAGAAAAAAATGTTGAAATTATTAGTAGGACATTGTTGAAAGTATAAAACATGGATGCACAGAGTCCACCAAGATCCATAGTTCACTTTAAATTGTTAGTGTAGCTTACAAATGGATTTTTTTAAACTTTATCTTCTACCGTATGTTCAAAGCATCAAAACTAATGTACTGTTATTTATGAAACGGTAACTACAAACTATGGATCTTTAGATGCAACCATGAACATTTGAAATATTTGGCTATTCCTCCTTTCAAAATGGTTTGTCTTCTAGAGTGAGTTAGTATCGTTTCATATAAATTTTGGGCCTTACAAATGGTTTTGTTTAAAAATACACATGGCTAACATACCAAGTTCGACCACTTTTTCGTGTTGGATACCCTCGTGCCCTCCACGGTTACTTTATCTGGTTGTTGGTTGTTTGCATAAACATTTAATGTCTTATAAATTTTTGGGGCTTATTAGAGGTTTTGTTTATTATTTTCACACAACTAACATACTAGGATTTGATTACATATTCATGTTAAATGTGCCTATTTTCTCCACATCTATCATCGAACTATAAAAATAGAGTATTGTTAAATAAAAATCATGGAAATTGAAAACAAAGCTCACTAAACATATTTGTAAAATGATTGAAGGTCAATCACCATGTTTAACTTGTTGTGTAGTGTCATGTTGAAAGGATTATACATCATCTCCAATAATTTTAAGTTGATTGGAGCTCATTGTTACTTAGTTTTTAGTTGTTTGCATAAACAATAATTATATAAGTAGCTCATATCAATTCAAATCTATAAAAAAATCACTTGTTCAAGTTGTCTTCGGTGAGGAACCTTTCTTCAAATGAGAACAGTAATGTTTCAAAAATAATTCTTGACTATGTGTCTTAACAATAAAAACAACAGTTAGATTGGAATAATCTAATGCATGCAATGCGACACTACCACCGTAAAGTACTATTATTAGAGAATTTTAGGAACATCATCGAGTGAACATATCAAATGATAACTCATAAGATAATTCACAAAGAAAAGGATGAATGTTTCCTTGTATGCCAATTTCGCTTACAATTACCAATTCTTGTGGCATTTTCTCCATCAAATCCCTAGTGACTTCTTCTCTATCATCATCATTATTGCCACAATTGTGCACACTAGTTATTATGTACATAAGACACAAACTTTTAAAGTTCTCATTATTGTTGTAGAATATGTAGCATCTATCAAAAATTGATTCTCCAATACATTTAACCTTTTCCATGTATATTTTTATTATTTATCTAAACATTTGTGAATAATCAATTGGTATGAGAACAATAATAATAAAATATAGCACACTAATTCTGATAACCATTAGCAACTCCATTATAACATTATAAGTAATATCACTAAAAAAATTACAAAAATCAATGATCACACATTCAACATTGTGTTGGTGCTTGTTTTGAGCTTTCCCCTTAGTCTTAAATGTGCCTCCAAACATTTTCATGTCTTGTTTGCTAGAACTCTGAAATACATGTATTCAAATGATAAACTCATGTTAAACCCAGAAAAATCCTATGTTAGTGTAATAAATGTACCACGAATCTTCTTTCTCAGTCTAAGTAGTCATAACCACCTTTATTACTGTTACAGGAATATTTTTGTGAAAAACTTGTTAAACAATCGATTTAATCCTTGCAAAATCTCCTTGTGTATCATCCTGTGTTAATCCTTATACAAACTACATTTTTATTTCCCGATGCCCGAAGGCATGTGGCATGTTTTGGTTGGTTTCGTTGTATCAGGATTTACTTGCATATTTAAAAAAATCATAACATGAAAACTACAAATAAAACCCCGACACCGGTCAAATATTCTAAAGAATATTCAAATCCATACGATGCAAAGTGCAAATACACCTTGCTTAGTGAAAGTAAGCATGTGTACAAATATTATTGAAGTGGGGAGACAAAAGTTTTATGTACTTTTTCATCATGAACCCGATGAAGTGAAAAGTAAAAATATATGCCCAAAACCTGACAGATGACACATGTCAATGTTTTAAGCAAAGTCAATAAGCAGGTGTTTGTGTCAAACTTGTAGTTTTTCACTCATTTGAAAAAGTGGACAAAAATGGGACAAAAATGCAGTCTCGCATATCTTTAAATGGAAAACATGTGGATGAATTATATTCAAATAAAAAGGGAAATTTTAATGAACAAGATTTGACGCATTTATGGCTACCACCATTAATCCGTGTTGCATAGATCAAGGTAATATTTTTTAAAAAAATTGATCATTTTGAATTATTACCTTGCATGCGAGAAATTGGAAGCCCTAGCTCTATTGAATTTACAACATAGAGTGAAAAATTTGACTGTGGAGAAGTACATTCAAGCTAGAGGATTTGGAGCCACGGGTGCAGGGAAGAATTTTAGAGAGCTTATGAGAAATGGGTGAGTTCTTGCATTGCATTCATATTTGTATTATTTGTTCTACAATTTTCAAAGAATTAAGAGGAGAAATTTAAATCCATAAGATGAGGCCTATGGAGTCTAGTTTCCATGTGACGTCTAGTATCACTAGAAATCTAGACACAGTCATGGATACAAAATTGATAAATGTTGATTTAAAGGACTTCCTACAACTACTATGTTCCCCAAATAGAAGAAAATGGATTTAATGCTAGCTGATTTTCCCTAGCTACGGCATTCCCACCTTCCATACATTCTCCAAAACTTGTATGGTTTTGTTCCAAAAATATGATCCAACGAAGAGAGAAGTGTTGGATAGAAGTGGGAAAATGGTATTAACTTTAAACCAGAAGCTTTTAGGGTGATACTAGGATTACTAAAGGTGGATATACCAATCATTGCCACCATTGAATCAACAAAAACTGATTATTAAGCTAAACATAATGACTATACTATAATAATGAATATTTAGTGTCTGAAAACTAAGAAACCATTTGTCAAAAAAACTCCCAAGAGATTACATAAGGCACTATTTGTTGAGGAAGTTGAGGACCTAGTCATAATGTTGAGTCGAATGGTAGGGCTAGAAATGGCTTACATGTTTCAAGAGTAGATGTGCCCTTTCATAAGGGTTATCTTAGAGGAAAGAGGACAATTCTATTGGGAAAATTTCATATCAACATCAATCCATGCCCAACTTATGGAAATAGCCACGAAGATTAGAACAGGTGTTGCATACAGTATCTAATTTTACATGATGTCTTATATGATCTACGACATTGCATGTTGCAAGTCATGCCCTGGTCTACCATAGAATGTGAGTTTTAAATACCACAGAGTATATGATGTGTATCCCCAACTAAGACTGGATAAATGGAAATGAAATGTTAGGCTAGTGAATGATGCATTCCTTTCTCCTATAGTCGCCTTTTCAAACCGAATGGGAACATCATAGATTAACTACTAAGGCTAAGATTGATATCTTAGAATATGGTTGCATTTTCATTCAATACAGATTCTTCACATATATCAAAGTGAGTGGCTTTGAGGGGAATCCATAAAAATTTCCCATGTATGTGGATGATAAATGGGCTTTAATTGAACTCTCAAGGTAGTTGGCACTAGTACATAAAGTGATTGAAGGAAACATAAGATTAACATTAAGTTCCCTCTCAAGATTGGAAGATATTTGTTACTCAACTATTACAAATGTCAAATTAATAGATGAATAAATGGAGAGGTTTAATATGGAAAAATTTGTACCTAGACCCAAGTATTACCTTAAATGGGTTGTCGAGTTAAGATTTGAAGATTAGTGGATGAAGTGTATAGTGAAGAAGAAGTCGACTCGAGATGCTTTTATAGGATGACCCTAAGGTAGTTCATTGAATTTAAAATTATTGTAGTTACTCAAGGAGTAACAGATGATAAGAATGTGGTGAGTCAATATTATATTGACCAAAAAGTTGAATCCAAAGGCCAAGTCAGCGAGAGTCAAATTCAACATGATGCCAGGTTTAATCCATTAAGACAGTGCTCGACCAACCACTTGGGAGAATTATCTTGTTTGACCGAGATGATATGAAATTATGCAGATATGGGAGGTTCAACATCATTGAATCTCAGGTTTGTAATTACATAATGGTGTTCAGACCTTCCTCGGCCGAGCATTTGGTGCACAGGTAGTTGACATGTTGCAGTATAGTAGAAGCCTTTTTGAGCACTTCCAGCAAGCAAGTCGTCCAACGATGTTTTTATCTGTTCAGCATCGAATGCATCCTCAAATTCAGGATTTTCCTTCAAGATATTTTTATGAAAATCGATTAAGTGACAGTAAGAGTGTTACCAGCAGACCTGAGGAAATTTATTACAAAGACTCTCTATCGAGATCTTACTTGTTTTACGATGTAACTCATGGAAGCGAATCTCATAGAGGTGGGACTGTTTCATATCAGAATATTCATGAGGCACAATTTGCTTTGCAATTATATGAGCATCTTCAACGAGTCACTAGATTGGCGAGCATAAAGGATTCTGTCAGAATTATCACACCTTACAAGCTACAGCTGAAATGTTTGCACTGAGAGTTTAATGTTATCCTCAAATCTGTTGAAGGAAAACTCGGCAGGAGAAGATTCATGAAGATCCATGTACGCTGGTGGAAAAGTGGAGAAATCGGGTCAAATTGCCAAGTTTGCATGGCAAAGCTGAGGCCGGGGCCCGTGGATTGGTGTGGCCAAGCCGTTATGCGGGAATTCGGAGCTGGTATGCCAAATGGGAAATATTAAGATGGCATTCCAAGCTGTTCCACGCGGGGAGATTCGGAGCAGCACCGCCAAGTGGAAATTTTGGGATGGAAAACCATGTTGTTTACTCCGCGTAGGGGAGAAATTGGATCAGATTGCCAAGTGGAAAAATTATGATGGCTATCCGTCATGAAAACCCCACGCAGTTTGGAGTAGTCCGAGTCTTTGTGCGAGTTACCAGGAGAATTAAAGTGGCAGTTGCAAATTGGGCGTTGAGTAATCTTCCGAGCGATAAGGGAGGATGATGGCGAGATGGTTGAAGACTGGTCGACGTTGGAAACAGTATCCAGTTTCAGGCTCACAAAAAAGAAACACCTTCTCATGGAATACCGTAATTGCAGCTTACAGAAGACACAGGTTTCCGAATGCAACAAACAGATGCCCGACCTGATCATTTCACCTTTGCCAACATACTTCTCCTAGCTCCGTTCAGTTCGCCTTTGCCAGCATACTTCTCTGAGCATTCGGTGGTCGCAAGACAAGCTCCCACGCACAGTCAGCAGGCATGCGCAGTACAGTAAAATCCTTTTGAACGCATTTAAACAAGCAGGTTGTCCAACTGTATTGTTATCTGTTCAGTGTCGAATGCATGCCTATCCTTATTCTGAACTCAGATCGAATGACAGCTGCATGAAACAAACATTCACTGCCATGTACGATGGATTGGAGTCACGCCATTCAAGGCTTCATAAAATTTCCATGAATCAGGAGATGAAGGTTTATTATTACGGTGCAGAATGAAACGATTCGTATTGCTCAACATTTCTTTTCCTAGAAACGAATTAAATGTGAAGGTCAGCTCTGAAAATACCCAGTCGGCCATTTTGCATATTACATCCTTGTTACTCGTAAATGGTCTCTTTGAGAAACTCTAAGGGTAGAAGCAATATTTATACCCTTCCATTATGTACATCCAATCAGACAATAAAAATATTCTTTTACCAGGTTCAGAGAAACTTGTTTTCAACAATGAACGATTATACTGTAGTTTCAAGCTGATTTTATCTAGCTTATTTCTATTAGCTTTGATCCACGACTAAGGAAGAATTCATATGGTTGTTCCCTGTACATTTTTCCAAGGTCCTTTTGGTTGCCCCAGTTGTTCAACATATTTTTTGAAGGGCTCCTTTTATGTGTTGCAAATTGTAACATAAAGGATCTTTTTAGTTTCTGGAAAAATGAGTATATTGTGTAGCTCACAGCTAAAGGATCTTTTTAGTTTCTGGAAAATGAGTATATTGTGTAGCTCACAGCTACCCATTCCATACTAAGATCCCAATAGTGGCATAATTGTTGGTTGGAGCCTAGATTGCAGAGTGCACTACCAAAATACCGAAGGTCTCTTTGTCCAAGAATCAGTCTTAAGGGTGTCTATCGACATGTTATGGGCATGAACCTGGGTCATCATCATGGCAGCATTAGGTCTTTATTGATAATGGCATTTTCTCATCGTTTGGAAGGTACAATTGTGCTTATTATGGCCAAGCTAAAACATTCTTACTGCAAGTGTTATATGATAAGGAAGAACCGTGAGCATTGTGGTAAAACCATTCTTTTTAGAAATGTTGGGTTAAGCACGACATTCAAGTGAGTTTGAGCCAACCGGGTGCTCGGGTTGATATGCAAAACAAAGCCAGGTCGAATCAATTGAAGAGCTCGTGGTGTTGTTTCATGGAGTTTGAACGTGGAATGCATGTGAATATGTGGTCCAAAACAAGAAGAAATAACTCTATCTGTCAAGCTAGAGCTATCACAGAGAAATCAATCGATTGAGTGTTGACAGGGCCACGTAACGTGATCCCTAACAATTTTCATAGCTCGAAAATCATTTCTAAATGGTGCAACATGCAGGAGTGAAATAATTTAAATTCATTGAATTGTTTAACCTCTGTGGGTACAACCAATGTATTATGGATCAAATCCACTAAGTATGATTTAGAGTCAAACTTTTCATATTGTGGAAACGTTGGTACCAAGTCGAGATAAAGAATAAGCTCACAGGTGTCGAAGTTTAATGTATTTGTAGAGGCTTTCAATTTCGAGCTTAAAGCTTCATGTTCACGATGCATATAGGTGGCTTGGTAGGCTCGATTTGGAGTTTGAAGCAAGACCGTAGCAGTGGCATTCATGAGGCGAGTCTTAATTTGCATCAGGCCAGGTTCACAGGATCTACATGCATTTTAGGAAAATGATAAGAATCGAGTTTGATAGCTCACCATTCGAAGGACTCAATGCAAAAGAGCCCAATTTCCAAGACGAGGAAAGAGTTGGTGTGGGGTTCAAAATCAATTGCAACACCAAGTTAGAGGATTCGAAGCTCACCGAGTTGAGATTTGTGCAGACTCTATCCACATGGACCCCCCTCCTCTTCAAGTCAAACGGGTCAACGGGGGTCCGACATTATGTTAATTAAATTAATATTTTTATTTAAATATTTTAATAATAATATTTATTATTATTATTTAAATATTCTTTTAATTAATTGAGAAGACTAGGTCATCAGGCAATTAATGACCCATGATGGAACCTTCTCAGGTGGTTCAACTAACTGCAATAAATACATCATGGGCCTTCAATTTAGGAATGTAATTATGACCTTTCCTCTTCTTTCTCACATATTCTTCTATAAATGTAAGTTGGAAGCTCATTTCAAAGGGTTCCAACAGTTCAGACAAGTTGGACAGTTAGATATCTTAGGCGAGTGTATACTTTTCAAGAATCCTCTCTCTTCTGCAAGTTGTTCTTGTGTATTGAGAGAACTTTCAAGCCTCCTCTTCAAGACTGTAATGGCAACTATTGCCTCTTCGAATGTATGGTGCATTGTGCATGTTATTGAAGCAATAAAAGTGTGTGTTTTGTAACTAATCTCGATCCTTTCATCCTTCGTGCTTCTTTGTGCCTTTCTCATACTTGCAGGTACACTTTGTGCAAGTTTAAGTTCTATGCAGTTCTTGGAGTTTCGCGTGCTTATCGAGTGGTGAAGTATTGCATGCGGTTGAGTTGTGGTGTCTGTTCACCCTTCTTGAGTTCATCCTTCTTCACTGGAAAACTGGTATATTTCTTAGTCTGATAAAGTTTAACAAAGGGAACGCGTGTCTCTTAGTTTGTGGTATCCTGTACCCTCTCTAAGTTGTAGTAGGTGAAGTTGACTGTGGTGCACACCCTCTTCAAATTAACCCTTCACGAATCGAAGACACCCTTTATTTGGTGCATCACCATCCCTAGTATAGTTTCATTTCGTAAATCTCTTTCCCTAAAACCCCATGAAAATGTCAAAGATAGGACTAGATAATCATTTTTGTTACACTAGGAGTAGTACAACACTTAGTTTAGGAAGAGGAAGCCGGCCTTCTCCAGGAGGTTCACCTTGAGCCCAAGTCCCACACTTGAGAGGTAATCCCATGTGTCCCAATCACACCGAATGTCCTATTCACATCCGGCCATTCGGAGGGTGCGTGATTTGGCGACAACAAATACCACCACAGATCCATGAAAATATTCATACTAAGCCATCTATACCATCACAAGTTGTAATTCCATCTTTTTTTCCAACTAAAATTCAGAAAGGAATAATCCAAGGTACCTCCTTATCTAGTCACCAAGTGGCATTATGACAGATCCAAAGGCAAGGAGAACTAGTTATTATGTAGCCCGAAGAGAAAAAGGTAATTCAAGATAGTCAATCTCAATAAAAATTGAAGAAGAATATTTAAATAGTATATGTAGATGAACTTGAAGAAGTTCCTAGTCTTGAAATGATGGATGTAAATATTGAGACATATGCAATAAAAGATATAAGTGTCTTCCCGGAAGAAATACAAATGCAAGATATTAGTCAATCATAAAATTTTGAATTACAGGCACAAACTCAAAATGTTTAAGTTGAGAGTACATCATCATTAATGGGAGGATAAATAATGACTCAAACAATTATGGGTGCATTATTTGTACCAGATGTTTATTCTACTAAAGATTATCCACCAAAGGACTCAGAAATGGGAAAAGAGGGTGAAGTTTCTCAAAGCACAAGTTCCACAAAGGATACTGTGATTTAAACTACGAAGAGGCCAATGGACCAATTAAAACCAATGCTAAAGTAGGCACACACATTGATAATAAAGGTAAAGATCAAGAATCAATCATTGGATCCTAGCCTATGGAGCAAAGCAAGGAGAGGACCTGGATGACCAAAAATTTGTTGATAAATAACCCCAGGAAGACTTATCCACCAAAAAAAAAAACCTTTGAAAGAAGGCTATTTCTCAAAGAATAAGGAACCCCTTAAGATTCCAAGTCCATATGAAGAATTCCCAAATATAGTTACATATACAGTGGCCTCTTTGGCAGAGAAATTAAATGAAGATGCAAGTACAATGGATACTCCAGTGGAAAGTTTAAAGGAAACCTTAAGCATGCCTACTTTTTATACGAGAGAGCAAGGATCAAGATGAGAGAGTAGTGGGTGACAAAGTTTTAGAATATATTAGACAACCTCAGACTTAGCATCAAGAAAAGGAACCACTAAAGATAGTGGCACTTCATAGTGAAAAGAAAGTAATGGAAGTAGAGGAAACACATAAAGAGATGCAAATACTTCAATATGTGCAAGATACATCAAAACAATTGGTATTATACTCAGAAACTCCACATCTCACATCATAAGGAGTATATATGGGAAACATCCCTATGACTGGTTGGCTAGGAGGACTCCTTTTAGGGAAGGAAAATGAAATTGTTCAGAAAGAAGTTATAGACATCACAAGAATATCTTTCCCAAAGACCAAAAGAGCTTAAAAAGGGAAACAATCCTTACTAAGACCCATATATAAAAACAAGGGTTTATAAATATAGAGATTTCAACCCCCACTAAGGTAAATTGAAAGATTAAATCAAAATTAGTGATTATGATGTCAAACACATTTAGTTAGGAAGCCTACTAAAGATAATTTAAAGCGAGATATCACGGTGGCAATTAAAGGATAATTGCAAAAAGTTGATGAGGATAAAGTGTCTAAGAAACAATTAAAAGAACAAGTTAAAACATTGTCCTCATATATATAAAAATGGGTGCAATCTACGAGAAGAAGGGTAGGAATTTATTACTACTATGACCCCTAAAATTCTTGAGGAGGTGACGGGGATAGAGAAACAGTCAACACTTGTGGATAGATAGAAGGAAGATTTAATTGAAAATGGAAATACAATTGTTAAAGAAGCAATGGAATGTTATGATCAACTAACGAGTTATACAATGGTGCAACCAACTAACTTAACAAATGTGGAGATGAATTGTACTACTAGGAAGGAATTCTTCCCAAAATGGAAGCATTAACTAAATTGGATGATTAGTTGGTAGAAGATGAACATATTATCCCCCATGAAGAAAAGGGAATAAAATATACTTATGAAGGAGCTCTCAAGTTAAGAATGAAGACTCTCAACCAAATTTATGAAATAATTCGTTTAGAGAGAGAAATGATATCAAAATGCATAGATAATCTTGATAATTGGCTAGGGAATCTTATGAGAGAGAATAGATTCACTTATGGAGATTGGGGAATTGAAAATTTGATACAATATTTTGATCAAAATATTAATGGAGAATATGATGTTGCAACTCCAATGTTAAATTATGATACTATCCATAAATTTGTTGGTTTGGAGAAACACATGAATAAGTTTTCAAAGAGGATAATAAAGAGTAAGGTTGCAATGCCAAAGTTTGAAGGAATGCTTAGAGAACAAAGGTTGATATTCATGTTCCAGTTCAAAATTGATGAAGATGAAATTATCCATATATTTCAAAGGTTTGATGCATACAATGAAAGAGTATCAGAAGCACAACAAGACAATGTCAAGGAACTTGAATCTAACCCCAATATACCATGAATATGTTTGGGCTTGTGTCTCTAAAAAATTCTTTTTCAGTTTATTTATCTTCATTCATGACAATTGCATACTTTCTCAATTTACAAACTTCAATTATGTATATGGTTTAATGAAATACAATATAATTTCACTCGTTTTGATAGAAATTTATATCTATTATAAACATGAAATGCATTGTAACATTGTGAATCATTTGTGTTTGTAAGAAAAATAAAAATGGGGTTCTATAGGGGCCCTAGCCTAGGAAATATTCGTATACATTTTTGATATCATGTCAAAAAGGGAAAAAGGGAAAGATACTTAGTTATTCTATCATTAAGAGACCCTCTCGAAAAGAGATCTTCTTCCAAAGCTTATTTCTCCTAACTACAAGTTCTTTAGTCCCAACAAACATTTTAACAAATAAAATATCCCCTTCCAAACCACGAGACATGTCCAGAGCCATAATCTCATCAACATTCTCCCTAGGACCATCCAAAATATCAATTAGCTCTAATTTCTTCTTGTAGGAAGAAAACCATTATGTAAGTTCTAAAATACCCTTGGAGAGAGGTTTCTTCCTTGATACTTTGAAAGTAGAAGATGGAATGGAGGTATTTACAAAAGCTAGGAGTGAAATTACTGTAGTTTCTTGAATTGATTGAGTAGGAGGTTTGGAGCTGGACCCACCCTTGCATTTCTTAATGAATAATGGTGATGCTCCATGAGGTTTTGAAGTACAATACTGTTGGATTCTTCTCCAAGGTAGATATATGTTTCTCCAATTTAGACACCTTGCGACAAAAAAAAGGCACAAAGTGCCTATGGAAGTCCCTTCATAAAGAACATAAGATTTTGTAGGAATTTATTTTATAGTAAATTCCTCATTACAAATGAAGGTACTTGTGTTATCAAATGTACCTTTCATAGCAAGACCGCACTTAAACCAAAATTTATTCAATCCTTCAAGAGTCTTTTGATGTTCCCACCTGAAAAGATGAAAATATATCATCTGGAAATTAAATAAAACGGGACTAATCTTGATTATCCTTCGAATTAGAGCTACTCGAACAAATTGAGCTGTCAACGTCGCATCATAGTCTTCTTGATCTACAATCTCAAAAAGCATCCTCATGAATGCTTCATCTAGGCTCGACAAGTCAAAGATTGAATTCAGATCCTCAGATGAAAGTTCCTTCAAATTGGATGCTAATGATACTCCCACCATCTTATAGAAAAATAATTGCACTGAGCTTCTTGCAATTGAACCTACAAGAAAAGATCCAAATTTATAGAATAAATGGTGGGAATTTATAGTGAATATAAGGCTGATGAGATAAATTGAGTAAAATCATGGTGAATTAACTACTCAGATTGTTTATGATTTCCACACGAGGGAGATAAAAGTAAAGTAGACTGATATCACTAAAAAGGAGGTAGTTGGCTTGATGTAACCCAACACATGAGGAAACACTCAACTCGAGAGAGATATGCCAATATTTTTGTGTTTCGAGGTAGATTCCCAAAAGGGGGGAATGATTAACATCAAGTAAAACCATTTAGGGGCACTCAAAAAATAATAAAAAAGGTTTCTCAACTTACTCAAAATGGGAATAATCAAGTTGATGATGTCAAATGAATGACATAGACATTCCAGTCATCATAAAATAATGAAATATACACATGACAACATTTGTAAATATTTCTCCACATGGCATGATAGGGAATAAGATATTTTAGAAACAGAGAATCGAATCTTGTTTCTTAGGAATATTCCTCGAAAATATTCAAGTTTTGGAGGGTAAAATAAAATAAGGGGAGAATCAAATATTGTATAGATATGAGAGGCATGTTCTCGTATTAAGGAGTTAAATTTTTCTAAATTTTAGAAGAGACAAAGATAATTTATGTGCTTTCTTGAAATCTAAATTTTAATGAGATAGCTATGAGTTGTTTTACTTCTTCAAAATTTCCTATGTCAATATAGTTGCAAGTGTACAACCATCGATAAACATTGAGATCATAGGTTTTATGTTCCCTTTTTAAGGAAATTGAATATCGATAATAAAGCGTGTGCGTTCTCATTAAACGTTTTTACTTTTTTCTCAATGCAATATACTTTAAATCAGTGATCTATTTTTCCTGTTGCAATATTATGTTTATGGCTCCTCTGAGTTACACTAGATCTGGTCTTGATGGTGGTATTTTGGTAATTGAATTGGTATTGTAATCAGAGCCTTCTTTTCACAGTACTAAACATAGTTTTAAATTCATAATACTACCCTTCTATTGCTAATATTTTGTAATCCTTTGAGTGTATCTTAGGTGTAATAGGTAGTGATTTGTGAATATTTTGTCAAGACATTTACATGATCTTTCATGTGTAATTTCTTGAAGATTGTATGAAATCATGCATTCTTGGGCTTCCATGAATGTGTACCTTCTCTCCAAGGGACTATTCTGATTAATTGAGTGTCCTTTTACCTAGAATGATTTCCGGCATTCTTTGGAGTTATAAGAAACCTGTCATAATTATTTTGATCTTGTTTTAAACTCCCATTAATACAAAACATAAACTTCATTCTGCTCAAATCCTACAATTCACCTATGTTTGCTTTACCTATAAGCATTTGTCAAGGGACTTTGCAATTTTTACTTCCCTTTCTATAAATATGCAAGATCAAGATGGAATTTAATGTTGTATAGAGTAACCTGAGTCCAAATGGAGTGACATATGCACCGTTTAGTATGACAACTTGTGAAAGTTAAATAGTGCATTCATTGGCCATGATCATTCAGGACTGATTTACTTGTTTTAAAAGGAAACTAAGAGACTGAATATTTCAATCATCCCTTTACATTTTTAGGTTACACAAAGATTTCTCTCACCCAGGTCAAAGAAAAGGCCTAAATAAGTAGGGAAGGCCATCCCCTTTTTGCGTGTCACCCAATCCCTCCAAATATAGGTTCAAATGAGTTTTCGGACATCTTCCTTGACTATGAAATGACATACAAAAATTATGTCATCCTCAAAGCATATCACTTCACTCATTGATGTTGCATGGCCCCAAAGGATGCGTAAGATTAGGAACCAACACATTGAAAGGATTAGTTGAAGGAATAGTTGATAAAGAAGATGAAATGGATATGCACATTGACGAGTCAATTTATCATCTATCTTTTTGGTAAATTTCCTTCCATTGACATCACATAGTTGTCTACTATTGTGCGAGCCTCAACGAGAAGAAATTATTCCACCTCAATGTCTTTTATTCAGTTTTTCTTTTTTCCCCTATATGGGAATTAGAATTTATTTTCCTTTTCTCTCTTCCCCAATAGTATAGACAACAAGTGGTAGTGTGATTCATGCAATTTAAATTTTTCAATTACATTGGATTCACTGCAGGCTATCAATACAATATTATCTAGATGTTTATTTTTCAAATATTTTAGAAATTTTGCTCTCATTTTTTGTCTCCTTTTATTCTCTGGTAGTAAGAATCAAATGTCTCTTCTATGATACATTTCTCAATAGATCCAATTAACCATAAATCCTCTTATTACACTTTATCAACTAGTATTGATAGTTCTTCATTGGTCATTCCTCTAGCATCCCTGAATGAATTAGATGTGAATCTTGCCAGTGAATTTAGCTAAAAGTTAACTTGACTATCCTTATTAGGTGAAAAAGCAAGGTTAATTGATCTAAAAAACTGAAATTTTGTTCTATATTAGTCCATATATCATAAGGAAACAATAGAAAAGTACATTTTTTGTATAAAATCTCTGGTTTTTACACAAGGAAATGTGAAAGGTATTGATTCTCAAAGCTCGTATTCAAAAGATGATTTTTTTATCTTTGCATATGATGAAAGTAAATGTTAATAACCAATTAAATAAAATTAAAGTGAGTTACCTTCCACTCATATGTCTTTGTTTTTATCAATCTATGTCATTAAGGACATCCCGATGATTGCTAAACTAATCTATCTTTATCAGAAAATCAATAAACTTGGTTTCTATCCAAGTTTTGTTTACTTCATTCTGTTGTTTGAAAATATTATCAATGGCTTCAGTAGATGCTTTTGCAGACAAAATGTGAGCCTTTCAAAATTGTAGCATCGAAAGTAAATACTTGTAATTTTCTAAGCCCAAAATATTTGTTGCACACATATTATATGTTGGTCGTCAAGTATATAAAGTTACACATCATCCCTTTTCAGGTCTTTCAGATCTTGGAGTTCTATAAAGTTATTCGTAGACTGAAATAAGGGAAGAAGAATTGCATCCCTTTGTGTAGGAATATCATTTATCAACATGAAGTGGATAATAAGGTCAAAATTCTCATTGTTTAGAGGGTGGTATTGATATTTTGGAGGTGCTACATGGAACCTTGAAACATCAATTGAAAATACTTCACCATTGAAAATAAATAAATGAAACTATTGAATAGTTGAAGGTTATGTTTTCTCGAATATAGTGGTTGTTTTCTTCAGCAATGTGGATGCTTTAGTATTCTTTTTCAACCCATACAACTTTGTTTTATATGGGTCAATCTCAAATTTAGAAAAATATGTTTGCCTTGGCATAGTAAAAATCTTCACATGTTTTGGAGGTTAAATAAAACATGTTCCACTCAAAAAATTACAAAAAGGAGGTTTTTTCATTTCTATAAAACATTTGAATACTGTAAAAATGTCATTTTGAATTTCTTACGCATTTGAACATCTGATATTTTCAAAATCTATAAACATCCCCGAATTCCAACCATATTTTGAAAAATTATATGTTTTGATTTCTATTGAGGCTTTCAATTCCTGTTTCCTGAATAAATAAACTTCTAACTCCATTTCAGAATAATACACTTATTTTTTCAAAATCAATGCATTTGAATTGAACTCACAGTGTCCCTGAATTAATAACTTCCGAGGATAGAACCATACCAACTTCCTCTTGATTATCATCTATAACAAAAACATAAACACATGTCAACATGGTATCTTTAAGGGGAATATATTTCAACAAATCATTCCTTGTCTCTTTTATTCCAATACTCAGTGCCTTCGATGAATGGAACTATCAAGAATGAAGTGCGAATAGTGGAATACATTTTACCTATAATTGGAGTAGAATACATTAATAATTAGTTCATATATGAAGTATATATATTTTTTTCAAATTATCGATAAGGAATATAAGTATTAGCCTAGTAGTCACCAACCTCTAGAGTTCCTTACTTTGTATCATTGGAGAGTAATTAACTTAATGGTTAGTGACCGCTAGGATTCAACTAGACATGATATCTAACATTCAATTGGTTATAGTAATTCATATTTTGTGGATCAAATCAATAATAACAAAAATTATCCAAAAGTGTTCTAGCCAATTATCATGCATTGAAAGGATCAACATTCATTTGCACCTTTTGAAAGGATTATCCTTGAGTCTAAAAACCTATAACATTCCATAGATGGCATGACAATAATGTTAGAAAATATATATCTTACTAGAAGATAGGTTTCTAGTCAACATATAAATGAATATATTAATACATTCCTCATAGTTCATTTACAACTATAGAATGGAATAATGTATATGCCACTAATGTTATTGTAGGTTATTATTTATCCTTTTATTTGTTTATTAGGATAATTCTTGCACTTATGTTAGCTCTACACTTGTTGTGTTATCTTGATTAGGTGTACTAGTTGTGTTGAGTTATCTTACCAGTTGTGTTGAGTTAGCTTACTAGTTGTGTGGAGTCATATCTACTTCCAGTATTAGTTAGTGAGATTTATTCACCACTGATCTAGGTTGTAGTTACACTTTCCTCCTATATGTACACCAATTTCATCATTATAATATGAATCTTTGAGTTTATTTGTTGCATACTTTCATGGTTGTGGTAATGTTTATTCTATGGAGTGATCCTGGGATGAGAAGCATTGGATTATCGAACAAATAAGATATAATGTTTCATATTTTGAAGAGAATATTTAAGTATAAAATAACAATAAAGGAGTTACATGTTGCTAAGAATTTTTTTTTATACAAGACAATGTGAAATATGTGTAAATCAGACATATTATAATCGAAAGAATTATATGTTTGTAACAAGTCCAAGTAAGATATTTAAAGCTTAGCAGTAGATTTAGGAAAATCATGAACAAGCTATAAAATACAAATGGGAAGGATTAAACATTTCCTAAACATAAGTATGGCCCTCGCCACCCTAGGCATTTTCGTGGAAAAATTGTTATCTAGAAGGTCATGATAAGTTCTTATTTGGGAAAAGATTTGATTATTAACAATGTATATTGAGCTCCATTACACCGATGGTCTATTGTCTCTTACTTTGATTACAAGTTATATTTACAATACTAGTTGAATAAATTTATTCCAAATTTTTTAAACTTATGTTAACGTATTTAGAGGATTAGTTTTCTTAGGCTACAAACCTTTACCATCTGTCATGTTGTATCAAAGAAGGGTAAAAATCACTAAGTGTCATAGAAACTCGTCTTTGAGTTGAAATGATATCAAGCTGTAAGTCTCTCAATATGAATATTAATTTTGAAATGGTTATAATACTACATTATGTGTTGATGATTATTACTTATGAATAAAATGTAGTGTCATGATCATAATGCTCTCAATTTTCTCACATTGATTATTTGGTAAGATTAACAAATCAATACTAATGGAATATATATCAATGTTTTTAATCCAAAGTAATAATGCATTGAGAGAAGGAACATTCATTTACACCTAATGAAAGAATTATAATTGAGTTAGACAACCTGTAATGTTTCTTACATTACAGGAAAGGAATCCAAGAAAATATAGAGGGTAACGACCGCTAGGCTACCGGTCAATAAAATAAATTGAAAAATTAAAACATGTGTATTTGTTCATTAAAATCTATTACAAGGAATAACTTAGTGGCTGCTAAGACCTAAGGATTCTTATTTAAAATCATGCATTGAAATATATTTTTCATAACATGTAATTCACATCAGTTTGTTTCAAAGAAAGTTTTTATTGACCACTAAGCTCCATAACTTATTGAAAGGAATGGCTTTGTAGAAACTACACTCTACAATTTCATTAGCTCTAGTCATTGTAAAAACATTCTTTACTGCTTTGGATCGATAGTGTTTTTCATTGATTGTAATTGTTACATATTATCTAGACTATCCTTGATGGAACCAAGTGCTACACTACATACCCTCAAGAGGGATCAAGCCTTATGTAGTTCTCATAAGATATATTGTTTGTAACACATAATTCACATCAGTTTGTATCAAATAAAATTCTTAGTGACCGCTAAGCTCCATTACTTATTAAAAGGAATGGCATAGTGGCCACTACACTCAAAAGTTTCTTATTTTTGAAATAGAAATAAAATAAAATATTACTGTCTAGCTTAGCATGTGCTAGGATACTACCATTACCTCTTGTCATTGTAAACACTATTTGTACAAATTTGGATCAATAATGTTTTTTTATTGTATATAATTGTATCATATTGGCTCACTATCCCTGGTAGAGTCAAGTGTTGCACTACATAACCTCAAGAGGGATCAAGCCTTATGTAGTTCTCATAAGATATATTGTTTTTAACATATAATTCATATTGGTTTGTATCAAATAAAATGCTTAGTGATTTCTAAGCTCTATTTATTATTGAATGGAATGGCATAGTAGCCATTAGGATCAAAAATTTCTTATTTTTGAAATAGTGATAAAATAACAAATCATGGTCTAGCTTAGTGGCTGCTAGGATCCTACCATTACCTCTTGTCATTGTAAACACTATTTGTACAACTTTGGATCACTAGTGTTTTTCATTTTTTATAATTATATCATATTGGATGGACTATCCCTGTGCAAAGCCAAGTGTTGCACTACATACCCTCAAGAGGGATCAAGCCTTATGTAGTTCTCATAAGATATATTATTTGTAACACATAAATCATATTTTTTTGTATCAAATAAAATGCGTAAAGAACTCGCTAAGCTCCATTTCTTGTTGAAAAGAATGGCATAGCAGCTATTAGGCTCAATAGTTTATTATTTTGAAAAAGTAATCAAATAAGAAATAACAATTACGAGATCTTAGCGGACATTAGGATTCTAGTCGACTATTCATATATTATAATTGAGTCAGAAAACTTGTAATGTTTCATACATTATTGGAAAGGAATCCTAGAAAATATAGAGGCTAGCGAGCCGCTAGGCTTCTCCTCGACAAATAAATAGACAACATAAAATATGCATAGTTGTTCATTAACACCTATTAAAAGGAATAGCTTAGTGTCCACTAAGACCTAACACTTTATTATTTTAAATATGGCATTGGAATAACAAATCATAAAAATGGAGCTTAGTGGTCACTAAGTTTTTCCTATATATAAGCCGATGTGAAATATTTGTGAAGCAAAAATTTATGTTTTAGGGTTACTAATGTAAAATGTAAATAACACCATTAGAAATTTTAGAAATTTTATGCCACGTGTCATCATTTTAGTGGGTATTATTTATGTAATAATATTTTCATTTTATGTAGGTTTATAATATTTTATAGGCATTTTTAATATAAATTTCATAATAAATGGGTCAATTATATCGTTGTCTAATTATCTAGTTCAAAATTGCCACGTGACATATTTTAATTGGATAATTATATTAAATTAGTGCACACTATATCTAACAATATTGATATTGATTTTAATAAAAAATTAAAAAAATGCGTGTATATTATTCTATTATAATTTAAAACTATGTTTAGAATGTATTACTTATGTTTTGGTATAATATATTTTTATTACGCTTATATTAATGTATAGACAATAACAAATGGTGTTGTTTTGAATTTATGGTATTTTTCAATGTCCCACTCCCCACAAAAATTTCTAAAATCCTTTTCCCCCTATCCCACACCTTTTATTAATGAGGAAAAATTCAAATTTTGAATTGTGAATTCCCCGCATTTGAGAGTATTTGAAATTGTAATATCCCGTACTTTTGCTTAATGAGGGGGAAATTCAAATTTTCAAATTTTCATATCCCAAACTTTTTCTATTTTTTTAATTTATTTAATGAAATGTGCCAAAAAATTATTAAACACGCATGAGAAATATTGATTGGGGTTTCTAATTTTTTTCCTCATGAAAAAAATTCTCTTAAAATTATAAAACAATATGCACATGTCGTAAATTGTAGCGCTGATTTCACAAATCCCAACAATTTTTTACAAGGGAACAATGAGGCTATGATTATAATCTTGTTTTGAGCAAGAACACAAAGGATGCATGTAAAGGAGGTAGGAAAAAGAGGTTATGGATATAATCATACACAAATTTTGTTTGAGGTAGCAGATGGAGGTTTCACAGACATCATTTAGCCCGAAATATTCTCAAATATTACTAAATCAGGTATTTATCAAAAACATCGATTATAGTATATATGTACCTATTTTGATTGTGTGATATTTCGGTCACTACTGTATTCAACTAGTTCTTGTTTTTGCAAGGTAGTCCACTCCTACTTTGCCCTACCAAATTTTGTTCCACTACTTTTCTAGTTCCTTTTGATCATCTTGTCAAACCACCTTGTTCTTCCCAAAAACATCTTTTTTGCGCTTCTAACGAAAAGAAAATGTAATCCCTTTTAAACTATAGTATTCATATCTTTTGAGTACATTCCCATTTATTCCCTTCTAAGTCTCTCTCTAGATAATTTTTTTTGGATTTTTCGTTCGAGTTCCTATTATTGTTATTTCTTGATAATGATGTCTTGTCTCATAGTCACATTTTAAAAAAATAAATGGTTTGCGAGACCCAAAATATTGTCTATATATTCCTTTTGAATACCTTTAATGCTTTTTATTATAATGATAAATATAAACGTGGATAATTATTTCATTATACATTGTTTATATGGTTACCACATTGACATTTTGGGAAGTGTTTTGAGGTTAACAAATTGCTTTAAAAATATAGAACCATATAAAGTATTCAATTGTATGATTAATATTTTCAATCATATACATTTTCCCATGTAAAAATAGTCAAATTTAATGTCTTCAACAAGTTCATTTTTTGTACAATGGAAGGTAAACATATTATATTTACATGTAAATATAATTAAATATAAATTTTAATCACTATATTTTTACTTTTAGCCCATTAAGCTATGCCAAAAATCACATAGATTTCATAGAAAACATAATTTTTAATATGTTATGTATTATTGGCAAGAGATAGAGTCTTCTTATATACATTAATACATGATTATGTACGTATATATATGTATCTATATGTAAAATCCATATTTATTTGTTATCATTTATAGCTTTTCAATTTGATTTCTCCTATGGAATACACTCAATCATGAAAAAATTGTCTATCCTAGTGGTTGTTGGGATCTAATTCTTCATTAGAGAAAACATTTGTTTATCTTAGAGGTCGCATGGCTCGGTTTATTTTTTTCTTATAAGAAACAAACTATTATTTGGGCCTAGTGATCACTAGTTTATTTTTCTCTTGTTTTATACACAAAGATTAACAATTTAGATTTATAACACCACTTCATTATAAACATGATATAATTACCTTTAAGAATATCTTAGTTGTATTTAGGCTAACATAAGTAAATTATGTCATATCTAAAAAATTTTTGTATATCTTCTCAACCACTAGTCCAAGTTTCTTAAATTGTCATAAAAGTAAAAAAACTATTTGTCTAAATCTCATCGCAAATGTAAATAACTTAAAATAATTCTTAAGCCTTATGTATTTCTCATAAGATAACTAGAAATATATATATATAATTGTATAACACATAAAAGGTTGATGTTTAGAGCTTAGCGGTCGCTAGGTAAAGCCTTGAGTAAATACAATAGACAAATCTTGTTTTATGAAAAAAAAATGTATACATTAGTTGAATTTATTGTTTGGATTTAAGAATTTAAAGTAATATATTTTGAGCTTAGCAACCACTAGGTTATGCCACCACATAATATTTGGATCCTAGTGGTGGTTAGGATTAAAAAATTAAATTAAGATATTATGAGCTTAACGATCGTTAGGTTATGCCACAACATATTATTTAGAGCTTACAGTCACTTGGAGCTTATAGTATGAAATTAACGGATGATACGTACTACCACAACATAATATTTCAAGCAAACGTGTTGACATGATTTAACAAATTAAAGGAAGATATTTTGATCTTAGTGGTCACTAGGTTATGCCACGACATAATATTTGGAGCATAGCAATTTTAGGATATATCAAGATAAATTAAAATATTATGAGCATAAAGGCTACTAGGTTACACCACAACATAATATTTGAAGCTTGGCGTTCACTGGTTTAAACAAAATAAAGTAGGATATTGTGATTTTTTCGGCCACTAGGTTATGCCACGACATAATATTTGGAGCACAGAGGTTTTCAGGATTTAAAAATTTAAATTAAGATATTATGAGCTTAGCAGTCGTTAGGTACTTCAAAAATATAGCATTTTGAGCTTAGGTTTTGGTAGCATTTAACAAGTTAAAGAATGATATCTTTAGCTTAGTGTTTGCTACATTTTACCACAACATAATTTTTAGAGCTTATCGGTCGATAGGTTTTAACAAAATAAAGTAAGATATTGTGAGATTAGCATCCACTAAGTTATGCCATGACATATTATTTAGAGCATAGCGATCGTCAGGATTTAACAAATTAAATTAATATATTATGAGCTTAGCGGTCATTACGTTATGCCAAAACATAATATTTGGATCTTAATAAATTAAATTAACATATTTTAAGTTTATCGGACACTAGGTTATGCCAAAACATAATATTTGGATCTTAACAAATTAAATTAAAATATTTTTATCTTATTGGTCGTTAGGTACTTCCACAATATAATATTTATAACTTAGGGGTCACTAGAACTTAAAAAATCAAAGAAATATATTTAGATCTTAGCATCCGCTAGGTTATGCCTCACCATAATATTTGTTTCTTAATGGTTGTTAGGATTTAACAAAATAAATTAAGACGTTTTGAGCTGAGCGGCCACTAGGTTAAGCCACAACAACATATTTGGAGCTTAGCGGTCCCTAGGTAATTTTGGATGTACAACTACTATGTGTATGTTTAGATAAGTATAACATTTGAAATATATACATGAACATTCAATAAATTATAAATATTAATATATTTACATGTTATATATATTTCATTTCCTTCCCGATATGCTCTAATATTTTGACTCATGCTTCATTCATAGGTTCTTGCTTAATGATGGCTCGGTGTTGATTCGGGTCCTCATGTAAAGTTGCTTCTGAATTTTTTTGCTTCGAGTTGATTTGGGTCCTCTTGAGTTACGAAAATTTTAATATTTATCTATCTTTATTATGCCCATAATAGGATTTCTAAAGAGAACAAGAGCCTTTTCAAACAATACTTGATGATTAACATTAATTTTTTTGTGATTTCCTTTAGAGTCTCTATTTTTGTAATTTTTTCCTAGTTTGGGAGACAATCTCAATGACTTGTGAAGTTTCTCCTTTGTTTTCCTCTATTATTCTCCTATGAAAATTATCCATTAACTAATTAAGTAATATAACAAACTCTTCACTAGAAACTAATTCATGGTTTTCCGTAAATACTTCCATAATCGAGGATTTTACAAAAAAATGATTATTCTTGTAATTTTTTCCTGGTTTGGGAGACAATCTCGATGACTGTGAAGTTTCTCCTTCATTTTCCTCTGTTATTATCCTATGAAAATTAACCGTTAAATACTTAAGTAATATAGCAAAGTCTTCACTAGAAACTAATTCATGGTTTTCCGTAAATACTTCAATAACAAAGGCTTTTACAAAAATTTGATTATTCTTGAAACTATGTCATCAAATTGAAGAGATATTTTTCTTACCTGGTCATTCCATTCCCTGCATCTTTCATCGGTATAATTTTCATATATATGGAATATACCAATATCATCCATGGTTATAATTGAAGGGTCTTTACAAATTCCTTCCTCAATAACGTGCCCTATGTATTAACATTTTTTGCATCCATCCCATTGTTTGAATGATATTTCATGTATTCTTTAGGTAGGCTTGTTCCTTGATCTTTTCCTCAATGCATTCCTTTATATAATTTTACATGCCATGTAAGGCATCTTGTAAGAGAGGAGTACTTCAATTTTCATTCCAAACAATGGCTTGTTGTGTTGACATATTTTTTGTTAGCCTTTTCAAGGTTCATGTACTTAGATTGCATTTAATTTTTACTAAGGGTTCTTCTTGTGCCTCCAAATCTGGTTGTTATTTATGTGTAATTACATATTTATCAACCAATAATTCCTCGCTTCATCCGGAGTGAAGAGAAAATTGATATGGTTGCCAGCTCTGGATGATATTTCAAATTTCATTCCCTCTTCCTCTTCATCTGAAGAAATTAAGGCATATGCCACCAAAGTTGGAGCTTTAGTTAGTAAGGGTTTAACTTATTGAACCTTAGATATAGTTTCATTTGATGTAAGAAACCATGCGGCAGACGCAGAGAACAAGGAACGCAACACTTTTACGAAGGATCCAAATAGAATGTTTCCTTTATCTATGTAGCTTCCTTTTTAATAGTTCCTCTTGGAGCGGAAATTCCCTTGTCATCTTAATATTTTGCTAAAATAAGCTATCATTTTTTTGGTAATCCATACACATTCATTGACATCATCCTCATGTGCATAAGATATATTTATTTTTCCTCTAATTGACTCAAGGTATTTGAAAAACCTTTTTATATGGTCCTATTTCCTTAGAGGTTGTTGGGGGAGTTATAATTAATTTCTATTGGCTGATGCATGTTTCAAATCAGGACACCTATTAAATTTCATGAATCCCACATTCACAAAGAGGGGGTGTGTTTTGAGCTTCTTATCTTTGCACTTTCTAGCAATACCATTGCAAATATGATATGCCACCTCTTATTCTACCAATTTTTCAGAACATAGTATGGAAGATAAAAATGAGGTGTAAGGAGTCCCTCAATCATGATAATAATATATTCTGGATAGAAGAATACAACTCCCATTTTCCTTATGGAAGTGAGGATGCCAATGAGATATTATGAGTGTAATTGTTTTATGTAATTTTTGGTAGAGAGAAGGATACAAATAAGTTCATGTATCTTGAATATTCGATATGAACAAATGTGTATACACATTTGAAAATAGCTCATTTAGTTACAAAGGGCATGAAAGAATCTAGTTTTGATAGAATTATAAACAATTGATAACACCATAGATTACATCCAAAAGATAGGAATCCATGTAAAATGATTTCCCATTATCCACGAATTTTTTTCTTTCACTCACCAAATTAAACTCGACCAATTTCCCTAACAAAGGAATCTCACCTTCATCAATAATCATAGAAAGTAAAAGGATCTATAAAACATAAAATCTAAAGGTAGAAGGTTTTACATATAGTATGTTCATGAGGGACATGGAAATAAAAACTCCTGGTCTAAGCCTTTTAATAAGGATATAACTCAAATTAGAGTCACCCATATTATCTAATTGGTGCATGACCCAATTCTGTAAAAAAACTCTTACTTTCCTTGTGGTCATCTAGGAATCAATTATATATATATCATACAAGGTGTCTGGCTATGGTAGTTTGTAATAAACTTTGTATACAAACTAGAAACCTATTCTGCTTTTTCCAAGATTTAGAAAATAAGGTCCACTCCTTGGGCTTGGAAAGAATTAGATAGGAAGAAATAATTTCTAGAAATGAAAGCACCTCGATTTAGTGGTAATTAAATGGATACCTAATTTTTTATTTCCTTATGTCTTAGGAACTTAGGAATTGATCCGGAAGGATACCATTTTTGTTTAGAACATCTACATCAAGACTTTTATTTTGGACTATGGAAAAAATAGACAAGTAATGTATAAATTCATGATTTAAGGTAGGTTGATCAAACTTGGTATCTATAATTACTCTTGTTTTCACATAGGGATATAAATAAACATCTATATTCAATGGTACTAGTTCTCCCGCCATGATTAAGAATAATAGGTCCACGAACGTTGCATCCAGATCCATGAAATAAACCCATGAAAGAAACAGAATTAAACCTTACTTTTTAAATTTTTATACATATATTATATTGATATGTTTGTTATGCACTATACATTACATTTCCAAATATGTACACAAATATTTTAGTTAGGTCTTAGTAGCATTTTTGGTCTTTCCCAAAATTTAAATGGACCGCATAAAACAATCCCTTTTATTCATTACTACTTATTTAATGTAACGACTTAACGGCCTCTAAGATGATAGTCATATGGAATAAAAAAATATCACCGATGTATGTCTTGGACATTTGGAATTCAACGGAACAATATCCATATCTATAGATAAATGTAGTCACAAATGTCATGAAGGGATTTGTTTCATCAAGATTTTTTTTAACTATTAACAAAGTTCATAGGGTACTCATACCACTTCCTGATGATGGGACCTACCATCTTAAATGTGGTCAAGGTGTGTTGGTTTCCCCTTCCACAACAAGAAGATGAATTTCCTATGAACCTTGTTAAACATAAACTTCTTTACCATTGTAAATAAATTTCTTCTTGGCATTCATGACAATAATCATCAACAAAAATAAATATTGATTCGAAGGATGTACTTGGGTTTATAGAAACAATGCTATATCTCCTACTATGAATATTTGGTTAGATAAAAAATCAGTTGACATTTCAATGTAATATGTAATGATCTTAGTGGTCGCTAAGATCAAGCTCAAAAAAATATTTAGAGATTGGTGGTCTCTAGGAATCATTCACATTTAAAAAATTATTGCATTGTGAAAAGTGTGGCTCTACATGCACTCTTGAGGGGTCAAGACATACATATTCAAGCTTGGGCATCATTCGCTGCACAACTATTATTGCACTTCAATTTTTCTTAATTGATCAAGCCTTACATAGCTCATATTAGTTTGTTTCACAAGATGTTGAGACCTCTCTTTAATTATTTATAGTTGTAGATCATATTTATTAGACTATCCTTGCGCGAGTCAAGTGTTGTACTACATACCCTTGATATGGATCAAGACTTATGTGATTCTCATCATCATCATCATCATATATATATATATATATAATTGTATACATTGTTATTGATAGATGTAGATAAAAATATAATGATTTTATTTAGAGCTTAGCGTATGTGAGGATTCTCCATGAAACATAAATGGATAGTGCAAAACATTCGTTGTTATTCATTATTAGTTATTGAAAGGAATTTCTTAGCGGGCGCTAAGATTCATTACTATGATTTGTTAGTCAACCTCTATATTCAAAATAAGAAACAATGTGAACTATGTGTGTAGCAGAAATTTCATAGTCCACATGATTATATGGCTTAGATGTATTATTCGAGAAAAAAAACATAAAGAGTTTATTTAGAGCTTATCTAAATTTAGGGTTCTCCACAAAATTTAAATGGACAACATACTACATTTTGTAATGAATGGCTTACCAACTGCTAGGTAATTTGAATATAGCGTTCGAATAACCAATCATAGTAGAGGAGATTAGTGGTCGCTAGGCATTTTCTTATATAAAACCCAATGTGAAATATGTGTGTTGCAAATATTTGGCATTCTACAGATTATATGTCTTCTACAAATCAAAGTAAGAAATTTAGAGATTAGTGGTCACTAGGAAATGCCTAGAGAATATATAAAATACACATTTTAAGGAATATGCTTTCCCTAAGTGTAAGTTTAGCCTACGACACTGTATCTATATCTCGTAGATAAATGAATTCTCAAAGGACATAGAGGTCTCTACTTAGTGGGAGAAAATTTAAATATTAACAAAGCTCCTAGGGTACTCTCACAACATCATGATGATCGAATCATGATGCATGTGAGTACCCTAGAACTTCATTAATCATAAATTTATTTTTCCATCTACATAGATCTCTTATTGACACATTTTTTAGGGATTTATACATGTCTCTTTCTTACGTAGTGTTGGTGAGATTGAATTTTAACTCTTGTTTGACCATAAAAACTAGGAATTATATTCATGTAGGCCTTATGTAGGCTCTTATAAAGATATTTAGTAAAGAATATTTCATTGCATTTATTAAATTCATATTAAGAAAAATCAACTTGGTCATCTTATAATTTTTAATTTCAAGATAACATTACTTTATTTAACTAAACCATCCACAACCTGTAATTTTAATCTCTAAGTTTTGTTTTAGTAACTACGAGAGGATTACAGCCGATGGGGTGGGAGTGGTGCGGTCAAGTCACATGGTTGTGTGCTTGCCCACCCGGTTTCAAATCCCCCCGAGGCACGATCCTCCTCGGAGGTGGTTTCGCCGCTAGAGGCGGCATCTCGCCGTCTTGCCGACACTTTGGTGTTTACTCTCGCCGACTTTGGCCGGTGGCTGCTCCTCTCGTTGTCGGCATTTGGTGGCTCCTTCTCCTCTCGCGCGACGCTGGTGGCTGCTCCGCTCACGGTTGCTGCTCCTCTCGCTGCGGTCATGGCTGCTGCTCCTCTCGCTGCTGACACTTGTGGCTGCTCCGCTTCTTCTTGATCCGGTGGCTGCTCCTCTCGCCGCCGATCTTTGTAGCTGTTCTAAATTGTCCCACTCGCTGCGGTCGTGTTGACGGTCGCTGCATCTTCACTTCGGTTCCATGGTCGCTTCAATTGGGTTCCTAATATGTGGTCCCCTTTCATTGTAACCAGGTTGTGGATCCTCTCTAAAATCCTCATATGTACAAGGATGTGGGTCCTTTCAACACCCTCAAATTACCCTCAATCCAAAAAAAAAAACTACAGAGGATTACGGGGTCTTCATTTTCTTAACGAGGTTGTATGGAAAGTTTCCTTAGTAAAATTTATATAAAGACATTAAAGTAAGTAAGAAAATTTATTATTTTTCTTCTGAAGACGATGAAGCAAGTAATTGTGGGAAATATTATTTTATGAAAACTTATAGGCGATGGCCACAATTTAAATGAAAACATATATGAAATACTTATAAAAATTATCTTCTACTCTCTCCATTATTATTCATGGCATTTCATATCTAAGATTCACATCCCCTTGTGTAGTCTCATCTATTAACACTTTGATAAATAAATTTGAGTTTTGTGACTCAATAAATACCTATGATATTAAATCTCTAATGCAATAACTTATTTGATCACGAAAAAATACATGCAATAACTAGTCAGTGCAAGTGGAAATATTTCACTGTGCGAGATGAAAGAACCAAATATGTAAAAAAGAAAAACTTGTTAGTCTTTTATACCGATCCAAACAACAAAAAAATCCTCCTGGTTTAGATAGGGTTCCAATAATTCCAACAAAGGAATGAAAAAATCTGATTGAGTGAACTAGGTAGAATGCATACATGGTTGAGTTTATAACAAGGATCCAATCCGTCAAGTGTCAAATGAAAATCAAATGCAATATTACAAATGTAAAAATATCTAAGTGAAAAATTTCTTCACAAAATGCCAAATTTTTAAATGCAAATATTTGTATCTTTGATTCAAATGTATTTTGTAAATTCATAAATAATAGATTTTTATGCAAATATTGTAAATTCAAAAGGAATTAATTTTTTATATAATTTTTTTTTTTTTTTGAAATTTGATTGCTCAATCGATGCCTCCATATCTTTTTCATTAAGTATCTTATGAAATAAATAATTTGATCATGAAAAACTACAAGAAAATTACTAATCTTTGTTACATATTTGGTTCTTTCATCACGTAGGACTGAAATATTCACACTAAAAAAATTCCCTAATTATGCATCTACCATCGGCAATAAAATCCCTAGCTGAATAAAATCCCTAAATTATGTTGTAATTAGAAGAAACAATTTACAAAATTATGATTTTTCAAGGTTTTAAAATGGATGAAAGGGAGAAAGCATACCGTGTTTGGATTTAGGACATCCAAACAAAATCCTTTAGTTTCGGAAATTTATTCCATGCCCTTCTAAACATCTTTCAAAGAAAAAGAGTTGAAATGCATGTCATGCTCAACGTCCTGCAAATAGAAGAGAGTAGAAACACAAATGTGAAAAATTCGGTGCAAAAATATATATAACCAACACAACTAAAAATGTATTTTGTATATTTTTGAAATGCATGAAATATTACATCTTAATTGACACACATAAATTTTCAAAAATTATTGGTTTAATGGTGCACGTATTTTTGGTGTGATGGTGCACAAATGACAAGATGTATTAGCATGGTAACCATCAAATTAATTATGGAACCGCCAGATAATTTCCATTTCACCATATTCTAAGATTAATTAAAATAGTCCTTGTAATATTTTTTAAAACATTATAGTATAGAACTTTCAAGTAGAAATTTTCTTAGTACAAGTGAAATTTTTGTAACTTTAATGTTTATTAATATTTTTATAGTTTTTATATCATTTAATGTTACTCAAATTCCAAGTGCGAGCACTTGAACTTTTAAGTGTGATCAAGGAAAATAAACACTTCCATCCTTGCACTTTGATGTGCAAGCACTTGCACTTTGAAGTGCGAACACTCCCACTATGAAGTGTGAGTGGTCGTCATTTGAAGTGTGAGTTCTCACCCTTTGAAGTGCAAGTGCTCAAACTTTTAACTACCACTACAAGAAATTTTAAAATCATAAGTGGAAGTGCAAGAACCTTGGATTTTATTGTATGTAATACTCTGCTAGAAATGATCCGAAGATCAAATCAGTGGGTATAGTTTCCCTAAATCTCCTAGGATCATTACAAGTATGGTAGAAGACTCGAGATCTTTATGTTTCCTATTTGAAATTGAAAAATGGACTCTGTTGGAGTGAGTTAATATCCACAATAGTTCCTATTTGAAGGGAAAAATGTAGGGGTAAATGGCTAATTAGGATGCGACACGTAGAAAAATGAAATTGAGAAAAATAAAATAAATTGGTTTTGTAACTTGATCGTAGAAAATCATTTTCGGATAGGTGGGCCCCACTATTTTTAACGGCTTGGGTCCTCATCCATGGTGGACACCCTATTTTTGTAGGGGTGTCTTTTCCACCATTACTTCATTTCCTTATTTCCATAATATTGTATATGTTATTCTTTCTGTGTATATTTATTGTAGATGTGCAATTAATTCATGATATCCTATGTATACATTGGGGCGAGTCACGAGACTAGCTCACCGAGTTAACAAACTAACTCACCAAATTACTTTCCAATGCAAAAAAATGACTCCTTTGGAGCAAGTTACCATCCATAGAAGTTTCTAGTTGAAGGAACAAAAGTAGGGATAGTTAGCCAATCAAAGGTTACGACACGTGGCGAAATGAAATTGAGAAAAAGTAAAAAAATAGTTTTGTGACTTTGGATGGGTGGGCCCTGTTATTTTTGGATGGGGGCCTCGGTCAGTTCGACACACTCTTTTATCGAGGATTTTTTTCACAATTTCTTCATTTTCTTATTGCCACAACAGTTTATATATTTTCTTTTTAGTGTCTTAATTTTAAATGTGGGTCTAATTCGTGCTATGATATGTATGCATTGGGAGAGAGTCGAGGGGATTTTTTTCACAATTTCTTCATTTCCTTATTGCCACAACAGTTTATATATTTTCCTTTTAGTGTCTTAATTTTAAATGTGGGTCCAATTCATGTTATGATATATATATGCATTGGGGAGCGAGTCACATGATACCTCATTGATTTAACAAACCAAATTGCCAAATTACTTTCCACCTCACCACCCACATTGTTTGGCCTTATTCCCACCGGCCTAACCAAAACGGTCACCAAACATATCTCAACTAAGTCATACTTCAAGTTAACAAACCAACTTGGCAAATTATTTTCCACCTCACCGCTCACATTGTTCACCCTTATTCCCACCGACATAACTAACATGGTCTTCAAACATATCTCGGTCGCTTCATGCTTATGCGGTGTGAGCCCATATTTCCAATGGCCATGCCAAGCTTAGCCACATCTATACTGACCACCATGTGGTTTTAAACAAAATGTGCCTCATAGCCACATTAATATATCGACATCACCAATTTTAAACATGTAAGTCAACTATTCCTCAGTCAATGTGGGATAATTTGTTTTATTTGGTAAGTCAAAGGCCAAACTTGTTGGTCAAATGCTTGGTGGGGAGTGAAACCCGTGACCTCAAAAAAATCACCCTCACCAACCTGCCATACCATTGTAAGCGGTATAAATAGGAGACTTTTCTATTTGAAGGGTATTGTACATATGACTGTGTAAAAGCCATAAGAAAGCAGTTTTGGAAATCAGCATTTTTGAAGCACTTAGGACAAAAACCATGTCATATAGTAAACCGAGAAAATGCTTAGAATTAAGAGACAAATCTTGTGATGTAATCATTTGTCTAATTTGTAATTCATTTGACATTTTTAAAGTTATATTATGTAACTTTTGATGGAGAAGCGAAAAGATAAACTTGCAAAGCGGGAACAAACACCAAGAGTGAACACCGATATTTTTTGAGCTCATGAGTTATCGTAGTCTTTTGGTAGGTTTAAAAGGGTTCATTATTTATTTTGTAAGATTTAAATTATACTTGCAAAATTATAGTTAATGGATGAGTTCGTATGAACTCGGGAACATAGGAATTTCCAAACCTCGTAAACAATTTTGATGTTGTTTTTTTTTCTGATTTTACATCCAGTTAATCAAATATTTTACATATTTTTAATTCATATTTTAGTTTTCATGCACTATTTAATTATTAGAACAATTTTACAAAAATCGATAAAATTTGGTATATTGAAAATCGACCGGTTTGAATGTATACCCGAGATGAATGAATTATTGTAAATTTAACTTATTTTGAATTGTTTTATATAGATTTGAATAATAAATTAAATCACATTTTTGAATCAGATTGAGTTGATAAAATGTTAGAATCTGGCAATTATTTAAAAATCCTTGTAATGTGAGTTAAAATAGAGGATTTCTATTAGTTCAGGATCATGTTTGGTATCAGAGAAGGTTGATTTGACAATTTGTTGCTTCATATTGTGAATTTGGTTCATTTTTATTGAAAAGTACATGTGCACTATGGGTGAGTTATCAAAAAGGAGAATCTTGTTGAGCTTGAGGCATTCAACTGTCTAGATCTAGGAAGACAATGTTTTCTTGAGATCGATGTATTATTCCTTGGAAGAGGAATGTGAGAAATTAAAAGAATAATTGAAATCCAAGGATGAGATCTTGGAAAAATTATATAATGGAGGTGATATGAAAGGGAAAAACAAGTCTGTTATGCAATCAACACCTTCCTCTCCCACAAGTGTACAAGTTTATTCAAGCATTGTAGATATTCCACCAATTAATTAATCTTCCCATTGTAAATCAGTTGAAAATTATTTTTGTAAATTTGAACAACATACTAAGGGAATAGGTTCAAAATTACTTTTAAAATGGGATTTAATGGAAAAAACCTTGGAAAATAAGGCCAAGGAATTTCTAACCCCATCCAAGTAGAGGATAGGCCTCACCATGTAGGTTTGGGATTTAGATTTGGTGGTCAGAATGAGAAAGGTGAATGCTCTAGGATAGCTAAGACTATAAGGGAGAAACCTCCACCACAACCCACAAAAGGTAAAAATGGTAATGGGAAAAATCTAAAAGCATTGATTTTAAACAATGTAAATATTCCCATGTTCCTTTTGATTATACACAAAATTTTTGGTATATTTATCCATGTAGTTTTTATGGATTATCTAACCATTGTGTAGCTAAATGCTGAAAAAGGAAAACATTATTGGAAAAAAAATTGAAAGCCCATTTTCATACACAAAGGTTTTTAAAATGTAAATCTAGGTAAGTTTCATAAAAAAGTGGACAAAAGATATTTAACCTACTATAATACGAAATGTCATGAGGTTAATATGTGTTGGAAACTTCATCTAAAAAATAGTGGAGAATTGTTGAAAAGGGAAGTAATTTGAAACCAGTTGTTACAAAAATAACTCAAGTAGATACCTAGGTGTAAACTAAGGAAATTGAACCATCAAAAAAAGAAAATTTGATTAAAATGGTTGGTAACTAATTTCTTAGTTTCATGTTTTGCATATCTGCTTAGCATGCATATTATTAGTCAAAGAATTTTTGTAGGATTTCATGGAATGATGAAAGGAAATTTTCCCATATTCATTTTTTTCTTTGAATATAGATAATGGTGTCACTTGTAGGGAAGAGTTGAGGGACAAGTTTATCATACTTAGATTATACTTCTCACATATAAGGTTGACAAAATCCATTTTGATAACAGATTTTGCATTTCAATATATTTGTTGTTAATTTTATTGTGCAAAAGTATGGGCACAATTTGTATTGTAATTAATATACAAACTTATTGTGTCCACACAGGGTATTTGCACATATATGAAGACCCTTATTTTGGGAATTTATTTGTAACTATCCTATGTGGTTACAGTTAGTGTGTCCATTAATTAGACTAACAAGTTGGTTTTCATGGATTATATTTGCTGATTTTTGCGGTGAATGGTAGTTTCACCATTTTTGGTATACAATGTTGTGCAGGAGAGGATTTGCTTCTATCCTACTTATAATTAAGAATGTTGGGTTATATATTTCATTGATAGAATCACATATTTCACTTTTGAATCTTTTCTATTTTTGGCATGTGTGTAGACTAAACATTCGGATCGTCTTTGTGACATTTTCGGTGATTGACAATTTCATAGGGACCAATAGACACTAGACTATTTTTGCATGTAGTTGTCCTTATATACTCATCTATTTTGGTGTAATTTTTTTATAGTGATTGGCCATATACAAGTAGTATCAGTTGGATAGTTTCCTCTTTTAGCTAATAATTATCTATTTTTAGAATGGTCAATTTTTATGGCAGTTGCATTTAGTAGGATTTGTGATTCTAAGTCGTTTACGAGAGATTGGCAAAATCACAATGTATTAGTGGGACAGTTGACTCTTTTGGAGAAAAATTGTCTATTTTTCGTTGATCATTTTTTTATAATATTTTCAATAATTTATGCCCCTATAGAGAGATATGGCACTCCTATCTCTAGCTTCCCCATCGCCACTAACTAGATCTCCCATCTCCTATCTTTGGGTTTCACAATGGCTCACCACTAACTAGTTCTCCCAATGAGCTCTCTAAACCCATGTCCCATCCCATCCATTATGACATCGAACTAGAAACTCTATAAACCATAAAGATATGGATCATGTATGTGTTTTTGATATGTAAGAATATGATTAGTAACATTTTCAGGTGAAAACAACTTTTTGTGGAACAAAATCCTTCTCATGGGGGTGTGATCCAAAGATCAAATCAGTGATTAGAGTTTACCCAAATCTCCTTTTATCACTATAGAATGGTAGAAGACTCTAAGAAATTTCCATCACCTATTTGACCATGAAAAAATGGACTCTGTTGGAGAAATTTACCATCCGTAGAAGTTCCCATTTGAAGGAACAAAATTAGGACTGGAAAATCAAGTTGTGACATTTGGAAAATTAAAATTGAGCAAAAGTAAAAAAATGATTTTGTGACTCCGGTATTCAATGCTCATTTTCAAATGGGTGGGCCCCACTATTTTATGGTTGGGATCCCTTAGCTAAGGTCAACGCACTCTTTTAGCAGATGGGTTTCTTTACCAATGTTACTTCATTTCCTTATTACCACAATATTGTATATATTTACATTTCAATGTATTTGCATTGTTAATGTGGGACTAATTCATGCTATGTTATATATGTATTGGGAGAAATTCATAGCCTAGATCTCTTAGTTAACAAAATAACTCACCAAATTACTTGCCACCCATCGCCCACACCGTTTGGCCTTATTCTCACCGACCTAACAACCACAATCGCCAAATGTAGCTCAATCGAGTCATACTTATCTAATGTGATCCCATATCTCCAACGATCGTGCTAAGCTTATCCATGTCTATACTAGCCACCACACGGATTTGAAAAAATGTGACCCGTAGCCACACTACTATATCGGCCTCACTAATTTTAAGCTTGTCATCCAACTATTCCCAGTCGGTGTGGGATAATTTGTTTTATTTGGTAAGTCAAAGGCCAAACTTGGTTGTTAAGTTCTTCAAGGGGAGTGTAACCCATAACCTTGAACAAAACAATAAGTTCCCTCACCAACCCATCATACCATGGTGGTAGTGATATAAATACGAGACACTTCTATTTGAAGGGCATTATGCATATGAATGTGTAAAATTCATAAGAAGATAGTTTGTGAAATCAACATTTTTGAAGCAATTAGGAGAAAACCAAGTCTCGAGTAAAATGAAAAAATTCACAAAATTAATAGATGAATTTAGTGATGTAATAATTTGTCCAATTTCAAATTTGTTTGATGTAGTTTTATATCCTTTTGTGCAGATTTTGATGGATAACTCGAAGAGACATCAACTTGCGAAGCTAGGAACAAACAAAAAGAGTGAGCACTAATATTTTTTTGAGTTCATAGGTTCTCATATTCTTCTATCAGGTTTTAAAAGTTTCATTATTTATTTTGTAATATTTAAACTGTACTTGTAAAATTAATGTTAATGGATCGGTTCATATGAACTCGAGGACTAGGAATTTCCAAACCCCATAAACAATTTCATTTTTTTTTTTTTTTTTCTTATTTTTCATTTATTTTATCATATATTTTTAGATTTTTAATTCATATTTTATTTTGGATGTTATATTTAATTAGTATAACAATTTTACGGAAATCAATAAAATCGGGTATATTGAAAATCGACCAATTTGAATGTATAATTGAGATGAATAAATTATTGGCAATTTAATTCAATTTGAAATCAATTTTTATACACATTTGAATTAGAAATTAAATAATATTTTTAATCATATTCAGTTCATAAAAATATTAGAATCGACAAGTATTTAAAGGTCCTTGCAGACAACTAAAAATAGAGGAATTATATTAGTTTAGGATCATGCTTGGTATCAAAGCAGGTTGATTTGATAGTTTTTTGCTTCAGATTGTGCATTTGGTCTATTTTTTATTAGACAGTACAAGTGCACTATGGGAAAGTTGTCAAAACAAGAAAATCTTGATGAGCTTGAGGCATTCAACTACCGAGATCTAGGAAGACAATGTTCTCCTAAGATCAATGTATTATTCCTTGGAAGAGGAATGTGAGAAATTGAAAGTAGAATTGAAATCCAAGGGTGACATCTTGGAAAAATTACATACTACATGTGATATGAAGGGAAAAATAAGTTTTTTTCAATCAGGACCTTCCTCTCCCACAAGTGTACAAGTTGATTTAAACATTATAGGTAATCCACTAATTAATGAATCTTCCCATTGTAAATAATTTGAAATTGATTTTTGTTAATCGAACATCATACTAATGGAATAGGTTCAAAATTACTTTTTAAAATGGTATTTAATAGAAAAATCCTTAGAAAATAAGGCCAAGGAATTGCTAACCCCATCTAGGTAGAGGATATGCCTCGTTGTGTGCAAGTTTGGAATTTAGATTTGGTGGTCAAAATGAGAAATATGAATGCTCCAAGATAGATAAGATTATAAGGAGAAACCTCCACCATACACCACAAAAGGTAAACATGGTAATGGGAAAAATCTAAAAGCCTTGATTTTAAACAACGTAAATATTCTCATGTTCCTTTTGCTTATACACATAATTTTGGTACATTTATCCAAGTAGTTTTTGTGGATTTTCTAACCACTATGTAGCTAAATGATGGAAAAGGAAATCATTATTGGGAAAAATTTTGAAAGACCATTTTCATACACAAGGTTGTAAAAATGGCAATCTGGGTAAGTTTCCTAAAAAATTGGACAAAGGATATTGTACCCATTATAATAGGAAATTTCATGAGGATGATATGTGTTAGAAGCTTGATCTGGAGAAATAGTGGAGAGTTGTGGAAAAGGGAAGAAATGTGAAACCAACAATTACAAACATAACCCATGCAGATACCAAGATATAGAATAAAGAAATTGAAGCACCCAAAAAGGAAATTTTGATTAAATGTGTTGGTAAGTAATTTATTAGTCTCATGTTTGAATAGTTGTTTAACATGCATATTATTACTCAGAGCATTTTTTGGGATTCTCGTGGAATGATCAAAGGAAATTTTACCATATTCATTTTGTCTTTGAATCTGGATAATGGTGTCACTTGTAGGGAAGAGATGAGGGACAAGTTTATCATACTCAAATTCTACTTCTCACATATAAGGTTGACAAAATCCATTTTGACAGAGAGTTTGCATTTCAATATATATGTTGTTGATTTTATTGTGTAAAAGTATGGGCACAATTTGTATTGTAATTAATATACAAAATTATTGTGTCCACATAGGGTATTTACACATATGAAGACCCTTATTTTTGGAATTTATTTGTAACTATCCTATGTGGTTATAATTAGTGTGTACATTGATTGCACTAATAAATTGGTTTATAGATTATACGGTGATTTTTGTAGTGAATGGAATTTTAACCTTTTTGGTATAGAGTGTTCTCCGAAAGTTTGCTTCTATCATATTTATAGTTCAGAATGTTGGGATAGATATTTTATTGATAGAATCACATGATTCAGATTTTACTCTTTTCTATTTTTGCATGTGTCTAGTTTAAACATTCGGATCATGTTTGTGATATTTGCAGTGATTGACAATTTCACAGGGACTAGTGGACACTAGCCTATTTTTGGCATGTAGTTGTCTTTATATACTAATCTATTTTGGTGGAATTGTGTTTACAATGATTTCCTATATCATAGAGTATTAGTTGGAAAGTTTCCTCTTTTGGAAAACAATTATCTATTTTTGAAATTGATTGATTTTTTGGTGGAAATTAGAATTACTGGGATTTTATAGTTCTAAATCATTTACGAAATTGGCGTGAGAATCATAGAGTATCCGTAGGATAGTTACCTCTTTTAGAAACATTTTTTTATTTTTAATCAGTGTCGATTTGTTTTAAAAGCTTATCAACAACTGCAGTGATATAAGCCATAATGTTATGGATCATGTGTATGTTTATGATATGCGGGAATATGATTAGCAATATTTGTGGGTGATAAACAAATTATTTTGGAAAAAATTAGGTTCTCGGTGGGGAGGTGTGATCCAGAGATCAAAATCGGTGAGTATATCTTCCACAAATCTCCTTATATCATTACAACATGGTAGAATACTCTAAGAGATTTCGCCTCCTATTTCAACGCAAAATAATGGACTATTTTTGAGAAAGTTAATGTCTGTAGGGGTTCCCAATTGAAGGAACAAAAGTAGGGACAGTTGGCCAATTAGGATGTGACAAGTGGAAAAATAAAATTGAGAAAAAGTAAAAAAATTGGTTTTGTGACGCGGGTATTTGATGCTCATTTTCAGATAGGTGGGTCCCGTTATTTTCTAGTTAAGTCCCTCAATCAAAGTTCAACACACTCTTTTATTAAAGGGGTATCTTTTCCAATGTTACTTCATTTCCTTATTGGAATAATATTGTATATATTTTCCTTTCATTGTATCTGCATTTTAAATGTGGGACTAATTCATGTTATGTTATGTATGCATTAGGAGTGATTCATGAGCTAGCTCATCGAGTTAACAAGAAAACTCACCAAATTACTTTCCAATGTGAAAGATGGATTCTATTGCAGCAAGTTAATGTATGCATAAGTTCCCAATTAAAGGAAAAAAAGTAGGGAAATGGCCAATCGGGTTGTGACACGTGGAAAAATGAATTTGAGAAAAAAATTGTGACTTTGGTCTTTGACGCTCATTTTCGACAGATGGTCCCTGCTATGTATGTGGTGGGGCCCTCACCAAGGTCAACATACTCTTTTATCGAGGGGTTTCTTTTTGTCATTACTTCATTTCCTTATTACCACAATATTGTATATATTTCTGTTTGAGTGTATATGCATTAAAAATTTTGGACTAATTCATGTTATGTTATGTATGCATTGGGAGAAACTCATAGACTAGCTCACCGACTTAACAAAACAACTTGCCAAATTACTTGCCACCTCATCACCCACACGGTTTGACCTTATTTCCACCAAGCCTAACCAACACGGCCGCCAAACATAGGTCTGCTAAGTCATACTTATCCACTATGAGCCCATATCTCCAACAACCACACCAAACTTAACCACATCTATATTGACCACCACGTGGATTTAAATAAAATTTTGCTTGTAGCCACATTACTATACTTTGGCCTCACCAATTTTAAATTTGTCATCCATCTATTCCCTACTTAATGTGAGATAATTTTTTTTATATGGTAAGTCAAAGGCCAAACTTGGTGGTCAAGCACTTAGTGGGGAGACCTAAAAATAAGTACCCTCACTATCCCTCCATACTATTGGAAGTGGTATAAATAGGAGGCACTTATATTTGAAGGGTCTTGTGCAGATGACAATGTAAAATCTATAACAAGGAAGTTTTACAAATTGACATTTTTGAAGCACTTGGGAGCAAAACCAGTCTCAAAGCAAACTTAGAAAATTATTAGAATTTAGATAAAAATTGGGTTATGTACTCATTTTTCCAATTTGGAATTCAAATGCTACCTTTTTAAATCATTTTGTGTATTTTTATAGAGAATTGGAGAGACATCAACTTGTGAAGTCGGGAACAAACACGGAGAGTGAAGACTGATATTTTAAAATTTCACAGGTTCTTAGAGTATTTTGGCAAGTTTTAAAAGGTTCATTATTTATTTTGTAAGATTTAAAATTCAATTGCAAAATTAATCTTAATGGGTCGATTCGTATGATCCCGACGACGTAGGAATTTCCAAACCCCGTAAATAATTTGTGTTGTGTGTTTTCATTATTTTCATTCATTTTATCAAATATTTTTCATATTTTTAATTCAGATCTTAGTTTGGATGCAATATTTAATTAGTATAACAATTTTACAAAAATTGATAAAATCAAGTATATTGAAAAGATGACCGGTTTGAATGTATAACTAAGATGAATGAATTCTTGGAAATTTAATTCAGTTTGAAATCAATTTTTATACACTTTTGAATCAAAATTATATTTAATTTACAAAAAGGTTATAATCTAACAAGTATTTAAAAATCCTTGTAAACAATTAAAAAATAGAGGCTTTCTATTAGTTTACGGATCAAGAACAAATGAAGTACTACCAAAAGAAAATGGTAAGGAATATTTCCAATACTAGTCATCTTAACATAAACCCTTATATAAAAAGGTTAAAGGAGGTAATGGTTTCCAAGTGTTGTTGTCAAGTACCTTAGAGTATAATTTGGATAGGATTTTCAATGTCAACATTTCATGATTTGAATAAGGTAGGCATAAATAGTTGTATATGTATGATGATAATAAAATTGATATGTGGCATAAATGACGAAAATCTCTTATTTAATGTCTTAAATGCTAGCCAAATTCTCCATATGTTCAAGATTTATATTGAAATAGGTTTCTGAGATGTTTATATAAGATGTTTATTTTTATTTCTCATTGTCATTTCAAATATTTGTTTTGAACTTAGAATTTTTATTGATATTTCTCACTGTCAAATTCTCCATAGGTTCAAGATTTAAGTGTCCACACTACTAATTTTCTCTCTTTTTCGATACACTTGAAAATGAACTTTGTTTCTCCATCAAGAACTAAAATCCATTGCGGATGCATGGGGTATAGCTTATTTTTGTCACGATAAGTATTGTATTCAATAGCAGAGTGGGACTTCCATACACAATTGATGATTGTGAAACCCTAGAATACATTAAAAACAAGGGATACTTTATCCCATCATAAATGAAGTAAATGATAATATCATGATCGGTGAATTGAAGCATACATTTGATGAGGATGGGGGTTTGAATTATGAAAATTAAATCCATTGTTTCACAACTCGTAAAGACAGGATGAATTTTCTACAACCTATATGGTCCTAAAACATAATTTTTCTTCGAAAGAAGGTGAAATAGCTTAAGGGTTTATATCCTTGGTACAAGAAGAACATTTTATTTCGAGAGTAGATTTGGGACCCACAAAATTTGGTGTTTTTGTGGAAAATATTATAACTGCATGTAATGATTGAGATCTAAGTTTACAACCGAACAAAGAAATTTGCCTTGCCAACCAAAAATATAGTGTATCTCAAAACAAGAACTGCACTTCTTGTTAACAAAAATTATGAACTTTAAGAATCAACCCTTACACAAGTCAATCACTACAATTTGAATTTCTAGGGGTTGTTGAAAATTTGATATATTATTTTTCAAAAGAACACAAATTTGTTGCAGAAGTGACTATTATAAATGTCTATGAAGGAGACATGGTGAAGTTAAAAAAATTAGATGGAAATACATTTAGGGTGCATATTGATAAAATAATCAGGCCTATTTACAAGGGTTGCTACATGTTGGAAAGATATCTCATTTGATGGCCTAACAACCGGTTGGCTCATCTAGATGGTTCTATTACGGAAGTAAGGCTAAAATAAATTCTAGAAGTGGTACCAATAAAAATTTGGAGTTCCTTCAAAGATCCATTTCCTCAAGTGGTATATATAATTTCATTTGATTCCTCTAAATGCAAAATAATGAAAATTTGATAAAAATACATTACAACTCTCACAAACGCCAAAAGGTAAATACTAATCCATCGAGTACACCACAATCAAGGGAAAAAGGGGAAAAAATATAAATTATTTTCTGAAGTTGAGAAAAATCCTTTTTATAAGGAAGGATATCTCTCTAATATATCTCTCAGTGTTTTCAATCACGGTTTAAATATAACTCTAGGGATGAATGAAACTACCATCAAAAACTTTGTGCTTAATACATTCACCACAAATTCTAGTAGTTGTGATAAAGGTCAAACTTCTAAGAAAACTATAGATAAATTGAATTTATGTGGAAGTGAGGTATGTCATAATCCATGGTATAAATGTCATGGGATCCATAAGAGCACCTATTATAGATACGAGAAAATCTTGGATGGATGGTGTTGGTTCCCATAAATTTCGTCGTGATTCCTTTTTAGTGCCATATTATAGGATTTACTCCTATTTTTAGTTTGGTTTTGCACTTGGTACTGTGTTTCTTATTTTCCCTTAAAATCATTTTATTTGATAGAGAAACAAAGTGCTTGTTTGATTATCTTCATGTTTAAAGTAGCAAGGTTTTTCAGGGGTTTTGAAATAAATGATGAAATAGGTTCTATAACATGTTATCGCAATAATTGGTTACTTTTGTGGAGTATTAGTATTGGGTGTGAAATGTTAATTCTCCTTGGTACCCAAGGTGGGGAAATATTTTCAAAACCATGAAAGCATCATGAATTTTATTATGCTTTTCTTCAAAGCATTCAGTAGAACACGGGTTAGGTTTTCAAACGCGTGATGTGAAAGAAAACATAAGTAAATGCTTGGAGGAAAAATTAGTAATGTCAAAGTCTAATTTATTCCCGAGAATATGCAAATTGATGGTTTTACCATGAGGCCCAAAGAGTTATGTGTGACTTGGTTTGCAACATGGTTAGAATTTTGAAATCAGAATTAAGTTTACATTTCGCTTTGATTGGAAATGTTTTTAGAGTTCTGTTGTGGGCCCGAGCATCCGATTGTGTAATGTGTTGATGCTTGGATAGTTTTCAGTTGTGTGAAATTTATGTATGCAGTAGTGAAAATTGTGTAAAATGATTAATTATGTGGCTTTTTTATGGTGCAATTCAAGTAAACGTGAAGTGCATGATGTGTCTCAGTGGTACTCGAATAGAAGAAGTAAAATACATGTCATATAGTAATGAAGAAAATATTAAATTTAGAATGATATATGTTGTAAACAAAATGGGGGTTATATTATAGGGGCCCCTACCCTCGAACGTATATATACGTAAAAGCGGTGAAAATATAAAGGATTACATTCAAAATAGAGAAATTAATTTTCAACATTGACTACTTCACCTAGGAGAGTTGGCATGCATTTCAGCGGTTGTTTCATGTGACGTATGAAATATTCATGGGCCACAACACTGAAAAATAAACTGGACATCCCCATCCATGCCCCGTGACATTCCCTTTTCCATCATCTTGGGGATTTCTACCCGAGGTCCATTCAAAATCTGGATAAACTCCCTCTTCTTCTCGAGTGAGTTCACCCACTCGCAGAGAGGGATTCCTACCCTATATATAGTGTTTTTCTCTGACTAGTGGAGGGCCGAGTCACAAGGATTTGCATTACTTCATTTTCTATATCATCAAGGTTATCTTTTCACTTACTTAGGAGATAATCCTAGGTACTCACCGTAGCTTGGATTTCTACTAAGGAAGCTTTCAGAGTGTCGCAATCCACTTCTTTGTCTCATCTCGCATGTGGGCCTAAAAGAATTTTTTCTTTCTCTCACGGTACATCGAGGCTGAAATAGGAAGATATGTCTCTAGTAAGGGAGGAGCATTGTAGGTTTTGTACATGTGCCAATGGTCATCATGTATACAAAGGAATTGATGAGACCGATTATTTTTCAAATGCCACATGCTTAGATGATGCTTAGGATGGATTAGATAAAAATTAAGATTTTGGAAGATGGGAAAGGAAGAAGACATTTCATCCAACCTATTCAAGAAGGATATAATTAGGGCGTCATGGGAGAAGTTATTTAAATGTTTGGTCCTAACATTAGGCATGCTGAAAACATGTTTGAAAAATGCCTCGTTGGGACCTATAAGTTGGAAGAGTTCACCCAATTTGGTGAGTTAATCTTCGGTGGGATTCTCTCCTAAAATTGAAAAGGCTATAAAATAATAGTTATTAATAGAACTAAAGTGTGGGTGAATCTATGAAGTTTGAATGGTAAATATGTGACTGTTAAGCCATGTTTACATAGGCATGTTTCTTTGGATGACATGCCATGAGAAATCATGTTGTTGTATATGGTATATCTTTCCGGATTGGCAGGCATGAGTGGAATTTAAATCAAGATTAAGTTTTCATTTGAATAATGTCACCAGAGAGTGAATAAATGTTTGCACCTTCAGATAAAATTCAAGTCAATTTAATCTTTTTCCATGTCACATTTAGTCTCATGTGGAAAACATTATATTAATCAATGTGAATCGGAAAATATTTTACCTCATCACGTTGGCATGATGGTGATAGGTTAGCGGTGAGAAAATTTGAAGGTCGTCTTAGAGGAAAATTCCCTATAATTCCTTGGCAGCCCTAAAGGATGTCTTGAGCTTAAATGAATGGAAAATCTAGATGGGATATTCCCTAAAACCCTTAAGCAAAAAAGTTTTTATAAGAATGAAGAAGATGGTTTAGATAGGAGAATGTATCTCTTGAAGGGTGATCCTTTTGGAGGAAAGGAAAATTTCATTGGAAGTTCCCCACGAGGAGTTATAAATGTGTATTTGCTGTAGAAATTTATACCCCATTTGTGTAAGCATTTTTGGGCTTTCTTTTATTTTAAATTTATCTCAAGGTGGTTACATATGTACAACCATTGGCAAGATTGAGAGCATGTTTATATGTCTCCCTTGTTTCTTTTCTAAGATAAATGGATTTTTCTCAAACAATGTACAATAATTAATGTCATGATCCATTATACAATGATTTGGAGGTAGAATGATGTGTGTTTTCATTTTATATATCTTATGGATAATAACTAGAAATTATATGCTAACACTCTACAATTGTGAGTTAGTTTGGATAACGAGAGAATGAAACCCTAAAGAGGTACTTTGGGGTATTATTTTTTAGCTTGTACAATTCCTTATTGAGTTACTAGAATAGGTGATTTATTGATGTTTCTTAAGGGTTCCCTTTCTTTTAGAATTATTGGTTGTAATCCATACATAACTCCTTTAGTATTAGGGTTCCTATGTTGGATCATTACGGATTTGGGTCATTTGTCATCTTGGAGGTTCCCTGTGACAAGTTTCCTCTTAGAAAGCACTCCTTATTTTACTACTACATCATGAAATGATAGAAATTTCATGTTGTGATGGCCCCCATATTTCATAACCTCCTTGAATAATTTGATATCGAGCTTTTCTTCCTTGTAAATCCATCCCCACCTTATAATATTTTGAATAGTGGTTCTAGTGTACCATTCGGAAAAGTTTCACAAATTCTATACCAATGTAACATCTCGCAATAAGTCTATGGGTGGAACACACAATCATTATATGAATCCTAATTGTGTTCACATCTATCTTCAACAAATCATGTATAGGTTTCTAGGTGCTTACGGTGCTTGGTGACCACTCTTTTGAGTGAGTGCTATGTTTAGTGGTTGCGCCCGACCTCCGATTTTCCTTCCTTGTCAAACTCTGCACTTGGTCCCTTATTCCTCACCTTTCTCTTACCCCTCTAGCTGTATATAAGTTTCTCTCACCTTGGTCTAGGAAAATCCATAAGCATCGGGAAATTAGCCACACCCTTTGTCAAGGTGCCTCTCTGTCGCTCCTAGAGAGAGTGGTTGGGAAATACGAAGGAGACCCCATCCCATAAAACAAAATGACATATCACTTTGGTCCCTCCTCCTATCTCACCCCCTTTCCTACCACCACACGTATGGTTCCCCCTCTCTCCTCCCCTGGTGGGTGTACATATGGGAGACAACACCCGATTGACACCATTTTCGAAGGAAAATTTAATGTCCTTATTTTGGTTCTTGAATTTCAAACTTCAATGATCATGGGGTTGATATGTTAAGATTGTTTTCGTTTGATGCTTGAAATGCTATTCACTTTCCTAGAGTTAGGAATCTAGTGGAGAATCCTTTGTCATATGATTGGAACAAGCTAGTGTTATTCATGAATGTATTTTTGTTGTTGTTTCATATCATTTTTTTCCTCGAAACTTACAATGATAGTATGGAATACCATGTTTGTAAGGATCATTTTAGATTGAGTGAATTTAGATCTCTAGACTTCTGAGGGGAATGTCAAGATACTCAAATAAGATCCCTAATGGAATCATGCTCAAAGCTACCTACTTTTCAAGGGTATGGTAGTGTGCATGAAGAGTAACACCTTGTTTTGTTTTAAGAAGTCATGCATGAATATGAGATAACATTTGAATATGTCTTAGTGAAATTATTCATGCATACATTAAAGGAAGATGTTAGAGATTGGTTTAATTCCTTACCTCAATGTTCGTTACACTCTTGGGATGAATTAGTGGTAGTATTTATAAGTCAATTTAGTGATGATCACTATCTCTTTTCTCCTTAGTATAGTGGCAATACAATAAATCTAGTTAATAAATGAAAATATCATGTCCTTAAGGATTAGGTTGTTGAAATCAAGGGGAAACCATTTGTTATGAATGATTTTTTTAAGCATGATGTCAAGAAAGTTGGTCAAGTTTAAGAATCATGTGATAAAAATTTGGTATGTGATGGGAGTAAGTTGGGTGAAGAATCAAGTAAACTTAGATCAGGTTGTCATGGATTGTAGTTTTATAGGTGATATTGTGCTATAAGTTCAATAGGACGCCCATAACTATCTTTGTTAAGATAAATGTTTTATGTTGCATGCCACTTGTGGGTAGAATGGATTTAATGATATTAAAAGGACTAGTCTAAGTGCTAAAAGGAACGTACATTGGTTGATAAAATGTTTTATGGGAAGGGGGTGTCTTCAACTGATCTTTTGTGTGCCAAAACTATAGGTCAATTTTTTGTTACCCTGTTGGAAGTTTGTTGTTGTCTTGTAGGGGCAACATGGGATTAGATCAGGATCATGATGCTCTCGGTCATAACTTTATTAAGGTAAGAGATGGGATGATTTCCAAGTATGAAGGATGGGTTCCTTCATCAGAAGATAGATTTTTGTTGCTTGATGCATTGGTTGATCAAGGAAAGAAGTGTCGATTATGGCACAAATTATTAAATAAGCTTGTTGATTTGTAAAAATACATAGCAAGATAACAACATTGAATTACAAATGAATGACTCAGCCCTGAGATTTGATCATAGTTCTTGCGGGATAGTTCCTATATTAAATGTACCAATATGGGTTTTATTGTGGATGAAAATAGTGTTGATAACTTTATATAATCTTCCGAAGGTCAAATTTGTGGTGTTATGTCTTTATCTTCTGATAAGGTGTGAGTCTATTTGCCCAAAGATCTAGGTATAAATTTTTGCACTCCCTTGATTTTTAATGGATTATTTGAGCATGATTATTTACCATAATTTCCAAGGTTATGGCAAGGGATTTCATGTTTCAATAGAAATGTTCCGTACCAAACAAACCCTATCTTTTTGGTTCAAGATGAGAAGTTTTTCTTGGGGTGGATTCTTTCTTGTTGTCTATTGAGAAAAATTAATGTAAAATAGAATCTCCCCTTCATGAAGGAATGTGGTAGGTATCATTGTGATATATCTAAAAGGTAATGAAAGTATTGATTATTATCTCAATCCTTGCTTTGACATTAAGATAATTTGGTTGAATGAAGACTTAGCTGAACATGAACAATGAGACTATATCAAGTATTTTGAGAAGTTCCTGAGTTTTCTACAGTCCTCATATTTTGATATAAGTAAAGAAGATGGAAGTGTTAGCCAATACATTGTGCCTGTTAAATGTAATTTGTGTGTTTGGTTGGTTATTGATTGGTTCATGTCACTCCGAGTGGGTTGTGTGGTAGTTTACGTGGGTATTGTTGCACCCTATTGCATTGGTGGTTGTTGTAATTGATTTCAAAGGAATTTATGGAAATGTGCAAGAGCATGCTTCTCAGGAGTTTCTTAGATGTTTAAGATAATTTCATGTGGTTTAAAGATGGAAGTTGTTTGGTAGTTTCATTTCAGGGTGGTTTTAGGTACCTAAAGGCTGTGAAACGGGATGGTACAAGTTATAACAAGCATGGGATAGATGTTAATATAGAATCTACAACATGTATGAGAAAATTTTAGACTCATCTCAGCTCCAGGAGTCAATTTTGTATGTTGGTCAGAAATAGTGTTGAGAACAAGCAGTGTTCTAGCATGCAAATGAGATGGGATAGAAAAATGTAGACCTATTATTTTCTATAAACTCGAGAAATGATATAGAAATTTTTCATGATTATTCATGAAAATTTTCAGGTCAAATTTAGGTCATTTGTTCAAGTTATGTGAGTTTTTGTAAAATAGGATTTTTGAAAAACTCATTTTGAGTTTCCTAGCTTCTTAGCCTTCAAAAAAAATTATACAGTCTCCTTCGAATAAATAATAGAAGGAATTTTTTTGAGTAAATCAGCATAAAAATCATTTTCAAAATTTTTTTATCAAAAGGAGGTGTGGTTAAAAAGTTATGAGCAATAATAGTGGAGCAGTTTTTCTCTCTCCTAGGTGTGCACCAAATTGGTAAGAGCAAAATGTGATTTTCGACTCCAAGTCCAGTTTTATCATCTCTAGAGTATTTTATTGAATTATTTATCATGTTCCTCATGCTTATAAATCATTTTAAGGCTTTATTTCTTGAATTTATAGGAACTTTCTTCTGACACCATGTCTTAGAGTGAATGCTCGGCATATGAATGTTCTAGTGCTTAATAAGTGCTCGATCCCTTCTACATGCACATGGAAATTTTTTTGATCTTTCTAAAGTATTTTTGGTGTTATAATTCACTCAAACTCTGATTTCCAATTATGTCCGAGAGAGCACCTAGCTCAATGTACCTAAATCATTGTTTCAACATTCTTGCTTCAAACTTAAAAGATCTGCTCAATTTTTTCATTGTTGTCATAGAGAATTTGAATGGTAAAGAACACAGTTTGTATATGGATTCACTCATGAGAGATGATTTACTTGAAAATATTGGTTGAATTAGACTCGGTACTATAAAGTTGGGTTCTCACTATCCTAGTGAAGATCTCTCCAAATCAAACTCATAGTCAGGTGATGTAAGACATCTTCACTCAGAAATAGAGCTTGGTAAGGTTTATGTCATCTAATTAGTTGCTTTCTCTTGGTTATATAGATTCATGTGGCTCACTTCAAGCATCCTACAACCTGTAGAAGTCACATTTATCAACATTTGCAAGTATCTAATGCCAAGTTCAACAAAGTATTATTTAAATCATTAACTCTTTTTTATCTAAGAAGGTGAAATCAAGTCTACAGATCGTCATAAAGATTTCAAACCTCAAAATTCACACAATTTGATGAATAAATGGTCTTATTTAGCTTCTTTAGTAGGTAACTACTTTGCTACCTTGATTTAGGGTTTTAGAATGGAAAATTTGTTGGTTTCTTAAATTTTATCCAACCCTTTTCTCAAAAATTTGTCCAAATTTATGCAAGGATATCTATAAGGTGTTGCAAAATTTTGGAGGTAGTGTTATGGTGTGAAGAATAAGATATTTTTCTCAGAATTCTTGTTTTTTTGTGCTCAAGTAACATAGAGGTTTCTCTTAGTTTTTCTTATGGTTTTGTAGTTTTATTTGATTCTCTCAAAGGGAAAACCACAATAATCATTCAAGTAAATTAGAAAACATTAATTTAACCTAGAATGAGCTATGATACAACATGAAACATGTTTTCTCCTTCAAATACAAAGTGACAGTGATATGTCAAATACAAGCTTCGAGAGCTTATCGGTGATCAATGTCTCTCTAGACCATGCTAGATGAAGTTGTTTTTATTTAGATAAGGTTGAAATGTAGGATAGGATGAAGTGAAATATTAATTTTATATGAACATAATTTTGAATTCAAAAGGATAGGTAGTTATTCTTCATTTTCCTATGAGTTTTGATGAGCTTGGTAAAGAAGATCAAGATTCTTGATGCTTCAAGTTGTACTTTGACATGATCAAAGGATTTTTAAAAACTAGAAGTCAAAAGGGCAGGAGTTACAAGAAAATAAGTTTATGTAATAGAAAATATGATTTGAACTATCATGAAGATAAAAGGGTGTGTGTATGAGGAAAATATATTGAGTTGTTGAAAACAAGAAGAATATGATATAAAATAGATCAAATATAAGTTAGTGGTGAATAGATATGATGAAAGTGCAATGAACTTATTTAGAAGGTGGTTGAACATACAGATCTTGAAAAAGTAGAATAGAGCATTTAAATGATTGAAGTTTAGTACTATGGAAATTCAGTAGAAAAGGTGACTATATTCTATTGTGTGTGAAAGTTTTAATTGGAGTCTAAGATTAGAGATAGGGATGAAAAAATAGTTTTGAAGTTGAATATGATAATTGAATAGAGAATTTTGAAATGTGGGTTATAGTAAAGAAGAAGACATGCCTCTTTTCTTGTTATAGTTGATTCAAAACAGTCAATGCAATATTGTGAAAGGGTGTAGAAAATAAAATGTGAAGATAACTTTGAGGTTGAATATGTGGTAATAAGAAGAACAAGATGAATGGAGAAGTTTGAAGTGTGTATGAGGTAAAGAGACAATCAAACTTTGATATAAATTCCTATATAAAGATTGATCAATATGTACTAAAGAAATCATGGTGTAAGTGTGAACATGAGAAATGAAAAAGATTATCTTGTTGAAGACCTATTATGTGCTTTGAGACAAAACAAAGTGAATGAATGAAGTGTAGGGTGTGAGAATAAATTTCAAATCGTACAATATAGAGTTAATCTAATCTCGGTGAATGTAAGTGTAAATAGGTGTGAGAAGAAAGTTTAAACTAGTACATGACAAAGTTGAATATTGATTAACCATAAGTAGAATAAAATAGAAAGTGACAAGGCAATAGAGATAGAGTGATAATTTATGGTCATCATCATCTGTTGAAGACAAGAACTCAAAAGTGACCAAATTGGAAGAAAAATTCTAAGTGGTTGCAGTCATTTTTATTCCCATAGAATAACCTTCTAACCCCATGTGCGTCAACATATCACTCAATGGCACCGAGTACTCAACCAAGGTGCGTGTGGGCATCAAGCCCCTCTTTTATGTGAGCATTGTGAGAAGATGTTGACATTGATGATAGATTAAGTGTAGAAAATTAAATGATCATGCATATATTCTGAAAGCATAGGATGATTCATTACACCAACATACCCATTCAGATAACAAAAGAAACATCACACAGATAGTAGATCGGATCCATAACATAAATAAAAAGGCACTAGGGTTTACACCACGAACAATATATTAGAACATAACCATATATTTATGTTGATCATAGTTCGTTACCATATTACATCCAAAAAGGTTATATCATAATGATATATCGTGACTCACACATCGAAGCTCTAGCTATTTTTCCCTATTACAAAAATTGTCACAAACCCGTCCCCTAGATATGCTAACATTCCTATCATACTCTAATGGGAACCCTAACCCATAAAACCTTCTATTATTTCTACGAGATCTCCACCCTTCCATCCTTTCAATGATGTCCGAATAAACATCCGATGGTTTCCCTCTAAATTTGTTCTTCTTCTTCTACCCAAGCATCTCTATCTATAGGTTTATCACCCACCACCATGCTATCATGAAGTAGTATATCAGTTTCCAAGTGTCAAGGTGGTCCTCTAGTGGAGCATGCTTCTTCCGATATGAGCCCCCACTTTCTGCTAATGATGTCTTTAGGAATGTTCCATGCATGGAATATTCTTTCCTTGACAACAAGTCACCAGTGTTGTCACCTTATCCATTCAACACGTCTAGTCAAGTCACGTTTTTCCTCAATTTATTCTTGGAATGCTTTGAGTATGACTAAGTCTTGAAATGTTTTTCTCTACCTTGTGCATGCACGGTGGTTTCTCTCAAAACCATTCTAAAACCCATGTCTTGTGCACTTTTCCCGTGTGCCTATCTTCTTCACTAGTCTCATGTGTGCACGCACCCTTTGGGACTTAGTCAATATTTTGAGGCCCAACATCACCCCACACTAAGCTTATTATCCATCCTTGAAAACATCCTCTCCAAAGAATAAAGAATGGCGGGACTAAATAATAAATAATGGTAGGACCTTGAATATTTGTAACAAAAAAATGAAGGAATGAAGAATGGAAGAATTAAAGAATGGAGGAAAGAAGAATAATGTGTTTATTGTCTAAGGAGGGAAATCCTTCCTTGTATCTGCCTCAATATTTTCTTAGGCATCTGCTTCACCATGTGCCTTTTGACATAGGTCACCTACTAGGGCACTCACTTCTTCAAAGTTTATCTCATCCCCCTTAGTGCTCATCATATCAACAATCCCTTCCAATTTTTATCCAAGGTCGTCTAACACATCCATCCTGTAGGTGATCTAGGGATATAACTCCTTCAGCTGGTTTCATATTGAGCCCCGTAAGGTCTCAATAGCTTCTGACTTCTTCTCCACCTCATGTAGGATCTTATCTCGGTCTACCTTTTTTCCCTTATTCTTCTCCTAAAACTCCTTGAGATCTGCTTCATGGGTGGCAACTAAAATGCTAGCCACTCTATCTCTATCTGCAAAATTTTCATAAACAACTTCAACTATCTACGTGGCAGCCTTCACATCGGCAAGGAGCTTAGTGTACCAAGTGACTATCTCCACCACCTTCATCTTCTCCTCTTTCTCCTGGCATGCTAACAATTCTAATAATTGATTCCAATGCAAGATGCTTCTTCTCCATGGTTAGGATGCAAGTTAGGTATTCCAAGCATTTCAAGGTTAAATCATACTTCTTCTCGAGTGGTGCTAGGTCTGGATGCCTTAAGATAATAACATCTGTAATCATTTCTACCTTTTTATATACATCAAGCACCCTAGCCTTTTCCTCCTTCATCATGTGCCTTAACTGTAGGCTGATTAGTTCCTCTTTCTTCATATCTTTGCTCTTTTCAATGAGCTCCTCCTTTTTCTTCTCCAATTCCCCTTCTAGGAATCTCACCATATTATTCCTCCCAAGAATTATTGCCTCGACCTCAACTAAAACCTTGTTGAGCACATTACTGAACTTTCTCATCGGATAATTGTTGAGCATTCACCAGCGGGTTTATACCTTTAGTCTCTGGAACTTTCATTAGAATTTATTGGCTAACTTCAAACTCAAGCTCATCAATATGGGACTCAAACACCCAAGATAACATTTTCCTAGTTCATGGGTACGCACCTTCTTCCTCAAATGAAGACATTGCTAGGATTTGGTCTGTAGGAATGGTGCTCTGGAAGTGCATGTGTAGCACTTTGTTTGGATCATTGATATAACACATTCCTTGCCCTTGTGATACTACCACATTCTTCCCTCCTATGCGCACAACCTTTGGAAAGCTCACCGCTAAGCTAGGATATCCACCCATGCTCCCATACTCCTTCCCTATGCTCTCTTCTTTTATATCTTTGAGTATATTAGCCGCACTCTACTCCACCTCTTGCTCCACTAACTTCTCGATTATGCCCACAACTTCTCTTTCTATGACCTCTTCTATCTACTCCTTGGTGATGCTTGGGGTCCTCTGATCCTTAGTGTTCACCTCCTCGCAAACCCCTTTACCTTGGGCGACTTCCTCATCTCCATTCTTCTCTTTATTTACTTCTTCTTCTAAATCGTGTACAATGTACACAAGATGATTATGAACTTCATCCTCATCGTCATCTCTCTTACCCCTGTAGGCTTCCAAGCTCTCCATCTCCTCTGAGTCTACCTCCCTGCTACCTTCTGTTTCTTCCTAGCTGGGGATTCTTCCTCTTCCTTAGCAAATGATTTCCTTTTAGGTGACTCTTCTTATTTTGGAACCTCTTCCTCAAGTGTATTTTCATTCTCCTACGTATGTATGTGTTTGGCTTGTGCCTGAATCTAACGCACCCACAAAATGTGTTGTTTGCACACTTGGTGATTTCTCTTCTGCGCTTCTTTTTCCAGGGCCTCTTCCCTTTCTCTCTTCTTTGGCACAACGTTCTTCCTACCAATGGGATCCTCAGGGATGGAGACATCATTCTCCAAGTAAGTTCCCTTTTCATACTTGGGCCTAATGCATAAGTATATTCTCACTGTGGCCCTTCCAGCAATTGGTAGCGTCAAGGGTTTTTTCATGCACACTTCATGGGAGACATACTTCTCCACATAAGTGCACTTCTTTGGATATACCAACTTCCTTTGAAAATTGTGGTGGTCCTAGTCCACCTCACTAAGGTTGAACCTTAGTATTTTAGCTTCCTTGAAGTGATTTACCCTTGCTTAGAAATATTACACGGTGAAGGAGAAGGGTAATTTACACAATGGGATCTTGGTCCCATTTGATAGAGTGAACCTGTCAATCCATAAATGTTGATAGACATTGAACTCACTTCTCCATTTAATAGCACTGCGGAAATTGTTGGGTATCCTCTACTCGATCCCGATTACGTTGCGCATCCATTTGTACCATTTCTCTAGCCACGCTTTGTGGGAGGCCGTCATGGTATCACATGTGTATTTATCAAACCTCTCGCGGGGGAGTAATATTCATCTAGATACTCCCATACAAACTTCTCTAGCCTATTGAGCACTCCAATTTCTGAGAAGAGGATGGTGAGAAGAACATTTCTGAACATTATCTTCTCTCCTTCTTGCGAACCACTGATGATCTCTTCTACAATGTAGGCTTATAAGTTATAGATGGTCCCTTCTAAAATTTTCTATAGTAAATTCAACCATGCCTTGTTTATTTTTGTCCACCTCTCTTGACCATTCAGCTTGGTTACTAGGTGCGCAACCATTCTCATAATAGGGTCGAGGATATTTGAGATATAAAAGTAACGCAAACCCTTTTTTAGTCATACTCCTCCACGGTCTTCTTAATGGCCTCTTTATCCTCTAGGTCATCATCCAATGAATCCCCTTCACTAGATAAGGCTGGTAAACTTGGAGATGAGTTGGGGAGTTATGCGCGTTCTATATCCTACAAAGTAGAAGTGGTCCTTGTACATGCGTGACATCAACCATTGGTATAATTGCTTGGGCTTGCCAAAATAGGAAAAATCAAACAATTTCAGCAACCTAACCTTCTCCAATTTTACTTTCACTTCATCACTGTAAATTGGCATCCCTTCTAGTGTCCTTGTATCCATTGGACGCACCATCTCTAGCACCATTTCCTTCTTTTTGGTACTTGTGCACGATAATTATAGTCACTCAGAACCATCTTCCTAACATGGGATACCCATTCTTTCCCAAGCAACACCCCATCGGGTACTGCATCTCCGTATACCATTATTCATTGAAACTAGTGATGGCATTCTGTTTTCCTTTTCCCTTTCCCTTCTTAGGAAAAATGTTCGCCTTCTTCTTTGGTGCCATCTTCTTATCGGGTTAAAAGAATAAACTCCTTGCTCTCCTTCCTCACTCTGCTCAAATCTATGGCTCAACTCTACAAAATAATCCTTCTATTCCCATGCCCTAGCTGCAAAACCCTAACTTGGAAAACTCTTCCACAAGATGGCATACTTCTAATGAAACCTCCCTATGCCTATGTACTCCTTCCACTCTAGTTTGCAGATCACCCTAGTCACACACTTCAGATTTTCACTCTTCTTTCTTCACACAAATATTTCTTTGTGGATTCCCTAGTTCACAAGAGCTCTTCAATCTCATAATAGAAAGGTAAATAATAATGTGCCCGACCCTTTACTTATAGATTTTTTCCTATCTCTTATAATAAATGTTATGCCACCTACTAACGTATTCAACATTAAATGTGGGTTTTTCACTTAAATATGATTTTAAGCACCTTTCCCACGTGATCAATCCTGCATGTAAAACCCTCTACAACCTTCTGGCATGAAAAAATACTTACTAACCGAAGAATCTTACGTGCATGTCTATAGTGCCAAAGGCACTTCTTCCGTCAACCCGATTTTTGCCCTCGCCTACCTCATGTTGTTCCTACACTTTTTATCCTTTGTACGTGGTCTTTTTTAAATCCTTCTTGACACCAAATTTTTTTCCCACCATTTCCCCATGTGTTATTATATCTTTCACACTTTTGATCTTCCAATCTAGGCCATCACAACTACTACAAGCTTCTTTCTCTCTTCATTCTAATCCACCCCACACTAAAACATATGCACGGTCCTCTATGCATACATAACCTTAGAAAGTAATGTGGTTACCAGCACACAAGGTGTGTAAAAGAACACAACAAAAAGAAATAAGAAAGAATATGGGGAAACACAAGAAAAAGAAGAAAAAAACATTAAAGGAAATCCTAGGCTAACTGGCAAAACTGCCTTATTTACAAACACAAAGAAGACTTATTTATAGTAGGGCTTTAACCTACTCCATCCAACTAGCGCATTTAACTAGAAAGCACCTGAATCAAGGATGTATGAGATGATGTATGGTCCCAACCAATGGACTTTCAACTTCTCAGGATGGCGCAAAAACTTGGAATCATAAAACAAAACCATCTGTCCAACTGCAAACTGTTTGTTCTTGATATGATGATCATGTCATGCCTTTTGTAGGGCCTTTTCAATCTTCTGAATCCATCTAGCAATTTATCACCTCTCATCTAACTAAATTAAATTATCAATTCTCTCTTCGAGCACTTTCTCATTAACTAATCCTCATGCACACATTATACGCAGCGATGGTGACATGAATTCAATTGGAAAAAAAGCTTTTTCACCAAACACCAATTGAAATGGTGTGGCCTTATTCAAGCTCTTATAGTTTTTCCTGTATGTCCATAGAACAAGTGATACCTTGTCATCCCAATCCTGTCTTCCAACATCAAAAATTTTGGTCAACATGTGACTAAGTATCTTGTTAAATGTTTTAACTATCCCATTCGCTTGTTGGTGATAAGGGTTGGTCTTGTGATGGGCCACCATGAACTCTGCTAAAAAAATCCTAACTATTTCATTTAGAAAATGTGTTCCCCTATCACTTATTAAACTCAATGGACATCCATATTTGCTTCCTCTACCCATCTTGTCAATTAATCAAAGGCAAGTAAGTGAGGATGTAATGAGAGCAGTCCTTCACACGACAGGTGAAATTTGTCCTACAAAGTCAATTTCCCATTTTTCAAATGGTTCAGTGTTGGCTATTGGTCACAAGGGCATTTCATCCCTCCTTTTAAATTTTCAAGGCAGCAATGGTCGCAGCCTTACAAAAATTAATACAATCCTATAGATACTTTACCACCAAAGCCTTACAAGTAGAATCTTTAACCATAGTGTCCTCCTGCAATACCATCATGTGCTTCCTCCATGATTGCAACACACTCGTGTTCTAATACGCATTGGTGTATAACCTCATCATGAACTAACTTGTATAAATCTCCACTAATCAACATGTAAGGCATTGCGCATATAGCCAAATGCTTTCTCTCTAAATAATTCATTCCTTCTGGTGCCACACCTATTTTAAGAAACACTGCAATATCCTATAAATCGGAGGGCATGCGCCACAACCTAAACACTTTTGTGTCCAAAAATGTATCCTCAATGCTTTGTGTGTCCTCCCTCGAGTCGGTTCTTGAAAGATGATCAGGTCATGAATTACTCTTTCCTAGTTTTACAACAACTAAAAACTCAAATTCTTGAAATAATAGGACCCAACGGCATATGTGCCCTTGCAGAATGGGCTTTTTCACCAAGTACTTCAAAGTGCCATGTGGTCTGTGTAGAATATGAATGGTGTTGTTAGCAGATACTGCCTAAATTTATGTAGCACGTAGATCATTAACAGTGCCTCACACTCAGTAGTTGTGTAATTTTGTTCTGTTGGTGTCAACTTCCTACTGGAAAAACACAAGGGGTGATCAAAAATCCCCTTGTCATGTTATGCTAGTAGAGCTCCAATGGTTGTTCCTGAGGCATCAACATGCACATGGAAAGGATTATCCCTAGAAGGAAAGCATAATATGGGCATAATGACAAGCCTATCTTTCAATGTGTCAAACGTCTTCTATTGTGCCTCTCCCTAGTGAAAGGAACTCTTGTGTTTAAGTAATTCCTCCAAGGGTGCGGTGATCTTGGCATATCCCTTAATAAATTTCCTATAGTACCCCATATGCCCAAGGAATCTACGCATAACACTCTTACTGGTAGGATCCCCCAATCCCATAATAAATGTAACCTTGGAAGGATCCACCAACAAGCCTTCCTTACGTATAATATGCCCCAACATTGCTCCAAATGGATTAGCAAAGACACATTTTTGAATGTTGAGGGATATCCTCAACTGCTGACATCTCTCAAACATCAACCTCAAATTTTCATAATGGTATTTTATTAGCTCATACACAGTCCAGTCATCCAAGTAGACTTGAATAAATTTATGGATGAAATCCTAAAAGGCTTGTACCACGATGCACAAGAACACAGCAGACGCATTCTTCAGCCCAAAAGGAATGATTGTGTAGGAAAAATTCCCCATTCAGTGGAGAAAGTTGTCTTATCCTGGTCTTCCTTTGAAATTATAACTTGGTGGTACCCTGAGAACCCATCCGTAAAATAATATACCTCATGCCCGGATACTCCTTCCAAAATTTCTTTAGTTAAGGGGGTTAGAAAAGAGTCAATGAAACACACTACATTCAAGTCCCTGTAATCAACACAGATCCTTATCCTTCTATCCTTCTTAATGCTTATGACCATTGGACTCACCCATTTTGATTCCTCCATAGCCTCAATGATGTCTGATGCTATCATCTTGTCTATCTCCTCCTTGACCCGTATGTGTAAGTTTGGATTCATCGATGCAATCTCTTTCAAATCGGACATGCACCTTCCTTCAATTTGATCTCGCATTTCCCTAAGAAGTGGTGAATGCCTTTGAGGTCATGGTACCTACGTGGGAACAAATCTTGAAACTCATGCAAAAGGTCAATGCTCTTAGAAAATATTTCTCTGACCAATAATCCCCAATGATAGCTTCCTTAGGTTCTGCCTCAAAACCAATGTTAACCTTATTTGTCTTCAAGGGCTCATGGTAGGCATGCACTCGCTCATCTACACTATCCCTAACTTCACGTGTACCTTTAGAATGGTTAACATCCAAACTCTCCATTTCTTCACCATCTATCATATAGACCATTTTTCCTTTTTCCTTTTCCATGCACACACACTTAAGTTGTGTTTTTCCGATTCTTCCTCATCAAAACACATCTCTAAACCCATTCCACCTAATAGCTCAAGTATCCTATCTTCTGCCATAGTACTATGTCCCATTGTAAGGTGCTTGACCACCTGCAACGCCTTATCCACTGATGGATTTATAAATTGATATTCAAATTCTTAAATGATATCAGCTACCAAATCTTACCAATTCCCTGTCTAATGGAAAATCTCCAAGTGAATGTACCATGTGCATGCATAACCTTGTAAGGTGGAATACAACTTATACACCCATAAGGAAGGTGGTAAAGCTTTTGTGCCTTCCATCAATGCCTTCTCACATTCTTGTATATGACATGAGGTGGGTCCTTTACGATGGTATTCTTATATGACAAAGTGGATGCATTTATTCTATAAAACCTAACAAATAATGTGGTTCTCACATCACGCCATTCTAGAAGGCTTTCATAGTGTATCACCCACAAATGCACTATAGTCTCGAGTAGGTTATAGCTAAGCATACATATCCTTTCATTATCATTTTTCCACCAAGCCTCCATTTCTCATAAGAAATCATTAGGGTTAGCTCCTCTAGAGTAACTTGGTATCTTCTTCCCTCCTAGGTGCTTGACCGAGTGCACTTTTGTTACCCTTGTCACCGATCCTCTCAACTATTACCAAATTAATTCATAAGTCCCATGAGTCCAATTGTCACATGTTATGTTGGTTGTAATATTCATAGACTGAGCATCTTCAAACTGGATAATTCCTTCTATAGGATGAATTACCTTAGGGTCTCTAATAGAGCACACATAGATTATGTCAAGGAATTCTTCTCCCAAGGGCTCAATATAGGGCACTGACTTCCCATCTATCAAGGGGATGATGACATGTTCCTCCTTGTTCTCAAAACTAATATACCCCTTGTTAAACCGTAGGTTAGCATTGTTTTTGTAACACCAGGGGCGCTTAAGTAATGCTAGAAATTTATCCGCCTCGGCTAGCACCAAGACTTTGAAGTCTCTAGTGAACTTGGCCCCTTGAATAGTGATAACCGCATCCTTCAAGACACCAATGGGCATTACCTTTGTATTTTTTCGACATATACAACACATTTAAAGATGGTTGTAATTTGGGCCTTCCCATTTGATGTCATGCATCCAAAGTGAGAAAATTGACCTCCATGCCCCTTTCAATTAGAATATTGCTTAGAAGTCATCCATCTACAACTACATTTAAGGTGATCTCTTTATCATAGTAAGGGTTGTGGGGAGGAAGGTTAGCATGTAGAACCTACCTCTCGCATGCTCTCCTAGTGCATGGTACCTTCCCCATAACCATTATCCTAGCAAGGATATGATATTTTCTTGTCTTAACATCTTGTGTACTTCCCTAACCTCATCCAAATCCTTTTGCACGGCCTCAACATTCTTCCTTTGATCCGAATGCCTTGATTTCTCCTTGAGACATAAGATCTCTCCTTGCAGACTCCGAATCACATCCATAGTCTCTCGATACCCCTCTTTTTGATGAGCAAGGTCTGGATACTTCCCATGTATCACTTCTTCTCTTGTAACCAGTGTTCTTTGTCTTAATATCTCCCTAATGCTTGTGACCTCTCGCTCATGTTGTCACTAGTAAAGTTATAGTCCTAACTCATGTGTCACTCTTGTCATCCATTGTGAGTCGGCCTTTTTATGCTTACCATCCCATAGCCCTTATCTTTCTAGTGTTGTTGGTTCATGTGCTCAAACAGTTCAGGGCACTCTTCATACTTATGTTTATTTCCACATCACGAGCATTACAAATGCATCGGGACACTCACACTTTTAATGCTATGAGACCCACAATTATAACGAGTTCCTCACGGGAACTCACCTCTTCCTCCACGGTTGCTACAACCAAAAAATGCTCCATGAAAACCTCTTCCATGTGCTCCTCCATCTGTGTGCCCTTCATAACGGCGTTCATCATCCTTGGGGCTGCCTACAAGGCTAGTCTGGCACATTCCATGATCAATGGCATCATGTATCTGGTCAATTATCCTACAATACTTGGTGTCATGGGTCATAGAGGTATAAATATTACAATAACAAGACACATTCTTACGGATCGTACGCTGCAGTAGTGGGAATCTACTTGCATCATGATCCCCATGGAAAATTTCACAGTCCACTATCATGGTGTGTACCGACCTTCAAGGAAAACTATCCTTTGCATGCCCCTCTACCTCACACTCCATGCACTATAGAACACTACAAGTCTCACGTGTTGAGTTCCAGATAGTTTCTCCAGGTGCTTCATCATTGTAGAAATTTAAGCCTCAAGGAAAGGGCTAACACCGATATCTACACTTCTAACAACCTCAGTGTGTAGAGCAGCCTCCAAGGCCTTGCGTGGGTCTGTGAATGTCTTGTGTGAAAGTGCTCTTTTGAATAGTGTTATTAATCCTCCAACAAACCATTAAGCATGTTGAGAAGGATGAATATCATAAGATAGCTTTGACAAGAGATTTTTGAACCATGCATCATATTCCTACACACTCTCTGCCATTCCTTATTGGATCTCCTTCAAAGCGCTAATGCTCTTCTGCTCAAATTCAGGGATATGGAATTCAGCCAAGAAGGCATTCCGTAGTGCAGTATAATCTACCACCATTTGGTGGGGGTCATACTTCCAGTATCAACTATGCATGTGCCACTGTAACGTTGTTACAAATTGACTTGCCTTTTATTCTAGCATAGTGATCCCCTTTACACACCATAGCAATTCACACTTGTTCACATGCTCTGCAACATCCTCAACACCATTGTAATCTAGTAGATGTAAAGACATCTCAAAAACTACTTTGGAGGTGATTGATACTCTTATCCACTTGATTCATAACCTTGATTTCCTCTAGTGTTTTCTCCACCACTAGATCCACTAGATCTGCCAAGTCATATGCCTCTTTATCCACCAGATTCACCTCCTGATCTGCCAGATCCACAAGGTCCTCCTCCTATAGCTTGTAATGGGCCTGAAATGGTCACACCTAGTGTTCCTAATGTCCCATTAAACTGTGCACCGATGGTTTGTGATACTACTCCGCTACTAGATGTGTATCCCACACCACTCCTAGATGTAATACCCAAAATCTGTGTACTTGCACTTTACCCAAAAATTCCTCCAAATATAGGAATTGTTTGTGTGGCCATAGATTTCCAAAATGATTACTTATACCTCCTAGGTGCATATCGATCACTTCCATCAATACCAATTGGGTTAGCAATACTTGTCTCTTGATTTGGAAAACTAAGCACTAGGGGTCGGTCACCAGTGGGTTTAGATGCGTGCCGACTGGCTCTCCTTTCTCCATGTGACGAACTCTCATCAGAATTTAAAGGGGTTTCTCTCCCACACTTTCCAAGATGGGGTAGCATAGAATGTTCAGGTCCATGTCCTCTGCATGAACCTCAATTCCTTCCCACAACGTCTGCCTCCATAGATCCATCACTCCCACAACCTCACGTTTTCTAGCCAACTCCCTTTCACATGCTTCACTATACTTGAGTCACCTCTCTTCCCTCTCCTTTTCCACCGTAATGTCTTCCATCTTCCTCCACCCTAAATTTCTCGCCCAACGCTCAGGGAAGCTTAGCCGACCATGGGGAATGCCTCGAAACTTATTGTAATGATCAAGATCTTCATAACCAATGGGATAGATCACAAAAACGACCCTCTAGGTTCCCTTAGGAACTCAAACTCAGCAACTTCTAGATAAGAATATGTAGAAATGGTGTATTCTAGGGTATAACTAGTTATCAATCTTTTCCACAATGATCAATAGCACATTTACAAGTCTGATCCACATGTTATGACCTCGATAATCATCTTGGGTATATACGTGCAATCTATAGTACCACTTAATCTGGATGCATATGCGAAAACTATTCATACAATTCTACTAGAAAACAACAAAATAAGGTCTCATATAGCTCATGATATAGGTGTTCTTCTACCCATCTGTGTGCATCAAACACAGGTCCAGTAATAAATATTTGATCAAACTCATCCTCTGTGCTCTTAAACCATGCTTTGACACTTTCGGTGGTCAAGCGCTTTGTCATCACGTGTCAAAGGAATCAATATGTAGTTATCTATCACAATAACTTCAAAAAGAAGTCCCGAAACAAAACCAAGATGTAGTCATTTTTATACCCATAGAATAACCTTTTAACCCCATGTGCATCGACATATCACTCAACGGCACTCAAAACTCACCCAAGGCACGCACCGGCATCGAGACCCTCTTTTATGTGAGCATTGTGAGAATATGTTGACATTGATGACAGATTAAGTGTAGAAAAGTAAATGATCATGCATATATTATGAAAGCAAAGGATGAGTCACTACACTAACATACCCATTTAGATAACAAAAGAAACATTACACGAGATAGTAGATAAGATTAATAACATAAAGAAAAAGGCACTAGGGTTTACATCCATGAACAATATATTAGAATAGAACCATATATTTATGTTGATCATATTTTAGTAACCATATTACATCCAAAAGGTTCATATCAAATAAATATATCATGACTCATGCATCATAATATCTATTTATTCTTCTCTGTTACAAAAATTGTCACAAACCCATCCCCTAGATATGCTAACATTCATATAGTCCTCTAATGGGAACCCTAACCACTAAAAACTTATATTGTTTCTTTAGAGCTTCACCCTTTTATCCTTTCTATGATGTCTAGAAAATACATCTCGATGGTGTCCCTCTAAAGTTGTTTTTCTTCTTCTACCCCAACATCTCTATATATAGGTTTATCACCCACCGCCATGCTCTCCTGAAGTAGCATATAGGTTTCCAAGTGTCAAGGTTGTCCTCCAGTGGAGCATGCTTCTTCTGATTCGAGCTCCCCACTTTCTGCAATGATGTCTTCAGAATGTTCCATGTGTGGAATGTTCTTTCCTTGACCAACAAGTCACCAATTTGTCACCTGTATCCATTCATCACGCCTTATCGGGTCATGTTTTTCCTCAAGTGCTTCTTGGAATGTTGAATATGACTAAGTCCTGAAATCCTTTTCTCTACCTTGCGTGCGTGTCGTGGTTTCTCTTAAAACCATTCTAAAACCCTTTACTACACACTTTTCTCAACACGCCCATATTTTTACTAGTCACAAACATGCACGCACCCTTTGGGACTTAGTCAATATTCCGAGGCCTAAAATTTGTAGCTTAACAGGTTGGGAGTTGAATTTTCCCTATGATTTGAAGCTCACTAAAGATCAATAGAAGTTGATTGAATTACAGGAGGGATGAAGCCCGGATCAGTGTAGAACTTAGTTAAATTGAGGAGCTGCGGCTCCAGATTGAGTTGATGGTCAATCTTAAAACTATTAATGAGAACTAATATAAATTATTCCTAAGCATAGTTCATAGTTTCAGTGGGTTTTCTTCCCATTTTGGGTTTCCCACATTAAACCTTGTGTCATTGTGTTCTCTTCTTGCATTTTGCTTTTATGTGTTTATGGTTTTATCATATCAGATTTAAGAAGGTAAATTGTGAAAAAAATTTATTCACCCCCTCTCAGTGTCATATTTTCTAACAATTGGTATCAGATCCTGGTCCTCCTGAATCAAGCCTAATAGCTTGGAGGTGATCCTGAAGACACAAACATGGGTACATCAACAAAATTAGTGTTGAAGAAGAGGTATGAAATTTCTCAAGCTCTTATAAAGGAAGAAATTAAGCTTAAGGAAGTTAATCATGGCCAAAAATGAATGATATGTCCTCATATGTTGAAAATGTATCAAAGGCCTTAAGAGACAAAGGTGATGCATGTATCAAACTTGAAGAAGAACTCAAGACTTTAAAGGTTGAGTTAAAGTAGGTCTCAAGTAAACTCAATGAGTTTCTAGTCAAGAAAATGTGTTTTGATGACAAGATTAGATTGGAAATCAGAAATAAATCAAGTCGACCGAAACAAAGCATGATTTCAAGCATGAGGTATGTTAATCATCCATCCAAGCCAAGAGTGAAGAATGTGAAAGACTAAGTGCAAAAGTAAAGACCCTAAAGGAAGAACTAGAACACACAAAGCAAAAGGATTTGAGAGCTGAATCAAGCCATACTTTTGTCAAGGATGTTCTCATCCCATGAAGGACAAAAAAATAACACAAGAGGATATTTAGGCAGCAAGATGCAAGAATATTATCAGGTATGTTTTAGGGTGTTTGTTTTTCATGAAAATTTGTTGGACATAGAGATAAATATTATAGGAGAAGGATCATGAAATCTATCCATGGAGAGATTATAGGACTGATTATGAGAAGAACATAGTGTGTTTTAATTGCAAAGAAAAATGTCATATAGCCAAGTATTGTCTAGAAGATCTAGTAAATCAATTTTGGGACAAGAATCAGGTTGTGTGCTTTAACTTCCATGAGCTAGGACATTTTGCAAGACATTGTCATGAGTCACCTAGATTTAGTTATAAGATGAATGTCTTTAAAGAAAAGACAAAAGGATACACAGAGAAAATGTAAATTCAAAGAGTAAGACCAAGTCAACTATGGTTGAGAGAAATGTTAGAAAGAAGAAAGAAAAATGGGTATGCAAAGTCAAGAAAGAAAAATCAGAACTGGGACATCAAAGGATGAAAAATAGATAGCAAGAGTAGATGTTGAAGAAAAATAACAATCCAAATCAGACACAAAGGAAGCAAGCACAAGAAAGAAAGTATAAAATGATGACAAAGGCAAGAAGAAATAGGAAAAAACTCGAGTGTCAAGGATGAGGAATTTCTTCCTCAAGCAGTGGTAGAGAAGGTGTATGAATTGTAGTATGTATGTCTATTAGGCGCTCAAACAGATGATGAAATCTCGGGTAATGATGTTATTTTTAGGTAAAATTTTGTTTACCTTGGTTAATTATGCATTTACCTTAGTTAATTATTAATTAATGGTAAGTTGTTATTAATAATTTATTATTTGTAATTGGGAATAGTATTCACGTACATGTCTTTTGTCTTTATTATATTTGTTATATGGTTATACTGTTCAAAACCATATATTTGCAATTTATATGTGCACAAGATTATTTATTGTTGCATTGTTGCAACATCCCATTTGTCTGTACCTAGCTGTACAATTCCTATAAGAATTACAAGCACTCCATTGTAATGGTTGATTGATTTCACATTAATAAAATATATAGGCTTTTGTCCCTATTTGTGAAATTACATTTGGTACCAGAGTGAGAATCTGGACCTGTGAAGTAGAGAAGGTGTGGAAAGAGAGAGCAGAAGAGATAGAGGATATTGGAGAAGAATTTACAGCAATTGAGAGCTTATGCAACCTCCTGTAAACTTCTTGGCCCCATCCATGCATCCCCACATGACCTCCTATTCATTCCAGTGTGTTTTGAGCATAATTTTTTTTTGCATTGGTGTACCTTACACCAAGCAAAATTTTCTATAGGAATTTTAATTTTTTTAAAAATCCCCATTAGGGGTTTTGTCACTAAATTTGGTGACAGTGTTACTTGTAACTAATACCAGTGGTCCTGCCAAGTTTAGAGGACTCTCTGCTAAAATTTTCCTAGCTCTGCAAACCAATCGAGATGCTTGCCTTGATCCGGTAAGTTAGCATTTGCAATAGAATGAGATTGGCGTTGTAACCTCTAACTAAGTTATGTTTGGGTCATGTCTCCTCTAAATGACTGAGCCCATTCAATGTGCACTAAGCTACCCACTCTACATGTTTGATTCAACCTTGTGCAGAGGCATACAAATACAAGGCAACCGAGTCATTATTGATCTAAGCTGATTTTTCCTTGAAGTTAATCCAGCCTCCATTCAACATGCAATCCTTGAAACCGCATCTAGAATTGGAGAATCATTTTGAAGAGGATCCGAGCTCCCACTAAGAAGTCTCCATGCCAAGGTTGAGCATTTGGAGATCCCTACAAACCTACACACACTCAAATGGAGGCCCAACCAATATTATGCACCTACACAAAAAAATGGTGAGAAATTATATCACAGTTGAATGCAAATAATAAATGGTGACCATTTCTAAACATAGTGAAATAAAAATAATTGTGAACCAATGGTAGCAGAGAATAAAATAAATTATAAATACATTTCAATACGCAACAACGAATGATAGCTATAAAGCGGTGAAAGAAAGGAATTTCGATCCATTTTTTGAGCATGTGAAATCCCTAACCACCCTCCTCCATGCACACAACCACGTGGGATTCACTCCTTTCAGTCACATTTTTCAAAAGTTAGTAATTTTTAAGTTTATTTAAATTTCAATTGCTTCATTTCAATACACAAGCACTCATAAAGCTGGACAGGTTAGAGAGTCACTTTGGGTATAGAAGGTTTGGTGTTCAATTGCCACCCCCAACTCAATTTTTAAACCAATTTGACTTTGGAGGAAAAACTGGTGAAACCGCCAACTTTGGCTAAGCATTTAGCGAGAAAAACCTTAGCTAAACAGCTTAGTTATAACTAAAGCCACAAAAAAATTTAGTGAGAAAAACCTATTTTAGGGAAAATTTGGTTCTTCTCCTAGGCCTCCTATTTTTTCATTTCGAGTAACTTTTAGTAAAGGAGGTATACCCAAAAATTATATTTTTAGCTATTTTTTTACAATTTTTGGCATAGAGGGTTGTTTTGGGCTCCGGAGGCCACGGGGCTCATCAAAACAAAAAAATTACATGTCATTCAATTTTTCCAAATTTTTGAATGTAATTTGTATACTTCAATATATTGTACTAATTTATAGGTTGTCATATTCAACCAAAAATTTGTAACTACTCAGAAACTACTAGAATATTGTACTAGAAAACAATAAAATTTGGTTCAAAAACACTCGCAAGATCCTAGATCTCATTTGCAGCGTTCGGTATATACAAAGTGCCTTTGGGAAGAACTTACGAGTAAATACGTCACGACTACTACTGCACTTACCACCTAATATAGTTGTAACAATGTCATCTATCCATTTACCCTTCAAATGGAGGGGAGTAATAAGGTCACAATGTACACACTATGAGCCATCCCATCCATCTGTGAATGATTACATGACATAAATCGAGACTGAGAAATTATCCAAGTATATAGTGAAGTTACCAACATGTATGAGGATATTTCTTTGCGCTGATGTCAATAATCACACAAACCCCTTTTAGTAATGTATTGGTACAATGTATCAAATTCTTTCACTTACGTTAACGCCTCTTTCAAGTACTTGTTGGGTATATATAAAGGGTGATCTTCTTCCATGTACCGATGGGTATATTGAAAGGGCACATATATAGAAATTTTTGGTATATCGATCGACAGGTATATAGATTGGGAAATCTTATACGTGAAGTGATAAGAGCCTAACCTGTCGGTGATTTCTAAAAAATGGGCACCAATGCCCCCAAATTTTTTCTTCTAGATTCACAACTACTCAGAGGAAACAACTATGTTGCATGGAAGACAAAAATCAAGACATAGCTTGAGTTTGAAGAGATCTGGACTTTTGTGAATGGTACTCTATCCAGATACACTACGATACAACACAATAACGACGGTTTGATAAAGTAGATCAAAAGCCAAACTTATCATCTTATTTTGAGTGTCTGATGATGTGTAACCCCACATTTGAGATGCCAAAACAACCAAAGAAGTGTGGGATAAGTTGAGCATAGTATATGAGGCCAAAAATAAGAATGTCATTTTAAATTTCCAAATTCAATTACACACACTGAAGTTCAAGCAAAATGAAAAAATTGAATCTTTCTTAAGAAGAGTTGCAAAATTGAGGTCTTCACTTCTAGCCCTAAGAGAAGTGGTCATAGATGAAGCTCTCATTCCCATTTTTCTTAGAGTTCTCCTTCTTCTTTTCACATTTTTGTAACAACACTTAACTTGTCGGATATGACAATTAGTTTTGACAAACCTGGTAAACCGATCATAAAGAAGAGGAAGCTATGCATGATAAGGATTATGAAGAGGAGAAAGCACTTTCTTCACATCAAAAATGGAAATGAAAAGGTAAAGTAAAACCTAATTCCTATTAAGAGTCCCAAAATCAGCATCAACATTAAGGGAAAAAATCTGAAGAAGAAATGCCCAATTTGTAAAAGAGGACATGACTTAAAATATTTTTGGTATAATAATTACAAGAAAGGTTAATCAAGAAACTCTGGACCTTGGAAACAATAATCTCACAAGGGAAATTCTAACCACAATCAAGGGTAGAAAAAGGGTAACTGGAAAAGAAAACCCTATCAACAAGGAAATATTATTGAGCAACAAGAATAGTCAGATAATGAAGACTACTTGTACATTGCTTAATCAAGTGAACCATCCATGTCATCTAGTGATGTTTGGTATGTTGATTTTGGAGCCACTTGATACATGAACGGCCACAGAGACTGGTTTACTTCAATGAGGGACACACCTTCAAAAAACCGTGTTTTTTGGGTGACGATTCTTCATATACAATTCAAGGGATTCAGAACATTTCTCTACCCCTTAGTTCACATAACTGTAGACTATCAGATGTCTTATATGTCCCTAGGTTGACAAAGAATCTGTTGTCAATCAGTCAACTCCCAGATCAAAAGTTAAAAATTGACTTTGATAGTCATTCTGGAAAGAAAACATGTTTGATTCAAGATAAATCGTGAGGCTCGAAAATAGTTACAAAAGCCTCCAATGTGGGATGCATGTTCCATCTTGATTTTGTCCACAGAGATGATTAGGAACTTGTGGCTAAGAACTCTACCTCAAAGCACAGTTATGGCATCATAGACTTGGTCATGTTAGTTTCAAGTATCTCAAGACACTTTGCCAATGCAATATGGTGCATGGGTTACCATCTCTTTGAAGGATACGAACAACTATGCTCATTGCCTAGCAGAAAAAAACATAGAGCTTCATTCTAGAAGAGTACATATCAAGCTCATGGTAATCTTGATCTGGTTCATACCGATCTTTGTGGTCTGATGTAACCAAGTCATTCTGGGTTCCAATACTTCATGCTTTGTGTTGATGACTACTCACGGAAAATGTGGATATACTATTTTTGTAAGAAAAGTGAAGATTTTGAAACCTTCAAAAAGTTCAAAGTATCTTTTGAGAAAAAAATTGGTCAACACATCATAACTCTCCGCTCAATTCGAGGGGGTAATTCACCGATGATGAGTTCGAGACTACCTAAAATCTCACGGGATTCATCGAAAAATTCCTCCTCCACACACACCACAATAGAATGGTGTTGTTGAGAGAAGAAACCATACTATCATGGAAATGGTGCAATGCATGATCGATGAGTCTATACTTGTAAATAAATTTTGGGCAGAAGTAGTAAAGGAAAGAGTGTATTTTTTGAATAGAGTGCCCATAATTGCTCTTGATGGAGTAACACCACATGAAGCATGGTCAAAGTGGAAACCATCTATTGCACACCTTAGAGTATTTGGGTGCAAATAAAGTATGCATATACCCAAGTAGAATAGAAATAAGTTGGACATGAAGTCACGTAAATGCATTGTCATTGGCTACGGTGAAGAAACTCTTGGGTACAAATTGATGGATCTGAAGACCAAGAGAGTCTACACCAGCATATATGTTAAGTTCTTTGAGAAGCAGGAAGCAGAGTCTCCTCCTCCATACTCACCGATGTATATTCTTCACCGCTTGTAAAAATTGAAGCTTATGTTTCAGAGAGATGATGAAAGTGATGATGGGGATTGGTGATAATCAGATAGAACCACAACCCATGAGAGCGATTCGATGTATACCCAAGTGGTATACTAGCATGTTACGATATGCAAGAATGGATGCTCTACCGAGATACATACACCCCTGGACCATGGACTCATAGTAAAGCAAGAGAATAAGTTAATGTTTCTTTGATGAGTAGAGTTATTAAATATGATGGGCCCTCTACAGTTCAAGAAGCCCTATAGTCAAAATCCTGAAAAGATGCCATGGACTCTGAATATCAAGCAGTAATGAAAAACAACACTTGGCAGCTTTTTGATCTTCCACCAAGGAAGAAACCCATTGGATGCGAGATGGATATTTAAAAGAAATTACAAAGCATATGGGATAGTGGACGAGTAAAAGTGATACTAGTAGCAAAGGGGTATGCACAAAAAGAAGGAATTGAATACAAGGAGACTTTTTCTCCCACAACTAAGATCAAAACAATCAGTATGATATTTTCTCTAGTGGAACAGTTTGGTTGGAAATTCCATCAGATGGATGTAAAAAGTGCCTTCCTGAACAAAGATTTACAAGAAGAAGTCTATATGACTCAACCTGAGGGTTATATTGTACCTAGTAAAGAAGAAAAGTTATGCAGACTCTGGGAAATCTCTGTATGGCCTCAAATAGGCACCCTAGGAATGCTACATGAAAATTGATGAGGATCTCATACAACATAGATTTGTTATAAATCCATACAATCCCAATCTTTACCTCAAAAATTAAGGGGGGAGATTGTGATTGTCATTGTCTATGTCGACAATCTAGTCATCACTGGAAATTTAGTGAGGATGATCGATGCAACGAAGAAAGATATTAATCAAGCATTTGACATGATAGATCTTGGGCTAATGCATTATTGTCTTGGATTTGAAGTATGGTAGAAAGAGAATCACATCTTTTTTTCTCAGATGAAATATACCAAGACAATGTTCGAGAAATTCAGGATGATGGATTACACACCGATTTCTACACCTATGGAGAATAGATTATAGTTATCTCATTCAGATCCATCTCCTGAGGTAGATTCTACTCTCTAACGTCATTATTGGGAGTCTCATTTACCTAAGCGACACTAGACCAGATATCGGTTTGTAGTGAGCTATCTATCCAGGTTCATGCAGGAACCCAAAGTTTTTCATTGGAAAGTAGCAAGGCGCATCTTGAGATATATCAAAGGATCAATGGATCTTAGTCTACAATAGAAGAAGAAAGATAAATTCTTGTCGGGAAATTTAGATTTAGATCATGTAGGAAATATTGATGACAAAAATTCCACTTCATATTTCGTGCTCTTTATGGGATCTCGGACCAATATCATGGGGAAGCAAGAAACAACACTTTGTTTCTCGTTCTTCTATAGAATTCAAGTATCGTGCACTCAAATAGATGATGAAATATTAGGTAATGAGGCTATCACTTCTAGAGATGTAACTAAGAAGGTCAAAAATATTATGAGGACAAGGAAAGGGAAAATGGATTCATCATGTTGTTATGATGACTTTATGCTATTTTGAGATGATTCAAGGCTCACAGTATGCCTTCTCTAAGCTTCTAGGAGGAATATCTACTTAAATGAAGCATTGGAGTTAGAATGATTCTTCTCCATGAGGCATAAGGTATGTAATCCTATGTTTTTTCAAGGTTTTTTTTGGGTTCTCTTGTGTAAAAGTGTTGAATTTAGTTGAATGGAGCTATGAAGATGTCATAAAGGTTTTTCGAGTATCGTAATGTATTAGAATTTTCATATTGAACCATTTGAACATGAGCCTTGTTCTACATCATAAATTACAATGGGGTGTATAGTCCCTTCAATCCCCTTGAAGGTGGTTTAATGAGATCAAGTCCTACTTGATCATTTGATTTCTTTACTTGAGATAGTGATGTGATCAAGAAAGCACATTATTAGGTGCTGCAGGTATGAGTTTGGGTTGAGCATGATTGATATTCTTTTGAAGAGATTCTCTACATAGTTACATATGTGATTTCAAAGTATAGACACTATTTGGGATGAGATCGAGTAAAATCAAGACAAAAATCTACCTCACTGCCTTGATTGGATCTTCACAAGCGAAAGAGATGGAAACTCAGTTTTGAATGGTCAAATGAAGGAGTTTGAAGCTAAAATTTTTAACAAATCATCTATGCTCATAGGGATAGAGGATGGAAAAGGTATGAGGCCTCAAGTAAGTGTATATTTTCAGCTACACATGATAGAATTGGAATGCTTTCTCATGATCAGCAGTGATGGTGAGTCATTTTAGAGGAGGTAGAGTACATGTTCTCAGAGGCTTGTTGAAGCATGCAACTACATGGTAGTAGTGGTGATAAAGATATGCACAAAGTTGTCTTGGAGCCTGTAGTAAGAATTTTAAAATGGACTATAAGATTTTGAGGTCAAATATCAAGTTCTAAAAGTCTTCAAGAAGAAATGGTTGGTCTCAAGTTGTGTTAGTGCCCTAATTGACTGAAAATGAAGCAAATAGATGAATTTCAGGCCTGTGACAGATGTAGAAGTCAAGTCCTTGACTGTGATGAAAGTATAAGAATTTGATCTAAGATAAAATAAATTAAAATAGGTGGAGTATCAGATGAGGGGGAGCCCTTACCAGGTCAAGAGGATATTTTCATGCTACTAAAGGAATCAAATTGAAGAGAATATTTTCCTAGGGGGAGTGCCTTCAAGGTAAGAACATAATATTTTATGTTGATTTTTCAAGCTAATAAGTTTTTTGTGCTTTTACACCTTTTTCATAGATGTCAAAGGGTGAGAGAGTGTGCAGGAAACTTTTTTCATGGTCCGAGAATTTCAAGTATATATGTTTTCATCAAGTTTCAGTGTGTTTCCATCAATGAAAAAGGGGAAGATTGTTGCACCCTATTGCATTGGTGGTTGTTTTCATTTATCTCAAATGAATTGATTAAAAATGGATATTGCAATATCATGCTTCTCGGTGTTTCTCATTGGTTCAAGATGAGTTCATGTGATTTCAATATGGAATTTGTTTGGTAGTGTCATTTAGGGTGGTTTCGGTACCTTAAGAATTGAAATATGATGGTAAGTGTTAGAAAAATCATAGGAGTGGTTTTAATAGAACATCTATAGTATGTATGAGAAAATTTTAGACTCATCTCAGCTCTATGAGTCAGTTTTTTATGTTGGTCAGAAATAGTGTTGAGAACAAACAATGTTCTAGCATGCAAATGAGATGGGATAGAAATATTTAGAACTATTATGTTATCTAACCTCTCGTAATATGATAGATGAAGGTCTCGTTATGCTTCATGAAAAATTTTAGGTCAAAGTCAGGTCATTTGTTCAAGTTATGTGAGTTTTCTAAAATAGGCTTTTTGAAAAACTCATTCTGAGTTACATGGCTTCTTAGCCTTTAAACAACCTTATACATTCTTCTTCAAATAAATCATAGAAGGAATTTTTTTATTAAAATCATAAAAATCATTTGCAAAAATAATTTTCTCAAAAGGAGGTGTGGTTGAAAATTTATGAGCATTTTGGTGGAGCATTTTTTCTCTCTCCTAGGTGTGCACCAAATCGATAAGAGAAAAAATGTGATTTTGGACTCCAAGTCTAGTTTCATCACCTCTAGAGTATTTTATTTTTATGTTCCTCATGCTTATAAATAATTTTAAGGATTTATTTCTTGAAGGTACATGTACTTGCTTCGACACCATGTCTTAGTGTGAATGCTCTGGCATATGAATGTACTAGCTAGTTCAAATGGAGAAAGTTCTTAATAAGTGCTCAAATCCCTTCTACATGCACATGGAAATGTGTGTGATATTTCTCAAGTCTTGTTGGCATTATAATTCACTCAAACTCTTATGGCCAATACAGTCCTAGAGAACACCTAGCTCAATGCACTTAAATCATTGTTTCAACAGTCTTGCTTCAAACTTAAATGATTTGATCAATTTTTCATCCTTGTCACAAAGAATTTGAATGGTAAATAACACATTTTTATATGGATTCACTCACATGATATTATGTACTTGAAAATCTTGGTTGAAGTAGACTCGGGACTATAAATTTGGGTTCTCACTTTGTCCCAGGTGAAGATCTCTCTAAATCAAACTCACAATGATGATGTAAGACATCATCACTCATAAATGAAGCTTTTAAGGTCTATTTCATCTAATTAGTTTCTTTATCTTAGTTATAGAGATGTATGTGGCTCACTTAAATCATCATATACCCCATGATACCAAATTTGTCACCATTTGTAACTATTTTATGCCAAGTTGAGCAATGTATCAACTAAATCATTGACTCCATTTTATCCGAGAAGGTGAAATCAAGTCTACATATCCTCATAAAGATTTCACACCTAAAAATTCACACAATTTCATGAAGAAATTGTCTTATTTAGCCTCTTTAGTAGGTAGCTCCTCTGCTACCCCGATTTAGGGTTTTAGAAAGTAAAATTTGTTGGTTTCTCAAAATTTATCCAACCCTTTTGCTACAAAATTTGTCCAAATCTCTGCAATGGTATCTAGAAGGTTCTGCAAAATATTGTATCTTGTGTTATGGTGTGAAGAATAAGATATTTTTCTCATAATTCTTGTGATTTTGTGCTCAAGTAATAGAGAAGGGTTCTCTTAGTTTTTCTTAGGGTTTTGAAATTTTATTTTATTCTCTCAAAGGGAAGACCACAATAATCATTCAAGTAAATTAGAAAACATTATTTCAACCTAGAATGAGCTATGATAAAACATGAAACATGTTTTCTCCCTTCAAATATAGTGACAGTGATATGTCAAATACATTTTTAGGTGCTTATCAGTTATCAATGTCTCTCTAGACCTGTTGGATGAAGTTATTTTTATTTTGATAAGGTTGAAATGCATTTTAGGATTAAGTTCAATATTAATTTGGTACAAACCTTCTTTTTAATTAAAAAGTACATGTAGTTATTCTTCATCTTCCTCCGATTTTTGAGGAGATCGTTAAAGAAGATCAAGAGTCTTGATGCTTCAAGTTGTACTTGGACATGATCAAAGGAGTTTTACAAAGTAGAATTCAAAAGGGCAGGAGTTACAAGAAAAGAAGTTGATGTAATAGAAAATATGATTTGAACTATCATGAAGATAAAAGGATGTGTGTATGAGGAAAAATATACTAAGTTGTTGAAAAAAATAAGAATATGATAGAAAATAGATCAAATAGAAGTTAGTGGTGAATAGATATGATGAAAGTGCAGTGATCTTGTTTAGAATGTGGTTGAACATATAGAGCTTGAAAAATCAGAATAGAGCATGAGAATGCTTGAATTTTAGTAGTATGGAAAATCGGAAAAGGTGACTATCCTAGACTGTGTGTGAAATTTTTATTAGAGTTTAAGAGTAGAGACATGGATGAAAATATATATATTAAGTTTAATATGATAAGGTGAATAGAGAAGTTTTAAATGTGGGTGATAGTACGAAACATAAATGCTTGTTTTCTTTATATAGTTGATTCAAAGCAATTCAATGAAATATTGTGAAAGGGTGTAGAAAATAAAATGTGAAGACAACTTTGAAGTTGAATATGTGGTAATAATAAGAACAAGATGAATGGAGAATTTTGAAGTGTGTATGAGGTAAAAAGACAATCAAGATTTGATATAAATTCCTATACAAACAGTGATTAAGATGTACTTGAGAAATACATGGTGTAAGTGTGAGCTTGAGAAGTGAAAAAGAATAGTTTTTTGAAGACATTTTATATGCAACGAGACAAAACAATGAATGAATGAAGTGTAGGGTGTGAGAAGAAATTTCAAATCAGTACAAGACAAAGTTAATCTAATCTCAGTGAATGCAAGTTGAAATAGGTGTGAGAAGAAATTTTAAATTAGTACAAGACATATTTGAAGACCGATTAAGCCTAAGTAGAAGAAAATAGAAAGTTACAAGGCAACAGAGATGGAGTGCTAATCTAGGGTCATCATCGGTTGTTGAATACAAGAATCGAAGAGTGACCAAATGTGAAGAACAAGTCTAAGTGGAAGCTTAACAGTTGGGGTTGAAGCTTCCCCGTGAGTTGAAGCTCACTAAAGATCAGTAGAAGCTGATTTAATTACAGGGGGTTGAAGCCTCCAAATCAAGTAGCATCTTGGTCAAATTGAGGAGTTACATCTCTAGATTGAGTTGAAGCTCAATCTTGAAACTATTGTAATAGAAGTAGGACAAATTATTCCTAAGCATAGTTCATATTTTTAGTGGGTTTTCTTCCCATTTTGGGTTTCCCACATTAAACCTTGTATGATTGTGTTCTCTCTTGTATTTTTCTTATGTGTTTTTATGGTATTATCATATCATATTTAAGAAGGTAAATTATAAAAAACTGATTCACCCCACTTTCAAAGTGTTGGACTTGAGAATATTGGCTAAGTGCAAGAAGGTGCGTGGGCACATGGGACCTATATGAAGAAGGGCATGTAGGTTTAAGGATCCTAGGACAAGGTTTTAGAAGGCTTTATCATAACCCAAGGTGCACACGTAAGGAAAAGGAAGGGGTTTTAGGACTTAGCCATATTCGGTGTCCTAGGAAGCACACAAGAAAAATGTGACCTAATGGAGCATGTGGATTGGATAAGGTGTCATATGTTTTGAAATAACGATGGGTTCTAGGGATTCTCATTAGGAAGGATATAGGAGAGATGACATATCTAGAGGGATGGGTCTATGAACATCTTTGTAATATGGAAAGCATAGTTTAGGATTCGATGTATAAGTCTTATCTGCATTAAGACATTTGGTCTGTAATGGCCTTGAGGAATGTAATGTGGTTACTAAGAGTAATATGAATATATGGCTTTCTTTTAAAATATATGCATTGTTCACAGGTATAAACCCTAGTTCCTTTTCTTTGTATTATCATATATGTTATTTGTTTGATATTTCCTTGTTATCTAAATGGATGCATTTATATAGTAACTCATCCTAAGACCCTCAGAATGAATGCATGGTTCTTTCCCTTCTTGCATCTAAGCTTCATCAAGTAGGGGATGTATTCTCACAAAACTCACATAAAGGAGGGGCTCAATGCTTGCGCGTGCCTCAGGTGAGCGCCCAGCGCCCGCTAGGTGATAAGTTGATGCACATGGGATTAGACTATTGTTCTAAGGGCATAAAAATGACTACATCTTTGTTCTTTTTCAGGACCTCTTTTCAAATTTTTTGTGAGAAATGGCATACATCTTGGTCCATGTGATGCATGATGATAGAACATCTAACCTTGGAGAGTGTTGAAGCATGGTTCAAAAGCACAGAGAATGAGTTTTCTTAAAGATTCAACACTGGACCTGACTTTGATAGACATAGATGGATAGAAGAGAACCTATACCATGAGTTTTATGAGACATTATTCTATTGTTTTCCAGTAGAACTATATGAATGGATTTTAGCATATGCATCTAGATCGTGATGGTACTATAGATCATGCGTATGGACCCAAGATGATTACCAGAGGCTGCAGGATGTAAATATAACTTGGACACATGTTGTTGATCACTGGTGGAAAGGACTCCTGACCAGTTATACTCTAGAATAAACAATTTCTACATATTCTTTCCCGCACGTTATCGAGTTCTAGTTTTTGAGGGAGCCCAAAGGATCATTTTTACGTTATATCCCTTTGGCTATGAAGATAATTATCATTACCCTAAGTTTAGAGGCATTTCCTATGGCCGGCTAAGCTTCCCTGAGTGTTGGGAGAGGAAGCTAGGGTGGAAGAAGATGGCAAACATTGCAGCTGAAAAGGAAAGGGTAGAGAGACGAATCAAATATAGTGAAGCTCATGAAAGGGATATGGCTAGGCAACGCGAGGTTGTAGGTGTGATGGATCTATAGAGGTAGACGTTACGGGAAGGATTTTAGGTTCACATAGAGGAAGTGGAACCCGAGCAGCACTGTGATACCCCATCTTGGCAAGCATGACAGACAAGCCCCTTCAACTTCTGATGAGAGTTTTTCATATGGAGAAAGGAGAGTCATCAAAGACGCATCTCGAACCCACCTGGTGACCAACCCCTAGCACTTGGTTTTCTATATCAAGGAAGAAGTATTGATAATTTGGTTGGTATCAGTGGAAGTAATCGATCTATGCCTAGGATATATAATTTCTTGTTTGGGACGGTCATGGACGTGAAAATCGTTCTCGTATTTGGAGGAATTTTTAGACAAGGTGAAATTACACAAGGTTTGGGTATCGCGTGGCCCGGAAGTGGCGCAGATACACAACCGGTAGTGGAAAATATCACAAACCATCGACACACATATCGGTGGGACATTGGGGATGTGGTGGACATAGCAAATATGGAGGATCTGGTGGGTCAAGAAGAACATGACCTTGTAGGTCTAGTCGATATGATGTTGGAGGAAACATGGGAGGAAACCAAGGTTCTGGGTCAGGTGGACAAAGGCCTTAGCCACCTCCACAAGTATTCTTTGAGATGACTTTGCACTTTCTGGACTACAAATGCATTAAGGATGTCATATAACACATACAAAAATGTGAATTATTTTGGCGGGAAAAGGGAATCACTACCCCGGAGTGAAAAGCAAGTCAGTTTACAACGATTTTGCAAGGGCACGCACACATCTGGTACCAAAAGTATGACCCACATCATATAGCCATGGATTACAGTGCATTGAAAAATGCCTTTCTAGCAAGATTTTATATCCCCGAGTTTGAGCGAGAAGAGCATCATCACTCTGAAGGAGATCCAAAAGGAATGGTAGAGAGTGTGCAAGAGTACGACGCATGATTCAAAACTCTCTTGTCAAAACTATCCTATGACATTCACCCTTCTCAACATGCTCAATGGTTTTTTGAGGGGTTGATAACGTTGTTTAGAAGGGAAATTTCACACAATAATTTCAAAACCCCACACGAGGCCTCGAAGTTACCCTGTGCATTGAGGTTGTTGGGAGAATTGATACTATTGTTAGCCCTTTTTTGAAGGCTCAAATTACTGCAATGGCTAAGCACTTGGAAAAATTTTTTGTAAATTTAGTGCATGAGGTTCATAGTGGTCTTTGGTGCACAAAATGTGAATTTTAAGGACATGCAAAGTATATTTTCCTTGGAAATTAGTATGCCTCATAGTGGTAGACTGTGACATTTTCCATGGGGATCATGATGTAAATAGGTTTCCTCTACTACGTGTGTAATCTGTAATAATTTTTCTTGCTATTTCAAGATCTGTACCTCTACGACCCATGATACTAAGGATTGCAAGTTGATTGACCAGATTCATGATGCTATTGATCTTGGTGTACACAGACTAGCCTTGCAAGAAGTTCCAAGGATGATGATCGCCACTATGAAGGGCGTGCAGATGGAGGAGTACATGGAAGAGGTTTTTGTAAAGGATTTCATGGTCACAATAACTACGAGAAGAGGAAGAAGTGAGTTCCCACAAGGAACTTGTTATAACTATGGGTCTACAGAGCATTATAAGCATGAGTGTCCTAATCTATTGTAGTGCTCATGGTGCGGAAAGAAACATAAGTATGAGGAGTGCCCTGAGTTGTTTGAGCACATGAGCCAATAGCACCGGAAAGACAAAGGTGCTGGGATGGTGAGCATAAAGAAGGCTGACCCTCAATGGATGTTGAGAGTGGCACATGAGTTAGGATTAGAACCTATACTAGTGACAACGTGAGTAGAGGTTGCATGTGCAATGGAGATGCCAAGACATAAACTGGTTGTTAGGGAAGAAGTGGTGCATGGGAAGTATCCTAGACCCTACTCATCAGAAGGAAGTGTATCAAGAGACTATGGATGTGATTTGGAGTTTGCAAGGGGAAATCCAATTTCTAAAGGATAAGTCAAGGTAGTTAGAGCAAAGAAAGAATGTCGAGGCTCCAAAAAGGATCTGGATGAGGTCAGGGAAGTGTGCAAAATGTTAAGGTAGGATAATATCATTACCTTGCTAGGAGAATGGTTATGGGAGAAGACACCATGCACTAGAGAAGAGCATGAAAGGTAGGTTCTACATGCCAATATTCCTCCTCATACCCTTGACTATGATAAAGAAATTACATTGAATACATTTTTTGATGGGTGGCTTCTGAGCAATATCCTCATCAACATAGGAGCAGAGGTCAATGTTCTCACCTTGGATATATGGCATCAAATGGGAAGGCCTGCATTACAACCATCTTTAAATGTGTTGTATATGGAAAACAAGACAAAGGAAATGCACATTGGAGTCTTGAAGGATGTAGTTATCACTATTCAAGGGGCCAAGTTCACTAGGGACTTTGAAGTCTTGGTGCTCACAGAGGGTGATAATTTCCCAGCACTACTTAGAATCCCTTGGTATTATAAGAACAATTCCGACCTGCATTTTAATACGGGGTATATCAGTTTTGAGAACAAGGAAGAAAGGGTGATCATCCCATTAACATAAGGGAAGTCAATGCCCTATACCAAGCCCTTATGAGAGGAATTCCTTGACAGAATCTATGTGTGCTCCATCAAAGATCTTGAGGTAATTCATCTTATAGAGTCATCCAATTTGAATATGGTCATTCGATAAGTGATACAACTAGAATAGTGTGTGACAATTGGGTGCATGGGACTTATGAATTGATTGGCCAAAAATTGAGACGATCTATAACAAGGGTGATGAAGGAACACTCTACCAAGCACCTGGGAAGAAGGAAGCTACCAAGACACTAGAGGGGCAAGCTCTGATTATTTCTTACAAGAAATGGAGGATTAGTGGGAAAATGAGGATGAAAGGAGAAGTATGCTCAATTATAAATTTCTCGAACTACATCGCAATGGTGGGAAACACATCACGAGAGGCTCTTAGAGTGGCGCAAGGTAAGAGTTGCATTCTCTGTAAGATTCTGCAAAAGCAAGGCACCCACTATCATAAAGGACTACCATGGAAAGGAACCCACCTCATTCCATATCCAAGCTTGTGAGAAGGCCTAGATGGAGGGCATAAAAGCTTTACCACCTTCATTATGGGTGCATAATTTATGCGCGTGCATGGTATATCCACTCAGAGACATTCTTGCAGATGGGGAATTATCAGGAGTTAACGGATGATCTCATTCAAGCTTTATAGTATCGGAGTACTAAGCCATCAGTGGATAAGGCATTGCAAGTTGTCAAGCACCTTACAATGGGAGATAGTACTATGGAAAAAGATAGGTTACTGGAGTTGTTGGATGAACCATGTTTGGAGATGTGTCTTAATGAAGAAGAATCAGAAGAAATACATCTTGAGCACACATGCATTGAAAAGGAAAAAGGAAAAATGGTCTATGTAGTAGATGGTGAAGAAATGGAAAGTTTGGATGCTAACCATTTTGAAGGTATGCACGAAGTCATAGATAGCACTGATGAGTGAGCACACACCTACCATGAGCCCTTAAAAATAAAGAAGGTTAACATTGGGATAGAGATAGAACCTAAGGAAGCTATCATTGGGGAATATTGGTCGGAGAAAGAAGTTTGAAAGATCATTGATCTGTTGCGTGAGCTCCAAGATTTGTTCCCACATGGGTACCATAAACTCAAAGGTGTCCACCATTCCTTGGGGGAGATGAGAATCAAGTTGAAGAGAGGTGTGTGCCTAATTCGGAAGATGCATTATCGGATGAATTTGAACTTGAGTGTACGGTTCAAGGAGGAAATCGACAAGATGATAACATCTAGTATCATTAAGGCTATAGAAGAATCAAAATGGATAAGCCCAATGGTCATCTATATCAAGATGGATGGAATAATAAGGATTTGTGTTGACTACAGGGACCTGAATGCAGTATGTGTCTTCGATCCTTTCCCAACCCCCTTTATTGAATAAATTATGGAGGGAGTAGCCAAGCATGAGATCTACTCTTTCATGAGATGGGTTCTCAGGGTATCACCAAGTCAAGATTGTAAAGGAAGACAAGAGAAAGACAACTTTCACCACTGAGTGGGGAATATTTTCCTACACTGTCATTCCTTTTGGATTAAAGAATGTGCCACGATGTGTTCTCGCACATCGTGGTATAAGCATTCTAGGACTTTATCCATAAATTTATTCAAGTCTACCTGGATGACTGGATGGTGTATGGGCTAGTGAAGGACCATTATGATAATTTGAGGCTGATGTTTGAGAGATGTTGGCAGTTGAGGATATCCCTCAACATTAATAAATGTGTCTTTTCTACTCCATTTGGAACCTTGTTGGGACATATTATATGTAAGGAAGGCTTATTAGTAGATCCCACAAAAGTTGTAGTTATTGTGGGATTAGGGAGCCTACTAGTCAAAGCACAGTGCGTAGATTTCTTGGGCATATGGGGTACTATAGGAAGTTCATCAAAGGATATGCCAAGATTTCGTGCCCTTAGAAGAATTACTAAAGCACAAGAGTGTCTTTCATTGGGGAGAGGCACAGTTTAAGGCGTTTGACACTTTGAAGGATAAACTTTTCACTGCACCCATACTACGTTTTCTTCTTGGGATAAACCTTTCCATGTGCATGTTGATGCCTCGGGAAAAACCATGGGAGTAGTACTAGCACAACTTGGTGAGGGGATTATTGATCACCCCTTTGTATTTTGCAAGTAGGAACTTGACACCAGCAGAACAAAATTATACCACTACTGAGCACGAGGCAATCGCCAATGATCTACGCGCTATATAAGTTTAGACAATATCTTCTAGAAATACCTTTTATATTCTACATAGATCACATGACACTGAAGTACTTGGTAAATAATCCCATTTTGTAAGATCACATATGCCATTGGGTCCTATTATTTCAAGAGTTCGATTTCACGATGGTTGAAAAACTAGGAAAAAGTAATTCATGGCCTGACCACTTATCAAGGATTGAGTCAAGGGGAGGATGTTCAAAGCATTCAGGATACCATGTTATATGTGCATCTGTTTAGGTTGTGACACGCTCCCTCAGACTTGGAAGATATTGTGGTATTTCTTAAAAATGTTTGGCGCCAGAAGGGATGAAGGCTCTGGAAAGGAAGCAATTGCCTATATGCCCCACACCTTACATGTTGATTAGTGGAGATCTGTATAAGTTAGGATGTGATGAGGTTATACGCTAATGTGTATTGGAACATGAGCATGTGACAATTATGGAGGAAGCGCATGGTGGGATTGCAGGAGGACACTATGTAAGAAATGCTACCGCATGGAAGATTATAATGGCAGGGCTCTGGTGGGAAACCATCTACCAGGATTGTATTGAATTTTGCAAGGCCTGTGACCATTGTCAACACATGGGAAAACCTGGAAAGAGGGATGACATGCCATTAAGGCTAATAGCTAGCATAGAGCCATTTGAAAATTGGGAAATTGACTTTTTAGGAAAAATTTCTCTAGCTGCGAGAAGGACTAGTTTGTGATATATCATTACTTGCACTGATTACTTGACAAGATGGGCAGAGGTAGTGCCTACAAAGGATTGCACTGCAGTGATCAGCTGCTAGGTTCTTATGGGAAAACATAATCGAAGCTATGGATGTCCTTTGAGCTTGACTAGTGATAGGGGTACACATTTTCTCAATGAAATGGTCAGGATTCTGCTAGCAAATTTTATGGTGGCCCATCACAAGACTACCCCCTATCATCCACAGGAAAATGGAATTGGTGAGGCATTTAACAAGATACTAAGTAATACGCGACCAATATTTTTTATGTCAAGAGACATGATTGGGATGACAAAGTATCACTCATTCTATGGGCATACAGGACAACCTATAAGAGGTTAAATAAGGCCACACCATTTCAGTTAGTGTTTGGTGCGGAGGTTGTTTTGCTAGTTGAATTCATGTTACCATTACTGCGTATAGCGTGCGTAGGAGGCTTAGATGAATAAAAATAACTTGAGGAAAGGATTAACAAATTAATGTAGTTAGACGAAAGGTGATCACTTGCTAGATGGAGTCAAAAGACTGAAAAATCTAGACAAAAGGCATGGCATGATCGTCATATCAAAAACAAGTAGTTTGAGGTTGGGCAGATGGTTTTTTTGTATGATTCCAAGTATCTGTGCCATCCTGGGAAGTTGAAATTCCATTGGTTGGGCCCTTACATCATCTCGTACATCCTTGATTCAGGCACATGTTAGTTACAAGTGTTAGATGGGACAAAGTTACCTGGCCATTTCAATGGGAGTAGGTTGAAGCCCTACTATAAATAATCCTTCCTGGTGTTTGTAAATAAGGTAGTATTTCCAGTTAGCTTAGGATTTCCCTTTATGAATTTTCTTTTCTTGTGTTTCCCTTTCTCATTGCTTGTTCCTTTCTTTGTGTTTTTTTGCACCTTGTGCGTCGGTAACCACATTATTTTCAAAAGGTTGTGCATGTGTAGAGGACCATGCATCTATTTTAGTGTGGGGTAGAGTAGTGCAAAGTGAATTATAATCTGACAGTAAAAGTTGTAAGGCCTGGATGAAAGGATTAAAGGCATGAAAAATAGAATAACTCGCGTGGAAATGGTGGATGAGAATGGTTGGTGTCTGAATAAGGCTGTATAAAGACCACGTACAAAGAAGGAAAAGCACAATAACAACATGAGGTAGGCGAGGGAAAAATTGGGTAAAGGACAGAAGAGGTGCCTTCTGGTGCCGTAGATGTGCATGTGAGTGTCTTGATCAAGAAGGATTTTTTCATGCGAAAAGGTTGTAAAGAGGTTTTCTCACAAATTTGGGCACATGGGTAAGGGCGCTTAAGGTCATCTTTAGTGGAAAAATCCACATTTAATGCTAAGTACATTAGTAGGTGGCATAACATTTATTGTTGGAAAGGAGGAAAAATCTATAAGTATGAGGTCGGGTGAATCATTATTTTACCTTATGATTACAAAGTGGAAGAGCTCTTGCAAACTAGGGCATCTAGAGAGATTTGTGTGAAGGAAGAAGAATCATAGAGATCTAAGTGCATGACTAGGGTTGATCTGCAAACCAGAGTGGAAGGAGTACATGAGTGTGGGGAGAGTTATTTTGGAGTATGCCATCTTGTGGAAGGGTTTTCCTAGTTAGGGTTTGGCAGCTAGGGCATGGAGGTAGGAGGATTCTTTACGGAGTTGAGCCTTAGAGTTGAGAAGAGTAGTAGAGCAGAGCAAGGAGGAATTTAAGTTTTATCCTCGACAAGTAGAATGACACCAAATAAAGAAACCATCTTGCCAAAGAAACAAAAGGGCAAGGGAAAAGGAAAAAAACCACTTTGTCATTGCTAGTTCTAATGAAGAGTGGTATGCAGAAATGCAATACCCAGATGGAGTGTTGCTAGGGAAAGAGTGGGAATCGCACTTGAGGAATATGGCCATAAGTGACTATAATCATCACACGAGCATTATAGAAAAATAGATGACATTGGAACTAGTTCATCCAACTAACAAGAGGACACTAGAAGGAATGTCGATCTACAATGATGAAGTGAAGGTGAAGTTGGAGAAGGTCGGGTTGCTGTAACTTTATGAGTTTCCCTATTTTGGCAAGCCCGAGTGGTTATACCAGTGGTTGATGTCATGTGTACATGAAGACCAATTCTATTTTACAGGCCAAAAAATGTGCATAACTCCTCAACTCATATCAAAATTCACTGTCCTGATTTGTGAAGGAGACTCCATATATGATGACTTAGATGATAAGGAGGCCATCAAGGAAACTGTGGAGGCCTATGACTACAAGAAGGGTTCACGCTACTTCGATATCTCATATATCCTTAACCCTATTATGAGAATGGCCACGTGCTTGGTTACCAAGTTGAATGATCAAGAAAGATGGACACAAGTGAACAAGGCATGGCTGTATGTATACTAAAAATCTCTGAAGGCACCATTTATAACTTATTTTCCTACATTGCAGATGAGATCATTAGTAGCACACAAGAAGGAGAGAATATATTGTTCAAATATTCTCCTCACCATCATCTTCTCAGAGATTGGAGTTCCCGATGGGCCAGATAATTTTATATGGGAGTATCCAAGAAAATCCCTCACCCATGAAAAGGTTTGAGAAATATACTTGTGAGACCATGACGGCCGCTCATAATGCATGCCTAAAAAAATGGTACAAGCAGATGCGCGATGCATTTGGGGAAGAGTTGAGGATACTTGAGAAGTTTCTCATGCTTGTTGATAAAGAGGTTGAATTTTTATATATCAGCACTTCTACATCAGAAGATTCACTTTGATAGATGGGACTAAGAGTCCATGGTGCAAGCTACCATTTTATTTCACCACGTAATACTTCCAGGCAGGGGTCAACCATTTTAAGGAGGCAAGATATTAAGGTTTGACCTTAGTGAGGTAGACCATGACCACCATGAGCTATGTAGAAATATTGTATACCTAAAGAAGTGTACATATGTGGAGAAATATGTCTCCCACAAAGTATGATGATGAAACCAATAACGTTGCCAATCTCCGTAAATGCTGCAGCCTAGGGTATATCTACACATAAGGCCAAAGTTTGAGAAGGGAGCCTACCTAGAGAATGATGTCTCCATTCCGAAGATCCCATAGGGAGAAATAAGGCCACACCAAAGAAGAGGGAGAGAGAAGAGGTGCAAGAGAAGAAGGCACCAAGTGTGCAGACAACACAACTTATGGGCATGCTGGAAACAAGCACTAAGCCAAGTACTTATGCATGTAGAAAGAAGTCCTCATCAAGGAAAAGACCCCAAAAGAAGAGGTGCTAAAGAAAGAGGAGCCCCTCACAAGAGAATATTTTCCAAGGAAGGATTCACCCGTTGAAGAGAAAGAGAAGGAAGAGTCTCCTTTACTGGAATCACCAGTTAGGAAGAAATAGAAGGTGGTGGAGAAGGAAGACTCAGAGGAAACAGAGGACTTGGAGGCCTACAGGGGTGAGAAGGATGACGATGAGGATGAAGAAGTTCATAATCATCCCGTGTATGATATACATGATTCAGAAGAAGAAGGAAGTGAAGGGAAGAATGGTGAGGAAGAAGCAGATGCTCAAGGAAAAGGGGTGAGTGAAGAAGTAAACACAAGAGATCAGAGGACCCTAAGCCTCACCAAGGAGCTAGATAGAGGAGGCCATGGAGAGAGAAGTGGTAGGCATCATCGAAAATTTAGTGGAACAGGAAGTAGAGTGCATCACAGATGAAGTGATGAAGGATATTGAGGAAGAAAGTGTTGGAAAGGAGTATAACAACATGGGTGGAGATCCCACCTAGAAATGAGCTTTGAAAAGGCATGTGCAAATAGGTGGGAAGATCATGGTAGAATCCTAAGGGAAAGGGATGGGTTACATCAATGATCCAAGTAAGGTACTACACACGTTCTTCCAGAGCACCATGCCAACAAAACAACTCGCCATGCCCTCATTTGACGTAGAAGGCACATACCCACGAACCAGAAAATGCTATCTTGGGCGTTTGAATCCCATGTCAATGAACTTGAGTTTGAGGTAAGCCAAGGGGAAGCTGATGAAGGTGCCAGAGACAAAAGGAGTAAATCCCTTGGTGAATGCTCAATGGTTTTCAAATGAGAAATTTTGTAATGCACTCAACAAAGTTTCAATTGAGGTTGAGGCCAGACTCTTTGGGAGGAATGATAGGGTGAGATTCCTAGAGGCGGAGTTGGAGAAGAAGGAGGAGGAGCTTCTCAAGAAAAGAAAGGACCTGAAATAAGAAGAACTGATCAACACACAGTTAAGGTGTGAATTGAAAGAGGAGAAGGCAAGGGTGTGTGGATTACACAAGAAAATTGAAATGATTACAGATGTTATTATTTTAAAGCATCCTGACCTAGCGCCTCCGAACAAAAATATGAATCAACCTTGCAGTTCCTAGAGGACTTAACTCGTACCCTCACTATGGAGAGGTGGCCACTTGCCTTAGAGTCTGCAGAAGAAGTGCTAGCGTGCTAAGAGAGAGAAGAAAAACTAAAGGTCATAGGATCATGGCCAAGGTGGAGTAGAAATCAAAGGCTATCGAGACCTTGTGGGTCTCGATCAAAAACAAGTTGAAGGAGTTATACCCCAGGATCAACCACGGGATGGACAACCTCAAGGATTTGGGTAAAAAAATGGAAGGAATTTTTAAAGCGATGAGTGCCAAGGGGGAAGGGCTAAGCTTTGAGGAGGTAAGCACCCTATTAGGTGACCTCTCATTAGCAAGTGAAAAATAAGGTTAATTCCTAGGGGAAGCTAGAGAAAAATTAGGAAGGATTTCCCTCTCCTCCTTCAAAAATGAACATGTTCTCCTTCATTTCTCCATTCTTTCTCCCAATTCTTAATTCCTTCATTCTTTTTCCAACTATTCAAAACCCACCATTCTTTATTCATTGAAGAGAAGTGTTTCCAAGGTTGGAGATCAGGCATAGTGTGGGGTGATGTTGCACCTCAGAATATTGGCTAAGTACAAGGAGGCGTGTGAGTGCGCGGGACCTATATGAAGAAAGGTACACAAGGTGAAGGCATGTAGGACTAGGTTTTAGAAGGGTTTAGAAGAACCCAAGGCTTAAACAAAAGGAAAAGGAAGGGGTTTTAGGACTTAGCCATATTCAGCATCCTAGGAAGCACATGAGAAAAGTGTGACCCGATTGAGCATGCAGAGTGGATAAGGTGCTAGCCTAGAAACTCGATGGTCAAGGAAGGAATATTCCATGCGATGGAAGGATCTAGAAAGACATCATTTCAGAAATTGGAGATCTCGGATGGGAAGAAGCATGCTCCATTGAAGGACCACATGGACACTTGGAAACTAATCTACTACTTCAAGAAGGCATGGCGGTGGATGCTAAAGCTATATATAGAGATGCTCGGGTAGAAGGAAGGGATGAATCTTTAGGAAGAGGGCATCAAGAGAGATATCAAGAGAGGTAGAAAAGAAGAAGAGGAGAGGTGAAGCTCTGCAGAAATAGCAATGGGTTCTAGGGATTCTCATTAGGAAGGCTATAGGAGAGATGACTTATCTAGAGGGATGGGTCTATGAACATATTTTTAATCTGGAAATCATAGTTTAGGATTCTGATGTATAAGTCTTATCTGCATTAAGACATTTGGTTTGTAATGGCCTTGAGGAATGTAATGTGGTTACTGAGAGTAATATGAATATATGGCTTTCTTTTAAAATATATGCATTGTTCATGGGTATAAACCCTAGTGCCTTTTCTTTGTATTATCAAATCTATTATTTGTTTGATATTTCCTTGTTATCTAAATGGATGCATTTATATAGTAACTCATCCTAAGACCCTCAAAATTAATGCATGTTTCTTTCCTTCTTACATCTAAGCTTCTGTTAGTAGGAGATGTATTCTCACAAAACTCACATAAAGGAGGGGCTTGTCACTTGTGCGTTCCTCGGGTGAGCACCAAGACCCGTTGGGTGATAGGACAACGCACATGGGATTATATTGTTGTTCTAAGGGCAGAAAAATGACTACACTTAGTGTCATAACTTCTAACAAGTAGTTGTTAGCTTTCTTTATGGTGAGGATTATGGGTTATTATCTTGAGAAAGTCTGTCTTGGGTTCTCATGTTTCTTGATTAAGGATGTATGCATTTTTTTGATATAGGTGGTTCTTAGTGGAACTTTTCAGGTCCTCTAGGCCTCAAAGTGATTCATCCGTACATTGTATATTTTCTTCATTCCTTTTTCGGTTCTTGTTTTGTTCTACTTTGGTTCTTTTGGTTATTGATTTTTTTGCTCTCTTTGCGGTGTGTTGTAGTTGTGATCATTCGTTGGACTTTGTTTCCTAATGGATAAGTGTTAGGCCTTCTTTTCCCATTGTTTCTTCTATTTTTCATTGGGCACCCACTATGGGAGTCCATCCCAGTGGAGGTGATGTGTGTGCCCATAATCATCGTGCTTCCTTTTTAAGTGCCATATTATAGGATATGCTCCTATTTTTGGTTTGATTTTTCACTTGGTACCTATGTTTATTATTTTCTCTTCAAATCCATTTATTTTATGGAGAAACCAAGAGCTCATTTGATTTTATGCATGTTTGAAGGTTTTCTGGGGTTTTGAAGTAAATGAACTAATAGGTAATTTGACGTGTTATCGGAATAATCAGTTGCTTTTGTGAAGTATGAGTACTAGGTGTAAAATGTTAATTCTCCTTGGTACCCAAGGTGGGGAAATATTTTGGAAACCATGAAAGCATCATGAATTTTATTCTACTTTTCTTCAGCATTCGGGTGGAATGTTGATTAGATTTTCAAACCCATGATATGAAAGAAAAAATAAGAAAATGCCCAGACGAAGAAGTAGCGATGTCAAAGTGTGCTTTATGCCCAAGAATATGAAAATTGATGGTTTGACACGAGGCCTGAAGAGTTATGTGTGAATAATTACAATTTGGTTAGATTTTCGAGAACCTATAATTAATTTTTAATTTTTCTTTTCTTGGAAATGTTTTTGGAGTTTACATTGCGGGCAGGGCACCCGGTTGTGTAATGTGTTAATGTTTGAATAGTTTACGATTGTTTGAAACCTACATATGCAATAGTGAACATTGTGTGAAAGGATTAATTGTGTGGGTTTTTTTATGGTGCAATGCAAGTAAACGTGAAGTGCATGATGTGTCTCAGTGGTGCTCAAATAGGATAAGGAAAAGACATGTCATATAATAATGAAGTAAATAAACAATTTAGAATGATATATGCTATAAACTAAATGGGGTTCTATTATAAGGGCCCCTACTCTTGAAATTATCTATATATATATATATATATATATATATATATATATATATATACACAAAATGGTGAAAATACAAAAGATTATATTGTAAATAGAGAAATTACTTTTTAGCATTCACTACTTAGCATGGGATATTTGGCACGCATTTCAACAGATTAGTCCCTACAATTGATGAATTCTTTATGGACCATAATACTAAAAATAAACTAGACATCCCAGTGTAGGCCCCATGACATTCCCTTTTCGGTAGTTCAAGGATTTCTACCGTGGTCCATTTAGAATTAGGGTAAACTCCCTCTTCTTCTCAAGTGAGTTCACCCACTTGTAGAGAGTGATTCCTCCCCTTACGTATGTTCTTTTTCTATGATTGGTGGAGGGGCGAGTCGCAAGGAGTTACATTGCTTTGATCATCATATCATCAAGGGCAGCTTTCCGCTTGGCAGAGAATCTTGGGTACCCACTATGGCTTGTATTTCCACTAAGGAAGCTTTGAGTGTTGTGAACCACTTCTCTTTATGATGAGTCATTTTATTTCCTTTTTAAACACCTCATCTTATGTATTTAGTTTAGCCAATTTTACCCCGAACTTGTATTTCCCGGTGATACTGCTAAACATTTCCACTATATCTTGAACTCATGGCATAGATATTAGTTAATATAATTATTACTAAAGATTACTTTATTTTTTGGATTATGAGTATGAATTTATTCTTTTGATAGAAAAATGATGTTAAATAATGCTTTGTATAAATTCAAGCCTTGTTTGTAAAGAATTTTTGTATTCAATAACTAACATACAACCAAAGAAACTCATTCACAGCAAAGAGGTTGTATATAGCAACAGCATGCACCTAAAGGGACCCATCTGCAGCAAGGCATCCGCAGCGAGAAAATGTCACACACATACATGAAGTCATGATTCCAAGGAGCCTACACAACGGTGAAACTACACCTAAGCTCGCACGTGTTGATGGAAGAATTAGTTATGAGAACAATAAGAAGACTCAATGTCATCACCTGATTATGCATTGCAACTCAAATAAAGAACTAATTGATTTAACTCATAACTTAATAACTGGTTGATTAACTAATCGGTTAGTTAAGTTATGTGATTGTATGAGAACATCTATTGAATAGTTATGTTGCATGCATGTAAGTTTCTAGGTTATTTGGTTAAGATATTTTACTTAATCCAACTAGAACTCCTAGTAGGAATCTATCTCTTCATGCATCTGTTGTAATAAAAGATATAAAAAGGAAGATTAATGTTGTAGAGATATACAAAAGGGAGATACATAGATAGATCCATAGATAGAGAGTTTATTGTACTTTTCACTTGTAATATTCATGCTGATGAAATAATAATTTGAGTTATGTTAATTTTTGTAGACACATGGACCTTAGGAGGGATTAGCACCCAAGGCAGGGCCCACTTGTGGTTTGTTAACCCTCTCCTTTTGTTTGTTGTTTTAATTCATTGCATGATTAGATTAACAACAGTTTATTCATTCATCTATGTTATGTTTTTATATGTTTTTCCATTATCCATAGTATTTATTTTAGTCAGTTCTAAGCTATTTTTCCTAATTGTAGTGACAAAAATTTACCTTTATACCTCTCAAACATCTGTAACTATGCATACAACACTAGCAATATTGAAATTTTACGTCCCTAGGTATGATAATTAAATGATTGTAGATTGATGAACAACATATTAATTGCTACAAGTTAATTTGCACCATAATTTTGGTGTCATTTCTAAGGGATCTTTGCCAAGTTATAATGTTTTTGAAGAGGTTTTTCATTTCTTAGAGCATAGTTTAGGTTTTAGGAAATTCAGTTCCAAACCAACCCCCACTAATTTTGTTGATGAGTTGAGTTAGTTAATGCATGCACCATCAAGCCAGATTCCCATGGTAGATTTTCACCTAATCCACAAGTAGCACAGATATATTTATATACCTCTAAGTATTATTAAGAAGGCATCCTTTTATCTATACAAGGTTTATTGTTAGAAGATAATCCTCCAAGTGATGGTTTTGAAGCTCTCCTGAGCATCCAAAGATGATAGGAGAATAAGTAGATTAGAATTTTTAAAATTGGGCAACCACATTTGAGTTCCCCATTACTGACAATAATGCAACTACTACTATGAAGAATATTTCTCCCTCAACCTTGCCCAATTTTCATGGATCAATGATGAGAGGGAAACGACATCTTTCTGTTTGAGTTTGATGTTCTATGTGGAAGTTGTGATTATACTATTGATGCATATAAATTGAATCTATTTCCTTACACTCAAGGATATAACCTTGATATGGTTCATGGGATTGGGAAGAAATGTTGTAATTACATCGACACAAATGAAGGAGAATTCCTTGATAAGTGCCATGATTATTACTGACGGATCAAGAAATAGAGGAGGTGATGAAATCTATAGCATGGTACAATAAGAGAATCAATCATTGGAATACTATTTGGAAAGGTTCATTTTTGCATTTAGAAGTCAAGGCACAGACTAACGCCTAAACCTCTCAAATTACTCTTTTGAAGGGACCGAGTGAGGAGGACATGGATGTTATGGATCTGATAGAGCATGGGACATTTCAAAATCTACTTTTGTAGAAATCTGTGAAGCCTGAAAAAATTACTCAAGAGCTACTATGAAGAGGGTAAGAATTTTAAGATCAAGAGGTGGATCAGATACCAAAACAATTGGGGACATATCCAAGTCAAATATTTTCAACATGTTTAAAAACATGAAGTAGGATATTTTTAATGACATGGATAATCAATTAGATGCTCTACATGCCAAAAAGAAAAAGGAAGATGTAGAAGAAACACTCACAGAAGTACTGTCATGCATGTAGAAGGAAGAAATATGACTATAGATGTAGAGAATTGGATAGCATTTCAATCAAAGGAGGCTTCACCTGAGTTCAAGATGTTGGAGACAAGAGGGTGGGAAGGTTTTCTATGTTTCTCAAAGGAAATTGTGGCCACCGAGGAAAGGAGGTATGACACAAGACCCTATGCATTCATTTCAAAATTGGTCTAATAATTCATATATGCATCCCCCACCTTGGACTAACCCTCAAGGTTGGGCCCCATATCCTAACCAATATCAACAATAGTGAAAACCTAAATTACAAGGACAATCACAACAACAATGTCAAAAAATCATAGAAGCAGACTTAGAGAGGAGGGAAATAGTGGAATAAGACACCTTCAAATCACCTAAAATATTATCAAAAACCTTTTTATTAATAGCAGCTATCTTTGATACCAAACCCCCAAGTAAGCTCTCAATCAAAAGCTATCCAACTACCAGCTCAGACAACACCTAACCCTAACAATAAAGTTTCTCGGCCAGCCTATTCCACTAAACTAGCTCAATAGCCTACCTATTCTGTTGATGTAGACAATATCCATCTCTTCTTAGGAAGATAACTTCCTCCATCACTATACTGGACCCACCATTACGAAATTAAAGGAACCACAAGTTATTGCATATCAATCCACAAAAAATCTAGAAGATAATGCATGTTGATCCACAATAACACGTGCAAAATTATAGCAAAAGTAAAACATGGGTAATGAGCCACCATTTCCTGAAAGGTTATAAGAAAAAAAGATTGACCTCAAATCATAATCTAATTCTAATTTTTTCAACCAGTGAAAGACATTTGTGTCAAAATTCCATTAATTTAAGATATTAAGGATGTGCCCATCTACAATAAATTGGTTAAATACCTATGCATAAAGAAACCAGGAAGGAAGAGGAAAGATCTAACTACTATACAAGGTCATTGGAAAACTAGCTGATATTATGCTTGGGAACTCAATTCTACCCAAATACATAGATCCAGGTAGTCCTTTGGTAAATGTCACAATCAATGACACAATGATCAAAACCACTGATTGACTTGGGGGCAGAAATAAATGTAATGAAAAAAATATATAGATGACTTGAAGTTAGAGGGACTAAGACCAACAACCACATTCAAGGATAATTTTAGTGGCACATATTTGTAATATGGAAAAAAATTCATTTTAGGAAAATTTGAAAAGGTGATTTTTTTGGAGAAAGTTAGTGTCTTGTTCACCTAAAATTTACAGGAGATTTTTTTAGGGATCTTATATTTTATTAGCTTTACATTTGAAAACATATCCTATAAAAATCTAGGTGATTCTTTCGGGTATTATACTACTAACTAACTACTAGTTGAGGTATCGTCATATCAAGTACCCATGAACTTGTGTCCTTGAAGCATAGTTTGCACAATGAAGATATATTTTGAAATTTGCGATAATACTCGGTGTGCCCAAGCATATATTGACATTTGAAAAGGACATTTCACCGACACACGACAAGGAGATTTCACTGACACACAACAAGGAGATTTCACTAACATGCAACAAGGATATTTCATTGATGCGTGACAAGGAGATTTCACTGACGTGCAACAAGGATATTTCACTAACACGTGGATCGAGGACATTTCACCGGATTTAATGCACGAAAAATATATTTCACTAACACACGAAAAGGAGATTTCAATGACATGTGACAAGGAGATTTCACTGATGCATGAAAAGGATATTTCACTGATGCACAACAAGGATATTTCACTAACGCATGACAAGGATATTTCACTGACGTGCAATAAGGAGATTTCACTAACGTGTGACAAGGGTTTGATTATTGATGCATTACAGCCTTGCTGCAACTAGTGACTCACGATAGTACTCTTGTTGATTTTGACCTTATGTATTTCTTTGATTAATCGAGGATGTTTTGTTGACAGGAGATTTAAATTTTGTATTCGTGTGATAGTATGTTTGCTATTATGTGGAAACAAGGTTGTTATTGTATGATGGTAAAATTTATATCGCATGATAGTAACCTTTCTTTATCGTATGTCTTGCAAATGAAAGCTTTTTGGGAAAAATGTTGACACAAACCCTTGGAAAATTCACTTGTTTCATTAAATTGGTTACTTTGGGCATATTCATCAAGGATTTTCTACCTTTGATTTCCTAGAGGTCTCTTAAAATGAACCCTAGCCATAATCTTGCAGCTTGTAGACAGATCAATAGTTAATCTTGAAGGAGTCTTGGAGGACATAGTAGTAGTGGTAGACTCTTGGGAGTACCCTACTAATTTTATTATTCTTCACCAAAAGCAAGCTTGGGAGGATATCCTATTATCCTAGGAAGACCATGGTTGGAAATTGTTGATGCATTCATAGGATGCAAATCTGGTAATATGATTATCTCTAATGGAAGTGGTACCAAAAGCTCATGCTTTACCCCCCTACACAATTGTTCAATGAAGAAGACCAAACCATTTGGGTTGAAGATCCAAAAGAATACCAAATCTCAGTTCAACAGCTCATGATGTTGGAGAAGTCATGTAAAATTGAAGGGAAAGAAGAGGATGTTCTTTCTAACATCCTGCAAAATAATTATGGGAAGAATGAAGAAGTAGATGGAAAATTACAGTGTATAATTTTTCCGAGAATCAAATCCTACCGCAAAAAAGCACTATGAATGTTCCAGGTAATAATTGCATCCTCCACCAACTTATTCCACATGATTGTATATTAAATTATATAAGTAGCAGTGTATTCTCCATGATTGATCGCTCTTAGAAAGTTGAAATTGCTCCTGGGAAAGCAACTTCATGTGAAAAAATTTCTGAGCATGCATCGAGAACAACTATTAATTACTCTTTTGTAGAAACACAAGAAATAATTTGCATGAGATTATGGATACATGCATGGAATCCACCCTAATATTTGTACACATAAGATATACATTAAATATAGTTGCAAGCCAATAAGATAGCCACAAAGAAGAATGAACCCAACAGTGAGGGATATAGTGAAAGAAGAATTAAAAAAATTATTGGATGTTGGATTCATATATCCAATTTCAGATAGTCAATGGGTGTCACCCCTTGTCATTGTACCTAAGAAGAATGGAAAATGGAGGATCTGCGTGGACTATAGAGAGCTAAATGTAGCAACAAAGAAGGATCATTTTTTACTTCCTTTCATTGATTAGGTACTTGACACTCTTGTTAGAAAGAAATATTTTTCTTTTCTGGATGGCTATAGTGGCTACAACCAAATTCATATTACACTTAAGGACCAGGACAAGACCACATTCACATGCCCATGGGGAATGTGAAATGCACCTACTACATTTCAAGGAACAATTTTCAGCATTTTTAGATCTAACCAATGACTACATGGAGGTATATATGGATGATTTTATAGTATATGGAAGTACTTTTGATGAAGAAATGAAGAATCGGAAAAAATCTTAAGATATGTAATGAGCATAACATGTCCTTAAGTAATGAAAAATGCTATATGATGATGTCTGAAGGAATAGTGTTGGGATATTATCTATCATCTATTAGAATTGGGTAGATCAACAAAATATCTGTGATTATAAATCTGTTAACACCAAAGAAGAAGAAATATGTGAGGATTTTTTAGGACATGTTGGGTATTATAGAATATTTATACATGAATTTAGTAATATTGTAGCACCATTATTTTTCCTACTGGGAAAAGATGCTGCCTTTGAGTGGACTGAGAAATGTGAGATTGCATTCCAGACTTTGAAGAAAATGTTGACTTCAACACCTATGTTAAGAGGACCAGATTGGAGTTTTCCATTTCACATTCATACTGATGTCTCAGATCATGTCATTGGAGTTGTTTTAGGATAGAAGGATGGAATTCTAAACTACGCAATCTACTATGTTAGTAAGAACTTGCAACACGTTGAAATCAACTATACTGTCACAAAGAAAGAGTTCTTAGAAGTTGTTTATGCTATCAATAAGTTCATGAACTATATCACCAATTATTCAGTATTCATTCATACTAATCATAAAACAATTAAATACTTGATCAACAAACCAGTTGTAAGTAGTAGAATAATCAGATGGTTGTTACTCTTGCAAGATTTTGATGTCACCATTATGGATAATCTTGGTAAGGACAATGTTGTAGCTGAATTTATTTCAAGAATGGAGAATAATAATGAAGAACAAGTAGTGGATGACTCTTTCCTAGATGAGAACCTATTTTCCATTTCCACTATAACAACTGGTATAGCTAATTATTTAGTCTCAGGTAAGATACCTCCACACTATTTATATTCTAAAAAGAAATACATTGTTGAAAAAAGTGTGAATTTTTCTTGGATAGTTGGTTTTCTATTTCACATGGGGTAGGATAATGTTATGAGAAGATGCATAGATGATGAGGAAATATATGATGTCCTCAAAGACTCCTCCATAGTGAACCATGTGGAGGACACTTTGTTGTAAAAATAATAGCACAAAAAGTGTTGACAATAGGGTATTACTGACATATACTATGCAACATTGTATACAACAAGGTGTGATAAATGCCAAAGAATGGGTAAGCCTACCAAGTCATATGAAATTCCATTGCAGCCTCAGTTAGTATTGCATCCATTTGACAAATGGGGTTTGGACTTCATTGGTCTAATAGATCCTAAATCTTCAATAGAAAGAGTACATTTTGGTGTGCACAAATTACCTCACTAAATGGATAGAAGTGAAAGCATTTCCAAATCAGAAGAGTGAGAAAGTTTCTAAATTCTTATATGACCACATTTTCACAAGGTATGGAGTACCAAGAGAAATTATTATAGATCAAGGTACACACTTCACTACTGAAGTTATTTCTGATCTAGCTAAGGAATATGAAATTAGACATAGGAATTATACACCTTATCACCCCAATCTAATGGTCAAGTTGAGTAACAAATAGGAAATATAATCCATCTCAACAAAAACTTTGCACTACACAAAATATAATGGGCAAACAGAGACTTCCAAAGGTAGTTTGGGCATTCAACATAACTTGGAAGACAACAACATGCTTCACACCATTTGATATTTTGTACGGTAAGATTTTGTTCTCCTATTGAATTTGAGCATAAAACACTAAGGACTACACTTGAACTAGGCATAGATTTGTCTAAAGCTCAAAGGAAGAGGATTCTCCAACTCAATGAGCTAGATGAAATAAGGAGACAAGTTATGCATAACAGAAGTAGTTTAGAAGAAAAGGATCAAATGGCATGACAGATTCATCAAAACAAGGAAATTTGAGAAGGTGATTGGGCTCTCTTATTTGACTCCAAGTATAAAGACCACATGGGAAAACTTAGGACAAGGTGGCTAGGTCCATATGAGATTGAGAAAATCTTTCCCAATGGAGCTATAAAACTCACCACCATAGATCCTATGAGATTCAAACTACTAGTGAATGGTCATAGGTTGAAGTTGTACAAAAATCCAACTAATAGGAGCACCTTCATGCAATATTTCAAAGGAGGTCAAAACAAGACGAAGATGCAAACATCGAGTTAAGGTAGGAAGTTCAACTTTGTTGGTTCATCTTTTGAAGTTATTGAAGAATGAGATGTTCAGTGGCCTTGGTATATTCATCTTGTTGAATACTCCAAGGGTGAATAAAAGTGATGTGATCAGCCCTCTTGGTGATCAACACCACTCAACTAACATGTTTTGTTTTTTAGATTTTTGTTTATAGATTTGGTGTATTTGTGCAAGAAGTGCATGGTCTCTGACAGAAGGAGATAGTGCAAAGACTAAATGTCCACTTGTAATAGTATACAAGTAAAGATCTATTTTATTTTCTTATTAGCAAAACTTATGATTTCATGGAGAAAATAAGGAACAAATTGCACGTGTTAATAGAGATGAAGATGAATGGCACTAGAAAAATTCAATCTTCCCTCTCCGGGAATTAATTGATTTCATTAAGGAGCCTTCAACATAACGCTGCATACACTTGCAGCAATGAAAACAACATCCACAACATCATGACACCTCAACATGTAGCATCATGATAAATCTACATACAGAAAAGGCACAAATTATAACAATTCACATGTCGTCATCACCCAACAGATATCTTGAGATAAGTGCACTCATTTCACTTTAATAAAGTAGCAATAGAATGATTATGTTTAATTAATATTTATGCCATATCATGAATGACTTTAAATAGCAATTATCTCCACCACCTTTAAACCCTATGAGTTTTCACTCCACGTCACCCCACTCCATCACACCATGTCACCTCACACATTTTGCGAATTCAAATGAGTTTAATTCATTTCCTTCCTTCCTTGCAAGTGAGTTGGCCACATAATTCAAAAACATAAGTACTCCAAAAACTTTACACTCACTCGAATTTTTGCATCATTATTACAAACCATGATACTTTTTCCTCTCAAAGCTAAAGGAGTTTGCAGAATTCAAGATGGGAGGATCTGATTTTCCATGAGCCTACAGACCATATGTAACTCCTCAACTATCCACAGATATTGTAGTATTTTGAAGATAGCATATGGATGGGATATGTCAGTAATTTCCAAGGTTTCCATAAACATATGGTAAAGGAATTTGTGACTACGTTCAAGTATAGGGATGCTATTGTCAAAGGTTTAATAGTAAAAGTGGGTGACAATAGTTTATCTGCAATCACAGGGCTTCCTACAGAAGGTGAGATTTTCCCTAAGAAGGAAAACCTGGATGAAGCTCGAAAATAATTTGGTGATGTAGATGATAATTTTGTGACTGGTAGACAAGGTACATTTCACACTTCTTTGAAACCATTTTGGGTTGATGTTTCCAATTACATTATCAAATACTTTACCTATGAGGGTAGATACTCTAGATTGAATATTATCCATTTTAAGTTGTTGAATCATTTGAAGAATGGTGTACATGTTAATGTTCCTAATTTATTAAATGAAATCCTAAAAATAATGAGTAGGGAGTCACAAAGGGGAGGTCATCTTTGTCTCACCATTTTCTTATCACTTTGATTGTAAAACATACACTAGAAAGAGAACACCTTGCATTGAAATGGGAATATTTTTCAAGGGTTGAGAACATTAATGAATTATTGGGGCATGGAAGGAAAAAAGAATAATAAGTTTAGATAGTTCTTCCACTAACAAATTTGAACCTATAGCTTCCACTTGTCAACATGAACCCATAGTTTCCACCACTTTGGCAACAAAAACCCCTATTTAGGAAGAGAACCATGTTCTTGCGTCCCCAGAAAGGATCCTCATTGTTAAAACCCTACTTATATTTTTAACTCCTGAATCATCCACCTCGAGGAGTAAGAGAAAATATTCTAGGCCTACTCCTAAATCCTCCAAGTCTACTCTTTCACCTTCCAAATCCACTCCTACACCACCTAGGTGTTCTTATTGCCTAAAAATTAAAAATACCAAAACATCAAAAGCCAAAATACTGAAACCATAGCACTTGATAGTGATAAAGAAGTGGCAAAAGATAATATTGAGGCCACGTCCATGGAATAACATCAAGCAAGTGTCGATGTTTATATTTAGGATCACATGGAGGATATGGAAGTTAATAAGGAGGTAGAATGTGGAAAGAAACATGTTCAAGAAATCTATGCTAATAGATTGAAGTTTAAGTAGAGGTAGTTCATGTTGGGAGACCCATTAGAAGCATGAAGGAAAAGGAATTGCTAAGGAAATTGAAGATACAATGTAGCGGTGAAGATAGAGGAAGTCCATGACCATGTAGTTCTCAAAACATATCCTGATGAAATGGAGATTGGGGATGATTTTCCCCATAATGTTGAAGAAATTATAGAAAATATTGTTCATAACATTGAGACAAAATAACCATCTGAGCATGATGAAATATTACAAGGGGATATTACTAGATTTACAAGAGGATATAGATGAGAAACTATTAGATCGGCTCCCCATTATTACCACAAGTTATTCTGTAGCCATAGGGTATCATCAGATAATTTTTCAAAGAACCTCCCAAACCATCTTGTAGAAACATAGGCACTCAGAAAACCTTGTTAGATTATTGGGTACACTAATCTGAAAACTATGTTAATAGGCTTAAGGAAAATGGGAAAGGGAGAAAGAAGAGTTAATCTTCCAACATCAATAGGACATTGAAGAAAATGAAAAGGAGCTTAAGGCTAAAGATAAGTAAATTTCCAGGCTCAAGAAAAAGTAGGAAGATATAGTTCATGTGACCAATGAAATATTTAAATACAAGCCACCTTCTAACATTTATGCCATTTTCTTAAAATAACAAATGTTGCAGTTAAAGTACACTTGTATCAACTTTGATATTCCATTTGATATTAGTGGAGCTAGAACTTTCTTTAGAATATATCTAAAAATGCCTCATGAAATTTAGTTGCTATTATGTGAGTTGTATATGTACAATTATGCCTTGGAATATGACAGGGATTAGATCCCAATACTTTACATTGGATATGTTCCAATTAGGGAACTATGTTCCTATTTTAACAATGAATTGTATAGAGAAAAGCATATGGAGGAATACATGAGCTTGTCTAAAGAGCAGCCACTAATGATCAAAGGTGAAGCTCCCAATACAAGGGAAATTATTAAACAAGTATGGAAAATACATGGAACACATGAACATTAAACAACAAGTACACCAGATGAGACATGAAGCTCATGAAGAAGCTAGGGACCACATCAAATATAATGTTGGAGAAATATTATGTCCCTACATAACACATTGGCAAGATATGTCCCTTGAAATGCAAAGAAAATAAATGTAATCTTATCCCAATATCATTCCTACCTTGAGAAGGGTAAATTCATACATTGATGTTTCCAAAGGATGTGGAAAAACTTAGTTCCCCATTAGTTATTATCCACCAATCTTCCACTATCTCATACCACATTGGTCTTGTACCAAGTAATTATATGAGGAAGTACAAGACATAGTAATGGAAACATACATAAGGAATGGAGGATAATTTTTCATTGAGCATGAAGTAACATCTACCCCGATCAATTTCAAATGATTATGCAACATCATACAAATGGAGACAAAGAAACTTGAGGAGTAGCAAAAGAAAAATTAATGAGGACATTCAAGATGTTAATTCTATGGGTGTGATGAGTCATTTTATTTCCTTTTTAAACACCTCATCTTTTGTATTCTTTTTAACCAATTCTACCCCTGAACTTGTATTTCTGGTGATACTGTTGAACATTTCCACTATAAATTGAACTCATGGCATAGATATTAGTTAATATAATTATTACTAAATCTTACTTTATTTTATGGGTTATGAGTATGTATTTATTATTTTGGTTGTAAAATGATGATTAAATAATGTTTTTTTATAAATGCCAACCTTGTTTGCAAATAATTTGTTATATGCAGCAACTAACATGTAGCCAAAGGAACTCATTCACAACATAGAGGTCATCCACAAAAACTAATATGTATCCAAAGGGACCCATCTGTAACAAGGATTCTGTAGCCAAAAGAGGTCACACACATACATGAAGCTATGATTATAAGAAGGTTGCACAATAGGGACACTACACCTAAGCTCACACATGTTGATGGAAGAAGTAGTTATGAGAAAAAGAAGAAGACTAAACACTATCACTTGATTATGTGTTAAAACTTAAACAAAGAACTAATTTATTTAACTCATAACTTAATAACTGGTTGATTAATCGGCCGGTTAATTAAGTTATGTGATTGTATGAGAACATATATTGAATAGTTATGTTGTATGCATGTAAGTTTCCATGTTTTTTGGTTAAGATATTTTACTTAATCCAACTGGAACTCCTAGTAGGAATCTATCTCTTCACGCCTCTGTTGTAATGAAAGATATAAAAAAGGGGAAGATTAATGTTGTAGATACATACAAAAGGGAGATACATATATAGATCCATAGATAGATATTTTTCTTCACTTTCCACTTGTAATCTTCATGCGATGAAATAAGAATCTGAGTTTTGTTAATTTGTTGTAGACACAGGCCTTAGGAGGGATTAGTACCCAAGGCAGGGCCCACTTGTGGTTTGATAACCCTCTCCTTTTGTTTGTTGTTTTGATTCATTATATGATTAGATTAACACTAGTTTATTCCTTCATCTATTTTTTGATTTTATATGCTTTTCCATTAGCCATAGTCTTTGTTTTTAGTTATAAACTAGTTCATTTCCGGCATTTTTATTTCTTAATTGTAGTGACAACAATTTACCTTTATACCTCCCAAACATTTATAACTATGCATACAACATTAGAAATATTGAAATTTTACGTCCCTAGGTATGATAATTAAATGACTATAGATTGATGAACATCATATTAATTGTTGCAAGTTAATTTGCACCACCACTATTTCATCCGCATGTGGGCATGGAAGTAGTTTTTCTTTCTCTAGCAGACACACAACTTGCAGATAAAATAGGAATCTTTGTCTCTAGTAAGGGAGGAGCATAGTAATATTTTTACATGTGCCAATGGTCATCATGGATATAAGGGCAGTGATGAGACCAATGATTTTCAAATGCCCCATGCTTAGATGATGCTCAGGATGCAGATTAGATGAAAATGAAGGGTTTGGAAGACAGGAAAGGAAGCACACATTTTAGATAACCTATTAAAGAAGGACAAAATTAGGGAAACATGGGAGGATTTATCTGAAGGATTGGCCCTAATATTGGGCATGCTAAAAACATGCTTGAAAAAAGCCTTGTTGGGACTGTAAGTTGGAATAATTCACCCAAGTTAGTGAGTTCTTCTTTAGTGGGATTCGCTCCTAAAGTCGAGAAGGCCATGACATAAGGGTTATTAATTGAAGAAAATTGTGGGTTGCTCTATGAATTTTTAATGGTAAATATGTGACCCATTTATGCATTTGTAAATAGGCATGTTTTTTTGGATGACGTGTCTTAAGAAATCATGTCACCATAAATGTCATATCTTTCTCGATTTGAAGGTATGAGAGGAATTTAAATAAAGATTAAGTATTCAATTGAAGCATTTCATCAGAGAGTGAATAAATTTTGGTGTCTTTAACTAAAATTCTTATCAATTTAATATTTTTCCAAGTCACATTTCATCTCATGTGGAAAATCTGATCTTAAATCAATGTGACGTGGAAAATATTTTATCTTGTCATGTTGGCATGATGGTGATAGGTTGGCGGTGAGAAAAGTTAAAGGTCATCTTAAAGGAATTTCCCTATTATTCCTTGGTGGCCCTCAAGGATGGATTTAGCGTGAATGAATGGAGAATATAGATGGGATATTCCCTAGAACCCTTAAACAGATAAGGTTGTATAAGAAGGAAGAAGATGGTTTTAGTGGGGAGGATGGATCTCTTGAAGGGTGAGCCCTTTTGGAGGAAGAGTTCAATGGAAGTACACTGGTGATGAGTTAGAAATGTGTATTTGCTATAAAAATTCACACCTCGTTTATGGAAGAATTGTTGGTATTTCTATTTATTTAAATATTATGTGAAGGTGATTTTAGATGTACTGACCATTGGCAAGCTCGAGATCATGTTTATATGTCTCCCTTATTTATTTTCTAAGGTAAATGGATTTTCCTCAAACAATGTATATAAATTAATGGAATGATCCATTATACAATGATTTTTATGTATAATGATGTGTGTTTTCCTTTTTTATCTCATATGGATTATAACTGGAAATCATATGTTAACACTCTGCAATTGTGAGTTAGTTTGGATGGTTAGAGAATGAAACCCTAAAGAGGTACTTCAGGGTATTATTTTTGAGCCTGTAAAATTCCTTACTTGAGTTACTAGAACAATTTATTTATTTATGTGTTTTTGGGGTCCCTTACTTTTAGAATTATCATTTGCAATCCATGCATAAGTGTTTCAAGTATTAGGGGTCCCAAGCTGGAGCAATAGGGATTTGGGTCATTTGTTGTCTTGAAGGTTCTCTGTGACAAGTTTACCCTTGGAAAACTCTCCTTATTTTACTACTACATCATGAAATGATAGAAATATCATGGTATGATGGCTGAAATATTTCTTAACCTCCTTTCCTTATTTGAAATGTGATTTTTTTCTTCCATGCAAATCCATCCCCAATTATAATGTTCTGAATAGTGGTTTTGGTGTACCATTTAGAAAATTCTCATAGATTTTATAACAACACAACATCTCACAAGAAGTCTATTGGTGGAGCACACAATAATTATTTGCATCCTAAGTGTGTTCGAGATCTATCTTTAGCAGCCCGTGTTGGGGTTTCTATGTGTTTTTAGTACTTCGTGACCACTCTTTCAAGTGAGTGTTGAATATGGTGGTTGCACCGGCCTCTAATTTTCCTTCCCCTGTCAGATTGGGGACTAGTATTTGATTCCTCACCTTTATCTTACCCCTTGGGATGCATATCATGTTCTCTCAACCTGGTCAGGTAGATCCGAAGTAGTAGAAAAATTAGCGATACCCTTTTTCAAGGTGCCTTCATGTTGCTCCCAGAGAGAGAGTGGTCGGATGATGCAAAGGGTGACCCCATATCCCATATAAAAATAACATCTCACCCAAGCCCCTCCTCCTGTATATCCCCCTTTCCTACCACCGCATGTCTAGTTTTCCCTCTCTCCTCTATGGTGGGTGTAAATTTGGGAGCCAACATGATGGTAATAGGATCATAATAAAGTAAAATTTAGGAAAATAGAGACAAATGCCAAGAAATGTCACAATTATTGCATTAATATTTAAAATGGTAGAGATAAATTCTAATATATCACCACACATTTCTCATTCAGTGGGATAAGATGGTGTTGAAGTAACAATGCGAGTGCTACCTACATGTTATATGTATAGTTATTCTTACATACTAAAAAAGTGTAACGAGGTTCTTTCACTTTGTTGAACCTTCCTCCAACGTCATAGTAAAACCTCAGCAAAATATAGTAAGAACATGTTTCAATCACAAAGAAAAAATTCTTCGCCAAATGTGACGAGTGCATAGAGCTTAAGAACAAATGTGCAGCCACCTAATGTCTAAAAACACTAACACATGTAGATCAATGCTAGAAATGGCACAATGATTACATTCAAAGTTTTCATGTAACTTATTATGCTCATAGAGTGAAATCATAGGAACATCGTAATAGTTACTCGAACATTTTTCATGAAAAAATAAACAAAATGAAAATTGACACACCAAGGATGAGCAGAAAAGAAAATTCAATAATCAATTTTATTAACCTCTCCATCACCTTTATCGTATGTTGACACATGGGCACAAAACTAGGGTTTCAGACACTATGGTCTTCCTTTTATTAAGTGAGGATCAAACTTCAAAATAACATCATTGGCATAGTATATCGGGAAGCTAGAAGAACTACTTACAGATCAATATGGTTATTTTTTATATAGTATTGGGACATCGAAAAACCCATTACATGATGCACTATTTCAAAATTATGTGTATGACCTGTGCAAGGAATAAAAAGAGAAAAATAAACATGCTCATACAATTTATATTGTAATAAGATATACAAGTTCATTTAGAAAACAACCAGTTCTATATTTGTAACTAGATAATGCCTCAAGTGACAACAAAAATCACATGTTTTTTTCCTTTTCATTGATGTCAATAGCTAGAAAGGTTTTCAATCTAGTGTACATGAGCTTTCTTCTATTGGGTAACACACATGAGGATATAGATGGGACATTCAGGTGATTATCAACATCATTTTGTAAATTGGAAACATTCTCTTTGCCACAAATAATGGATACATATAAAACATACCAAGAGAGTTCTAGCACATTCACTATGTACCTTATTCAGGAAGTATATGACTTAAAGGCCTTTTTGGAACCACACATATGAGATGGAAACCAAAATATTGTGGGTATCAACAAACCAAAGATGTTTAAGTTCCATGTCATCAACAACATTCCGACATGGAGTACAAAACATCAATCATGGATGCCTTATGGTCTTAACCAATTGAAATCTATAAAATATTGGGAGGAAAGCTTACTTTCTTGAAGGAATCCTCCATATGCACCCTTCAAAGAATTAAAAGAGATGGAAACCTGTAGAGAAGATTTCATGCTTGCATCATTCACTAGAAAAAGAGTTCAACTAATGGTGGAGAAGCATTCTAGATTCGAATATTGTATTTTGGAAAAATGTTTTATATTCCCTAGAAAATCTCTTTTCAATTGTAGCATTATGAGGAGAGATTTTTGTTGGCCAAAAACAATTTAGGATAGCATAATGTATGATAATATAATGGGAGCACCACGCCTTGACATGGATAACTATTATACTCAAAATGTCCATTCAAATAAGGACATATATGTTGAGCCTATTTTTGATAGACCTTGAGACGAATTCAATCTAGTAGTGGATATGAATGGTGGGTAGATGATACTAGTAATACCATCTAATGATATCATACCTATATGTATGGTCAGGGTAGAATGAATTCCAATACGGGATGTTTACACAAAGGCTCAAAATATAAGGGTGAGTGTTTACCCATAGGAAAAGAAAACAAATGAAAAGAAAAGTACCAAGAATTCTTAAATAAAAATCAATGGTGGAAAAAAATCAAGGGAAACATCATATATTGATATAGGCAGTGTCATCTGGGCATGGACACCAAGAAAAATATAGAAATTAGATCAAATTAAAATACTAAATCGGGGACATGAAGCTATTCAGGCATAGCTTGCACAACTTCAAGAACAATAATTAATGTATTGTAGTTAAAATTGGTTGGACTAGATACCCTTGAGAGGGATCAATCCTTATGTAATTTTCAATATAATTATCCCAAAGGAATTGATTTCCTATGGAAATAAACTATCAAATCCATGTTTCAAAACAACGTGTTTAACATATTTCTTAACTCTTTATTTTTCTTTATGATTTATAGAATGAAAAATCATAGCAACCTCTAAGATCTAAAAGTTTATAATCTTTTATAAAATTAGTTCACATATTTTGCATTATCTTCTATTTTAAATTTTCTAGTGATCACTAAGTTTTGTTGTAAAATTTCCATTTTACAAATTAATCAAATAATTTTTAAGAAGATGGATCTTGGTGGCCACTCGGCATATGTGACTTAACAATGCTAGGCTCATGTAACTTAAAGCAACCATTAGGCTTATGTAACTTAGTGCCCACTAGGATTATGTAACTTAGTGACCGCAAATCTTAAGTAACTTAGTGGTTGCAACGCTTTTATGTAATTGAGTGGACATTATGCTTATATAACTTTTGGCCACCGGGATGATGTAACTTAGTGTTTGTTAGGCTTATTTCACCTAAGAACAACTAGGCTTATTTCACCTAGCGGTTGTTATGCTTATGCATGTTAGAAATCACAAGGATTATGTAAGTTAGAAGCATTATGCTTATGTAAGTTAGAAGCCACTTGGCTTATGCGTGGGAATCCAATAATAAAAAAATTTAAATCGTAAGATAGCAAAACTCGAAATCCAGAAATTGTAATTCAGAAATTGGATTCCAATAGTGATGAAATTGAAATCTAATATTAGTGACATTGTTAATCCAATAATAGCAAAATTGGAATCCAATAATCGTGATATTATAACTACGATGAGTCCAATAATGACAATATTGGAATATAATATTACTATTAATAAAATCCAATAATAATAATAATGGAATCCAATATAAACAATAATAAAATCCAATATACATAAAAACAATGATAAATTTCTACCAAAACTTGTAATACTAAAGTCTAGATTCACTAGAATATGTCCATATTTATTGAAATGGGTGTTTTATTATGATTTGTGTAATTAATGTTAAAAATTAATAAAATTAGAGTATCCATATGTTATATTATTTAATCCTTTTTATGTATGTTAATTAGAAACATGCTAAAAACTTAAAGGGAATGAAATAGATTCACATAAAAGTTAAATCATCTGCATTAAATAATCATAAGAACCACTACCGAATTAGGGTCCTTACACTTTTTAGAACATTGTCAAGATTTGGATCACTTTTATACACCTTCTTAACTACCTCAACCCCTACTACTTTATTTTCCATTGTTATCAATGTTGGTGTGGGGTACTTTAATTATCATCTTTGTTGGGCCTCAAAATATTGGCTAAGTGTAAGAAGGTGCGTGGGTGCGCGGGGCCTATATGAAGAAGGGCGTGCAAGGTGAAGGCGTGCAAGGAAAGGTTATAGTAGGATTTATCATAACACACGGAACATGCACGTAAGACAAGATGGGTTTTGGTACTCAGCCACATTTGTAATTCCATGCAACACACAAGAAAAGTGTGACCCGTTTAGCATGCGAAGTGGATAAGGTGTTAGCCCGACAATTAAAGGGTCAAGAATGAAATATTCCATGCATGTGATGGAAGGATCTAAAAATACATCATTAAAAAGGGTGGAGATCTCAGGTCAAAGGAAGCATGCACCATTGGAGGACCACATGGACACTTGCAACCGATCTGTTATCTCAGTAAGGCATGGCGGTAGATACTAAATCTAGATATGGAGATGCTCAAATAGAAGAAAGAGAGGAGGAGAGACAAGACACCACAAGTAGTCTCATATAGCGTTGATAGGTGAAGCTCTTTACGAATAATGAAATATCCTCTAGGTTAGGATTAGGAGAACTATAGGAGTGATGGCACTTTTAGAGGGATGGGTCCGTAAAAAAATTGTAATATGGAAGCATAGCTTAGGGTCCTAATGCATGACTCTGGTCTACATTATTATATTGGTCTGTTATGGCCTTAATGAATGTAATGTGGTTATTGAACTTGTTAACATGAATATAAGGTTTTGTTCTAAAGAATATATGTTGTTCATGGGCATAAACCCTAGTGCATTTCCTTTGTGTTATGAATCAGTTCTATTTTTTTGATACTTCTCTTTTGTTATCTGAATGGATGCATTGATATGATAACTCATCCTAATTTCTTAGAATGAACACATGGTTATTTTCTTTCCTACATCTAAATATGTCATTAAGGATGTATTCTCACAAGACTCATATAAAGGAGGGGCTCGACGCCCACACATGCCTCGGGTGAGCACCAGCGCCCGCTGGGTGATAGGCCGGTGTGCATGGGATTAGACTATTGTTCTAAGGGTATAAAAATGACTACATCTTGGTTCTATTTTCGGGACCTCTTTTCAAAGTTTTTGTGAGAAATGGCATACATCTTGGTCCCTGTGATGTGTGATGACAAAACATCTGACCTTGGAGAGTGTTGAAGCATGGTTCAAGAGCACAAAGGACAAGTTTTCTCAAAGATTTAGCACTAGACCTGAGTTCGATGCACGTAGATGGGTAGAAGAGAACTTATACCATGAGTTATACGAGAAATTATTTTGTTGTTTTCTCGGTAGAACTATATGAATGGATTTCAACATATGCATCCAGATCAAGTTGGTACCATAGATCACGCGTATGGACCCAAGATGATTATCGAGGTCGCAAGATGCCGATCCGACTTGGACTCGTATTGTTGATCACCTGGTGGGAAGGAGTGTTGACCAATTATACTCTAGAATACATCATTTCTACATATTATTTCCTAGATATTATTGAGTTAGAGTTTCGATGGATCCCAGAGGATCATTTTTACGTGTTATCCATTTGGCTATGAATATATTGATCATTCCCATAAGTTTAAAGGCATTTCCCATGGAAGGCTAAGCTTTTCTCGAATTTGGGTGAGGAAGTTAGGGTGAACGAAGATGATAGACATTGCAGGCTGAAAAGGAAAGGGAGGAGAGACGACTCAAGTATAGCGAAGCTTGTGAAAGGGAGATGACTAGACAACACAAGGTTGCAAGTGTGATGGATCTATGGAGGCAGACATTGTGGGAAGGAGTTGAGGTTCACACAGAGGATGTGGAACCTAAGAAGTCTGTGTTACCCCATCTTGGAAAGCACGGGAGAGAATCCCCTTCAGCTTCTGATGAGATTTTTTCACATGGATAAGGAGAGCTGTCGATGTGCATCTGAACCCACCTAGTGACCAACCCCTAGCACTTGGTTTTCCAAATCAAGGGAGAAGTATTATTAACCTAGTTGGTATCGGTGGGAGTAACCGATCTACACCCATGAGATATAATTTCTCGTTCGGAACATCCATGGCTGCGCAAACCATTCTCGGTATTTGGAGGAATTTTTGGACAAGGTGCAAATATGCAAGGTTTGGGTATCATGTCTAGGAGTGGCATGGGACACACAAATGGAAGTGGGAAAATATCACAAACCATCAATGCACGGTTCATTGGGACATTAGAAACACTAGGTGCAACAACTTCATGCCATTTTCCTCGGCCACAGGAGGTGGATCTAGCGGTATAGGAGATGGAGGACCTAGTGGACCTAGTGGATTCGGAGGATCTAGTGGGTTGGGAGGAATAGGACTGGTAGATCCAAAGTGGATCTCGGTGGAGGAGGAAACACTAGAGGGAACCAAAGATATGGATCGGGAGGACAAGGGTCGTAGCCACATCCACAAGTATTTTTGAGATGTCTTTGTATTTTCCGGACTACATGGGTATTAAAGATGGTTCGAGACCATGTGTACAAGTGCAAATTACTATGGTTCGTGAAAGGGATCACTACCATGGAGTGGAAGGAAAGTCAGTTTTCAATAATGTTGCAAGGGTACATGCATAGCCGGTATTAGAAATATGATCCCCATCAAATAGTGGTAGACTATCGCATTGAATAATGCCTTCCTAGTAGAGTTCCATATCCCTAAATTTGAGAAAAAAAGCATCAACACTCGAAGGTGATCCAGAAAGGAATGGCAGAGAGTGTGCGAGAGTATGACATGTAGTTCAAGACTCTCTTGTCAAAACTATCCTATGACATTCACCCTTCTCAACATGCTCAATGGTTTGTTAGAGGATTGATAACACCGTTTAGAAGGGAACTATCACACAAGACTTTCACATACCCACGTGAGGCCTTAGAAGATTCCCTACGCGCTAAGGCTGTTGGAAGAGTTGATACTGGCATTAGCCCTTTTCTAGAGGCTCAAATTGTTGCAATGGCTAAGTAGTTGGAGAAATTGTCTGCAAAATCAGTGCATGAGGTTTGTAGTGGGCTTTGGTGGACAAACTGTGAAGTAGAAGGGCATGCAAAGGATAGTTTCCCTCAGAATTTGGTACGCACCATGATAGTAGACTATGATATTTTACATGGGGATCATGATGCAAATGGGTGTTCTCTACTACATCGCGTAATTTGTAAGAATGTTTTTTACTATTGTAAGATCTGTACCTCTATGACCCATGATACCAAGGATTATAGACTGATTAACCAGATTCATGATGTTATTGATCTTGGTATGTGTTAGACTAGTCTAGCAAGTAGTTCCAAGGATGATGATCATCGCTATGAATGGCATGCAGATGGAGGAGGTGGAAGAGGTTTTTGCAGATGATTTCATTGTCATAAGAACACGGTGGAGGAAGAAGTGAGTTCCCATAGGGAACCTATTATAACTATGGATTGATAGAGCATTATAAGTGTGAGTTCCCGACCTATCAGAGTGCTCTGGGGAAAAAAACATAAGTATGAGGAGTTCCCTGCATTTTTGAACACATGATCCAATAGCACTGGAAAGAAAAAGGTGCTTGGATGGTGAGTATAAAGAAGGCCGACCCTCACTTGATTCCAAGAGAGGTGCGTGAGTCAGGATTATAACTTGTACTAGTAACAACGAGCACAAAGGTTGCGCATGTAAGGGGAGATACCAAGACAGTAAATTGGTCTTTAGGGAAGAAGTGGTACATTATAAGTATACAAATCCAACTCATCAAAAGGAAGTGTATCAAGAGATGGATGTGATTCAGAGTTTGCAAGGGGAGATCCAATGTCTAAAGGATCCTTCAAAGCAGTTGGAGCAAAGGAAAATTCGAGGCTCAAGGAGGACCTGGATGAAGTCAAGGAAGTATGTAGGATGTTAAGGAAAGAGAATATTATTCCCTTACTAGGAGAATGGCTAAGGGAGAAGGTACCACACTGGACCGAGAGTGTGAAAGGCAAGTTTTGCATGCAAACCTTCCTCCTCATAGCCTTGACTATGATAAGGAGATTACATTGAATGCAATTATTGATGGGTGGCTTCTAAGCAATATCCTCATCGACATAGGAGTGGAGGTCAATGTTCTCACCTTAGATACATGGCATCAAATGGGAAGGCCCACATTACAACCATCTTTGAATGTGTTATATATGGAAAACAAGACAAAGGAAATGCCCATTGGAGTCTTGAAGGATGCGTTTATCACTATTCAAGGGGCTAAGTTCACTGGGGACTTTGAAGTCTTGGCACTCACCGAGGAGGATAATTTCCCAGCATTACTTGGGTGCCCTTGGTGTTATAAGAACAATGCCAACCTGTGGTTTAACAAGGGGTATATTAGCTTTGAGAACAAGGAAGAAAGGGTGATTATCCCTTTAACAGATGATAAATCAGTTCCCTATACTAATCCCTTAGGAGAGGAAGTCCTCGATATAATCTATGTGTGCTCCATTAGAGATCTTGAGATAATTCATCCCATGGAGGGAGTTATCTAGTTTGAAGATGCTCAGTCCTTGAGTGATACCACTACCATGGCATGTGACAATTAGGTGCATGTGACTTATGAGCTAATTGGGAAATAGTTGATAGGGTCTGTAACAAGGTTAATAAAGGTGCACTCAGTCAAGTGCTGGGAGGGAAGAAGTTACCGAGTTACTCCGGGAGGAGCATATCCTGAAATTTTCTTCGAGAAATGGAGGCTCAAAGTGGAATAATGAGGACGAGAGAAGGGGAATGCTCGATTATAACTAGATCGAGCTATAGCCCATTGGTGGGCTACTCATTAGAGATCCTCCTAGAATGACACAAGTTAAGAGTCACATTTTCTGTAAGGTTCTCCAGGAGCAATGCATCCATAGTCATCCAGAATACCGTGGTAAGGAGACCACCTTATTTCATGTCCAGGCATGTGAGAAGGCCTAGACGGGAAGCATAGAAGTGCTACCACCCTTTGTTATGGGCGCATAAGTTGTATTCTAACTTACAAGGTTATGTGCGCATATGGTATATTCATTTGGATATGTGCCATTAAAAAGGTAATTATCGGAGTGGAAGTTGATCTCATTCAAGATTTCGAGTATAGGAGTACAAATCCATCAATGGATAAGGCGTTACAAGTAATCAAGCACCTTATAATGGGAGATAATGCTATGACGGAAGATAGAATACAGGAGCTACTAGGAGAACCTAGTTTAGAGACAAGTTTTGATGAAGAGGAATCAAAGAAAGTACAACTTGAGCGCGCATGCATGGAAAAGGAAAAAGGAAAAATGGTCTATGTAGTAGATGGTGAGGAAATGGAAAGTTTGGATGCTAACCATTCTGAAGGTACATGTGAAGTCATATATAGTGTTGATGAGCAAGCATGCACCTACCATGAGCCCTTGAAAACAAAGAAGGTTAACATTGGGATAGAGATAGAACCTAAGGAAGCTATCATTGGGGACTATTGGTCAGAAAAATAAGTTTCAAAGGTCATTGATCTATTGCGTGAGTTCTAGGATTTGTTCCCTCAAAGATACCATGAACTAAAAGGCATCCACCATTCCTTAGGGGAGATGAAGATAAAGCTAAAGGAAGGTGTGTGCCTAATCTAGAAGAGGCGTTATCAGATGAATCTGAATTTGCACGTACGGTTCAAGGCAGAAATAGACAAGATGATAGCATCTAGTATCATTGAGGCTGTGGAGGAATCAGAATGGATAAGACTAATGGTCATCAGTATCAAGAAGGATGGAAGAACAAGGATCTGTGTTGACTACAGTGACTTGAATGCAGTATGTGTTATCAATCCTTTCCCAACCCCCTTTACTAAAGAAATTCTAGAGGGAATATCCATGCGTGAGGTCTACTCTTTCATGGATGGGTTCTCAAGATATCACCAAGTCAGGATTGTAAAGGAAGACCAGTGAAAGACAATGTTTTCTACTCGAATGGGGAATTTTTTCCTACACGGTTATGCCTTTGGATTGAAGAAGGCACCTGTTGTATTCTTGTGTGTTGTGGTACAAGCATTTCAGGACTTCATCCATAAATTTATTCAAGTTTACCTGGATGATTGGACTGTGTATGGGCTGGTAAAATACCATTGTGATAATTTGAGGTTGATGTTTGAGAGATGTTGGAAATTGAGGATATCCCTCAACATTAAGAAATGTGTCTTTGTTACTCCATTTAGAACACTATTAGGACATATTATATATAAAGAAGGATTACCAAAGTGGATCCCGCCAAAGTTGTAGTTATTGTGGGACCGGGAGAGCCTACTAGTTAAAGTGCAAAGTGTATGGATTCCTTGGACATATGGGGTACAACATTAAATTCATCAAGGGGTATGCCAAGATCATTGCGCCCTTAGAGGAATTGCTAAAACATAAGAGTGCCTTTCATTAGGAGAGGCGCAGCAGAAGGCATTTGACACTTTGAAGGATAGGCTTTTCATTGTGCCCATACTACGCTTTCCTTCTTTGGATAATCCTTTCTATATGCATTTTTTATGCCTCAGAACAGCCATGGGAGCAATACTAGCATAGTTTGGTGAGGATATTGTTCATCACCCCTTGTGTTTTGCAAGTAGAAAGTTGACACCAAGAGAATAAAATTACACAACTACTAAGTGCGAGGCATTGTTAATGATCTACGTGCTGCATAAATTAAGACAAGTACCTATTGGCAACACCCTTTATATTCTATACGAGACCACATGGCATTGAAATACTTGGTGAAAAAGCCCATTTTACAAGGACGCATATGTTGTTGGGTCCTATTATTCTAAGAGTTTGAGTTCATGGCGGTTATAAAACTAGGAAAGAGCAATTCAGGACTTGAGCACTTATCAAAGATTAACTCAGGGGAGGACGTGCAAATCATTGAGGATACCATGTCGATGCACAATTTGTTTAGGTCATGTGCGTGCCCACAAAGCTTGGAAGATATTGCTGTATTTTTAAAAACTGGTGTGGCATCGCATTTAAATGAAGGCTCTAGAGAGGAAGTAAAGATTAGCAATATGTGTCACACTGTACATATTTATTAGTGGAGATCTGTATAAGTTAGGATGTGATGAGGTTCAGCACCGATGCGTATTGTAACATGAGCTTGTACCAATTATGGAGGAAGCACATGGTGGGATTATAGGAGGACACTATGCAGAAATGCAATCGTATGGAAGATTCTACTAGAAAATATTGGGTGGGAAACCATCTACCATGATTGTATTAGGTTTTCCAAGGCCTATGACCATTGCCAGCACCTGGCACACCTGGAAATAGGGATGAAATTCCCTTATGACCAATAGCCAACGCTGAACTATTTGAAAAATGGGCAATCGACTTTGTAGGGCCAATTTCACCAGCCGCACGAAGGACTAGTTCATAGTATATCATTACTTGCACTGATTACCTAACAAGATGGGTAGAGGAAGTGCCTATAAAGGATTGCACTACAACAACAACTACTAGATTTTTATGGGAGAACATAATCAGTAGGTATGGATGTCCTTTGATCTTGACTAGTGATAGGGGTACACATTTTCTCAATGAAATGGTCAGGATTCTACTAGCAAGAATTTATGGTGGCCCATCACAAGACTACCCCCTATCATCCATAGGAAAATGGAACTGCTAAGGCATTTAACAAAATATTAAGTCACACGTTGACCAAAATCTGTGATTTCAGAAAACAAGATTGGGATGACAAAGTATCATCTGTTCTATGGGCATATAGGATAACCTACAAGAGGTTGAATAAGGCCACACCATTTCAATTGGTGTTTTGCGTGAAAGATATTTTTCCAGTTGAATTCATGTTACCATCATTGTGTATAGCGCACGCAAGAGGATTGGATGATGAACAAGCACTGGAAGAGAGGATTGATAAGTTGGTATGGTTAGACGAAAGGAGGTCACTTGCTAGATGGAGTCAAAAGATAAAAAAGGAAAGACAAAAGGCATGACATGATCATCATATCAAAAACAAGCAATTTGAGGTTAGGCAAATGGTCTTGTTGTATGATTCCAAGTTTTTATGCCATCCTGGGAAGTTGAAATTCCATTGGCTAGGACCTTACATCATCTCGTACATCCTTGGTTCAGGCACTTTCCAGTTACAAGCGCTAGATGGGATGAGATTACCAAGTCATTTCAATGGGAGTAGGCTAAATCCCTCCTATAAATAAGTCTTCTTGGTGTTTGTAAATAAGGCAAGTATTTCCAATTAGCTTAGGATTTCCCTTTATGCTATTTTTTCTTGTGTTTCCCTTTCTCGTTGTTATTCCTTTCTTTTTGTTCTGTTTTGCAACATGTGTGCCAGTAACCACATTATTTTCTAAATGTGTGTATACGCAGAGGACTGTGTATCTATTTTAGTGTGGGGTGGAGTAGTGAAAAGTAAAGTATAAGCCAGTAGTAAAAGTTGAGTGGCCCAATAGAAGGAAGTGCATAAGATTGAGAAAGCGCGTGAGGAAATGGTGGATAATGAATTATGGTGTCAAGAAGGCTGTAACAAAGACCACGTACAAAGAATGAAGAGCATAGGAACAACATGAGGTAGGCGAGGGAAAAATCAGGTAAAGGACAGAAGAAGTTCCTTCGGCATTGTAGACACGTGCGTAAGAGTCTTCGGTCAAATTGTATTTTTGCGCCAAAAGGTTGTAGAAGGTTTTTCGTGTAGGATTGGGCACATGGGTAAGGGCGCTTAAGTTTGGCCTAGTGGAAAAATCCACATTTAATGCTAAGTACCTTTGTTGATGGTATAGAATTTATTGCTAGAAAGGAGCAAAAAAATTATAAATATGAGGTCAGGAAATTCATTATTTTACCTTTCTATTACGAAGTTGAAGCACTCTTATGAACTAGGGCATCCAAAGAGATTTGTGTGAAGGAAGAAGAATCATAGAAATCTAAGTGTGTGACTAGGGTGGATCTGCAAACCAGAGTGGAAGGAGTACACGGGTGTGGGGAGAGTTTGTTTGAAGTACGTCGTCTTGTGGAAGGGTTTTCCTAGTTAGGGTTTGGCAGCTAGGGCATGAAGAGAGAAGGATTTCTTCACAGAGTTAAGCCTTAGAATTGAGTAGAGTAGTAGAGCAGAGCAAGGAGTTTTAAATTTTAAACCGACAAGAAGAATGACACTAAAGAAGGTGACTATTTCACTAAAGAAACAAAAGGGCAAGGGAAAAGGAAAAAAAGCTGCTATTGTCGCTAACTCCAATGAGGAATGGTATGCAAAAATGTTGTACCTAGATGGAGTATTGCTGAGAAATGAGTAGGTTTTGGACTTGATACAAATGGTCATGAGTGATTACAACCATCACACAAGCACTACAAAGAAATAAATGGCGCTGGAGCTGGTTCGTCCAACTAATAAGAGGACACCAAATAGAATGCCAATATATAGTGACGAGGTGAAAGTAAAGTTGGAAAAGGAAAGGATATTGTAATTGTATGAGTTGCCTTATTTTGGCAAGCCCAAATGGCTATATCAGTGGTTGATTTTGTGCATACATGAAGACCATTTCTACTTTGCATGCTGAAATATGTGCATAACACCTCAATTGATATCCAAATTCACTGGCCTGAATTGTGAAGGAGAATCCATAGATGACAATTTGAGTGATATGGAGGCCATCAAGGAAATTGTGGAGACTTATGACTACAAAAAGGGTTCGCGATACTTTGACATTACAGAAATTCCAGACCCTATTATGAGGATGGTTACATGCTTGGTCACCAAGATTAATGATCAAGAAAGATGGATGCAAGTAAATAAGGCATGGTTAAATGTATTTCAAAGATCTCAAAAGGGACCATCTATAACTTGTCCGCTTTATTGCGGATGAGATCATAAGCAATGCGTAGGAAGGAGAAAAGATATTATTCAGCAACATTCTCCTCACCATCATCTTCTCGAGATATTGAGTGCCCAATGGGCCAAAAAAATTGTTTGGGAGTATCCAAAAGACAATCCCTCACCCGCAAAAAGGTTCAAGAAGTATACTTTTGAAACCATGATAGTCGCCCACAAGGCGCGCCTAGAAAAGTGGTACAAGTGAATGCTCGATGCATTTGGAGTAGAATGGAGGATCCTCAATAGTTTCCCACGCTCATGGATTAAGGGGCGAGTTTTCAATTTATCAACATTTTTGCATTGGTAGGTTTACATTGACAAATGGGACTAAGATCCCATGGTGTAAGCTACCCTTCTCCTTCACCACGCAATATTTCCAAACAATTGGAGGGTATTATTGAGACAATGAGTGTCAAAGGGGAGGAACTAAGTTTTTAGGAGGTGAGCGCCCTAGTCGGAGACCTATGTCAGCAAGCGTAGAGCGAGGCTAATGCCTGGGAAAATCTAGAAGAAGATATAAGGAAGGATTTCCCTCTCCTCCAAAAATAAGCATCGTTCTCTTACATTTTCCCCATTCTTTCATTCTTTCTCCCAATTCTTCATTCCTTCATTCTTTTCCCCTATTTAGAGCCCGCCATTCTTTATTCATTAAAAATTAGTGTTTCCGAGGATAGATAACATGCATAGTATGGGGTGATGTTGGGCCTCAAAATATTGGCTAAGTGCAAGAAGGCACGTGGGTGTGTGGGGCCTATATGAAGAAGGGTGTGCAAGGTGAAGGCGTTTAAGGTAGAGTTCTAGCAGGCTTTAACGAAATACATGGTGTGTGCGCATAAGGCAATATGGGTTTTGGGACTTATCCATATTCAGAGTTCCAAGAAGAACACGAGAAAAGCATGACCCTTCTAGCATGCAGAGTGGATAAGGTGCCATCCTGACAGCTGAAGGGTCAAGAATGGAATATTCCATGCATGCAATGGAAGGATCATGAAAGAAATCATTTCAAAGGGTGGAAAACTCAGGTCAAAGGAATCATTCTCCATTGGAGGACCACATGGACACTTGGAAATTGATTTGTTATCTCAGGAAGGCATGACGGTGGAGACTAAATCTATATATGGAGATGCTCGGGTATAAGAAAGAGAGGAGAGACAGATAATAAAATTAGTCTCATATAGCATTGATAGGCAAAGCTCTGCAGGAATAATGAAGGATCCTTTGGGTTGGGATTAGGATAACTATAGGAGTGATGGCAATTTTAGAGGGATGGTTCTGAAAATTTTGTAATATGGAAGCATAGCTTAGGGTCCTAATGCATGACTCTGGTCTGCATTGTTATATTGGTCTGTTATGGCCTTAATGAATGTAATGTGGTTATTGAACTTGTTAACATGAATATAAGGTTCAGTCTAAAGAATATATGTTGTTCATGGGCATAAACCCTAGTGCATTTCCTTTGTGTTATGAATCAGTTCTATTTTTTTATACTTCTCTTTTGTTATCTGAATGGATGCATTGATATGATAACTCATCCTAATTTCTTAGAATGAATGCATGGTTCTTTTCTTTCCTGCATCTAAATATGTCATTAAGGATGTATTCTCACAAGACTCATATAAAGGAGGGGCTCGATGCCCATGCATGTCTCGATTGGCGCTCGTTGGGTGATAGGTCAACACGCATAGGATTAGACTGTTGTTCTAGGGGTATAAAAATGACTACAATCGTTGGGAATTTTTCACATCACTTTTTGATTCATCTCACTTAGGTGAGATCATAGGTCTCAGGTTTCCTTAAGGGGTATGACATATTTCATCACAAAATATTTTATACGAGTTATTGTGTGTTAATGTATCATATAAGAGTTACTTTCCATTTTTGGAATGTAACTCCTTTCTCCCTTGTGGAGGTATGATTGGTCTTACATTGGGAGTTACACAACACTCATATTTGTACCTTCTTTTCTTATCTATGAGAATGAGTATACCCTTTTATTTTGCATGCACATTTCATGGTGGTTGAATGCTTGTTTACTACATGGAATTCCATCACAATGTTATTTGAGTGTAACTCGGTTGATGTGCATGCCATCCCGCTTGATCCTCGTTCTCACATTCTCTCACATGGTATCAAAGCACGTTGTTGGGATTTACAATACTCATGTTCATCCATTGCCTACTACTCTCAGTTTCATGTTCTTACTAGTTTCTTGTGTAAGCTTTGTAATCCGCATTCCCATTTGTTCTTTACTTCAATTAATTTGGTTTATTCCATGTTAGCATATTGTTTGAATTTTACTATTTATTATTTTTGTGTTTGGTGTGTTTACAGGTGTGTTTATACAGTACAACGGTGAAGTTTCAATTTTTAAGTGCAGGTTTCACATTTGAAGGAGTGCATTTTTTTGCCCAACTTAGCAAATTGTATCTTCCTAGCTCACTAACTATCACTCGCTACTTTGTGGAGCCTTGAATCCCTATTATATTGAGCTCACTTTTTCCTATTTCATTCTTCTCATCCTCTTTTTACTTCCTTGAGCTCCATCACCTCTCTGTCAATCCCACACACCCACTTTCTCTCGATTATGTGTGGTATCGATCTTGCTTCCTCTCTCCTTGTCATGACATATCTGTGTTGGTTCCGACCTCTTTATAACACTCTAGATCTCTCTCTGGTTTGTTTTCTCACACTAGAATTTTTATCTACGCTTAACCCCTTTTCTTCAATTATTTGTAACTTTATTCATGGTTTGGCTTGCCTATGTTACCTGCTCGCCATGTTGATTTCCCTACGTTGAGATCCTTGATGTGATATCCCAAACTTGGCCATTATTCAACCCTTCTTGTTGATCTCAATCCATGCCCAACATATGTTCTCTACTTACCTCAACCTTACCCCTTGTTTGGTTCCTTCACCCTTGTTCTACTTGAGCTCCCTTAGCCTTCCTACCTCATTGTCATTTTGTCTCACCGAAGCCATTATCATATCTTTCTAACTTTACGTTGTTCCTTTCTTGTCAACTCTCTAATCTAACTCTTCTCACGATAGTTTAACAATCTATCTTGATGCATAGATTAAACTTCTCACTTGCTCATCCCATCTCGGCAACATCTTGTTAGGAGCGGTGTGCACTCTATCTTTCCACCTGGAAGGTTCAACCAACTCAACACCTAGTCAACTTGGAGCCTCAACTCACCTCGATGAAACCCAACCAACTCAATAAAAAACACATAACCCAACCAGCTTGCGCTCCTCAAGTCAGATCTCTAAGCTCGGCTAGCCCCTCTTGAGCACAAGGTATTTTTTCTCACCCTTATTTAATTTTTAATTAGATTTTCCTTTTAATCTAGTTTTTAATTATATTTAATTTAATTTAGGATAATTAATTTAAAATTTTATCAATTAAGGGGTAGTACTTTTCTATTCTTTATAGGGTTATTGGGCTATTTTGGGTCATTTTTGGCTCTTCATCATTGTAGTACTCTTCTTCGCTTGTGGGCTAGTGAGTGTTTCGTCACAACCTTGTGGTAAGGGATCCCCTTATACAACGTGAGACAAATTTTCTCACACTGAACTCTATTTTTTCCCGTGTTCCTTGTTTTCACCCTTTGTGCTTGTTTATGGCATCATTACTCTACTTCAAATGAAAATTACTATAGCCTCCACTCTCGCATGATTTTCACCTACCGTAAGGTGGTGGTCAATTGTTTTACATCGTATGAACACACATTATCGTAACAATGCACTATTTATAAAATGCAACAAATATGGTGTTATCATTTTTCTTTGGTGTTTTAATTACATACAGGATCATTCTCAATTGATTATGATGTCTTACAACCTTGTATGTGTTCTCACAACCTTCATTTCTTGCATTCGCAGACACATTTTCAGCTGATTCCAACATCTATTTGAGTGTTTATTTTTCATCCATGACTCTTCTACATTAATTGTTCTTTTCATGAATGCACCATGGGGAATGTGTGTCCTATACCTATGCTTCATAGGACTATTAATACATTATATCCTATGTCTCTTCTTCTTGGTATGGCTAACTATGCACTGTGGCATTCGAGCATATAATGTTTCCTCATTCATGATGACCTTTATCTCTACTTGTATGGACGATTATTTTCCTAATGATATTTTTCAACTTGAATACCGGCTTGACACTCGTAGTGAGTTTATAATTCATTTTTTCATGTACATTTCAAAGCCTCTCCACCATCATGTGGCACACATTGAGTATCCTCACACTATTTGGATCATTTATTCCTTATTTGAAGACCCTTCTTATATTTTCTTTGCCACTTCATATTTCGATATATTTGTTTCCCCACCTACTTCATGTGATGAAAATTCCACCGACAAAAATTTTCCTTCCTATCCCTGATGATGAGGTTTGTTATTTTATTTCTAATGACGAGAATACTGATGAGGATTCCTCTCTCCTTCTCCTAGCCACCTTTTAGATAATATTGAACCTCCTCTTATCCCATAATACATCGATTTTTCTTATTCCCAACCTCATACTCTCATTGAATTTTCCTTCATCCCACAACTAGTGTGTGAGGATTATTCCACTCCTCCTACTTATGTTTATGATTCATACATGCAATACATTTCTCTTTTTTGTCAAACAACCCTTTTAGGATGAGTATCTATTATACCTCATTTGTTTCTTCATATTTCTTACTTGTGATGTAATACATAAAGTTTATCTTCCTTCTATAAGTATTTCAAGGAGTCATTCATATCCTTTATGGGTAGTTTTCCTTATAGGAATATCACCACTTCCACTATTTTGGATACCATCACGATACACCTCTTCTTTTAGATCCTCTTTCTACAAGTCTAGGGGTTATTTCTTTAGCTTCACTTCATATGAACATTATTTTGGAAAATGTTCCCTTCTTATAATCTAATGCTTCTACTTCTATGGCATTAACTTTGGTTCCTTTGCATGTGTTTGTTAGACTGTCTCACATTTGAGTGGACAAGATTTAAAGTTCTTCATATTGTTTCCTTTAGTTTCTTTTACATATTGGACATACTTTCAAGTACCCCATTTCTATTCTTCATTAGGACAAAAACATTGTTCAATGTGGTTGTACCTTCTTGATCAATAGGTAGAAGACTACATCATCAACACTTATCTTGGAGACTTCATATAGTTACTGATTTTGGATCTATTGTGGGATTATTTATAGAACCATTCACTATGGCCGAGTATCCTTACTTTTGCTCTCGTCTTGGGTGATGTCCACTACTGACTTCATATAATCTTTGATTTCTCTAGTCCCCTTCCTCTCTTCTCTTTTTCTTCTAGAAAGATAACAGTTTATATATATATATATATATATATATATATATATATATATATATATATATATATATATATGTATGTATATGTATATGTATATGTATATGTATATGTATATGTATGTACCATAACTCATGTCGTGACCCATTTGACACATATTTCTTAGGTTGTTTAGGGATTCCTATATCTCTTGTAAGTGGATGTTTTTCCCATTGGATTTTCCTCCATTACTTGAGATCCTTTTTATACATGGGTACCTCATCAGGCATAGATTTCAGGAGCCATTTATCATTTTCGACTCACCCCCTCATCATAAGTTACGATGAAGAGGGGTGTCGGTGTGGTGTACTATCATTTTCATCTTGAGGAATTTTCCACATCGTTTGTTGAGTCATCTCACTTAGGTGATATCATAGGTCTTACGTGTCCTTAGGGGGCATGACAAATTATATCATATAATTTATCATACGAGTTAGTGTGCATCATTGTGTCATACAAGAGTTAATTTCCATTTCTAGAATGTAACTTATTTCTCCCTTGTGTAGGTATAGTTGGTTTTGCATTCGATTTACACATCACTCCTCTTTATACCTTCTTTTATGATCTATGAGAATGAGTAGACCCTTTTCTATTGCATGCACATTTTATGGTGGTTAAATTATTTCTTACTACATGGAACTTCATCATGCCGCCATTCGAGTGTAACTCGGTTAATGTGTGTGTCATCCCGCTTGATCCATGTTCTCACATTCTCTTATAATAAACAATTATTCACACCTACTCAAGGTATAAATAACTTGATTCTACTTATCTCTTTTATGCTTCAAGGTAAAATTATATTCTTGTAAATATTAAACCCACTTGGCATACCTACTATTTATTTTGTATTATGTGTTCACATACCTCAATGTTTCATGGTCAGTAAATAGTACAAAAATTTTAGCTAACAGTAATGTCTCTAATGTCTTAATGCTTAACAATAGCATAAACTTCCACATTATATGTGGGGTATTTCCTCCTAATCTCATTCATATTTTTACTAAATAATGCTACATGTAATTTTTCTTGACTCAATACATCTCTAATCCTCACATGTGAGGCATCACAATCAACCTCAAATACCTTGCTAGAATAAAGGAAATATCAAAACAATTTCCTCCTATAGACATCGGGTTTTCAACCCACTTATTTCATATTGTACACACTTAATTTAAATATAAAATCTATCTCAAAATAATTATTCTAAGACACACTCTCTACACCCCGTAAAAACAATTTTACACTCTCATAAAATTATCATTTACACATCCTAAACCACCTAACCACTTTAAATATACCATATTCATTTTAAAACCACTCAAACCTATTTTATCCCCACATCTTAATCTCCAAAACTTTTACATAACCTCCTTCCAACAATTCCCTCTTGTCATTTACAAAAATCCATGTTTAGAAGTGGTTTCAACCACTTTCTAAATGTTTTCCTTGAAAAACCGGATCATCGGTGATCCTAACCGATCGCTAGCGATTATAAATAGGAGTTTTTCTCCTTTCTCAGGGATCTCAAAAACCTTTTGCTCATGTTTGAACTTTGTTTTTGACCTCCAGTGAAACTAATCCATTTCCAAATATCATCAAGGTCCTACATGAACTCCAAGCTATCCCAAGCACATCATTTTGGTGGCCTTTTCATTGATCATCTCTCACAAAATCCAACAATTGTTCAACAACTTCAATCAGCTCTATTAGACATTTGGAGACATCTCTCAGCCTTTTTCCTCAACAAAAGGTATTTGTTTATCTCATTTCATTATTTACATTTTGTCTAAACATCAAAAATTGTCAAATATCATTGTTTTTGACATTATTTTTGTTTTATTAAAACTATCAATTTTCACAATAATCTTGAAATTTATCGATCACCAACGATTCACCCGAATCACCAAGTAATCCCCTGTCGTTGACATTTATTTGTCAATTTATCAATTTTGTCTCAAATTTTATCAATCTTGTGGATTTAACTTGTTATTTGCAAGCATGGCTTTACTTTAGATGGCGTTGCATGGCCAAAAGTATCACCCCATTATAAGAATTTATGACCTTCCTATAGTTTAACACCCTTTTTGGGAAAAATACAACATCATTCATGAGTTTACATTGTTTGCAATCTGATTTTCTACCAACATATAGGAAATTGAAGATCAGATCGAATTCCTCTACGAAATCCAACAAGAAACCGAATACTTTTAGTACAATTACTTCAAATTTGTTTAGATCTCATCTACCCTTGCTTGGGCCACCTTTGAAACTAAAAATGACTTACCCTTCAACCCGAGTTCTAAAGCTTATTATCTCTTATCTAAGTGCATTTTTCATTCATATATTTTTATCATTATTATCAATCTACTTAATTGTATCAAAGTGAGCTAACATCCTCCAAGGAAGTCCCTTTAGATTCCTAGAATCAGCCTTTGCGAGCAACTCGTTTATCTATTTATCTAATCTATTTTGTTTAGGTATCTCTCGATATGCAGGTGTTTTTTTATGAAAGAAGAAGGATATTTTATCCATTAGCATCGATGTTCATTATTTCAGGTATTGATAAACCCCTCCGTCTTCCGAGGTCATTTTTTTGTTATTTCATTTTATTAAATTAAATTTTGAAAGAAAAAACTCTCTAGACACCGGTGGGACTTTAGTCCCTTTTATTTCATTTCAAAATAATTAAATTTCATCCCTAGGGTTTTTTTGTAATCTCTAACAATCCAATCACAGAATCACTGATGATCTCTGTAGATTTTTCATGATTTCTTTGTCATTCATCCCTTGACATTCATTTCTCTTTTCTACTTTCTATTTTTATCTAACCTCTTGCATCTTGTTGTCTTGCTTATTGCTTTGTACTTGTGCTAAAAATAAATATTAAAAAAATAGAAAGGAATTGTTTTAGTGTGTGTTTCTTTCCTTTTTTATTTTCAAGCATTGCATTCTTATTTTTTGTCCTCATCGAAATCAATCTTTCTTTTGGGTTTAAAATGAACTGTCATTATTTTTTATCACATAGTTTTATTAGGAGATCAATAGATTGCATTCACTTAAATCTCCCCACACATAACCAAATCACTTTAAACAGAAATTTTCATCAAAACATTCCGACCCATATGGACATAATTGGATTTGATCACCAAGAGGAGAATCCAACTCGATGTTTTGGCCGAGTATAATCAATCTATTTGTTAGTATATTGGCTAAGAACTTGACTCCCTTATCACTGTGGGACCATGAAATGAGGGGGTGGGACCCAATACCAAGCCCCGTACAAGACTAACATATATTATGACCTCACATACCTTCGGGTATATCGAGGAATCCATAGATACACATCACATGAACCCATCCATAGACTGCCATTTCCTAATACCCAATCAACCATTTTACAAATTTCATACTTCTTTCTTAATTAATCAAGATAATCCAAAACTTATTATTCCTAATTTGTTTGATGTTTGTAAACAACTATTTAGATTTATTTCCTATTTTAGGTGATTGTTTTCTTTCATGGTTACTACAAGACAACAATCTTGTCTTCAAAATTCTAACAATATGACATAAAAATTCCAACAATATGACATAAAAATTCCAATGATATATTGAAAATATTTAAACCAGCATTGAGGACGCCTCCTATTTATTAGAACAATGATGAGCATATCTATCACCCAGACCATAAGATCAATAATTTCCCCATTATCCTAGTATTCAATCTACCTCATCCAAAATACTCGATCCTTTCAGTCTCCATTTCTTCGATAGTGGGGATCTTACATTTTCGAAATCTTAGATTCAAACCTCATTGCTCTTAATGCATACCTTGCTATCAAGGGTGTTCACATTCAATAGTCCGCACCTGAGCCACGACCTTATGCACTGACCCCTCATGTGCTTACTCCCATCTTATCAATTCAAATCATTAACTGTTCATTCAACAAATACATCCTTTTTCTTCTTGCAATTAACGAAGTATCCAGGTGTTATGTCTTCAGCCCCTATTATATATTTTGACCTTAATGTGGTCTCCTCACAAGATACAACTAATCAAAATCCCACTTCCTCATCAAACCTCTCATCCAGATATACTTCATCTCATAAAAATTCCAATGTATCTTCATCTACATCAACCTTGTAAGTTACTTCTACCATCTAGACACCTCTTGTTAGTTTTGTATTCATCCCATCGAGTGTATCTTAGCCTACCCATTCCCAAAAACCCACATCTATTGTCCAAAACATAGTTAGGTCTATCCCAACATCAACCCCACTTACTAGTACCATCTCTATTTCTACGGTGTTCCCATACTCACAACAATCATCCAATATCCCCACTTCCTCTCAATCCATACCACAGCAATTGTATCCCTTCATTCATATTTCTATCCCCTTTTAGAACATACCTCAATAATACCAACCACTTATTCATTCTCCCATTTCTTTTCAAGACATTTCACATGAATCACAACCTTTTATTCATGTGTCGATTCCTTTCAACATGTACCAAAATAATCACAACCCCTATTTAACATGTCCATGCCTTTCCAATATCAATACATTCAACTATCACAACCTTTGGCTTCACATACCCTTTATAACATTCCCCTAAGTACCCCTCATCAGAGACAAAATATTCCATAATCATACCAACAACCACATCAATTCATATATAATCAACCTGGTTCTTCTTCATCTAATACACAACAACAACCACAAACAAACCCTTTTGTATCCTTTAATGAATAGAATATCTAGTCTTGAAGTCACTTCTATGGGTCCCAAAAACACATTATCATATGAACAGATATGCAACAAACCCATTCATCCATCTGTACCATTAAAATGTTATCATCCTCACCGAGAACTTCCTAAGTTCCTTAAATTTTGTAGCAAGGAATACCCTCAAAGCAACACATTTGGGAATTTTTTCATGCATGCTACCTTATAGCTCATGATAGGACTTAATGTTAATAAATTTCCCCATCTCCTTAGCAGTTCCTACTTTACACTAGTATAAAAGCATCCCAAAATATTCACTCTTCTCATTTGTCCATCTTGCTCAAATTTTCCTCGAGCACTTCTCAATCAATAGCGCTCATAAAATCACTATTACTAACCTATACACAATTAAACAATTTAAAGATGAATCCATTGCATACTTCTTCACCCATTGGAGGGGTATCATCAACCAATTATCATTTTCCCTCCCATAATTTTTTCTAGTTTAGTTATTATCTCATTCTTGCGCCAAACATATCTCAACCACATTGCAAATCCAATCCTTCCAAACATTTGATGAATCCTTTACGATGGCTCGCAAACTTGAAATCCATGATCTTGAGGAAGGTAAAGTCAAACTTAGACCAAAGAAACCAAAATCTGAATTTTCATCCAAACCATCCTCCAGCCAAGACAAATCCAAATCATCATCCAATGTAGTAGTTGTCAAAACTTCTCCCAAAGAACTTTCGACCACCAAACGCTCTCATCCTCAATGTAACTACACTCTCATCAATGAATCATAAAACATAGTTTTTGATAAAATCTTGGTAGCCAACATAATCACTCTTCCACCCATCCACCCCATAGATACATTCGTTTGAAACCCTCTTAGTACAAAGACAATGATTATTGTAAATACCATAGGGTTAAAGGTCACGACATCGAAAGGTTTTTCTCATTCTGTAATGTCCTCCAAGATATGATTGACAAAGGTGATTTAAAATTAGAAAATCCTAATGCACCTTAAAATCATAACCTTGACATCTTTAAACAACCATTTCCAAACCATTCTCCATCTATTAGTCAACCACAAACTAATAATATTCAGGCCTATCATACCATTAACACAATTAATGATATATCACTTGTGAAATCCACAACTGTTGGTGTGATTCACTTTCCACATCATTATGCAAGTCATCTCACTTAGGTGAGGTCATAGGTCTAGGTTTCATTTTAGGGTCATCATTGGATTCCCTTACGCGTCAGTGCATCATATGTTTCATTGGGAGTTACTTCCTATTCCAGGAATATGACTCCCCCTCTCGACTTGAGAGGTCATTATTAACACAATGTGGGTTACACAACACCCTCTTTATGTACATCCCTTCAGATCTATGAGATTAGTGGATATTATGATATTAACAAGGTTATGCCCCTTTTTTGAATCTTACATACACTTTTGGTTGATTCTCACTCTTCATGAGATCTTGTCTTGTTGTCATTTTGTACCACGGTCGATGTTCATGCCATCTAACAAGATCCGCATGCTTCACATTTTCACATTATCCCTCAGGGCATCAAAGTGCAAATTGTGTGGATTTGTGCAACTCTTCAGTTTTCACTACTCTTTGGTTTTAAGTTTTTGATATATAGGTCTCACATGCAAGCATCATAATGGTTATTCCATCTGTGTGTTTATTACATTGATTTAGGGTTTTAATATCTTTTTGGGTTTTTTCGTGGTTTTTGTTCATGTTTTTTCACGTTTGTAGTTTTATGGTGCTTTCTAGGGTTTTCAAATGTGTTTGGAAGTTCCTTATAGTATTAATTTATTGGTTCAAGGTTGCATATTTGAGTTTGTGTTGGTTTTTTGAAGGAGTTGTAAAAATTATTGCAATCCTAGCGAATCTCCTTACGTTCTTGACCTACTTCATAGACTCTCACTTTAACTCGAACGGCTCACTCACATCCACCCATCAGGTCTTACACACAATAGTTATACCCCAACCACATGTGTCTCTTGCTTGGCATTAGTCTAACTCGACGAGGAACCCTATCATCCGATGGTGTACCACTTGACTCGACTCATACCTCTCTTTGCAAACTCGGGCTCAACTCACCCACGTTTAACCTCGCATAACTCGGCTAACTCCCTTATCTCAAATCAGCGAGCCCCCACTAACCCATCTCGGTTAACTCAATCAGATGGCTCGGTCGATAGCCTAGGAGTTAGCTCATCAACCAGACTTGTCGAGTTGAGTGGCTCACTCTCTAGGCCCTTCTACCCCCTTATCCATTTTTGTATTTTTTTCTTGTTTTTTCCTTTTAAGAGCATTGTACAACAATATAAGAGAGAAATCAATAAAAATTAAATGTATATGGGGAGTATATATTTCAAGCTCTGTATATATGGTTATTAGGCTTTCTGGCCACTTTTTACGGCTCGCTACTTTGTAGTGTTTCTCTTCACTTGCGGCTAGTGAGTACATCCATCACAACCTTCTGTAAAGCTAGCCTTCTTTTTGCCTCGTGAGATGACCTTTCTCTCACGCTGAGAAATGTACCCTTGTTTTTTATTTGATTATGTGTGTTCCTATACTTCCAACAAGGACTTCATTATGGCATCCACTCTTGTGTGACTCATCACCTACTCTTTGCGAGGTGAGCGGTTAATTATCTAATGTCACATTAATGCACCCTATTGTAATCACACACTACTTATTAAGTACCATAGATAGGGGTTATCATTTTCTTCTTGGGTTTTGTGTTACTTGTAGATGCATCATGGTCTCGAGTCCAGTGTCTTGCATTCTTGGACCCTCTTCTTCTTTTACACCTTGCACTTCTTGCTTTTGCTTCCACATCATAGAGGATGCTCTTTCCGGACCTAAGCATCATATGATCATTTTACAACCTACTCCACTTCTTCTTGGGAAAGATAACTACACATCATGGTGTGATTCCATGGAATGCTACTTCACCTACGAGGGTCTTACACACTTATTGCTTGGGCAGTTCCTACACCCATTGATTCCAATTATCATGAGGAATTTCTTGACACTTGCAACCATGTTTTTGTCACTTGATGTTTTTGTCACCATACCTCTCTACATTCACCTAGAAAACTCAGATCCTCCCCACCGCATTTGTAACATCTTCTAGTATTTGTTTGGATACCCTTCACATATTGCCACCTTTTTTTCAATCTAGTTGTCTCCTCTTCTTCTTCATGTGATGTGAGTTCCCTTTGAGACAGACTCACTTGATTTTTTATGACAAAGATTTTACTCCCAGTTCTAATGCTGCGAGTACCACAAAGGACTTCTCTCCTCCTTCTCTCACCATTCTAGAGAATTTTGACACTTACCACATCTCATCAGATATTGAGAAGTCTCCTTCTCAACCTCATACACTCATTTCACCATCCTCCTTTCCATTTCTATTATGTCATGCCCTTTCCACTCGTCTTCCTTCATAATTGGATGACTTATACCTATCTGACATTTCTATTTTGTTTTTCGATCCCCCTCATTGGGATGAGCATCTTTCTAACCTTGATCATCTCTTCGCAGATTCCACTTGTTATGTATTTTAGGTTCCTCATCCTTCTACAAGTGTTTCCAAGGAGTCCATAATTTATTTTGTTAAGAGTTCCCCTTCTGGGACTCTTATCACTTCCACTTTTCAGGATATCTTCATTGATCCACCCTTGCTTGTATATCCTCTTTATGTTGTGGGGGTTATTACATTTCCTTCACATCACTTGGAAATCCTTTCTACGGGTGTTCTCTTTTTCAATCGATAGTTCTAAGCATGTGGCATTACCTTTAGTTCCTTGGCACTCACTTGCTAGATATATGTCACACTTCCATGGACCAGACTCAAAGTTCTTCATGTTGCTTCATTTAGATTATTTTTCGGAGTGGTTGGAATTCCAACACTTCATTTATTTCCTTCATAAGGTTAGGCATTCAGTTTGGTGTGAGTCTCTCTTCTTCATTCCAAAGGCGGAGGATCAACACTCTTCTAGGAGACTTCATAGAGTTCTGATTTCATATTCGTCCATGGAATATTTTGCATTCTTCTCATCTACCTCTTTTTCTTATTTTTGAGATATTTCCCTTTTGTATATGGGTACCTTATCGGGATCCTCCATGGTTGGGAGCCATCCTTGGCATCTTTCTTAGATAAGAGCGTGTTTTTATCTTGTGGTGGATGTTTTTCCCACTTTGGGTTTTACTCCTTTGCTTGGTGTTAGCAATTTAACTTACCCTGAAAGATAAGTCAAATGAGGTCAGACAAAAAAATTTAAGAAATCCCCTGTATAATGAATTTCCAAGTCTTAGAGTCTAATTGTTAGATTTCAGATTTTCAGAATTTTCATTTCGAAAGTTTTTTTTTTGAAGTCCGAAAGTCTGAAAGTCCAAATTTTCGTACTTTCGGGTTTTGAATTTGGATTTTTCTTTCGAACATTTGGTGTTTTGGTTTCATTTTTTCTGAAGTCCAAAATTCCAAATTTTTGGAATTTCGGGTTTCGGAACTGTTCATCACCAATTCACATTTTTTTCCAATTTCCCCGAAGTCCAAAATCCTGAATTTCTGAATTTTTGGACTTTCGGGTTTTCGGGTTTCGGAACTTCAGATTTTTTCTGAGAATTTATTTCTTTACCAACCCCATACGAGATCAGATTTTCACCATAAATGTCAGGGTTTTCTATTTAAACTCAATTTTCTATGGTCATTTTCACTTGACAAATATCTCTGACATCCCCTTTTCTTGTCCTTTTCAACGTCCTTTTTCAAGGTATGTTATTTTTGTTATTTATTTTTGGTTTTAGATTTTATTTTTGTTCTCATCTTCCCATTTTCTTTCTTTTTTGTTTCTTCGTGTGTTTTTCGAATAATGGACTTACCATTCACCATGTTTTCATTTTTGAGTTATCTCTAGTTTTTCAGGTTATTCACAAAATCATCTTGAGGTAGATCTCAAGTTTTCTGAGTTGCTAGTTTGTCTTTTTCGGAGAAAGCATTTTCAGGAAACTCACTTCAAAGAAAATCACTTCGGAGTTTCAGGGAAACTCACTTTGGGAATTTCCATTTTAGAGAAAAATTCAGAGAAAATTGTTCGAAAACATTCTTTCAGATTTCGGAGATTTCCATTTCGGAAGTTTTCATTTTTGGGATTTCGAGAGGTTTTCATTTCAGAATTTCTTTCGGTGATTTTCTTTTCGGACTTTTAGAACTTGGCGTTTTGGACTTTCAGAGATTGTGACTTTGGAGATTTCTTTCAGATATTTTCATCCTACAAAATTTCGAGTTTTTCCTTCTTCGGCTTCCGAAATCCAGAACTTCATGTCTACTTCTACTTCAAAAGGGAAAGAGAAGATGAAATATTCATTCCTTGGAGTTGCTCCTCAGTCTTGCCTATTGTCTGATCTAGGAAACATAGGGGATATTGACTTAGGTCAGATTGACTTCCCAGATTTCTAGAGTAGAGTAAAGGCTCCTAACAAAAATCCATGGATATTTCTCATTGTAAATTCTTCAATGAGAGTATCGATGCCCTCCCTGAAGAACAAATTCAGGAAAACTTCAAAGACTTGGTGAAACAGGATGATGATGTCACAAGAACTTTCAATTCTGATTCCATCGATAGAATGGTCTTGTGCTAGAACTTCATAGGAAGGATGTCTAAGGTCATTTTCAAGCTGAAAAGAATACCAACTGAATTACCAGAGAGATAGAGACAACAAACATAGTAAGTCACTACACATGTGGACCTAAAGACGAAGAGATCTAGGGAATAATCAAACACTTTTTCAAATACAATCAAAGACTGGCTATATGGAAGGAAATCTAGGAGGAGCTCGAAAAAAATGAACAAGTTACAGAGCCAAATCAGGATTGAGCAGCCATGGAAGGACAAATTCAAGCTCCATATCAGTCAGAGTTGTAGGGTTGACTTGGTCAAACCCTTGCAACAGTTTTTCTATTTTCATGGGAGCTTGTTCCCTTAATTTAATGACATTTCTATTTTTAGTAAAATGTTAGTTAAGGGCCCAACTATAATGGCTCAGCCTAAGGAACTTATAAATAGATGAATGCTTAGAGTTTATGGAGATATACAATTTTGAGATTTTGGTGATTTTACTCTTCAAGCTTGGAAGAGTATTTTCAGATATTTGTGAAGTCCCTTTTAATTTTATTCAGAATTACACTCTGCCATTTGAAAGTCTGAATTATTGTGTGAAATAATTATTTATTACATGCTTTGTGAATGTGATTCCTTAGTATGTTTGAGTAACTTTCCTTTGCTTCAGATTATTTATTGTATGCCAAGATAAAGTGATGTGGTTATTTTCTCTTCAGCTGTGATTGTACCTTTCCTGTTGTTGATTAGAAGTTATGTTATCTTTATTTTGCATAAAGTGGGTGCTTAAGATGTGCTTGTGTTAATTTTTCCAATAAATTTATCGTGTATCTGAACCAAATCATGTCCTTTCTCTTTTGTATAAGTTTAACAAAGGAACGTGTGTTTCTAGTTTGTGGTACTCATACCCTTTCTAGTTACAATAGGTGAAAGTGATTTAGGATGCTAGCATCTCACTCATAATAACCCTTCCAAAAGTTGAACATCCCTGCTCTTTGGTGCATCACCACTTCTAGTTTAGGATTTATTTCTTTGCAATCTCTCCTTAATCCCATGAAGAGTTAGAGCATCTAGTTTAAACAAAGGAATCTAGACTTTCTCCAGGAGGTTCATCTCTAGTCTAAGTCCCACAGCTTGAGAGATGATCCCATGTGTCACTATCACACCGAATGTCGTGATTCATTTTCAGGCCATTAGGAGGGTGCAGTGATTTTGTGACAACATTTGGGACCCTATGTTGTGTATAGGTACCTCGTTAGGCTTTGGTGTTAGGACCCATATTTCTCTCTTCCGACTTTCCACCTCATCCTAAGTATTGATGAAGGGGGTGTTGGTGTGACTCAATTTCCACATCATCAGGAAAGTCAACTCACTTAGGTTAGGTCATAGGTCTAGGTGTCATTTTAGGGTCATCATTTGATTCCCTTACATGTTAGTGCATCAGTGTGTCATATGTGTTGTTGGGATTTACTTCTATTTTGGGAATGTAACTCCCCATCTCCACTTGATATGTCATGATTACTACATTGGGGTTACATAGATCCTCTATTTGTACACCCCTTCGGATCTATGAGATCGGTGGAGATTTTGAGCTTAACAAGGTTCTGCCCCTTTTTTGAATCTTGCATACACTTTCGGTTGATGTTTACTCTTCATGATATCTTGTTATGCTACTAGTTTGCACCACGATCAATGTTCATGTCATCCCGCATGATCCTTATGCTTCACTTTTTTCATTCTCCTCAACAATCCTTATCACTAAACCCACATTCGAACCTTTTTCAATAGTGTCATTATAGAGACCTCAAACATTAAATTAGTATCACCCTCAAGACCTATCATTGAAAACAAACCTTCCTCATTCACATCTTCTCCATCCTCATAAAACCTATCTATAATATCTTCACAAATTTTACAAAATAAACCCATCCTACAAATGTTAAAAATCTTGTATGATGATTTTGTATCCCAACATCACATGTGTCCCTCAAAATACCATTACACACATCCATCCATCCAAGAAATTTATATTCATGAACCATGACCATTCTACTTCAAAAAAAAAAAAAAGCCCCCTGTCATCCATCCGGGGCCACATTCCTCATCCAAGTTACCTGTCACTATCACACGACCAAAAACCACCCCTCAACACATGACCAAACAAGCTACACCAAATATAGTGTCTTCCACATCCATCAAAACAAGAGAAACATCACTCCCGTCAACATCCACCTCAAAAGGCCATTATGTGTCAACCCTACAAAAGATTCTTCAACAGTCACTCATAACACTACCTTCTCTTAAACCTTCCACTCTCAAGATTAGAAACCATCCTGAAAATTTTTGAAGACTTTTGTGACTTTCATCATACACTGGACACTCTGCGGAAGATTGTAAAGATCTTCATGCTGCCATCAAAAACATTACAAATAAAATCCTTCTTCTCTTAGAATTACAGAAATCAAAAACATCTCGTAATACACCCACATCCATTGTAGCTACCTCATCATCTACATCTACCCCTCCCCATTAAATCGACGTAATATGCATAACCACTAGAGCATGTACCCATAAACCTAATACTTTAGATAAAGATAAATCTAAAGTTTCTATCCCACTCACTCTTGAGTTAACAACTCCAACACCCTCTACTAAGGCCAAGGTTTCCATCCTTTCCACCCCTCCTACACAATCCACAACCGCAGTGAAAAAATTTGTCATCAAAAAATTTCACCAAGCTCTAATAAAGATGTCTCTTTACAAGTTGGTGTAGACCTCACCTTCATACAAATAATCCATTATTAAAACTCTTCATTCCATATTAGTACCTTTAGATGATCCATAGCTATTTGTAAATATATTTGGCACCCTCAAAACATCCATTATTATTTCCTTTTACACTTATAAAATACCATCATTACAACCAGAAGATCATGATCTTCCCCTCTTTATCACTACCCAAATCATTTTTTTCCTCATGAAAAGAGTCATAGTAAATATTGGGGCTTGTTTCATTATCATATCATCATACGCCTTCAATCAACCTCAACTACCTAATACCATTATCTCCCAAACACCATTTGTACTCCAATCCTTCAACAATACAATCACTCCCACATTGGATACAATCATCTTACCTCTTAAAGTCGATGTCAAAACTCTCCCTAACTCTTCTATCTGGTAGAAGGAGAGTTCCAATATAACATACTACTAGGCTGACCTTGGATATGTGTTATGCATTGTATCCCATCAACACTCCATCGATGCCTTAAGTACAAACATGAGGGTAAAACCTTTACATTTCCCACAGATCCCAACCCTTTTAGATCTTATAACATGACATATCATCCGAATGAAGTACTCATTCCCAAATCAATCCTAGCATCCTCTAATGAAGCATCTATCGGCACATCCATCCCATCATCCAAACTACCAGATGACTCTTCCTTTGATGATGTTATGCAACACCTATTGTTGGGGAGTATCACCTCCTTACGCTTAATTCACTTCCCACATCTAAGACATGTGGAAGACTTGAAAAACATCCCATGTTTGAACCCAACATTTGAGATGTCATCGCTTACAATCCTTTACATCTGAAAACAAATTTTATAGATGGAGGGGTTGATCATCCTTCTTCACATTGTACCTATCAACTTCATGCCATACCATTTATATCATACTTTAAAGTCTTATATAGTCAAGTTTTAACGCAGATGTATCTCCATCGTTGCTCCTAGAAAGGCTTTGGATTTATACTTTATGAATAGGGAACCCATGATCTAATCATTTAAGATTCCCTTAAACCACATGAAAAATATGGACTAGGTAATGAAATCCCTGCTTCTAAATCCTCCACACATGTTGAATCCAAATCCACCGTAGAATTCGAACCATCCTCCTCACCCACGCAAGATGACCCTATAGACACATGCAACACCATCCCCATCCAGCCTAACTTTTTTATTCAATACTATTACATTAGGACCATTGACTTATCAAAATAATCACGATACTAAAACACTTCCTCTCTTCTGGCTTGAAATGATACAAGGGGACTCACCCATCATCAACATCCTTTAATGTCAAGACAATCAAGCTATTCTCTCCCATATGGGAATAGAGGACCATTTCCTTTAGAAAACCTTACCACCTGACACTTCAACACTCCTCAATGAATCCACTATCGAAGCCAATACAGGGAATCTACAGAACCTCACATAGTTAAGTTTGGTCAATCTTTATACCCACAAGAGTTAAATGAATTCATCACCTTTTTATCCAAGTATATTCAATCCTTTTCCTAGTCATATAGTGATATGCCAAGAATCGATCCCAACATTGTCATCAACAATATCATCACTTATCCCAATTCCAAACCAGTCAAACAAAATCTATATAGGATACACCCTCGCATATCTTTTCTCATCAAAGAAGAGTTACAACGCTTTCTTTCTATCAATTTCATCATACCCATTGACTATCCACAATGGGTCTCTAATATCATACCCATAAGCAAATCCTCAAAAAGTTACGCATTTATACCGAATTCTAAGATATCAATCTCACTTGTCTTAAAAATGAATTCCCTCTTCCAAATATTGACCATATTGTTGACTTAATCGTCAACCATGAGATGTTTTCCCTTATGGATGGCTTCTTTCGTTATAATTAAATCCTCATCGCTACTAACGATTAACACAAAAAATCCTTCATTACCCCTTGGGGGAATTTTTGTTACCACATCATGCCCTTCGGACTCAAAAATTTAGGGGCCGCCTGCCAACGTGTCATGACATAAATCTTCCATGATCTTATCCATAAAACCGTAGAATATTATGCTTTGATGATCTCTTAGGAAAATTAAAAACGTAGGGATCATCTCGTTGTCCTAGATTTTATCTTCACCCATCTCATTCAATATTTTCTTCTTCTTAACCCTGTTAAGTGTGTATTCGGTGTTCTCACATGTAAACTCTTAGTGTTCATTGTATCTATATGAGGCATTGAAGTATACCCCTTTAAAACCAAATCCATTATAAAAATGCCTCCTCCGTCAAACCTCAAACAATTGCGTAGCTAAGCTCCAGTCCATTTTTTGCTTTATATCACAATTATCATATCGATGTCAGCCTTTTCACCATCTCCTTTGTAAATATGTTAACTTTAGATGGGATCACAACTGTCAAAAGGCCTTTGACGAGCTCAAATATTATCTCCTATCACCACCCATACTCACACCTCCTTGTGAGGGGGATCCTTATTATCTTTACATATCTTCTACAAATCACACCTTAGGTTTCATGCTCACTCATCAACATGAACAGGTCATGAACATGTTGAATACTATATAATTCGACCCTCCATGAATATGAAACTCATTATACTCAAGCTGAAATTTTTGTTTTTCCTTATACTTCACAACGTCCAAACTATAACATTATCTACTCAATCACAAAATTTATTTCATTACCATCTTTAACCCTCTCAAAACCATGCAATCTAAGTCATATCATAGTGACAACATCACTTAGTGGATTATGGTCATGACCGAGTTTGATCTTGAATTTATCCCATAGAGATTCATTAAAGGACAAGCCATCACAAATCAGCTAGTCGAGGCCCCTCTTCCAAACATCCAACCACCTCATGAACAATTTTCCAGTGAGTCTATCAACACTATCACCGATCAAGAATTCACCCATATCAAAATGAATCTCTTCTTTGATGGATCTAAATGCCAATAAGGGGGATGGGTTGGTATCGTCATTATACCTCCCTAGGGGACTCCTATCCCTTTATCATTCAAATTTAATTTTAAATGTACCAACAACATGGTCAAATACAAATCTTTAATCATGGATCTTTAAACTTTTTTCGTGCTTTGTGTTCAAATATTAGACATTTACGAAGACTTACATCTTGACATCAATCAAATCAAAGGAATATATCGATGTAAAAATGAAATTTTATAAAATATAAATCCATTTTTGAATTCATCTTATAATATTTCAATCATTACACCATCCAATTAGTTCCACAATCTTCAAATAAGTTCACAAACACTATGTCCTATCTAGCTTTCCTCATCCCATTATTAATCAAGAATCAACTCATAACTCTAAATTTTTCATTATTGTCCACATATTGGATTAACCATCCCAAAAAATGAACTCCCATCTTTCAATGTCATCGAAAAAAAATCCAATTGACCTTAAGTACACACATACATTTGAATATCTCTTGGAATCCAAAATTCCTCCTGATCTATACAGAAACGCTAAACAATATTTTCTTCAACGTGTTACCTACTATGTCATCATAGGTGATATCCTTTATAAATGAGCATTTGATGGCCTCTTGTTAAGATGCCTTAAATATCATGATTCTAATAAATCCATGTAAGAATTCCATGATGGTATATGTGGTGCACATTTCAATGGAATCATCATCACTAAATGTGTCCTCCAATGTAGTCTTTGTTATTTCCACTCAATTGCCTAGGCACACTGGAACTTCATCCAGATAGACTTGAATGCTCACGAGAAGCGTTTGAACCTATCAAGTCCCTCCTTTGTGAAATATTTTCAGGATGTTAGTATGAATTTTCATATTAACCATTTACAAATCATATATTCAGATGTAGATCATTACAATTATCACAAGGAAACACATGTAATAAGGAAACATAATAGATCATATAAGAATTACGATTAGACTCACTACACAAGTATCATGATTAAGAACATCAATTACGAGAATCCAAACAAAACTATCCATTGTATTATATCCTCAAGTAATAGAATTTGAATACATTACGATCACTTTATCATAGAGCAATGTGTGTTGTTAAATCAGGGCAGCATAACTCTATTACATCACACAATACTAAAACTATGCATATAAACTAGTATATATAGGGGTGGGGACTTTCCCTTCACCACCCATGCATCTCCAAAATAGACTGCATGCTCAAAATAGCCATGCGCCAACAACTACATGCTTTTACAAAAAGGCTAATAATAGATTAATCTATAAATAAACTCTACTTTAATCCTATTATTAGTGCAATCTATGCATGACCTTTGATCTTCCACTTTATTCCCAAAATAGCTCTTTCTTAGCTGTGAAGTATTCTTTATTTTATATTTTACTTGGGCCACACTCAAACCGCTTTTCCTATTTTTAGCCCATGTCATACAAAATCAGCTAAGTCCTAAGTTCTTTCAAGTTCTTTCTTCCCAAGCATGAGACCCCTGGGTGCAACTTTACTCACTCTTGCACCTGCTCATGAGCCCCTTCTTGTACACCACTCTTTCGTGTGTGGCCTTAATACTTAGTCATTTTTCTAGACCAACATCCGACTAGGCTATTACTTTCCTACAATTAATAAACATTGTCGCGCATATGTTAATAAATGCATCAAATGTCAACAACACTCAAATCTTACTCACATTCTCGAGTCAAGCCTTACAAATGACTCAAGACTTATGGCCTTTCTCATAATGGGGGTTAGACCTCATTGACACTATAAATCCTCACTCATCACAACAACATCATTCTATAATTACAACCATTGAATACTTCAGTAAATGGTTAGAATCCATTCCCTTAACTTCTACTAAATAAAACAAAACCATCGACTTCATTTATCAACATATCATATGTAACTTTAGCATCCCTCAAAAACGTGTCATTGAAAATGGAGAATCTTTAAAAAATAAGGATGTTAAGAAACTCTGTTACACCTTTAACATAAAATTAATCTTTTCATCACCACACTATCCTCAAGAAAATAGATAAGCAAAAGCTTATAACAAAACACTTAACGAGATCCTCATGAAAATTGTGGATAAAGCAGGAAGGAATTGGCATCTCCAAATCTTGTTTTCTTTATGGGCTTATCGAAGTACCATCTATACTCCTACAAATTTTATGCCCTTCTCATTATTCTATGGCTCTGATGTGGTTTTACCATTTGAAGTTAAAATCCCATCACTTCAAGTATCTCTCAAAGACTTGATGAATACTATCGACAAGACCTGCCAGCACAGTTAGAAATACTAGATGAAAAATTCTTAACATCTCTCGAACATCATCATATCTATCAAGAGTGCATCAAGTGTACATATAAAAAACATGTAAAATAACGTGACTTTAATATAGGTGATCTCGTTCTCAAGGAAAATCAAAATGTCACTACTCTGGAAAGGATTAAATGTGGAAATTTTTCCCCTAATTGGATTGGTCCATACATTATCACTCATAAGTATGGGTTGGGAGTGTATCATTTGGCCTCCTTGATGTTACACCACGAAAAGGAACCTTTGAATACCTTGCACTTGTGACCTTTCTACTATCAACATCTTGACCATCATGACAGTAGTTACATCAAAGATCTTCTTTCACCACCAACCAGCCATCTTATCATCGTAATGATTTGAAAGTATGTGTTTCTCCATCACTTACCTCAAAACCTTAAACATGGGCACCACGTCTATGTTCATCACATATTTCACATGGATAAGTTCCTCCTTATCAGGAACCCCACAATCATTACACTCATCCACCTTGTTTATTAACCAAATACATGTCATGGGGAACACATGTGTAGTGCATGTACATGTTTCTTCTCCTCCTTGAAATGGTCTATGAGGGTTTTTTTCCTCGGCTCAAAAGAAATAAAGTCAAAAATATATATGGATGCATCCTATCAAAATACATAGATTGATCCCTCAAAGGACAACTATCAAAAATCAAATTCATATTATCAAAAATAAAATTATATTAATCCCTTGAAGGACAACTACCTATTTAAAATCATATACCGATCCCTCGAAGGACGACTATCAAAAATTCAAAATAAAAAAATTCAAAATAAGTAGACCACTCCCTCAAAGGATGGATACCCATGTAAAAAGGCTTCCCACATTGATCAACCTTCAAAAATTCAAATATAAAAAGAATCCTAGGAAAGCTTCCCGCATCAATCAACTTTCCCATCAAGGAAAACTTCTCGCATCGATCAGTTTGCATCAAAAATAAAATATATAGTTGGGGCATCTCTCTATGAAACCATTGAAAGGAGAACCTACTCTCCCACACAACCTACATGTGTTAACCCTTCTCATGTCCTAGGAAGGTATTTTTTCACTTCATCTCTATATCCGATATCCTACATGTGACTACTCATTGTTAGTCATGTGTTAACATTTGTTGTAAAGGCCAAGAGTGCAAGTTCCTTCACCATATTTTATTCCCATCACGTATGTATCAAATCCAGTGTAAAAGAAATCATTCCATATTTCATTCTTATCCAAAAGTTAGAACACATTTTGATACATTAAGATCACATTAAAGTCACAATGTTCTTAACACATCACATATAAACATCATCATTTAATCAATATTTAACAAGACATTCACATAATATCAACACAAATCAAAAATAAATTAACATCCATCAAATTGAGTATAAATCATGAACCAATCACATCACAACCAACACATGAATCATGAGTCAAAACACATCATCATATATATATAATCATATCAAAATATCTCTATACATCATCTAGAGTCCCCAAACTCCATATATCAAAATCTATACATCAAATTGAGGCTTCGTGAAGAGTTATATATATATATCAAAATATAGTATGTTTATCCAATTAAATTGGACACCGGAAAAGAGCTCACTACCACATACAATTCTCCCCTAACCAGCCTAACCACTAGCACCCTACACACCACCATCACCCCTAGTTCCTCCATATGGTGCTCTATCTAGTCCCCTCCATCCAAACCCCGAGGTGACTAGCCCACACTCATTGCACTAACACTAGGTACTAATCCTCATTGGGATAGATGAATTACATAATGAAGTGCAGTATGTAAGCTCTATATCACTAACTCCTCGTAAAAGGATGACTCATCTCCCACTAATTAATAGTGAGCTAATATAATCATACCCGAGGTACCCATCCGACTATTGTCCTAAGCTTTGAGCCGCTAACTTGGTACCTAACATTGATGTCCGTATAATATTAAGATCCCTTTTCAAGTTATCTTGATGTTGTCTATAACTATCATGATCAGTTGCATCTTGTACCATCTGCTGACTAAGACTATCATGCTCGGTCCTCAAACCATCCATCTCTCGTCATGATACTTTCCTTCTCCGTCTGTAGACCATCTCTCTCTCTGTTATGTAATTTTTGGCTACAAACCGGGCAATCATAGCCTCTAGGGCAGCTCTATCAAGCACCATCATCACCCTCGACATCATCCTCCTCATCATCATCACCACCATCACCTCTCTATCCTCTCCCCACGCAGCCCGCACATGTCTATCTCCTAGAGTGGCAGAGATCTCCCCATACAACAAATACACAAGGTCACCATGCTTTATATGTCATTGTCACACTGGGATCATTAATCAACACTATGTCACCTTGTTCATTGATACTCATGGCTCCCTCCTCATCTGGCATAATATAATGAGGCACTACCACTACCATGGGAGTATCCAAATCCCCATCATCTTTTCTATATAAAAAAATGGAGCATCCGACACATCTTGTATCAATCTAAATGTCACCTAACATGACTGAATCTCATAAGCTCCCACTCTCCTCATCTCCCTAAACCCATAAATCTTACTTGAGTGGAGTTGAATGTTATCTCTTGTCCCACCCACACGGTGGAAAATCAATATAGGGCCTCCATAGTCTATCACCCACCTTTAAGCCTTTAAAGATTTATCGATAATACTCCTCGCCGCACTCCCCCCATATGGCCCCCGCATCCGAATGCCATCACACAAAATCAAGCATATCCAAAATTATATCAATACCTCCCTATGGTAAACCATGAGGAATAGCCATAGAAATATGCTCAAAGTCCTAACACTATAATAAAAAAGCAATATTAATTCTAAATCTCCTCTGAATCCTCCAAGCCCATAACTCTTGGTAAGTCTATGTAAGCAAGGAAGGGGCCCATGCAAAGACTGTCCTATGATCTAACATCTCTTCTACAACACTAATCATCATTTAAGAAAACCAACCACCACCTGAGTTGGGTAAAGAAAAACATGAGATCCCCATCATCATCATGTTCATATGAACATGACCTTTCCTATCTATCATATACAAGGAATGATAATAGAAACCACCGCTAAAAATCCCACATCATTTGCATCATCCCCATACAACCTCCTCATACACTCCTCCCTCTCAGTATCATCTATACAATATATACCCTCTCCATGTACAGGTAATCTGGTAATCCTGTGAACATCCTCTAGGGTGATAGTCATCTCACCCATCAGTAAGAATCAAAGTGCAGGTGGTAGGATCCCACCTCTCCATCAAATCTAGCAATAACCCTCAGTGCCTATGGATGAGTCTATATTAATGCATCCCCATAAATCCAACCTCCTCTAAATATTCCCAATCATCATCTGACATATCCTCCCTCAACTTAGCTAAAATCATTGGTATCTAATCTCTAATAGTCGGTTTGGTTTTCACTTGCATCCACAAATCATAAAAACAACAATTAGAATAGATCTCGAGCCATTAAAATTTCATCAAGTTTTCATCAAAAAATATTGATTGCCAATTATTTAACCTAAATCACTAGCGATTCAACCCGATCACTAGCAATCCATCCAATTGTTGATGACAATCTGGCGATTTCCAAAAATGTACCTAGTACGGCATTTTTAAACAAAAAATCAAAAATTAACAAAACACACACAACAACACAATACGGTACATACCTCTACCTGGGTGGGCCTCCTCTATCATTCGGATACTCTGTCTCTACCATTGGTCAAATTATCACACTCTAAACATGAAATTAAGCTTCTCTAAATATCACAAATTCATCAAATCACAAATGATCCATTTGTTAAGAAAATCGATTATTTATAGCCCCTAATTTTTTCACATAGGAATCACCGATGATTCCTATAATGGCCAAAGCAATTTACCCTAATCATTGGGGATTCATCTAAATCGCTAGAAATCCATAATTTTCTATCACAAACTATCATTTTTCAAAAATGACAAATATTTTCAACCACATTATTACATCCTTTAATGATGTGCCTCATTTTGAGGACCCCAATGCTAGCCATCCTTCACAAAAATTATTTTCCGACACTAGTAATCCATATGTCTATAGTCTATGAATCATTTGGTTCCTCCTATCATTTGGCTCGCAATCCTTTTTACAGATCATACGTCTATAGGACATGAAGCCTTTAGTTCCCCTTATCACTTAATCCTATTGTAGTATCCATCTTGTTCGACACCTCATCTTGCGGAAACTTCAAAATGAAACATGAATGTCACACTTATCCAAATCAAACTGATGATCCTTGCATTTCACCGCAATCACCCCTAGTTTGAGGGGGATCACCCATCCAAACACAAAGCAAACTATATCTCACACCGTTTTTTCTAGTAGTTTGATTCTCAACAACTATTCGATAAAAAAGGGGAAATGTAGACACCGGGTTTCCATCACTCCACCAATTTCATATTATACACACTTAATTTATATCGAAAACCTATCTCAAAATCATTATCCTAAGACACCCTCTCTACACCCTATAAAAAAAAATTGCCCTGTCATAAAATTATCATTTACACATCCTAAACCACCTAACCACTTTAAATCTACCATAACCATCTTAAAACCACTCAAACCTATTTTATCCCCACATCTTAACCTCCAAAACTCATCCATATCCTCCCCAACCATTTCCCTTGTCATTTACCTGAAATCCCTATTTAGAAGTGGTTTCAACCACTTTCTAAAGGTTTTCCTCGAAAAACCCAAATCGCCGATGATCCTAACCGATCACTAGCGATTATAAAGAGTTTTTACTCCTTTCTTGGGGATCTTCAAAAAAAAATTCTTGTGCTTACACTTTGTTTTTCAACCTCCAGCAAATCTAAACCATTTCCATATATCATTAAGGTCTTACATCAACTCAAAGTTATCCCAAGCACATCATTTTAGTGGCATTTTCAGTGATCATCTCTCGCGAAATCCAATTGTTCAATTAATCCAATCATCTCTATTAGACATTTAGAGACATCTCTCAACCTGTTTCCTCAACAAAATTTATTTATTTACCTCATTTCATTATTTACATTTTGTCTAAACATCAAAAATTATCAAAAATCATTGTTTTTCAACCTTATTTCTTGTTTTATTAAAACTATCAATTTTCATAGTAATCACCAGCGATTCTATCTAATCACTAGTGATTCACCTTGAATCGCTAGTGATCCCTATCAATTCACATTTCTTTGTCAATTTATCGATTTTGTCTCAAATTTTATCAATATTGTGGCTTTAACTTGTTCTTTGCAAGCATGGCTTTACTTTAGATGGTATTGCTTGGCTGGTCTCACCCCATTACAAGCATTTACGACCTTCATATAGTTCAATATCCTTTTTGTGGAAAATACAACATCCTTCATGAGTTGAAATTGTGTGCAATCTAATTTTCCACCGACATAGAGGACATTGAATATCAGATCGAATTCCTCCATGACATCCAACAAGAAACTAAAGACTTTTGGTACGATTACTTCAAATTTGTTTAGATCTCATCCACCCTTGCTTGGGCCACCTTTAAAGCTACACATGACTTACCCTTCAACCTCGAGTTCTAAAGCTTCTTGTCTCTTATCTATATATCTTTTTCATTCATATATTTCTATCATTGTTATCAATCTACTTAATTGTATCAAGGTGAGCTGACATCCTCCAAGGAAGTCTCTTTGGATTCTGGAATATGCCTTTTCCAATCACCTTGTTTATCCATTTATCTAATCTATCTAGTTTAGGTGTCTCTAATCTACAAGTTTCTTCATCGACAAAAGAAGAAGGAGATTTTATCCATCAGCATCGATGTTCATCATCGTGGGTATCGGTAAACCCCGTTATATTCTGAGGTCATTTTATTTTTATTATTTCATTTTATTAAGTTAAAATTGGAAATAAAAAACTCTCTGATACACCTCTAACACTTTCTTCTTAGAAATTTAAAACTATTTTTTTCTACCTTTATCCATACAAAATCCTTTACCTTCGTGCACTCTATTTTGGGTGTGGAAATGCTAGTAAAAAGCATAATGAAATTATTATAAAAAGTTTCCAAGCCATAAAAATGCAAACATATATCACATTCCTTAGAATAGGCCATTCTAAAAATTCCTTCACTTTTTCCTCATCTATCCTCACCCCATTCTCTATGATGATGAACCCCAAAAACACTAAAATTTTCTAAAGAAATATAAACTTATTTAAGTTTACATATAATTTTTCCTTTCATAACAATTCTAACACCAATTTTAAATGCAACAAGTGTTCCTCCACTATTCTACTGAATATCATAATATCATCAAAATAGACAACCACAAACTTACCATTCTATTCTTGCAGTAATCTATTTATCAACCTCATGAATGTACTTGGGTGCATTAGATAACCTGAATGGAATCACCATCCACTTGTACATCCAATCTCTTGAAATCCATTTTCCATTCATCCTCTTCATAGATTTAAATCTAGTTATATCCACTCTACAAGTCAATCTTACCAAAATATTAGGATACCACTAACACATCCATCATATCATCCAACCTCTCGAAGTGGTAACTAATACTTCTATTTTTATTTATTACACTACTATTTACACACATTCTCCATTATCCATCCTTTTTAGGAATCAAAATTTCTAGAATCGTACATGGACTTATGTTTTTATAAATAATCCTTTCTTTATCAGATCTATCACTTGTATATTTAACTCCTCACTTTGTTTGAGCCATCTTGTAGGCTTCCTAATTAGGAAGTGATGATCCTAGAATAAAATCAATATGGTGTTTTATATCCTCTTTGGAGGAAAACCATCTGTTAGCTCGTTTGGTATGACATCGGTGTATTTTTTTAGTACTTCTATTTTTTTGTTGCATACCAAGTACCTCTATTTCCACCTTGTTTTCCTTTAATTCATAACATTAACCAATTTATTCCATATATGTTAAAAAATCCTTTATAGCCAACAAGCCCTCAATCTTGTCTTCTTCCTTAAAGGATTACAATACGACCTTTACACCATCCTTCCAAAAAGTATTAGTATTCTTCCCTCCATAATGGGTAACCTTATATCATATTACCAAGGATTCCCAAGTAATATATATGCATGCATCCATCGAGATAACACCACACCTCTTCCTTCTAGGTATTCCCAATCAAAAAATTAGATAGGAATATTTTGTCTATGTTCGTGTGATTCCTTTTCTTGAACCACAATATGTGATCTGGATATAGGTACTTATCACATTTTAGATTCATTGTATCAACCATCATATTTGAGATAATATTTTCATAACTACCATCATCAATGATTATTTTACGTACCTTCTCTCTAGAGGTGCATCTTGTTCAAGATATATTTGTTTTGCAACAAGGAATCGCCGCCAACACTATATTTTCTTTCTCCTTCCTTGAGACGATAATTTTCCTCCTTATCATGAGGGTTTCACTTAATTCAGTTGCATGTTCTATTTCCTCTTCTTCGTCAACTTGAACCAGATTTACTTATGGATATTCCACTTTCCATCTCTCTTGTGTATGATAGCGTGGGAACTCAAAATCTATATACTCTTCTTCCCCACATCAATAATAGGTACACTTCATTTGGGGGCTATTCCAACCTTATCCTCCACCATATCCTCTTTCTCTCTAAAACCCCCTACATCTTTAGTAGCTGCCACGTCCTTCTGCATTATAGGGTTCACTCTTTAGGAATTCAAATCTACCTCACTCTCTAATTGGATATGATGATGGTATTTTATTCACTCATCTTCTATGATTACTTCTCTTGTGCTTTTATTCTACTTTCATTTTCATTTTATAGGAATCATCTAGGATATAGATCATGAGAATAATAAATTAATCTTGTATGTTATAACTCAAACCATTTACAAACCTTGTATCCTTATGTTCTTTATGATCTCCTTGTTCCACCCGAATCGATATCTAGTTAAATTCATTGGTATACTCTTTCATGTTGTGATCCTTCTTCCGTAGGTTTAAAAACCTTTAAAATATTGTCTAGGAATAATCTATAAGAAAAACTTTTATTTTAACTTCTTCACCATTTTATTCTAGTTTCATATCTTATCATTTCCTTTCCTTTGTCTTTTGTTTTACAAGTGATCCATTGAGATCAATGCATTTCTAACCAACTTATTGCATTTAAACTTAACCTTGTTCTCATTTTAAAATATATTCCACTCAAATAATTTTCCCATGCAATTCATCCAGGTGATTAACTCCTCTAGTTGTAACCCTCCACCATAATGAGGAACATTAATCTTAATACCTTCATTCGGTCCCTTCAAATACCATATCAATATATCCTAACATGACTTCTCATTTTTTTTTCTTCATCTCTATCATTTTCTTCCTCATTTACTCTTTCGTTCCTTAATGGAGGTAATTATTCAATATCATTTTCTAGAAATACGTCCCCACTTTCATGTCTCCATCTCGATTCGGTAGCTTCACTTGTGAGCTCAACAATTTATCTCTATAGTTCCTACTAATGTCTATTCATCTAGGAATAATCTCCTCTCTTGCATCTATTCATGCTTATATAAAATATAGGTGATAAATCACACAACTAAATTAATAAATATAACCTTCACTTTTCCCATAAGATCTAAATATTTATCTAATACCAAATAATGTGGACCCAATGCAAGAGGTTAAAGTTCCTCCAAAACACAAAAAAAAATCCAACGCTCAAGAAAATTAAAATGGATTCTTTCTCATTCCGAACCCAAAATAATATTTCCCAAAATTATAATACACCTTTTATTTCCCACTACCTCTAAAGAAAACCCTAAAAACAAAAACTCTAAAACACAAGAAAATTCCTAAAACCAAAGCATCTCAAATAGACCCTAAATTTTACCCACATGAAATACCTCCCTAAATGAAGGCTTTTACCAAGTCTTTACTTATTCCATAATTTGGAGAAGAGGTTATTAAAACTATGAGTTCTAGAAAATTCAAAAAAAGGTCTCGAGCCAAGCTTAGATCCCTAGATGAAGGAATTTGGTGCCCCAAACAATCTTAAATGGCATATAGCCGATCACGCTCGATTGACACAACATATTACTCTTCATGATGTAACTCCCTACAAAATTTCAAGATGATGTGACATTCAAATCAAAATTTATGGTCTCTAGAAGTTATGCTCCCATATCACTAAGAAAACCCCATATGAGGAGGACACCTTGGATAACCCAAGTAACCATGTTGTTATTAGTAAGAGTTTATAATGAAAAATATTTAATATGACTTGCCAAAGTTTTATTAAGTCATTTTCATGGGAAAGCATGACTTGTGAAGGTTGATTAGACACAAAGTACTCAAACTTGTACAATCTATCTTGATGATTTAAAATTTCCAATAGATACAATAGCATATTCTTATTTAGATTCTCTTATAAAAATATTATTTTTGTAAACTTAATAGTTTTTTCATCACCAAAAAGAGTGATTTGAAAAATGGATAAAAAATTACAAAAAAAGATGGAACATGGATAACTTTATTCAACGTACCATTAACAATCTCAACTAAACCTTTACCATCAATATTAAGAAGAATTTATTTCCCATATAAATTTATATTGTGCTACCATCTAAGGGAGTTTGGAATAGAGAACCATGATTTTACATGTGGTTTTAGGATCCTAATTCTAATATAAATTCATTTATTATTGATCCACTAGATGTAGAAAGATTAAAACCCATTTTAGAGGGAGGAAGCTATATTTTTATATTTTCTTGAATTTTACAATTTTATTTAAAATTTGATGTTTAAAATGACTTAGTTTACCGAAGATGTTACAATATTATTTGTTATATTTTCCTTTATGTTTCCATTTCATTTGTTTTGACTTAGGATAGATTTTTTCCTTATTGATTTATTACCCTTAGGTTTAGGACATGCTTTACCTTTGTTCTTGTTAGGTTCCTTTCCTTGCTAGTACTAGGTTATGGAATCACATTAGAGACATTGAATACCAATCCCTATTTTTTCTACCTCTACTTTAGCTATCACTAATAAAAATCATATATTTTTGTTCTCTCGGAAGTCTACAAGACTTTTTAAAATTTGGTGCCACATATGTAGTGCTCAAGGAATCCTATTGTGTGTAGTAGTTTGAGATAAAATATTAGCATAGATGAATCAATTTAGATAAAATAGTCATAATGATATTTTCATGAGACTTTTTTCAACAACTTCAAAAATTAGAAACACTGGAGCACTTCGCTTGAGTGATAAAACGTCAATCCTAGAATAGTTGTTTGCACTAAAAATATAAATATAATTTTCAAATTGGAATGCTCACATCTAGCTATGAGTTATAAAAATATTTTCGATAGTCAAAATTATGCATGGGGCCATAAATGGATAGGGTTTCTATGGGAAAGAAAAACCAAAATTTCTTACAATAGAGCACACAATGGACTCATAAACAAATGAGAATATATTGATTTCCCCAAGACTTTACAACATCTAAAATAATGGTGTTTGACTTAGAATCCTATATACCTTATATAAACTCTAGTTTATTACCTATGGACCTATATTCGACTAGTTTTCTTACACCAGGGTTCATTTTAAGAGACCTCTAGGAAATTGAAGGTGGAAACTCCTGGAAAATATGCCCCACTTTAACGAAACAGGGGAGAATTTTTTGGGGTTTGTGTGCAACATTTTCACCCAAAATAAGCTTTTATTTTCAAGACATGCGATAGCAAGGTTGTTGTCGTCGGCGCAAGCAATTTTACTGTCGTGTGACAACAACCTTGTTGTCGCATGCGATAATAAGGTATCTTTCACACGACAACAAGGTTGTTGTTACACGACGATAAACTTGTTGCCATATGACAACAACTTTATTGTCACAAGGCGATAAACATACTGTCACATGACTGCAAAATTTAAATCTCCCATCAACAAAATATCCTTGTCGTGGGTCAGAGAAATATTGTGTCATTCATCAACAAGAGTACTAGCGTGCATCACTAGTAGCATTGTCATGCTTCAACAACCAAACCCTTGTCACACATCATTGAAATCTCCTTGTCGCACGTCAGTGAAATATCCTTGTCACGCGTCAATGAAATGTACTTGTGCATTAGTGAAATTTCCTTGTTACACGTCAATGAAATGTCCTTGCCACATGTCAGTTAAATCTCCTTGTTGTGTGTCAGTGAAATATCCTTGTCACACATCAGTGAGATCTCCTTATCGCACATCAATGAAATCTCCTTGTCGCATGTCAATGAATAGCACTTGTCGCTTTTTGTAAATTTCAAAACAAATTTGCACTATACATTGGTTCTTAGAGTACATAATTTCATAGTACTTGATATGCCGATACCTCAACTAGTAGTTAGTTAGTAGTATACTACCCAACGAATCACCTAGGTTTTTATAGGAGATGTTTTCAAATGTAGGTGAAGCCAACCCCTAAAAAAATATACTATAAATTTTAGGCGAACAAGACACTAACCTACTCTAAAAAATTTGCCTTTTCAAATTTTCCTAAAATGAATTTTTTTCCTTATTACAAATATTCGCCACTAAAATTATCCAAGTGTCTTACACTCAACTTTTTCTTCTTTCTCTCTCCTTCCCATGTAGTCTTATCTTTCTTTTATCTCTCTATCCAATTTTCAAACTCTCCGAACTATTTAGATGGTGTTTTTTCAATGGTATATATTTATGCTCTTCCCATTTGAAATTTTTCCCTCGAATATCCAAGCTTTGCACCATCCATTGATTTTTCCTCTACCTCTTTAGATGTGTGATTAGATTTGATTAAAAAACCAATCGAGTTGTTAGTCGAAGTATTTCAAACACCTCATCATGCAACCTTCAATACCTTGAGTGACACATGTCTTTAGTAGTTATCCTTCCTTATCCCTTTTTATCTCCTAATATGCATTTTTTTCTACAAAATCTATCTATGCACTCCCTTTTCATATCCTATTCCTAAATCTTCCTTATTTCCTTGGCACTTATTTTATCTCCATACACAAACATTCCTTCACCAAAATTGTGATGCAATAGTGTGTTCAACCTTAGATGATCATAAATTATACATATAAGGTACTTAAAACTTGAGCTCCAAATTAAGTGGATCGAGTGAGTGATAGAACTACCCTTTAGACTATTGGAGCTTATAATTTGAGCTTCATTATCCAATGATATATTCTAACTTCTTGTCACCTTTTTCTATGAAAATTTCATAATTCCTTCTGCATATATGTGGGCTCATAACCGCCATAGATTGACCCCCTCATCCAAATTTTTTTGTGTCTTCCCTTATCTACAAGTATTGGATCACCCTTTTCTTTCGACCTCCTACTAAAACCCTTTTGGAATATCCTTTCCTATACACATATCACCATTAGGATTCACTATCTTGTACATATATTGTCTTGTAAACCCTTTCAATATCCATTTTAGGGATCTCTTTGCATATTTTCTACCTTCTAAGTTTTTTTTTACAGTTTCTAGGTCATAATCCCATCTTTCTTTGACATGTGTTTGGTTGCAATCCATCCACCTCTTCTCAATTTGTATACTTGTATCTCTCCATGAATTGTATAATACTAGGTTTCCATATGCTTAGTTGTAGACTCCTCTTCTCCTTTTATGGTCATATAACCCTATTATTTTAACCTTTCATACTTTTATTTTACTACAACAACCTATCCTTGTATTCCTCTCTTTTTTTGGATCTTCTTTCTTTTTACACATTTATCCCTTAAATTATCTATTATGTCTATGGTTTTTTTATTGCCTTTGGTATCTTTAAATTTTTTATACATACTTTGGTTTTGAGTCTTCCCATAACCTTTTATTTTTATATTTATATGGGCCTAATTATTATCCATCACCTCATTTTTCTCTCTTCCTTATGTAATATTGTATCCCATTGCATTGTTATCCTTCCCTATCATTTTTAGGGAAATATTTTCTTCCTTTAATATTTTATTCTAACTACTACACTAGACATTTATTACGCACTCTTCCACCTTTATTATTTTTATATGTTTTAATATCTCTTCTCCTCCTTGTCTTACACATTCCTTATTACACAATGTCTCAAATATCTTTTAAATTTTCTTCTATTCAAATTTCCTCAAGGATGATTCTACTTCCTTTTATCCTTCCTCGGGAACTTGCATTTCATCAAACTCTTCACCACGCATCTATGTATCCTTGACTTTGCATTAATATATACAATCCTACTTTATCACATATAACTATGATCTAAAATCTTTCTTCCTAACCTTATAATATTCTCCTTTATCCTCCTCTATCTTAGGTGTAATATTCTAATGCATTGTTTTTAGGATGAAGCATACCCCGTAGCGTTTTTCCCCTTACACTTTCCTTTTCCCATTTGTCCATTATTAGGATACATTATATTCTCCCTCAAACTATTCTTAATTCCTATTCTTGTCTTCTCCTTCTATTGTGTTCGTGTAATATTATATTTCTTCACTACATGTGTTTCATATTCACTCTATTCTCCTTTTTGTAATGCCATGTGGATTTAGTGTTATGTGCCTTCTTCCTACAATACTAATAGTTAAAAATTTATACCATCCTTACTTAGTATAGATGTGTTCACCCACATATCATAGACCACTTATCATTCATATTTATATGGTATTCCTAGTGGGATACAATAGACATCTATTGGTATTATGTTACACAACAAATGATCATTGAATCCTCTACTTTTCATCTCCACCTCACATTTTTTCCACACAATTCCCTATTAAAATTCCACTAGCTAGGTTACTTTGTATGGATTTTGATGTCTTTTGTGATCCAATCCCAATTTCCACATTGTCTCCTCGATACCAAGTAGCTAGTGATTCGAATATCTACCATTGTCAAGTAATATATTTTCTTGGTATTGTACCTTGTGTGGAATATTTGTTTCCTTTCATTTTATGGCCCTTTGTTCACAATTTCAAACACATTTTTCTCCTTTGGGTTCTCACCACATTTTTACAATTCTTTCTTTCTTACATGTATAGTATGTGCACATTCACTTTGGCACCTTTGCATTTTATAGCACTGAACTTTTTGATGTCCCATGTCTTCATAGGCATTGCAACACCTTGTGAAAATTACAATTTTTTTATATTGACACTAAGATAATCCTTCCTCACTCATATATTTGTTACACGTTGTTTATGTAACCCTTGTATAAACTACTCTATTTTTTTATCAAATCCATGTTGATTCCCCTTATCATATCCTATGTATTTATTTTTCATGTCATCCCTCACGTATTAAATCTCCTAAAATAACACACGGAGCCTCCACCTTTAATATCCATTCTTCTTAAGAGATGATTTGTGGATGTCATTTCTTGATAACATCTAAGGTTATTCCTTTATCAACTATTTGATCCATTTGATCCTTGATAACTCTTTTATGGTCTTCCTCTACAACTTCCAACCTATTCCTTACACCTTTAATCTCACTCATAATGTTCTTCAATATTTTTTCTAATTTTTATGTCTACTATGCCTCTTGAACCAAATGTTCTTGGTGTCAAATTATCTTCAATGTGTAATAACACAAATCATTTAGTAAATATACTCTAGGGATTATTGATTCATGTTATTTGATGTCCTTTACCCACTTTTCTCATGGTAGATAACAACATCTCACTAGTTGGCTCACATTTTGCATTTTTTTAGACCTTTCTCATGAATCTCTCAAATCTCCTCTCAGATTTTTGTCTTGTGCTAATACCAAATGATACATGGGGTTGTAAATAGATATGGTTTCTGTGGTAAATCCTATCCAAACTACAACAAATTGAACAACAAATTCACACAAAACTAGGATTCTATTATTTTCCCTAACCCTTTACAACATCTAGAATTATGGTTCATGAATAAAGAGATTAAAAACATTATATAGATTCTAGTGTATTCCATATGGAAATATTCTTGAATGTTTTACTTACACTCATCTCCATCTTATTTATCTCTCCTTCCCATATGGTCTTATCTTTCTAACAACTCTTTATCCAATATCAGGATCTCCTAAACTCCCTAGATATAAATGTTTCAATGGGATATATTCCTAGTATTCCCATTTTAAAATTTCCCTTTAATATTTGAGCTACCATGTCATCCATATGTATATCCTTCTACTGATTATATCTTTTATTTTATTCAATAGATACGATTCAACCATTATTTAGAAGTTTTTAGAAACCTCATCATAGAACCTTTGTTACCTTTAGTGACACACATCCATGGGTAGATGGTTGTTCTTTCCCTTTTTTCTTATGAAATTTCTTTTTTTATCCATTTCAGTGACAAAAACCCTTTTCACACATTGGTCCTAGATTTTGTGCTCAATAATGTTGTGCAATCATTGTGTTTACCATTTCTAGGCAATCCAACTCAATTTACTACTACCAAACTTTGAACATTCTTTGTGCCTATACCTTGCACACTCATCTCCATTCAATCCATTTCATACTTGTTTATGTGCTTTTCGTTCCTCTTTTTTTCACCCACCATGCATCACTTATTATTTCTTAAACCATATGTGTAATTCCACATAAGTTCCTATTGATGTGTTAGATCCTCCTTATTTCCTTGGTATTTGTTTGACATTCACGTACACACATACCTTCACCAAACTTGTGATGCAAGATTGGTTTTAACCTTGATTCTCATGCATCACAAAAAAATTTCAGGATCTATTTCATCCCAAAAACAAAATTTCATCCTAGAGGATAATGACTATCTAATTATTCCTCTAGCTTCATCACAACGGTTTTTCCACTTCAGCATCTTTGTAAAGTTATTATGTTTTATTTCCTAATTCATTATATTATAATTAATACCATGAATAAGGAGGACATTAATAATGTATCCTTCACAAATGTGGTAATTAAATCCTATGAGAATGACCATTTGGGAATTCATAGAGAGTCTTTGGAACATTTTGTTGGCCATCATAACCCAAATGTTTTTATGAAAAAAATCTTTTGAAAATAGTTGTTAAAATGATTGACAAAAGGAAAAATCACAATGCTAAAATTTTCTTGTGGGAAAAAATAATTTGATTTCTAAAAAAACTCAAAAAAGTAGATTCATATCAAAAAATTTACATTAATTTTTAAGTAGTAGTTAAAATAATCATCTCGAGGGTAAATAATGATGGTAAAGGTCCCAAAAATAGGGAAAATAGATTTTTTTAGTAAGGGTAAAAATTAGGGGATTAAAATGTCACTTTGTCCCTTTTACAAAAACCGAAATATGAAGTAATACATCACCAAAAAGAGTAAAAGGAAAAGAAAGTAAAGAAGAAACTAATAAAGTTTTCTCACAGTAAGTAGTCAAAAATTACATCTAACAACAACATCAAAATTAAATTTCATAATACCTTACGGTGGGTTTCCATTATTTTCACAATAATTTGATGTATTCCTCAATCTTACATTTATCCTTCCTCTCCCCTACATCACCCAACATTATTTTCTTCCCTCATTTAGGTAAAGTTTCCTCAACTTCCTAAGAGGATTTCAGTCCATCCCTCATGAAAATGTTAGTGGGCTGTTATTAACTACATCCTTATTGATGTTAAGGAGGTTTTGGATCTCCTCCTTACACTTTTTCCCCCTCATCCATGATGTTTATTTTGGTGTAGATTTGGTCCGTCTCCTTTTGCATGTCCATTCAAGCATAATCTCTATCTCTATGTTCCTTAATCTCACCATGTTATATTATCATTTTGAGATTTTTAATTTTTAGTTTAAAGATACTTCATTATGTTATGTTATATTCTTGCAATTGGTTTCTAACAAAGCAACCTTGTTTGTCAATTATTTGTATCTCCATGTCAAGAGCCGACATCTTCCCTATCATAATCTACCAAATTCACACCATCCTTATTACTAACAAAGTGACCTCTAGAACCATACCACAAAAACATAATAATCCCATAATGAATGGGATAATATTATTTTCCCAACATATAGTCTCCTTTGAAGTCCTCTAGTGAATGTATTAAATAAAATGAATACTAATCTTCCTCTCATAGTGAAATTGATTAAGGAAAGTGAAGTGATAAGAAAAAATGTTGCAAAACATCTCTTATAAAGCTAGGTATTTCATGATATAGAGAATCACCTTGTCCCGAGGGATAGGGAGAGATTCTACTGAGAATAGCCAACCTAAAAGAAATTAAAATTATCCTTCCCATGGAGGAAGAATTTCAAATCCTTGTCTTTATTACACTTGGACTTATAGAATTTTAGTCCCTCTATCCGCATGCCACACACAAAGGATAAAAATCCTCATCAATCTCAAAATATACTCCATTGAAACTTATCTTACTATATTTCCAAATTTATAAAAAATCGGTGAGAGAAGCACATCCTATCACACCATGAACTCCATGAAGCTCATGACCCTCCTTGGTTCAATATATCATGAACCTTCGATTCTTGATATCATCACATGAAATCCGATCAAATTACATTTTATCATATCCCATGATTTTATTCTATCCAAATAAACCTTTAATGGTGTCCAAGACAAGTTTTTAATTCTCCCCTATTTGGGATCTTGTTTGGTTTAAATTTTGAGACTGGATTTTGCATACTATATATACATGACAAATAAATTCCCATACCTTAGCTTCACATGTTTTTAATAACCCATCCACCTTAATTAAGATCATTACTAATTGACATTATAGGATAGCGTTGACCTTATAATTAGGGATATGATATAATTCCCTCAATTCCCATGAATTTTAAGACTTTAAGAGGAAGGTCTTTAGTCTCGTGTCATAAGGTAAAGCATGTTAATCAAACACCTAGATTAAAAATTTGATCATCTATTGCATTTACTTATCTATATGTGTGGGAGATTAATACTTCCTTGATATTACCTAGGATACCTCTAGAGTATTTGATTAAAGTACTAATGATTTACCTCAAAGAGCATGCTCCTTTAAAGGTTTCAATCATTTTAAATGTATCTCCTTCAACAATGATTGTATTGCATCCACAAGTATCTACCAATTTGATTCCCCAATAGGCCACTTTTTGCTCCAAAAAATTATTGGTTTCAACACTAATATCCCTAACAAAAGTATCCACACAATTACCCAAGTTGTCTCTAATAATACCTCTAGTCCCCGATATTCTAGGTTTACCTTTAGAGGCACCATCAAAATTATTTTTCCACCAAAATTCCTATGGTATGATCCATTTGACCAAGATATGAGATGTGACCTTGGTGATTAGGTAAATCTTACTACCAACCTTAATGCCCACATTTTTTAGCACCTCCATATTAGACTTGTAGGATACTCTTCATTATTGTATAGGTTTAAGTTCAAAAACCTTTCCTTAATAGCAACAAATATAATTTGACCGACCCTATCTATTTATTACTTCTTGTTCGGAAAATCCTAGCATTATTTTCCTTCCCAATACACCAAAAATATGTGGTGGAGGAGGAGCCTCCATAAAATTTTAAGATGAGAATAGTTCAAATGAGGGAACCATTGATTGACTAGATTGACAATTGATTTGGGAATGAACCGAGAAAATTCTAGAGAATTTAGCATACGGTAGATAAAATGTTTTGTGACAAAACATTGTGGTAGAAGGTGACAAATAGATTCACTATAATTTTCACAAAGGTAACATCTATTTAGTATACTATATCCCCTTTTTATAAGGTTTTTGGTGGTGAGGATCTTATTTCGGATGGTAGTCTAAAATAATTTGTTATCTTGGGGATAAGGTCCTTGTTCCAAATATTTATCCAAGGAGATCATTATTTAATTTCCTTGAAGGAGGTTTTGAAACCTATTTTAACATTGTAGATGCCATCTTCTTCTAGATCCCAAATAATCTCATTGTCATTATCATATTGAAATATATGCATCTCTTTCGAGTGTTTTTATATATTGTATCTCCACTCTATCAATTCACAAATAGAATCCATCCAAATGTCCTTCCACATTGTACCATCCCCTTCCACAATCATATAGTGTGTCACTTTATTACCAATATCCTATTTTAAATTTTTCTCAATCTTTCAAAGGGTTCATAACAAAAATGTCTTTCCTTTAACCAAGTATCATCCTATGAAAGTTCCTTTATTCCCTACCCAATATTCCACCTACACGATTTCCACATAATTTTACGGGATTTATCAATCATGTTCCATATGGTAGATTCTTTAGGAATATCATTCATAGAGAGTAACTCATTCACACCTTTGTTGCAAAGATATTTGTCTCTCACTATATCATTCCAATGATTCTTTTGTTTCAAAATGTTCCATCTATTTTTAGCAATCAATACCTTATTCATATGTTTAAATTTTCCGGTCCCAGACGCCCCAAGTTCTTCGGGAGGCATACCGATCCTATGAAACTAAAGAAAAATGATTCTTTTCTTCCATTCTAGACCACAAGAATCTTTTTTAATCTATTCCAATTTAGTTATAATTTTGGTAGTCATTTTAAAGAGGGACATTAGATATGCTAGGAGGCTTTGGATACATATTTGTAGCGATTGAAGTTTCTCTGCTTGGCTAAGGAGGGTTCCTTTCGGGATTTCCAATTTTTTTTGTATCCTATATACAAAATTATACCACATCTCCCAAAGAGTGTGTCCTCTAAATAATGGTATACCTATATAAGTAGATGAAATTTCTACGATATGACACCCCAAAAATTTAGCTATCTTTTTTGTCTAGGTTTTAGAGTATTTGAACGTAAAGAGCACTCTTATACATGTTTGTCAATTATGTAGAAACATCTTCATGGTATTTTAAGATCCATTTTTTCTTTGGCTTGAGAGATGGAATCCTCTCCAAACATGAAGGTATCATCAAAATATTGTTGGTAATTCATTGGGGTGTTGGTGGAGTAAGGAAAACATCCTTTTATATTTCCAATCAAGTGAGTATAGAAGATATTTCACCCAAGTACCTCCACCATTAAAATAAATAAGTAAGAAGAGATGGAATATCCTTGTCTTAATCCTCTCGAAGCTAGAAAGAATTGTGTTAGATAGTCATTAATGATTATAGCATTTATGGATGAAATGATCATTATTTGCATTATATTTCTAAATTTATAGTTGAAACTAAGTTTCTTGATAAATTTATGTAAAAATTCCCAATCAACTCTATCATAATCTTTGTTCATGTTAAGTTTTTAAAAAATTCCTTATTTTTTCCACACTCCAAGGAATGAATAGTCTTGTGCACCACAATGATGTCATTAGTAATCTCTCTGTCTTGAACAAACCCACCTTGTTGATCTACAATCAACATCAAGAGAAGAAAATGGAGTCTTAGAGCCAAAGTTTTAGAAAAATATGTGTACATATTGTAAAGAATAATAGGTCTTAAATTATATAACAATTTATCCATGGTCTTTTTTGGTGCAAGGATAATGAAGGTACTACAACTTTATTTGAGAACTTTTCCTAACTTGAAAAATTCCATCTATGTTATTTAGATATCCTTCTTAATCACCTCTCATATTTTTTGAAAGAAAGAGGGGTAAACCATTTAGGCTAGGAGATTTTCTCTTCCAAGGCAAAGATTGTAAATTTGGCTTCCTCCATGGATAATATTTTTGTTAGATCTACATTATCCCTCTCACTAATACAATTAGAGATGGCCTCAACATTAGTGAAGTTGGTTTTCTTGTAGAAGTTATAGCTAGGGAACTCAAAATTTTCTTCAAATAAGTAATTATCTCACCTTTCATCTCCTATATTTTAGAAAAGGAACCCCATATTTCATTTTTGATCTCCTAGATATGGTTGGAGTTTTTATGGATGAGGGTGGAGATGTGGAAGATTTTTTTATTTCTATCATCTTGATTTATCCATATGGCCCAAGATTTATGACTCAAGAACATTTCCTCCTTAAATCAATCAAGGAATGAAGGTTACTCAAAATATATTTCTCTCGAGGTTGTGGTCATGGTCCAAACCAAACTACTATATTTCCTCCTCAAATTGTACTTGTTCCATCAACCATTTATTATTTTCCTTCCAAATACATACTTGTTCCAAATTATGATATTTTTTTATGTTATTTAATTATTGGACAGTTTTATACATTGTCATGGCTTTGAATTTTGTTCCCTGCCATTATTTTACTATATCTTCTAAAGCCACCTCATTGAGCCACATGTTCTAAAATATAAATAGAGGTTGTAATATTTTGTTATCCTTATCCATATTAACCATGATCGGGTTGTGATCATACCTAATGCGAGGGCATCCCGGACTTAAGAAAACCAAGCACACGGAGGAAGTGCGTAAGAATTCGAAAACACACAAGAGAAGAAAGGGGATTGCATGAAGGGTGCACGTCGACAAAAGTATAAGAGGAACTATCAAGAAGGAAGGCTGTTAGAATGCTAACCCTCGAGAAACTAGTTGAGAGAAAGAAGCACGGAGCAGGATGTGTGACAAGATGAAGAGCTTCTAAGATAGAGATAGATAGTTGTGGAGACAAGCAACGAGAAGGAAGGAGGAAGGATGGTAGAACGCCAACCATGAGGTAGCTAGTCAAAGAAATAATATGCCATGAGAAGTAGGATAAAAAGGAGGGTTGTCGGAGGTAGTGACAAGGACGAGGAAGGAGAAGTGGCTGAAGAAACAAAACATAGAGGCATGCGTAGAAAAATTACATATAGGTCAATAATGTCACATGAGAATGGTTACATGGGATAGAAATAAGGTCAAAGAGATAGCTATGAGAAGATATAGATTCTCATAAAGAAAGGAATAGTTAGCAGCAGATAGGAGGAAGCGCGAGGATGTGTGAAAGAGGAGTATATCTTAGGAGCTAAAGGGGCATAAATATGTAAGGAGGCATTGATGCAAGAAGGAATGACAATAATAAAGGGAGCACATTGAAGTTTTGGGGAAGAAGAGAAAATTCATAAAACATAAAAATGAGACTTGAGAAGATAAAGACACGATAATAGGTTTGGTAGGAGAAGGAAAAAGGATAAATAGAATGGATTTGCATGGTCACATGGTTGATGGTGACCGGATGATGGAGCGGTTGATAAGGAGGATTCAACCACTAGATAACATGGTGCGAGGATTGGGTGGAAGGATATTACACAAATAATCTCATTAAGGATTTCAATTTGAATTTGAATTCGAGTAGGAAAGATAAATAATCTCGTAAAGATGAGAGAGAAGTAGGAAAATTCGGGCTCATGGATATAAATAGAAGAGGAGCCACCGAAAGAGGGTGTTTTCGGGGTTGAGTTACAGGGGAAAGAATTGAGTTGTAAAGGGAGACAAAGGATGTGAATTCAACACAAGGAACAAAGAGGAGCAGTAAGAAAAAGGTTGGGATCAAACATAGTGTTGAGAGAGTGAGGTGAGTAAGTCTTGTTTACACCTTAAGGTGCTAGTAGTTGTAAAATCCCCATCGAGTGAAGATATTGTAGATGTTATATGGCCTTCCAAATTAATGAAACATAAATAGTTTCAATCTGCTATGTTTTACTCTAAATAAATGACATGCTCAGGGAGTAACTAGTAGATGCATCATGATTTCAAGTGGTATCAGAGTTGGTTCTTTCCTACGAGAAAGTGAGCAAATGAAATAACTAATAGATCACCAAATGTGAGGCAGCTAGAATGGAGAGATTGTGTTCTCCCTTTGTGATAAGTAGGTAAAGAAAATAGGTGAAGATAGAACATGATAATTAGAGAGATGGCTCCAATGAAGGGAGATGTGTTAGATTTGGAGGTCATGAATAATCTTAAGGGTGTGATGGAGGAGCTTGAGGACTACGAGAAGTGCAAACTTGACTAGAGCACATAGAAGAAAAACTCCCAAAGAAGAAAGGTTTTGCGGAAGAGGTGGTGAGAAGGTGCAAAAGTGAAGGAATCAACACAAAGTCGAGGAATGACGGAAAGAACACATAGGAGTGTTAAGAGAGAACCAAAGAGATAATTCATGCATGGAGTCATAGTCGAGTTTGTGAATGAAGATAAAAATGAAGAAGAAGAACCGGGTGCATGAGCACCTTTGCTAAAATAAGAGGGTTTAACTATGAGAGTCTTTGCGAAATATGTCTTTGGTAGAAGTGCATCGATGGAATCTCGTGAGAGTATCACACTATTAAAGGGGATACTAATGAAGAAAGAGAGATGGTAATTCTACAAACCATGAGCATGCGAGGAAAATTATGGAGTCAATAGAAAACACCCGGAGCACAAGGTGGAGTGAGAGGCAAAGGTGCGCATGAAGAACATAGGCACATAAAATACACAAGAGATGCATGAGAAAGTGTCTTGGAAGTACATGAAGTGGGGAGTGCGAAGATGAGGATGCACACAACAATGGGAGCACCATTGTAGGAAAATATGAGAAATCCTAGGAAATTGTTGAAGTACACATGAAAAATGACATATTTGGTAACGAGATCTAAGGTGATATCGAAATAAGGTGTGTAGAGAAGTTCCTAAGTGGACGAGAGTGCATGATCCCAGGGAGTGCGAAGACAATTTGGAGAAGCTTGATAAGAAGAGAATGCATAAGTAGAAGCTTGGATCAAGAGAGGTTGGGAGCGGTCTAACCCAGAGGAAGTTTCCCCTAATATTAAAAATGCATAGCAACTAAGGATAATTTCTTAAGTGTGTATCGAAAGAGGCACACAAGGAGGAGAAGAGATCAAGTAGAGATATCAAGAAAGACTCTTAAGGAGAGATTCAGGAAGTCTTACACAAAGTAGGCGTAAGAAGATAAGAGGAGACAAAGGGAAGAAGTGCCATGGAAACATTGCTACAACAAGAGAAAGGAGAAAGTAAATGACATCGATAGGAGTGTGGTCTAACAGAGCCCAATATGTGAGGGAAATAAGGATCCCTCAAGAATGATGAGTTCAAACACGCCAAAAGATCCCAATGAAGGAAGGAAAAAGGAGAAGAAACACGAGAGAATAGGAAGCTCGAAAAAGGAAAAGTTCACAAAAGAAGGGTGAAAAATAATGGAGGATAAAATGGTAGAAGGGACATAAGGAGGAAAAAGACAAAGATGATGCAACGCCTACCAATAATCACCTTTTAGTTAACAAGTTAGCAAAAATAACTCACTAAAATTGTCCTTTCACCTTGCGTAAGAAAAATAGCCTTCTTGGACCATGAATGGTGTCTCAATCATGAAGTTTTGTTGCTTGGAACCATTAATGAGGTTTGGACACCTTATACCCTATCAAATTAGAAAAAGGTTGAAGAACAATTAAATTTAAAGTTATAAGAGTTGTGTCCTTCTTGTGATCCTATGTGGTATCGTTCAAGTTGTATCAAGTAAATGAAAAAGAAAATTTTTTTATCTTGGTTCATTTCATGTTGTGTTTCGGTCTATTCAAATGTGGGTGTGACACCATTAAGCCCATTTGACAAAGGAGTAGGTGTGGCTCCCAAGAGCTTTGTTGGAATGATGGTTGACTAATTGAGCCATGTTGGCTTGCATTTGAAGGAATTGAGCCGTAGTAGCGGATTGTTGTTGGCTCATCCTATCAATAAGTTGGAGAATGAGATTGGTAGGGTCAGAATTAGAGGCATTTTCAGATGAACCTACTTCGGTAGCTTTCCCCTTTTCTTCCCTATGATCAAGTTGTTCGGAAACGAATTCAAGAAGACGTTTGCTAAGCATTTATTCTGATTCATTTTTGTATTGGGGAAACTGAGATAGAAACTTCTGAATCTTAGGAGGATGATCAAAGGTATCATCATTCTAGTTTTTTTCTTCATCATCCTCAGGTGGGCCATTACGGCGGGTAGAAGGCTTCTTTCTAGGTACTCCTACGATGTGAGTCCATAAAAAAGGGAAACTTAGCTTTGGGATAATATGATTCTAAAAATGTTTGTACAATGAGTTAGAGCACCCCAAGCCTAGAAACTCCATGATGGAGTGATGATATGGCTGAGAAAAGGTATGAAAATAAAGGCTATGGACACAATTGTTCGTACAACAAGGTGTACATAGGGGCTAAAGGTGTATAGAGGAAAATGCGGGAAGATAAACGAGATCGGCTATGCAAACAAGGCTACTTGGGGCAAAGGCATTCGAAGTGAGAAAATACGAACAAAAAAAAATTCCCTCGGCGATAGTGTATGTGATGACATGTTTTGAGATTTTGTGGGTTTTTGGATGCTTAGATGAAGTCAAAATTGAAGATGGGTTCTTTTCACGAGCTATGCTCGTTCGAGAATTTTGTAGGATTCACGTCGGGTTCACGAAATGTATGAAGCCAATGTGAAAACTAATTAGATGGAAAAGGCAAATGTGAAGATGACTCAATTGAAAGAATGAGTAAGAATTTGAGTTATGTATTCTTATAACGAGTTGTGCTCGATTAAGTGTGTAAGATTCACGTCGAGTTCACTAGAGATGTATAATGGACCAAGAATGTGTCTCAATAGATTGCACTCCTAAATCATTCGTTCTACAAGGGTATCAAGACAAGTAAGAAACACACATGAACTGAAATACAATGGATAGATTTAAAGGTGATAGAATGAGCGCTAGGTTCATATATCTAGAGGGAAATAATCTATACACTAGGTCAACCTAGGGTTTCTAAGGCCTGCAGTCAAGATAGAGGAGAGAACCCTACAAATATATCGGTGATCGGGTGAGGAGAGGTATGAATCAACAATAAATATGACAAGCATGCATGATATAAATGAAATGAAAATAATGAAAAAACTAGGAGTTGATCATGAATCATCTACATCATCAGTTCTACAAGGGTATCGAGGAAATGAGTAAGAAACACACATGAACTGACATATAATGGATAGATTTAAAGGGGATACAACGAGAGCTATGGTCGTATATCTAGAGGGAAGTAATTTGTACACTAGTTCAACCTATGGTTTCCAAGGCCCACAATCAAGATAGAGGAGAAACCCCTACTAAGATATTGGTCATTGGGTGAAGAGAGGTATGAATCAACAATAGATAGAACAAACATGCACGATATTCTTGAAATGAAAGCGATGTAAATTTAGGGAGTTGATTATGAATAAGAGTACTATGCTAACTAGCATCCAAACATATGTAACACTAAGCTAACATAACACAATGAGGGAAGGGAAGTGAACTAATCTATGTAAAATGAAAAAGATGGTTAGAGCACTCACCTTGTACTTGTAGGGTGGTCACTGATGCATCTATCTCTCCAGGGAAGGAGCAAACAGAGAGAGAATCGTTATTAAGTGGAGAAGGGAACATCGTCCTATTCTAAACTCGTTATAGATGACTTAATAGTGCAAGAAAACCAACCAAGAAGAAGAATGTCTAATCCAATCCAAGTAAAGTGCAAGATTAACCAAGAGTTAGGTGAGAAAATGTGAAGATGACGTAAAAGAATAGAGAAAATGGCAATTCCTAAGGTCCGATCTTCCTCTTTTTTTGAATGCCAAGATGTGGTGTGTGTATATATAGGACGCCATCACTCATGGGAGATGGCATCGGCCAAGAGAAATATAACATAGGACGCCATCGCCCATGGGGATGGTATCGACCAAGGGTGATAAAATGAGATAATGTATCATGGAAAGAGAAAGAAAGGTGTAAGTAGATTATGAGAAAGGATGAACAAAGTGTCAAGTGGTGAGATACAAGAAAATTTTCGAGAATGCAATGTGTGTGAGACCTAGGATGACAAGGATAACTAGTGCAAGGAAAACTAAGGCCAAGACCAAATAGCGACACTCTCTCTGTGTATTGTCTTTAACCCATAATGGTTACGTGAATAACCATTCCCCATTCTTGGCAGGCCCCTTAAGGCACCCGCTCAAGAAATAGATGCATCAGTGACCCTTATCTACACAAAGGAAATTGTTAGTAACAGGTATGAAAGATGAAAAGTGAAAAATTAGGTGTATACAATGTCATCCCCTCCCTTATACAAATCAATATACAAACCAAAGAATCAAATAGTCAACATTGAATACAAAGATGTACTAATCACTAAGGTTACTAAGTTGTGCTTGGCTATGCTGAGGCCATCCTTTTTCAAATAACAAATCGATATACAAGCACATACTGACAAAATGGTCAAATATTGGACACAAATTCACTAAATGCTACCTTATAAGTGAATACGCTATTGCATTTATTGCAAATGCGAGGGGCAAGAACGCTATCGAAGTCTCTGAGTTATCAATACTATTTTAACGCTTGTATAATGTATAATGAGGATTGTGCGGGGTTTGTTGTTGCGAAAGTTTTGGGACCTAGATCTGTCTCTGATGGTGTGGTCCCGTAATATGGGAAGTGTTTATTTAGGGGCCAACTAAGATGTCTTGTGACTCTCTTCCCTTGATGACGTGACACCCAATTCCCTCATAAGAAACTCAAACATGTGTTGAGGATTTATCACCTACAACTCTGCAAGAACGCCAAGTCAAAATCTCCATGTTTGCAAATACTCCTTTCACATGTGTTACACCCTTCAACTCTTATAGCACGCTTCTCCCTATCTCCACGTGGGTCGCATTGGTGTTCCACATTGTTCCCATGCTTTTGTATTTTCTTTGCATGCTTGACAAACTCATATACTTCAACACTATCAGGAACACTCTTTTTCTCTTTTAAACTAGTAACTTTTATTCACTAGCATAAAGGCGAGGGTGTGGGGGTGGGGCGATTAACATAAACACTAAAATCTACATAAAATCATTATTACATCGGGTTTTTATAAATTGTATATATGTAGGTCTTGAACAATGAAAATAAGTCTTTTTGGTGTAATTCCTTGTCAGTTCACTTTTATATTGTTTGATGATTTTTATTTAAACTTTTGGATGTTTGTTTATGCTTTTATGATGTGTCATAAAGATCTATGGCATGTTTCAATGTATATTTGTCTTTTGTTAATATTGGGTCAAAACCATACAGATTGGTCAAAAATGTACTACGGTCCTCAATGAGATGTACAATCTTGCCTCTTTTTGGGTTTTGGGTCCTTTCACTTATTGGGTATGTTGGTTGTTTTCTCTTTCACAATTTATATTTATGGTTGGCTTTGCATGCCAATAAGATTCAAATTTGAAGTGATAGACTCTTATATGTACAACTTCACCTTGAGAATGTATCATATAACAAAAACTTACCTATGTACCAAATACAAAGCTAAAAAATCAGGAGTACAATGTTTATATCGCATATCACAACATAGGAGAATATTAATCTATTTTTGAGATTTACACATAAAGGTTTCATGGAAGTAAAGTAGCATTACATGTTACCATTATGGAAACACAAAGGGCAACACTAGGACAAGGGCTTAAGTTGCATGCACATTTACACAATGCACTTGAAGAACTACATTGAGTCGAAATGTAGTGCAACATTTTATGACTCAAAAATGGGGTGATTATCGAAGGCGTTCTTACTCGAGCATTTGCATCTTTTATTTTTAAATCTCTTGAGTGCACGAGGTCCTTATAGAAATTTAGGTTTGTTTTGCATATACATGTGTAAAATCTAGGGTTAGAGACAAATATGAACATACAAAAGCGCGACATATGCAATAATAAAGGAACCCAAAAATAGATTCCAGTGAGTTGATGATCTAAGATAGTAAGAAAGGTCAATTTGTGAGATCCGAGTCTAACCTTATGTACGATCATGTCCCTAAGTGTATTTTGTGAAGTATTATTGATATGTTATCACTCAAAATCCTCCATTCATTACAAATTTGGCAATGACACGGTCTAAAACTGATCTAATACCAACTAAGTCACCATTCTAACCCCTCTTGTGTTTTCAATTACTCTATCAATTTGGCATGCTTACAAATAGCCTAGTTTCTATTTCAAATATGTAAACAATCATATTATATTATCTTTGTGAAACATGTAGTAATCAATCATAATTAAATCTATTACTCACCCATTTGAGTCTATCAATACACACAATGCCACTATTTTTCAAACATAACACTATTTCGGGCATGTGTGTGAGAGAGTAATAATATATACACTAATGGACTTGACATAATAAAGACATAAATTAATAAAAGAATTTTTTTAAATTCAAATAGAAACACAAGTTTTAATACTTTAACATGGAGACAAGAAGAGAGAAAAGATTAAAATGAGAATAGTATGTTGAAATTAAAATAAAAGCAATCTATTAAAATATTTGAACAAATCTTTAAAAACCTAAAAAAAAAAAAATGGATTAAAGAGTTGTTTAATTTAATGGTGGTCTTTACAAGTGATAGTGTTTGTATTAAAATAAAAATTCTTTTTATTTTAATTATTTTTAATAAATAACTTGGTGGGAATTCTAGTAAAGTTAAACCTAGAAAAATTAATTTGAAAGAAATATTGAATGGATGTTTTACAAATAAATAAATTTTTAACTTAATCATTGTTGTTAAAACCTAAGCAATTAAACTATTGATTAGTCTATTGAGTGGGATTCTATTAAGCAATTTTGTTTTAAGTAAGAATGGCAAAACAATCTTCTATTGAGTATTATATTGGAATGATGATTAAATAATAAATTTGATAGATAGTTTTTCCATGTTTATATTTCTTTGGGAACTAAACTAAATTAATCAATTAAACAAAAAATTAATTTATATTTACAGTAGATTAGATTCATTTAAATGGTAATATATGAAATGTTATATATACATAGGTATATAAAGTAGCAAAGAAATACAAAAAAACAAAAAGGTATTCCAAGAACGATAGGTATGTATACACATTATACGTACACCTTAAAGTTATTTGCAGGTGGCGAAAAAAGGAACCATTAATGCATTAAAATGATGGCTGGATTGGCAGGGCAATGCAGTGCAGACAGCAATCCATAGTTAGGGTTTGCAAAATTGAAAAGAGTTGAGATTACATTTTTAAAAGGAAGTTGAGATAGCTGTGTGCAAGGCTTGTGGCGAAGCTTCGAGCCTTGGATCAAAAGGAAACCCTGCAACCCTTCCCCGCTGTCGACAAAGGGCAGTGCGGTAGCCAACACCAGGTCTTGTCATGAAAATCATACATGAGTATTTGTGAGGTTTTGGTCATGGTGATGAGAATGAGATTCCCATGGGCAATGCAGCTGAAATTGTCCTCCTCAGAATTAACCCTAGTGAAATCATTGTAGAGGGCCTGTGGCATCCTCTCCAGCTCCACCCAGGCATTCCTGGAATGCTGATTCAGACCCCACATCCGTAAGCTCTTGGGTACATTGAGCTTGCTCTTCTGAACTGCGGCCACCAGAATAAGCCTTCCCCGGCACTCTACCAGATTGGGGGTCCTGAGAAAACGGCGCATGGGTGCCTGGATCTTACTCCACACCCCTTGCCTAATATCATAAGCCAACACACTAAATGGACTGTAATTCATGCAATACAAGAAACCATCGGAATAAGTCATCTTACCTGATGATTCCAAGCTGCACAGCCGAGGCAGCGCTTCCGACATTCTCCAGCATGGGCAACTGCTTGAATCGTACACTTCTGTGCTCAGATTCTTGACGGCGAAGGGGATATCAAATCGTCTCCGGCGAGCAAGAGCTTCAAGGATTTGGTGTGCTTGTCAACGACGAGGCCAACAGAAGGGAGAAAACGGTCCTTCAGTGTGGAGGGAAGGAAGAGGGAATTATGTGTCAAGGGGTTGCATAAAAGGATGGCTTTGCAACCTGGCTGCTCAGGAACGCAGCAGAGAAGTCCTCCCGAGGATGCAGCCACGGTGAAGCGAGGTGGGAGAAATGGGAGGAGATCTTGAACCATGAGCGCGAAGAGGGATCGTAGAGGAAGCCCTGCGTCCATACGCCATTCCTTGCGAAGAGAAGGAAGCATGGCCTGCACTGAGGAGACACCTGACCACACAATTCAAGAAAGCTGTCGGAAAACATGAGACTGTACCACTGCTTACACACCGACCTCAGCCTCATGAAGCTCTCCAGAGGCAGCATCGCCACCACCCTCTCTATCACCTTCTCTGGAAGCCTGCTCCATATCACACTCTCCATCTCAAATCAAACCTAATGAAATCGCTCCCACCCAAAATGTTGCTTGACATTGACAGTGCAAGAGGAATGTGTGCACATCTCAAGGCAGTGCTGCAGTGACAGCGACAGCGCACTGCGCACTGCGCACTGCGCACAGAAGAACAGTCCAACTTGCCACAAAACTCCATCCTCATCCCGTTGACGTTAGAAGGACAAAATTTTGAAGTTCTTTTTTTGTTTTTTTAATAAATATTTTCAAATCACGCGCTATTTAAAAGGAAACAAATTTCAAAAGATGTTATTGTACTCAGAGTGTTTATTGCATGTACCAAAAATGATATTTCTAAAACTCACATAAAAATTACTATTTTCATATCTGGAGGAGAAAGGCGCCACTCGTTGAGTACCCAATGTTCAACTATGTTCCTATTAAATTTGTGATGATGAGAGGTTCCAAACTAGCAAATGCACTAAAGGGGTGCAATGAAAACATTGATAGTCGTAAAAGAAGTAATCGTTGCATGAGCAAAGGAGGATATGAAAGCGAAGTGAGAGATGGAAATACACCATGTAGTGTACTTGAGTGAATATATAGAAGGAAGCACATAGGAGTAGTATTTTGAAAAGGAGGGAACAACAACTATTCAATCGAAGAGGGAAGCAAGTATTGAATCAAAATATGGTTAGTTTAGTCTCTTGCTTTCCTATGGTCATGTTCTTGGTTATGATTTGTAGTGGGAATGTTGGCCAGTGAGATGGGGGAGTAGTTGAATTTGGAGATCTCATTGCATAGGAACATTGACTCAAGGGCCTAGACATCCACAACTCCAAGGACAACGTTGACTGTTTTGTTGATTTTTATCTCTTAAAGAAGAAGGTAAGCTAGATGACGAGGATGAGTTGGAGGGCATGACGAGTAAGGAAAAAACATGAGAGACTCAAACATGATGAAGCTTCCTATCTATAGGCGTTGGTGAAGGAGACTCGTCGAAGCCTTTGAGGTCATTGAGAATATGGACAACGTAAACAATGGCTCAAGGCTTGCCCCCTTAGATAGGGGTCATTTTGGTCCCTCAATGGCCTATGTAGAGCTAAGGTTTGGATTCAGATAAGAATTTTGAAACTATGTTGCCTCCTCTACGAGGCTTGTGCATTGTGCAAAGGCATATGCTTATCGGCGGGAATGTTGGCGAGGCCATTCACAACATGTCATGGATTTGTTTGAGGTCCTGCAACTGCCTTATGAGATAGTGTCTCTCTTTCATGTTGTTCTGTTAGGGACTAACTTGTTTGAAAATGAACATGATTCCATCCAAGCCTTTTTGGACATGCACCGACATCCCTACAACTGCGTTAAAACAGGAGTTCATAACAAGGCAAAATAAACCATCAAGGCTTAATGGAAGGTGGATTTTGTGGATGTTGTTGCCAATGCAAGAGGTGGCAAAACAAATGTCTAGACATTTTTCATGATTTTAGCCATAAAATACTTGTAAATACTTGAAATAATTGTTTTATACGACATGTAAACTTTAAATATGATCATCATTTTTATATAGATTTATATATAAAATATATTACAATACACACATGTATATAAATAAATATATAATAATATTATATTTCTTTATTAATGATATATAAATAACATTATTTTGTATTTTAAAAAGACAATATAAAAATATTTCGTTTATTACAAATAAATCTATTTTATTATAAATTATAATATATAAATTTATTAAGAATAAATGTTATTACAAATGTTAAAATTAAAAATAATATAATATTAATAGCAGTAATTGGATAGTTGCAACGAGTGCAAAATTCTGCTCTCACATGATAAAATAAACACGATGTTACGAGAAGCATTACGGGAATTGAGCTCTAGGGTACTAGTCATCCCAAAACCAATCTGATGGAGCTCTCACTAAATCGTCCTTGCACACGGAGATAAATTTGTGGCCCTAATATTAACCAAATCCTTGCGTATTTAACAACAAACTAAAGGTTGAGTGGGAAAATAAACTCATGTCAAAAAACCCAACTATCATATTAGGTGATTTTCAAAACCCAAAGCAGAGCATGGAGAGGGCACATCCCTCGCGACTTACATGCCTGTCATTTTCGCTGCATGACCAACGCACCTGCCATAAATTCACGGTTTGATTGCATATGTACTTCGTCGCATGTACTGGATAAAAAAATTGAACCAATGATTTACTATGACGATGTCGGAAGTCGAGTCATTTGAAAGGGAGCGCATATCGATGTAATAATAATAATAATAATAATAAAGAGAACACCTATCGCCATAAACACCTATGTGAAGAGAAAAGGTTCGAATGGAATTTTGTAAAAAGATTTTAAATTTAAAATTTTATCCAAATTACCTAAATTAGTTGTCGTTGAAGTCCCCTAAAAAGAACATGTTTACTTAAAATTGGTATAGGGGTGTTTGTTGTTGGACAAGTCCAGATAAACTTGTCAAATGAAATAAAACGTGTCAAACTTGTAGGTAATGAGTCATTTCTTAGTCAGAAATAGATTTTAAAATTCCCATAGCCTATACATCCAAACAATACAACAGAATAGGGAAAATACCATTTGAGAAATTTTACACAATTATAACAAAAGAGAAGGAAGGAGAAGAAATACTATTAGTAGCAGTATGGAAATTTAGAAGTGGTCTCCTCACCTTTTTAAGACCAGGCAAAAATGATGAATGAAATTGGTTTGAGTTTGGTGTTGTTTTCGCTGGTAACGGCGGGAGTAGGGTCTCCTGAGGCCAAGCTTGAGCTTGCACCACATGCTAGTGTTAAGTTAGAGGAACCCAAGGTTGTGGTGAGAGAAGTCTCATGCAGAGGAATTCAGAACACAAATTTACTCAGCATGTCATGGCGAAGGACACAGAGAAGTCTCTTGCGGAGGAATTCAGAGCACAAATTTTTTCGGTAATTTGAAATTTTTGTTTTAAATTGTATTTCTGTCTATAATTTGAAAATCATGATTTAAATTATTCTGGCCTTTGTGATTAAAACTATTTTTGGCATGCTATTAAATATTCATTGGTGTGATGCATAATGCTCTGGAAGTTGTAATGGACCATTTTGAACAAGTGAAGGTCGAGCGCAGACAGAGGAAAATAGAAATAAAGGCACAGAAAATTTGTAGAAGAAGGGCACAGAAGATTCGTCATCCTCCTGTGAACCAAGAAACAACGAATGTGAGGTGGTCGACGTGGCACAACTCTACATGACTCGACCTGCCAATGTGTCGATGATTCATATTCCAGAGCCACATGAGATAACAGGAGATTAAGAAATGGTTTTCCCTGATGTCATTCCATCCATGTTGGTACAAAACCCTCCAAATATGGAAGAATTGCATCACTAATTAGCAGAGAGAAAAGAAGGATTGGGTTGTAGGAAGGTGCAAATTTGCATGGGAGGGAAATGCATGAAATTGGGATCCGAGCAGGTGCTTGCTAAATTTGAGAAGAACATCCTTCAAATCAAACAAGGCTACTTAGCATGACCTTCACATTGTCGTTGGTTTTGCGAAGATAACGGGAGAGAGCATTTGCCATACTGCTCTTGCGATAAGGTGAAGGAGGCTGGTGACGTGTCATTTTCATTGCATGATAATCTATGTCGTGTGAAGATTGTTGACGTCGTATCAAGACTGCTGACTCGGGTCAAGGATTCTACAGCTCTGCTGGTGGAAATTGCAAAACCTACTACATCGTCGCATGCACGGGCTAAGCAATTCAAACCGTCGATTCACTGCAACAATGTAAAAAGTCAGTGTGAAAGGGAACACCTATCGACATAAATATTTTCTACATGTCACAATTTTTTCATGACTTTAATAAAGTAGGGAGCCACCGCGGTGTCATGTGGCGGGCCCACTATACAAAACATTATTAAAAAATTGTATAGTCAATTGAAAAATACATTTTTCCATGCCAAAAAATTGTTTGTACCCACATGGCAAGCGAACAAATTAACATATATTCTCAAAAAAATTGCATTCAATCCTCTTCACATCATCCCTGCCACTCTGCAAGCTTTTGTCGATTGTTTTTTCCTACGCACCACTTCAACATTCAATGTTGTGATTAATTGCATGGCATTAGATTTGGCAAAGTGCACATGTAGGGGAAGTGAACATTTTCACCCCTTCCAATCCTGCGATGGAGTTGAACACCCTTTATGCCCCTGTAATGTAGCCAAGGCGAGGTGAGCCCAATTCCGAGGTTTCATGAAATCAGTGCACTCACAAGCAATACCAATTTTACAATCGTATATTTGTTCTATATTGAGTTGTTTATGTGCATGTTCTTGTTTAATCAAGCATTACCAGTTTTACAAACGTATATTCATTCATTATTGAGTTGTTTATGTGCATGTTATTGTTTAATCTTTCATTCGGCACAAACTCTGTTGATTCATCATATTTAAGCCTTTTGTCTTGATTTCTACATAGGGTTATGTTCTTGTTTAATGTGTTTTGTTATGACCTATTGTTTTTTTGTGTATTTTGTTTATTCCTTCATTGGCCACAAACTCTTCTAATATAGTGTAGAAATTGATAAGCGAGAAGAGCATATTAATTTGATGTCTTTTATTCAAAGTAAATCAAACAATATATACACGAGGACAAGATGGTTACACAATGATGAGCAGTATGCCAAGCTGCTTGATCGACCAAGGCGTGTAACGAACACAACAATGTAATAAAGATGCTAATTAAACTAACATTCCCCCCTTATTACATTGTCTTTAAAAATTTATCCCCGAAACAACTCAAATTTCACCTTACTAAGAGACTTGACGAGTATATATGCTACTTGAGAATTTATTTGGTAGTACTAGAAATTTGGATGTGATGGTTCGAGAATTTATTCTCGAATGTAATGACATTCGACCCCAATGTGCTTGGTTCTTTTGTGGAAAACTAGATTCTTCACAAGCTTCAACACACCCTGATTGTTGCAATGAATGATGGGTGAAGTTTTTTCAAGAATGATCATATCCCAGGAAGGAGCGTAACCAAATCACTTAGCACACATCTTCTCATGTGATGTGATATTCTACCTCAGTGGATGAGAGAACAACAACAATTTTCTTCTTGCTAATCCACGAGATAAGTCCAGATTCGAGATGAAAAACATATCATGTAGTTGATTTCTTGTCATCAACATATCCGACATAGTCTAAGTCAGTATATCCCTACTGAAGAACTGAGAGTTCTCTTAATATTCCAAACCATAATCACTTGTATCTTAGACATATCTCAAAACGTGCTTCGCTACTACACAGTGACATTTCTTTGGTTCCTACATGAATCTGGAAAGATAGCTAACAACAAAGCATAAGTCTAGTTTGGTATAAGTCAAGTAAATGAGACTCCCAACAAGTTGTTTGTAGTGAGTAGCATCTACTTGAGGTGAATCATGGAATCTAGAAAGTTGCAAACCTTTCTCCATTGGAGTGGACATATAGTTTACAATCGAACATCCCATACTTTTCTAGGAGTGTCTTGGCATATTTCATTTAGGAGATAAAAATGTGATGCTTCTTCTACCATATCTCTAAGCCAAGACAGTAGTGAAGTAGCCCCAAATTTGTCACGTCGATGGATTTATTCAAATCATTTTTAACATCTTCGACGAGATTGTTTGAACTCCCTGCGATTATAATATCATCCACATACAAAACCAAAATGACTATCTTTTTAATATATAGATTTGAATATGAGGGGCTACATGTGAATCCATACTACAATAGGTGATCATTTATTTTAATGCACCATGCCATAGGTGCTTGTTTAAGTCCATAAAAGACTTAACTAGATGACATGCCTTTTTAGGATGTTTCTCATGGATAAATCCTTCTGGATAGGTCATCTATAACTCTTCTTTGAGATCACCATTCAAGAAAACACTTTTTATGTCCATTTGTTGAAGTTTCCATCCTTTTTGTGTTGTCAGTGCACAAACAACTCTGATGGTTTTGATCTTCACAATGGGTGCAAAGGTCTCCTTGTATTCAATTCCTTCTTGTTGAGTATATCCCTTTGTAACTAGTTGTGTTTTGTACTTGTTGATAGATCCATTTACCTTGTATTTTGTTTTGAAAATCCATTTGTAGCCAATGGATTTCTTTCCTGCAAGAAGATTGACAAGTTCCCATGTCCAATTCTAAATCAAGGAGCCATATTCAGCATCCAGTAATAGCACACTACACACTGCACATAGAACAACAATGCAGCTTGCCCTTGACTCCATCACGTTACACAACTTCAGTGATCACACTTCCCACCCGTCCTAGAAGGGCAAAATTTTGAAGTTATTTTTTTTTAATAATGCCATTTAAAAGGAGGGGCAGAAAACGTTGAAGCACAGTGTAATTGGAGCCGTCCAAAAGGCCACCTTACAAAACTCATCCTTCGTCTCTGTCACGAATGATTCATTCAAGTTAACGTTGTTTCTGTCCAATCACATCAATTAGAAAACTTTTAGAACTTACTTATGTATGGAAGCCTAACAAACACAACATTACTCAGCTTTCTTTCAGCCGCCAATAAATTGACTTAAAAATGTAGATTTCATGCTATAGAATGCAAAATTCTTTAATACAGATGAATTTAACCAGTAGAAATGAATTCGCAAGAACTATTTGATCATATTCACAGTTAATCATTGTCAAACAAAGTCCGAAAGACTCTAGGACACCTGAAAGGCATTAAATCAGCCCTACAAATTTTTGATAAATAATGCATAACGGAATTGAATGCAAGTTGTGAGATCGAAACTCACCCGTCATATTATTATCTTGGTGGAGCTGCATTTTGAGCAGGAGCCTTCGTTTCGATTTTATCTTACTCGGTAGATGAATAATTAATCTTGCACTTCAAGATTTTCCTTTGTTTAAAAAATGTGCGGGTAAGGATGAGCTTTAACGGAGACATTAGTAACACTTAACGACGTCGTTATTTTATTGGAGTTTATGGTGGTGAAATCGACACTCTAAATTCCCCTCCAAATTAACCGTGAATAAACTGGAATGGTTCGTTATTTTAAAGTTCTAAATTTTGATCAAGTGAAAGTTTCCTAAGGCAACGTAATAAAGTCAATTTGGTTAGCGGGGAAGGGTCTTTTAAATCTGAAAATGTTTCTTAAGCCGAAAGGCATTTTTACAATGGGAAATCTTAGAGGGTGTTTGACAGCAGTCACAGCAATCATAGTCGTCTAAAAGACCACCTCGTAGATGTCAGTCTCCGTCTCCACCAAATGGATATGTAAAATAGAACGTTGTACTGGTAAATGAAACATGTATGCTGGGAAAGATAGCCGGAAAATGACCCTGCTAAACTGTTTTTATAAAACATGAACTATGTCCAGCAAAAACAATTTTGATAGAAAATGAATTTGGAGATAGAATCTTTCATTCAATCATTTTGAAATTTATGACATTTTCATTAATTTTATTTTTTTCCATGAATTTCTTTATTCATGTCATTAAATTATCCATATTATATAAATGTGCGTCTTTTTATAAGGATTAATGAAATGAACGTGGTAAAATATTCAATCTTAACGCGCGCGCGCACACACACACACACACAATTTTATATAATTACACCAAAAGGAATGTTTACAAGTAGAAAGCTTGGGGGCTCGACAATAAATTGTAATCTCCACCATTTATATGTTAGACCGTATCAATGACCATGATGATAATTTGAGTCGTTCATTGGGATTTTTCTATTTACCCAAGGATGTCATGTACTAGATAAGTTTGTCAAAGGACATCGTGGGATTGTAGGTGCTGGTCATCAATGATTGAGCGGATGTTTTGTCTATCTTTTTGCTTCGATTATGTTTCATATTTTCATAGCAGTATCTCTCTGGGAGCCTTTACGACCATCAAGAAAGGAGTAATGGTGATTTTTAGCGAGAAAATGATGAGCCCTCACACGGAACTTCGATAACGTTGTGCTTTGGATTTTTAATGTCATCGGAGGCGCTATCGGCGAGTTGCGTCGTCACCTTGAAGTTGGACAATGGCAACATTGGTGTTAAGGCATCATTTGTCTTCCTTTACGAGGTGAACACTTTCACAAGGATATCCCGAGGCTTCACTCTTTCACCAATTTGGGGACCCTGCGTGCACCAATAAAAGGGAACTTGCTTATTGTAGAGTGCAAAGTGCTTAGTTTTAATTGTATTATTAATGTTTTGTTGTGGAAGATAGATTACACGTTCTTTGTGGTTGGCTGTTGAATGTACCTTACCACTGTGAGTTTCGATGACAAACTGTGAGAAATAAAGTAATTGTTCCAGATCTGCATTGAATATATATAACTCAAAGCTTATATATCATTTCCTTTCCATTTAGTTAGATTTGTAAATGTTGCTTATTCGCTTTGTAATTCGAATTTATATGACACCATTAAATCCCATTGTTAGTCATCTATTCTTGCCATATACCATCAGACACACCATCGTTGCAAATAATAGCAGAAAATGAAAACAATGAGCATAAATCTGTCAAGAAATAGGACATGAAGCTCGTCAAATCAGCTTCAGTAAGACCCACATCCAACTGATTTAGTTGTTTAGGTATGGATTTAGTTGTTTTGTTGGAATTGATTTTTGAGATTTGTTGGAATGAGATTTGTTTTAACATTTTTAACACATTTGAACTCTAATTTAAATTTGAATATTATTAATAGATTGCATATTTTTAGTAACTAATTATTCCATGACTATAATTTACAAGACATGAACTACTTAAATGTAGACTAAACACATCATATCTTAAATTAAGAAAACAAATAACCTCTTTCCACTGTACATTGCATGGTACACTTTGATGGTTTTATTAGTTCAAATCCCTCTTTCGAATGGAAAATAAAAGCCACCTTTCTCTCATTTGGCCAACTACTTGAAGGACTTGATTATCGATGAATTTTTGTGTGTCGACTATTCTTGTGTGCTTTCTCGAGCTTGAAAATGAAAAGGGAAGTTTGTTGGGATTTTCTCATTTTTTAATTTTGGTCCCTTTAAACACAAATTGCATTCATGTTAATAATACAACGAGATCGAGATGATAAAGTGGAGCACATATCATATATTATTTAGGTAAGAAAAATCTAAGTCGGGGAATGGGTGTGGGACATGTAGGTATTTAATTCCCACATTTTTAGTAAGACATCACCTATTCCCCTATAAGTACTCGAGCTTGAAACTGAAAATGAACATTTACTGGGTTTTCCTCATTTTTAAATTTTGGTCCCTTTAAATGTGAATTGCATTCATGTGCATGATGCAAGAGAGATTGAGAAAAAAGTGGAGCACATAACATATATTATTTGGGGGAACAATCTAACTTGTGGAATAACTATGGGGCATGCATGTATTAAATTATCACATTTTATTTCAGACCTTCAATTCATGTCTTTGTCTTCCTTGAACATTCCTTTTATGCATCCTTTTATCGATCTCGGGAAGTAATTTCAACTATTAGGTTTCCATCTCAAAGCACACCTCTTGAGCGAGAAACTCCATTTCCAAAAGCACATTCCATTTCCCTTCATGCTTCTAAGGTGTACTTCACCTACATCATTCACATATAGAAAAACTACATGCCTCACGGCTAGAGGAAAACTATATTTTTTTGTTGATAGCTATACAGAAACCTTAATCACAATTATGTATGAAACCCTTGCCCTTGGGTTTTAGGTCCACTCGACATATCCTTGTCTCTAAATTATCCATTAAAACATGCAAGTGAATCCCTCTTACATTTACTTTTTCCTAACTACCCATATAACACAAGAGCTGAAAACATAAACATCAACTATTGACATTTGCAATTTTGATCAACCACTCTTTACATTCTTAGATATCTCTAAAATACGTTGCCTCAACCCCTTGCACACCATAAGTAACATTTTTTTACATATTTTAACTCTAATTTTAATTTGAATATTATTAATAGATTGTATATTTTTAGTAACCAAATATTTCATGACTATAATTTGCAAGACATGAACTACTTAAACGTAGACAAAACACATCATATCTTAAATTAAGAAAACAAGCAACCTCTTTCCACCTATACATTGCACAATACACTTTTATGGTTTTATTAGTTCAAATCCCTCTTTTGAATGGAAAATAAAAGCCACCTTTCTCTCATTTGGCCAACCACTTGAAGAACTTGATTATCAATGATTTTTTTGCATCCTCTATTCTCACGTGCTTTTCGAGCTTAAAACTGAAAGGGAAGTGGAACACCATGAATTAGATTGTTCCTACCTAAATAATATATACTATGTGCTCCACTTTTTGTCATGATCTTGTATGCATTATGCATTTAAAATGGCCAAACGAAAATAAAATTGGAAAACCCAATAAATGTTTGTTCTCAGTTTCAAGCTCGAGTACTTATAGGGGAATAGGTGATGCGTGAGTAGATTTCTACAAAATAATTTGTGGAATAAGTGTGGGACATGCATGTATTTAATTCCCACTTTTTAATATAAAAATCCCTCTTTTGAATGGTAAATGAAAAATACCTTTCACTCAAATTGCATTGATTTGAATAATGCGGACGAGATCGAGACAAAAAGTGGAACACATAACATTATTATTTAGGTAAGAAAAAACTAAGTCAGGGAATAGGTATGGGGCATGAAGGTATTTAATTCTCACATTTTTACTAAGTCATGGAATAGGGGTGGGACATGCAAATATTTAATTCTCACATTTTTATTTAGAAATTTATCATTCAAGTGGTAGATGAAATCCACCTTTCGCTCTTATGGACAACTACTTGTGTGGCTCGATTATCAATTTTTTTCCATGCATCACTTATTCCCATACAAGTACTAAGATTGAAACTGAAAATGAACATTTATTGGGTTTTCCTCATTTTTAAAATTTGACCATGTTAAACGTGAATTGCAACCATGTGCATGTTGCATGTGAGATCAAGAAAAAAATGGGTGTGCATAGAAGAATTTATCTTGGTGGGAACAATCTAACTCGTCGAATAAGCGTGGGGCATGCATGTATTTAATTCTCACATTTTTATTTCTGACCTTACATTCATGTCTTCATCTTCCTTGAACATTCCTTTTATGCATACATTCCTTAAGCATACATTCTCACTTTTTATTTCTAACCTTCGATTTGTGTCTTTGTCTTCCTTGAACATTATTTATATGCATCTTAACTACTTGATCCTTGAGAGTAATTTTAGTTGTCGATTTTCATCACAACATACCTCCCTCCCAAACATCTTGCTCTCCTAAATCACATTACATCATCTTTCACACTTCCAAGGTTTCACCTACATCATCTACACTTGGAAAAAACTACATGCCTCACGGCTAGAGACAAACCCTATTCTTTTCCCTGATAGCTACAGAGAAACCCTATTCATAATTGTGTATGAAACCCCTAATCTCATTTTTTTATGAAACCCTAATCATAATAGTGTATAAAGTGGAGCACATAATAAATATTATTTGGGTAATAATAATCTAAGTTGGGGAATAGGTGTGGGACATGCAAGGGTTTAATTCTCATGGTTTTACTAAGTCATGGAGTAGGTGTGGGACATGTAGGTATTTAATTCCAGTGTATAATTCACCTACATTATCCACACGTGTAAAAATATGTGCCTCATGGCTAGAGATAAACCCTATTATTTTCCCTTATATCTACATAGAAACCCTAATCCCAATTTCATATAAAACCCCTAATCACAATTATGTATAAAAACGTTTTTGTATTTTTGTAGAGCACATAACATATGTTATTTGGGTAGAAATAATACAAACCAAGGAATACACGTGGGACATCATGAAAACCACTAGAGTGGCTCGATTATACTTATTTGTTCAAGAATCACCTAATCCCCTATAAATACTCAAGCCCGAAAGCGAAAATAGACATTTATTGGGTTTCCTTTTTTTTTTACATTTTGTCCCTTTAAAAACAAATTACATTCATGTGCATAATGAAGGCGCTCCAAATAATGATTTGTATATTCTTTGTGTTTGATAATACAAAGAGTAAGCCTTATATATAAAGGCTGCGAGAGAGGGAGCCGCAGCGTAAAGCAGATTACATAAGCTGTTTATTAAACAAATACAAACTAAAATGTATTAATGCGCTAACATTCCCCCCCTAGATCTGAGCGGAGGAGAAGAAGAGGCTTCCCAGACTGCCTGGTGGCTTGCTGGTAGAAGGTTTGGAAATTTGCAAGTGCCTCACTCTTCTTCCGAAGGAAATATACCCACATTTTCCATGAGTAATCATCAATGATGAGCTGAAAGTATGCAAAACCTTGGAAGCTAGCTGGCAGGGGTCCGCACATATCGGTGTGAACGACCTGAAGATGCTCTGTAGAATGATAAGAGCTCTGTTTGAATGGACCTCTATGTTTTTTGCCCGCAAGACATCCTGAGCAAACGGGTAAGGAATGGGAGAGTGGAGGAAGCCCTCTTACCATTTCCTTCGCACTTTGAGCCGATGCGAGAGCCCGGCGAGAAAGATGACCATATCGAAAGTGCCAAAGTGCAGTGGACTCCGCCGTTGATGCAGAGAGAGCAATGCTAGATGAAGTGACCACATCCTGTGCAAATAGACGGCCCTTCGAAATGCTTGAGCAATGGTCCGACTCTCCTGGGAAATGATGCGGGACTTGACCCCTTTCTCAACAAAGAATTCAACCTGCATTCGATGGTTAATAAGTTGACTTACAGAAAAAAGATTTGAAGTCAAACCTGGAACATATAGCACCTTTGTGAGTGTACATCTTCGTGTTCCAAGAGGAATGATGACATCACCAATCCCTGCTGCAATATACTCTTGATTGTCTGCAATGGTGATCCGATCTCCAGTGGGCGGTCACTCAGAGTATGGAACAACTTCTTATTGCCAGTCATGTGTTTGCTGGCGCTTGAATCAATCAACCAGACATCTTCTGACGGCTGCGAAGTCTGTGAGACTAGAACAATGTCAGAATGAGTCGTATCTAGTACCTCTTCATCGGAGGTGGTATCCTGCTAAGTAGCAATGTGGCCCTTCTGCCTCTGATTATGAGCATGCCATCGAGATTTCTTGGAATATCCTCGGCCAGAAGTGCTCTCTTCGCCAGAGTTTCCATACTTGCGACCGTTGTAATAACAATTCGCAGTCGTGTGCGTATCCGTGGAGCAAATGTGGCACCACCGATCCGCCTTGTGATTATCTGCTTGCAGGGTGGGCATTTGTGGTGGCTATGAAGATGTCATGAGCATGTTGCTTCGATTCGGGGAGCTGATTGCCCTTTCCGAGGCTTATGTTTTTGCCTCGTGATGAGAGCCTTGTCTTGAAGGCTTCTTGTACATTTGCATGGCTTCTTCCTGCTGGATATAATTCACGGGGTTGCAAAACTCACCTCTGTTGAGTGATTGTCAACGTGGTGATCAATGTCTGAAACCGAGAAGGAAGAGCTCGTAGGGTGAGCGGGACTAGCAACTTGTCGTCCACTGGTTCACCGAGTGCAGAGAGTTCTACACGTAACTCAGCTACACGCCGCAAGAAGGCTTCTACTGATTCGCCATCATGCATACTCATCGTATGAAGCTTTGTCTGAAGTTGCTAACTTTGTCGTCAGATTCTTAGCTTCGTAGATGGTACACAATGTGCTCCATGCCTAAGAAGAAGCGGTTGCTTCCCGAATGTATGGCTGCACCTCATCAGAAAGACTCAGGGTGATGAGCATTAGCGCTTTCACATCAGCCTTTTCATATTTTTCCAATAGATCAGCGTCTGTGGGAGGGGCGTCTTTGCCAGAGACAATCCCCCAAAGATCTTCGAATTGAAGAATCGTCCGCATTTTGGTTTTCCATGCGGTGAAATTTGGCCCTTTCAAGAGTTGGGCATCGGATAGCAATATTTTTGGAGCAGACATTTTCAAAAACTCAAAAATGTATTTTATTTATTTATTTATTTTTCAAAAATGGCTACAATGCTTACTGAAGGAATCTGTCCCGAAGATGGGCTCTATAGGCTCATGCAGTGAGACGCCGACGCTCCTGTGGGCGTTCTATTTCACGTTCGTCATCTGCATCATAACCACGTTCAAGTTCTGCACGAATCCACCGTGCTTGACATCGAACGTCGAACCAAAAATATTCCAACAGTCCTCGGCGCACAATCTCGTCAAAGAGAATGTTCCCAGTGTTGTGTAGCTCGTTGATCAAGGCAAAGAATAGCCCAGTGGTGTCTTCGTTGTCATTCAATGCCCAAATATTTGGTGCATTGCTTGCGGTGCTTTGTGCATCGAAAACTGAGACATACACCCACACACAGTTTTGCAATTTTCGACTTTGCTTACACGTACAGAGATTTGGATGGTAATTCACGTGGTTCTACAGGAAGTATGATTCTTCTTGTCTTCCACGCTCCAAGGACAGAACACATGACTTATTGTTCCTCCACGCACTGACCACAGCCTTGATGTTTCTCCATGCACAGCCACAACTTCCTCGCAGGCAGAGACCTCTTCTCTGAATCTCCACGCACAGCAAGCATCCACGCACAGGTTCAGCACAAAAAAAAGAATCTTCACGCACAACAAGCATCCACGCACAGGCAGAGGACGTCTTCACGCACTCTGTTCCTCCACATGCAGGTTCTTCTTCAGTCTCCACGCTACGCAGTTCTTCTCGATCTCCACGCTCTGATACCAATGAAGGTGCTCCAAATAATGATTTGTATATTGCTGTGTTTGATAATACAAAGAGCAAGCCTTATATAGGCTGCGAGAGAGGGAGCCGTGGCAGAAACAGTTACATAACTGTTTATTAAACAAATACAAACTAAAATGTATTAATGCGCTAACACATAATGTGTGTGAGAAAGAGATGAAAAATGGATCACATAATGTGTTTTAATTTTTAACCTTCAATTCATGTCTTTTCCTTCCTTGAACATTCCTTTTGCACATCCTTGTTGCATGATCCGAAGGAAGCAATGCCAGTGTCGAGGTTGCAATCTTAGCAGACCTCCCTCCCAATTGTAAGCATCATCTTGGCCACAAGCACATTGCATCACCCTTCATGTTTCTGGTGTACTTCACCTACATCATCCACACCTAAAAAAACTACGTGCCTCACGGATAGAGAAAAACCCTATTCATTGCCCTAATAGCTACAGAGAAACCCTAATTGTAATTGTGTATGCAACCCCTACCCTGGGATTTTAGGTCCACACCACATATCCTTGTTTCTAAATTAACCCTTGAAACACATAAGTGAATTCCCCTTGCATTTATTTGTGTTCTAACTACCTGTAAAGTGCAAGAGCTGAAATTGAAAACAATTATTGACATCAAAAGTATTGATTGATCACTCTTTTCTTTTTTAGATATCTCCAAAATATGTTTCCTCAACCTCTTTCACACTATATGCACTTTTTATTTCAAACAATTGACACACTAAATGTCATGCAGTCAAAAAACCTTTCCACCATAAAATACGTAAAATGAAAAAATAGCACAAATTGCTTGTCGATAACATCTTCTTCTACCCTATACATCCATTCCCCATACGGCCTCAATTATCAATGATTATTCTTGCATCACCTACTTCACTATAATTTCTTGAGCTTAAAACTGCAAAACATTCTGCAAAGTGCTACAAGAAGCAAGCAGTGTGGTTGGGTCTCGAATTGGGACCCTAGTGAAGTCTCATACATTTTTATTTTGGCCCCTTTAAGCTCACATTGCACTCATGTGAATAAATCACATGAGATTATGATGATTAAGTGGAGCACATATAATAGATATTATTTGGGAAGGAACAATATGCTTCATGGAATAGGTGTGGGGCATGCAGGTATATAATTTCCCACCTTTTAATTTACAACAATCCATTCATGTCTACATCTTACCTATCCAATTAAATTTCGTCCAATTGAAAACCTTGATGTCATTAAATAAAAAACAAAAAGCTTGATTAACAAATAAAAGATACCTTTCACTGATATGTCTGATTGCTCCTAGGACTCAATTAACGGTGTTTGTTTGTTCACCATCTATTTTCATGCACTTACTTGCACTTGGAAATTGAAAGGGAGGCTACAAATTACTACAAGATGCATTCATTAATTATGGGTTTTGAACCCTTAAACTCACTGATTTTCCCCATATTTTATTGTGTCCTCTTTATGAGATTGAAATGCTTAAGTGGAGCTCATATAATCAGATATTATTTTTGTAGGAACAATGTGATCCATGGAAAACATGTTGGCCATGCAATCCAAATCCTTAATCTACCTTTGAATCGTATGACCAATCCTTGGAAGGTGTCAATTATCAATACATGGCCATGCATCTACTCCCTACAATTACTTCACCTTACAATCGGAAAAAGAGGCTATAAATTTTTTTGCAACAAGTAGTCATTGTGGTCATGTTCCAAAGTTGGAACATGTTGGATTTTCCTTTTTTATTTTTCCCCTTTAGATGCAAATTGCACTCATGTGAATACTACACTACCCTAATCATTAACCTGATAGTTGGAGAAAAACACCGTCTAAAGCTTGCATGACATTTATACCTAAGCATTCTAATTACACTCCACATCTTCTGGTCCCTAACATGTCCCGTGAAACATGCATTCAAATTCCCCTTACATTTACATTTTTCTTAACTACCCAATAAATTCAAGAGTTGCAAATTCAAACAAGTATTCACCTTGAAACATTTTCCATCCGCTACTTGCATTTTGAGATATCTCCCTCTACAGTTTCATCGACATATTCCACAACATAGGAATTTTCATTTTTATGATTGAAAAACATTCCCTACTCTTCGTAGAGGGTATATTTTCACATTAGCTCCTCAATTCCTCTTTCCTTTCCCATGCACTTCTCCACCCTCAAACACCATTTTCTACACCCATCTTCCTTTCCCATTGTTCCTCTTCATCCATTTTGCTTCTTCACTATATCCCTTTTGGCATTCACATCATACATTTCACGTATGGTTACTAGTCATATTATTAGAGGAAATGCATCGAGTCATTAATCACCCTATGTTCAACGGTGTTCGATTAAATTTATGATGACAAGGGGTTCTAAAATACTTTCTACACATCAAATTTTGTTTTCATAACTTAAAAAAATTAGGGAAGGAACTGTGGTGCCACATCATTAACCACGTGGTGGGTGAACTATACATAACATTAAAAAAGTAAAATTTGCATAGTAAACTGAAAAATAAATTTTCTCATGCCAAAAATTGCTTGTACCTATGTGGTAAGTGGATAAATTAACATTTATCCCCAAAATACCATATTTAATCCACTTCACATAATCCCTTACCACTTTATCGGTCTCCGACTATTTTTCCCTGTGGGCCACATGCCATGCAACGGAGCCGAAGACGAGGTGAACCCATTTTGGGGTTTCATGCAATGAGCACATTCCTAAACAATACCAATTTTACAATCATATATTCATTCTATATTAGTTGTTTTAAATGCATGTTTTTTTAATAAAGAATTATTATTTTTATGAACATATATTCATTCATTATTGAGTTTTTTATGTGCATGTTCTGTTTAATCTTTCATTTAACAAAAACTCTATTGATTCATCATATTTTGGCCTTTTGTACACATTTGTACATAAGGTTATGTTCTTGTTTAATGGGTTTCATTCGACTGTTATTTTTCCATGCATACACTTCGAACTATTGTTTTTCATTTTATATTGATTTATTTCATTGCATTTTGTTTATTCCTATGTTCATCATGAACTCTTCTAATATAGATTAAAAATTGATGGCAAAAAGAGTAGATTAATTTGATGTATTTTATTCAATGTAAAGAAAACAATATATACAAAAGGAGAAGATGGCTACATGATGAAAAAGTATGCCAACCATCCAACCAAACAAATCATGTAACTAACCACACAATGTAATAACGATGCTAATGAAACTAATATTCACCCTTATTACATTGTTTTTACAAATGTACCACCGAAACAACTCAAATTTCACCTTGCCAAGAGACTTGGTGAGTATATCTGCTACCTGATAATTTGTTGGTAGTATAGGAGATGGATGTGGTGGTTCAAAAATGATTCTCAAATTTAATGACATTCAACCTCAATATGCTTGGTTATTTCATGGAAAATGGATTCGTCAAAAACTTCAACACACTATGTTTGTCAAAATGAATGATGGGTGGCTTTTCTTCAAGATTACCCATACCATCCAAAATGTGATGTAACCAAATCACTTTACACATAGCTCTTTATGCGGCATGATATTATTCCACAATGGATGAGAGAGAATTTTTTTAAAAGTATACAATTCACAACGAGCATCATAAGGTCCAACTTTGCTCTAAAAATACACTAAAACTTACTCGGTTTCACCAAAACTTGCATAAATTGTAAAATCTTCAACATTCTATTATGAAATTTGGCATGAAGCATTATAATAGTCTTATCTAACTTTCCATGCTCACCATCTAGCCCAAATATTCATGAAACTCTCTATCCAATCTCATGTACATGTGCTTACTTGTATGTTTCTCACCCGTTGCTTCCCAAGGACCCTGTAAAATCATCAAACCACTTGAATGCAAAACCGTAACTCACCATACACCTCATCTAAACTATCATAACAATGTATACTCACTCTTATGCAAACTACTCCTAGCTAGGGTTTAGTTAGGGTTTCAAACCACTTTACCTTCTTAACGATCATTCATAAAAATGTGACAATCAAACCACCTTTTTTTTTTTTTGAAATATGAATAACTAACCTTAGAAATATATTCTAAAGAGCCGAGGTCCCCATGAAAATAATACAATTCACAAAGAGCATTTTAAGGTCCAACTTTGCTCTAAAAACACACTGAAAATTACTCGGTTTCACTAAAACTTGCATAACTTGCAAAATCTTCAAGATTCTATCATGAAATTTGGCATGATGCACTATAACGATGATTCTCTAACTTTCCATGCTCACCATCTATCCCAAATATTCATATAACTCTCTATCCAATCTCATGTACATGTGCTTACTTGTCTTTCTCACATGTTGCTACCCAAGGACCCTATAAATTCTTTAAACAACTGAATAAAACCTATAACTCACCATACACCTAAGGTACATTATAATAACAATGTTCCCATACTTCAATAGGAATCATCAGCTCCAAATATCATATCTCTACCTCATTTTGCATGATCTAAGGCTAGAAACAAGCCGGAATGACTTGACTCAACCATGATAACTCATGACTTGACCTTGCTGACCTCATGTAGACCCAAGGACACCTATAACACACCTCATAGACCATATATGACCTCATGAAAACATCAAACCAACTCATAATAACTCAAACCATGATTTTTCATACTCAACCAAACACTTGGATACTATAGAACTTCACCAATCTTGACACAACCACTCAATCTTCATGCATGACACCGAACAACATAATATAGGGACTCTCATGATTTCATGGCACTCTTTTCCATCAATGGGGCTATCATAAATGACAACACACCCACACAATGGCCAATAATCTCCCCATTTATCATTGATGACAACCATCATTCAGAAACCTTGATGGAAACCAACATGACCAATACACATACAAGACTTTTATCATGTTTCGATTCCTCTCTCTCCCCTTTTCCATCTATGAAAAGGCTACAATGACCCAAAAATATATGGGAATTACAACACAAGACAATGCACAATGGAAACAATAACATGAAAAACAAAGTAATAACATTGAATGAAGTTCCATACCTCATAACATTAGGTTTTCTAACTGAGTTAGACCTTCTCAAATCAATCCTCTTAGTCACCTTCACATCTAATTTGGAACTTGGACCAGCTTCATCATCATGCTTTCCTTGAAACCCTAGGCCTGTTTTGTCATTTGTGTCTCTTTGACCTTATAAACACTCATCAAGATCTTTAGAGCTCTTATCAAGCTTCTCATACATCCTCAACCTACTATATGCACTCTCAAAATTTGATTTAAGAGCTTTCAAATTGTCTTCATACCTAGAAAAAGCTTGCTCTTTCTCCTTTAAGGCATTAGACAAACTTTCAATTTGAGATTTCAAACCCTTGATGGTTTGATCATGATCTTTCTCCATTTCCTTGACCTAATATTGATAGGCCTTAATACATGACTGAGCTATTTCATTCCTTCTCCTCAATATAGCCTCAATATCTTGAAGACTTACCCATAGCTTGTGCTTCTAGGATCTCCTTCAAGATGTTAGAATTACTTCTCAAGGACCTGATCTGATACCAATTATTGGAAGCACAAGAGACTGAGAGGGGGTGAATCAGTCTATTAAAAATTTAAACCATTTCCATTCATCATTCATTACCAATCAAATAACCATTCATCCATACAACAACCATATGTGTGTTTAGTTAAGCATTGAATACACCATACACAAGAACAAGAGCAAGAGAGTACACAAGAACACCAAATATATGTGGGAAACCCTCAAGGGGAAGAAAACCCACTAAAAATTTGTTGATATTACTCACAAAAATAAATTTAGTGAAGCATTAAATTCACAAGGAGTATCAACCCCTAGTTTAGTAGAGCACCAACCCTACAAGGAGCACCAACCCCTAATTTAGTGACACACCCACTCCACAAGGATGCTACAACCCCATAGGATGACCAAACACCAACTCATCCACCTAAAAATATTTGATCTCTGATTTTTCTGCTTCCACAACTGATGGAGATCACATATTCAGCTCACAAACTCTTTCTCAAACCCTAGGTATTCAATCTTATACAATTTTCTTCCTTCTCAACTTGTCTTTCCTCTAAACACTTTATTTCATGTTGTTGTAGACACCTATAATTACGCCTGAGCAATTTAAATACTTAAATCATGCTTATTATCTCCTTTCCTGCAAATTGGCGACATATCATCAAAAGTGCTCATCTTCTCTTATCGCCGCTAATTAATTACACTCACGCTAATTAATTAATTCTTCTATTCAACAAATACCCTAATTAACGACCTTTCGTTAATTAATCCTTCCTTCTATATAAATGAATTAATTATTATTAATTAATTGGCTTCTCCTTTCATTAAACCAATAAATCATTATTTAGTTGATTTAATTTCCTTCTATAGTCTAAATCATGCTAATATTCCTCTAAAAGCTTTTATAAGCTTGCACATCTATTAATTAATCATCTTGATTAATTAATAAACCCCCTTTATCCACATGAGTCACTAAAGGACAAGCTAAACTCTCCTAAAGTTAACTCAACCCTATCTAAACCCCCTTATCCACAACTAACTCAACATCTCTATTATCCCACATGCAAAGGGATGTAGAGATTGCTTTATCCATTGGGCTATATAAAGAGCCCTCCTCCTACCTTTACACTTACACCTAATTCTTGAGAAACAAAAGCAAGCATATAGCAAATACACTATAAGCCTTTTGTCATTCTTGAGAAATTCACCATTGGAAGAGCTAAGCCTCATTTCTTGCATTACATTCATCCAAGTTCTTAGGTCATATGGGAATAATCAAAGTGGTCTTGTAGCCATGCTTTGATGAGCTCCCATTCCTAATTTCTTGAAGATCAAACAATCAACTATTGATTTCCATTGAATCTACATAGGTCCATTTGATTTTGTTGGTAATCTAAAGAGTAGAGGTTCTTGATAATTAGCATGTTAGTTTGATTTATGCTTCAAAGTTCTAATGCAATAATGTTTTTGTCTAACCTTTCTTAGCTCTTATCTTGATGGTGTTTTAGATTTTGATTTAGCTTTGTTATAGAACTATTTAGGTGTTAGTTCTCATTTTTCTAACTTAGCTAAACAAAACCATGCACACAAATGCTACCACACCTTCCTCAATCTGAAACAGACTTTATCATACTTCAATACATTCCTTCATACCTCGGAATTACTCTCCTCTAGGTCACACTTTTCCCCCATGCAAGACTAGCTCACCAAATGAGCTTAAACTTCACTTTTATATGCATTTATTCTCTCAAACCCAAAGGAGGTCGGTCCCTCATGATAAATTTGACCCATAAAACATTATTAAATTCATGTACATTCATTACAATGGTCACAAGTGACCCAAATAGGTCATCTAGCCAAAAACCATCATCTATGCACCCAAAATCATCAAAACCCTTGCATTGGAATGAAAAAATCTCCTAACACCAAAAATATTTTTAGGAAACCTCTAAAAATCATCAAACATGTTTAAAATAACATTTATACATCATCCATGGTCACAATTATCATGGAACAATCAGATTATTTTGTTTAATGGGCCCAGTGGTTGATTGCCTTCATTAAACACATGTTTCCAACACCTCGATTTCACCTTTTGGCCTCAACACCACCCAAAAACACCTCAAATATCGCATGTGAAAACTCAATGGAAATCTAAATACCTGTAAAGCACATCTAATCAAGGTATATCTCATGAAACATCCCCTGATTCAAACCATTGCCACTTTTGTCTTCGCCAAAACATGCTGCCCAAAAACCTATTTTCCAAATTAAGCTAATAAGAATCCTTTATGTCACTTAAAATGCATTCAAATTAATTTAATAGGTTCCAAATTCACCCCTCTTCACATTCCAGGTGATATCAAGCTTCAACTCATCCATATCATGCCTCAAACAACTCAATAAGTCAGCAAGAACAACATTGTCCTAAAATGGCAGCTACAAACTTCTTCATAAACTAACCTGAATGAATAACCAAAACACCTCATGATGATGCAATAAATACCTCTTTGTAAATATATCTAATTCACCTTTCCATAACATATAATAACTCCTTCCAAATCCAAGTGGAAGGCCTTCAAACAAGTCCATCTTTGTAAACTACTTTTTATCTCTACTTGGACTCAAGAACTGACACTTAGCCCAACTTGCTCCAACATACCAAAAATCACTTCCACATTGAACCAAATAATTTAACATACTTATAAATGATTCCTAATCCCTAATAAACCTTCACCAATCATTAATAATTCATATTCATCACTTTACCTATTGTAGCCATTTGTACCCTGTTAGAATGAGCATCCTCCAAACTTGAGCCTCAAAGAACAGCTCATAACTTCTCGTATACCTTTTCCAATCTTCAAATTTGACATATCACTAGAAATTTGTCTGAACCATCTTCACAAAAAAACTTTAATAGAAGTATTAACTCCCCTATAGCTCCCTGCAATCTCAATTGTACTAAAGGATGCTTCAAAATGCCCCAAAAACTAGTCCTCTTAAATAGGGAACACATTACACATTTTCACCTCAAAAATGATTTGAAAGTATCATGTAAATCTATATCAGCTCATGGCATTTCATAAATGGAAATTTACTCTTTACCTCATTTGGACAATAATGCCACAAACCAAACTTCTTCAAAAGCAAGCTATTTTAGGTGAGGCCCACATATGACCATATGTTCTATCTTACCTTTCTTCATCACTTTTGCACAAGCAATCAAAATATAGGCTTGGTATGCTCACTCTTTTTCAAACTTCTCCTAGCTAGGGTTTAGCTATTGTTTTAAACCACTTTACCTTCTTAATGATTGTTCATAAAAATGTGACGATCAAAACACATATTTTTGTGTGAAAGGATCATTATTGACCTTATAAGCTATTTCAAAGATATCAGGTCCCCATGCAAAGCATAAAATTCACAAAGAGCATCATAAGGTCCAAATTTTCTCTAAAAACACTGAAACTTGCTCGGTTTCACTAAAACTTGCATAACTTGCAAAATCTTCAAAGCATTGTATCCTAAAATTTGGCATGAAGCACTATAACAATCTTCTCTAACTATCCATGCTCACTATATAGTCCAAATATTCCTATAACTATCTACCCAATTTCATTTGCATGTGCTTAATTGTCTATTTCTCACTTGTTTCTTCCCAAACACCCTATAAATGCATCAAACCACTTTGAATACAAACCTAAAACTCACTATACACCTCGGATACACTATCATAACATTGTTCCCATACTTCAACAAGACTCATCATCTCCAAATCTCATGTCTCTACCTCATTCTGCATGTTCTAGGGCTAGAAACAAGCCTAGAATGACTTGACTCAACCATGAAAACTCATGACTTGCCCTTTCGATCTCCTATAGATCTAAGGACACCGTAACACACCTAATAGACCATATCGACCTCATGAAAACATTAAACCAAATCAAAATGACTCAAACCATGATTCTGCATACTCAACCAAGCACTAGGACACTATAGACTTTCACCAATCTTGACACAACCACTCAATATTCATGCATGACACCTAAAAAACATCATATGGGGACTCTCATGACTACATGACACCCTTTTCCATCAATGGGGTTGACATCAATGACAACACAACCCCACTATGGCCAACATTATGCTCTTCCTCCCTCTTCCTCTCTTCCCACCTCCACCATCCCCACCTCTGCTATGTCTTCCTCCTCTATCCCTTCCTCCATCCCTCTCACCTCTGCCCCTCCACTTGCAAGAGATCCCAAGATATTTCTCTAGACAAATCCCATGGGAACAAAATCCCTAAATTTTCTATTGAGGATGAGGTCCTTCCTCCCCCTATCATTAGGGAAGGTGAGTCCATACTTGGTCTTCTCTCCATGGGAAAGAATGGCCATGAAACCCCCCACTTTCGAATCCCCGAAGGCTAGAGTTGAGCTTGAAATCCAATTAGACAAGATCAAAGAAATCAAGGGCACGATTAAAGCTTTCATGCTCGAGAATGAAAAAGGCAAGGTTGATGAGAAGACAGTGATGGATGTTTTCAAGCTTGTCAAAAAAATTGAAAAAAATATGGAAAATTTTAGGGCCAAACAACGCGATATCCTTAGCATTCTCAAGAGCACTCTCAACTTCATTTGCCTCATTTCTTCTCAGCTTGAAAATAAAAAAGGAAATGAAAAAATCAAAAAATAAACCGGCGTTAGAGACATCAAAAGGGGGCTTGATAATGTAAAGAATAGACTTTAAAATCTCATGAAATAATATTTTGTGACTTATTTCTCTAGGTGTTTTGCAAGTTTTCTTTTGTCTCTTTGCTATGAAGTTTTACTATTATTGTATTGATACTTTCTTTGACTTCCCGCAATGTTTGGGCTGCTTGTTGACCTGGATGTTTATTCTGGTCTTGTTTTTCCTTTTTATGTATTGTATTGAATATTTGGGATTTGGCCTTTTTGTAATTGGGTAGGGTCCCAAGTAAAAACCTTTATCCTTGATAAAAAACATGAGGCCAGGACCTAATGTTGTGTGAAAGTGTATGTATCGTAGCATGTTGAGTAGGATTGTGTCATGTACATGGAGAAACTAGAATTGGTAGAACATTGGTAAACACAAGAGCTACTAGAGAATAACATCAACATGGTGAGGGGAAAACCCTATAGATTCCAAGATCCCAACTAGATGAGTAGGACAAGTATAAACAAGAAGAATGTGCCCATTAGGAGAAAATAGAATAGATGTAACATTAGAATTGTTGGCAATAGTGGAAGGAGTAAGTGCAAATATAAATATCAATATGTGAGTCAAAATATGTGTAACGTATGGATTTCTAGAAAGCTTGAAAATATCAACCTCAAGCAATGGGGGAGAGATACAAGACTCATCATAAGAAATATGTGTAATTTGGAAAGATTAGAAGAATTAAAGTAGTATGAATTAGCCCCTATGACCATAGATAGAAATGTAAAAGAGAGGAATGAATTCCCCCATGAATATGACAAGAAAAGATGTATCCATAGTACATGAATCATGCATATAATATCAAAAAGTGAAAGCATTAGGAACAATTTTCAAATCAAAATGCAATGCTTTAACATGTGATAAGGAAGGTGTGGAGAGAGATGTAACATTGGAAGAACTAAGCATATGATTATTATAAGTGCATCGAGAGTGAGACATAATGGAATGAGTATTGTGGGTGCTAATAGAAAATTAATCTTGTAAATCAGTAGCACTAGGATGCATCCCAATAGGAGAAGGATGTGCAATGTAGGTAATATCATGAGCATTATGTATGAGAGGAATATCACAAAGAGTAGAAACATGAGGTGTGGAATCTACTGTAGTAGTATCCATGGAAGAAGGTGTAACAAAGGCATGGGTAGAAAGAACTATATGCATAGTATGTAACCAAGGATGGCCTAGAAGAATATTATAAGGGACATCATAAGGCATAACATGAAATAGAACATTAAGAGTGTAAGGTCCTACAATAATGGGTAGAGTGATTTATCCTAACGCTTTCTTAGGGATGTTATAAAATCCGTAAATATATAGGGTAGATGAAGCCAAATTAGAAACAGAAAGTCCTATTTGATGGAGAAAGGAAAGATTGCATATATTAAGATCAAGAGCAGGATAAACTAGGACATGCTTAACAAACACATTATGAATTTGAACCTAAATATAGAATGGGGAAGAATTTTCATCAAGTATATGGTTATCCATAAAAGAATTTTACACAAACAATCTAATCAGACAAATAAATTTGTATGGAAAGTGATGTTGATAAAAGGGAAAATGATGTCAAATTAATAAAATGACCATATCTTGAAATGGAAGATGAATTTTGTAAAAAAATAGAGGATTTTTTTAATGTTATAAATTTAAAAAAAAATCCAAGGGATTTTGCCAAAAGTGTATATTTTTTGAATTAGGTTTTAATAAGTAAAAAGTGTAATTTTGAATTTCTAAAAATTTGGCTCAAAATTGTATTAATAAAATGTTGTTGTAATATATGGAAAAAGGAAAAATGACCTCAAAGGAATTCGAAAATAGAGTCATTATTTTTGAGATATGAAACAAAAGATGATTTGAAAATTGGGATCCCTAGAAAGTGACCCAAAGGGTAGGATGAAGCATGAAACCCTAAGGATTTTTTTGCAGATCTCGATTGATGGCAAGTTATATATGAAAATCATGTTTGGATCTGAATATATGATGAAGATATTAACCTTAATGCTTGACTAGGGTTTGAGTTTGGAGAAAAATGAATCCGTTAAAGAGAATGTAAGGAATCGAGTTCACTAAATGATTTAATGAAATTAAATATAAGATAAGGACACTGCTAATTAAATAGATATAACAATATTTAAGCAAGATCATGCAAAGTAAATTCAATAAAGAGTAATACATTGGGTTTAGAGAATGACTTAGCTTGCCACCATAAGTCTAGATTGATTCGGGCTAATGAATAACTTGGAAGAGCATATTCGGACTATATAAGATTTGATTTTACGCAACTAAGCATGATCAAAAATTCTCCAAGGAAGAAGAAGTTATCTCACCAATATGGCTTGATTTCCATTTTAGTTCTTCTCTTACTACTCTTTGCCAAGTAGAAAGGGGGTTTGAATCAATCTTTCCATGTAAATGCTCTTATCAAATGTATATGTCTTTACGAGACATGGTGTAAATTGAAACATGGTGTACTAGGTTCTTTATATAGCTTTCTAATTTTGGAGAAGCTTGCAACCTAGTGAATGTGGGATAAAGGTAAAGTAGAATTAGAAAGGGATAAGTATGATTAGAAGATATTAATTAGTGATTAACAACTCATGGGAGTTGGGGGTGATTTAATTAATCAACTAGGATTAATTAATAGGCCAAATTAAGCTTATAGAAGCCATTTAGAGGTGATTTAGAGGGAAATTAGTAGAATTTGAAGGGTTTGAAAGGGGGATTTAACTAATAAGAAGGTTTATTAGTTAAATATGAGATTGAAAGACTTAATTAATTAATAATGGTTAATTAATTAATTAAAAGAGGATTATAACTAATGAAGTTTTTTTAATTGGCATCCAGGATGGGGAAGGCTAGTTAATTAACGAAGTGTCGTTAATTGACTAAGACAAAGGGGAATGTTAGCTAATTAGCGTAAAAATCACTAATTATAACGAAATGATGGGAAAGAGGATAATTAGTGCAATTTTAGTATTTAAATCACGTATTCAAATTTCAAGGGCGCCTACAACTTCTACCAAAATCCTACATGCATCCGCTCGCCTACTCCACTATGTCAAATTTTCATAAAGCCATCACTCCTTCATACTACGTGTCCTCTACAAATTCTCCCTATGCATTCCTTCTTTCATGTGTCGTACTCTTTTCTTCTTTCCTTCTCAAAATTTTGTGTGTGTTCCTTCTCTATCTCGCTCTTCTACTCAAAGCACATACTTCAACATGCCTTCCTCCCAAGCTAACACTTGACTATTGTGCCCTTCTCGGCACTCTCCCTTCTATTCTACTATGCTACCCCTCTCCACTCCATGCGCCCGCATTCTTACATGCACCCATACATAGGAAACTTTTAGTAGGGTTGCACTAGACGTTGGATGCTCCCGCATTAGGATATATTACTATATTTTGTCTCTTTACTGTTTCTATAGATATTAGATTCTTTTGACTACTACTATCTAGAATAAAGTGAAAATTCATACCATTTACCCACATTTGTGAGTTAAATAAACATTATAGATCCTCTTTTGGTGGGGATAGTATTCATGCGGTGGAAACAATGGTATATGGATTTGCATCCATAATCATATCATATTCTTCATCTATACCTTGGTTATCTATAGAGGATTCTCCTGAATCTATCTCTCGTGACTTTGATAACTGTGTTTAGTTGACAACTCAATAGTCTTTTTGTCATGGTACATGCTCCTATGCTTTTCACACCACATCATTGTGTCCTTTTGTGGATTTTATTTCCATGATTGGTTCTTGTCTTATTTTTGTGATAGTGCATCCCTTTCTTGCTGCTTGGTGTCAACTTTCCCTTTCTTGGAATATGAAGTATCTCTATTTTCCCTATGTTTTGATCTTTCTTTAATCTTAACCGCATATCAATAGGCTTCCCCAAGAGTATTGATGTATGTAAAATCCATCTCTTCGTATATGTAATATTGCAACTCACCGCAATATTTGAGAATTTGATGTGTCTCATGCACCCAATTTTGCTAAGTAGGTATGAAAATCATTCATGTAATCCCCGAAATGTCTAATCATGACCTTGATGCAATCGGGTTTAGTTCCTAAAATTGGTCCTCATAGGTATTCAATGGATAATATTCTTATTTAATGGCCTCTACAAAACCATCCCATGTTTATGGAGGTTTTCTATCAATCGTTACATAATCATTATCATAATATTATAGAGACTATGATTCCCACCATTTTTAAGAGGAAGAGATGCTTTCTAAAATATAAATGTTATCTTTTTCGGCATAAAAATGATTCATTGACAAAGAAATACAATTCTATTTAATTGACCCATTTATCCAATTCATCAACATTAGTTTTTCCTTCAAACTACAGAATGTAATAATTTACTAGTACATTTAATGGTTTCAAGCTCCCGAAGGGTCTGTTTGATGTAATTACAACCGCAAAGAGGGGGCTAGTTGTAGGGATGACTTGAGAGAGGACATCAGTGAATTGTTCCATCATCTCCCTCCTCTACTTCTCAAGAGCTTTGTCAAGCATTTCTTTAAAGGGATCTCCCATTTCCTCTTGCATTGTTTGAGGTCGTTTAAAGCGACAAGGAAGGTAATTTGAAGGATCGCATGTCTGGACACCATGCTTATGGTATTTTGACCTCATGTGGTCTAACATGTAAGAGTGGAAATAACCTAGCTCGATACCACCGGGTCCGATTGAGGTGCAACTTGGTGGAAAACACACTAACAATGGTGTTTAATATGTTATAACAATAAATTCACAATGAAAAAATTGTAAACACAAACTAATTCTATTGTAATTACAAATGTATACCAATTGGAAAACTTAATAAGAGAGATGTATGCATGGAGATCTATCTCTTTATTCAAAACAAGCTACTTTATAGCTATACAAGGAGAATGTGATTTTTTTTTTGCTAAAAATAGAATATGAAGGGTTCCATATGGGAACCAAAAGGTCATCCTACATGGAGACAATTTTTATCCACCTTAGGGATGGATTTGAAAATAAAGAAGTGGAAAAATCCAAAATACCTCTTGTTATTACTATCATTTTATATAGTTCCCCTTGTCGGGTCATATCTCCTAGCTCGTTGACATGTTTTACAAACCGCAAGAACCATTGGAAAGAGAACGGAATGAATTTGGCTAGGGAAATTCTAATGGTGATTACACTTAATTATTGCCGTTGACATCCAAACTCCATAAATTCTCCGAGACCCTCAATATTGTAAAATATTAAAAGTTATTAAATAATCTGTTAAGATATGTTTTCATGACTTCCCAAAAATAACTTTTCGTAAATATTGTTATGGATCATTAGTACCCTAGATCAAACTTAGTGCAAAATTATATCTTTGTGTATCATATAATTACTAGTTAAACCCACTCATTCACCAATTTGACATTTTCATAAGCTATCCTAGTAATATCTATCGAATCTCAAGCAAAGTTTCCCTAATATTCCTTAATTCAAGGGTAAATGTAAGGAGAAACTTTTATTCAATTCTAAATCACTCAAAAGAAGGTTTAGATAAAACCAAATTCAGCCAAGAGCAATATAAGCTAACTCAAAGCATTACAAATCAAGCTAAGCTATCAACATCAAGTGTTTAAGAGACAAATTTGTAGTTGCATTCATGTAGTTGCATCATCACAATTGCACTTACAATACGTGGAGAACTACATGCATTTTGTGCCTCTTCAAAGTATTTCTACGCAGCAATGTGGGGGTGCCACACTGCATTGTTATCCTTGTCTTACAAGTATTTCAAGAGAGCTAGGTTTTGGAGGAAATAAATCGAATTTCATTATCTTTCACGCTTCTTCCAAGCTTGAGATCACTCCCAAAGCTATATATATTCATCACACATGATCCAAAAGTTAAATTTACGTAAAAATTAAGGGATACAACCATAAGAATTGGACATTATGGTTTGCTAGTATTTGGAAACTACATCCACTATCCCTAAGGGTTTTGGCAATCTATATAAGAGAAAAATACGTGTGGACTCCTAGTTTATTTCACCATGTTCTAGATCCGAATGTTAGGAATATTATTAGTGTAAACATTATTTAGTGGGTGGATGAAATTATAGTTTTGGGTTAATATATTGTTTGATATTTCCCTAATACTATTTACGGATTATTACATAGGTTGTTTAAACAACCTACATATATAGTTTATTGTTGTGAATTATTTTTCTTAAATTTTAGGAACAATTTCACCTACAAAAGATGTAAGCTCCCTTATGGAATAATATTGATAATTATTTGTTGTGTAAAAATCTCATACCAGCTTTATTTGGTACTAGAGCGAGAATTATTTGAGAGTGGAAGAGAAGGTATGGGGAATTAAAAATAGGGGTAGTAGCATTGTGCTACACTCCTGTGAATGAGAAAATATAAAATTTTAAAGAGCCTATAGCGTAGGATAGAGTATTTTTTTGTGTATTTTTCTGTGAAGTTTGTCATAGGGGCACAGATCTGGACTATAATTCAGTGAGAAAGAAGGATTGGTCTTAGCATTCCATGTTATCTGCCTACTGCGCCTTCAAGCCTGCACCAGTAACTCTTCAATTATCCTGGATCTGAACCTAGCTGCTGGAAGTTTTGGATCGATGAATTGATATTGATATTGGGGAGTGGCATCGATTTTAAAAAATTCCGTATTGAAATCTGCATGAGCCTTTCCCTCGACACCGCTCCATTTCAAACCATGCTCCAGGAAATACGGAGCTAATTTCTACTTTATCAGTGCATTCAAGTAGCTGTCAAACCGTCCAAGTACACTGCGGTTGTTTCATATATTTTTGCGATTAGTCGGTCAAAGTGGGTTTGGGGTTTTGTTATCTTTTAAAATTTTGTTTTTAATGCATTGTCTTAAGTCTATTGTAAGTGGTTATGAGTTTGAGGTCTTTAGATATATTTTAGATTTTTTAGTTTATAAAATCATGAAATAGTCTTTATGTGTCTATTGTCATAATATTATGTCCAATTTTCTCGTTTAAAGTCATGTTTTTAGTGTGTTTATTACTACAATTTTATTTTGTAATTATACAAACCAAGTGTTGTCTATATTTGATTTGTTTTATTTGGTCCGATAGTCATAGTTTTCAAAATTTTGAAAATATGTTAAAAAAGTCACTTTGTCTTTTAAAGTATATTATTTTTAGTCAAAGTTTCTTTTGAGCCATTAGTCATTGTCAAAATTAAAAATAAAATATCCAGAGTCCAATTTTTTAAGTCATATAGAGTCATTGTCAAAATTGCAAAAACAAATTGCCTCACGTTTCAATAATTGGACACATTTTCGCTTGTAAGTGATGTCCATCTTATGGGGATAAATTATACAAGTTGTGTTACATGATCAAATCCAACCGAGTTAGCAAGCAGACTAACTAGAGGATGGAGGAAACAGAGGATGGAGGGCGATCAACACCTCTCGTTAGTCACCAACGATGGGGTCGAATGTTGGTATGGTGGCATCTCTTTTCGGTTTGTGTGGTGTGTGCAAAATAAAATGGTGTGGTTTTCATTCCCGATATGATTGAAATGCGGAGGATGTGCATTTTGGAATATGAGAATAGTCAGTATAAGAGGGATGTTGAATGGAATGATCCTCTCGAGTGTTGAGATTCATCGATTGTCGAAATTCTTCATCGATCGGTCGGTGAAAGATCATTCACTGGAAGTGAAAGTGGGAACCGTTGATTTCTCATATGTAGGTGTATTGGTAGAAGTGTGATCATTCGGTAAGCGATTCAATGTGGTGAAGCGGATAGGTCATGTGCAACAAGATCCAAACAACAAAATCCAAGCCAACAGGATGCATACCTAAAAATATGTGGAGGCATACTATCCTATTTCCAGCTCAATGATGCAATTTTCCCAGTGTTCACATTAAGGGGTGATATCGAGTAGTTAATAATATCCACACTAAGGGGTGAGTGTTAGGAATATTATTAGTGTAAACATTATTTAGTGGGTGGATGAAATTATATTTTGGGTTAACGTTAATATATTGTTTGATATTTCTCTAATATTATTTACTGATTGTTACATAAGTTGTTTAAATAACCTACATATATAGTTTATTGTTGTGAGTTGTTTCTTAAATTTTAGGAACAACTTCATCTATAAAAGATATAATCTCCCGTATGGAATAATATTGAGAATTATTTGTTATGTAAAAATATCATATCACTTCACTAAACCATCCTATAAAGTATAAAAAAACTAAGTGTGCTCATCTTTTTTTATAAATTTCTATATTTACTATGTGCCCTAATTAGATTACATCTTTCGGTCCTTTTACTATACTCTTATACATGAATGCCAAATTTTTATTTATTAATCTGATTAAACATACTCTCTAGATATAATCCTAAATTAGGTTCCACCCTTTTAAATTTTAGAGTTAGATCATTATCCTCAATTGTATAACATAGGGTAAAACTATAACTCGATAACACATGGGATATATGCAAAAAAACTATAGTATGTCATAGCTAGAGATTCATGTTTGCTTGGCTTTGCAAAACTTAATGTTGGAACAAGTGTGAATTCAAATTCAAATGTATTTATATTTAGAATAATATTACTAAATATGTTGATGGGGAGAATATTGAGCACAATCTTACCATGAAATGGTCGTAAAAACATAAACTTTTCTCAATGGGTCAAAAATTGTTGTTAATATCGGCATCGTAGTTATGCTTTTTAATCTAAATTTTACTTATACTATCTAAAAGTGAAGGTGAAAACATTGTTATTTTATTGAAAAATATGAATGTTGTGCATGAGAGAAATATAAAACAATCGTTTAAACATTTTCCAAATTTTGACATGGTTTGTGAATAATAAACAAAAATATGGTAAATTCTATGTTTGAAAGATATGAACAAAAGATTACTAAAATCTAAGAGGAAAGAAGTGGTAAAGTCACAAATTTGCATTCCTAGATTAAGTATTATGTAGATTAGATAAATTGATTTATAATAAATTTGCATACATGTTGTGACACAATGTCGAATCAAATTACACCACACATAAGTGCCATATCTATGTCGGTTTGGCATAATATTTGCATCAATAATCAATTCAAGGAAGAAAAAAATGCAGTGACACAAAATCGACCCTATATTTGACGTAAATTGTAGTTCATCTAGTATTGAATAATACCATAGTAAAAACTTAGATTTTTCACTCTCCTCCTTTGTGGCTTTGCAATACTAAAAAAATCATGTTCAATTGCCTTTAAATATAAGCATTTTTATGCCAAATTGGATATTCATCTTCAATGTATATTGGAATCTCTTCTATGAATCTAAAAATCTTTTTTTTGGCAAAGAGGATTCGTGTCATAATAAACACTCATATTTTACTTCATATGAGATATTGAATCGCACACTTGTAGAACACCCTTTATACATATAAGTAACATTACTAAAATGGCTCATAATTTACACATTGAACAATTAATTATAAGCACATTTTGAGGGTACATTACACAATCATATACATTTATGAAAAGAGGTATTCAAGGGAAAAATTATCTCAAGTTTTTGAATCCTTCTCCTATCTTGAACCAAGCTCTCTAAACAAGAATCAATTGTAAGCAACTCCCAAAATACTAAAATAAAAACCCATGGATTTTATTTTTAAATAAAATAACCTCTTAAATTCCTAACGAATAGGATTTTAACACATTATACCCTTCCCCAAGGAATTAACCACCATATTACAAACCCACATAGATTTCTTACATCTTTCATTATTTTTCCTTAAATGGCCACATGGCCCTCTTAAAAACTAAATTTATTTTATTACAAATCTTCCTACACACTCTCCTCTTCTCACACAAGTCATAAATTCTACTCTATATCATATACTCAATCCATTCTCTTACACATTTTTTCCATGAAAGTTAATGAGTTACTATGGTCCCACAATTAACTCCGCCCACTTCCTATAAACTCACCTACCCTACACATATGGTTCCAAGCTCCTAAAGGAAATTTATGAATTTTACATTTTTAAAAATGGGTTCATCCCTAAATTTGAAATTTCCATTTACAAAAAGTTTTGGGATAGCATACATACCACTTATATATAAAGACTTTACTAATTTAACACAAAAAACATGATATATGAAGGGATACACAAGTCATTTTCTAAAAAGGGAAATAATCTAAATATTTAAACCATCTTCACAAGGTAAGATAAAATGTGCCATGTATAGACAACCACATATGTGCAATACGTGAAAAAAATTGTAATTAATAAAAGGAAACAATTATAAGTTATAGGTCAAAGGTATGATGATTCCTAACAGGTGCATCCTATGCAAATCTGATAATGAAACTATTCAACATTTGTTTCTCTAATGCCCCTTTGCTCAAAAAGTTTGTTCTAAAATTTGTTTCGTTGTGTTTTTCCAAAGATTTTTCTGACTTGGTATGAACAATGGAAGGTTCCTTTTTCCTCTAGGTGTTTGTTAAAATCTTGGAAATTAGTTTTACCTCATTTCATATGGGGCATTTGGCTTGAAATAAATCATAGGATTTTTTGGGAAACACAAAAATCTTCTGATAGGGTGGGGAATTTGATTTTGGGAGATTTGATTAGTAATCTTTCCATTAGTAGATTTAAGGAAGAAAAAATCTACTTTTTATCCCTTGTTTGGAATTATACTAGTTGCATTTTGTTTGTTTCGGTTAATGCAAGGTTTTTAATAGGTTTTATCATCACGTGTGGTAATAGAGTCGTGGTGGAACCTTCATCTTGTACATCTTTGGAGAGGGATACGACAATTTGGGACATTCTTAAAAGTGGGGGAGTTACTCACTTTTTTAGAAGCTGCAGAGCCATGATGAGAATATCTCAAAGGATTTTGAGCAAGCATGGAATAAAGGGGTGGTCACTATGCATAGAGTAAGCCTTCTGGTTTCAGAATATTTTATTAGGAAAGTTACTGACATGGACTGCAATGGGTGTAAGGTTTTTAAGGACATGAAGAGGTTTCAGGAGGAGGTGTTTAATTTTCTTGATGCAGATGAGAATATTGTTCATATGGAAGATGGTATTGCTTGTAACTCTCTTTTGTGGTGTTGGCAAGAGGTATGTTTTATCATTATGAAGTATTTAACACTCGATGGGAAATACAAGAAACTTCATACTCAACACTTCATCCTGTTAAACCACTTCCATAGGAATAGGAAGGTCAACATTCCATTCTACTTATTTAATTCTTTGAATATGTCGGTGAAAGATTTTAAAACAAAAACTATGGAAGTGTCGTTGCATCAAGGGTTAATTATGTTGTTGTTCAAAGTCGGTACTCCTATACTTGCAAATAATGTTGGAATTAATTTTGGGGATGATTGGTAAGAACAGTTTGGTCGACAGATGTAAGCTTATCGCTTTGAAAGATAGGGAAAATAAGGAATTTGAGGTGGCTTCTGCTCTTCATTTCTTGTAGGACATAATAAGGAAATGAGTACTGAGGAGGGGTTGAATGAATCCAATGTGTTTGTTAATTTTCTTGCTAGTAAAATTGAGAGTATTGAAGATGTGGTGAATCGGCTGAAGGCCGAGAATAAGAGTTTAATTAGAGGTTCCCAATGTCATGGTGTTGAGATTATGATGCTTAGCAACAGGGTGGATGTTCTTCAGGAGATGGTAGCGGTAGAGAAAGGGAAGAAAAGAATGCCGGAGGTTAGTAGCTCGATGACGATGATGATGGTTCTAGGAAGGAGGTGTTTGTAGGACCAAGTTTGAGGACTTGTGCTAAAAGAACTTGAGGGGATTTTTGTAGCTCTGTTGTTGACCAGTCTTCTGTGTTTTCTATGTATACGTTGGTTTTTGGTCTGGTTTGGTTTGGTCATGTTTGTTCTGTGTTTCAACTCTTGTTGAATCAATGTATCCTTGAATCAAGCTGGGTTTTTCCTTTTTGTTGGGGTTTTTATAGATTTTTTTTGGTAATGAGATTTCACTGTAATATCTTCATGTATATGGCCCTTGGAGCCTTTTTCAAAACTTTATCTATATAAAAAAGTTATAGATAGATAGATTTTGTAATTTATCACTTGATAATGTCAATATTGACTCAATCCCTAAATTTTGTGCACATTTTGAGCTCAATTGTTTATGCTTAGCCTCGTTGGAAGACTTTATTTCTCAAATGCAATTCTCATTTTCTCACATAATTGCTTACATTAACCCACAACAATTAATCACTTCCAAGTGTTATGCCCAAAATTTGCATTGCCTCATTCCTCCTCATTTAGGACCACCAAATAGGGACTAAATTGTCCCATGGTTTGGTTTGAAAATGACGATACCATCCCCGACCACCCAACAATCATTTTCTCAATTTGTTATATTTTTATGGGTTGGTACTTGTGAGGAGCGGAATAGAGTTGGAGAGAGATCAACATCAAGACAATTTACGAATAAACCATTTACAATATTATTAACACAATACAATAGCCTAATATATAGGTTGTAGTTTTTCTAGAATATAGAAAACTAACTATCTTGTAAACTATATTCGTAAGGTGAGTAGTAACCACCTTACAAACAATATAATGACAATATTATATTATTTTTATTGAGTTGTTTATAACAACTCAAAATAACAATAATAATTACACAAATATTCTAATGGAGCACTAATAGTTAGGATATTCCTAACATCCCCCTAGTGCAAACATGGGGAAAACCTACCTTTGTACTTGTACCTGCTCATGATCTAGTGATTTTCACAAAATAATCACAAACCTAAAGGATTGTTTTGCAAATGGTTGACCACTTAACTAAGAATGATAGTTTCATAATTGGAGTACCACAAATGACAAGGTGATGGTTTTGCAAATGTTTTACGAACAACCAAGAATGGTGGTTTTGAAATTGGTTTACCACAAACCACAAATGAAGTTTTTCAAGTGGTTTACCTACAACCACATCATGATGTTCCAAGTACTATTAGCAACCCTCATCAATATCCCACTAAAGGGAATAACATAGGAAAATATGTTAAATTATGTTGCTCATACACATAAACTGAAAACTAGAAATGCAACATTGGATCATGTTCCCCCCTCAATGTGAAATTTCCGCTTATTCAATCAAGAACACCGTAAACTAGAACACCGAAAACGTGGCGTAAAGCACATTGTAAACACTTAAAGAAAATACTCACACCACAAAATTTCACCACAAAAATGCATTCCTATCGTTGGCAATCGACGAGAGGTTGTTGATTGACCCCCAACCTCCGTTTTCCTCTGTCCTTTGGTGTCATGATGTTAATTCATCCAAATTTGACCATGAAGCCCAAATATAACTTGGACATTGGTTTCAACCGAATATGGGTCTCAGTAAAGCAATTTTTTTAAATTTTTACAACTTTTATAATGACACTTTACAAAAATGACAACTTCAAATTTTGACTCAAGGACAAGGAGATAATGACTCAAATTTAACAAGACAACACTTGTTTCACAACTAATTAATTTAATTAAAAAAGGTGAACTATTATAAAAGAACCTTGATTTATAAACACATGACCGAATTAATAAAAGACTATCAACTATGAGTGTAAAAGGAGATATGTGGTGTTTCTAATCCTATCTCTAAAAGAATATTGACTCATAATAAAAAACCATTGACCTCCATAAAATAAAAGAGCACATGCATGATGCATAGACAACGAAGAGGAAAAAAACGAACCACATCACGTATGACATGTGTATTGCTAGATAACTTCTCTCATAATTCTCCTCTAGATCAAATGTGAATGGCATATGGCATATGGAAACACAAAGGCTATCAAACGCATGTTTCGCGTGATTGCAAGAGCTGGAAATATCATAGTTTTCAGACATGCAGAGAGATAATACGCTTTTTTGTAGGAGATTGGAAGAGTAGTATATGGAAGTGATTGGATGAAATGCATGAACCTAATCCATCTGGCGAGCTTGCAATGCCAATGAAAACCTTGCATTGTTAAGTCGATACAATTTTTCCATCCAGTGAGCCAATCATCAAAGTTTGGTAGGCACATGACTAGTATATAAAATAATGTGGAAAAGTATGGAAAATTGGATGAAGACATGTCTTCTTGAAACCAAGGCTATGATGCACATAGATGAATAGATCTAGTTTACGACAGAGCCAAACAAAATGAAGAACAGTCTTGAATGATTAAATATCCAAGATGGGTTATAATTAATAACTCCCTTCTTAGATGTTTAGACGTCACCGACCTGAATGTGAATTGCTATCAAATCCACATATCTAATGGAGAAGCATACATAGGTTTCTCAATAAATTAAAGACTGTAACACGTGAATGACATAAATACTCATAAAAAGCAATCAAAAATTAGCAAGTTAGATCTATATACGCACGAGAATACACTCTTGCACAAACGTATGTGCACAGAACCATAAGTATTTTAGACATCGCCAGTAATAATAATAACTTCAGAATCTCATTTATATGACCCTCGCTCACGATACCGGATGTGAGGAAATGTAACAGCGTTGCAGAGAGATCAACAAAAAAAATAATTTATGAATAAACCATTTGTAATTTTATTTACAATATTATTCACACAATACAATAGCCTTATATATATTTGTAGTTTTCCTAGAATATAGGAAACTCATTATCTCATAAACTATATTCGTAAGGTTAGTAGTAACCACCTTACAAATAATATAAGCTAATATTATATTATTGTTATTGAGTTGTTTATAACAACTCATAATAATAATAATAATAATAATTACACAAATATATTAATGGACCACTAATAGTTAAGATATTCCTAATAGTACTTTCGTCATAGGTTTACCTTAATGTAAAGTTATACCAACAAACCCTATATAATAAAGCCAAATGCACTCATTTACTCACCTAACACTTTCAAGAGCACTACTTGCAAATATTGTTTCAAAAGCACTCAAAACTCTTCTAAATTATCTAAAAGTAGTCCCAACCATGTATAAGAGTCTAGCTTCCCAATTTGCAAGCCCTTCAAGCCAAGTTAAGCACATGCATGCCAAACCACAATGAAGCATTATAAAGTGTACTTAAACAAAGATAATTACATCCATATAGATATCACATTTAAAGGTAAAAACTACATATGGTTTAAGGGCTCTATAGAGTAGTGCCAATGTAGGTAGTGTATAGATTTCACTTTAACACAACCAATAACCTTTTTACAATGTCTCCTACCTATGGTTAGGTTTTGAATGTATTTTAGATAATACATAAGGTTTTAAACATTTTGAAACCTTCTATGTGTTAGTACCCAAATCAGTCCCACCTTGTAAGTCGAGCAGCATCAACAGACTAAGCAAGATGCTTAGAGAAATACAGACCATGATTTGAGTCATTTTGTAGCCGAGGATAGATCTGGTAGTCTCTTTTCACTCTGAATTGGGGAATATTGGATAGCACCTCCACTAAGGGTATGACCTACCATGCTACTTTAGGTTCTACCTACAACCAAGGTGAGAGGACCCATTTTGTAACTTGTATTTGTAAAAGGAATGGATATAACAACAATATTTAAACTCACTTTCTTAGGGATATGAAAAGGAAACCTCAAGAAGACATGGTCAATACAACATCATCTAACTCTCACGAGTTGTCACACTATAAAATGCAAATATCTTTTATAAAGGCTCGGGTTATTTAAGACAGTTGTAAATTCCAAATTTCTCTTCCATACTTTGGATAAAGGGTGAACAAATTTAAAAAATTCCCATAGTATTTATCCATAAATAGTGCAAACAAGGGTAATTCAAGTAGATCTGATGGTTATTGGTTGTAATTTTGATGTATTTTTGGGAAGTTAAGCAAGATAAAGTTGATTATACGAAAAACATCAAATGAACCCTATAAATACTACAAATAATTGTTCTTAATGTAAAATATGGATCACATAGTCCAAAGCATTCCTTCAACTAGAAGGTTTGTATTCATGGAAACCTAAGAACACATGATTTCACACAAACTTTGAGAATTCAAACATAAAATATCATGACAAAATCTTAACAGAATACTAACAATCTTTGATAAAATACGTTCCGAATACACTAAGGAATTGAAACAGATCTTAGATCAAATAGATACAAATTGAATTTAAAACTGTTTACCACATTATGAAGGAAAGATCCATCAATCATGTAATTGCAGTTACCAAATTGTCACTATTTTAAACTAAGGATTTGTGTAATTCAGAGAGATTAATTAGCATAAGATTGTAACAGAAATGTAAATAATTGATTCAAAACAATTCATCTCGAAAAAGTAGCAGCACTCTCGAAAAAACACATAGATTAATTCAAAGAAATCCAATTCTTCAATAAGGGGACACAACAACTATGACCTCAATATTTTCCAATGGTTGTACAATGCAACCATCTTGGTAAGAAGGTTTGGGAACAAATGAATAACTTGGGTTTCTCATATTGGTTCAGTTTCAACAAGTACAAATAGGTTCTCTCCTTTTTTCTCTAAAGCTTAGAAAAATTTAACCCCCTATGTGAGAGTATTATCATCGTATGTATACATTTTCAATTGCTCATTATCCCTTCATTTCCCCAAAAGCATGAATCTCTAAGAGAATATTCTTCTCTAATTTTCCAAGTGGAAAAGTTATGAGCTATTCACGTTTTTCACTTCCTCAGATATGATTGGGATGTCATGTCATCGTTTATCCCTTTTGGTGGGCAAGAAGTCTTTTGGTAATTCCCAGGTGCATCTCCAGATGGATTAATGTGATGTGCAATCCCTTTCACCTTTTGAGGATCAACTTCAAGAAAGTATTCGTGTCTTTTAGAGCTGAATATCCTCACATGGATCATATCACATCAATAAAACATCTTTTGTTGCATGATGCTGATCTCCCTCAAATTTATTTCCCTCGTGTGAGCTGAGTGAAAGATATTTCTTCATTTGATGGTAGTGATTCTACTCGACTCATCTTGTCTGCACCATCCTCATTATAAATTCAACTCTATTTTCTCCCAATATGCATCCTTTTTCTAGTCCTGAACGTGAAGAATTATTGCAGAGCTCTTTGTTGGCACAATAGCGAGGGTAGCTATGGCAAATAGCTTAAAATAAATATCTTCGAAATATTTAAACCAAATCTTTGATCTAAGTGGTCTAGATGAGGCATTTTTCATGGATTTGTTTGAAATCGTGAACCTAGGGGATAACAAAGGGCCCATGACATATTGATAAGTTCGGATCTCACTTGTGTTAAGATTGATCAAGATCAATCTTTTCTTCTCGGCCTTCCAATCCATGTACTATCATCTTTTTCGGTGGGAACACCAGAAAACCCTAAAGGAATTGAAGAAATTTTGGATTGAAAGGAGGCATGTTGTGACAGGGCAAATGATTATGAATCTCCCTTCTTGTGTTATGAATAGTTTGTCTTTGAATGATATTCCCAAGGAGTCCTACATGCTTAATGACAAAACTTGCATTGATATTGTGCCTGTCATTTCTCATAAAGTAGATGAATTAGAGAAAATAATCATTTCTCTAGAAAAGGTCAAGCAAGACATGTGCCATCCCAACCATCCACCATACCAGCACCATCCTCAATAAGGAAGAGGGGTGAATCAAGCTCTTAACCCCCAGTTATTATTTTAGATGAGGAAGAAGTAGGTATTTCATCTCCTTAACATTCCAAAGCATCATTATCTACCACCAAGGAGGGAAAGGGAAAGTCTACTCTCTAACCTTCCATTCATCCAGTGTAACGGGATTCTTTGATGGAGAAAAATTATCAGGACCTCAACATGTTCCTCTACCAAGAGATCATCCACCTTTCACGAGGAGGCACAAGGGTGAGTCTAGTTCTAAATCTCTTGCTCCATCAGTCCATAGGTCACAGTGCTTTCTCCTCCAGCCACTCAAAATGTCCCCCCTAGTCCACTCCTAGTCATTCTAATTTTTACAAAGAAAAGGGAAAACAACGTTTCTTACAGGTGGTTCAAACCTTTTGGACTAGGTATCTTTTTATCAGAAAAATATTAAGCTGGGGATATTATGGACAGTCCCATAATGATTGTTGATTCATTGATGGAGATGGGGATGTATCAGAATTTGGTAGGGTCAGTTGTATTTGCTCAGATAGCTCCGGGTTAAAATGAGTTCATATCAAGGAAGAACATGTTGTTGAACAAGATCCCCCCATTTATAGGAGATTTAAAAGTAGGAGTAGTGGATGGCTGATTGTGTTTCTTTTCTTGTTTCTTTCTGATGTAGTTTCTAAATATGTATGTAAATTTTTTCATCATGGGCTGGGGCCCCTATAGAATCCCAATTTTGATTTATTTCTGAAAACTTCTTCAAAGTGATATTCAATTTTCAAGAAACAAGGATAATAGTTATAATAGGAGAAAATAATGGTTTAGGGGAAACATATATCAGTGTCTGCCTGCTCGATACATCCACGCACTGATCCATTCTTGTCTTGTATTCCCATGGCCTTGCTTAAAATTCATTACTTCAATTTTTTGAGCTTTATCTATGAAATTATCTTCTATGATCATTTCCGAGTTCCGCAATCAATCTCACTGCTTTCAACCGATTTCTTATCCTTTGTCGTGAAATTCTCCTTTGTTTTTGAATTCAAAACTCTTGGGCTTGATATCAACATTGTTTACAAAATAAATCCATCACAACACATCCAATGGTGTCGCGCCACGTGTTTTCTCCATCCTTTAGTGTATTTCAGTTTTCAAAACCTCCGCGGCTCATCTAGAAGATGTTATTCATTTCATTGTGATCCGCAGCTCACCTTGCATTATTACCTTCTTTCGCATCATTACTTAGAGTAGTTCACTTTGGATATCCATCCACGGGGTATTTAATTTTTTTTGAGAACTTTCTTTCCTTCCATGAGACTTATTATCTTTTGAAATTTCACTTGGGTGACTCGTGGAGGCATACACATTCTTTTCTTTTGTTTTGACATTTTATCCCACTTGGGATTCCCGCCGCACTTAAGCCACATGGTCAACCCTCGTAACTTGGAGGCTCCCATTTTCTTGTGCTTTCTCAAAGGTGCACCAGAGGGACACTTGAATAACCTTCCTTCTTTCCATGGTGATGTTACTCACTTCGTGATTTCTCAATTTTTGTGTTTGAATACCCGCTTGAGTCATAGAATTTTTTTCTGATCGCCATTTGTATTGGGACAAAAAGGGCAACATTCGAAAGGGAAAAACCACAATTTTACATAGTTTTTTTGACCTATTTCACAAGGGTTTTTAGTAATGACACACTTTCACAATCCTCGACCAAAAAAGAGGATCAATGCCCTAAACACAAGGTTTTCATTTGCATTCGACATGATTATATATTTCAAGCATACGTTTTTCACATGAGAAAACCAGTCAAAGAGAATTTTTGAAGGCATACACTAGATAAAAGGGTGAGATCAAATCGAGCACTAACACCGGCTCTGACTTGGGGATGGGTACCCCCTGTGGGTGCCACAAGAATCACATAAAAAATCACACAAAACACCAATTGCCTAAATCCATTGGGTTACGGATTCATTTAAACCATACACGTATCAAACTAAACCAACATGAACATCACAAAAATATACCGAGATACCAAGGCAAACTGGTCATTGAAGACCAAGAAAGAAAAAAGGGAAAAAAATCGAAACCAAGAGCAAAAACATAACAAAAGGACTATACATTGTACATGAATGTGCAACTTGAGTATGATCAATACAAGAAGTGCTTTAGATGCCTATCATTAACATGCAACTCTAGAAATATCCATCCGGTCTTTTAGGAAAAGGTGTGCTCACCAATTCTTATGTCAATAGAGTAACGACTCATCCATAAGGCATCAAATTTACCATATTTTCCTTTATCCTCGTGCTTTGCTATCCCATAATAAAACAAGATCTCCAACATTGAAAGTTCTAGGAGTCACCTTTTTATCAAATAATTTCTCGAGTTTCTCTTTGAACCTTAAGTGCCTTTGGTGAGACTCCCTTATCTCTTCATCCAACTCCACAATCTGATTAATCCTAGCTTCATAGGGGTTCACCTCTTCATCCTCAAGCTCTTTGTATGAACTGATAAGAAGATAACTACATATGTAGGGGTAAAAGATCCCGAGACTCCATAAAATAATTCAAATGGGATCTTTCCAGTAGCCCTTTTGGTAGTAATTCTATCTGCCCATAAAGAAAATTTCAACTGCTCACCCCATTTTCTTTTGTTAATCTCTAATGTCCTCCTAATGATCTTGAGCAGATTATTATTGCTTGACTCATCTTGACCATTCCCTTGTGGATTGTAGTTAGATGCGTATGGAAGATTTATCCCATATTCTGGCACATAGCTACCAAAGTGGTTTATCTTTAAATATCGTAGCATTGTCGAAACTATTTTTATAGGTACTCCAAACCTACAAATTATATGATTCAAGATGAAATCCATGACAATTTGGTGTGTTTCCTTTTTAGTGGGAATAGATTCAACCCATTTGGTAAAATAATCTGTGGCCACTAATATCCATTTATGCCTTGCACTTGAGGGATCTAAGATCTCCCCAATAAAATACATGCCCCATTATTTAAAAGGAGCTTCTATTGACACTAGTTACAGGGGTACATCACCTGAAGCTTTAATTCTCCCTGAAAACCTTTGACAAATTTTACAATTCTTAACCAACAAGGTTGCATCTTTGAAAATTTTGGGCCACCAGTAACCTACCCTTAAGATCTTGTGGGCCATCACTCTTCCAGCAAAGTGGCCTCCACATACCCCCACAAAATTCTACAATAATTTTGGGAGATTCTTCCTATGTGATACATCTCAAAAGAACCCCCTCAGGATTCTTCCAAGCCAACCCATAATCAGTTATGATATATTTCTGGGATGCAAATTTGAGTTTCCTTTTTTATTTTTGTTTAAGTGGCTAGGACACTCCAAATTTCTGAGGTAAAATATTATGTCCTTATACCATGTTAAATTGATTAGTTTTTCTAGGACATCGATAGCTCCTTCCTTAATCTCGTTAATTTGCATTACCTACATATTGCTTTCTACCATCGGTTTTGCAAGGCCCGAACCTCTAACTAGCTTGATGGTCTATATGTCCATGTCATACTCTTGTATCTTGTTCACCCAATGGAATATTTTTGTAAATTTCCATCTCTAATAAAATGTCTTTGACCATAGTGTGGGGAACATAAGCTACAATTTTGGAACTCAAGATATAGGGCCTGAACATATTAGTTGTTCTTACCAAAGAAAAGGCATGCTTCTCCATGATGGTATACTTCAATTCAGCTCCCTATAAGGCTTTACTGAAAAAGGCAATAGGCCTTTCATTTCCTTCTTCATCCTTTTGTAATAATATAGATGCAATAGTGTTTTCAGATGCAAAGGAGAATATCTAGAAAGCCTTCTTATAATCGGGGCTGCTAAGAGTGGAGCATTTTTAATGCCTCTTTAATTCCAGTGAAAGCTTGGAGAGCTCCTTCCTCCCATTTGATAATCTTGTCCTTATTTAACATGCTTGTAATGGGGATAGTCATTTTAGAAAAATTATAAATGAACCTCCTAATGAAGTTTATCTGACCAAAGGAGGAATAAATCCCTTTCTTAGTTTTTAGGACGGGAACCTTATCGATTATTTCCACCCTTTCGGGATCATTCATGACCCCCTCTTTTGACATGATGCGACCCAACAATTTTTCCTTCTAAAATCCAAAGTGGAACTTCTTAGGATTCAATGAAATGCCATACTCTCTACATATTATCATCATCTTCTCCACATATTTCAAATGGTCACTTATCTTTCTAGAAAATACGGTCATCCGATAAAATCCAATTAATTCATTAATGTAACCTGAGAATGCAACATCCATTGCTCTTTAGAACATGGCTCAAGCATTCATTAAACCAAAAGGCATCCTCACATACATATAGGTACCCCATGGGGTGGTAAAGGTAGTTTTAATTTGCTCTGATTGCTTTACAACCACTTGATTATAACTTTGAGATTACATCCAATATAGACAACAATTCAGACCAGGTGACCAATTGTACCATGTTATCCATGTTAGGAAATGGATAATTATATTTAATTGAGGCTTTATTCAAGTTCTTGAAATCCACACACAACCTTATATCTCCATTTTTATTTCTTACTGGAACTAAGTTTTCCACCCATGAAGAATATCTTGTTGGATGTATTATCCCTCCATCCCTTAACTTTTTAAATATCTTAAGGGAAAGAAGTGGATTAATTTTCCTCTTCTTTTTATTAAATGGTTTAACATTAAATTCTAGAGTTATCTCATTTCTTAATGGATCCTCCTTATATGCTTTCAATTCTGAGTAATACCATGATAAACAGACTTGGTACTTCTTTAAAAATTCAAAATAAGACTTCTTTTCTTCCTTACTCAAATTACTTCATAGCCATACCTTTCTAGGCTTCTCTTCGGTTTAGATATTATGTTCTTCCACATCCCTTAAAGTTTAGATATGTCTGTGAACCACCCTATCTCGTATTGTCAAATTTTGACTCTAAAGCCGCCAACCCTCTAGGAATTGTGTTTATTTTCAATTGGATTATGTCCTTACCAAACAGGGTCTCTTTCCCATCACATACTATGACCATCGGTTCCCAATCAATACATTGATTGGTAAATTCTCCTTCATTCTCGCAAAACCTCTAAACCTAAGAATCATCTTCAAAAACTTTCAATGTTTTACATTATCGGGACATATAGTCTTGACAATACTTCAATATCATAATCACAATAAGGAGAAATATCACAATTTTCAAATTTGGACCCACTTCCAACCTATCTAATGTAACATTACGAGTTACGTCACGATACAATATATTAAAGGAGTCAAACATTTCAATAAAATCCCAAACTACATGCTTATATTGTTTCATCCTTTGATTTTTATAGCATACAATTTTTTGACTTGTTTGACCACCAACTCCAAATCTCCTTTAACAATTATGTCCCTTATACCATACCTCCATGCAATCCTTAATCCCAAAATTAGTGCCTCGTACTCTCGAAATATTATTTGTGCACTCAAATTTAAGCTTGAAGGAGAAATTAAAAATCTCTTGACTTGGAGATATAAGGAAAATTCTGCCCCATTTCCCAAGTTGGAGCAAGCTCCATCAAACATCAAATTCCAGGGAGCACCAATTTTTTCAAGACACTTACTCTTATTAATACTATGTTCCTCAAAATCTACATAGCCAAAAAAGTTATTAACGTCCACATCTACATATAACACTTCATAAGAAACATTGTCAGGATATTCAATCAGATGCAACATCTTTTTCTCTCCATATAACTTGACAAGGTTCCCTTCTACTAGTATGGTGGCATATGACATATCCATTTACACACTTCCACCAACACTGGTAGCCCACTTCCTTGACAATAGCATACCCCATTTAGCAGGACAATCAACAATTATTATATTCATGGTTAAATATTTACCAGGATAAGCTGCTAATTGCACTACTAAACCCTTCACATACCTAATGATTGGTACTTCTCTTGAGTCCATGGCAATGCACTTTCCAAAGGCCGTTGTTACTTTGATATTCAATTCATTCATCACTTCAAGAGGCATCACATTACATGAAACCCTTAAATAGAACATGAAATTGTGCACAAGTCTATCCTTAATGATTAAAGTAGTATAAAAGGGATCAAAATCCAACTAGGATTCAAAAAGAGAAGTTCCCAAATACACTTCAGGAGATTCCCCTAAATTTTCCAATGCTTGTGGAACTTCCAATTCTACAATGACAGGGAGAATATCCACACTATTAACATCCTTTGTCGAGGGGACTACTTCTTCCTTGAATCCCAAATATTCAAATTCACTTTTCCTATGCTCGGGGATCCTAACAAATTCAACAATGGGTACAATGAATTTGATTTGACTCAAAATCTGGGACATATCACAAGGGGTATATTTGGGTAATATTGTGTTGGGAGGGAGAGTGACTTCCTCTTCTCATGGTATGATATTCTTCGTGGATCGGGCATGGACGGGGTATAAGATTTATTGGGAATAACTAAACCCTTGTTAGAAATATTCTTCTTGGGAGGATCCTTTTGGATATTAATGAGAAGGGGATTATTTTTTTGGGTTATGGCCCTCCTTCTTTGATATTTCTACTTCGTGATTGTACTTTGTTTCTTGAGCCACTATCGCATTCATCAAAATCTACCTATCATCCTTATAAGGAATTCGTCCATAATAATTCTTGATCATCAAAGCTCTTAAGCATTAAAAATCATGATTAGGTAATTCAAAAGAACGAACCATATCAACTCCAACATCACTAGTAAAAAGAAGAGATACCTAGTGGATGTAATCCCAAAAACATTCTATAGTTTTGGCACTCAAAAATTTAGTAGAAGTGGCTCCTTGTTGTGAATTATCAAGGCACTCCATCATGCACAAATCACCAAAAGTAGCATCATCATCCGCCTCTTTAGTTTCTTCATTAGGATCACAAGGGGAATATGGCAAGAAACACTTGTTACACATTCAATAACATGGTTCTCTTCTATCATAGCAACCCTAACAACTAAGGGATCAGGGACCAATTTGTTCTCCCTTGGTTGCTGATGTTTATTTCCTAATCCCATGGGCCCTTTTCCTCTCTCAACTAATATATGATCACCTCTAGGATAATTACCAAATCTATTTTGGCCTTGAGATTGGTGTTGGACGTGAGAAATCTGTCTTATTCCCTTCTCAAATCTAGCAACTTTGTAGGAAATTTCTTTCACTGCCCCTACTAAAGTTTTAACCACCTCTTCCAGATCTACTCCCTTGTTTGAGGATTTTCAAAATTTATTAATTTGACACCTCCCTTTAAGGAGGTTTTCTTGTTGCCTTAATGTTATTCTCAATTTTCAATGCCATAGAAAATTATTGCCTTAAAGTACTAGGATTCTTATCCCTTAAATAATATGTAGGTTTCTTATCAAAAGTGTCAGAGTATTTTATTAGGCAGGACTCGTTACTTGGCCTCAAAATTATAGGCAGTCTAGTCAAGGTTTTGTTGAATCTAGTATTAAAATATTGAAAAGACTTATTGGGATTCTTTTTAATGTTTTCAAACTCAGAGAGATGAAACCTTGGATCATTTTTGTCCCCATATTGTGATCTGAATGCATTTTTCATCTCGTTCCATGAATCAATTTAGTTTTCCGGTAAAGACTTATACCAATCACATGTATCCTCCTCTAAGGTGTGGATGAACAATTTTATATAAACATCTTCATGTTCAATTTAAAAACCTCCATAGTATTAAAAAAAGTATAAGGTGTTGGTCACAATAACAACATTATTTCCTTGAAATTTAGGCAACCTATTCCTCACTTCTTGTGGAACTGCATTAGGATACCCCACCATGCCTGTGAAATCTATGGGTCTAAAAACATTTACAACAAAGGTAGGTCTAGGTGGAGGCTGAGCCATGTTATTTTGAGGAGGTTTCCTAATATGAGGATTAAAACGATGTGGGATAGGAGGTATTTGAGGCAATGGTGTATGATCTTCAAAGTAATGGTTGTTTAGTGACTTAGTTTCACATAAGACTCTATTAGTTCTAAGTGATAAATGAGGAAGACGAGGAATACCTATATAAGCTACAAATGAGGGCTCGTCACAATTTGGAGTGTATAAATGTGTGTGTAGACTACTTGATCTAGAAGAACTGCTCGAGGAACTAGAATAATCCTCTATCAAAGGCTGATCATTTTTAACCACATGCACTACTTTCTCTTCCGACCTTTGATCTCCCAATGCTCTCTAGACTTGTTTCTTAGTTGGATTTGTCCTTCCTAGATCTAGAAACAATTTTCTAACAGGATCTATCTTGAAGAAGGACCTTCTTCCTTCCATCTTTAGAGATCTTAATGATAGATTTCAATAAATTAAACCTTGAGGCACTGGTATTTACCAGAAATTTTGAACAATGTGGAGTCACCACTAAGGTCTTACACCTTAGATGTGTAAATCACTACAAATGACTTGTCAATGTGAACCTTAATGATCAAATTTAACAAATCTTGACAAATCTCAACATCCTTTGTCAGTATTTACCCCTAGCCAAGAAAATTTAATGGAAAGCTTGCTTAAACTAGGAAAATATCAAACAAATAACTTCTGATCAAGCTCATTTTTCATAAAGATCAACAAAGGATGATGTATAGATCATGTATTTGCATATAAACATATTTAATACACTACAAGAGGTCAATATTTATCTGTATTTACAGAAATACTCCCAGGAATCGGTTCCACGAAGGTGTTGGTACTTAAATCAGTCCCACCTTGTAAGATGAGAAACATCAACGGACTAATTAGGATGCTTAGAGAAAGACAGACCATGATTTGAGTCGTTTTGTAGCCAGGATAGATCTGGAAGTCTCTTTTCACTCTGACTTGGGGAATATTGGATAACACCTCCACTAAGGGTATGACCTACCTTGCTACTTTAGGTTCTACCTATAACCAGGTGAGAAGACCCATTTGTAACCTATATTTGTAAAAGGAATGGATATAACAATAGGGGTAATTCAAGTGGATTTGATGGTTATTGGTTGTAATTTTGATATATTGTTGGGAAGTTAAGAAGGATAAAGTTGATTATACGAAAAACATCAAATGAACCTTACAAATACTACAAACAATTGTTCTTGATGTAAAATATGGATCACATAGTACAAAGCATTCCTTCAACTAGAAGGTTTGTATTCATGGAAACCCAAGAACACAAGATTTCACACAAACTTTGAGAATTCAAACACAAAATATCAACAAAATACTATCAATATATGATCAAATACGTCCAGATACACTCAAGGATCGACAAATATCTTAGATCAAATAGGTATAAATTGATTTTAAAACCGTTTACCACATTATGAAGGAAATCTCCATCAATCATGCAATTGTAGTTACCAAATTGTCACTATTTTTAACTAAGGATTTATGTAATTCAAAGAGATTAATTAGCATAAGATTTTAATATAAATGCAGACAATCGATTCAAAACAATTCATCTTGAACAAAGTAGCAACACTCATGAAAATACACACAAATTAATTCAAATAACTCCAATTCTTCAATAAGGGGACACAACAACTATGACCTCAATATTTTCCAATGGTTATACAGTGCAACCATCTTAGCGAGAAGGTTTGGGAACAAATGAATAAATCAGGTTTCTCATATTCATTCAGTTTCAGCAAGTACAAACATGTTCTCTCCTTTTTTCTATAAAGATTAGAAAAATTTAACCCCCTATGTGAGAGTATTCTCATCACATTTATACATTTTCAATCACTCATTCTCCCTTAATTTTCCCCAAAAGCATGAATCTCTAAGAGAATATTCTTCTCTAATTTTCCAGGTGGAAAATTTATGAGCTATTCATGTTTTTTTCACTTCCTCATATATGACTAGGACATCATGTCATCATTTCTCCCTTTTGGTGAGCAAGAAAAATGTATTTTGGTAGTTCCCAGGTGCCTCCAGATGGCTTGATGTGATGTGCAATCCCTTTCACCTTTTGAGGATCAACTTCAAGCAAGTATTCGTGTCTTTTAGAGTTGAATATCCTCACATGGATCATATCACATCAATCAAACATATTTTTTTGCATGATGTCGATCTCCCTCAAATTTATTTCCCTCGTGTGAGCTGAGTGAAAGATCTTTCTTCATTTGATGGCAATGATTATTCTCGACTTAGCATCTCGCACCATCCTCATTATAAATTCAACTCTATTTTCTCCCCAATATGCATCCTTTTTCCATTCCTGAATGTGAATAATTATTACTGAGATCTCTTTTTTGGCACAATGGAGAGGGTGGCTATGGCAAATAGCTTGAAAGAAATATCTTAAGAAGATTTAAACCAAATATTTGATCTAACTGGTCCAAAAGAGGCCTTTGTCGGTGGTTTTTTTGAAATTAAATACCTAGGGGATAACAAATGCCCCTTGACATATTGAGAAGTTTTACTCTCACTCCTACTAAGATTGATGTAGATCAATCTTGTCTTGTCATCCTTCCAATCCATGTACTATCATCTTTTCGATGGGAATAGCATAAAACCCTAGAGGAATTGAAGAAATTTTGGATTGAAAGGAGGCCTATTGTGATAGGGGTGACTGATTATGAATCTCCTTCTGTGTGATGAATAATTTGTGATGAAGGAGATTCCCAAGGAGTCCTTTGTGCTTTATGAAAAAACTTCCATTGATATTATTCCTTCCATTTCTCATAAAGTAGATGAATTGGAGAAAAGAATCATTTCTATAGAAAAAGGTCAAGTAGGACATGTTCCATCCCAACCATCCACTATACTAACACCATCCACAAGAAGGAAGAGGGGGGAATCAAGATCTCAAACCCTAGTTAATATTTTGGATGAGGAAGAAGTAGGCCCTTCATCTCCTCAATGTTCCAAAGAAACATTATCTTCCACCAAGGAGGGCAAGGAAAAGTCTACTCTTTAACCTTCCATTCATATAGTGTAGCAAGCTTATTTGATGGAGAAAACATTATCAGGACCTCGGCAGGTTCCTTTTCCAAGAGAGCATCTACCTTTCATGAGGAGGCACATGGACGAGTCTAGTTGTAAATATATTACTCCATCGGTCCATGGGTCACAGTGATTTCTCTTCTAGCCACTTCAAATGTTCCCAGGTCTACTCCTAGTCGGTACCAAATTTTTACAAAGAAAAAGGAAAATAACGTTTCCTACATGTGGTTCGAGACCTTTTGATCGGGTATCTTCTTATCGAAGAAGATTGAGATTTTGGATATTATGGATGATCCTAGAATGACTGTTGAGTTAGTGATGGAGATGGGGATGTCTCAAGAATTTTTGGGGTCAGTTGTATTTTCTCATACAACTCAGGGTTGAAATGAGTTCATATCAAGGAAGAACATGTTGTTGAACAAGATCCCCCCATTTGGAGGAGATTTCAAATTAGGAGTAGTGGATGGCTGAGTGTGTTTCTTTTCTTGTTTCTTTCTTATGTAGTTTCCAAATATGTATGTAACTTTTTTCATCATGGGATGGGGCCCCTATAGAACCCCAATTTTGATTTATGTCTGAAACTACTTCAAAGTGATATTTAGTTTTCATGAAACAAGGATAATAGTTATAATAAGATAAAAGAATGGTTTAGGGGAAACAAATATAAAGTGTCCGCCTACTCGATACATCCACGCAATGATACATTCTTTGCTTTTATTCCCATGGCCTTTCTTACAATTCAATAGTTTAATTTTTTGAGCTTGATTTATGTAATTATCTTCTCGTGATCATTTCTCGGGTTCTGCAATCAATCTCACCACTTTCAACTGATTCCTTATCCTTTTTGTGTAATTATCCTCTGGTTTTTGGATTCAAAACTATTGGGCTTGATATCAACATTGTTTACAAAAGAAACCCATCACAACACATCCAATGGTGTCTTGCCATGTGTTTTCTCCATCCTTTATTGTATCGCATCTTTTCAAAACCTTCCACGACTCATCCGGATGATGTGATTCACTTCATTATGATCCATAACTCACCTTACCTATTACGTTAGTTAGTAACATTACTTAGAGTAGCGCAGCTTTGAATATCCATCCGGGGCCTTTTCTTTATTCCGTGGAATTTTCGTTCCTTCTGAGACTTATTCTCTTTTCAAATTGTGCCTTGGTGACATGTGGAGGCATGCACATTATTTTATTTTGCTTTGAATTTTCAACCCACTTCGGCTACCTTGCTATGCTTAAGCCATGTGGTTGACCCTCACAAGTTGGAGGCTCCCGATTTCTTACACTTTCTCAAAGGTGTGTCGAAGGGACACATGGATAACCTTCCTTCTTTCCACGTTGATGTTCCTTTCTTCCACGGCTTATCAATTTTTTGTCTTTTGAATACCCGCCCAATCATAGAATTTTTTTTACAATAATAGGGAAAAACCATGGTTTTACATAGTATTTTTGACCTATTTCATAGGGGGTTTTCAGTAATGACACACTTTCGAAGTTATTTACTTGATAATTTCCTAGTTTAAACAAGTTTTGCATTAAATTTGATTAGCTAGGGGTAAATATTGACAAACGATGCTAAGATTTTTCAAGATTCATTAGATTTTATCATTAAGGTTCACATTGACAAGTCATTTGCAGTGATTTAAACAAATAAGGTGATAACCTTAGTGGCAAATTCACATTGTTTAGAATTTCTGGTAAATACCAGTGCCTCAATTTTTAGTTTATTCAAATCTCTCATTAAGATCTATAAAGCTGGAAGGAAGAAGGTCCTTCTTCAAGACAAATCCTACTAGAAAATTGTTTCCAGAGCTAGGAAGGATGAATCCAACTAAGAAACAAGTCTGGAGAGCTTTGGGGGATCAAAGGTCGAAAGAGAAAGTAGTGCCTGTGGTTGAAAGTGATCATCCTTTGATAGAGGATTATTATAGTTCCTCAAACAGTTTTGGATCAAGTAGTCCTTGCACAAATTTATACACTCCAACTTGTGAGGGGCCCTCATTTGCAATTGATATAGGTATTCCTTGTCTTCCTCCTTTATCACTTAGAACTAATAGAGTCTTTTGTGAAATTGAGTCACTAAAGGACCATTACTTTGAAGATCATACACCATTGCCTCAAAGACCTCCTATCCCACACTATTTTAATCCTCCTATTAGGACACCTCCTCAAAATAACATGGCTCAACCTCCACCTAGACCTTCCTTTGTTGTAAATGTTTTTGGGCCCATAGATTTCAACAAAGTATGGTGGGTTATCCTAGTCCAGTTCCACAATAAGTGAGGAATAGGTTGCCTAGATTTCAAGGAAATAATATTATTACTTGGTGACCAAAGCACCTCAGATTTTTTCTTAATATCATGGAGGATTTTGATATTGAACATGAAGATATTTATATAAAAAAATTCATCCACACCTTAGAGGAGGATGCACATGAGTGGTACAATTCCTTACAGACAACTCAATTGATTCATGGAATGAGATGAAAAATGCATTTAGATCACAATATGGGGACAAAACTGATCCAAGGTTTCTTCTCTCTGAGTTTGAAAACATTAAAAATAATCCCAATGAGTTTGTTCAAGATTTTAATACTAGATTCAACAAAACCTTGACTAGACTGCCTATAATTTTGAGGCCAAGTGACAAGTCCTACCTAATAAAATACTCTGACGCTTTTGATAAGAAATTTACATATTATTTAAGGGATAAGAATCCTAGGAATTTAAGAAAAGCTTTCTCTATGGAAGTACAAATTGAGAATAACATTAAGGTAGCAAGAAAACCTCCTAAAAGGGAGGGTGTCAAATTAATAAATCCTAAAAAGCCTCAAACAAGAAAGGGAGTTGATCTGGAAGAGGTAGTTAAAACTTTAGCAGGGGTAGTGAAAGAAATTTCCTACAAACTTAATAGATATGAGAAGGGTATAGAACAGATTTATCAAGGCCAACACTAATCTCAGGGGACAAAATAGATTTGGTAATCATCCTAGAGGTGATCATAGATCAGATGAGAGAGGAAAAGGGCCCATGGGATCAGGAAATAAACAACAACAACCAAGGGAGAACAAATTAGTCCCTAATTCCTTAACTATTAGGGTTTTTATGATAGAAGATAACCATGTTATTGAATGGTGTGACAAGTGTTTCTTGCCACATTCCCTTATGATCCTAATGAAGAAACTAAAGAGGTGGATGAAGATGCTACTTTCGGTGATGTGTGCATGATGGAGTGCCCTAAAAATTCACACCAAGGAGCCACTTCTACTGAGTTATTGATTTCCAAAACTATATAATGTTATTTTAATTACATTCATCGGGTATCTCCTCTTCCTTCTACTGGTGATGTTAAAGTTGATGTGGTTCATGATTTTCAATACTTAAGAGCTTTAGTGTTCAAGAAGTATGATGAAGGAATTCTTTCTAAGTAGGATATGCATCTTTTGATGAATGCAATAGTGGCTCAATAAAAGGAGTACAATATTAGAAGTAGAACTATCAAAGGATAAGGGCCATAACCCAAACCAAAAATCCTCTTCTCATTAATATCCCAAAGGAGCCTCCCAAGAAAGGATATTCCTAATAAGGGTCCAGTTATTCCCAATAAATACTATACCCCTGTCCATGCCCAAGCCATGAAGAATCTCATACCATGAGAAGAGGCAATCACTCTCCCTCCCAACATAGTATTACCCAAATATGCCCCTATGATATAGCCCATATTTTGAGTCAGATCAAAATCAATGTACCCATTGTTGAATTTCTTAGGATTTCAAAGCATAGGAAAATGGAATTTGAGTATTTTTGATTCAAGGAAGAAGTAGTGCCCTCGGGAAAGGATGTTAACAGTGTGGATATTCCCCCTGTCATTATAGAATTGGAATTTTCACAAGAATTGGAAAATTTAGGGCAATATCCTAAAGTGTGTTTGGGTACTTCCCTTGTTGAATCCCAACTCGATGTTGATCCTTTTTATACTACTTTCATCATTAAGGACAAACTTGTGCACAATTATATGTTCGACTCAGGGGCTTCATGTAATGTGATGCCTCTTGAAGTAATTAATGAATTAAAAATCAAGGTAATAATGGCCTTTGCAAAGTGCACTATTATGGATTCAAGTGAAATACTAGTGATTGGGTATGTAAAAGTTTTAGTACTGTAATTAACAACTTATCCTGGTAAATATATAACGATGAATGTAGTCATTGTTGATTTCCCTACTAAATGGGGTATGTTATTATCAAGGAAGTGGGTTATTAGTGTTGGTGGAAGTGTGTAGATGGATATGGCATATGCCACCATACTAGTAGAAGGGAATCTTGTCAAGTTGTATGGGGAGAAGAAGATGTTACATCTGATTGAAGATCCTAATAATGCTTATTATGAATTTTTGTATACAAATGTCGATGTTAATAATTTTTTTAGGTATTTAGATTTGAAGAGCATAGTATTGATAAGAGTAAATACGGAAAAAGTTGGTGTCCCTTGGACCTTGATGTTCAACGGAGCTTTCTCTAATATGGGAAATGGGGTGGGAGTTGTCCTTGTATCTCCAAGTCAAGAGATTTTTAATTTCTCCTTCAAGCTTAAATTTGAGTGCATAAATAATATTACAGAGTACGAGGCACTACTTTTGGGATTAAGGATTACATGGAGGTATGGTATAAGGGACACAATTATTAAAGGAGATTTAGAGATGGTGGTCAAATAAGTCAGAAAATTGTGTACTACAAAAATCAAAGGATGAAACAATATAAGCATGCAGTATGGGATTTTATTGAAATGTTTGACTCCTTTAATATATTATATCATGATAGAACTTAGAATGCTACAACAGATAGGTTGGCAGTTCTTGGGTCCAGATTTGAAAATTACATTGTTTCTCCTTATTGTGATTATGATATTGAAGTATTGTCAAGACCATATATCCATGATAATGTAAAACATTGGAAAGTTTTTGAATATGATGCCCAGGTTCAGAGGTTTTTGTAGAATGAAGGATAATTTACCGATAAATGTATTGATTAGGAACTAATGGTCATAGTATGTGATGGGAAAGAGACCTTGTTTGGTAAGGACATAATCCAATTGAAAACAAACACAATCCCTAGAGGGTTGGTGGCTTTAGAGTCCAACTTTGATAATGTAGATATGGTGGTTCAGACATATCTTAGCTTCAAGGGATGTGGAAGAACATAATCTGGGAATTGAAGAGAAACCTAGAAAAGTATGGCTAGGAAGTAATTTGAGTAAGGAATAAAATCATCCTTATTTTGAATTATTAAAGATATACCAAGACTTCTTAGTGTGGTCTTACTCAGAATTGAAAGAATATAGGGAGGATCTCTTTCAACATGAGATACCTTTATAACCTAATGCTAAACCATTTAGGAAAAAGCATAGGCCAATTAATCCACTTCTCTCCCTCAAAATGCAAGAATAACTCAAAAATTTAAGGGATGAAGGGATAATACAGCCAACCATATATTATTCATCGGTGGAAAATTTAGTGGTTGTAAGAAAGAAAAATGGAGACATAAGGTTGTGCGTGGATTTTAGGAACTTGAATAAGGATTCAATTAAAGATAATTATCCATTTCCTAATATGGACAACATGCTATAATTGGTCACTGGATCTGAGGTTCTGTCTACATTAGATGGATTCTTAGGGTATAACCAAGTGGTTGTAAAGCAATCAGAGTGAATTAAAACTACTTTTACAACTCCATGGGGTACCTATGTATATGTGAGGATGCCTTTTGGTCTGATGAATGTTGGGGATACTTTTCAAAGAGCTATGGATGTTGCATTCTTAGGATACATCAATGATTTTATTGCATTTTATCAGGATGATGTGACAATATTCTCTAAGAAAATAAGTGATCACTTGAGCCATGTAGAGAATATGTTTATTAGATTTAGATAATATGGCATCTCATTGAATCCAAAGAAGTGCCACTTTGGGGTTCAGAAGGAAAAATTGTTGGGGCACATTGTGTCAAAAGAGGGGGTCATGATTGATCTTGAAAGGGTGGAAGCAATCAGTAAAGTTCTTGTCCCAAAAACTAAGAAAGGGATTCAGTCCTTCTTTGGTCAGATAAACTTCATTAGGAGGTTCATTTCTAATTTTGTTGAAATGACTATCCCCATTACAAGCATGTTAAAGAAGGACCAAATTATCAAATGGGAGGAAGGAGCTCTCCAAGATTTCACTAGAATTAAAGAGGTGTTAAAAATGCTCTAGTGTTAGCAGCCCCTGATTATAAGAAATCTTTCCAGATATTCTCCTTTGCATCTGAAAACACTATTGCATCTGTATTGTTGCAAAAGGATGAAGAAGTAAATGAAAGCTCTGTTGCCTTTTTTAGTAAAGCACAGGGGGTTGAACTAAAGTATACCATCATGGAGAAGTAGGCTTTTTATTTGGTGAGAGAAAATAAAATTTTCAGGCCCTACATCTTAAGATCCAAGATTGTAGCATATGTTCCCCACACTATGGTCAAGGACATCTTATCGAGATGGAATTTTATAGCAAGAGATTCTATTGGGTGAACAAGTTATAAGAGTACAATATGGATATACAAACCACCAAGCTGGTTAGAGGTCTAGCCCTTGCAAGATTCATGGTAGAGAGTTACGTGCGTGTAATGCAAATTAATGAGATTAAGGAAGGAACTATGGATGTCCTTGAAAAATTAATCAATTCCACATGGTATAATGACATAATATTTTACCTCGAGAATTTGGAGTGTCCTGGCCACTTGGAAAAAAATTAGAGAAGGACACTCAAATTAGCCTCCCAGAAATATATCATAATTGATTATGGGTTGGCTTGGAAGAATCCTGAAGGGGTTCTTTTGAGATGTATCATAGAGGATGAAGCTCCCCAAATGATTACATAATTTCATGGGGGAATATGTGGAGGTCATTTTTATGGAAGAATAATTGCTCACAAGATCCTGAGGGCAGGTTATTGGTGGCCAACACTTTTTAAGGATGTGCCCTTGTTGGTTAGGAAATGTGAAAGCTATTAAATATTTTTAGGAAGAATGAAAGGTTCAAGCTCTCTACCCCGTAGTCGGTGTTAATAGAAGCTCCTTTTAAACAATGGGGCATGGATTTTATTACGAGATCTAAGATCCCTCAAGTGTAGGGCATAAATGAATACTAGTGTTCACACATTATTTTACAAAGTGGGTTGAATCTATCCCCACTAAAAATCAACTCACAAGATTGTCATGGATTTCATCTTGAATCATATAATTTGCAGTTTGTAGTACTCGCAAAAATAGTTTCTAATAATGCTATGAGTTTTGAGCTAAACCACTGGTAGTTATGTGCCAAGAATATGGGATAAGTTGACATATGCATCTAACTACAATCCTCAAGGGAATGGCCAAGTTGAATCAAGCAATAAGAATTTTCTTAAGATAATCATAAGAACATTGGAGGTTAACAAAAGAAAATGGGGTGAGCAGTTGAAATTTTCTTTATGGGTGGATAAAATTATTGCCAAAAGAGCTACTGGAAAGAGCCCATTTGAATTAGTTTATGGATTCCAGGATCTTTTACCCCTACATATGTAGTTATATTCTTATAAGTTCATATAGCAACTTGAGGATGAAGAGGTGAACCCATATGAAGCTAGGATTAATCAGATAGTTGAGTTAGATGAAGAGATAAGGGAGTATCACTAAAGGAACTTAAGGTTCAGAGAAAAACTTAAGAAATTATTTGATAAAAAGGTGATTCCCATAACTTTCAATGTTGGGGATCTTATTTTATTATGGGACAATAGATATGAGGATACATGAAAACATCGTAAATTTGATACTTTGTGGATGGGTCCTTATTCTATGACATAAGAATCAAATGAGCATACCTTTTCCTGAAGGACCTAAGTGGATATTTACTTGAATTACATGTTAATGGGAGGCATTTGAAACACTTCTTGAATTGATTATGAACAAGGTATGCATCCCTTTACAGTGTATAGTCCTTTTGTTTTGTTTTTGTTTCCCTTTTTTCTTTTCTGGTCTACAATGACCAGTTGCCTCGGTGTCTTGGTTTGTTTATGTGTTTTTTGTTGGTTCAGTTCAACCTTGTGCATGTTTTAAATTGACTCTGTAACCCAATGGATTTAGACACTTGGTTTGTTCAGTGTTTAGTTTATATGGTTCTTCTAGCACCGCTGGGGTGCCCATCCTCGATTCAATGCCGGTGTTAGTGATAGATTTGATCTCACCCTTGTATCCAATGTATTCCTTAAAAATTTCTCTCTGACTAGTTTTCTCATGTAAAAATGTATGCTTGAAAGATATAGTCATGTCAAATGTGAATCAAAACCTCATGTTTAGGCGTTGATCCTCTTTTTCAGTTGAGGATTGTGAAAGTGTGTCATTACTGAAAAACCCCTATGAAATAGGTCAAAAAAACTATGTAAAACTATGGTTTGTCCCTTTTGAATGTTGCCCTTGTTATCCCCAGTGTAAATTGTAGACTGCAAAAATGTTATGACTTGGTAGGTATTCGAAGACAAAAAATTAAGAAGTTGTGGAAGCGAGGAACACCACCGCAGAAAGAAGGAAATTTATCCACGGTCTCTTTGGTGCACCTTTGAAGAAGCACAAGAAATTAGGAGCCTACAAGTTGTGAGGGTCGACCACGTGGCTTAAGCACGACAGGGCAGCCCAAGTGGGCTAAAAAGTTAAAAAAGGAAAATAACGCGCATGCTTCAACGTGTCACACAGGCGCAATTTCAAAAGAGAATAAGTCTATGGAAGGAAGAAAAGTTACACGAAACAAAGAAAAGGACCCACTGATGGATATTCAGATCCGCGCTACGCTAAGTAATGTTGCGGACTAAGGTAACAGTGCAAGGTGAGATGTGGATCACAATAAAGTGAATCACATCATCTAGAAGAGTCATGGAAGGTTTTGAAAAGTTGCAATACACTAAAGGATGGAGAAAACACGTAGCGTGACACCATTGGATGTGTTGTGATGAGTTTCTTTTGCAAACAATGTTGATATCAAGTCCAAGAGTTTTGAATCCAAAAAATAGAGGAGAATTACACGACAAAGGATAAGGAATCAGTTGAAAGCAGTGAGATTGATTGCAGAACTTGGGAAATGATCATGAAAGAGAATTACACAAATTAAGATCAAAAATTGAATTGTAGAATTTTAAAAAAGGCCATAGGAATAAAAAAAAGAATGGATCAGTGTGTGGATGTATCGGGCGGGGAAGACTCGATATGTGTTTCCCCTAAATCATTCTTTTATCTTATTATAACTATTATCCTTGTTTCATGAAAACTAAATATCACTTTCAAGTAGTTTCAGACATAAATCAAAATTGGGGTTATACGGGGCCCCAACAAGTGATGAAAAAGTTACATACATATTTGGAAACTACATCGTAAAGAAACAAGAAAAGAAACACCCCGTGCCTCCTCGTGAAAGGTGGATGTTCTCTTAGAAGAGGAACATGCCAAAGTCCTGATAATGTTTTCTCCATCAAAGAATCCCACTGCACTAGATGAATGGAAGGTTAGAGAATAGATTTTCCTCTACCCTCATTGGTGGTGGAAAGTGATGCTTTAAAACGCTATGGGGATGAAGGATCTACTTCTTCCTCATATAAAATAATAATTGGGGGTTGAGAGATTGATTCCCCCTCTTTCTTCTTGATGATGGTGTTAGTATTGTGGATGGTTGAGGTGGCATAGGTCTTGCTTGACCTTTTTCCAAAAGGATGACTTGTTGCTCCAGTTCCTCTATTTTGTGAGAAATGGATGGCACTGTATCAATCGAGCTCTTTTCATAAAGTATGTAGGACTCCTTGGGAATTTCCTTGAACAAATCTTTCATCACATAGGAAGGGACACTCATACTCAATCACCCCTGCCACAACAGGCCTCCTTTCAATCAAGAATTTCTTCAATTCTTCTAGAGACTTTTGATGTTCCCATCGAAAGAGATGATAGTACATGGACTGGAAGGCTGAGAAAATAAGATTGATCTTGATCAATCTCAAAATAAGGGAGATCTAGACTTCCAAATATGTCGTGGTCCCTTTAATATCTCCCTGGATCTACAATTTAAAATTGAGCCCTAAAACAGGACTCATCTCGGGCTAGTTAAGTCAAAGATTTGATTTATTTCTTCTGAGGATATTTCCTTCTAGCTACTTGCCACAATTACCCTCACAATTGCACCAACAAAGATTTTTGCACTAATCCCTCACGTTCAAGAGTAGAAACAAGATGTATATTGGGGAAAAAATACAATTGAATTTATAATGAGGATGATGCAAGCAAGCTAAGTCAAGCATAATCACTGCCATCAAATGAAGAAATATCTTTCACTTAGCTCACATGAGAGAAATAAATTTGATGGAGATCGACATCATGCAACAAAAGACATTTGATTGATGTGATATGATCTATGTGGGGATATTCAACTCTAAAAGACACAAATAATTGCTCGAAGTTGATCTAAAAAGGTGAAAGGGATTGCACATCACATCAAGCCATCTGGAGATGCCTAGGAATTACCAAAAGACTTTTTCCCACCAAAAGGGAGAAATGATGATATGGCATCTGAGTCATATATGAGGAAGTGAAAAATGTGAATAGCTCATAAATTTTCCACCTAGAAAAATAAAGAAGAATATTCTCTTAGAGATTCATGGTTTTGGGGGAAATGAAGGGAGAATGAGTGATTGAAAATGTATAAATGCAATGATAATACTCTCGCATAGGGGGGTTAATTGTTCTAAGCTTTAGAGAAAAAGGAGAGAACCTGTTTGTACTAGTTGAAAACTGAACCAATCCGAAATATCAAAACTACTATTCATTTATTCCCAAGCTTTCTCACCAAGATGATTACACTATACATTCATTGGAAAATATTGAGGTTATAGTTGTTGTGTCCCCTTATTGAAGAATTGGCGTTTCTTGAATCAATTCATGTGGTCTCACGAGCACTGTTACTTTTTTCAAGATGAATTGTTTTGAATCAATTGTCTACATTTCTATTGTAATCTTATGCTAATTAATCTCTCTTAATTACATAAATCCTTAGTTAAAATAGTGATTAGTTGGTAACTGCAATTACATGATTGATGGAGCTTTCCTTCATATTGTGGTAAATGGTTTTGAAATCAATTTGTATCTATTTGATCTAAGATATTTTTCTGTTCCTAAGTGTATCTGGAATGTATTTGATCAGAGATTGTTAGTATTTTTTTGAGAGTTTGTCATGAGCTTTTGTGTTTGAATTCTTAAAGTTTGTGTGAAATCTTGTGTTCTTGGGCTTCCATGAATACAAACCTTCTAGTTAAAGAAATGATTTGGACTATGTGATCTATATTTTACATCAAGAACAATTGTCTGCAGTATTTGTAAGGTTCATTTGAGGTTTTTGTATAATCAAATTTATCCTGCTTAACTTCCCAACAATACATCAAAATTACAACCAATAACCATCAGATCCACCGAACTACCCCGCTTCCACTATTTAGGCACATATACTATGGATATTTGTTAAATTTGTCCATCCTTTATCCAAATTATGTAAGAGAAAGTTGGAATTTACAATTGTCTTTAGTAACTTGAGCCTTTATAGAAGATATTTGCATTTTCTAGTGTGACAACTCGTGAGAGTTAGATAATGTTTGTATTGACCATGTCTTCTTGAGGCTATTTTTCACTTCCCGAGAAAAGGAGTCCAAATATTGTTGTTCTATCCACCACTTTTCACAAATACAAGTTACAAAATGGGTCCTCTCACCCTAGTTTCAGGAAGAACCTAAAGTATCGGTGGTAGGTCATACCCTTAGTGCAAGTGCTATCTAATATTCCCAAGTCGAGTGAAAAGAGACTACCATATCTATTTCTGGCTACAAAATGACTCAAATCTTGGTTTGTCTTTCTCTAAGCATCCTGCTTAGCCTATTGGCGTTCTCAACTTACAATTGGGACCAATTTGGGTACCAACACTCTTTCCTAGTAGCCATGTAAAATTTGGGGGAATATCTAACACTATAAGGTGGTATTGTTTCATTACATAGTGTTATTTCACATTCTCATTATATTCATTTTGTATATTGTATTACATGTTATTTATTTGGACTAATAAAACTAACACATGCCTTATGTATAAATAGTGTCTCTATATCTATGTATCTCGGGATACTATCTACGATTTCATTCACTTATTTTCTTGTATGTTTATTTTCATGTATGTAGCATATGTCCCTTGATATGCATGTATGCGACACTTTATGGTCCCTTTTTTTTAGCATGTGTGTGACACTCATGTATCTTGTATGTAGCTCTTCGTCTTTTCTATGATTGACATATGTGGCATTACTTGATGTACTTGTATGTTTCTATACTTATAACTTTTTATGTTTCTTTATTTGTATAATTTTTTTTTATCTATTTATGTCATGGATTCTATCATGCACTCTTTTCCAAGAACATGATTTCTACAATGGCCACCTATAATAACCTCCAATGTGATCGACATTAATTATATGCTACATAAAACATTAACACACTTCAATTTTTTTGAGCCATATATTGCACATCTCACTCACCTCAAAAGAGGGGGTATCTAATGGGGTTATCACATGGATATATATGTAATTCAAGCACACAAACAAAATATAAAATTCACAATAGAATTAAAAAGGTACAAATACACAATAAGAAGAATAGGAATATGTATATATCATGATGAAAATTCACACAGGATTAAAATGTCCAACAAGAGATGAAACTGTCAAACATTATGGCTAAGATGGATGGTTTCGTCATGGGAAGTTTCAAAGTATCAAATTCCAAAATTTTTGGAATATAATTTTTTTAAATGTTTTTGATACAAGTTTAGAGAGATTTGGAATAACCCAAAACATTTTTTTCTACATTCCAGTACATGATGTGGATTTGGCGGATTAGCGGGGTGAGGGAATGAGTACTTCATTCCCATTAAAATTTTTGCATCTCAAGAACATTTACAATACATGAGTTAGATGCATATCCCTCATTCTTTTATATTTAGCATTTCATACATGATACATTGGGACATTACACGATGAGGACATGAATATACTTTATTTACTTTTGATTTTACGTCATTTTACACATTTGGGATATAGATTCATCTACAACGGTGTGGTTCCACAATTACAATATCTTTTAGGTGACAAGAAGTCCATATAACACTCTTCTTGTCACTCTTTTGAGAGGTTTTAAGGATGTCCATGCATTCTATGACACCCTTCCTCTTTTCAAAAGGTTCTTTCAAGAAACTAGAAATCTATATGACACCCTTATTTGGTGTTGGTTCAAGTGACACCAAAACCCCTCTTCCCTAAAAATTATCCTTCGATAAATTTAGGATTATCACCCGAAATCCTGGAGTAGCTTTGTTTAAATCCATCTTTCCAAACACTTCATCAATGAGCTTCTTTTTTAACATTACAAACAAGTGTACTCTTTTGTTTTGATTACTTTTCAAATTTGTAAGTTTCAAATAGATTTTCAAATCTGAGTTAAAGTTTAATTATTTTTATGGAAATTGACTATACTTTGTGTTGTAGGTTTCACTATAGAGATCATATCAACTCTCAAACAAATCAAACACCGCTAACAAATACTAAGAGTGTCTACACATTTAGGTATCTTTTCTTTTAAGAAAGAAATATCCATTTCTAGCTTAAAGGGGGAATGTAGACACCTAAATTTGGTATTTTATCACTTGGTAATCTCAATATTGGATTAATCCTAAATCAAGATTATTCACATATTTTGAGTTCAATTTCCCATCCTTAGACCTATTGCATGAATTTATCCTCTCATTTTCATTGCTTAATTTCTCAAAAATAACTTACATCTATCTACAACAAGTATCTCACTTCCAAGTGACATACCAATAACTTTCCAAAACCTCACTCCTTTTCCATACGGGACCACTTTGTCATGGCCATAATTTCCCCACCCAAAATGTAACAAACAAATCTGTCAATTTTTTTTTATAAGACACAACACTTAAAATAGTTGCACTACTCATAGGATGCCTAAAAACTAATACTTATGTTTTTCATTAAACCAATGTACTCAAGGTTTACAATTATACTTTTGCATGCATCACATTTTATTACTTGAACTATTACATTTCTTTGAAGCACGTTAAATTCATCATGTCTCACAATACCACACGCTAGCACGAGGTTCACTTAATTATAGGGTTTGATCATGATTTAGAATCCATATTTTTTGTATTACTTCTTTCAAATGAGAAATACAATTTATATTCATAACTCTAAGGTTAGGTCTAAGTGTGTTCCATTCCGATGCAACCGAAATGTGCACAAGTATTTCATTACCATTCAACTTTGTGCATCTTGAGAACCTTTACAATACATAACTTGGAGACATGGGCCTCATTATTCTATATTTATCATTACATACATGGTACATTGGGACATTAGACAATGAATCCTTGAGTATACATCATTGCCTTTTGATTTTACGTTATTTTACACATTAGGGATGTAGATTCATCTAAAAATATGTGGTTATGCTAGTAAAACATCTTTTAGGTGACAAGAAATAATTGTAGAACTCTTTTTCTAACTCTTTGGGAGGTTTTCGGGATGGCCATACATCATGTGACACACTTCTTCATTTCAAAATTTCTTTGGGGCAAATAGAAATATATATGACACATTTATTTAGTGTTGGGTCAAGTGACACCCAATTCCCTCTTCCTTCTAGATTCTCCTCCAATAAATTTAGGATTACCACCCCCAATCGTGGAGTGGCTTTGTTTCAATCCATATTTCCAAACACTTCATCAAGGAGCTTCTTATTTTACATGAAAAACAAGTTTACACTTTTGTTTTGATTACTTTAAAAATTTGTGAGTTTCAAATACATTTTCAAATCTGAGTTAAAGTTTAATTATTTTAATGGACATTGACTACCCTTTTTGTTGTGGGTTTGACTATATATATCATGTTAACACTCAAACAAATCAAACACCTATAACTAAAACTAAGATTTTCTACACACTAAAGTATCTTTTCATTTAAGAAAGCAATTGTCATTTCCTATCTTAAAGGGGGGAAAATACATATACCTATATTTGGTAATTTATCACTTGGTAATCTCAATATTGGCTTAATCCCTAAATCAAGACTTGTGTGCATATTGTGAGTTTAATTTCCTAGTCTTAGTCCCATTGCATGAATTTTTCCTCTCATTCGCATTGCTTAATTGATTACGTCAATCCACAATAGTATCTCACTTCCAATTTATGTATCAATAACTCTCTAACACCTCACTCTATTTCCATACAATACCACCATCATGCCCATAATTTACCCATCCAAAATGTAACAGAAAAATTGGCAAAAAAAAATGTTATAATATGCAACACTTAAAATAGATGCACTACTCACATGACACCTAAACACTAACACTTACCTTTGAATTAAACCAATGTACTCAAGGTTTACAATTATAATGTTTTATGCATCACAATTTATTACCTCAAAAGTATTAACTTTGTGGAAGCACAATTAAACACATCATGTTTCACAATACCACAATGCAAACCGGGTTCATTTCATTCTAGGATTCGATAGTGTGTTAGATTCCATATTTTATTCACATTACTTATTTCAAATCAAAAAGACAATTTATATTCATAACTTGAATCTTAGGTCCAAGTATGTGTCATTCTAAGGTAAACCGAAATGTGCACTAGTATTTACTAAGGAAAGTGAAGCATTCACAAAAAAATCTAATCCCCATAGCAGGTTTACGAGTCACCATTCTTCCACATATTATAGATCACATCCAATAACACCAATTAGAAGGAGAAAAGGATAACTCGGAACACCTTTCACAAGCTCCCATACACCTCTTACCATGGTGTTTAGTAAGTACACTAAGCATGATTAACAAAATTTATCCTTCTCTTAATTTGATACGACAGAGATGTTTGGGATAGCACAAGAGTGTGACCATGAAACAACCAAAATTTCCCATAATAATACAAAAAAATCCCATTCACTAAACATGGTGTTATATCAAACCAAAATTACCTTTGAGAAACAATACTAACCAAGGTATAAGTCCTTTATTCAAGACTAACCCATAAACATGGGTTATTAAGAAGATAAAATACCATACCACTATGATTCCTATGGAATTCCTTCCACAGAAAAACCTAAGATAGGCTCAAAATTGTATTTCACACATAGCTCTAAGTCCTCTAATAGCACAACAAGGGAATCAAATCTCAAAAATTAACATATGAACATGGTTTCATTTTCTTGATGGGTATGACTACACCATCCTTATGATGATTCTAGAGAGACTATCCCATCAGATACTGATAAGGGAAACTAACTCCCTACTTAGGATCATGCAAGTAATCTCATTTATATCCTGTAGCAGCATCATCTTCAAAGGATTTGCAGCATTGAAATACTTACCCTATTTTATCCCTTCCTACCATTAGCGACATACAAGGAATTGGAAGAAATTACATTAGTTATCATGAAATAATAAACACAACTTGTCAATTCCTTCCACATCATACACTTGGTGTTATACCTATATTCAAGATGAATGGACCTTTTTACATTACTGTGGAAGGATTCCACCTTGTTTCTACTTATTAGAAAAATTGTTTAACAATAGTACCATCATTATACTTTACTATAAATTTCTGCAATAAAAACATTAACTTCCATCCTTTACCTACTGCTTGGTTCTTTTTATATGAGCCCCCATCCACTTATTTATCAGGTTAAATATACTTAAAATCACACAAATGTTTACTTTGGTTTCTAATAATTCTGAGAGAAGGAGGGTTTGGTATGAATATCAAGACATATGATTGGATATTTTAGCAAGTGAAGTAATGTTTGTTGACTTGTTTACTTGGGTCTCCTTTGGTTAACCAATCTTATCCTAGATTCTACTTCACAAGGAAGTTCCATTTACACATATTTATAAGAAACATCCTCCTTGTGTGGATTATGAGCTATTCCCTTAAGGTGGTGCACAACTTGTAGCACCCATGTTATAATTACTCCAAAGTAAGGGAATTTTTTTCTTTTAAAACAAACCCTTAATCATATTAAATACCTTTAATGATTTTAACTAGCAGAAATTATAATACAACATAAAATGAAGTTTACAATCCATTTGATAACAACATAACCATGTGCAGCTATAAAGGTCAATTAGATCTACTCGATCCCCTTTATCATCACTCTAATCGAGTGTGCATAACTTGTATGCAGTTGGTTAACCTTTTCATTTAGGTCTGAGAAATAAGTGCAATTCCTAAGTGTCTACCTAAAAATCAGTCAACTGAGTTTCATCCGACATCTCACACAATTAGATAGGAACTCGGTGAACTAACAGTGTAATCAGCTAGTTACACTACTTAGGCCAAATTTTTCAAGCTATGATTTGCATGCTTAGTTTCATGACTAGTACATAAGCCAAACGAAACTTGTCCCATTACCACACATAATCTCTACATAGTTATATGGATCACATTTCATTAATTAAAATTTTAAGTTCTTGTATTATGAAGGCATATAATCTAGGACTCGCCTCTCTACTCGAGAGTATGTTATCGATCCCAACTTAGGACCCCTATGGGAAAGATAATGATTACTTAATGACTTTCATCATTAAATAATCATTACCCTTCTCATAGCCATCTTAAGGTGGTACAAATAGAGTTCAGTCAAATGGATAGGTGGGACTTAGATTCCATGCTTTCCTAACACACATTATCTTAATACAAGGTAGAATTCATCATTTTGAGGCTAAGTCAAGTTATACATTTAACGACAAGATTTATAGTAACTTAACTAGTTATTATCTTACGAAGTGTCCTAGCCCATAGTGTCACTATATAACTTTTATTGTTAGGAATAAGTTTATTCTAACCATGTCCTTTCATTTTTGTAACAATCCAATACCATTTGATTGTAACATTAATTCTACCTATTCGTTAAATAATGTTTATGTATCTCTTTAAGAAAGAGATATAAAACCTTTCGTATTAAGACATATTAGAATTATCAATAAATGTAAAATAATTAATCACATTATACTTATTATCATCTTAATTCATAGTTTAAAGTATAGCACTTCTTCTATTATGACATCATTATGTCGTTCATATTATGTTGATGTTGTGAAGGTACAACTGTCATCAATGTAATAATTTGTAGTTGTACTATGTAAATGGATTAATTATTTAATTAATCTCATTATGACTAAGTTTAAGATGAAATGTCATTATTTCATAACTTCATATCACTTTCCATAACAATGTTGTTTTATTAATCTCATTTATTTAAACATATTAATGATGATGTCATACATATAGTTGTAATAATTTCCATTTGTTAATTAAGGATAATAATTGTCATAAAGTACAATCATATCAATACAAGTACAATTTTGCTATCAATTTCAAAAGTAAATACCACTTTTAAAATAGTGTAAAATCATTATTACAACTCATAAACAAGATTTCAAATAATAAATGAATTTATTAAACTCAATAAGGATGAATCCTTATTTATCATAAATATTACAATAGTTTCCATATTGTTACAAATAGGCATAACTCCTTATAAAATTTGAGATATCATGTTTTGATTTTCAATAAATACAATGACCCATAAATGGATATTAAAACAATAGTACATGACCAATACACATGTATAACATCCAACAATCACATCACTTATCTACTTCATCCTACATCTGAAGGAAAGAGTGAAGATATACATGGTCAGTTCATCGAACTGGAATGGATTAACAACTCTTAATCATGTTGTTAAATAACAAATCAATTAAACATATTAAGTTTTACTTAGGATACTACTTAAATAATATATCTACCTTAATAAGTAAACATAGCAAATTATAGTAAATGAAGTGATCTAATGATGCATACAAAAACTTCCAAATCCTCAAGTAAGATCTCAAAGTATACATAATAATTACTTCATTTCAAAATTTAGTCTAAACAAAATCCAGACAACATTCTTTTTTATTAAGACTATTAAACTATACTATTTACATTCCAAAATACATTTAACCCTCATCAATATTGCTTGACTTTTAAATAGCACTTGAATGAAGAAAACAAGTTCCTTTATCAATATAATTGTTGAATAGTATCCACTTAAACACAAAATGTAAAAATGATAAATAGTTATCTTATCATATTTCCACAGTCAACAATGTCACATTTTAACATTATCATAAATAACAAAAAAGATAAATTAAATCCATGGATATCTTTAACAAGCACTAATTTTCCTTCAATCAAGTAGAATATCCATTGAGCAAGTCTTTCATCAAATAAATATATAACGTATTTTTTGACAAATCTCCTCAAGTAAATAATTAATAAAAGGTTCGCAATATTAATCACTTAAACATTGATTACCCATATTTAGCATTGTACATGATCAAAAATGGAGAGAAACTACTTTCATTCATTTATAACTTTCTACGATAGTCATATCATCTACTAGATCTTAATCGAATGCTTTCATAAGTAGAAGGAAATAACTCATTATTAACCAAATATAAACACAAGGTTTTAGAAAATATTCTTTCATGCTCAAGTTGCTTAATCGAAACCAAAGCTAAGCTAATTAGTCAAGGAATGGAAATATTTATACTCATTTCACAATGGTCTATACAATGCTCTTATCAACAGAGGTATACAACTTCTTTAACAGAGCACCATAATTTCCTCATTCCAACTAAATACCACTTTTTCTTAGATCAATAAACCCCATATTTCAAAAAATTTACATAAATTAAACATTCCTCATAAAGAAGAAAACTGAGCCATATTATTTTAACTCGATGCATATTGAGCAATCAACCTTCTATCCATTCTATGAAATAACTCAAACCCAAAATAAATCAGAAAATAAACTTTGAAAAAATCATTCCCTTCTTATTTTCCTAACTATTTGAAATCAATCATACATGTACAAAGTCTCTACACATTTCATACAATAGTTTAGGTACTAATTCCTCTTGCAAACAAAGCTTCAAAACATACAACCATGAATACAACCGAGAAGGAAGATTTGAAATAAAATCAAGCTGTATTGATAAAATAACACGTCTAAAAAAAGTTTGTAATAAAAAATAACATGCATTAAAAACCTATATCTTGTTTCAAATGCCCTTATTTCATATAAATGAAGATACCCAATTATGGAAAACTCTTCTGGTCCTTATTCCATAAATACCCAAATGAGAAAAATGGTTTTAGAATAGTTTTGTGTTTTTCATCATATTATCAAGTAAAATGAGATCACACAGATCAAGTAATAAAATAATGACGATTATCCATTATATTCAAAATAGAAAAACAAGATAAAGTGTTTATAATATTTTCTTGGAAGTTAGAAAACCTTTATAACTTTTCCCATTATTCTTCCTTGCAAAATCTTCAAGTAAAATTGAGCCAAAAAAAACCTTCCAAATTTATATAATCTTAACACCATTAATCCAAAAACAATAACACTATTTCTAGGTAGAAATGTCATTAATACTTCCACAAAAATCTCAACGAGGACTAACCCTAAACTTCCATGCCCATCTTTCCCAAGGAAGAGCTCGATCCAAACAACCTCACAAAATAAAAATGAAACTAAGTTCTATGTGTTAGTTTCTTCCACAAGCTTTGCAGTTTTTTAGAGTCAAGTACCTCATTAAATGCCATTAATTCTTGGAAATTGCCACGTAGTGGCTCAACAAAATGTTCCACCGCCAAAACCACATTTCCCTCCAAAATTGGAAACAATCATCCAACTTTGTGAAACAATCAGCAATATGATATAATTTTGTCATGTCAATCATCCATAATATTAAATATAACATAACAGTTGTCAAATATCGGTCTTTATTCTTGAAAAATTAAGGACACATAATTTTTATTTCTTCTAGATTCTCTTATGTTGCACTTTCTTCTAAATATTGGTCCCATTGGATGTTGCATTGCATGATATCTCTATTTCTAAGATACAATTTTTGAGTTTCTAGTACTCTAATAGGTTCAACTACCACGATTCCCAACTCATGTACCTGTAAATATTTCCAATTAAGGACATGTGTTACATCTGAAACATACTTTTTAAGCAAAGAAATATGAAAAACATCATGCATATTAGACAATGTGGGAGGTAACATCAAATGATATGCAACCAGATTTATGATTTCAAGAATTCTAAATGGTCCTACATATCTTGGTAATAGTTTGGTAGACTTTCCAAACATTATTGATCTCTATTTGGGCTTATCCCTTAAGCAAACCTTATCTCCAAGCTCAATTTTTTTGTTTCCTTATTTTAGATTTGCATAGCTCTTCTTCCTATCATAATCTTCTTTCAATCACTCATGAATGAGGTTCACTTGCTTTTCCATTTTTATTAATGTTTTAAGGCCCAATAACATTATATCCTTTGTATTATCTCAACTGATAATAGTTTTACACCTTCTCCCATACAATGCTTCAAATGGAGCCATTTTCAATGAAGCGTGATAAGTGTTATTAAAGATATTCAACCAAAGAAAAATATTTTTCCCACTTGTATTGCTGATCTATGCAATATATCCTAAGCATATCCTCCATTACTTGGTTTACTTATTTAGTTTGACCATCTATTTCTGGATGGTATGCTAAACTGAAATTTAGTTTCATCCCAAAGCTAAATTTTAATTTTGCCAAAAACTAGAGGTCATCCTTAGATCCCTATCAAAAATTATTAACTCTAGAACTCCATGCAATTTGAAAATTTCATGCACAAACCATTTTACAAGAATGGGTGAATCATCTTTCAGATTACCCAATATGAAGCGAGATACCTTTTTTAACTTGTCAACAATAACAAGAATCATGTCATGTTTATTTTTAGACATAGGAATTCCCTGCACAAAATTTATGCTAACAACTTGTAATTTATAGTGTGGAATGTTGTGATGATATAGTAGATCAATAGGATGCTCGTGCTTTATGATTTAACACGATGAAATGCAAGAAAATGTGAATCGTAGTTTGTTATGTCTTTTTCATTCCTTTCTAGAAATATTGTTGTTTTATATCAGCAAGTATTTTTTTCACTCCATGATGTCCAGAGTAGGGTGCATCATGGAATTCTTTCATGACTTTTTTCTTAAGTCATTTCCCAAAGGTATGTAGACTCTAGAACTCCATGCAATTTGAAAATTCCGTGCACAAACCATTTCACAAGAATGGGTGAATCATCTTCGATAACCCAATATGAAGCGAGATACCTTTTTTAACTTGTCAACAATAACAAGAATCATGTCATCTTTATTTTTAGACATAGGAATTCCCTGCAAAAAAATTATGCTAACAACTTGTAATTTATAGTGTGGAATGTTGTGATGATATAGTAGATCAATAGGATGCCTGTGCTATGATTTAACACGATGAAATGCAAGAAAATGTGAATCGTAGTTTGTTATGTCTTTTTTCATTCCTTTCTAGAAATATTGTTGTTTTATATCAGCAAGTATTTTTTTCACTCCATGATGTCCATAGTAGGGTGCATCATGGAATTCTTTCATAACTTTTTTCTCTGCTTATGTCATTTCCCAAAGGTATGTAGACTTTACCTTCATATTTCAAGATTCCTTCATTGTTAAATTTAAATCCTTCATACCTTTTATCATTTAGATATGTTTTTATCATTTAGATATGTTGTTATCATATCCTTTACATGTTTATAGTATGAATCAATTAACATTTGTTTCTTTACCTCATCTTTGAATTGATTCATAAGGGTCACAATCATGGAAACATGCTTCCGATGAATTAGTGCATCTGTCACTATGTTCTTTTTTCCTTTTATGTAACTTATATCAAAATCATATTGTGATAAGAATTCAAGCCACCTATGTTGTCTTGCATTCAATTTGGGTTGCATGAAGATATACTTTAGCCCCAAGTGGTCTGTTTTTAGTTCAAAAGGATTTCCTAATAAGTAATTCCTCCAAACTTGTAAAGCGTGAACTATGGAAACAAGTTCTAAATCATGGGGAGCATAGTTCAGCTCATGTACCTTCAATTTTCTACTCTCGTATGCAATCACATGGTCATTTTGTAGAATTATTCCACCCAAAACTTCACCAGAGGAATTAATTACCACGTTGAAGCTTCCGTTGGGATCAAACCTTCAAAATAGGTGTTGTAGTTAATTTCTCTTCAAAAAATTAAATGCATTCTCACATTTATCAGACCAAACAAATTTCTTATCCTTTTTTCTGCAATGAATTTATTGGAGCAACAACTCTAGAGAATTATTTTACAAATTTTCTGTAATAACCTTCAGCCCCATGAAGCTTCTAACTTTATGAACATTCTTAGGAGCTAGACATTTTGTTATGACCTTTATTTTAGATGGATCTACTAATATTCCTTCCTTATTTATTATGTGACTAATGTATTGTACTTCAATTTAGAAATGTTTCCATACAATTTTCTCCTTCTAAGTATGTCCAATACTATTCTTAAGTGCTCATTATGTTCTTCCATGTTTTTGGAATAGATTAAAATGTCATCCAAGAAAAATAGCACAAACTTGTCTAAGTATTCCTAAAAAAATGTTATTCGTTCGTTTCATGAATGCAATAGGTGCATTTGTGAGTCCAAATGGTAATATTGTGAACTCATAGTGGTCATATCTTGTCCTAAAAGTAATTTTGTGTATGTCTTCATCTTTTATTCTCAATTGGTGATAACCTGATCACAAATCGATCTTGGAATATAATGATGCATCTCGCATATAATCATAGAGATGATTGATCCTTACAAAATGATATATATTCTTTATTGTGGCTTTGTTAAGCATGCGGTAGTCAATGCATAACCTTAACATGTCATCTTTCTTCTTGACAAAGATGATCGATGCTCCCTAAGGAGACACACTCAATCTAATCAATATTTTTGATAATAACTCATGAAGTGTGCTTTTAGTTCCAATAGTTCAGTTTTAGGCATTTGGTAATGACGCTTAGAAATAGGTTCCATTCCAGTTTTGATTTTGATTATGAAATAAAATTCACATCTCAAAGGAAGTCTAGGTAATTCCTCAGAAAGACATCATTGTACTCTTGTAACATCGGATATTATTTCAAGGAAGTATTACCTTCCTCACTGAAATATGATATTTTTATTGTGCAAAGTATGTAGCCTTTATTTTTAGCCTTTTTGAGTTGCATTGAAGAAATCTACCTTACCTCAATGTTTCTTTTTATGCCTTGAATGACTGTTATTTTCTGCAGGTCATCTAAGCATTTTATTTGTTTTTCAAAATAGTTCATAGTTGCTTTGTGTTTTGATAGCTAGTTTACTCATATTATAACATCATATGAACCTAAAGGAGCTACATAAAGATCTAATTTTTGGTAAAACTAGGTAGTTCCAATGTTACATCAAATAGACATTGGTTTACCATGTGGACAAAATTGTTCCCGTATTGCATGAGTCTAATATTTTTTCATTTAACCTACTTTATTTTTAGTTTTTCAGCTAACTTATTTGAAATGAAATATTTAGTATCACTAGTATCAAAAAGAATAGTTACAAGTAGTCCATATAACTTACCTGGTACTTCAATAGGTTCGGCTTTCTTTTCATCTTGATGATTTTCTACTGCAGCATGAATTCTTTGTTATGGGTTATTTTATTTGTTCTTCAAAGGAAAATTATTTGTGTAGTGATCACCACCACACTTAAATCATCTAGAAAATGGTCATTTTCTTTCAGTCTTATTGTAATTAGCCATTGTATTGTTTTGACTAGTTTTATTAAAATGTGTAGTTGGATTTGTTGTTGTATTTTTCTTTCCATTTTTGGCCTTATTGCTAACCTTCTTAAAATAAGTCTTTCTTGGTGCAAGAGGTGAAGGTTAACTGAAATTTTTCTTTTTTCTCATCCCTATGAGTAGATATACCTTGAAGCTTTTTCTCCTACCTTATGGCCTTTTCGAAAACAATTTCCATGGTCGATGGACCATGAACATCCACCTCTCCACCAATAATGGGATTAAGTCCCATGATAAAATTGTGTATTTAGAAGTTATCATCATTTTGGTATTGCGGAACATATTTCATCAATTTCATGAATTTCTCCTAGTATTCCATTACAATCATCTTACCTTGTACCAAGGTTTGGAATTCAGACATTTTTGGTCATAATACACCTGTGGTAGTCAATGATGTCTGAAATAGAATTTGAATTGATCCCAGGTTATGTTGGCTATAATAAATCCTAATTCTACTCCTTCAACTATCCCACCATGAGGAGGCGTCTTTGGAAAGATGATAAGCACCCCAAACAACCTTAGTTTCTTCAGAAAAATTTTCGATCTTAAAATATTTCTCCATCTCACTGAGCCAATTCTCAACTCCATCACCCAGATTTATCTTGTCAAATTTAGTAAACTGATATGTTTGATGTCATTTGAAAGTTCCACTACCAAATAGGATTATTTTTTTAGGTTGATTAGGATTTTTAGCGTTAGGATCTATAACATTAACATTATTATTACCAACATTTGGATCCACCGCACTAGATTTCCCCTAAGATTGCACATTATTGTCACTTTCATTACTACTATCCTTAGCCAATATTTGTTGTTAAAGGACATATATTTGATAGTGATTTTCTTGCATGACAACAAGTATCTCGTCCAATTTTTGGGTTGTTGTTGCTTCAACCCCTACAACTTGGTTGTTTACAACATTGCCTCTTGTTCTAACCATTTTGTTCTATTAAATAAGAATACAATTTTTTATTAGTTGTTGGTGAGAAAATTGTTGGGTAGATAGATTGGTGGGTATCTTGCCAATGCACCAGGACTCTAGGTCCCTCTACTTAGATGGTGTAGTTCCATTTATTATGGACCTAAAATGGAAATTTTTTTATGGCTAAGACGCGTCGAGGATCCAACATGCACACTCCGTTGTACTCATGAAAATGATTACAATGAATTATAATGGAAGAATTTACTTAATGATGGAGAAGAGTGGGTGATAAATTAGGAAGGGGGAGATTAGCTTTGTAAGTAGAAAATAAAATTCTTGCCAAATATAATAAGAAGTATCACATACACAACTTATAGGAAAAAAAAACTATGCTTATAACATCAACGATGAGAGGAAACCATGCACACAAACTTGCACACATTCATACATCATGAAATTAAGAAACATGTTTCTTTATTGACATATCCACAAGTTTAACTATGATATAAAATGGAAGAAAAATAGATATAGAAAATATAATAATGTTATCTCTTTCACCTTTCTCAAATAGATCTCTCTCTTGAGTCCAAAATATTGACAACCCTAAGAACGAGGGTGTCATTACAATATATAGAATTTTGGAAGACTCTTCACCTACCCCCACATGACCTTTCATTTTTCCTCACAACCTACGAATTTTGGCATTCCTAGGAAAGAACATTAAGTCCCCTTTTATCAATTAAGGGCAACTTATTACATTTTTGGACTATAGTCACATCAATGAATAAGACGAATGTCATGATTGCTCACAATCAAAAAATTAGAAAGGGGTAGAGAAGAGGAGAAAGAATGAGGAAGGAGGGGAAATAAGAGATGCTTCTAAAAAATGAAGATACCTTTTTCATTGATGAATACTTGCCATGATGATGATCATGCGGACATCATGGACCATGAAATGAGTGTTTAGAAACATTATTTTGAGACCTCCCAATGTGAGCTTGGGATGAACACGTGTAATTCTCATGATGATCCTCCTTGGAACTTGATTGAAGAAATCCTTAACGCTTTGAACTCACCTATGCCAAATCATTTCAAAACACCCACTCACCGAGAGATGGTAATAGATTCACTGTTGCACCTTACGATGTGTTGCCTTGCTTCTAGATAAATTGAGGTTAAGATGATGCTTCCTGACCATATGAAGTTTTCTCACTCCCTTAGTTTGAGCCATGAAATCATCTTACCATCCCACAGAGAGTCCAAAAAATGAAAGGATGAGTGAAAATGGGGCCATCTCAACTTTCTATACTCAAAACTGAAACTTGCTATTTTTAGACACTAGGTTTCAGGAGCTATTATTTCGGGAAAGGTTACCTTTTGCCTTGGTATCATTCTTGAGGGATTATTACCATGTTTGGAGCATTTTCATAGATGGATTATGAAAATTTTTAATAACTTTATATTTTTAGAAAGTTGTTTTTTTCTTTTTGATTTTTCACTTTTTTGCTTTTTTGGCTTGTGTGCCCTAGTTTCCATTTTGGTGATTCTGGGGTCGCTTCTTTGAATGTTTTTATTGTTCTAGAAATTTAATATTTATAATAAGTGTGAAGTGGTAGCACTTACTATTTTTATAATCAAGTCTTTCCCTCCTTGTTTTTACGAAAAATCACCATTTTTATCAAGGTTTTCTCTTTGGATGCTTTGTGCAAAATTTCAGCTTCACTACTCCGATCAATGGAAATTTGAGGAAGAAGGGTTTACGAAAAAAAATTTAAAATTTCTTCCATTAATAATCTGAATCATCTCTACAATTTTTTTCTATTTTGACTTTAAGGTGCCTAGGAGAGGAAAGGATGGCCAAAATTTCGTTTTTGGAATTCGACTTGTGGTTTGAAAGATACGAATGTTTCATGGTTTCTACTCATGGAAGCTTCGGAAGTTTTTGGCATGGTGATGGATGAAAAAGAAAGGTTTTTGTGTTATTATAGTAATGGATAAAGTGGAAAGGATTTTAAATGCAAGAATTAGGTGATGGAAGAAACAATGAAGAAAATGAAGAAATTCGGCAGTGAGGGTTTGTTTATGCACACATGAGAATAATTTAAAGTAACACAATTTTTACAAAAACCAAGTTTTTATTTATACTTGGATTGGGCAACTATTTTTTCCCAAATTTCCAAAAGGTTTGGGACAATTGGTGCAAAAAAGTGCCTCACCCTCATTAATACAAGTTTTGCTCCGTGATTGGCCGGTGACATAACACGAAAAAAGCACTTAAAACACCTAGGGGCAAAAACTGGGTCATATGGGTGACTAGTGAAGGGGATACTCTTGGGTGGAAAAAAGTGTCCACACCATCCCAAATGTTTGGTATGGTTGGTGCAAAAAATTCTCCCTCACCTAGGCTTGACAAGTGGCGGATGGTCATTGGTTGAGCAGAGAGGGAGGGGCCAGGAAAAATCATGCTAAGCACCTTTCCATTTCATGTGGGAGACCAAGGGCTATAGTGGGGTAGGGAAAATTTTTGAGTCCCAAAAAATTAGGAAATTTGGTGCAAAAAAGTGCACCCTCATCTGGTGATGACAAGTGGCACTCCAGGATTCAGTAAAGAAGGGTGTTAGGAAATGGTGCATGGGGGCTAAAATGATCAATTTGGGCTAAATTGAGGTCACATCATGGTCCATGGGGCTATCTAGGGGCTGGGAACATTTTTATTTCCCAACCATCCTAAATGTTTGGGACATTTGGTGCAAAAAAGTGTGCCCTCATCTGGGGGTGACATGTCTTCACCCAGAAAATTAACTGACTCTTTTATCTTACCTTGGGGAACAACTTAACAGAAGCATAACTTGAGCATTCGAAGGTATTTTCATGAAATTATTTATATGAAATTGAATTGAAATACCTGGGTTTTCTTGATCCGTGAAACCTCCTAAAAATAGGAGTTTTCTTTGGGCTCATAGATTGTGCATACTAAAATCAGGTTATGGGAAGAATTACTTTTTCTTGTGAAATATGTGAAACCAAAATACTCTATATATTTGAAATAAATTTCCAAATATTTTTATTTTGACCTCCAAATATTTACAAATCTCCTAGAATAACTTATCAAAGCTTAGGGGTTGTTTTTACACTTCAAGTTGTTTCACCTCAGGACCCGCTTTACTAAATTTGTCCTAAAACCTCTAAAACTTCCCAGAATCTTCAAAATCAGTTGCACAACATTCTAGATCTCTCGATACACATCTCCTTGATTAATTTGAATATTTCACTCCGTTATAGGGGTGTGTGTTAGCCTTAGGAAGACTAGAAATAACCATTCTAAGCTTCTTGAAAAGCATGTCTTGAAGGATCTTGACTTGGAAGTGCTTGAATGGACTTGATATCCCTAAATAACCTATGGACCATGTTGAAACAACACATATGACCACTTAGAATGGTAGGATAAGACTGATATGGGGGTTAGGATGATCGGGAGGAGGGCTCAAGATGAATTTCAAGCAAAAAATTTCATAGTAGGGTATGGTTGTCATGTTTTCAAGTTTGAATTTTTCCTTTGCAAAAAATCATGACAATAGTTGGATCTAACTTGGGAACATGTTGTAGATTGAGCATAGCAAGGACATGACATGATGAATCCTATAATCTCAATTCATTTTTAGACCAAGTGCCTTATCCATTGGACTTTATAGAGTCACTCAACTTGCAAGAGATAAACAAAAAGGAGAAACACACACACACACACAACTGAAGGGAAACACACCATAGTGAAAAGTAAAAACACACACAACAGGGAAAGGAAAACACACGTAAATCACCTATGGTATAATGTGGGGGATAACCCACTTTCATTGTATCACTTTTGTCTTCTCAAAGGTTACCCCTGAATGGGTAACATTGAGTGATGATGTTTTGCGAAGCCATTGACCGGTTCAAGGAAGTAGCCTCCTTTCCTCAACTTCTTATGAAATCCATGTGCTTTCATGGTTTCATGTATACTTAGGAGGAGTGAGCCTACATGATCTCTTTGTAGTTCAAAGATTTGCTAAGAAATTTCATTTCCTTATTCTTTTAAATTAGTTTTGGAATGTTAATTGCCATTTGTATTCACCCACAGCTTCTGATTTTTCATTAAGTGTCTCATCATTGCCCCAAGGCTGATTTTTGATTCAATTGTTTGAATATCTTGAGTTTCCTTATTTTCCACATTCATATTGATTTACATTTTTCCACAAGGTGCCTTGAATTCATATTTTTGTTTCATATCATTTTGAGGTGTTTGAATGTTGAACAGAGAATGTCAAAAATAACATCATACATGTCTTGTATGGCCATAACATGATATAAGAGTTTGAGGAATTTCTCTAGATATTCTACACCTTCTATCACTTCTAATATTTTTTCACAATATCCTTCTTTGGAGTTGCCAACATTTCACCTTTACATTCATTTGTAGAATCTCCATCTTAAAATTAAAGGAAATCATTAAGAGGAATTGCTTCATCATCCTGAAACTTAGTGCATTCTATTACTCCATTTCAAGGGATCCTCATCTTGAATTAACTCAAAACCCTTTATTTCAGATTTTCTTCATGAAAAGTGTCATCTTTACAAATGGGAAATAAAATACCTCCATTTCATCATTACATCCATCAACCATTGGCTTAAGAGGGACATCGGATTCCTCATCTTGATTTATTTATCATGACCAACCTTCAAATTTATTGAGGATTCTGAGTTGGATTCACGTTTTTCTTACATAACCATTTCATCATCAGAATTCAAGACTGATCTAAGAGTCTTTTATTTCGTCTATAGCTTTCAACAATTCTTGCATAGAGTCTTCTTTCAAGCTTTTCAAAGGCTTATCACAAGTCATAATTTCTTCTTCATGGATGACATGATCAAGATAATTTTTAGCTTCAAATTGGAACAATAATACCTCCTCATCATGGGGAAACATGATGTTTGATATTTCCACTTAAAATTAGTCAAAAGCCACTTCCTATTCTTCATGGTTAGAATTATCTGAGAATTTGAGGATTGTCCATTTGTAATTCAAGATTCCTCAATGCTTCTTTAAGATCAATACTTCTTTATAAAGGAATGCTTGGTCCTATCAAGATAGTAATATCATCTACCTCCTCGTATGTTATGAAATGATTCATCCTTACACCATCTTGGTACAAAATTTTGTCTCCTAGATTACCTACTTTTTGTGTCGTATACCTCATATTATTTATAGGAAAAATTTTCCATATCTCCCTTAACTAGAATGGTTGTGGAAGACCAATTCATCTAGATTTTTCCTCCCAATTTTGGAAAATGCTTCTACTTAACAACATTCCAAATGAATTCGGAATGTATGCTACCAAAATAGTCATCGACACCAACTTGTCCAGAATTAGCAAGATCCTCCTGTGCATCTATGACCTTCCCTACAAGCAGGACTTCCTTTGAATCCATGGAGTAACAAGAGACATTAGTCATGAGGTGAGTTTGAGAGCATGGGAAACCTTCATAGGCATTACATTGTTAGAGGCACCTAAATATATTATACAATTATTCAATCGGTATCCTCCAATGAGAAGGGAGACATAGAAAGGATCCACCTTATCAATATTTGATGCACTCAAATAGAAAGCATGTTTTGGGATGAAGGATGTAGGAATTTTATAATAGTCCTTTAGAACTAGGAGTTATGGTACTAGGATTTGAACTACCACCCTTGATATGAAGGACAATCTTCTCAAATTGTTCGGATGAGTCCATGGGATATTTAGATTCAGAAATTTGTACTTTAGTCTTGTTCATATGTTCTATGATGTCAAAAGGAGAAGATGCAGATAGGGGAGATGGAGACATTGATTTTGAAGTTAGGATGGGATTTGAAGGAGTAGATGTTTGGGGAATGGAGGATAATTTAATAGGTACAATGGAGGTTTTGAAGGACTAGATTTCATAGGAGTTGAATTAGATTTAGAAGATGTATTGAATAATTTATTGGAACAATAGGTGACCTCTTGTCTTGTCATGAGATTGGGTTTCTCCAACGCACAATTCATGGAAGGTGGAAGCAGGAATCCTCAACTAATTATTTTCTTTTGCAAATTCTCCATGGGAGATCTTCACCCTTCTTCTTTTCAATAATATTAGAATCTCCCTTTTGAGACTAAGAGTAGGTGAATACCACACATGAGAAACTAGGTGCATCTTTTTCATCATCTTCATCACCTCTAGAATACTCACAAAATCTGATTTATGCATCACTTTCTACTTCTTCAACCTCTAGGAAATCATTGTATTCATTTTCTTATTTGAGTTCTTCTTCATCTCCTTGAGTTCAGAAACTTGCATTGATAGGTGGAGCCTCCAAGAAAATCCTTCAAAGTGCTCCTGAATTTTTTTTTTTTTGTTAGGAATTTGATGGGATTCTTGTTTGGAAACTTCCCTCTTTAATATTGTCACCTCATTTACCAATTTCTGCAACAATGGATTTGTTCTCTCATTGTTAGGATGTTGAGCTTTACCCTTTGAAGGGTTGTTGATCTTTCTTGATAGGATGAGGTAGTCTTCTAATTCAATAGCCATTCTTTGTGCTTGTACAAGATCCCTTGGTTGAACCCTCTAGAGAAATAATCCTACCTCTGGCATTTGAGCACTGATGAAGAACCTTTTATGTTGTTATAAGAGGAAAAATGTTCAAGAGGTATCTTTTGAGTAATTTGAGGTATCTCATAGTCTCGTTAGACTCCTTATTCATTTAAGCGAGCTGCACTAAGAGATATTCAGAAGTCCTCGGTGAATTTGAATATGTCCTTGAAAATAGTTTTGATATCATCCCAACAAGTGATGGATCTAGCTGGTAGGAGGTAGAACCATTTTGTTGTTTTTCTTTAAGTGTTTCCACAAACAATCTCATGGCATCATCCTCGTGTTAAATTACAAGAATTATGCATGATGTGATGAAGGAAGAGATGTTTTATTTAGGAAGCTAGTGTACCGTCACCTTTAAACTTTGGATTTTTTTGTAAAAACTTGGTAGATGTGAAGAGGAGGTGTAAGAGCAAGTGGGCCTGTGTTCCTTCCCCATGGAAACAATGGGTTGGGGTATTTCTCCTTCTTCATCTACCATTGTTTCTTCTACTTTAACTTCCACTTCCTTTCGTAAATTAGTCTCCCAATTCTTCTTCTGATTCTTATTCTCCTTCACTAGGGAATTCAATATTCAATGGTGGTTGAAAGATGGGAGAATTTTGTAGGGGAGTATCAACAGGAGTTTGGATCAGATTACTAGGTGAACCACTTGAAGAATTAGATGGGGATGAAGCTTGAGAGAAATATTAGGGGTTATTTGATCTTTTCTTGTGTATTTTGCAAAGCTACAAAAGTGGGATCAAAAATCTTCTCAGCCTATTCATCATGGTATATCCCTCTTTTTTCAGCTAGTTTTGGAAAAATATAATGGGAATGAAAGTAGCATGGAAAAGAACATCATTCACATGAATCAACAATGGGTTATTCAATGATTTCAATGAGCTTCCATTTTTTCTTCTCTTTTTAAATTTTTTTATACTTTTTAAGATTTTGTAATCATATTTTTGGTGCATATTAGTGCCAAGTCTTCCCCACTGTGGGCTCCAAAAAATAGTTGGCGAGAAAAATTTTCGAGTAGAAATATGTGGGTATCTTACCAATATTATGGGACTCTAGTTCCCTCTACTTAGATGGTGCAGCTCCATTTATTATGAGTGAACTAAAAGGGAAATATGTTGATGGCCAAGAGGTCAAGGATCCAATAGGAACACTCCACTGTACCCACGAAAAATGCTTGAAATGAATTGCAAGGGAGGAATTTGTTGAATGATGGGGAAGAGGGAGTGAGAAATTAGAAAGGGAGAGATTAGATTTGCAAGTAGAAAATTATATTCTTGCCAAAGATAATCAAAAGTATCACATACACAACTTATAGGAAAGAAACAACTATGCTTATAACATCAACAATGAGAGGAAACCATGCACACAAAGTTGCACACATTCATACATCATGAAAAGAAGAAAATCCTTTCTTTATTGACATCTTCACAAGTTATACAATGTTAGAGAATGGAAGAAAATAGATAGGGAAAATAGAAGAATGTTATCTCTTTTTCCTTTCTCAAATAGATATCTCTCTTGAGTGCACAAAATTGACAACACACATACAAAATTGACAACCCTCGAGAATGAGGGTGTCATTACATTATATAAAATTTTGGAAGACTCTTCACCTACCCCCCACATGACCTTTCATTTTCCTCACAACTTGTGACTTTTGGCATTCCTAGGAAAGAACATTAAGTCCCATTTTATCAATTAAGGGAAACTTATTACATTTTTAGACTATAGTCACATTAATGAATAGGACGAACATCATGATTTCTCACAATGAAGAATTAGAAAGGGGGTAGAGAGAGGATAAATAATGAGGAAGAAGGGGAAAGAAGAGATGCTCCCAAGAATGAAGATACCTCCATCGTTGATGAATACCTTTGCTAATGATGATCATGCACAAACATCCTGACCATGAAATGAGTGTTTAGAAACACTATTTTGATGCCTCCCAATGTGAGCTCGGGATGAACACAAGAAATGATCACGATAATCCTCCTTGACACTTGATTGATGAAATAATTAACTCATTGAACTCACCTTGGCCAACACATTTCAAAAATATCAGCTTCCCGATAGATGGTTATAGATTCACCTGTTGCGTCTTGTAATGTTTTTCATTGATTCTCGACACAATTGAGTCAAGATGTTGCATCTAAGACCCTTGTGAAGTTCATATTCTCTCTTTAGCCATGAAATCATCTTACCATCCTATGGAGATTACAAAAAGAGAAAAATGAGTGAAAATGGGGCCATCTACAAATTTTTGTACTCAAAATGAAACTTTCTATTTTTAGACCCTAGGATCCAGGAGCTGCTATTTTAGGAAAGGTTGCCTTTTTTCCTTGGTATCAATGTTGAGGGATTATTACCATGTTTGGATAATTTTCATGCATGTTTTATGACCAATTTTAAGAACTTTCTATTTTTAGAAATTTGGGAAAATTTTTTTTTTTTTTTTTCCGTTTTTTTGGCATACGTGCCCTAGTTTTCCATTTTGGTGATTCTCGGGTTTTCTTATTTGAAGGTTTTTAGTGTTCTAGTCACTTTACTATTTAGTAAGTGTGAACCAATGAAACTTACTATTTTTATAATTTTTCTTCCCCTCCTTGGTTTGACAAAAAAACATTGTTTTTATCTGGGTTTTCTCTCTGGATGCTCTATGCAAACTTTCAGCTTCACCCGCTCTTTAGATCAATGGGAAATTAAAGAAGAAGGGTTTAGGGAACAAATTTTGAAATTGATTCCATTAATAATTTGAAGCATCTTTGAAATTTTTTATTTTTCAGCTTGAAGGATCATAGGAGAGGAAGAGATGGACAAATTTTCAATTGGAATTCAACTTGTGGTTTGAGAGATACAAGCGTTTCATAGTCTCCGCTCATGGAAGCTTCGGAAACATTTTGGCATGATGATAGCTGAAAAAGAAAGGTTTTGGTGTTATGGAAGAAATGGAACAATTGGAAAGGATGTGAAATGCAAGAGTGTGTTCATGGAAGCATCAACAATGGAAGAAATGAAAAATCCGGTAGTGAGGGTTTGTGTACGCACGCACGGGAAGAAGTAGAAGCAACACAATTTTTACATAAAGTGAGTTTTTATTCATACTTGGATTGGGAGGACTATTTGTACCATATCTCCCTAAGTTTGGGATTTTTGTGTAAAAAAAATCACCTCACCCTCATTAATACAAGTGTTCCTCCGTGATTGGCCTTGACATAACGTGAAAAAAGCACATAAAACACCAGAGGCCAAGACTAGGTCATGTGGGTGACAAGGGAAGGGGCTAGTCTTGGATGGAAAAAATTGTCCCAACCCTCCCAAAATTTTGTGATGATTTGGGAAAAAAATTCTCCCTCACCCTTGGGCTTGCAAGTGGCAAATGGTCATTGGCTAAGGTGGAGAGGGGAGGGAGCTAGAAAAAACCCTGCTAAGCACTTTTTTTGTGTCATATGGGAGACCACGAGATACGGTGGGGTTTGGGAACATTTTTGAGTCCTAACCATCCTAAAAATTTAGGAAGGCTGGTGCAAAAACATGTTCCCTCATCTATTGATGACAAGTGGCGCTCCAAGATTCAGTGAAGGAGGGTGTTATAAAATGGTGCACGGGGGCTAAAATGAGCAATTTGGGCTAAATTGAGGTCACATTGTGGTCCATGGGGCTATCCCGGGGGCTGGGAACATTTTTTTCCCAACCATCCCAAAATTTTGAGAAATTTGGTGCAAAAAAGTGTTGCCTCATCTGGGAGTGACATGTGTCCACCTAGAAAATTGACTAACTCCTTGATCTTACCTTGGGGAACAACTTGACAGAAGCATAACTTAAGCATCCAGAGGTATTTTCATGAACTTATTTATATGAAATTGAATATAAATGGAATTTTTATAACAATGGGAGGGGTCAAATACCTTCTTTCTATGTGAAACCTCCTAAAAATAGGAATTTTCTTTGGGCTCATAGATTGTGCATGCTAAAATCAAGTCGCGGGAAGAATTTATGTTATCTTGTGAAAGAATTGAAACCACTATCATTTATAGATATGAAATAAATTTCTAATGATATTTTTTTGACCTCCAAATCTTTACAAATCTCTCGAAATCACTTCTCGAAGCTCAGGGGTTGTTTTTACACTACATGTTGCTTCACCCTCCAAGATCCACTTCTGCTGAATTTGTCCCAAAACATCTTAAACTTCCCAAAATATTAAAAATCAGTTCTAAAAGTTATTATCTCTCCAATAAACCTCTTTGATGAATTTTATTCTTTCATTCTACTCACTGGGGATGTGCGTCAACCTTAGAAAGACCAAAAATAACCATTCCTAAGCTTCTTGAAGAGTTTGTCTTGAAGGATCTTGACTTGGAAGTACTTGAATGGACTTGATATCCCTAAATCACCTATGGAATGAGTTGAACCAACACATATGATCACTTATAAGGGTGGGATATGAATAATACAAGGGTTAAGATGATCTGGAGGAGGGCTCAGGAGGACTTTCAAGAAAAACTTTTCACACTAGGGTATGATTGTCATGCTTTCAAGTTTGAATTTTTCCTTTGCAAAAATCATGAAAACATTAGCGTAAGGACCTATTACATAGAATATTTTTAAAATCTTCAGCTCTAATACCAAAATTTAACACCCATGTTAGAATTACACCAAATTAAGAGAAAATATTTTTCTTTTACAAAAACCTCTTAATCCCATTAAATGAATTCAATGATTTTAACTATCAAAAATTATAATCCAACATAAAATAAAGTTTACAATCCATATGATAACAACATAACCATGTGTAGTTGTAAAGGTCAATTAGATATACCGATCCCCTTTATCATCACTCTAACCGAGTGTGCATAACTTGTATGTAGTTAGTTAAAATTTTCATTCAGGTTTGAGAACCAAGTGCAATTCCTAAGTGTATACCTGAAAATCAGTCAATGAGTTTCATCCGGCATCTCACACAATTAGATAGGAACTCGGTGAAATGACAGTGTAATCAACTAGTTACACTACTTAGGCCAAAGTTTTCAAGCTATGCTTTGCATTCTTAGTTTCGTGATTGCACATAAGCCAAATGAAACTTGTCCCATCACTGCATAGCCATATCTATATAGTTATCTAGATCACATTTCATTAATTAAAAGTTTAATTTCTTGTATTAATGCATAGAATCTATTACTCACCTCTCTACTTGAGAGTATGTTATCATCCCAACTTAGGACCCCTACAGAAAGATAATTATTACTTGATGAATTTTGTTATTAAATAATCATTACCCTTCCCATATCCATCCTAAAGTGGTATGGATATATTTCATTCAAACAGATAGGCGATACTTAGATTCCATGCTTTCCTAACACACATTGTCTTAATACAAGGTATAACTCATCATTTCGAGGCTAAGTCAAGTTATCTGTTTAACAAAAATATTTATAGTAACTTAACTAGTTATTATATTACGAAGTGTCTCAACCTGTAGAGTCACTATATAACTCACGTCGTTATGAATAGGTTCGGTCTAACCATGTCCTTTCATTTTTGTAATGATCTAATTCTATTTGATTGTAACGTTAATTCTACCCATTTGTTAACTAACGTTTTTGTATATCTTTAAGAAAGAGATATAAACCTTTAGTATCAAGAAAATTAAGATTGTAGATAAATGTAAACATATTAATCACATTATACTTATTATCATCCTTATTTTTCATAAACATTACAATAGTTTCAGATTGATACAAATAAGCATAACACCTTATAAAATATGTGAAATCATGTTTCACTTTTCAATAAATACAATGATCGTAAACGGATATTAAAACAAGATTACGTTATCAATACATGTGTATAAAATCCAACAATCATGTCACTTATCTACTCCATTTTTATATCGAAGAAAAGAGTGAAGATATACATGGTCAGTTCATTGAATTGTCATAGATAACAACTATTAATCATGTTGTTAGATTACAAATGAATTGAACATCTTAAGTTGTACTTAGGATACAATTTAAATAATAGTTGTACCTTATTAAGTAAACATAGCAATAGTAAATGAAGTGGTCTAATGATGCATACAAAAACCTTCCAAATTATCAAGTAATTATTTCATTTCAAACATCCGTCTCAACAAAATCCGAACATCATTCTTTTTCATTAAGATTATTAAACTATATTGTTTGCATTCCAAAATACATTCAACCCTCATCAATATTTCTTGAATTTTAAATAGAACTTAAATGAAGAAAATAATTTAATTTCTCTAGATAATTTTTGAGTAGTATCAACTTAAACACAAAATGGGAAAGCGATAAACAATTATCTTATCATATTTACACAATCAACAATGTCAAATTTTAACATTATCATAAATAACAAAAGAGATAACTTATAGTCATGGATAACTTTAACAAACTCTAATTTTACTTCAATCAAGTAGAATATCCATTGAGAAACTATTTCATCAAATAAAATAGAACTTATTGTTTTGTCAAACCCCCTCAAGGAAATAATTAATTGAAAGGTTTGTAATATTAATCACTTAAACATTCGATTACCCATGCTTAATAGTGTACATAATCAAATAATTGAGAGGAACTAATTTCGTTCCTTTATAAATTTCTAAGATACTCATATCATCTACTACATCTTAATCTAATGTTTTCTTACAAAGAAGAAAATTACTCATTGTTAACCAAATATAAACACAAGGTTTCAACAAATATTCTTTCATGATCAAGTTGCTTAATTGAAACCAGTTAAGCTAATCGGTCAAGAAATGGAAATATTTATAATCCTTTCACAATGTTTTATACATTGCTCTTATCAACAGAGGTATACAACTCGTTTAAGGGGAGTACAATAATTTCCTCATTTCAACTAAATACCACTTTGTCTTACAACAATAAAACCTAGATTTTGAAACTTGTACATAAATTAAACATGCCTTAGAAAGAATAAAACCAAGACATACAATTTTAACTCAATTCATATTGATAAATCAACCTTATTTCCATTCTATGAAAGAACTCAAACCCAAAATAAATCAGAAAATAAACTTGGACAAAATCAAACCCTTCTTATTTTTCTAACTATTTGAAACAGATCATATATGCACAAAGTATCAACACAGTTCATATAATAGTTTAGGTATTAATGCCTATTATATATAGAGCTTCAAAAAAATGTAACCAAAAATACACTCAAGAAGGAAGATTCAAAATAAACTCAAACATGTATTTATAAACCAAAACATGTACAATAAAATAAAGTTTGCAATAAGAAATAACAAACATTAAACAACATGTTTATTTAATATAAATTGAATTAAATATTAATTTTGAGTAACTATCTGTAATGAATGATATACAAATGCTAATATACAGTTAGACATAAGTAAACAAGCATATGCAAATGTGAAACCCCGAGTAAGAGAGGGAGATAGAGAGACTTAGTTGACTTCCGAGTAGTCCGGAAGTGATGCGGGAAGGTGAATAGATAAAATAAAATGGGTAGAGTGTCGTAAATTCTCCCTGAAGGTTTTGAGGCGAAGAATGTGCCAAATAGGATCACTCATGGGAGGAGATAAGAACTTAGGCGTTAGCATCCATTATGGGCACTATTTTCTATGTGAATTGTCTGAAACTAGTCTATTCTGTAAGAGGAGCTTCATGATTAGTCTATTTTGTCGCTTTGGTTTCATTCCTTGATCACTTTGAATGTACACTGTAACTTGTAAAAATAATTTTCTACATACACATGTCCACACAAACCACATCAAACCCAATAAAAAATATGTAAAATGTGGAGTCGGATGACCATGATGATCACCCAAAGAGTGAACTTAGTATCAATCACCGCACTACATTTTAGACTCCTTGTAGTTCTTCATGTAAGTATGTGTAATGATTCCCTAGGATTCCCTTGTGTAAGTTACATAGTGATAGCGAGCTAAATCTAGAATGTAGAAAATGCATAGAATGTGTGGGATGGAATATAATAGACTTCCCCTCCTATGATGTGTATGTAAAACAATGCAACCCTTGTCCCTTGAATAAATGTTATATGGATGCCTTGAGATGTTATTTGTGCCTTTAGATTTAAGATTAGGTGATAGCATGTAATTCTTAGTGCTTGGTCCTCTATTTTTAAAACATAATTGTGTACTTATATGATTCTCTTGCTTGAAGTTCATAATTCACAAGTGAAAGGCCGACCCAAAGAAATAATAGGTAATTAAGAAGCCAAAGGGGTCCAAAAGGATAAGAAAAAGGTAAAGAGGGACATGAGCATCTAGGATGACAAAAGTTCCTCACGCTAGTGTCCTAAATGGGTGCTATTTTTGAGGCCATAGAATGATAAAACAATCAAATTTCGGCAAGAGTCCAAGATGTATGAAGCCAATAAAAGTTCATAAGGAAAAATAAAAGGCTAAATAAAGTTGTCAATTACTAGTTTTCTTGCTTAATAATCATGTAAATGCTATCATGCTTTCGGGACCTAGAAATATACCCAAGTACATAGATTTTTTGTCTACATTTTCCCTTAATTTATGTTGTTGAGTGAATACTCGATAGTATAAAGTAGATAGAAGATACGTACCTTATGATCATGTAGAGAAGAGTGTTTCTGATAGCGTTTCGAGTGGACAAGTGAAACGTGGAGTGATCGCAATGTGAAGTGTGAATAATAGGAAAGGGAAGTGGACCCTAGGGGTGAAGCATGTGCATAGTAGTGTGTTATGTTTTTTGATGCGATTTTCTACTTGTTGTGTAGTAAGGATAAATCTACAAAAGAAGAGAAAAAAATTAGTCATTGTTCCATATATGAGAAATCAAAGTAATGCATGTGTATAAGTAAGTAAAAGTGTGAAAGTATGTAAAAGGAAAGTGTGCACCTGATGTATAAGAGTGTAAGAGATGGAAATTTTTCCTGATTTACTTGGAGATGCTAAATTTATTATCGATGGTGAGATTTTTGGGTGATTTCACACCAAAAGAAAGTTTTTGGGTGATCTCATGCCAAGAGCAATTTTTGGGTGATCTCATGCCAAGTGCGAGTTTTTTGGGCGATCTCACGCCGAGAGAAGAGTGTTGGGAAGAGGTATAGTTTGCTATCCTTGTTGAACATTAGAATATTGGTTAAGTGCCAAAGGGTGTGTGCATGCGCGGAGACCGGTGAGGAAAAGGGCCCATGGGGTAAAAGGACACAAGACAAAGGTTTAAGAAGGGTTTAGTAGAAACCACAACGTGTGCACAAAGCTGAACAAAAGATCTCAATAATTAGCCATATTTGGAATTCCAAGAAGCACTAAGGAAAAATATCACCTAACTAGGCGTGCAGAGTGGATAATGTGTCATCCTGACAATTTGGTGGTCAAGGAAATAATATTCCATGCATGGAATATTCCAAGGAAGACATCATTGTAGAAAGTGGAGATCTCATATCAGAACAAGCATGCTCCATTAGAGGACCACAGGGACACTTGGCATTCGATCTGCTCCTGGAGGAAGGCATGGTGGTGGGTGCTAAGCCTATTTATAGAGATGCTCTGGAGCAAAGAAAAGACACACATGGATGGGGATAGAGAGAAGCATTAGGATCATCATAGAGAGGATGGAAGGTGAAGCTCTGCGGGAATATTAGGAGGTTCTAGGGGCTGGGGTTATCTTTAGAGGATTGTAGAAATGGTAGTATATCTAGAGGGATGGGTCTGTGATAATCATTGTAATAAGGGAAGCATAGCTAGAATTTCTGATGCATGAGTTAGATCTGTATTGATACATTTGGTCTATTATGACCCTTGTGAATGTAATGTGGTTACTGGAACTATGATCAATATAAATATATGTCTCTATTCTGAATATATTGTTCATGGGTGAAAACCCTAGTGTCTTTTCCTTATGTTATGAATCATATATGCTCACTAGATGATGTTTCTCTTGTTATCTGAATGGGTATATTGATGTAATAACTCATCCTATGCTTTCAGAATGAATGCATGAACATTTACTTTTCTACATCTAGTCTTTTATCAATGGCATCATCTTCTCACAATGCTCACATAAAGGAGGGGCTCAGCGCCCACTTGTAATTTGGGTGAGCGCCCAGCACCCACTAGGTGATAGGTCGATGCGCATGGGATTAGAAAGTTAGTGGGTGGATAGAAAAATGACTACATATTGGTTCTATTGTTGAGACCTCTTTTCAAAGTTTTTGTGAGAATGATGCGTGATGAAAGAGCACTTGACCTTGGAAAGTGTCAAAGCATGGTTTAAGATCATGGAGGATGATTTTTCTCAAAGATTTAGTATTGAACCTGATTTTGATGAACGAAAATGGGTATAAGACCTTCTTTTGTTGTTTTCCACTATAGTTGTATGAATGGCTTTCCGTGTATGTGTCTAGATCAAGTGGTACTATAGATCTTGAAATTGGACCCAAGAAGAGTGTCGAGGCTATAGGATTCTGATCGACTTGGGTGTATGTTGTTGATCATTGGTGGAAGAGAGTGTTGGCTAGTTATGCCCCGAGAATATGTTATTTCTACATATTCTTGTCCCGAGGTTCTTGAGTTTGAGTTCTTAAGGGGGCCCAGAGGATCATTTCGTGTGCTATCCCTTTAGCTATGAAGATCATGATCGTTACCTTGAGTTTGGAAGCATTCCCTATGGCCGGCTAAGCTTCTCTAAATATTGGGAAAGGAAGATAGGGTGGAGGAAGATGGAAGACATTGCAGCTAAAAAAGAAAGAGAGGAGAGATGACTTAATTATAGCGAAGCGCGTGAAAGGGAGTTGGCTAGAAAATGTGACATTGTAGGAGTGATTGATTTATAGAGGAATACGTTACGGGAAGGAGTTGAGGTTTGCACGAGAGGATGTGGAGCACAGAACATTCTATGTTACCCCATCTCGGAAAGCATGGAAGAGAGATCCCTTCAACTTTGATGAGATTTCATCACTTGGAGAAGGAGAGAGCCATCGATCGCATCTCGAATCTTCTTGGTGACCAACCCTTGGTGCTTAGTCTTCTAAATCAAGAGATAAGTATTTCTAACATAGTTGGTATCGGTGGGAGTGATCGATCTGTGCCTAGGAGATATAATTTTTCATTTAGTACATCTATGGTTACATAATCATTTCTGTGTTTGGAGGAATATTGTCTAGAATGATGTTTGGGAAAAGTGTGAGTACACAAATCTTGGGTATGGCATCTGGGATTAGCACAGGACACACATATGGTAGTAGTGCAGTATCAAAAACTATTGGTGCAAAATTCGGTGGGACGTTGGGAGCATTAAGCGTGACCAATTCAGGCCCCTTGTCGACTACAGGAGGTGGATCTAGTGGTATAAGAGATGGAGGACCTAGTGGACCTGATAGATCTGGAGGATCTGGTGGATCAAGAGGACCTGGTGGATCTAGGGGATCTAATGGTGGAGGAAACGTTGGAGGGAATCAAGGTTTTGGATCAGGTAGACAAGTGCCTCAACCACATCAGCAAGTATTCTTTGAGATGTCTTTGCACCTACTAGACAACAAGGGTGTTGAGGATGTTGCAGAGCACATACACAAGTGTGAACTGCTATGGCACGCGAAGGGGACCAATACCCTAGAATAGAAGGCATGTTAGTTTACAACAACATTGCAAGGATGCACGCTTAGTTGGTACCAAAAGTATGAACCCCATCAGACAATGGTGGATTATACCATGCTATGGAATTCTTTCTTGGCTAAATTTCATATCCCTAAATTTGAGTAGAAGAGCATCAACACACTAAAGGAGATCTAGATGGGGATGACAGAGAGTGTATGGGATTACGATGTGTGTTTCAAGAATATCTTATAAAATTTATCCTATGATACTCACCCCTCTCAGTATGCTCAGTGGTTTGTTGGAGGATTGATAACACCATTTAGAAGAGAAATTTCACACAAGACTTTCACTGACTCGCGCGATGCCTTGGAGGCTACTCTACACGCTAAGGCCATTGGAAGCATTGATACCGGTGTTAGCCCCTTCCATGAGGCTCAAATTGTTGCAATGGAAAAGCAATCGAGGAAGCTATCTATGAACTCGGTGCATGAGACTTGTAGTGGTCTATGGTGCACTGATTGTGAGATAGAGGGGCATACAAAGGACATATGTTCTTAGAGATCGAGTATGTGACATGAAATTAGAATGTGAAATTTTTCATGGGGATCATGATGCAAGTAGGTGTCCACTCTTGCAAAGGTGTGTGATACATAGGAATGTGTCTTTTTATTGCAAGATTTACACCTCTACTACTCATGACACCAAGGATTGTAGGTTAATTGACCAGATACATGATGTCATTGATATTGGTGTGTGCCAAACTAGCCTCGCAAGAAATTCCAAGGATGATGGTCATGACTATCAATGACGTGCGGATGGTGGGGCACATGGGATAGGTTTCGAGAGGAGTATTTCATGATCATGGTAACCATGGAGGAAGAATTGAGTTCTCACGCGGAACCTATTATGATTGTAGATCCTCGAGCACTACAAATGTGAGTGCCCTGATCTATTATAATGCTCATGGTGTGGAAAGAAGCACAAGTATGAGGAGTTCCTAGAGTTATTTGAGCACATGATCCAACATCACCGAGAAATACAAAGGCATCGGGATGGTAAGCATGAGGAAGGCCAATTCACAATGGATGCCAAGAGTGATGTGTGATTTAGAACTAGAACCGGTATTGTTTATGACATGAGCTAGCTGAGGCTGCACGTACGAGGGAAGTACTAAGGAAAATGCCATTGGTTGTTAGAGAAGAGGTGGTGTATGGAAAGTATCTGGACCCTACTCATCAGAAGGAGGTGTATCAAGAAACCATGGATGTGATTCAAAGCCTACAAGGAGAGATCTAGTTCCTAAAAGAGTCAGTCAAGATAATTAGAGAAAAGGAAGAATGTTGAGGCTCCACAGAAGGATCTGGATGAGGTTAGAGAAGTATGCAAGATGTTGAGGCAAGAGAATATCATTCCCTTGCTAGGGGAATGGTTATGAGAGAAGGTACTATGCACTAGGGAAGGGCACGAGAGGTAGGTTATGCATGCCAACCTTCCTCCCCACATCCTTAATTATGATAAGAATATTACCTTGAATGTTGTTGGAGATGGGTGGCTTCTAAGAAATATTTTGATTGACACAAGTGTGGAGGTCAATGTTCTCACCCTAGATGCATGGCATTAAATGGGAAGGCCCCATTATAACCATCTTCGAATGTGATGTATATGGATAACAAGACAAAGGAAATTCCCATTGGTGTCTTGAAGGACGTTGTTATCACTATCCAAGGGGCAAAGTTCATTGGGGATTTTGAAGTCTTGGTGCTAGCTAAGGAAGACAACTTTCCAGCGTTACTTGGGTGCCCCTGGTGTTATAAGAATAATGTCGACCTAAGGTTCAATAAGGGATACATAAGTTTTGAAAACAAGGAGGATCGGGTCATCATCCCCTTGACCCATGGAAAATCAGCACTATATACTGAGCCCTTGGGGGAAGAAATTATCGGCATGATCTATGTGTGATCTATTAGAGACCCTGAGATTATTCACCCTACAGATGGATTTCTCTAGTTTCAAGATGCTCATTCTATGAGTGATACAACTAGTGTGGCATGTGACAATTGGGTGCATGAGACATATGATTTAATTGGTTGTCAACTAAGAGGCTCGTGACTATGGTAACGAAGTTGTGATCGATTAGGTTCACGAGATGGAATAAGTTACCAAGTTACTCTGGAGGGGCCAAACCTGATGATTTCTTGCATGAAATACAACATCAATGGAGAAATGAGGTCGAAATAAGAAGGATTCTTAGCTATAACTTACTTGTGACCACAACGCATTCTTTGGGCAAGCCATTGTGATAGCCTTCTACAGAGTGGCGTAAGGTGAGAATCACGTTCTTTATAAGGTTATCCCAAAGAAATGCACCCACTACAATAAGATGGGAGGCACGTGAGAAAGCATGGATGGGAGGCACGAAGGCCTTACCACCTTCCTTATGGGTTTTTAAATTGTATTCCACCTTACGTGTGCATGCATGGTAAATTCAATGAGAGATGCACCGCCATACGAGGAATTGGTAGGAGTTGACGGCTGGTCTCCTTCAAGATTTTGAGTACCGTAGTACTAAACCATCGAGTGGATAAGGCATTGCATGTTGTCAATCACCTTATGATGGGAGATAGTGCTATGGTGGAGGATAGGATCTTTGGAATTGTTGGGTGAACCTAGTTAAGAGACGCGCCTTGATGAAGAAGAATCAGAAGAGATGTAACTTGAGCGCACATGCATAGAGAAAGAAAAGGGAAAGATGGTCTACGTAATAGATGGCAAAGAGATGGAGAGTTTGGATTTTAACCATACTAAAGGTATGCGTAAAGTTATTGATAGTTTTGATGAGAAATCATGCACATACCATGAACCCTTGAAAAAAATAAGGTTAACATTGGCTCAAAGGCTGAACCTAAGGAGGCCACTATTGGAGACTATTGGATGGAGAAGGAAGTCTCAAATATTATTGATATATTGTGTGATTTTCAAGATTTATTTCCACATGGGTACCATGATATTAAAGGCATTCACCACTCCTTGGGGTAGATGAAGATCAAATTGAAAGAAGGTACATGCCCAATTAGGAAAAAACCTTATCAAAAAAACCAAATCTTCGTGTCAAGGTCAAAGAGGAGATAGACAAGATGATAACATCGAGCATCATTAAAGTTTTGGAGGATTAGAATGGGTAAGCCCCATGGTCATCGGTATTAAAAATGATGGAAGGATAAGGATCTATGTGGACTAACGGGACCTAAATTCTATGTGTCATTGACCCTTTTCCAACCCCCTTCACTGAAGAAATCTGGAAGGAGTAGCTAGGCATGAAATCTATTCCTTCACGGATGGATTCTCATAATACCATCAAGTTAGAATTACTAAAGAAGACCAAGAGAAGAAAACTTTCACCATTAAGTGGGGAAGTTTTGCCTATATGGTCATGCCTTTTGGACCGAAGAACACATCGGCTAAGTTTTCACGCACGAGTGGTCCATGCATTTTAGGATTTTATCCATAAGTTTTTGCAAGTCTACCCCGATTGATGGTGTATGGATTAGTGAAATACCATTGTGATAATTTGACCGATGTTTGATAGATTTTGGCAGTTGAGGATATCCCTCAACATTAAGAAATATGTTTTTGCTACTTCGTTCAGGACTTTGTTGGGGCATATCATAGGCAAGGAAGGTTTGTTGGTGGATCCTGCCAAGGTTGTTGTTATTGTGGGGTTAGGGGAGCCTACCAGTTAGAGTGCGGTGCGTAGATTTCTTGGGCATATGGGATACTACTAGAAGTTTATTAGGGGATATGCCACAATTGTCGCACCATTAGAGAAGTTACTAAAACAAAATAGTGCATTTCATTGGGGAGAGACATAACAGATGAAATTTGACACTTTGAAGGATAGACTTATCATTGCACCCATATTATCATTTCCCTCTTGGGATAAACCTTTCCGCATGCATGTTAATGCCTCAAGGACAGCCATTGGAGCAGTCCTAGCACAACCTGGAGAAGGGATTTTTATCACCCCCTTTGCTTGTAAATAGGAATTTAACACGAGAAAAACATAATTACACCACTCTTGAGCGTGAAGAACTTTCGATGATCTACGTGCTACATAAGTATAGACAGTATCTCTGAAACCCCTTCATATTTTACATAGATCGTATGGCCTTGAATAACTTAGTAAACAAGCCCATTTTGCAAGGGCGCATATGTCTGTGGGTCCTTTTGTTTCAGGAATTTGAGTCTACGGTGTTAGTGAAACCAGAAAGAGTAACTCAAGGCACGGTCATTTATCAAGGATTGAATCGGGGGAGGATGTGTAGAGTATTCAAGATGTTATGCCAAATGTAGAATTGTTTAAGGTATGGCACGTGCCCTTTGAATTAGAATATATTGTTGTGTTTCTCAAAATGGATGTGGCACCGGAAGGAATGAAAGATTTGGAAAGAAAACAGTTAGCTATACGTGTCACGCCCTACATGCTAGTTATCAGAGACATATACAAGTTAGGTCATGATGAGGTTCTGCGTCGATGCATGTTAGAACATGAGCATGTTGTAATCATGGAAGAAGCACATGGTGGGATTGTAGGAGGGAACTATGTAGGGAATTCCACCACGCAGAATATTCTACTCATAGGGATTTGGTGGGAAAGTATATACCAAGATTGCATTGAATTTTGCAAGGCCTGTGACCTTTTCAAAGCACCTTCATGCAAGCCGAGAAAGATGGGATGAAATTCCCTTGAGGCGATTTGCCTGCACAAAACCAATTGAAGGGTGGTTCACTCTATATCATCAATTCGCACCGATTACTTAACAACGTGGGTAGAGCCATCACCTACGAGGATTGTACAGTAGCGACATCTGCTAAATTCTTATGGGAGAACATAATCAGTAGGTATGGATGTCCTTTAATCTTTACTAGTGACATGGGTACACATTTTTTGAATGAAACAATCAGGATTTTGTTGGCCGAGTTCATGGTGGCCCATCATAAGACTACTCCATGCCACCCTCAAACTAATATAACTACCGAGGGTTTGAAAAATTCTAAGGCACACGCTAACGAAGATTTACGATGTGGGAATGCAAGATTGGGATGAAAAATTATCGGTTGTCCTATGGGCATACAGGACAACCTAGAAGAGGTTGAACAAGGCCACGCCATTTCAATTAGTGTTTGGCACGGAGGTTGTTTTTCGAGTTGAATCCATGTTACCATACTTGACTCGAGTGCTTTCTAGTTACAAGTGCTAGATGGAGCGAGGTTACCAAGCCATTTTAATGGAAGTAGGTTGAATCCCTACTATAAATAAGTATTCCTTGTATTTGTAAATAAGGTAGTATTGTCGGTTATCCTAGGATTTCCTTTTATGCATTTTTTTTCCTTGTGTTTCCCTTTCACGTTTTTTTTTATTATTGGCAAATAGTTTTTTGAAAGGGACTATACCCTTGTGTACAAAAGAAGGCCTAGGAGCCAGAATAGGAATTAAAACCAGAAAAAGAAGGATCAGAATCCAAGTGTGACAATGAAGCCCAAAGTAGCCAAAAAATAGCTACCCCATCAAGAAAAAACAACAAAAACTCTGCAAAAAGAAGCAAAAAGACCGCAAAAATAGCAAAAAAACAAACAAGAGCAGCTAAAGCATCTACAACTATTTCTTGGCAGCTTTGTCGATGTTGGCTTTGATGTTCTTCCAGGATTTGAACATTCCCAAAGTTGTCATGTGGGCAGCGTCAGTCTTATCCAGCTGATCAATGGTCCTTTTTCTTTCCTTATCAGTGCCCCAAAGCGTTGCCGAAACTCCGCTGAGATTGGAGACACTTCGGACATGCTGCTCAATGAACTCCTCAATCACACTAAAAATGGCCATATTGTAATCATGCCGAGTTTTGGCCTTCCCTAAATGGGAGTCTAAGGAGTTCAGCTTCTTGTATATATCTTCAAATCTTGTTATCAATAATCACTTCCTCCTCCTCCTTCCTCTTACCTTTCTGTTTTGCCAAGTTCTTAACCTCATCTTTCAACAGCTTCATATCAACTTCAAAGGCTTCCAACATTTTTTTAGAGCTCTCCATATGCACATCACTGGGACTAGCACTCGCTAATATTCAAGAAGTCAAGTGTAAATTTAATTTCATGAGGGCCCTTCCCCACAAAGCAAGAGTATCGAGGTTAAGCCTTCTAGAGGACCTAGTGACCGGCCTATCCGAGGTGGAAGCAAAGGGGGCGGGGGCAGCGAGAGGTGGAATGGAAGATGAAGCCCTGGACCTGACTGGGGGCGCGGCGGCGGTGGCAGGGGCGAGAGGGTGGAGAAACGGGCTAGCAGCAGTAGAACTGATGAGAGGGGAACTGAGCTAGGGGAGGAAGGGAGACCAGGATACCGAAGAAGACAAAATTTATGCAGTAGAAAAATAATCCCCTAGTGAAAAGGAACTGCCCGGGTATGCTTTTGAGACTCCAAAATGGACTGCTCAAGAGAGTTCAACAAATAATGGGGGAAACAAACCATGTGATTCCTACGGAAGTGGTTGAGAAAGATAAGGTTCTTAGTAGGTACGGTGACAAACCTCCCTTCCAAAGAAATGAATCGTATCATCATGTGAGTAACCTCATCATAAAGCGGAGGGATCGAGGTAATAAGCAAGCCCACGGAAACATGGATCAGCTTCTCAGATCCCTCCACAAATCTCCTCTCTTGACATCTTTGTTTCCCTTTCACGTTGTGTTTTCTCTTTTGTTTGTGTTATTTTGTCCACCCTGTGTGCGGTAACCACTTATTACTTTCAAAAGGATGTGTATGCAAAGAGGACCACATAATTGTATTAGTGTAGGGAGGAATGGTGCGAAGTGAAATAGAAGCTGGTAGTGAAATTTGTGTTCTTATGGCCCAGATTTAAAGATAAAAAGCATGTAAGGTAGGAGAGTGCACGTGGAAAAGGTGGACAAGAAATTTTGGTGTCAAGAAGGATTTACAAAGACCACGTACAAAGGATGAGAAGAATAGGAACAACATGAGGTAGGCATGAGGGAAAAAATTAGGTCAAGAATAGAAGAAGTGCCTTCGATGCTCTAAGACGCGTGCATAAGAGTCTTTGGTCAGTAAGGATTTTTTCACGCCAAAAGGTTTTAGAGGTTTTTGCGCGAGGATTGGGCATGTGGGTAAGAGCGCTTAAGATCATCTTTAGTGGAAAAATTCACATTTAATGCTAAGTACGTTGGTAGGTGGCATAACATTTATTATGGGAGATAGAAAAAATCTATAAGTAAAGGATCAGGCACACTATTATTTACCTTTCTATCATGATATTGAAGAAGCTCTTGTGAACTAGGGCATCTGCGAAGAAATATTTGTGTGAAGGAAGAATCATAATAATCTAAGTGCGTGACTAGGGTGATCTACGAACCAGAGTGGAAGGAGTACATGGGCATAGGGAGGTTTCAAGTGGAGTACATCATCTTATGGAAGAGTTTTCGGAGTTAGGGTTCTACTGGCTAGGCACGAGGAGTAGAAGGATTCTTTCGCGAAGTTGAGAAATAGATTTGAGCAGAGTGAGGAAGCAAAGAAAGGAAGAGTTGTTTTTAACTCGATAAGAAGATGACACCTAAGAAGGAAACCATCTCACCAAAGAAGGGTAAGGGAAAGGGAAAATAAATTGCTACAACCATTTTCAACAAAGATTGGTATGCGAAGATGCAATACCTAGATGGGGTGTTATTGGGAAAAGAATGGGTATCCCATTTGAGGAAGATGGCCATGAGCGATTACAATCATCACATAAGCACCACAAAGAAGGAGATGGCACTGAAAATGGTCCTTTGATCGCTAAAAGGACACCAAAGGGGATGTCAATATATAGTGTTGAAGTAAAGGTTAATATTGATAAGGTCGGGTTACTACAACTCTATGAGTTTCCCTATTTTGGAAAACCCGAGTGACTATAACAATGGCTGATGTCGCATGTACATGAGGATAAATTCTATTTTGCAAGATGGAAACTGAAAATAAATCCTCATATTATATCTAATTTTACCGGCCTTGTTTGTGAAGGGGAGTCATTAGATGATGACTTGAAGGACATGGAAGCCATTAAGGAGATGATGGAATCTTATGATTATAAAAAGGGTTCACGTTAGTTTGATATTTCTAATATCCCCGACCTTGTGATGAGGATGGATGCACACTTCGTTATCAAGCTTAATGGGAAAGAAAGGTGGACGCAGATAAACAAGGCCTGGTTAAATGTCTGCAGGAAGATATCAGAAGGGACCATATACAATATAGCCTCCTTCATTGCAAATGATATTGTTAATGCCACGTGCAAAGGGGAGAAGATCATGTTTGGAAATGTCCTCCTCACCATCATCTTCTCGAGAGATTGGAGTGCCAGATGGGCCAAAGAAGTTTGTATGGGAGTACCATGATGAAGACCCCTCCCCTGCAAAGAGTTTGAAAAATACACTTGTGACACCATGATTGCCGCCCATAAGGTGTGCCTAGAGAAATTTTACAAGCGAATGCGTGACATGTTCGGGGTTGAATAGAGAATACCGAAACAATTTCCAGTATTAGTAGATGGAGAAGTTGAGTTTGTTGTCTATCAACATTTTTGCATTGGTAGGTTCACTCTGTCAAATGGGACCAAGATCCCATGGTGTACACTACCCTTCTCTTTCACTGCACAATATTTCCAAGCAGGGTCAACCGCTTCAAGGAGGCCAAAAGACTAAGGTTTGACCTTAGTGAGGTGGACAGGACCACCGTGACCTACGAGAGGAAGCTAGGTTACCCAAAGAAGCACACTTATGTGGAGAAGTATGTCTCCCATGAGGTGTGAATGATAAAACATGTAACGCTACCAATTTTTGGAAGGACCACAACGAGGGTATACCTTCAAATTAGGCCCAAGTTTGAGAAAGGCGCCTACATGGAGAATGATGTCTCCATCCCATAAGACCCCACCAGAAGGAGGAAGGCCACACCAAAGAAGAGGGAAAGAGAAGAGACCCTAGAGAAAAAGGTACCAGAGAAGAAAGCACCAAGTATGCAGCCAACACAATCTATGGGCGCGCAAGAGTCAAGCGCCAAGCCAAGTACATATGCTCACAGGAAGAAGTCTCCCATTAAGGAGAAAGAAAAGAATCCCAAGGAAGAGGTGACAGAGAAAGAAGAGTCACCAAGGGGGATCACCTACTGAGGAAGAGAGAGAAGAATCCCCAGCTAAGAAGAAATAGAAGATATCGGAGAGGGTAGACTTAGAAGAAATAGAAATCCTAGAGGCCTACAGAGGTAAAAGAGATGACGATGAGCATGAAGAGGTTCAATACCATCCCGTGTATGATGTACATGATTCAGAAGAAGAATAAAATGAAGAGAAGGATGGATATGAAGAAGGCGCTCAAGGCAAGGGAGAGAGTGAGGAGGTGAACACCAAGGATCAAGGAACCCCCTCACCAAGGAGTAGATAGAAGAGGCCGCGGAAAGAGAAGTAGCGGGCATAATAGAGAAGTTAGTGGAGTAGGAAGTGGAGTGAAGCACTGATGAGATACTCAAGGAGATAGAGGAGGAAAGCATAGGGAAGGATTATGGAAGCATGGGTGGAGATCCCAGCCTAACAGTGAGCTTTCCAAAAGTAGCGCACAAGAGGAAAAGGTGTGGTAGTGGCGCAAGGGCAAGGGATGAGCTACATCAATGACCTGAATAAATTATTACGCATGTGATTCCAAAGTACCATGCACTGTAGACAAACTCATTTCATGGTCTTCATTTGAGGAAGAGGGCATGTACCCCCAAACCAAGAAAATGTTATCTTGGGAATTTGAGTCCCACGTCAATGAACCTGAGTTCAAAGTAAGCCAAGGGGTGATGATGATGATGTAAGAGACCAAAGGAATAAACCCACTAGTGAATGCTCAGTAGTTGTCTGATGAGCAGGTCTGCAATGCACTCAACAAGGTGTCGGTTGAGGTGGAGGCAAGACTCTTTGGGAGGAATGACAAGGTGAGATTCCTAGAAGGAGAATTGGAGAAGAAAAATGAGGAGCTCATTGAAAAGAGAAAGGATCTGAAGCAAGAAGAGTTGATCAACACACAGTTAAGGTACGAGATGAAGGAGGAAAAGGAAAAGGTGCGCGAGGTATACAAGAAAATTGAGATGATTACAAATGTTATTGTCTTGAAGCATCCAAATCTGAACCCGCCTGAACAAAAATACGAGTCGACCTTGCAATGCTTAGAAGACTTGACTCACATCCTTATGATGGAAAGGCGGCCACTCACCTTAGAGTTAGTAGAAGAGGCATTGGCATGCCAAGAGAAAGAGGAAAATCATAAGGTTGTGGAGATAGTCACTCAATACACTAAGCTCCTTGCCACTGTAAAGACCACCACGCAGATAGTTGAAGTTGTTTATGACAATTGTGCTGACAGAGATAGAGTAACAAGAATTCTAGTTGCTACACATGAGGTAGATCTCAAGGAGTTTTAGGAGAAAAATAAGGGAAACATGGTAGAGCGGGATAAGATCCTGGCCGAAGTAGAGAAGAATTCAGAATCCATCGAGACCTTACGGGGCTCAATCAAAAACCGGCTTAAGGAATTATATCCCCAGATCACCCACAGGATGGATGCATTGGACGACCTCAACAAGCAGTTGGAAAACATTGTGAGCATGTTGAATGCTAAGGGTGATGAACTAAGTTTTGATGAGGTAAGCGCCCTAGTAGGTGACCTCTGTCAATAGGCATAGGGTGAAGTGGATGCCTAGGAGAATATTGAGGCAGATATAAGGAAGGATTTCCCACTCATCCTTCAATAATAAACAAATTCTTCTTCATTCCTCCATTATTTATTTCTTCCATTTCTCATTCTTCATTCCTTCATTCTTTATTTCTTTGAAGAGAGGATGTTTCGAGGACAAAGAACAAGCTTAGTGTTGGGTGATGTTGGGCCTCATAATATTGGCAAAGTATCAAAGGGCACGTGTGCATACGGGACCCGGTGAGGAAAAGGGCACGCGGGGCAAAAATACGAGGACAAAGGTTTAAAAAGAGTTTAGTAGAAACCATGGCACACGTGCAAGGTTGAACAAAGGATCTCAAGACTTAGCCATATTCAAGCATTCAAGAAGTACTAAGGAAAAACTGACCCACTAGGCATGCGAAGTGGATAAGGTGCCAGCCTGGCGACTTGGTGGTTAAGGAAAGAATATTCCACACATGGAATATTCCAAGGAAGACATCACTACAGAAAGTGGAGAGCTTAGATCAGAACAAGCATGCTCCATTGGAGGACCATAGGGAAACTTGGCATTCGATCTATCCTAGAGGAAGGCATGGCGGTGGGTGCTAAGCCTATTTATAGAGATGCTCTGGAGAAAATAAAAGACACACATGGATGGGGATAGAGAGAAGCATCAAGATCATCATAGAGAGGATGGAAGGAGAATCTCTACAGGGAATATTAGGAGGTTCTAGGGGCTGGGGTTCTCTTTAGAGGACTGTAGAAATGGTAGTATATCTAAAGGGATGGGTCTGTGATAATCATTGTAATAAGGAAGCATAGCTAGAATTTATGATGCATGAGTTAGATCGTATTGATACATTTGGTCTATTATGACCCTTGTGAATGTAATGTGGTTACTGAAACTATGATCAATATAAATATATGTCTTTGTTCTGAATATATTGTTCATGGGTGCAAACCCTAGTGTCTTTTCCTTATGTTATGAATCAGATATGCTCACTAGATGATGTTTCTCTTGTTATCTGAATGGGTATGTTGATGTAATAACTCATCTTATGATTTCAGAATGAATGCATGAATATTTACTTTTCTACATCTAGTCTTTTATCAATGGCATCATCTTCTCATAATGCTCACATAAATGAGGGCTTGGTGCCCGCTCGTGCCTCGAGTTAGCGCCCAACACATATTGGGTGATAGGCCGGCGTGCATGGGATTAAAATGTTAGTGGGTGGATAGAAAAATGACTACAATCCTTCCATAACGCTTCTCAAATAAGAACCACCTGCAGATGGTACATCCCAATTTGTTTTTATTAGTCCCAATTAGTCTGATTATTTTGATTGTAATTAAAAGGTCTTGATAAACTAAATTTTTAAATGGAGACAAATGCACAGTAATGTAGAATTGTTCTTAAAAATAATGGATATTTTGTTGATATGAGAAATCGATTGTTTCTACCCCCGGGAAATTAGTGCCCAAGGGAGTACATAAGCATCAAGCTCTCTTTGGGCGCTATTATTTTTCTCGTGTTAGGTCCAAGTCTAATTCTAGACCATTCTTTAAATGTATTCTGTGTTGATTTTGTATTGTGATGATCTATATTATAACTATGAGCTCTTGTAGGGTGATTTTTCACCTAATATATGCTCTCCCTCATTTGTGGTGTATGCGAAGACTATAGGAGAATGCGGCAAAGGAGAGGACCCTAATACTTGATATGAAGTGGATACACTGTAAGGGGTAGGGTATGTGCATGGTAGAAACCAAGGCACATGAAAACAAGAGAGACTAGTACAAGTGTTAGTGCAATAAAATCTAACATGTAAAAGAAGATAATGTAACAAACAAGATGGAACATGAAAAATGGGTTTCATACATAGGACATTGCTCTGATGTCACAAAAAAATCAGTGCAAGCGCCACCAAAAGCATACAATGGTCACACAAGACATAGGGCATAGTCCACAAACAAAAGCATATAATAGAAAACAATAGCAAGAAAAATGTATCGATAACCATGGTTGTATATAATAATGCGAGTAAAATGCTACACATGAAGCACCAATAACATGTTAGAAAGATAAATAGTATGTCATAACATGTATATATCAGTGAAAAATAGGTGCTAGTAAGAAGTAGTAAATGATGAAAGAATAGAACCTATACTGTGTGAGATTAGGCAAGGTAGATTCCCCTAGGATCATCGGCGGGACTGGAAAGTGATTGAGTGTCGGGAATCATGCATCATGTAGGAGTTGTACAAGATCTCGCATTCACATCTAGAGACCAAGTGAATGTGCATGTGTATATGATAAAGTATTGACATACAAAGTATCCATCTAGCATAGTAAGAAAAGTGCAAGATGTAAGTAGTATAAACTAGCACAAATAAATGCAACCAAGATATGTAAATGATGTATGATTGTAATGGTGTGATATACAAGATGTGTAGATGGTAGGAGTTGTGGACATAAAATTGTGCACTTTGTGTCATTATTTAATCCCAATCTCATATTATTATTCATATGGTTCTTAAGTGAAAAGAGTAATAATTAACCCATGACTTTAGTCATTTTACATTGCCTTCTGTCATTATTTTCAATCTTACACATATACTTTCCCAGTATGTATTTTCATACAATGTTTTTCCTATTTCGATGGGGTGCCAACTAGGGTGGGCGCCCTAGGCACCGAGAGTCCTCCTCGGGCACCTTGATCCTCTTTACAATTTCCTCTCACTTCTTGGGCATTTTCTATTCATCGGAGCTTCTTATATTTTTGGTGGTCATCCTTTTCATGGTTAATTACGAAATTAAAGTAAGAGAACCATATAAATATAAAGTTATGTGACCATAAGGAGGGACCAAACACTAAGCACTAGCTATCTCCACCTAAGGTTACATCCAACAAAGGCATCTATAGCTACATTTTCATCCATGTAGTTCCATTACAAGGCACATAAGGTTGGTTCATCTGCATCACACTTCATATGAGGGGAGTCTATTATTTCCATGCACACATTTACTACATTCTACATCTAGTTACTTGCTTGCTACTTCACAAAGTACGACGACACAAGAGCACCTAGGGAACAATATTCACACACACACACACACACACACACACCTAGAACTACATTGGGTCTGAGATGTAGTGTAGCACTCAGTGATAAGTACATCAATTTGGAAGCCAAGGAAAGTCCAAACCCTTCATATGCATCTTTATTTTTAGGGTTTTGATGCTTTTCTTGGGGTTTTGTAGGTGATTTTTCATTGCAGGTTTACAAAACATCGGTGAATTACATCGACATTCATGCGATAGGAAGTGAACACAGGTGAACACTCAATGAGACCTCAGAGGAGGTTTTTGGTCATCTCTACAGAACAAGGCACCCATATCTTATACCGGGGTCCCCAAAAGCACCCCTATCCCTCTCTAGGCACCCCAGTCTAGCCAGGACACTTTGGATCCGTAACTCCTGAGTAAATGTTTTCCTCCTCCCGATCATATTGTCTCCACTGCAACACAATCCTACAACATCATCGAATCAACCAAGGATTTCTTAACCATCTTTGCACATTAAGGTTTCACATTCCATTTCTTATATTGCTTGGGTACTATCTCAATATTTTATTACTTCATTTATTCAGTTATTTTATTGCTCCTATAACATTAGATTACACTAGAATATTTCTATTTTAGTTTAATCATTTTGGTGAACTCATACTCGATATTCACGATTTTAGGATCCTCATTCTTTTCTTATCATCCTAAAGTCTAGTCATCATGAGTATCTCAATCAATGATTATTTTCTTGCAAATCTTGATTTAAGGCATAGAGTCCAACATCTTGCTACTACTCACATTCCTACTAATATGCATCCAAAATCCATATGTCATTCTTTTGTTGATGCATTTTCTCAACATATTTCTTTCCTATCTAATCCTCATGTTGATCTTAATACCTTTGACAATGACCCACCCTTGCATATCATGATTCGCAATTACAATGTGGATATCAAGTGTACTTTAATTGATAATGGATCTAAACTTAACCTATGTCCTATGTCATTCCTTGAAAAGATAGGTCTTTCCACTGCCAACGTTAGTCCATCATGTTTTTCTCCTCATGCCTATGATGGCTCTGTTCATCCATGTTTAGGTCCCATTACTTTACCTATCACAGTTGGACCTAAAACTCTTAACACAGTTTTCTTTGTCATTAAGTTACATGTTTCATACAATTGTTTACTTTGTCAACCATGGCTTCATGCTATAAAGGAATTTTAATCTACCGTACATCATTGTGTTAAATTTCTACATGAGGGTGTCGAATACACTGTCCTTCATGGCCATCATCCATACCAATACTATTACCATGATGCCCACACCACGCTTCCTATTCCAAGGTCTTATACTACTGAGCAGCCATAATCCATTGATTAGCTACCACATTTACCACCACTTGAGGGTGCCATTTGCATGATATATTTTGTACCAACTACATCTATGTCTCCCCCCACTACTACTACTACCGCTATTATTGTTTATTGGGGTCTGTCCCTGCATCGGATGTCGTTTTAGATCCTCCTCCCCCTCATATGCCACCTCCATCACTCTGAAATCCTTTCACATGATTCTTATTGGGAACACATTTCATTCGATCCTACTTGTGATGACACTATATGTACACATGAGGGCTTGACTCACCTAGGGTTTTCTTTTGAGGATATCTACCCTCCACCACATGCTTCTCATCTTTATCATGGGTTTGTTCGTATCACTATTGCTTATGGCCTATGTGTCTTTCACCTCATAGTATTTCTTACACATGGTCCTCATTCTTCACCACTTACATTAGGAAAATCATGACTTGATTACATTGGGGGTACTTTAGACCCTGATCACATAGATATCTCATTTCCTATGCCTTTTGGTCGCGTATTCATTTGCAATAGCTCCTTTCTTGGCTATATGCAGAATCTCACTCATTGGTATGCACATGGATGTCCATTACCACCCTTCACTGATGAGGATTATGCCATGGGTATGTACAACTTACGCCTCAATGGATCATTACATGATCAACCAGAAACTATTGCTTACCAAGTCTCTAATGCTTACCCATTTGAATTTGACCCTGATACCGATGACCTTCTAGATGACATTACATGATTTTCTTCTTCATCATATGCACACTTAGGGGGCATGACATCTATATCCCCCCTAACATCATGTGACATCTTATTCTCTCATCACTTTTTCCACATACTTACACATACATCTTAGCATATGCATCTACATCGTCATTACCCGATGACACACTCTTGTGCTTGTTCACACTTGACTATTGAGGGCATATTACACACATGAACCCACACACTACACCATAGACACTACATATTACACATTTTCACACATCATACACTTTACATCCTACACTTTATACCTTCTCCTACATACATCATACACATTCTACACATACCTCACTACACCATAGCATATTGCGTGTTTTCACATATCATACACATCATCTTACATTTTACATCTTACACCTTACACATCACATCTTGCATCTTACATCCACTATGCATCTACACATCTTAGGTCATCTATGCATCTCACATTACATACTATAAATCCTACTACATATATTACACATTTTACATATCTACTTATATGTGTTACACTCACTACCCGATGACACACTCTAGTCTCAAGGTCCATACTGGATGGACTGTTGAGGGTATACATCACAAATGGGCCTCATCACCCTTACATGTTCAACATTAAATATTTTCTCATATGACATACCTAGATTAATTGATACATGCTTTAGGTTATAGGGTCACTTATTTTAGCATCATATCGTGATAGGCTACATCATCACTTTCACTTTCATCATTTAGTGGTCTACACTTTAGGCTAACTCACCACACCTTTGATCATCTTGTCATGATATACACTTAGACTACAGTGTCACACATAACTCATTTATGTGACATATCATCACTACACACTCATCACAATGTGTTGCACACAACACATAGCTCAAACATTTCCCGATGACGCACTCTCTCGTTTTTGGTTCATCCTTGATCGTTAAGGGGGCATACTAAATGAACCTCACCGCATACAATTTCATTCACATAGGGGCACGCGGATCCCATCATTCATTCTACATTCTACATTCAATTCCATCCATCCAGAACATACTTAATTTTATAGTTGCATTTACTCTTGCTTTCTCTTGATTTTACATATTCAATTTATTACACATCTTAGATAGATATCTTGTAATTTAACCATAGACACATGTGTGTTCACTTTATTTTCTATTTTTGATGATAAACTATATACAAGGATATTGTATATAGTATTGATGCTTGACTACCAGTCCCACACCGGTTCCAGGGGCATTCACATTCGTACACTACATGTGTTATTGTTTTGTTCTTGTTCATAACACACTACTTTGGTTTATCCACACTTTGACATAATTTTTAGCTTTCTAACATGCTAATGGGTGTTTCATGTGCAAATTTTTTTGTGTAGGGCTACTTGTTCCCATACTTGTTTGTTATACTATATATTATTGCTTGTTATTGTTTGTGGGCTTTTCCCTTTGTCTTGTGCACATTTATTTGTTTATGGACACTGACCTTGAGTGTCTTGCGACACCATTAGTGGTTTCCCATGTTTGCAAACCACCTTGTGCGGCCTACATTTTCTTCTTGGGTGTTTACATTATCTACTTATGTTTTAGCTTACACATTCTCTGTTTGGCTTACACTTTTTTATACATGCATGTTTCGTACTAACACTTATTTTCTAGCTACCTTGTTTGTTTGTGCCTTGGTTTCTACCAATCACATCCCCTCCCCCTACAAGGCACAATTTCAATATACACAATTGGTCCTCTTTTGGGCCAAATTATCCTATTCGCGATGTTGCATGTGCCTCTAAATAGGGGGCATCATTTGGGTTTACACACCGTACTTGTGCGATTCGAGTTTTCGATTTTTGTCCATAACATAGTGGGTTACATAGCGAGTGGGTTCAGACCAGTCTACAAACTCCATACACAATGATGTTTATAGTGAATATTGTCCTTAGTATTTTGGGGAGTGGTTACAGGTTAGAGGATAAACCAAACCTTCCTCTCTACACTAATTTTTCCGGTGGCATTGGATCTCCCAAAAATCCAGATAGTACAGAGATCTCTTCACTCTCTGGAGGTAGTTACATGTTGGAGGATAAATCAAACTTTCCTCCCTACACTTCTCTGGCCAATGGTGTCATATCGCCTAAAAATCTTGTACGACATCCACATGATCCTTTTCTATACCCTTTTTCTCATCATGGACAAAGTGCACATGTTCCTTTTTCATTTTTGTACTTTCTTTATAGATTTTTTTTACACATTACACACATACATATGTATTTAACTACTTGATTGTCTTCTCTTTTACAGTGTCTGTCCAAATGGGAAGCAAGCAAAGTCAACAACACACACATACGGGTACATCACACACATGATACTAACCATTCAGGTACACCACACACATTTGTATCTACACATGTGTTTCACACCTAGGTCCACTCTCATCACTTTTTTACACTTTTCCATATTTAGTCTCCACGCTCCATGTTTTTATGAATCCACGCTTTTTCTAGTCCTTTGGCACGCATTCTACATCACTCTACATAGATATCAGGTATGTATTTATATATACTTTATGTTACCAAGATTTCCTCTCACCAACATAAAGCGGGGCAAAATGTAGACTCAAAATCATGCACTTTGAGTCATTATTTAATCCCGAGATCATACTAATATTCATATGGTTCTTTAGTGAAAAGAGTAATAATTAACCCGTGTATTTGACCATTACGCATTGCTTTTTGTCGCTATTTATTTATCTTACACTGTACTTGCCCGATTTGTATTTTCATACGGTGTTTTCCTATCTACATTTTCCTCTCACTTTTTGGGAACTTTCTAGCCATTTGAGTTTCTTATATTTTTGGTGTTCAACATTTTTAGGGTTAATTACGAAATTAAAGCAAGAGAACCATATAAATATAAAGTTATGTGACCATAATGAGGGACCAAGCACTAAGCACTTGTTATCTCCACCTAAGGTTACATCCATCAAAGGAATCTATAACTACATTTGCATCCATCTAGATCCATCACAAGGCACACAAGGTTGGTTCATCTGCATCACACTTCATAGGAGGGGATTCTATTGTTTCTATGCACATATTTACTACATTCTACATCTAGTTACTTGTTTGCTACTTCACAAAATGTGATTGTACACAAGAGCACATAAGTCACAATCTTAACACACACACCTAGAACTAAATTAGGTTTGAGATGTAGTGCGACACTTAGTTATAATTCCACCAATTTGGCGATTGAGGACAGCCTAACCCCTTCATATGCATCTTTATTTTTAGGTTTTTATGTTTTGTTTGGGTTTTGCGGTGTGAGTCTTCATTGCATGTTTACGGTGACATCTAGTGAAGTACAATGAAATTCACACAACATGAAGTGAACATAAGTGAACACTCAGTGACACCTTAGAGGAGGTTTTATGTTCATATCTATAGACCAAGGCACCCAAGGGCACTGTATCCCTCTCCAAGCGCCCCGGTCTAGCTGCATAACTGGATATGTACCTTTTCAATCTCCCGTACAAAGGTTTCCTCCTCATGTTCATCCGGTCTCCACTGCAACACAGTCCCATAACATCATCAAATCAGCTAAGGACTTCTTAACCCTCTTTGCACATTAGGGTTTCACATTTCATTGCTTAGATTGCTTGGGTACTATTTTAATATTTTATTACTTCATTTATTCAGTTATTTTATTGCTCAGATAGCATTAGATTACACAAGAATATTTCTATTTTAGTTTAATCCAGAGAAATGTTTTCCCCAAGTAGTGTGCATGAGATGAGGTTCATTTATAAATGCTTCCTCAACAGTCAAGAATGAACCATAGAACAAGAGTGTGTCAACAGGAAATGAGTGTAGCGTGTGAGAGTAAATGTTAAAAATATATATAGTGAATGTACAGAGCATGAAGTGTGTATGATGTGAGGTTCATAGATGAAGTGTGCCCTCAACAATCAAGCATGATCCGTAGCACTAGACGCTTCATCAGGTAATGACGATAATATGTGTGTATCAAAGATTCTAGGAGTGCTTAGAAAGATTACACATGAAGCGCGAAGCATGAAATGTAGTAAAGAAGCTAATGGTATAAAATATAGAGAGTCGAGTGTTATGGAGGGGGGAGAGGGGGAGAAAGTGTGATCCCCCAAGTGTGTAGATTGGGGAGCTGCGGCAAATATATGTGATCATTATAAGAAAGAATAGCAGATTATTTATGTGTACTAAAGGATGTGTATCATATATATGAAGCAAGTATGTGTATCATGAATAGAAGGATCTATAATTAAGCATGAGTAAAAATCATGTATGGAGTAGTATAGGAGCGTAAAGAGATGTAGTAAGGTTTTCCCATATTTTAGATATGATAAAGTTATGTTAGAAAGATTGACATGAATTGTAAAGCAAGAGGAATGTATAAATGTGTATATGAATATTATGGATAGATAATTGCTAATTAGAACATATGACTACGAGGAAGGGAGAGTTTTATGCCCCTTAAGTGTGTGAGTAATGGAGATCTATGTGATGATGTGAGAGAGACCATGCCATGGTGGCGGAATTAGAATAGGTAGAAGATTACAAAAGCTATCAAATAATAATGTCAACATGGTGAGGGGAAACCCGATAGAGTCTAAGGTCTAAATTGGATGAATAAGAAGTGTATAAGAAATAAGAATGTACCCATTAGGAGAAAATATAATAGGTGTAACATTGTTTATGTTGGCAATAGTGGAAAAAGTAAGTGCAAACATAAGGATCAAGTATGTGGGTCAAAATATGTGTAACATATGTAATTATGGGATGTTCATCAGTAGTAATGAAAAGAAATAAGAGCAATTTGGGAATAGTAGAAGTAATAAAGAAGTATGAACTAGGACCAATGATCATATAAAAATTTAAAAAGAGGGGAACGAATGACCCCTATGAATATAACAAGATAAGGTGTAGCCATAGTAAATAAATCATGCATAGGATCATGGAAAGTTTGAGGATTAGGGATTAGTGCAAAACCAACATAAAATGTTCTAACTTGTAGTGAGGAAGATTAAAAGAGGATGTAACATTGGAATCACTAAACATATGATCAATAGAAGTATTGTTATCACAAAATTACAAAGCACCCCAAATGTCCCGATTTTGGAGTGGGGCATTCTATGTAAATTTTTGTAACATTGGATCACCTCTCAAGATGTGGGACTTGCGGGCTTGAGATGATCCTCCGAATGTTGATTCCTACTCCTAAACTACATGCCACAAGCTACTCTCGGTCAAGCAAGCTATCTAACCCTAATCTAACTTTCCAATGGACTAGGAAGAGAGAGTGCATAAAGATAAATCCTACACTAAGAGTGATGATACACTAGAAAAGGAGGTGGCTGATCACAAATCCAACTCCTGAAGTGGAGAGAGGTGAGAAATGGAGAGGATGGACAATATGCATCACAAAACAAAGATGAGATTCACATAGAACAAAACTTCAAACCCATTAAACACAACTCCCAAAACTTGTAATAAACATCAAGAGATATGTACAAAGTATACCCTATAATGGTGAGAGGTAAGAAGAGACAATAAAATATGAAAGGATGGTAAAAATGCATCACAAAAAAATTAATAGTTCCATGAATTCACATAATACATCATTAGTGGGAAAGAGGAAAGAAATTTCCATTACAAAGCTAGAGAGAGGAGGCTTAAGCTCCACATTCAACCCAGTAGAGAAGAAAGAGAGAGAGGGGCCAAGAGAGAAAAATGACCAACTCCTTTACAAAATGAGCCCAAGATTACAATTTATAGAATGAGAAAGAGAGAGAGAATGCAATCCCATATTTGTCTTTTCAACCACTTGTAAGTTTTCATAAATGAGTTAAATAGATGGTATGTTGCTTGCAAAATGCTCCACATATTGGTCCATAACTGTAGTTGTGAAAGAATGATGACCATGCTTATTGAATGCTCCTCCAACCACTTCTCAACAACCAAATAGAACTGATCTCATTTTCCTTAAAAAACCATCGGATATTCATTAATTTATGGATTTCTTGGATGTTGTGCATCCGGCTCGGAGACACAATTCCAAAGGGTACTCGTTTGTTCATTTTTGTTGAAAATGTCTCAAATTGTGGCTTTCTAAGTGGAGATAGTTATTTTGAGTTGTACATGCTTACTTTAGCTCCACAGATCGGTAATTAAATTTCTAGCTGAAAATATATTTTAATTATTTTTCCCCTTTCCATATTTTCAAAATGATTTTGTATTAAAAAAATTGGGCCCCTCCACATCTTTATTTTCCTTGCTTTGAAATGGGGAAAGGGTTATGTTTGTCCTTTAAGGTTTTATGAGCCGGCTCGGTCAGCTCAACCGAGATGGCTACCTTCTTCTTGCTTTGTCCACTCATTCACACCCCTTTTCCAACTCGACACTTGACCACTTCTACATTCAAATAATGCACCAATCTACCTCCACATTGGCACTTATACCAGAATCACCCTTATGTCTCCCCTCACAGGATCAAAGCATTCAATGTGCACATAGGACTCGCCGAATCCTACATTGACTCGCCTCACATTGCTACGAGTCCCCCATAACTCTATCTCAATGCACAATCCCAATACATCGGTGTCCAACTCAGCGATGTCAATTCGACCTACCTTAAACGGACCATTGATCCATCCAAATGCCAACTCCTCATTTTACTTTGGCGAGCTCCTTCATTTCTTCTACTACCTAACACCTTGCATTTCAAGCTTGAGGCCCCTGCGATGAGCCTAACCCCTTGTG